>CM056194.1:7767804-9197804 GCA_029692085.1 Gymnothorax javanicus
CTTTGAATTTGATATCTTACATCATTGAGCGACAATATTTGTATTTAGCACTCTAATGGTTAATGTTTGGTCCACAATGCCTTGCATGCAATTACTATTTGAAGTCCGTGACACATAGACATCACCAGACACTGGGTTTCCTCTCTGGTGATGCTCTGCCAGGCCTGTACTGCACCATCTTCAGTTCCTGCCGGTTTCGGGTATTTTTTACCATCAGTGCTCACTTAAACATGCAAAAATACATAGTAAATTGGCTTCAGATCTGGTGACTGACTTGAAGCAAAATTACA
Organism: Gymnothorax javanicus; assembly: GCA_029692085.1. Classification (NCBI taxonomy): domain Eukaryota; kingdom Metazoa; phylum Chordata; class Actinopteri; order Anguilliformes; family Muraenidae; genus Gymnothorax; species Gymnothorax javanicus. The sequence continues at coordinate 7,768,095 of CM056194.1, forward strand.
GAAAATACATCACCATCCAATGAATGACAGTGCTCACAGAATATAATTGAGGTTATTGCCCTTTATAGTTTCTCATAATTCAGATAAACTCTACTTACAGATCCAGAAGAAGAGAAGCAGCCATTTCTTCTAAGGCAGTGGTTCCGAAACTCAGACCTGAAGAACTCCAGGATTTTCATTCCTGCGGCAATCGCAATCCCAGACTTTTTACGGGCCATTAGTTTTTCATAATTACCTGCTTTCATAAGGGATCACTTTAACTCTTAAATCCCAGTTTGTCACAAATGGCCAGACACAACGTTTAGGATTTCCATGGGCGTGTAGTGGTCATTGGACTACTTTGCAACAATTCATACACATTTTGGATCAAGTCTTTTAAAAAAGGAAAAATTATCAGTCCATAAAATTTAAAACTGAGGTAAATCAATGGCCTCCTAATTGGTGGAAACATGGAAATCAGGCCATCAAACATAACCATCTGAATAATGAAGAATTCAAAGACAAAGCAAACGATAACAAGGCAAACTCCAATGTGTTAATATCTATCCATTATCTATACCACTTCTTCCTCTCTAGGGTCGCGGGGGAGCTGGAGCCTGTCCCAGCTGACTCTGGGCGAAAGGCAGGGACCCACCCTGGACAGCTCGCCAATCCATCAAAGGGCGAACGCACCATTCAATTGTGTTAATAAGTTTGAAGAAAAAAAAAAAGCTAAAGAAACAAAGCAAATGATGAAAAGTGTTCCACAAAAAACACCTGCGAGACAATCAGAGTCCGCAATCTGTATTCCTGCATCATTCAGTTCAGCTGAGCGGCAGCATCAATGGCGTGGCGCTAGTGGTCCGATGGGACTTGAAAAGCAGACATAATGAAGCTCAGAAATGAATTCCTACTTCACCGATATCTAATGCAATGTCCGAAAATGACAGCTTGCCAATACGGCCCAGACAATGCAATATATTATGTGCCGTTTTACTTTTTGACAATTCTGAGATGCGATATGCAGAGATGCAAGCACTTGACAGGATTTGTCAGCGGAGCGAGTTTTATGCAGCCCTGACTACAGGTCCTGCCACAAAGATCTCCAGAGATACGCAAGTCTGGCGAAAATCATGGGCCGAAGCACGGTCATCCTGTTCCCATTCACGCGACTATAACGAGTCACAGTGATTTTAACTCACACGTGCTTCAACTGCCAGTTGAGGTGATATGTTGTGACTTTCATGAATTAAAATGGAAAAAAGAGCATCAACATACCATCATGAACAGGGAATAGTTCAAATATCAGCTTTCTGAAAATTAAAAAAAAAAAAAAAAAACAAAACAGTGGAGTGAGGGGGTATGGAGGGTTTGAAGAAATTTTTTGGAAAATAAATCGTGAATATTGGCTATACCATACCGCATCCATCGAGTATTTTATGCATATACTAGGGCTATGTGTAATTCATTCAACGGCAACAGGGGATGTTAAATGCTTCATTACTGATAACTAAACGTATGCCAACCGAAGAATTTATATGCGAGTCAAAGTCAGGAACAATTTTCTTGGAAACAGCATTTTATGAGGTCAGGACATCATTAACCCTTTGAGCACTGAATAAATTTTCAAGGAATTAAAAATGCAATAATCCTGAGCTGTTGAAAACCTATCATGTGTCAACTTGTTTACTATAGCTGCCTATGGCTCTCAAAGGGTTAAAAAGTCCCCGCCATGTCGTTTCTCCAGTAACCACTGAGGCGAGTCAAAGCCGTCGCTGCACATCACCCTGGAGTTTGACGGCTAGGAAGGCCTGTTAGGCTTGCGTTTATAGCTTAAGCCTGCATTACACTAAAACATAGACCAATTTCAAAGATAATCAGCTTTTATCCATGTTCACATTTCAACTATTTTCCAAAAAGCCTTAATTTATATTTCTGCATCTGCTTTAAATGTCACGATGCAGAGACATCCTTATTTTAACTGGACTTAACAGTAATCAAAACCTGCTGAGGTCCAAAATAGTTGAAAGTGTTGCGTATGCAGTACGTCCGTAGAACAGTAAGACTACTGAAAGTATATACATTGTGTTACAAGGTATGTACAATATGTTTCTCAGAGCAAAAAATTAATGAATTCATATATTAATATAATAATTTAAAAAACTTTCAATGATCATTTTGGGGCACATTCCTTTATTAGTATTATCGTAATCAAATGTTTTCTGTACAGGAATGTAAAGTCAACATTAAATGAAACTTCAATTCAAAAAAATTCTTTTCGACAAAGCTTTAAAAACAAATTAAAAAAATCAAATGAAATTTGCAGAGTCAAACAACATTGCACGTTCAGTAACAGAATTAAAAAAAAAAAAAAAAACATGGGTGATGAGACAAAAGCAGCAGAGGTAAATCCAGGTTCTGAAGGTAAATCCATCCCAGAATTTTATTACAACCACTTGGATCAGCCAATCAGAACAACCCTTCCTAGGAGATGTAGCTTCTCAGTGAAATCAGCTGGCAGCACTCGGGCCGGAAGTAAAACACGGCCAGACTCTTGCTCTCTGACCCTGGGAATGTGCACCTCAGGGAAGCTGTAGTGTTGATTAGAGAGGGATTCAGTCTTACAGTCTTCAATATTCAAGTCAAAGATGAGAGAGTCCATAAAGCATGAGGCAAAGAAAAAAAACCGATATATGCGAATAAGGCCATGTTAAAAAAATTAGTTGGTTAGCATCCCCGCCAGCCCAAAAAAACCCTCTCGCCTCAGATTATTATTTTTTTTTATTTTGCAAAAATCCACTAAATTGCGCCAAAAAGTAAATAAAAAAAAAAAAAACTGCCCAGAATTCCTGTCCATGCAGAAGACGATCTATTTGGCTTTCAATCACTGCGCCACTTACATACTCGTGAGTTGGGTTTGCTGCGCTGTTTGAATCTCAAACTTAAAAAAAAAAAAAAAAAAAAAACCCCTCCCTCCTGAAAATTCAAATGTGAAGGATGCAAACCAACTGATTTTTTTATATGGTCTAAAAGAGCAATTCAGAAAAATAAATGTAGTGGTTTATTCGGGTGATGATCTCGATTTTCCTTTTCCGTGCATTTTCTTTTTACGTGTGCAGTTCCGATGTTAACGTAAAAAAAGGAGGGGATGGGGAAGAGGGAGGGGGGACGTTGGGACGGCCTGGTCTCACAGAGGGTGCCGGGTTTATGCGATCGCTTTGGCTTCAGGCAAGAACGCCTCCCAGTATTTTATTAGCTGTGGAACAGAGAAGAGGGTTCAGAACCGGCACCGACCGCACAAGCTCAAAACAAACACAATCAAAACTGGCACTGTACTAGACAACGTACACCACTGAACAAACCACTGCACAAACCAAGCAGAAATTTAGTTTATTTTTTCTTTCTTTTTGACCTCACGCTTAGTAATGGTTTATATCAATGAAGATAAAACTTATATTCGATACTCTAAGTGATGAATTATGCCAGTCAGGATAAAACCTGTATTAATCATAATTTGCCGTTTGATTCTCCAATAGAATGTCAACTTGTCAAAATGTCAAAAACGAATCGACTAACCAATTTTGACAATTGACAAATTTGGGGAAAAAAAATAAATAAAACGTAATTTTTAAACACCAGATTCAAAGCTAACAACTTTCTGAATAACCCAAGTTCCCAAATGCATTTGCACGCCACAGGTACGGAAACTCTAGGAAGCCACAGTTCATACAATGTAAGACGTGGGCAAGGGTCAGGTGATGACTCAGGATGCAAATTACCTTCTCACGCGCTACACATACCTGCTGCTGTGTTTGCACTAGCGACTCCAGGTATTTAATGATAACAGCTTTGAAGTCCTTCACTCTTTGTTTCTACAAACAGAAAACCAAGCCAGACAAAGATCAAAAAATAGCAAAATAACGAGTGACACTGGCACACGACACACAAACCAGACTGAAGAGACACTCAGAATAGCGCTCAAAGCTAAAAGGCTACAGTGGACGTTAACGCTTAAAACATGGTTCAAATGACATCTTTTAAAATCAAAATTTGAATTTCTGGGCTTACGGACACTTGGATTTCAGCACATGAGCAGGATGGAGGCTATTCATGTTTTTTTTTTTTTTTTCTTTTTACGTTTGAAAGCATGGTTACCATTAACTTCAATTGCATTGGACTTGTCTGCACCACTGCCTTCCTGTGAAACACCAGAAGTGTTTTGTAGACCAAAACAACTTTACCCACCCTTCCATCAGCATACGGGTGGGTAGATGATGGGCTAATTTTCATTTTTGGGTGAACTATCCCTTTAAGTCCCCACAATAATCTTTTTAGTCCCCACAAGTATAAATTAACGAGTAGACACACACTCACTGCATATATTGATTATTATTAAGACTGATTATCTCCAAAAATAGACATAAAACTAAAAATAAGGAGTGTTTTATTTAGCCAAATTGAGAAGGAACCGGAGAACACTCGTAAGGACTTGGATAGGGTACTTGCCTCAAATCTTCCCACTTCTTTGCGGATGGTTTTGGAGATCATCTCAAAGTCCTTCTCCCCTTGCTGCACTTTTCCCTCCCACTAAAGAGATGTGGAAGATGGAGAGAGTAGTTTGTTGAACAGACAAGACATGAATGGGAGCGTTACACATCTATACAACTACTGCCTACAACAAACGCATTATAGGATCGATAATAGCGTTGGGCGCTGGAAAAGCCATGTCTGAAACAGCAGTTACCCATTCCAATACACAGCAAAGATGAGGCTACGACCAAATCAGTACAGTACCTATCAATTTCAAAAAAAATAAAGCTTGAGTAAATCAACACACTGCAAATATGCAACAAAATAAACCATAAAATCATATTTTGACAATACTAAACACAGTGACAATACAGCAACTAATGTCCCAGCTGAAAATTCCAGCTTTGTCGAGCCTGAGCCGCTCGAAGCTGGTTTAAGCTGTGCTTCAGACAATATTAGCAAGACAAACAGCAATTCAGCAACTGGCTCCAGCTAACTCCATCTTGCTTTGACCACCTTCGTTCAGTGATAGAGACCAGCTTTAACCAGCCCCAGTCTAGCTATGACCAGCTAGAGGCGTCTTAGACCATTTTAAACCAACTTATACTTCCAACTGGTCTTAACTGAAATGTTCAGCAGGGGTGCTGTCACATGACGTAAAGAATCAGGGCCTCGATTGCAAGACATACAAAAGCAGAGAAGATGCAATAAGCGGAGCAAAGCAGCAGCAGAGTTAATGGATTATGGTCACAAAAACCATGGCACTGGCGTGGGAAAATATAAAATTACACGAGGCTGGACCAAATCTTCCTGTAACTGAAATAGTCAGAATATACGGTACCGACCAAAAGCATGAGACCAATCCTCCTGTAACTGAAACATTCAGGATGCACGGAACAGACCAAAAGCATGCTACCAATCCTCCTATATCTGTATCATTCAGAATATACGGTACTGACTAAAACATTAGACTAATCCTTCAGTAACTGTAACAATCAGGATATATGGGACAGACCAAAACAATGTAGCCAATGCTCCTGTTACTGCGACACTGCTCTAAATTTTGAGTTTTGCCTCATTAATGATAAATAAAATTTTACTCCTGATAGCCTTAACCTGAACAACCGCTAAACTCTAGGCAGTCTAGTTTTACAGATCATAAGACAGAAGGACGCAGAGGTGCTTAATTGAACAATTCTTCCATTTAAAATAGTCTTAAACACTGGCAGCCAAATGCTTTTGGTGAGTAGAATTAGAATTAGAAAATACTTTATTGTTATTTTATACAGTGTTACAACGAGATTGGTTCACCCTTACCATAGTGCAAAAAAGAGACACATAAATAAGTAAACAATAAATATAAAAGTTTTTTTATGTATTTCCTTAAAAGTTGTATTATTTCTGTTTGTCCAACGGCAATCATTAAACTATTCCTACTCAAATAACACCCACTGCCAACAGCTTTCTGTTCTGAATACATCGTAAAACCAGCCGAACTTCATTGAGCTTTGACACCTGTAATCTGATGTGCGTAATGGAGAATTCAAAATCCGCAGAAAGAAAAATACATACCACTGATGTTCTTGCTTGTATATCGCAATCAATATTTTCATCAAATATTTTACATAAAAGCTGCAAATTCACATGATGTTGACAAGTGTGAGGAATGGCGAACCAGAGACAGAAAGAAAAGACGAATCCAGGAGTCCTACCTCCTCAATCTCCTTATTGATGCATGGCAGGGAAAATGCACAAATTAAAGATGCAGCCAATGCCTTGCGCTCAAAATAATTCAGGAAAAAATATGAATTCACTGCAAACTTGCACAAGGCCTTTCAAAACTCAAGCGAGTGCCAGCTCTTGCAATGCCGGGCATGACGAGCACCAGCAGAATTCAACGTTCATTTTCATCAACAGGGCTTTCCTTAGAACCGAGGCAGATTCAAAATCATTTCTACAAACCGGAACACACAAATACAACTGAAAAGCATATTTAGCGTAACCCACTATTTGTCCTAATTCAAATGCTGACCAACTCAAGGAACGTCAGTCTTTTTCAAAGTCTTAAATGAAGGTTTACGAGTTTAGAATTTATTTTTTGTATATTCACAATGATGCCTCGTGATCAAAAATAAATGTTGAATACTGCAAAGCTTGAATATGACTGAAGCATTAAAACCAGTACATTCGAAATGGTTCCAACATCCTGGACGTTAAAGTGAATTTCTGTAAACGTATTTTGAAGTTCTATTTTCACAGACACTAACTGAGCTTGGAATATTTTAAATTTTACATGAAAAATCTCAGGAGATTTTTCCTTTGGACTAGGTTTAATATGCATTTGAGAACATGGCCCCAAAATTCCATGCAATGCGACCGAAGGTTCAAATCTGTGTCATTTAATGGCATCAACTCCCAATATGCTGCACAGATTTATGTAGACACATCTCATGTGATAAATACATCCATTTCAACATTTCATCATGTGTGGATCACAAAAGACAAAAAATGACCAAAAAAATGTCATGACGGTACAGTATTAATACTGCATTAAATGCAAATATATGAATAATGGTAGCTAATTGTATGCAAAAAACACACATGAATAACTGATCAATAATAAAGGAGACTGAAAAATAGGATGCTGGGATATTGGCCTCATGTAATAGACTTATCTAGGAGTTTCTGAACAAAAGCCAACACTCTCCTGTACTCCAATAGAGAAGGACTGCCAGAAATGAACACAAACAAAAACCTAATTTTGGGTTTAAAACTCAAAAAATAATTCTATAGGGAATTCATTTTGGTATTTCACTGTCAGCATTTCTATTTGTTTGCCTTGTTTCCAAGCAATGGCGTTTGTTTGGGTTGTGTAACAGCTTGCAAACCTGTAACATGGTGAGTGTAATCATTAATAAATATGCACAAACGGACACGTGTATATGTTTCATGGGGGGTGACAAAGGCGGGAACAATCTCACTAACCTACTGCTGTTCAAACATTAAAGTTGGATCTACATGAAGGACACAATATTTAGCATGTTGCATCATTTTATAATTACTCATCTGTAAAATCCTTTGTTTCACAAGTGTTTTCATGAGGTACAAATTAATATAAAGAAATTGGTATTCAACAGAAATGAACTTCGGTGTCATTGGTAACAACTGAAAAAAATCAATCAAGCTAAGGTGCAGATGTCCATACTATCCTGCAGTGTAAGATAACTAAATCATATTGGACACGTTATATTATTCAGACGCTGTTCTAATGAGGTAGGCCTCATGTGCAGTCCATAAGTGCCAGGACAGTGATGCGATCTTCACTTTTTTGGCTCTCTAATCCAGCATGCTGGGCTCTAAAACAATGAATATGAGGTTACAAGAAAGACAGGCAACTTTATTTTGCCATGATTTGCATATTTGTGTGAACCACACAGAAATTGGCCATCATGTGCAGTGTTGCTGTCCGAACACTAACAGACTGCAATAATGTAGGTACGTTAGGGCTGGGCGATATGGAAAAAATCAAATATCACAATATTTTTGAAAAAATACCAGAATAACGATATTGTGACGATATTGAGGGGACTGCGATTGCTGCTTTCCCAAGATATTTTCATGTGCGATTCTTAACCGCGTCACAAGTAATTTGGACGTAGTGCCCAAGCAGGTGAGGGTAATTAACAGAATAGCTACAACAGTTTATTAAGTTCAGAAAATTGTCAAACTTAACTTCAATGCAGCCTGTAAAACTAAACCAAAAACACAAACACATATGCTACAAAAACTATATAATATAATAGCTACATTTCCCAGCCCTAAGGTGCGTAATATCATGACCGATAATTTTGGGTTAATTGCGCTGATGTCGAGTCCAGCCGTACCTCTTTAATCTCGTCCTTGGCCTGCTGCAGTTTGTCCGGCTTGTTGGCAAATTGCAGCTTCGCCTCGGCCTCCCTTTTCTTCTGCAGCATGAGCTGCGCGTCCTGCCACTTGGACCAAGTCTTCATCCGATGGTCAAACACGCCCTGCGGGGACGAGGTCGGGGGGAGAGGGTTCATGAGGCGACCAAGGTCCACAACTGAGGCTACTTCGTTCCATCACTTCACTCGTTCACCTGGGGAACGTCCCAAGCTGAAACCCTCGTCTCTAGCTCTTATTTCATCTCCCCATATTTAGGAAAGAGGAGGTAACATTGCAGGAAAGGACATTACCTACATCACACAAAGTTTGTCCTTGTGGGCAGCCACAAATATTTGCATCTAACTGAAAGTTAAGACCAGTATTTAATTAAGTCCAAAACAAAAGTCTCAAAGAGCATAAATCCATAATTCATTATTTTAACATTTCCATTGTTTTAATTGCATTTAAAAGTATGCCTTCACAGAGCAGTCCTCTGCCTAATCTACTTATGAGCTTCAGATTGGGTTTGTGCTGCAGCTGTGAAGCCAGCATTACTGTTGAGTATTTTGGACATGTTCTGTAATCTTGTCTCCATTACTTTGTAGCTGAATAAGGCAAAAATATCAAGAATGAAGGGAGATAGTTTGACGTGGTGGGAAATTCGCCATAGGGGAGGCAAAAAAAAAAATTTTCTTATTTACACTCATTCCTAAAGTAAAACACTTGTTTGATTGACTTATTAAGTTCAACAGCACTTCCAACACTTTAAGGTCATATCGTGGCAGTCTTCGTACTCTTATCAAAGCAATGTAGAGATCATGAAGAATCCACACACCCGCGCGCACACACACACACACATACAGACGCACACACGCACACGCACACACACACACACACACACACACACCCATCGGCAATTTTAAGTCTCCAATTATCCAGGCGCCCGAGTCTTTTGCCTGTCTGTAGCCTCCGGAGGACCTGGAAGAAACACACACAAACACGGGACGAACATGCAAACTCCACACAGAAACGCCTCGGGCCAGAATCAACCTGAAGACCTTCCTGCTGTGGGGCAACAAGGCTACACACCACGCCACCGTGCTGCCCCAAAACATTTCTTCGCGGGGTGAGCGATACCTTCACTGCGGAGATGAGGCGCACGTAGTCCCCGAGAAGTTCAGAGAACAGGTAGAAGTCTGCATAGGCCTGATCCTGGTGGAGCTGGTCGATCTTCTCCTCCACCTCGGCGAGCTGCGACAGCGCTCTGGAGAGGGCCGTGTGGTCCTCCGAGTTCCCCAGCATGGCAGCGCTCTTGGCGAAGGACGCCGTGTTCAGCGACAGCTCTGGGGAGGAGGCACGGAGAGCTGAGGACGCCACCCTCATTGTGGACGGACCAACGCCGAACAAACAGAGCTTGCATGTGACTTCACAGTGAGCAGGAAACAGGAAACGCTGTATACACGAGCATTAACTCCTGCGAGGTGAGGATCCAGTGTGAACGGTCCCAGTCTTAGTTTTGCTTTTTTTTTTTTATAAGTCTTTCTGCGAGACACAAGTGACAAGAGCATGACGGCCATACTTATGAACATCTTCACTCACATGTACCCCGTGTGACAGACACTAAGCCACCACACATTTGCGTTCATTATTTCTTATCCACAAATCCTTCTGCCTCAATTTTGTTCTTCATCTAGTTCCAAGCTGTTTAAACAACTGACACTGTTCAAACCTTTAAATGTAAAGCATGCTGCCTCTGAACAGATTTTGATATTATTTAGAGTTTTTGGCCCGTCATTCCTTCAGCTGCAAAGTCCATTCAAATTGTAAAATGTTCAGCTTTCTCAGAACATTGTTTGTAAAATTAAATTTAACGCATCTTTAACTTTTTTTTTATATTTAATCTTTTTCAACAGTTTTTTCCCCTTTCAATAGGAGTCTATGTACAGAGAGCTGAAACTCAGCCGTTCTGGAACTCAGACTACTCTTCATACATCATACTTACTGTATATACTTATACACTTGCTTATTCCAATTTAAAACGATTAAGGGCAGCACAAGTGATAAACTCTTGATGTTTAAGAATTTCATAATATCCTTCACAGTTTGTGTAAAATCACAGTTTATGTTCTATGTGGTTTTGTTAAAATATAATGGAACTCTAGACTGAAGCAACTACATTCTATCATCGGCTGAACTTTCCGCAAAAATAATGTTTTCTGCTGCACTCCTGTGAATGAATGTTCTCCAAGATCCTGAAATGGATCGCTCTGCAATAAGGACAGGAGGCATTAGATCCCAGATCACTACCCCTACTCTAGACATGGTATAATATATGAGAATCAACTCTCAAGGCAATTCTACCACGTTTTTAATTCCATTTTAAATTGCAGAAAAGTCACTCAGCATCATCCTCTAGTGGAGAGCTGGGATAGTGCTCACCTTCTCTGTACAGAGCACAAGCAGACACTGCAGGTAACTTCCACTGAGCTACAGGCTACATAACCCAACAAAGTAACAGACTCCCAGTGTTCATTTTGAGCCTGTTCTGCATAGCATTTTTATTAGCTTAGCATGCGTCCTATTCCACAGACTGTTCTGCAACCTCCGTTTTCACATGCTATCCATTCAGACAGATGAGAATGCACTAAAGGTGAGCGAGTGTACCCTTGCTCAAGGGTAGAATGACAGTGGGCCACTAGGGAATCGAACCCCGCGTATTGAACGGAAGCTTTCAATGTGCCCTTAAAGACAGATCCACCGTACACCCCCGTCAGTGCATAAGAATATCTAAGCGTCTCCAAGGCAGAACGCCACGACACTACTGGACCATTACCAAATGATAAAATCATTTGACGTTTGGAACCAAGCCTGCAGTGATTATATTTGCCTTACAGGTAATTATTCTCCGATTAAACCTGAGGTTAAGTCCAGAAATGATGACAGATTAACCAGTATACTGGACAATTGGAAGCAGGCTGTTTTCAGATGTGTTCAAAGTATAACTGCGCCTCTAACCTCTCCACCGTGTGCGATTGGCGAAGGGAAGTCACATGATCCATGGCAACTGTGTTTGTATGATTCACTTTGCTCTGACATGCTGTCACAGTAAAATTTAGGGAATCAGGAAGTGATCAAGTGGAAGAGTGCGCAGCATATATTTGACTGTCGACATGGTGAACACGAAATTATAAATGGTCACAGTACAGACATTCGAGGACAGGCCCACCTTTCTTTATAATGGATTACTTTATGCCAAAATTGTATCATCAGCTCCACTCCAAGAAAAGGCGGCCATTACCATTTTCTCAGTATTCAGTATATCTCCCTTACTGCCCTAAAGTTTTTCCCTGAAGAAGGCCTCACTCACAGGTCTTCCTCTCTACAACTGTACAATCTTCAGAAAATACTGACACGTATGATAATACTGCCACTCCAACTTCCTCTCACTTGCGTCAGATACCTAGATTTTCCTTCTAGTAATAAATAATGATTTCTCTTAACGCCTGGTGTGATGTGCGTTCTCTTCATTAGAAGAGTGATCAAATGGCAAAGGTCAATGACGGCATGAAGAATTTGGCAATTTAACTAACAATTTTTTAAAAATAATTTGAACATTGTTTCCATACAGTTTAATTATATGTTATACCTTAACACCAAACATTACTTCTGCTCAGTATTCTAAGTGCAAAGCCTTTTCGCAAGGGCAGTGAGTATTGAGTAAATACATTCTGTAAAAAATAAATAGATGGACTCAGATACTAAACATCTTGTATCTAATCCTTCCTTCAGTCAGACTTGTCTGTATGAAATATCTGTGGGACCAGCACAGAAGCAGTCAGTACAGTGATTCTGCGGCCCACTGTGCATAAATAGATTTATCCCACAAATGATTAAAAATCAGTATGATACAACCTATGAGACCTGTAGGTTTGGTGTCACACACGAGGGACACAGCTTTCTAGCATTTTGATTGGTCAGATTCCGTTTATTGGCAAATGTCAACCAACATGTTCGCAAAGGTAACGCTACCAACTCTGCTGGTGCCTGTTCACCATCGCTGGCGTTAGCTTCCAGTTGACAGTTTATTCAAGTCAATGGGATGAATAATTTGTCAGCCAGCATTCTGACGCTATTGGCCAGTAAAGTAATAAGTTACATGTGTAACTGTTGTTGAAGACGCTTTCATTTATTAATTTAATGGCGAAAAGCGTTACCATGCGAGTTAGCGAAGTATTCATCCCATTGACTTGAATAAACTGCCGACCAGAAGCTAACATTAACGCTATTTTTCCCACTTTTCAAATAATGAAACCCTGACATTTACGAGAGAAATAGGATCTCAAACTCATGAGCCCGAGATATCAAATTTATGAAACTCGAGTAGTAACTCTCATTTATGCCTCGCCGATGGCTCGGAATAGATGAGAATAACTACTTGAGTTACATAAATTTGATATCTCGGATTCACTCATTGGAGATGCTCCATATTCTTCGGGAGCGCTCGCTCATTTTGTGTTGTACTGCTGTGTAGCTACCTGTTGATCTGTCCCATTCTTGCAACTTGGTTGCTTATTGTCGCTGCTCAAGATGTAGGCCTGCCTAAATGTGACTTTTTTTAGGATTTTATGCATTATGATTTCATGATTTTGGGAGCCACTGATACAGCTTTTATCCTTTGTGGTTACCCCTCGGATACAACTTTCTGTATTGAACCTGAACTTATTTTATATTGTGTCGATTTTTGTTTCCATGTTTTTAATTGTGTACCTTATGTTATGTTTAAATTCACTGTTGTATCCGTAAAGCTTAATAAATAAATAACTATATTCTGTAATGAGGCAGTGTGTGCTTCAGACACTGGGCAGGCCTGGGTGAGCTTTACCTTTCCGGTGCAGCACCAGCGCTTCCACACTGCCGTGCAGCTTCCTCAGCTGCTGGTCCAGGTTCTCAAACTGCTGCTGCTTCTCCTCAAACCACTGAAGTGGGACGCGGCGCGGAGACACGGCGGCGCGAGAGGAGAAATACGATTCAGAACATCATTACGGCACTTTGATAGAGTGAAGTTTCTGTACACGGAGCTGACAGGGCCTCATTATCATAATCAAACATTATCGATACGCAGAGCGGCCCCTTCGCCTGGCGAGGACTGACGACGACCGTGCTTCCGCTCAAACGACGGGCGAAAAAGTGCGAACAAAAAATAAAAAACACACAGACAGAAACAGGATAACCACAGAAAACAGGAGCTGGAGAGATCATCGGTGACAAAACTCACAAATGGAAAGGCACTGCCGAATGATAACAAACCCATATTTTCATATTACTCAGACCCTAACCTTAATAAAACAAACAAAAAATAATAGATTGTAATAAATCAAAAACCAGAAATTTTCAACACAGTTTAAATATATATAAACACATTTTATTTTATTCCCCCTCGGCGAAAAACAAAAGGCCGGGCTCCCCGCCGCTTTACCCGGCGTCTGTTTCCCGGCACAGTGTTAGGATTCAAGGGGAAAGGCTCATTAATCCGTCTCATTATTCAAGTCCAAAAATCAGCTCTTACCACATCCGATTCATTCATCTTGATTGTCATTTTGTTGACAGCGTCGGCAGCCTTGTTTACCATCCTCAATATCCCCGCCCCGCTCAGTGCCTGGGTGTTAACGGCCCGCGGCAGCTGGGATGAAATGACAAATAAGGGCAAACAAACCGGTTAACAGGCTGGGCCCGGCCCCGGCCCCTCGGGAGCCCTCCGCACTGAGAGCAGTGTGGGGTTTTCTCTACTCCCATACATTTCAATGCTGTAGGATCTAATTTAATACACTCCCCCAGAAAACTCTCAGAGGAACAACAGGCAAAAATAGCTTTCAATTGCTTTCAAGCAGTTATCCCCCTTTTCTACAGTTCTGTTTCCCCGGCTGGGGATTAATACAGTTATTTCAGCGGCAAAACACACACACACACACACACACACACACACACACACAGAAGCACCCACACGCACAAACACATATGCACCCACACACACACACGCACATGCACCCACATACACATACACACACACATGCACCCACACACACACACACAGATATATGCACACACACACAAGCAAGCATGCTATCACACACACACACACGCACACACACGCAATACACACAAGCACCCATACACAAACAAGACATACACACACATACACACACACATGCACCCACACTCACACACACACACACACACACACACACCCACACACACGCAGATATATGCACACACACACAAGCAAGCATGCTATCACACACACACACACATGCGCGCGTGCGCGCACACACGCAATACACACAAGCACCCATACATGCATACACACACACCCTCACACACACTTGCACCCATACACAAACAAGACATACACACACATACACACACACTGCTGTCTGCGAACTTATATTCGCACAAACATGCACTCACACACGCATACCCACACGCATGCATCCCTGCCCCCCACACACACACACGTACACACACGCCTACTTACACATGCACCCATACAAACACACACGCACACACACACACATAAACCCCCGCATACATACACGTACACAAACCCCCGCACACATACACGCACACACACGCTAACACAGACACAAGCACCCATTAACACAGAAGACACACACATACACATATACGCATACACACAGACACCTGCGAACACACATTCGCCAAGACATGCACTCCCACATGTGCAGGGGCGCCCACACACACACACACACACACACACACACTCGCACTACATCCTTTCAAATTGATGAATGCACAGAACCACACACATAGGTACACGTACACACGTGTAAATGCGCACATACACCAACAGGCACACAAACACCCACACACTCACACAGATACTAATGTTTTCTGAAGTTGTCTGGTATTGACAGGTTTGCTAATTTAAGCTTTTTGGTGGTTTGTAGATACAGTAAATGCTAATAATCAATAGGTCAGTTGTTTTTGGTCACTGACTGTAGGGACAGTAATGAGAGGACGCAATGAAAATATTATCAGACTTCACACCTAAAAATACAACACCTCAGTTACTATAAGTTTACTTTCAGTTATTCTCACAGTTCATGAGAGAGTTTTCTGCTACTGACAGTATTTGTATCACGTACATCAGTTAAAAAAAAAAAATGTATCTGAGCTGTCCAAAATATTGAGACAACTTTTGCTCCACAACATATTCAAATATACAAAATACACTGAATGAGGTTGAATTTCTTTCAGGGTTAATGCACAGAATTAAAGTATTGTGAGACTACTGCTAAAACGAAAACATAAACTCAAAAACACATTTCTTTCACATTCATACAAAGCATAATTAGCTCCAATTCAATAGAATATTCCTTCTTTTTGTGAATAATTCCTTTTTTTGTACATTTCTTCAATTTTTATTTCAAATTCTCGCAGATTTTGAAGGGCACGTGGTAGCCGAGAAGTTCTGCAGTTAGCAAAGAAGCAAAAGCCGGGTCTAACCGTAAGCAAATCTAAGCTAAGGCACTGCAGTAGCAATGTTTTTAGCAAGGTAATGAATATGAATAAGTAACACACATTTTTTTTTAATTGAAGTAAGATGAATGATTGTGATTGGCAGGCTAATCGATTTACAATCTGTGTCCAAAATTTTGAACCAGGAAAGTGCCCAGGCTTAAAAACAAAAGCTGAATTCACAAGGTAAGTGTGAATACTTTGCATGAAAAAAGCAGCTAAATAAATGAACTGCCGCTCCAACATTTGGAATCACTATTGATGATCAAATAACCTAAATGGAAGGCATTACAGGCCATTCAAATAGGCGTCTGTGAGTGAAGGCAAGTAAAAGGTCACCAAGAGGTCATTTTTCTGAAACAGTGAAAACCCGTTTTTTATACGTTGAGACCTGCTGTATACTACTTACATGCCAAGTGTAAGCTCTTTATCTATATTAGAAAAGTGTGAAATGGACAGCTTCAGTTATTCAGTATGACCACCCTGCCACGCCCACCTCTGGGGGTCCAGGGATGAAATGATATCCCGAAGTATTAGTTTCCCAAGCATGTGCCACATTTAGTCAAATTTGATCGTAATTTGTGACTGCTAGTGGTTAGGGGTCAAATTGATCATGGGTTACAGACCAAAGACTAAATTTACATCATCCTAATAACGCAGCTGGTCAATGACCAGTTGACTTTATAAATATTTTTAAAATTTGCTGAAAATTTGTGAAGCGGTGATTGGTGATTTCTCATCAGAGTATCTATAGTGAAATTCAAAATACATAATGATGTTACTTATCAGCAAACTTTTATTCAATAAAATAGCAAGAACTACATAAATGGTAAGTAATTTGTTCTAGTGGTAGTGTATATAATTTCAGCATTATTGTTAAATCTTTAATTTAGGTGTGCTGTATTACATACATAGATATGTGGTTGCATACATACATTGCAAGGAAGCTCAATTTCAAAACAAAAATGAAATGGACCCTACCTCAGAACTTTCCAGAAACTGAATGACATCAGGATCTTGTAACAGAATGGGATGCTTAACTGTTCTCATCAGATACCTGAAGAATAAAAATCAATAAAATATTAGATCTTGTCTTTTATCCTGATTACACACCCATTACTTTTATAAAATTAAATTATAAACAGCGACAAGAGGGACAGATCATCACCAATCAAAATTTGCCAGTTTGAGTGCAGTCTAAGCATGTGGACTGTGACACATTTTTGCTTTTTAGCACAATATGCAGGTTTTGCCATTTTTGACATGAATATGAAGCTGGAGTACAGACGGCCATCTTTAGCTTGAGTGCATCTCAATCCGTACACCAAATGCAGGAATTACAGCCCTTTTAATGCATTCAAGCCACTCCACAAACATTAGAGCGCACTAAGATTCCAAAGCAAAGCTAAACATGTAGCACTCAATGCAAAGCGTTGGTAGCTCTGCATCTGCCTGCCATAGCTTCATACGGCCTAAAAGTCGATCTTCAGCCCCCATAAAAGAACTGACCTTATGCGACCTTGACCTTTGACCTGACGACCTCCAAAAACATCAGCAACCCACTGAGGGGAGATACCAAGTCGGATCTGGTGAAAATCCATCCAATCTTTCAGCAACTATGGTGCGGACCAGATATTTGTTATGCACGTGTGGACGCACGCACGGACGTGCAGTAGGACAACCAGAAAACCGTATGCCTCCTGCTCTGTGCGTGGCGGAAGCACATCAAGCTGAACAATAATTTTATAAAAGCCTATCTAAACAAGATAGCAAGGTAATTTAGCACTTGCTCTCAGACCATTACACTACAGTTCAAATACAAATGTTTACTGTGCTACAGCCGCAAATCCCCGTGACTTGTGTATTACAATGAGTAAAAAAACAGCTCAAAGCAAGAAAGCAGAACTCACACAAAATGCGGATCTAAATCCTGGAGAATAGAGAGTGACAGGATTCACTTTGACAAAAGAGGTTTCCCGAAGCAAAGAAAGAATTATATTCACAAAGACCTCAGCAGAGTATTTATTGGCTCAAGCAGAAACGAAGCTCGCATTAAAATTAATTGTATTAGCCATCAGGATACAGTTCTTTAACAGCTGAAGCCTGCGGGCGGACGTGACCCTGTCCCTCAGTTAACACTGACCTTCACGTCAATCAGCGCCGTTACAAAAAGGGCAGTGAAATGTCAGCGCCCCGCTTGATTTAATTTTTATTCGATTCATCAGAATGTGCAAAACCGCGATCTCCTCGGCGATCAGCGTGGAGCAAAATACCAGCCGTGTCAGCGAACGCCGCGTCAGAGCGGCCAATCCCGCGAAGCTCAGGAGAAAACCGCCAACAGGCCCAGCCGCTGACAGCACCGAGCCCCCAGAGCGGGGCGATAATTATTTATCTAATATTGCGTTGCTTAACCTTTCTCCCGTAAAAGACCGCAACACGAATGCTCTTTACGCTGAAGTCTTTTCAGACGAAATTTGACATAAAATGGTGCCGATTCCACCAATTTGCTTCAACAAGTAATTTCAGGTGCCTCTTTGCCAGAAGGCTTGTGTTACCCTAACTCCAAACAAACGGAGTTACAGAACATCATAATGACTTCAGCAGGCAGTCAGAGAAAGTCAGCTATACAGAGGGCCTGCTCGTAACAGGAAAAAAGCCAATTTTTTGTAGGTACCAGCATCAGGGCTGCCAAAGAAAACAGCCAAGCTGTCTACCTTTTTCAAATAACCAGCAACACAATATGGAAAACATACCACATTCCTGCTAAACTTCACACAACAACACTTTAAAGTTGATACATTTTCACCAAAACCAAACTCAAAAAAAAAAAAAAAAAAAAATCACACAGCCTGTAACAAACCCAGAGATGAACCAAATGAGTTTTCAATTGTGTTTTGCTGGTTCTTTGAAAAAGGTAGACATCTGACAAACTTCTGTTAAAGCTTGGCTGTTTTCTTTGGTTGGCCTGAGAATAATGACTGAACACAATCACCCTCCGTTGGACACAAGTCTAACGCGCAATAGAGAAATATTTATTTGCTTCGATATTTCAACCGTTAACGAAACCGTAATCGTTTTCGGAGGGTACGACTCAGGGTAGCCCAGAAAATAGGCTTTCAGATCAACATTTTGTCATGACTGAAATGAAGGTGGTAAACATTCTACTAGGCCAAGAATTACAAAAGGACAGTAAAATCTTAAGTCTCAAACCACATTGTTCTTTGAGTAGGATGGCAGGATAGCCACTTCAAACACCCAAAGAGAGACAGTCCAAATTGTATAATTTTTACTCAGGAAAATACAGCGTAATTCAGGAGAATGAATGCTGGGGAATACAGTCATTCAGGCTGCATTCAGCAGACCACACATGCTCCCGCGCATCGTAGCAATCAGCCCAATTTCTTACAGGCCATTTTCAGTCTTTCCCAACAATGCTGATGGGATTAGTTTGTGGAATCTATCTATCAATCTTAGAAGCACAGAAGGAAAAATAATATTTTAAAAGCTAAACAGACCTTAATTAGAGGGTTAGCTCAATAAAAAATGGATGAAAAAAATGACCTCCCACCAATGCTGTGCTAATTTTTCCCTTTAATTCAGAATTCTCCGAAGGGTTCTTAGGGCATAAGTGATAAAGGCTCATTGACCTCGTGACCCATATAATGGGTACGTCAAAAAATATGGCATTCTGGGTAGAAAGGGCCAATACACTGTACACATACAGCACAGTGCTGAATATATCAAGCAAGACGGCACTTCCTAGCTCTTTTAATGCAGTATTGTAATATTGCCTGTTCAAGTCTTACAAGAGAGCAGTAACTTGGAAAAAGCACAGATCATCTGTCAAGTCAAGATGCTGGGTGGCTAGAAATATCAGCAAACATTTCTTTTTCTTAAGGCAATGAGGGGCAGTGTCTTCGTTCAAACTGTAACTGTCAAATCAGCCCTGGTTCTGCAGAGAGGTTGTACAAATGTCCGTCTATTACAACTAAGAAGAAATTGACTATGACAATACACAAGACGTGCAGGAAGGAAATGTATTCAAGAGAATGAATTCACATTTGCTAATTTTATTCATTAATTTTTCCAGCTAGTAATCATTTGAAAACTTCCTTTAAAAATCATCCCTACTCCTAATCAGTATTCCACCAAGTACAAGAAAAAGGTATTTTTTCCATTCAACTAAAGGTAAAACATGTTTCTGACAAGTACAACGGTAGAAGAATAACAGTTCACATAAGATGAATTTTAAATGTAGTTGCTAAACTTAGCACGCAAATAAGCCTATAAAAACCTTAATTTACATTCCATATGAAAATGAGTAATTGTCACCAACATGACTGTGTCCCCCGCCGCAAATAAGATCTTTTGCCAAAAATTCTTATCCAACATATAAGTATCAAATTGTATCACTGTTCATACAACCATGTGGTAGAGAAAGAAGGGTGATCAATTTCACTTTTACACAGGCAAAATCTCTGTAATTGCGCTGTGACCTTAAAAATGACTTCAAGGTCACCAAAATTTACTGGTGTCGCGCGACCCCTCAAGTATAAGCTGGTGCTAAATATGAGCAAAATTGGGCCACTGTTTCTTGAGATATCGCGTTAACAAGGTTTACAAAGGCAAATTTCTGTAATCGCGTTTGTGACCTTGAAAATGGCCTCAAGGTCACCAAAATTGACTGGCGTTGCGGGAGCCCCCAAGGTACACGGTGGTGGTAAATATGCACAAAATCGATACACTGGTTCTTGAGGTATTGCGTTAACACCAATGGGACGAACGTACGGACGGATAGAGCTGAATTCTCTGTTCAGTATGTACAAGCTGTGATAAGTTTGGTGCAGATCTTTGCAACAATGTATTTCAGACAAAATGTAATACTAGGTCAGCCAGAGAGAAAAGAAACTTTTACATTTTATATAAGTCTACATAGCACTGACAAGTTAACTGTTTTAAGTACAGTTTACCACCTCTGGGTAAAATGTGGATGTAAGGTATTTCACAAAAACTTCAACTTACCACTTGTTATCTCTTATCTCAAGAACCAGGTTCCTGATGGTCATTATAATGGGTCTCAACGTTTTTATCAGGGGTCCCCAGACACCAGTTGATTGTTGTGACCCTGACTTCATTTTAAGATTCAAACTCTTGAAAATATTTATGTGACTTTGACATCATTGTTTATCTCATGTGACACCTAAAGAAGAATTGCACCAATCCTGATCATATTGTGTACCTAGATGTATTCAGGAGTCCCTGAGATATCTGTCATTTTGGGTAATCTCTAATTTTCAAGACAAGAGTTTGAATCTTAAAATGGAATCAGGGTCACAACAATCACCTGGTGTCAGAGCTTCAAGGGACCTTGAAAATGAGCTCAAGGTCACCATAATCAACTAGTGTCAAAGGACCCCCGATTAACACCCTAGTACCAAAATTTATCACGATCAGCCACCTGGTTCTTGCGATAACAAGCCCATGGTGTTTTCAACGTGAAAATCTTGAAAAGCTTGCCGTGACCTTTAAAATAAGGTGAAGGTCACCAAATTGACTGATGTCGGCTGTCACCTGATACACACCTTGGTTTAAATATGAACAAAACTAGATAACTGCTTCTTAAGATATCGCGCAAACAAAAACTTCAATGTGAAAACCTTTAAAGGGTTGCTGTGACCTTGAAAATTAGGTCAAGGTCACCAAAGATGACTGGTGTCTGGGAACTCCTATAGTACATCTTGGTATCAAATTTGATCAGGATTGGATCACTGATTCTTGAGATATCATGTTAACAAGAATTTAAATGTCAAAATCTTCGAAGGCTTGCTATGACTTTGTAAATTTGCACAAGGTCACCAAAATCGACTGGTGTCTCAGGACTCCTATACTACATCTTGGTATCAAATTTGATCAGGATCGGGACACTGCTTCTTGAGATATCACGCCAACAAGAACATCAATGTTAAAATCTTTGAAGGCACGCTGTGACCTTAAAAATGCGATCCAGGGGGATCCTCATACTAGACCTTGGTGTCAAATTTGATCAAGTTTGGATCACCGGTTCTTGGGATATCATGCCAGCAAGTCGACTGGACAGGACGTATGGACGGACGGTCGTGCATACCTTGTCCCGACAATAAAGCAAGTGCACCTTGATTTGAATACGTCATTAACCACCGGACCAAATGATAACACAAGAAAAACTAAAAAAGAATCTGGATGCAACAATTGTAATACTGAATTATTGCCTTTACATTATTATTATTATTATTATTATTATTATTATTATAAGTCATTGCAGTAGTAGTAGCAGTTGTTTATATAATAAATGATCCTGAAAATGGCATACATTAAAATAGTACTTTGGGACAATGGACTCATCTACACATTACCTTTCCAAGGCTGATCTTCGTTTCTCTACGAACTCTGCAGACGACTGGTCCTCCTTTCCCACCTTAACCTTTGTCATACCTGTTATCATCGTCGAAGCAACAAATTAAAAAGTTAAAATTGAAAAAAAACAAAACAAAAAAAAACATTTCCAATGAAACAGTGAGCTTCAAGAACTTTTCATTTCTCTTGGTGACGGACACGACACACAGGAGATGTAACTTCCAAGGTCCGCACAGAAAACTTATAATTAAATGATAATTAAAGTAATAATATTTTATATTTTCTAATGTTACTTTTTTGAATAGAAATATACTTTACAGGGTGAGCTAAACCTTTGATGAAAGCATTTTAGACTACACTGAAGCTTGAGGCAAGGCAAAGTAATCGATCTAGCAGATATGAAAGATCAGATACACAAAACCATACAAAATGGCTAAGCATTCAAATAATTCTGGGAAAAACTCTGCAAGCAATTGGCCCCTGGATAACAAATGCATGAATACTTGTCTAGTGTATTCCATTTATCTTTGTATTTGAGCCATCAGTGGAAGTTAGACTCAAGAGGTTCCAGCTGCTAATGGTAAGAAACACAGGAATGAACTAGTATTTACCCCTTTGCAAAGAATAAAAAAATTGCCAATTTTTCCTGTTGTGTATTAGCCTATTTAGGCTTTGTAACTTAGTACTTGTGTCATAGCGACTGTGGAAAATAATTCCAGTGAAGCAAGGCATTTGGAAATTCAATTACAGAATTATTTAGGAATTAAATTTCGGAATTTATGGACGCGGGCGTCTATATCTGCGCAAAGCGGTTAACAAATGACACCTGATTCCCACATATTTGAGTCACAGGCGGCAGAGGTACCAAAAAAACTTTTGTTTCCTGGGAAGAAGTAAGCCTGTTTGAGCCTAGTGACCCATCAGGTCGGTGCTTAACCCCGGTTTCCATGGCATGAAGCGACTAGGAGTATTACTACTCCCCCTGGATGGGATGCCAGTCTATCGCAGGTACTCCCCCAGCTCTTAGACAAGTTTCCCTGGCTATTTGCTGGTACCCATTTATACACCTGGGTGGAGTGAGTCGTGGAGTGTGGGAGTAAAGTGTTTTGCCCAAGAACACACCACGAAGGCCATGGCCGGGGCTTGAACTCGGGACCTTACGATCTCAAGTCAAGCCTACTTGACCACGTACGTCACTTTCTTTGCAGATTTCTGATTTATAAAAACAAACTTGACATTAGAAAAAGGGAAATTATTAAGATTATGCGCAATGTCAATAAATTCCAAGTCCATCCTGATTAAATAAATGAAAATTCCATGCAGTGTATTTCACCCATAGGTTTATAAATTAGGTTATTTTCCACAAAACGTCATTTTTATTTTTTTGTGCGCACGTATAATTAAGGTATGAAATCCACGCAAATTTTTATGAGTAAGGCCCCAGGTCATATGGGAGACGCGGTAGCGCAGTGGTCAAGTCGGCTTGACTTGAGATCCTAAGGTCCTGAGTTCAAGCCCTGGCCACGGCCTTCACGGTGTGTTCTTGGGCAAAACCCTTCACTCCCACACTCCACGCCTCACTCCACCCAGGTTTATAAATGGGTACCAGCAAATAGTCAGGCAAACCTGACTAAAACCTGGGGGGAGTACCTGCGATGGACTGGCATCCCGTCCAGGGGGAGTAGCAATACTCTTAGTCGCTTCGTGTCACACGCACCGGGGTTAAGCACCGGGCCGATGAGCCACTGGCTTGAAACAGGTTTACATATGCAATTCCGCTGAAACTTTATAAAAATCATGACATAAGCACTCACTTACCCACAATGCTTTTCTCTGGGGCAGGAGGGACTATGTATCCTATGTGCATATACTTGGACGCGAGCTTGCTGTGCAGGCCGAGAAAGTCACTAAACCTTCTCTTCACTGAGAATTCTTTACAGCTGAAAATGTTCAGGGATGTCTGGAATGAAGAAAAAGGGGAAACTCACTTGTAACAACACATTAATTTGAGACGTAAGAGTTAAAAATTCTCATCCACTCTCTCGCAGTCCACCAAAATAACAACACCAAAATATGGCTCAAGTGTGATTAATATTGGTATTAGCAGGTTAGCAATGCATTTTAAATGCGAAAGATTTCTGAAGAGTGTGTTCATAAACACAAACTGTGATTTATCAGAGTTGTTTGCAATATTGGGAAAGATTATTAGGGATGTTCTTCTTTTCTGATCTCTTTTTTTTTTTAACTGCCGGGACAAACAAGATATTAAAGCCCAAATATTGCTGCTATAAATGTTGGAAGAAGGAAGTGCTCAGAAATTCTTAACATCCAAGACTGAAACCTGATTTTTTTCATATTCTCTAAAATGTATCTTGTGCAAGTGAACTCCAGAAGCAAAAATTTTGTATTTTGCACAAATTACATCTTACACAGAAAATAACAGGCGTGTCCTGCACATCATGCGTTAAAACTAAATCTGTTGTCTGCATCAACTTATGACCATTTAAAGAGGTCACATTACACTGCCCTCCATAATTATTGGCACCCCTGGTCAAGATGTGTTCTTTAGCTTCTAATAAATTCAGTTTTTCTAAATAATATAGGACCACAAGGAAAAAAAGAGGAAAATCTAACCTTTAATTCAAGTGCATTTATTGAGTGGGAAAAAAACCCCACATTAAGAAATAATTCTTTTACATCAAATCATGTGTGCCACAATTATTAGCACCCCTGATGTTAATACTTGGTACAACCCCCTTTCGCCAACAAAACAGCACCTAATCTTCTCGTATAATGTTTCACAAGATGGGAGAATACAGAAAGATCTTCGACCATTCCTCTTTGCACAATCTCTCTAAATCATCCAGCGACCTGGGTCCTCTCCTCTGCACTCTCCTCTTCAGCTCATTCCACAGGTTTTCAATGGGGTTGAGGTCTGGGGACTGAGATGGCCATGGGAGGAGCTTGATTCTGTGTCTGGTGAACCATTTCTAAGTAGATTTGGCCACATGTTTAGGGTCATTATCTTGCTGAAAGACCCAGTGACGACCCATCTTCAGCTTTCGGGCAGAGGCCACCAGATTTTGATTTAGAATGTCCTGGTATTTCAAAGCGTTCATGATGCCATGCACCCTAACAAGGTTCCCAGCGCCTCTGGAAGAGAAACAGGCCCACAGCATCACCGATCCTCCCCCATACTTCACAGTGGGCATGAGGTGCTTTTCTGCATACTCATCTTTTGTGTTCCGCCAGACCCACTTAGAGTGTTTGTTGCCAAAAAGCTCTATCTTGGTCTCATCTGACCAAAGCACACGGTCCCAGTTGAAGCCCCAGTACCGCTTAGTGAACTCCAGACGTTTGCGTTCATGATTGTGAGTGAGAAAAGGTTTTTTCCGTGCATGCCTCCCAAACAGCTTGTTGGCATGTAGATAGCGCCTGATGGTTGTTTTGGAGACTTTGTGACCCCAAGATGCTACCATTTGTTGCAATTCTTTAAAAGTGAACTTTGGAGAACTTTTTATTTCTCTTACCATCCTCCTCACTGTGCGTGGTGGCAAAATAACCTTGGCCCCTCGTCCAGGCTTGTTTACCACTGTTCCAGTTGTTTTAAACTTCTTAATGATTCTTCTGACAGTAGATATGGGCAGGTGCAGGCGAGTGGCTATTTTCTTGTAGCCATTGCCTGACTTGTGAAGGTCGACACACATCTGCCTTACTTGAATGGTGTGTTCCTTTGTCTTTCCCATGTTGAAGAGTGGATAAGAGAAATGGCCTCTGTGTCACGTCATATTCATACCCCAGGGAAACAGGAAGTGATGAATTACTAATTAAATGTTCCTAGATACTCTGATCAAATTTGTAAACTACTGTAGAAATGACAGAAATACTTCAATTACATTTATTTCCTAGGAATTGTTAGGCGTGCCAATAATTGTGGAACAGGTGATTTTATGAAAAATAATTATTTCTTAGTCAGGGACTTTTTTTTCCCTTAAAAGTCACTTGAGTTGAAGGTTATATTTTTCTACAATTTTCAGTGTGAGAGTACGCTTCTGCAATAAAAATTGAATTTATTTTATGCTTTTAACACATCTTAACCAGGGGTGCCAATAATTATGGAGGGCGCTGTATATTATGTCCATTTGTCCATATGAACTTCATTTTCATGTGTCATCAATAAAATACTTTTACAAAGAAACTCAATCAAAAAAGCAGCATTCATTGCGTATATTCTGCAAATATCCAACATAATCTGTAAATGCTCTCACACAGCATATTCAACATCAGAAAGAAAAGTGTAAGCAGGACATGCAGTATGATTGAAAAGCGAAAGGGACAAACTCTCACCTTAGTTGATACTTTATATGCCATGTAAGCATTCATCCCGTCGCCTGAGGGGGAAAAAAAAAATCAAAGAATCGCTCAAAAAATAAAAAATAACATTTCAGTTTCATCAATGCATTGAACTAATCACTAAAGGATTTGTAAGACAAAGAACAAAAATAAATTTGCAATGTGTTCAACAAAATACTGCCTAACTACGAGGTACCAAACTCATCTTGATAGGCTGCAATGTCTGCAGGGTTTTGCGGTTTTCAGTCAATCAGTTACGCATGACCGAAGAAAAGTGTGTAAACGTCACACCCAACAACAGACACCGCTGCCAAAGCCACAACTGAGAATACAACAAAAACCAACAGATACTTAAATCAACCAGGATCAAAATCCAACACCTTTACGTTTACATAATCAGTGAAGCGCAAACACAGAGCCAGGCTGGGATTAGTAATTCAGCAATAATCTGATATTCGAAAAACAAATATCAGGAGCAGTCACAATGGTACTCCATTCACAGAAGACCAACAGCACATATAAAATGATAAGTCCAGTGGCTTTAAAAAAAACTGTTCAGTGTTTGAAACCACAATCAGATCATTCTCAGGTTGTAGTACTACTGGCACTCATTTGCTTTACGTTGACTACACCCACAGTTGACAGTAAAAAAACGTTCCCTTTCTGCGTAGAAAACAGTAGCCAGCTAATCATCACAAGGGAAAGAACAGCACCGGTCAGAGCACTTAACAAACTGTACAATAGGGAGTCTATTCCACAGCCGGCAGGAATACCACAGGAATTGTTGAATCGCTCAGTCCAACAGTATTCCTTCTCACATAAAATACTGACTGAGCGCTTTGTCTAGATCACGGTCCCTTGTTAAGCTTAAGTTTGAATGTGAGCATATAATGCGACTGTGTAGCCCAGTGTCTATTCCAATTTAGATCGTTTGGGGTGAACCCTGATATTATAACAACTGTTATTTTATGTTTTGCAGTTAATACTTTTCCAATTATCGTTGTAATCATTTTCATTATTTGTACGTTTAATAATACGCAACCTCTGAAAAAATTTCTCGTCTAAGCGAGTGAAGACACAAGTAGTCATTACTGCAAATTCTCCCGGAGCAGTCGAGGGCCAGACAAAAAAGCAACAACAGAACGTGTTTGAAAAGGTCTATTGATTTTAGTGCGAACGGATCTCAGCTGAAGCTCCACTAGGGAAGGAGGGGGCTGACCACTAGGCCATGAGGCTGATGCTTGTCAAACCCCCCCCCGCAGCCCAGTCTTCAAAGGAGGGAGGGGGGTAAAAAAAAAAAAAACAGGGAGAGTGTAAAAATATGGTCGACCGGTTGGAAAAAACATAGCGAACAGCAACATCGTTCCCCATGTACAGTTTACTTTCCAAACTAACACATGAGGGCCAACATAAACAACCCTTCTCCTGAAGAGCAATCGTCCAGTAGGTTCTTGTTCCTACGCCGACCACCAACACTTTCAATAGCTACAGCAGCACTACCCAAGACCTGTCATTAGAGAGTCAAGCCAGCCGATTTTTGAGTTGAAATGTAAACCAACAGGAGCGTAAATTTGCAGGAACAGGGTTCGTTGGCACTGCATCAGGTCAATATTCGTATTTGGCTCTGGCATAACGGTTAGGGAACTGGTCTTGCAGCTCCAATGGTGCTGGTAAGATTGATTATTCTGTCACTGAACCATGGAGCACTTTGCATAACACAACTAGTCTTATGTTCAAGCTTAAAATTTCATGTTTCCATAGCGCTTTTGCTGTATAAGCCAAATTTATTCCCAATGAGCGTACCAAATTTGAACTAGTTTCATGATTAGCTAATAGGGCCACATAAATAAAAGCCAAGCAAAAAGTCCCATGGAAATGAGTCAATTTTTCCTATTTTCTTTCTATTACTCTACTTCAAAGAAAAAAGTCAGATTTTAAGAAATTTTTTAAAATTTCTTCGGTGCAATATCTTCGTTTTCAATCATCCAATATTTCTAGGAAAACCTACCAACTTTCTCCGGATCGGATACTGCGATCTGCATGTCAAAGGTGTCCCCATCAGCTTCCTCTTCAGCCTGCAAAAAATTAAAAGACATACTAGCAAAAATTAAATATACACACATACGCAAGGAATAAGAGCATGGTTTGAAGAGTTAAAGACTTATTTCAGTTCATTAATGTCACATTTCCGCCCGGGAAATTGCATTCTCTAAATATCTACACAGCACTAGCAAAAAAGATACTGATTTTCACAATTTAAAAATACGGATAGCCATTAGCACATTTCAATAATCTTGGTAGCGCATCCTAGATCACCCAACCGAAATAACTCCTGACATGCCCTCTGGACTGAAAAAAATAAATAATATTAAATAAATCAAATTCCCAATCAAAGGCAGAACAGCATTCACCTTGAAAGTGCCCATCACATGTCATCAGTTGTCCACAAAAATTCCTTTCCTGAATTTTTCTTTCCTTCAGTGTGAAACCGTCAAATATTTACATACAGTGCCATCTGAGAGTATTTGAATAATGAGAAAATCTGGCTTTTTTTGGTTCTGTACTCCAGAAAATTGGATGTGGAAACAATAGAAGCGAGACTGAAGTAGAGACTGTCAGTGTTAACTCGCATGAAATTTACATCCTTATCTTGAGAGTCTTAACCGAACTGCAGCCCTTTTTATACAGTGGGACTGTCCAATACACTTAGGACTGCTCTGCATACACACACACAAATGCTGTCAGCTAATGTTTGCCAATAACCAGCTGATGCCCGGCGGACAGCGTGTCTATGCTGCTCCGTGGAGCTGTTTACACACAGGTGTTTGAGAAATAGCAGTTTCAGACAACACTCTTAGCAGGAATGTTTGCTGAAGTGCTCCCACAATAGGCAGACTTGTCTGTCAGATCCGAGTTCTAGTAAAGGAAATATGCTAACTACTATGATCCTTAAACTTTCCCAAAAGCTGCTCCATTAATTTTTTTATTTTTTATTTACATGAACACATGCAAATACAGTGGGGAGACTGGGGTCTGATGAGCCATCACATATTTGTAAATGTAATCAATAGATGTCAGAGCTGCTTAAAATATGCTAAATATGTGATATGGCCCATTGGTCCCCATGGCTCATTAGAGCCCAATCTCTGCTATATATGTTACAGTCAGATTGTGAAACCAGTCATTTCTTGAATAGACCAAAAATTTCAGTCATTTAATGAAATGGCTGGTGCAGTCGTTTCACGAAATAACTAAAAATTTTGCATCATTTCACAAAATGACTGGTTTCACAATCTGACCGTAACATACCCAAATTACGAACAAAAACCAGAACTATCCTTCATCTGTCCCTTTCCATACAAGTGAAAAACATCTTCAATCATTCGATTCGGCTACATCATTGACCACTGTAGTTTCTAGATCAGTTACCGTATTGATTGGTGATATACACACATACTCACATAAAAATAGCTAGTCAGCCTTAAAAAGCCACCACGACACCACGGCTCTGAGCAGCTAGGCATGCACTGCCTTCTCTAGATGGCCGGCCAGGTAGAGTCACATATACATATAGAGTCACAATCAGAGCGCCCAGCACACACCTCAACCACACAAACGTTACCCCATACCAGAATCACAGCATGGGGGGGCGAGGTGATATTAAGAGCTAAGAGAGTATCACTGCTCAGGTTCTCAATCGCAGTCTGTACCCCAACAAGGACCATAATTGCCACCACAGAGGATGGCACAGGCCAGAGTTGGGACACACAAAAAGAGGAGACAGAATGGGGCACGTGGTACTTCCCCCCTTCCATAGTCTCATGGGTACAGCACACAATCCTCGGCATTTCCTGAAGCACCCATCAGCGTTACAACATGTCTGTATTATCACTGAAGCAGAGCTCGGTCCAGAACTCCGAGATGACCAGTCTCCTCTCCTATTTGGAATACACTCTAACACCCTCCAGACACCGCCACCCAGGGACAGGCACCAACTATACGGTGGCAAACGCACCGTCGGCCACGCCACAGGGCACCCCCATCCTCACTGAACCAATCGTGCTGCACCCTGCACCACACAAAACCCAGTGCCCAGCGTCGCCAGAGCTAACCACTCATGCATCACACATCGACATTGCCCTGATGTACTCCATTAAGAATTTTCAAATGCACAGATACAAATCTCATTCAGACATGGGCATTACGCATAACAGGAGATCGTTACCATGGTTACAAACAGGTTGGGCAAGTGACCTATAATTTGAAAGCTTAACTATCCAGGATCGCAGTACACCTCAGACTGCTTAAAACTTAACCAGGAAGTGTTCAGCTCATTTGTTTACAACAGGTAAAATGTGAGATTGACTTTTTTCAGGAACTCAAGGTGGAAAAGGTTCACAATTTTACTTCCTAGATACTCCACAGTGATGATCGCTCCCTTGATTATATTTTCAGCATTAGACTGAAGCTTTGGTGTTGGTTAGCTTTGTTTTAAACAAATAATTACTGCAGAGGGAGAGCTGTATCATGGCAAACAGTGCAACAGAAAGGTTGAGGGTCAGGAGATGATAAAGTTTGATCATGAAAATTAAAATATGTGACTGTCTTACACTTCTGAAGGTGTAATTTGTCAATTTGAATGAAAAAAATACATTTCAAGTCCCTGACAATCATGCGGACAGCCGTAAAACCAAAAACACTGGTTGACCAGGCTGTCACAGGTCCACCTCATGACCTGTCCATGAAAAGTCATCCTAAGTCCATGTCAGAGGGAACCCTGCTTGTCAACTGCATTACAAAGCAGTGACAACCTGGTATGCTTCAGGACAAAGCATGTGCTCTTCTGAAACTGGTCAGGGAAAAATTTCTGCAAGTAAATTTCAAGAAAAGGACATCTCTGCTGCAGAGAATACCATTATTACTCAAAGTATGAGGGTGTCATGTAAAAGGCCTTTCTCCAGTTTGTCAGAAGTTCCAAAGTCAAATAGAATTTAATCAATAATATAGCATTCACCTGGAGCAATAGCAAAGATGACCTGGTGATTAAAAGGGTTAAAAACCTGTCAGAACAAAAGAAAACTCAAATGAAACAAGCCAGTCGGAAACCACCAAAGTCCCCAGCTTAACATCAGACGCAGAAGCAGACAGACACGACACATTCAAAAGGCAAAACTAGAGGATAAATACAAACTACTCAAGCAGTTTTGAAAGGCCACTGTACTCTGTGTCAGAGCTCAGCCCAGGAAACGATCGAGTCCAATGGACGCACTGATGGAGGGAATCAAGTACGGACGAGGCCAGCCTTTGGGTGCTGGGGGACTAACAAGTTGATGACAACTCTAAAAGAAGTTTCTTCCCACACCTTTCCTTTAGAACTGGAGTACAATGACCATTTCTGTCACACATAATAAAATCCCATCACTTCCGTGGTTTTGTGTTGATTGAGCTATGTTTGTGTCAGCGGGGCCGAATATTCTCAATGCAGCATTAGTGGTTCTTTAGTCCTCACCTTAAAGTCTAAAACAGGTAAGAACCACATGTATGCTGAGGTTTCTGTCGTCCATGCTGTCCGAAATCTAAGTAAGTAACAAGCACGCTTCATTTAAATGTGTATTTTTTTAAAATAAATTCTGAGGGCCTGGATATTACATTAAATTCTGCAGGACAACTCAAAAACAATTCAAACTGAAACCCTGGTTGTGTCACAAAATACACAAAACAAACGGCCTTCAAATGCCCCACAGCACTCCAAAGCCAAACTCTCCCAGGGAAACCAAAAGTGCCTCTTCAGTAATAACCTGTGTGTGAGCAACAGAACGATGCCGCCATTCAAAAATACCTGCTATCAGCAGACTCGCTCTCTCGACATTTCAGTTTTGTCATAAATTACACAATCAGCCGTCTTAAGTAGCCTCCTTCTGCGGCAAAGTCAAGAACATCTGAACAGATGGACTCTTGAAAGAGCATTTCCAAGCAACCAATGAGGCTCATTCTCTCCCGGCAAACAGCCAGAGGTCTAAACCTGACACCGAATATCTTTCACAGCAAGTACAACAGACTGTTCCAGCAGGATTCTACTTGCAGCACTGGTTTTTACTCAACCCAACACCAGGCCAGATAAAAGGTTGACAAGAGTTGGATTAAACCTTTTGATAAAAGGGAGGATAAACATGACATATTAGCAATCAGAACACGTCGCTACATATTTATTGATTTATGCTGAATTACAAAACACAGTCATACTTTTATGGGAAGACAAGGTGGTCAGAGGCCGCATAAGTCCACCAAGCAAAGATTGGACGCACGCACGGATGGACAGACACAAAACATTCAAAAGGCACATCCAGAGAAGACCAAACTGCAAAAGTAATTTCAACAAGTAGACATGGTCAACAACATCCCCCGCCAAAATGTCTTCTTTAAAAGATACTATGAACAGAGGCTCCCAAAAATGCCACAAGGGCAATAACTGTGGGAAAAATAATCGTGTGCTTCTTATTTTCGAATTTCATCAGGGTCTTTATGGACTTAAGCTACACAACAAATTCGGTTATCCTATCTCAAATATTTTCTGAGAAAAGCTGTCCCCTTTAGAGATACCGTGGACAGAGTCCAAAAATACGGATCAAGGGCAATAACTGCGGGAAAAATAATCGTGCACATCTCATTTTCGAACTCCATCAAGGCCTTTATGGTCTGAAGCTACACACCAAATTTGGTTGTCCTATCTCTAATAGTTTCTGAGAAAAGCTGTCCCCTTTATCTCGGACGGACGGACGGACGGACGGACGGACGGACGGACCTCAAACCTATATCCCCCTCACACTTTGTGGCGGGGGATAAAAAACCCCATTCAACTTCACCGGAGATCTGCAACAGAAGTGATCCGCTGGAACACATGCATGTATGGACACACGGACGGTCACGGCCTAAATCAATAGTCCCTCGACTTACCCATTGGGTGGCAGGGTACTAAATAAAATGACAGTAACATCTGCCATGAAATTGACAGTTTTAGGTCATTCGACCTAACATGAGATCATCTTTCACACCAAATGTGATAACTGCCAAGTCATGTGTATGGCAATATTACATCAGGCTTACATCATATACAGCTTGAAAGTGGGTACGTCACGCTAGACCCGGCAGTGAATTCTCCATTCATATTAGCCATTCATTTTTTCCGAAAGTCAGTTTGAACTATTCCAGGTCTTTACTAGCTTACCATCTGTTCCTGGACTGTACACTCAAAACCCATCGTTCAAACTATGAGGTTTCAAACCACTTTAGGCATATTTTACTTTAATGTAATTTTTTGCAGTTTGCCAAAAAGAGTTTAAAACATTTGATATTTTCTCAATATCCTTATTCCATAACGGTTAATCCAGGAGCATTTCAGCACAAAAAACACATTGGATGTGGAGTTATTTTAAACAAGCATAAAATACTCAGATCCTCCACCACAAGATAGCTGATATCGTGGAGAGACAGACAGGCAATGGAAAAAGCTGGTAAGTCACGTTTTTGAGGAAAATTGTTTTGATATAACTTTGGACTTACTGGCTTCTTCTGCATCATTTCACACTGGAACTGTACAGAAATAATATACAGGTTTCCAAAAAAACACCAAACAAAGGAACAGCAAAAGGGATGGCCTTATTGACGGGGTTGGATATATTGTCCCCATTTTTTTCAAAATGTTTGAAATGTGTCCTACTCGCTTTTTCCATTTAACACCACAGATGGAAGAATGAAAAGGCACATTGATGCAATAAGATGTAGCCACATATTAAATATCATGGAAAAATACTGAACCACTTCGGAGTTCCGGCCCAGAAAAGAAGTGTAACGGATGGATGGACGTACCCACGGAAAGACAACACTCATTACTATATCCCCTTCCACTTTGTGGCAAGGCATCATAAAGTCAAAAGCTCATGCTATATTCTCAGTGCCTTCCTGCGTCCGGACCCGTCTCATATGTACTCTTAAAAAAAAAAAAAAAAAAGACAACTTGCCTCATCTAAGGCTCTTTCAAACATTGCAGGAACGGAGATGATCTTGGGTTCGATTCGGGGCGTGATCAGGGCCGTCGGGGTGACCGGGGTGATGGCAGGAGAGGGGTCATCGGACAGGATGGGTTCTCTTTCGGGGCTGTCCAGGGACACTTCATCTGTGGCCTCTGCAGGGAGGTCCCCAAAAAACAGGGACCGATTGGGGGGGAAAAAATAAGGAACACAGATTACTGAAGGAATCGACACCGTCACACTGCTGAACACAATCACACAACACACACAGCATAGCAAAATCACCCAGAACAAAACGCAAACTTTTTTTAACAGCTTATTACTTCATTAACAGACAGGGAACCAGAGAAGATTAAACTACATGAATACAGTAGAGCATGTATAATACAAATAAAAATATAAACTTAAAAGTATCAGGAGGGCAACAACTTTTTTTTTTGCAGTTTTTGCACTGTATCCAGAACTTTGGTTTTGAAATACAACAATGAGCCACTCTCCTCCAAAATACAAAAGGCATTAACATGAGTGACGCCATTAGAGAATTAGAGTCATGTTTTACTGTAGACAGTCCCCCTACTTTAGTGGAGAACAGAAATTGGACAAATCAGCATATTCTGAAATAAATATATCATATTTAGTACTTGGTTGCAAACCTTTTGTCTGCATGTAATAATTGACTGACATGTAACTGTTCTGATATTGGTAATCTATAGATTTAAAAAAAATAATAGTAGAGGACAAACCGCTATAAATAAAGTGGACATGAATAAAGAATAAAAGAAAATAATTGCGGTGAGTAGAATAGAAAGAACGCAGAGCGATAAGAACAACCCGGATCTGTACACTTTGGACGACATTTACTTCCATTTAGTAACTGGATAATTCGGTCGCCACAGGGACCGAGTCGTGTATCTCACCGATCCCCATCAGAGATCAACTGCAAGTTTTTACAGTCGCTATGTTACCGTTTTTACTCTTGGCCACCGGTGGCTATATTGGATGTCGGAAATTGCCGAAAATTGAACTTGAGCTTTTTCAAATACACATCTTTGACGGTGCAAATTTAGAAAAAAATCCTATAAACATTGAAGCCCCCAGAGCCTGGAACAGAAAATCTCTGCGGGCGCAGCAGCTAACCCTAACTAACCCTAACGCTAACATTTTCTGAGTCCAGAGGTGACTTATAACCAAAAACAATTTTTTTTGCTCAAAATGGCTCAAAATGACCAGAAAACACATAATCTGCAAAAAATATTTTTTCGACAAAATGGCCGCCGGCGGCCATATTGGATGTCGGAAATTGTCGCAAATTGATCTTGAGCATTGCCAAATAAACATCTTTGACTATGCAAATTTAGAAAAAAATCCTATAAACATTGAAGCTTCCAGAGCCCGGAACAGAAAATCTCTGCGAGCGCAGTGGCGGCGGCCCGGAACTAAACCATAGTATCTTCCGACTATCATCCGGGGAGATACAAATATAGCCCTGATGTCACATTTTCCAACATGTGAAATTAAGCAAGAAGAAAAGTAAGGTTGGAGCAATTAAGATTCAATAAAGTTGTCCTTGCATTGCTTTTTCAGGCTCTTTGCAAATAAAAAGCCTCAAATATGGCCTCTAGCATCACGTGCAAAATTTACTGGTGACATCCATTTCAATTCCAGTCCTGCAGTTTAAATGGTTCCTTCAGGCTCTGGCCAAACAAAGTTAAATATTTGGCCAAAGAACAGTTCAGTCCACAGGCATTTAGACAGTAATAAATTTTATAGTTTTCGCTTGGCGCTCCAGTAAATTGAAATGAAAAGAGTTCAGTGAGACTGTGGGCTTGGATTTCAGGCTATTTACATCCATCCCAGGTGATCTTTGAAACTGCCGTTATGTGCACACAATATCTGCCCTAATATTTACTGAGAGCACGAGTCTGACTGGGAAATTCAACCTAAGAAATCACCTTTAGCAGTGAACATTTCACTCCAGAATGTTCTCCCGCTGTTCTGTCCATATCCAACAAATCAAGAGGTGTCATTCAGTACTATAGGATTAAGTGCATAAGCTCTAATCATTAACCCCTTTGTGACAGGGAGCTTTACGCCTACGAGTGCCATGTATACTGAATACATTCTGGCTCACTAGCCGTCAGACGGGAAGCGTGTATATATGCAACAGCTTCGGTCAGCAGGCCGGGAGCCGCGAATCTCCAGGAATAAATCTGAGTGCGGTTATCTGTCGTTAAGATCAGATTAGATGGAACTATCTGAACAGATGGCTTATGCGCGTCGGAGCAGAATGCACAGGAACCTAATATCGCAGATAGCCATGTTCTTGTCCGCAGTCCTCTTTGGAAATGCTCTATTTGCTTTCACAATGGACATACTGAAGTCCAGCATCCTCAGCACGAGCGCCGAAAAATCTGCCGTAGCCTGGGAATCCTGGTGGACTTTTGGACATTTAGCAGTTTTACGCAATTGGCCCGCAAAATTGACCGTTCCACACTCCCCTGTAGCATGCGAGTTGGTGCAAAAATATTGCCATCCGCAGTGCATACTCAGCGACCGGCGCCCTGCCCACGTATATGCGGTTCCTGTCAGCAAGGGGTTAACCACAGGGGTCTGGACCTGATCACTAAAACGGCCAAGGGGCTGCGGATTTTCTACCAAAATGAGCAGAAGCACACCTGACTCAACTAATCAACTGTGCAGGCTGACCTCAGTTGATTTAATTTGTTGTATCAGGTGAGCTTCTGCTCGGTTGGATTGAAAACCTGCAGCCCCTCGGCCCTTTTATGGACCAGTTTGAGACAACCGATTTACTGTGTTTTACTGAAATACCCTAGCAAGTCAATCATAACATCAAGGATTACGCGGGGCGGCAAATATAATTCCATCAGTTCAGTTTCAATGCTGGGAAAAAAATAAAAAATTGGTCAAAATTCAAATTTAATAAAACTTGCGCTGAAAATGGGCAATTTACCCACATATGCACAGTTTGATTATAAATCTAAAACTGCGGAATAAAAAGCCAATTGCAATATGTTTTCATCCCAAATATTGTGGAGCTTACAGCTTATGAGTGCAGGGAATCAAGAGGGTTGCACCGGAAGGTGAAAATTACCGGCAAACAGGTCCTCTGGTTCATCGTCCAATAAGATCTCAGCAGGCTTAGGCCCATTGGAGTTAGTACTGACATCTTCAGGAGGCAAACTGGCCGGTTCTGGGGATGAAGGACTGGACTGAGACAGAGACAAACACATATAATCAGCGAGCAATGTAATAACAGTGTTTATGGTACTGAACAAGGTCAACCTATAGCACAGTTTCAATCAGCCATTTTGAAACTTGCTGACCCACTGGAGTTTCCCGGAGAGAATCTCAAAATTCAATGCCCTCACCAGGTGTTCAGCCAAGGTCAAAATTCGCCTCCAGAAAAGCCGACATTTTTTCACGTACAGTATATTTTTGGAAGCAATTACCACAGTTAGAAGATAATTTTTCTTAAGGTAGGACTAAACATATAAGAGTATATTGCAATTGGTTCATTTAGAGCTGTTCTGAATAGTATATTCCTTTTTAAATAACAACATTTTCAAATTGTTAGTGAATAAATATTCCCAAACAGCCAACAGGCCATTTTACAGACCCCTTACTACCACTGGATGAGGCATTTATATGAATCTCTAAAGGAAACACATAAGTAACTTTGTACAGAAGTGACGCTGATAGCATGAAAATTCCACACCCCCAGAAGAACAGGGAGGGCCGCCACAGAGAGCCTGTCACTGAGGTCTGCAAGCTTGCACTTGGCATTCAGAAACATACTGATTCCAACAGCACTTGGAGACATAAATAAGCCAACAACCCTGACAAACAGTGTGGCAAAGCAGACCACATTTTGCTGCCAAAATCCAGACATCATCGGCAAACAGGCTATCACCAGCGCAAGATGGAAACAGTCATGCTACATCCTCGGTTTTTGCTACGCTGTCAGAAAAAGAAAACAATGTGAGATGAAGCGTTAATGTCCGAACAGACAAATAATGACAGGAAGGGTCAAAGATGTTTCCGCGACTCGGTCACCTGAGGACAAGAGGAAAGGCCGGAAATCTAGGCATCAGCACTTGTCCCAAATAAACATGGTTTCACCATATTTACCTACCCCACTGTAGCGTGCTGCACGTCCCTTTCCTTTATTCCAAAACCATCCCAGTCGCTAGTGTTGTCGGTGACCATCAATAAAGCAATACGAAAAATGCACCTAATTTAGGCAGAAGTGGAATGCCAACAAAACCATTCAGTAATGACACTTACACAGTTAAGGAAATAAAAATAAAATACATTTGTCCTGCAATGGCACTGAAATTTCCCTGTCCTGGAAAGGAGTGGTTTTACTAGTCCAAGATTATTCTTTGTGTGCAGGTGCCTTCCCATATAAAGGAATGTCAACCCCAAACGAGCAAGCTAAGACTTCATCTTTTTTATTTGTGGCAGGAGTCGAACAAATGGAGCCAAAGGTTGACTTTGTTAATGTGTAAACACCCTGATTGCCATCATTTGTGTGACACCTTTACGTATCTTCAGAGACCATCCATGCAGTGAACACAGCCACACTTACAGCAGGCAAGTGCAGTACAGTAGATATGCAGAGGGAGTGTCCTATGGCAGGTAAGCACACTGCAGTAAATAAATAGTGTAAGCAGGAGTGTCTCATGGCAGGTAAGTGCACTGCAGTACATAAACAGTGGGAGTGAGCAGGAGTGTGTTATGGCAGGTAAGTCCAGAATAGCAGATATGCAATGGATATGTACAGTGACAGAGCTATTGCTCTGCGGCTCTTTCATTTCTGGCCATTAACATCCATATACTGCAAGTTACCTAAGATTTTCCACCCTTTCTTACACATAGCCACAGACCAAATACTGATATACTGCACTGTTTGTGTCTTCATACACTTCATCTAGGAGGTATTCATCCTTGGCAAAATCTGATATTGAAAAATGACTGAAGAAGGTCAGAGGAATAGCTTAATAAGCCTGCAAAAACAATTTGAAGAACCCGATAGCGCAATTTCCAAGGTTCCAAGCTTCAAAGAGAAAGAATAAGCTCTTGTATTCAACTATTAATTTTAATAGAACTGTGTCACATAACACAAATTAAGCTACCCTGAAGAGTTATTTTCAGAAACTAAAGGGAGAATGGTTGGTGGGGAAATACATGATAAAAATTTCATCCTCGAGGAAGGGCCAAAATATTCAGCACCTCTGAGAGTCTATCAGTTTTGCAGTGGACTAGTGAAAGTCATTCTGTCACATTTTTGGGAGCTTGTTGGTTTACGAGGTATCAGAGGGATGTGAAAGTGATCATTGGTGATTTCTAACCAATCATGGAGCATTGTATATATGCTGTGCAGTCTCGTAGCTAAGTTTCTGGATACTTCCCTTTTACTGACCACACAACTGTGACACCAGATCACTCACTTTCATGAATCATGCAAGTCATGCATGCTTGGTGGCTATGCATGCACAGGTAAGCCATGAAACTTTATTCACCAATTACTAGCTAATGTTGAAACGTAATATGCAAGTACAAACCGAATATAGACACATAAAGCAGTATGACTAGTCGACTTCAAAGCGACAGGAAAAGAAATATCAACCCAAAACAATACTTTGTGATGTCTGTTAGAATGGGAAATGTTCTCGGGCCAATACTGAATGCATTACGTGACACGTCAAGCAAGAATGAATACGATCACTTCTTTTTAATAATTTTCCCGAAAACCCACCAGGAAGTGAAATTGCAGATTTCAACGGATATTATTCCCCACACATGCGTAGTTAGACCTCGTATCAACCGAGCATTATTCATGTTTGCCTGCCTCCCCAACGTAAATTATTCTCGGAGAGGGATGCACGCCCCAAATCTCTTGCAATACCCGAGAGGGCTCGTTACATGACAATGAGCAATGATCGACGGCTAGAAAGAACCTTTACAGAGAAGTGCCCGTTAGCAATATGAAGTTATCTCTGGAATTCTCCCTAAGCATCCACAGCCACCGGTGATGCAGACGCTGACTGGTCATCTGTTTCCATGGATAGCGCTACTCGGGGACACTGCCCTCACCTCAAGTGTTGAGGCTGTGCTGACAAAAAGATCCTCTGCATCTTCTACTTCCCTGAAGTCGGTCTGCCCTGCTTCTCCCATCGGTGGGGGCTCCCTCTCTGCCGCCATCTTATTTCAGGAATAATAACTGGATGAGAAAACAATCGGTAGAAGCGAGTTGAGTCAGGAGACTCCCGAGCTGTCATGTGATTCGCAGGAACTGCTTGGTCTTGTGACCAACGTACGTTCACGGATATCAGGCTCCGCACGTACTGTCTGCCGCGGCTTGGAAGCGTCGGCGCAGGACCAGAAACATGAACTCGAACAACCCCAGAATTTCATTTACCTAAGTTGTTTCTTAGCAGGACATTGTTTTAAAACAGTTTAAATTTCCATTAAAAAAACTGGCAAATTGGACGCGATTTTTCATTTTTATTGCCTTGAACGGAGGACTCGCCAGTGTCTGCACTACTTAACCGGTGCTATTTTTATGTCCTATTATTTCCATGAATTCAGATATTTCCTCAGACATTGAAAATTTGATGATCATGTTATTGTGTTATCCAACTATCAGTTTACCTTATCACTACCACTAGGCTCCTCGAGTATTTCTGTAAAGGCAAGCCAGAGGCAGAGGTGTAAAATCCAGGGGTCAGAAAGTAAAGGTCCTGATAAGTTTTCTCCCTCCCACAGAATGAGCTGATATTGGCTCTATCTCCTGTCCGAAGTAAATCCAGGTGGTTGGAATAAAGTTCTGGAAGGATTTTTACTTTCAGAACCCGGACTTTACACCTCTGGCCGGAGGATAGACTGAAAATGTTGCAT
The DNA here is from genome assembly GCA_029692085.1 of Gymnothorax javanicus. Lineage (NCBI taxonomy): Eukaryota > Metazoa > Chordata > Actinopteri > Anguilliformes > Muraenidae > Gymnothorax > Gymnothorax javanicus. The sequence goes on from CM056194.1 coordinate 7,809,737, forward strand.
GGACCTGAGGCTTGTTCCCTGAAGTAGGATTGCTGAGTTAGCCAGACAAATGCTTGCAGTAAAATCCAGAGCAGTCCTTTTTACTTTTGTCCAGATTTGAGTGGTTTCCTGGTTTTATACAATTAAGTTATCAAGCTGAGTAGTCCAGCTGTGTTGAACAGGCCTGTGATATCTAATACAAGGACAACAGAAGATGAAATGGAACTTATTGACAAAATTCAATATAAGAGAGGATGTCAGCCACTGGCAACATAGGCTGTTGGCTCATTTTCAGCGACCATCACTCCTGTGTATTGGTGACGTATTGTGTTGGCTAAACAGTAGTTGTCCTGTTAAATGAAACCTTTGTGCAATTATGTTAGCACAGCTGCGCAGTTTGGAGGTGATAAAGCTACCCTTCTTTTAAACCACTTGAGTATGGGGCATCAGCATTTTTTGGTTGGATTCTGTTCGCAAAATGGGCAGAACGAAAGTTTTCATGCCAGAAATGGCCAAGAAACTGAACATATCTTACAAAGCTGAGCACAACTACCTCGACAGAACAGTGAAAACTGGCTCTAACTTGAATAGAAAGAGGATTGGAAGGCTCCGGCGCAGAATTGAGTCATTGAGTTTCAAAAGGGCCCAACTCCAACGAATAAGAGGTCTGCATATCTTATAACAAAAAGGGGAACTTTCTTGTAATTTCAGCCAAAAGTATCCCAATGACTCTCTCTTGTAAAGAAATAAACTGAAAATATATGGGTCATAACGTTTTTTTTTTAATATATTTTTGGTCTTTGTGTGTTTTTATTATGTCTCTTGTTGAGGACCATTTTTTGCATCCTGAATAAAGAAAGAAAGAAAATAAAAGATAAGATATATAAAATATGAATCACTTTTTTCTCTTTCTTGAAAAAGAGGGTTCCTTGCAGTTGGGCCCTTTGGAAACTCAAGGATTCAACTCTGAAGGAGGATGAAAACATGAGAGTATCTGGTTAAAGGAAAAGACGCCTCGTAGATTCTCAGCTGGCAGTTTCATTTAATAGTAGATGCACACTCCAGTCTCATCCTCAACAATGAAGAAGCGACTGCAATACATTGACCTTTCAGGCAGTTCAGAAGAAAAAGCCATATTTGAGACTGACCAATAAAAGGAAAATATTAAAAGGGGTGAAAGAACACAGATGTTGGATGGAGGACAATTAGAAAAAAGGGTCACGGACAAACAAATCTAAGTTGAAGGTGTTTGAATGGCAGAAAAGAACGATTGTGAAATGTTAAAAAATCGAGAAGCCGCTGGAGAAGTTATTGAAGCTATCTGCCAAGCATGGCAGAGGAAATGTGATGGTCTGGGGGTTTTTTGGTGCTTCCAAATAAGGGGCTTTTTGTCCTGGGTAAAAGGAATCTCAAAAAAGGAAGACTATCACTCCATTTTTGCCATACCATGTGGACAGCACTTTATTGGAGCCAATTTCATCCCACAGCAGGACAATTACCCAAAGCTCTGCTCCAAATTATGCAAGAACTATTTTGTGAAGAAGCACTCAGCTGGTATAATACCTGTATTTGACTACTAGATCTCAACCCTACTGAGTTGTTGTAGCGACAGCTTGACCCTGTGGTACAAAAAAGTTCCCATCAAGCCAATCCAACGTGGGGGAGGGGAGGTGCTTCAGGAAGTATTGGATGAAATTCCTCCTTTTTCAAATAACCTGCAACACAAAATCGAAAACATGCCACATTCCCGCAAAACTTCGCACCACAAAACTTTGAAGTTGATCCATTTTCATCAGAACCAAACTCAAAAAAGTCGCATGGCCTGTCACAAACCCAGACACGAACCAAATGAGTTTTCAACTGTGTGTTGCTGGTTCTTTGAAAAAGGTAGACATCTGACAAACTTTTGTTTCAGCTTGGCTGTTTTCTTCGGTAGGCCTGACCTTAGTGAATTGACAGTCAAAATGCCCAAGGTCAGCAGAGTGGTCATATCTGTTAAGAGAGAATTTGTTGACGAAAGCAAAGTTATTTGTAGTGGGAATCATCATTTACAACCTTCTCGATGTCTTGACTAGACTTGATGTTAATTTAGCAACTTATTAGAAGAAAAATAAGCATAAATTATTATGGAAATATGGCATTTTCTGGGTGATTCCAAACTTTTGAATGGTAGCGTAGGTTTTAAAATTTCAGAATTCTGACTCAGTGCTTCCAGTTAAACAATATTGTCCAATGTTGTTGATGCTGAAATGCAGACCATTTTTCAGTGTAATGTTTTTGTGACGATAACTACCTAAGATCAAAGTTATCTTAAAATTTCAACGAATTTCAAACTGTTTATTGCACCCATGGGTCCTGTGGGGATTAACTTCCACTAATGCCTTCAACAAAGGTCACTGATACAAATAGGAGGAAATATTGATCTTGACGGGGCTGCACTTGCCAGAGTACCCTACTCAGACCTGACTTCTTTCCATTACTGCTCAATACTGAAAGCAATTTTTAACCCTAAAAATCCACTTTGACCCGACATGAATATTGAATTAGACAAATGCAGAAGTGAACAGGCCGAGGATTAGACAATAGAAGTCCTGCCAACCAATGAACTGAGACCGCTGATTTTACAAATTAGTGCTTCCTTCTGACTCAATAATTAAGCTAATTAGCAAATCCACTCGAAAAATACTGGGGTTGGCTTTTCCTTTCCGAGCCTAGACTTTCCACCGCAGAGCAAGTGTGAATTCTGAATCAGCTCTACTTAATTAGCTGGTCTCAGTTTATTTAGAGAAGGCAGTGGGAGTTATATCTACAGAGTGAAATGGGAAATTTTAAGTTGTCTTTTCGTTGACATATTATGTACTGACCTTGGCAGACATCCTTATTTAGAACCATCTTACAATCCTCACAGACTTAACTGTCAGTAATCACTGCAGCAATGAAACATTATGTCAATGGTAAAAAGACTGGACATTGGAAATAATCGATGATTTGAAATATTAATTGATATCCGAACTATTCACAAGTAATGGTTCTGATTAATTGCAGCTGTAGCTCTACGTTTATGATGCACTTTTTTATGCGTCTAATGCTACTCGGGAGAGAATGATTCCACTCGGGGAAATCCAATTAGACATTATGCCTGACTGTTACCTCTCCACTCACGATCATTCTCATAAATGAGACTTTGTGTTTTATAAGAAGGCGCTGTCGTATACATGGTCTTCACCTTCAGTTTTAACATATGGCATGTTTTCATCTCATGCACTTACTGTGTATGCTGTACATAACGCATGTACGGAAGTGAATTGCATATCTCTGTTCATCTGTGGGAACGTAAAGCTATCTATCACTTTTAATGGGCTGTTTGGCTGACCTGGGCTCTATGGACCGACTCATCTTTTCCCCATGACCGATTCCTCTGGCCAGATTTATCTGATCATCCTCCATGAGAAGAACTCGCTCAGTGGTGCAAGGAATGTTCTGGCTGACTCTGTACATTACACGTAGGCGAGCACGTCGCAGTGCTGACAGTTTAGAATGTGAGCAGTGACTCAAATTTAGCTCTTTGCCTGTGTACTCGAGTACCCTGAATGTGCAAACAATAGAAATGAGGTTAAAATAGAGGCTGTCGCCTTCAATTTCCCAGTATTTACGCGCACATTGTTTGGATTATGTAGGAATTGCAGCCGCTGATATTCAGAGTCACTGACAAAGCACTTAACAATACATTTGTGAAATAAAAATACCATTTGTTTGCCAGCGGCCTCTTATAACCTGATGATGACTCTAGGTGACAGTTACAGCTTCCCTAAAATCTAAAAGACTTTAAGTAACAACAAACTCCTGTTGAATTCCCACACAAATACACGTGGTCTGTTACAAGACATATTGTGTTGATTCTAACGACTGCATCTAATGATAATTTTTACATAGTACTTGATGGGTTGACACAGAGTTGTATTATCAGGCAACAAAAGATTGGGCAACCAGCCTGCTATCAGCAGCCCTCGAAAACTTAAGCAGTGTCTCTAGCTTCTTAATGTTTATCTCGTTGAAAAATGTCATCATTGATAAATATTGGTCCTAATATCCAATCCATGAGATCACTATCATAAAATAGAGAGCTTTGATTTACCAGATGTGATCCTGTTGGCTAAGCAATCATGCAGTATTGTCATCACGTGATCTGTGGTTGTGATAACAATAGAGTCATATCAAAACGTGGTCGCAAGGTCTTCGCAATGGCCAGGGGCATTTGGCTTTGCCACAGTGCTGCGCTGAGTGGGTCAAAGTGGATTTTTAAAGCTCAAAACAACATAGGCATTAATTTAAAAATAAGGATAAATAATTGTAATATTGATGATAATAATTTACAATACAACAACACATACATAATTGAGTAATAATAAAAAATTAATAATAAGAATAATAATAATAATTGAGTTAATAATAAGCAATTGAGTACTTTCAGCAGGAACGCTATCGTAGTTTTAATCACTTTTCTGAGCGAGTCATGAATGTTATATTACTTCTGTAAATTAAACATACTTTTCCTGACATCATGTTTGCACAGGTGTTGTGTCTTGGCTATTAGGTCACGGTGTAGTTTAATGTGTGGAAAGTGGAACTTATAGCTTCAAGCGCTACAGTTTGATTCCCGTTTACAGCACATTTTTCATTGTGACACTGATTGTAAATATCTGGGTACACAAATGAAAACTATGCCAAAAAGTTGCACAAATCACTTTGAAAATAAGAATATGCTGAATGCCTGGGCTAAACCATCACAGGAATAAACTATAGATAATTTCATTAAAAATGTTATGACAATATTGTTCATGAGTCATCTTAAGTTTTTGTTTGAGCCAAGAGCAATAAACAGCAATGTAAAGTTTTTTTTTTTTAAAGTGCTTTCAACTCAAGGTAATTAAAGTGGCGTACACAATTGTTTGAGTACATTGAAAAATTCAGGTTTAAAGTGCACTTGATTAATCTCAACTTATTTGACTCCGTCAAGCAATAACAAGAGAGAAAGTAATGACATAACTTGTGAGAGAGAAGTGAAACAACACATTGCTTCCAGATTCACCTCACATTAACCTGCCCAGCGGTACAAAATGACTACCATCCTGGCGTGTATGATAACCAAGAAATTCAAGGGGCCCATCCAGAAAAAACACTCTTTATTCCTAATTGTATTTGTTTGACTGTCGGTGGAGTGACCCTAAACAATTCATTTAGAAACACAAGGACAAAACCCACCACCTCCCATCCTCACCCCCCAAATGCAGTATATCTCTGGGTGAGATTTTTAAATATCCATTGGATGAACTGCTGGTTGTGATAAAGGAGCCACTTTCACAGTTTAACTAGGTACCGGACACAATCAGAATCCTCCTCAGAGGGAGAAATGTTTCCATCGGTGTCAAACTAAATAAATGGATCAGCCTTATGCTATAAGTCTCCTAAAGATGTATAAAATTGAGTTGGATGAATTGCACCTTACAGGACTAAGGGTGACTGGAGAAAACTGCAGCCACATCTGTCTTGTCTCTTAACTAAATGTCAGCGGTAAAAGTCATTTGCTGGGGATGTAGCGGGCCCGCGAGCTGCAATGTTTTAAATCCTCAAACTAAACTGTCGCCTCCAACCTTGACAGTTGGAGAACCTCGGACAGCCAGACCCCCTCTCGACAATCCAACTACCCCTCTCCTCCACCTCCACCTCCACCCCCTCGGGATATTTTCCCTCCCCGGGTGAACGTGGCACCATTGAGCCGCGACGACACCTTGCCCGTCTGCTCCTCGGTAATGAGGCGCTGTTTACAACAAATAAAGTGGATGGGAGAACACAGTCTTAAATGATGCGCTGGTGTTCCTGCTGTACCCCCCAATGGTAAAGGCCGTCCCGGGGGCCGAACGGGGTACCGAGGGGACTGGTTATTTCTTTCCCCGTCCGACAGGCTGCTGTGCTTTAATGGGGGAGACTAACAGATCAATGGAATAGGTTAAAGGAGCCATCGCATTCCAATAAATAAATACCGCATCCGTGCGGGCGAAGAGAGAGCCTCGCACTTGTGAGATGAATCACGGGCCGCGGCGTCAAGCGATGAAAAGTGTGATGCTCTCGCGTCCGCCTGGAGAGGAGAAAAAAGCATCAGCTCTGGGTTGCAATGTGGAAGAGAAATGACCACCTGTCACGCAATTACCCAATGCACTTGCAGTTTTGTTTTTTGGTGAAGTTGCTTTGCGTTACGATTTTTAGAAATGTTTGAGTAAAGGAGAAAAAAAGATTTGATTTGCATCGGGTTTGAGCAGATTAGTTTGTGAATCTAGACTACTTTCATTATAGAGGAAAAATTTACGGGTATTTTCATTGTGATCGGCCTACTTCATTGTGTCTAATTATTATCAGCCGATTATTGCTCAGGAGGAGGTAATTGGTATCAGCAAAGGTCACAGGAAGGTAAACAGCATGCCTCGGGGCTACAGCGCTCCCAGTGGCGGCTGGCTGCATGGCATCTGAGATCCAAGAGTAGGCCTAACTTTTAAAAAATTTAAAATAAAAACGAACATACATAAATTTGAAACAGTGGGCAACAATGGCTTAAAACAGTGAGGCAGGGTTGTGTAGAATATATTTTTAAAAATTATTTACGTCAACATTCACTGACAAAACATATTATTAGGACTATAGACTAGTCCATCAATCAAGCTAGCACTATTCCCTCACATCTAAAAAGCAAAAACTGAAAACAGCTAAGAGAGATGAATGTATTTTTTTTTTCATAAGTATTAGTTCAAAGGAGACTAAAATCAGTGTCACAATAAGCGGGGGTAGGATGAAAGCATTTTTTAGCGGCACACTGGAGCGCAGTTTGGTGCCCTATAATTTTAGGTAATTCATGAGTTTATTGATAACATTACAAGTGTCCACCCGCACCTGAAATACCAGGTCATCTAACACCAATGTTTTTTTGTGAACACTAGTACCATGCAGTTAGCCTATGTTAGCATCTGTGATAGCTGCTGGGCTAACTTGAATTGTTCATACAGGCCCTCCATGCAGTGGTATGACAATCTATGCTGTGCTAAAATATAAAACAATAACGTCACATTCTGTCTTTTAATTGGCAGCCTCCTAGTTTAAAAAAATCTTCCCTCGCACTTGGTTAAGATGATGCATCGAGATGATACCCACTGATGCTGTAAATTTAATGAGGGAAAATTTGTGCTGAGAAATAGCCTATCGTAAACAGAGATCCATTTCCGACCTCAAAAAGTGACCTCTGAATCCGCCCCATAAGGTAATATCCTGTACCATCATTTTCATTTTGCATTTAGGCGTTAGCGTAAATAATCTTATGTGGGAGAATCTGTAGCGCAATTTACAGAGGAAAAAAAAATGTGCAATTCTGATGTTATTTCTAGAGTCTTTTGGGCTAGTGTCATTGTATTCATCCACTGCTGGTAGTATTTAAGTGGAAATATGAAGACATTTTTTCATGTATGAATAAAGATGTGAATTATAGATGTTTTGCTTCCAAGTACCAAGAAACAGGATGGTGAAAGGCTATAATATTCCACCAACGATGATAGAAGTTTCCGTAACTGGCACCAAACGCCAATTACCAATGCAAATTAAACACTTTTTCACATTAGCTTGTGGATAAAAACATCAACTGAATACGGAGGAGAGATATCCAGTCCATGGTCATGTGGGATTTTTAAAATTGCGTACCGTATATTTTGTACGACATGAGCTCTTAAAGTAGACTTTGTCATAAAAGACAAGTTTTTGACCAATAGTTTAACAAGGCAAGGCTGTTGCAGTACATTTAATCAAAACAGGAACAATATTAGGTGAAAGGCGACAGTAAGCTCCTTTTCGTTATTCTGCCCTGCTAAGCCATACAGAAACCCAACGCCCCCAAGAGGTAACACTGGTGCTACTGGATTTACATAACTGAAACAATTTCATACAACTGTAATTTACTAATGTATAATTTGCAGAATTTCTCAATATTATCATTTATAATCTTTTCAAGACATCCATTCTTAATAACTAAGTTATGGTTTAGGTCAGAATGTCAAGTTATAGCATCAATCAAAACATTTCAACTGCAGAGTGCACTCACCCATACTTATTGCAGGTTGCAGCCTCTCCTTACTTGATTTCCAAATGGTCCAGTATTGTGGTAGTCCACAAAACTTGGTTTTGAGAAATCATTATGCATTTTGGCCTTTAGAAAACCTTCAGGTTTCATTAGTTGTTTATTTAGTCGTGTTTTTTTTTTTTTTTTTTTTTGAAGGTCCGATGGATGCAAGGAAAATCAGAGGGAGGATTTCTGCATGTGGTTTCTATGGTGTGTATCCCACTTTTACCTAAACCAAGAGCTTCATTGGTCTATGCCAGGGATGGCCAACCCTGATCCTGGAGAGCCAAAGGGTTGGCTGAGTTTGGTTTTCTCCACCTACTTTAAACCTAAAACACCAGGTGAGATGAGTTAAGCGTGCTATCAACTGCTTTAATTCATCAATGAAGTGCTGAGTAACATCAAAAACCAGCAACACTGCAGCTTTCCAAGACCAGGGTTGGCCACCCCTGATCTGTGCTTTGTCACTAAAAGGGTCTCGGGACACAACTGGTAATTTTCATGAAAAACAATGGCTTATTTGCTATGTTTTCTTGACTTAGTAGGGCAAATACCAATTTTGTTTATATCCAAAGTTATGAAACTGTCTTCCCTTTTGCATCATCATATGGCATCCAACGTGTCAGGCAGTTTTTGTTTTACTTGCTCTACAACCAATCACTCATCGAATATGCTTTAGGCTGTACCCTTTTCGAGTCAGGAGAATTTGTTTTTCCAGGGAGAAAGCATAGCCGAACATAGAAGTGCTTACAATTACTGCATAGTCCACGTATGCACCAACATATCCTGTTTTTACATGTAGTTTTGCTGTCATTTTGAGCATTTCTCACTTAATTTAGCCGGCTATATTGTGTATTGAAACCATATTCCTGGCTTTAAAAATGTTTGATATACAGTACATAACTTGTTATGATGCTAGACAAAAAAACAAGTTAAAATGGGCTCGTTTATTTTTTGAAAAACTGTATTAGAAATTGAATGGATAGATATTTCAAGATATGTTTTAATGAAAATATCTTGTAAAATTGTTTATACACCACATTGGTGTACTTTCAATTATACCTGCTGTTGCTCCTCAGCAAAAAAAATTTCCAAAATGTGATTTTACATGTACTGGACTTTGATAGAAAATCACTGTCAGGTTATAAAGGTGCAATTGTCCACTTTTACAAAAGGTTTGAACCTTATTTCTGGAAATTACAGTTTTTGATTAAAAAACCATTTGTCACACCAGTCAAAACAGGCAGAAGCTCACCAATTTGGCCCTGGGCAGCACAAGTTAAGCATCTGAATGTAGCTACCTTCCATTATCAACATATCAGACTACAATACATGCCACACAATCAGCTTAGTTTGTTGTATGTGGTACTCTGCTGTGTAAACTTACTATTGCAGTGTTTAGTGCAAGTGAAGGAGTTAATCTCTTCAACCCGAATGCTCCTGGATTTTCTGACAAATTTTCTGTGTTACACAAAAGTAAAGCCTAATTTATAGTCGTCCAACTCCGTCTATGCGCAGACATGCAGAGCCCTTCTCCGACATCGTAAACCCTCTCCAACATGCTCTCGGACGCATGACAGACACCTCCCAAATTTTCTACCTATCCGTCAAAATGACGGACACCCCACGGATAGCGCAAGCCTGTGATTGGTCAGCTTACTACATCATTCCCAGAATGCCGCTCAGACGTCATGAAATAGTAGGAGGGTCTCCAAAAAAAAGCTACGCCCCCTATTGTCCTAGCGGTGAATTGCTTTGCAATACCCATAAAGCAACGGAGAAGTCTGAAAGGTCCACATCTCCGTCGATTCAACTGCGTGTCTGCGCATTTGCGGAGTTGGACGACCATAAATTAGGCTTAATTCCTCTCAATCATCACTTATGATACATAGGAAGAGTATGGGGGTGTTTGTTTCTCCAGAGACCTGGCCGTCTGCCTGTTTTTTGTTATTTTACATTGCATTCAGATGTAAGTGTCTGTCATAAGCTGGTGACTTATATAAGCTTGCCCATGATAGCTAAAATTACTTTTGGCAGTATATTTTTTATGACGTTGCAGAACTAGTATACCAACATTGTCATATAAAGCATTGGTCCATATCTAGAACCACAATACGGAGTCATTTTGAGCTAACTAGCTGAAATTATGTTTGCACTAGCTACCTAAGGTTTGTGCCGGAAGATAGCATGTATCTAGCTTAGAGCACTGCGCGAATTACGGTCAAGGGGTGTGTGCCTCTGGTGTAGTTGAGCAGTGGAGGAGGGGTCAACTTTGAATGTTGTTTTTACGAACAGCAACGAACAAATCCTACTCAGTTTAGCTTTAACTTAATCAAAATGCCTTCATTGTTTTAAAAAATAAATAAATAAAATGGGAAACATCTTCTTAAGTGTATTGCATTACGAACGTTGGCGCCAAATGGTGGCACTTATAAATCTAGCAAACAAGTATGTGCTGTTTTATTGAGCTTCTGGAATTCAGAATCTTCAAAAGACATCGTGACCTTAGTATTACAAGGTTCTATCTACCCCAGAAACACATACGTGATAGAACCTTTTAATACTGAGGTCACGACATATTGACATTATTTGATGCTATGAACAATATTTAACTTAATATTTAACATATTGATGTTATGAACAATAATGTCAGCTAAAACCAACTTGGCTGGTCAGTCGACTGATTTGTCTTCGCAAATGAGTGAATTAATGTTTGGTTGCTGAATAGATGTGCAGAAGGGCAGTCCCACACTCACAGCCACGATGCAATGGTAATTAATTTATAAAATAAGCTAAATTCTTTGAGGCATTGAGGGATTATTCAATATCCACAAGACAACTTACATCAAAACTGTTGGTAATTCAATAAATTATTGTCAAATCGTGGCCACAAGTGTGCGACTGCACTTCTGCACATTTGTATTATCATTGTATTATCCTAATTAGGAGAAGTAAATGGGAACCATTTTGGAATAACATGTATTTTAAGGTGAGATTATTGACAGGCTTTTATACCGCTGAAGGCACAGTACTGAAAATCCTGAGTGGAGGTGGAGAGCCAGAGCCTATACAGTGTTTGAGATTTTTTTTGTTAATCTCCCCTACCCCCAAAAAAGCAGGTATTTAAGTGAAAGTCTGCAGACACATAAATTGCCTACAAACCAATAATCTACATTGTAAATGGACAAATACTGAAATATCGCCCACGACAGATCAATGCAGAATTTCTGCACTCAAAACATGTTGATCAAAGAAAATTGGGGAGCCAATAGAAAGTCTATGGTATTTTGAAAAGTCATGGGTACATTTATAAGATTCTAAGTTAAGGAAAATTGACGGTGAACTTACCAATATCATCGGGGTGTTGGAAACGCATTAAGTCTCTTTACACGTCCTCGCTAAACATCCAATATGGGGGATGAAACCCTGCATCTGTGCATTGATAAATTATACTTTTTATTTTACAAACTCATTCGCAGAGCTACGTACAGACAAGCAAGCTATGCTAAGCCTCTTGGGTCATATATAAATAAATATAAAGTGCAATGCATTTTGCCATCATTTGGTGACTTTTACTTATAGTCTAAGTTCCTTTTGCGTAAACCTGGGAAGTATTTGCATGGGCCAATATGAGCACAAAATTCCTTAATATTGCCCTCTGAATACCTATGCTTTGCATGGAAAAATCATGGAATTAAACACAACACCCTCCTTCAGTGACTTCAACAGAACAAAATCAGCTGATGAGCTCTGAAGTCTGGTGACGATTGCTGCCATTATGTGAAATTAATGACTCTCTGTTGATATCAGGTCCCTATCCCAATTCTTTTATTTTGGCATAGTTATGTGCCTGCAGCAATGCAGACACATACACATGAAAACGTGCGGCTCCCTTGTGAGGAGTGTGCTATGACTTTTCTAAGCGATCCGACTTACGGATTTCCCACAATTCCCGAAAAACATGGACTTCTGAAACCTTGTTATAATGGAAGTCAATGAGAAAACTCACTCATCTTCACCCTCTCACCGTGAACTCATATATTCACGCAGAAACTCTGTTCCAACTCCCAAACATTGACAAGCAACGCCCAAGCAACCATTAGGAACAGTATAGCAACCGCCTAGCAACGACCTAGCAACCACCCAGAACACCATAGCAACCACCCAGAATGCCCTAGCAACCACCCAGAACACCATGGCAACCACCTAGCAAAGCCCTAGCAACCACCCAGAACACCACAGCAACTGCCTAGCAACACCCTAGCAACCACCCAAAACACCATAGCAAACGCCTAGCAACGCCCTAGCAACCACCCAGAACACCATAGCAACTGCCTAGCAATGCCCTAGGAACCACCCAGAACACCAAAATAACCACCTAGCAACGCCCTAGCAACCACCCAGAACGGAATGGCAACTGCCTAGCGACGCCCTAGCAACCACCCAGAACACCATAGCAACCGCCTAGCAACGCCCTAGCAACCACCCAGAACACCATAGCAACGGCCTAGCAACGCCCTAGCAACCACCCAGAGCACCATAGCAACCGCCTAGCAACGCCCTAGCAACCACCCAGAACACCATAGCAACCACCTAGCAACGCCCTAGCAACCACCCAGAACACCATAGCAAACACCTAGCAACGCCCTAGCAACCACCCAGAGCACCATAGCAACCGCCCAGCAACGCCCTATAGAGCACCCAGAACACCATATCAACGGCTTACCAGATCCCTGGCAAGCACCTCGAACACTGTACGTGTAGAGCAGCAGGCACATTCAAAATTTCTACCGGAATTTTCTAGTTGTCACATAAAATGTTTCTGATCATTCAAGTAATTTTAACTACAGCAAAACCAAAGAGCAGTTTTTAAATGATGATTTCATTTATTGATGGAAAAAAGCTATCCAACCCTACCTGGACATATGAAAAAAAAAAAAAACGAAATTGCCCTCTGAGACAATAAATCAAACAATTACGCAAATTTCATTGATCCTTTGGATCAATTTCATAAGACACATTCAGACATGATTACTGCCAGCCCTGTTAAATCTAAATATCATGTGAAGTAGGCTAAAAGCAGCACATGATGCCACAATCAAATGAAATTTAAGAACAGATGAGAACCAAAGTTGTTAACAATCTGGATAAGATTACAAAGCTGTTTCTAAGGCTCTGAGACTCCAATGAACCACAGTGAAAGCCATTATCTATAAATGGAGAAAACTTGGAACACTGCTGAACCTTCCCAGGAGAGACCATCTTCCGAGATTCCCCGAAGAGGGCATAAATGACTCATCCAGGAGATCACAAAAGAACCCAGAATAACATCTAAAGAACTGCAGAGCTCTCCTGCCTCAGTTAAGATCGGTGTTCACAACTCCAAAATAGGAAAAAGACTGAGCAAAAATGATATCCGTGGGAGAGCTACGAGGTGAATACCACCTCTGATCAAATAGAACACACAGGCTCATCTCGCATTTGCCAACGACCCCCCGCCTCCCAAGACTTGGGATAAAATTCTGTAGACTGGTGAATCAAAAGTGGAACTTTTTGGCAGACGTTGGTTCCGACACATACAAGCTAACACCGCAATCCACAATAGGAAAATCATATCAACAGTCAAACGCGGAGGTGACAGCGTAATGTCTTGCACTGCTTTGCTGCTTCAGGACTTGGGCTACTTGCCTTAACCCTTTCAACGCCGATGTAAGATATCAAAATCAGAAGCTGTTGAAAACCTATCAATTGGCAACTTGTTTAAAAGAGCTCCCGGAGCTCTTTTAAACAAGTTGCCACATGATAGGTTTTCAACAGCTTAGGATAACTACATTTTTAATTCCTTGAAAATGTATTCAGCGCTCAAAGGGTTAACTGATAAAACCTGCTCTCTCCCAGAAAAGTTTGATGGAGAAACAGTTCATCAGTTCAAGACCTAAAGCTCAAGCACATTTGATTTATGCGGCAGAACAGTGATTAGAAACACAAGTAAGCCCACCTTTGAATGACTCAAAAAAATGAGAAAAAATAAGTAAAATGAAGGTTTTTGAGTGGCCTAGTGAAAGTCCTGACTTGAATCTGATTGAGATGCTGCAGCATTACTTTTAACTGGCAATTAATGCTTGAAAACCCTCTAATGTGACTGAATTAAAACAGTTCTGCAATGAAGAGTGGGCCAAAATGTGTTCACAGCGATGTGAAAGACTCATTGACAGTTATCGAAAACATTTTATTTCAGTTGTTGCCACCAAGAGAAGTACAACCAGTTATCAGGTTTAGGAGGGAAGTAATTTTTTTTAACGAGTGATATAGGTTTTGATGAACTCATTACCTTCAAATAATGAAATTATCATTTAAAAGCTGCATTTTTGTGTTTACTCACATTGCCTTTGTCTCATAGTAAAATTAATTGGATGATCTGAGACATTTAAATTTGACATATTGGAAAAAATTGGAGGAAATTGAGAAGGGGGCAAATACCTTTTCACAGCACTTTATAATAATATAATGTAATATAATATAATAATGATTATATAATCTTATTATTTTATATCATTTAAAATATAACTTACAGTACCAGTCAAAAGTTTGGACACACTTTGCTAATGTCACAGCACTCTGTTTTTAGAGAAATTTAACCATCTGAACTTTTCTATATAATCTCAAATGGAATCTGGTAAGAGGTAAACAGTCAGAAGTTAAAAGAAAATAATTTACTTGTTTGAATAGTGTCCAAAATTTTAGAATTTTCAAAAAAGCCATATTTTGCAAAGTAAGCAAACAAACAAGCTCTTTCCATTTTCCAACAGCCAAATTAAAGACAAGCTGTTTTGGAACTTATTGGGCAAAAAAGTCGATGAAAAGCAAACCACAAGTGCAGCACATCTTTGGGAACTTAGACGGCCACTCAGCAGCAAACCCATTATAGCCATACAAATGCTCTTGTAAAAAACGTGAGTATGCTCTGCTAATATGACAGCAAATGCTGGTTAGATTGATGGATTTAAGAATTAGATCTTTTTTTTTTTTTTGCAAAATAAATGGTGCCTATTTTCTTCATTTAACATGTCTTGTAAGAAAAAATGTGGGTGTGTCCAAACTTTTGACTGGTGCTGTATATCAAGCCTTAACATCATATTAGTTACACTGCATCATATTAATCCATTTTTGAGTCATTTTTCACTACATCCAGCCTGCTGTGTTTATTAGGTGAGCAGCTCAAATTCTCAGGATTTGCTCTAAGACCTCAAACAAATGGACGTTCACTCAACCATGAAAACTGAGGACAGGGAGGGGTCGCGTGTGCACCAGGCGTAGAGCATGGACTGAGCACCAAAACACAGGAAATGTGCACTAACCATCACAGGAAACAGCCAAGCAAAACCAGGCACTGTAAAGTCCGGAGAAATCACATTGCGGATCACAGTGCTTGCTTTTTAATGGTTAGCAAGCCACCCTGCCGTGAGGGCAAATGTTAGCGGTGTGTGCTATGACGCGGTGCGCTGACACTGACAGACAGATAGAAAGATGAAAGGTGAGTTTTACACTGAGTTGGAGGTTTTTTTTGGGGGAAATAAAAAACATTGAACTCTGTTGTCCCAGGGATGATTCTTGTCAAGCAGTTCTCCTAAAACCATTTTTCAGTGTGAAAAGTTTGACAGTAGGTCAAAAGACTATGTTAGCATCTCCAGGAACAGCAGTTGGCAAACACGTTGCACTAACTGTCAGAATGCTATTTTAAAGGCTACAATACTGAGCTTTACCCAGTTACAAGATCTGTCTTCAAACAACATTTTACCAAATTTAATATTGTCTCATACAAAAAGAGGCTAAATCGTCGAAAACACCAACATATATACCAGCTTTGTGAAGCTTATGATGTGCTGTCTGTATTGAGACTGGTTCAGATACAGATTGATTGAATTCTGCAGTGATTCTAGGTTTGTTTGCCACCATGTGGACATCTGTCCCAGGCAGAGAGCTTTCTCCTGTGGCTACAGCTCTTTTGTGCCGTTGCGGTGTTTTTATCCCCTGGAATATTTGATTGTAAGTTCTGACCCTTCCCCATTTGCCTTCCTGAAATAATTCTGCTGTCTTTTGTCACTGATGCATCTGGCCTCTTTATTTGGCATCTTTGAAGCTCTGATATACATGACTTCTCTGGGAAGCACTTGAGGGTTTTCATGTTCACACGCTCAGTGTTTGAGTTCTACCACACCACTATGATGTCTCTTTAACATTCTATTCAAAATTCACGTTCTAGGTTTAATATATCTACAATGGTGGAAAACTGGACACAGTTGAGGTAAAATTAATTTTAATGCTCTCTCCCAAATCAGAACTTGTAGCTCAGAATTTCAGACGCAAAAGGGAAAAGGCACGATGGGGGTACTATTCAGTTGTACTGACCCAGTAACATGCCAATATAAGTTAGTATGTACAGCAATAAGCAACATTTTTGTCCTTTTTTTCTGATACTGCTAAAGTAACTTAGATCCTGCAATAATGTACAAACAAACCTATAAAACAAATAAATATCTTCATATTTTAAATATCAAATACATAAATATCTTCATATTTTATTTTTATTTTTTGACTGAAAATCTGATTTCTATCGCTTTTCTGTTCAAAAAGGCAAAATGCCAATGTAGTAAAATGATTTTGACGCCTTCCATTATTTGCAAGTGGCATGTTAAACTTTCACCCTCAAAGCCACGCAGTGACTAAAAACATGGGATTTTTTTCCTCTTTGAAAGATAAGAATTGTTAAAACAGTTTTTTTTTTCAGTTTGGTAAGTCCGGATTGAACATTGTTACTGCTCACTTGTCCTAAATTCATCCCAGTATTCATGACCTCATTCCCAAAGCCTGCCAGTTTACTCTATATACTGGCCACATTTAACTTTTTCTAACTGTTTTTAGTCTTTGCAGGAGTCTGTTTACTTTATATCCCCGAAATGGATCCAAAAAGTCTTGCAATTCAAAGGCTGACACCACAAATATTTCAGTAAATGTCCACTGCCCATTTGCATCATTACAGAAATAGGAACTTTGTGGTGTGTTTATTGGAAAATGGTTTATGAATCAGCTCTTGGCAGAGCAATGAGTGGTTTTGCCTATATCTATCAGAATATAAAATTTAGTGAACTCTAGAAAGGTTTGATGAATTTTAACCCCATAAAATCTATGGGCTCATATATGAGTCCGTAAAATGCAGCTCTGTATTCAAACAAGCGGAGCTTCAGGCCTATTTTAAATTCTAGTGGAGATCCCAAGATTTCCAATGATCCCAAATATATCCTGCTGAATTACAGGAAAATTTGTGTAAAATGATAAACAAGATGTAGATACTTCCCATTTAATGTCATGGTGTGGCCATAAAAACATGGCATCCAGAGTTTGAAAATTCTCTCAATATAAGTGTGATGTAGCTTCAGTGAAGCGCTGCAGCCAGCAGATACGGAATATGTGACACTGTCCTTCAGTATGAAGAAGTGCTTTTTCTGACGTTGAACCTTCTTAAGAGAAAACGTAGGTGAAAAGTAAGAGTTTAAGGAGTTGAGAAAATGAAATATAAGATCCTAAGATTTACTTTTTTGTGCCATAAAACTAATCAAATTACTGGGGAGTCAATTGGAGTGTTTGAGTGCATGTGTGGTGTGTGTGTGTGCGTGTGTGTGTGTGTACATATG
This sequence comes from Gymnothorax javanicus, assembly GCA_029692085.1. Taxonomy (NCBI): domain Eukaryota; kingdom Metazoa; phylum Chordata; class Actinopteri; order Anguilliformes; family Muraenidae; genus Gymnothorax; species Gymnothorax javanicus. The sequence continues at coordinate 7,827,563 of CM056194.1, forward strand.
TTTCTGTGTGCATTTCAGCATGCATGGCTTCATATTGTGTTTGTGGTGTATGTGTGTTTCTTCATGCTGACAGAATGCCAATGCTTTTATCATACACAGCTGTTTATTTTCCATTCACTGTGATAAAAACCTGCAGTTTTCTTTATCGCAATGTTTATTCTCAAATCATTAATTATTTCTATGTGACCAAATGATTAATTTCCCAAAGTTATCTGAGTTTAGTGTCTTCAGTGTCTGAATATTTTACCTTGTGCAGCAGCTCTAATTGAAGTTGTATTGGGCATATTTTGGTTCCTTAAAAATGATCAAAAGAGAACACATTTTATTTTGACTTATAAACTTAACTGGCTTATGCAACAGAGTTCACATACGCTTCATAATTCTTCCTTTTTGTATTGCTTATGTTTCTTATTATTATTACACAAACTTACTTGCTGTTCTCAAACCTAATAAATCAAATAATGTTTAATTATTCTGAGTATCTAATAATAGTTATTCCCAGACGAGAAAACTTTAAATATGTGTTCATTACTTGCACTATTCCTACATGAAAACTATTCTGCTGTTGACCGGGCTTTGGCCTTTAAAACAGCAATGCCGCCCTCTAATGGCAGAAGACTGTAGTACGACCAGTCCAGTCAACACCCTCCACATCTGCCGTTTGACATTAGTGGATTTTTGAGAACGGCACAGCCCATTGTTTAGGGACCTACAGTTTCCTGAATGGAGCTTAGGGATAAGCCTAAGGCCCACAGCTGCCGGGGCGAATTTTGGTTAAGACTACCAGCATTAGGATTTTGCCAATTAGGATTAGAATTTTTAGACTAACTCTGGTTTCGGGGACCTCTTCAGAGCCATGTTATTGTACTACTGACACACTAATCATGCAAGAGAAATTAGCACCATTTGATTCTGATGTGACATCACAACATAATTAAACCAGCTGGGCCTATACCTGGAACAGTGGGCTGCAGTGAAGCCAAGAACAAGCACAAGGTAAACGAGAGCATATACCTCCGCCAACAGTCCCCCACATATGTGCTGCACATTTTATGTACCACCACACATTTAAATAAAAATTCCTGGATCCAGAATTTGATCTGGATCATTTTCAAAATGAAATCACCTCTAAGTTGAGCCAAGACACACCTCTGGTAAAAAAAAAATTGATAAAAATCTGTTCATAGCTTTCCCTGTAATGTTGCTAATAAACATACTGACCCACAAACAGAAGGTAAAACATAGCCTCCTTGGCAGAGGTAATTAGTCGAGAGTTTCCTAACAATTTCTGTTTCATAGAATAATAGAATAAAGTTATTTGCCTATGCCCCAGCAGGACTTTCTCAGTACCTATTGCAGTTTAGATGAATATTTGAAGCTCAGTTGAAGCTCACAGTTGTCCTGGCCTCTTTGTAAAGCTCTGCATTGATTGCTTTGGTTTGACGTTTAGTTTGGAGAATTTGTGAAGTATTAGAAACCTGTCAGCATATCAGAAAACTGGAGCATTAAGCTCGCACATATATTGTGGATTTTCAAATTTCTCAAAGTTATTGAGTCAAAACGTGCCTTAATAATCGTGTTTGTAGCAGTTCTTTTAGCGTCCACTTTTCAAGTGTATACTTCTGTCGCTCCCTCCCACTTTCATGTTTCCGCTCATATTTTATGCTCACTCTGACATCACTTTACCTTATTAACGTGTGTTAAGGCTAGCAGAGCAAACGAAGAATGCTTTATTTAAACGTATTTATCTACCATTTTGCGTTATCATTCGCATAAGCAGAAGCTGTCATTTTGAATAAACTTCCCCGATTATCATTCATATTCCAGCTGGATTCTCGCATGAAGCGCATCACACTTGGCAGAAGCGGGCACGAGTCTGGGACTGTGGTCAAATAGCCAAAATAATTGTGCTTTCATCTAATTCCTAACGACTTTTCCTTCACCTCAATGGAAAACATCAGGTGGACAAAAATGTGTGAAGGAGAATAAATAAGGACTACGGAAATGACATCCACAGTGGGAAGAGAATCCCGATATCATCATTCAACCCTTGTCCATCATGTAAATTTGTTTTTATGAAAGGCAAGACAGACGGTGTGTCACTTTAAATACTGTTGCTGCAATTGTGGGGTGGTGTTATTCCCTGGCTTTTCAGGAGGCGTGATCCTGTATATTCTATGCTAAAGGAGATAGATTACAAAGCACTGAAGGAGCTTTTGTAAGCATTCAGAGAATTCAAACAGCTCTTATCATGGCTGCAGAGTAAATACTTCTGGGTGATGTCCAAACAGTTAGGAACTTTCCTTAGCAGAAAAGACTTCTCAACCACAATCAAATTCTCCTTTCGTCTCGACCCCCATAACCCCGCTCAGGCAGCTGTGGGTCTCACAACAATGGGCTTTGCAGTTCTGTAGATACTCCCCACTGGGTACTGGCCTATAGCACATCTTACCAGCCTGTAACAATCAATTAGCACCCTTATAGAGCAACAAATTAAAGGCAAGAATGATTGACCCGCTATTTATATGAATGTTTTAGAAATATACAACATTGTGTACTCTAATGCTATTGCTTTGCTCATTTGCTTATGTATCCGAGAATGTGGAAATGGCTTTGTTTGCTATTTAACATTTAACATCAGTGATTAATTTATATTTAATAGCTGTATATTATTAAAGAATTAGAAGTGTGTGCGTGTGTGTGTTTGCTTGTGCGTGTGTGTGTACATTTGTGCGTACGTGTGTGTGTGTGTGTGTGTGTGCTTGCGTGCGTGTGTGCATGTGCGTGTGCACGTTTATGTTTGCGCACGACTGTATGTCTGTGTGATATGTGTTTTATATATGAACAAGGGTTCAAGAACTTGACGCACAAAAGAGCTCTCATCAGTTTTTTTTAAAGGTTGTATTTATCAGTATCCATCATCTCTGCCATTACATCAATTAATGGCGTCGAAGGGAGAAAAAATTGTCACAGGCCGAGCAGAAACCTTTTCCCATTCCTCACAAAGAGTTGTTTCCACTCGGCTCTTTTCCTTGGCATTAGCTCCTGTCATCCCGAGAAACAACAGAGCCCAGTGGTGTCAATTATATTTGATTGACTGAGTAAAGCACACACAAATAAGCCAAAACAATGGACACAAAAATCTATATATGACTCCCCATGTCAAATCAAGAGCCTGTCTCTTCCATTTTCATTCAGCGCACGACCCTCGCCGCTACATGCTTAAATGTTTTCTTTCAGGGCGCGTACCATCGCCAATTAAATTGCCAGGGTCTTCAAAAGGTGTGAAATGCCTCCCCAGGCGAACGACTCAAACTGTTGTCCACTAAATGAGGTCTAATTTATCAGTTTAACTTCACTTTTAAAAAAACTACAGTCCCCAGGCACTACTTCCAGTGCGATGGAAGTCTGAAAAATCTTGCGAGGGACACCCATCAAATATCTGATTAGCCAAATCCTGGCTAAATGTTTATTGTCTGCCAGTCATGCTCAAAGAAATGTTGACAATAAATAGCTTTATGTTTCCTTTGAATTTTCATTTGTGTTTGTTTGTTCTTGATAAAATTCTTAGTATGTTTTAGATAGGTTTTTGCAGTATATCTGTATAAATATGTCTATATTTCTTCTCTTCATGAATTAAAAAAAATCTTAAATATATATTTCTCAAGACAAGATCGGAGTCAACTGGATAAAAATTATAGATACTATTAATTATAATTCCTATCATGTTTTTGTATATTATGTACAACCCCAATTCCGAAATAGTTGGGACAGAGTGTAAATTGTGAATAAAATCAAAACGCAATGACTTTCAAATCACACCAGCCAGTATTTTATTCACAACAGAACAGAGAAAACAGCAAATGTTGAAACTGAGAAATTTTACAATTTTACCCACAAAATGAGCTCATTTCAAATTTGATGGCTGCTACAGGTCTCAAAAAAGTTGGGACAGGGGCCTGTTTACCATGGTGTAGCATCCCCTCTTCTTTTTAACACAGAGTGGAGGCATCTGGGCATTGAGGAGACAAGTTTCTTGAGTTTAGCCATTGGAATTTGATCCCACTCTTGATTAATACGGGCTTCCAGCTGCTAGAGAGTTTTTGGTCTACTTTGACGGACTTTTCGTTTAATTATGCACCAAATGTTCTCAATCAGTGAAAGATCAGGACTGCAGGCAGGCCAGTTCAGCACACGGACTCTTCTACTACGAAGCCATGCTGTTGTAATAGCTGCAGCATGTGGTTTTGCATTGTCCTGCTGAAATACACAAGGCCTTCCCTGGAATAGATGTCGTCTGGAGGGGAGCATACGTTACTCTAAAACCTTTATATACCTTTCAGCATTCATGGTGCTTTTTAAAACATGCAAGTGTCCCACACCATATGCACTAATGCATCCCCATACCATCAGAGATGCTGGCTTTTGAACTGAACGCTGATAACAGAAGGGTGGTCTTTCTCTTCTTAAGACCGGAGGACACGACGCCCATGATTTCCAACAAGAATGACAAATTTGGACTCGTCTGACCACAGGACACTTTGCCACTTTGCTACAGTCCATTTTAAATGAGCCTTGGCCCACAGAACGCAGCAGCGCTTCTGGATCATGCTTAACAATGCCTTCCTTTTTGCATGATAGAGTTTTAGGTGGCATCTGTGGATGGCACGGCGGACTGTGTTTACGGACTTGAAGTATTGACCCATTTTTACAGACAGAATCATAGTTTCTTGAGGGCCCGAAGATCACGGGCATCCAGTGAAGGTCTTCGGCCTTGTCCCTTACGCAGATTTTTCCAGTTTCTCTGAATCTTTTGATGATGTTACGCACTGTTGATGATGAGACCTTCAAAGCCTTTGCAATTTGAAGTTGAGGAACGTTGTTTTTCAAGTATTCCACATTTTTTTTTACGCAAGCCTTCATAGTTGGAGAGCCTCTGGCCATCTTTACTTCTGAGAGACTCAGCCTCTCTAAGACATCCCTTTTATAGCCAATCATGTTACACACCTGATGCCAGTTAACTTAATTATTTGATAAATGTTCTTTCAGCTGATTCTCTTGTATATTAATTGCTTTTTCAGCCCTTTTTTGCCTGTGTCCCAACTTTTTTGAGACCTGTTGCAGCCAGAAAATTTGAAATAAGCTCATTTTGTGGATAAAAATGTAAAATGTCCCAGTTTCAACATTTGAAATGTCATCAATGTTCTATTGTAAATAACATTGGATCATGTGATCTGAAAGTCATTGCATTTTGATTTTATTCACAATTTACACTTTGTCCCAACTATTTCAGCATTGGGGTTGTATCCTTGTGGTTATTCATTGTACAGTATCTTATGTGCTTCTGTGGTTATGTGCTTATGAAATATGTATGTTTTTCATTGTTCTGAAAGGAAAACAGAACAATTTAAACTTTTTTCAAAAGACAGGTCCAAACAAAAATAAATCAATTAAAAAAAATATGAAATAAATAATGCGTTAAAAAAACCATGCATTTTACAATGATCATAAAATATATAAAAATTAGCTTGCATTTCAAACCTAAATATTGCATATGCTCAAAAAAGGAAAAAATTAATAGTAAAAAAAATATCCAAATTCATAAAACTGAGGGCAAAACTGTGGCCAAGACTTGCATTTTTTTAAGTGAATTAATCAGGATGAACTTCAAATATTTTATGTGTGCACAATCAGAATAATTGTGCATGTTTTTGGGTAAAGTTTATTTGTAAAACCCGAAATCTGAACAGAAATCGCATTTTGTTTGTGCCTACGCATCAATTATGAGACCCCTGCTTTCTGTCAGGCTGTAAAATACAGCGTGGAGCAAGTCTGTACCATTGGCGAGGCCCCCGCACCAGAGCCCTCTTGATGCGCATTCATTCATGATGTGATTCAGCTGCAATATCGCAGCGCCTTTTCCCCGGCCGATACGGGGACGCGCCACTAGGACCACCGGGCGTCATCCCGCTAAACAAAGCACTGAGAGCAGCACTGAGAGATTTCCGTCGGAAACCATAAATAATTACGATGCATGTTTTTCAGGCCGCTCGAGATTGGCCAGAGTATGTCCCTCATAAGAGTGTTTATCCCTGCAGTCTGTCAACGCCACCTTCTTTTGTTATAACAAACAAGCCAGAAATTGCTCAGCTATGTAAGGGTTTGCTTTTGAAGTCCCCCCCGAAAAAAAGTGCACACACGGTTTCTGCTCGCTGACAATGAAATGGTTTTTCAATGCAGGCCCGGAGAGAAGTGACGTTTTGACCACGTCTCCTCTTAGGCCAAAGCCAACTCTCCCCTCAAAGATGTGTACTGTTCACAGAAGACTGCTAAACAGCAGCCCGAGTTTTTATGAGGAAGCATTATAAAACGGCAAATTGTATTTGCGCAAAGTAAGCACAGGAACAATTTGGTGCAGATTTGTTTAAAAGCAAGCCAATCTGAAGGGAAGATAGTTTTACTGAAAGCCTGCTCAGTGACCACTGATTTGCTAAGGCATATTTTTACACTCAATAAGAACTGGTTGAAAACGCAGTTTTGTAAATGTAAAAAAAAAACCATGTAACTTGCGATTCGGTTAAACGTTTTTAGATAAATAATATGTCAGAATAGCATCAGTGTCATAATGGTACCGAGATGGCAGAACAAACATAATTCAAGGTTCGCTACGTATAAACTTCTGATACAACTGAACTACTGTCAGAGCCCTCTAGAATGACACAAATACTGCGGGCTTCAGAATACTGACACTCCAGACTGAAAATTCACCCAAAGTGTGACAACCCTTACTTTAAAATGGTGGGATAGTATGGGTAATGCTCATAAAAACAGAAAGTGGCCAATTGATTTCTAAATTTACTTTGACTAGTATTTCATTGCAGAAAGTATGAAGACCAGATATTTATGTTTTGTCTAGTCAACTTAATTTTTGTCCGCCAAATGAAAAACTCCCTCAGTTTCTTCTTCTAGTTGTTGTTCTTGGTGTGGACACTACCTTTAAAGCGCTATTCCTCTGTTATTACTTAACACATCATCATGAAACTCAAAAAGCATTTTCTACATGTCAGTGTGCAGGCATTAACTGAGCCTGACTTTGCAAAAAGGGCAGAGGAGGCATGTCTGTCCACCTTACACAAGCAGTCACTATTTCCACACCATCGCCCCAACGATGTATTTCGTTTGAAACTTGTATTTATTAATGCACATCCATTCCTGCACCTCAGACCTGCAATGCATTCCAAAATAAGTTTGCACGGGAGCAATTTAGGACAAGTTATAAGGCAAAAATTCGGAATAATGGTGTTATTAGAAACAACTGACGTGAGCAGGTGACTGTAGGCATGATTCGGTACAAAGCAGCATCCAGGAAAGGTTTGTTCTCACAGGAACAACAATGGGCCTGCCAGGACTGCCAATTTGCTCATGAACACGAGAAGATCATTGAATGGTTTAAAAACAATCCACACAGAAATTATTCCAAATTCAAAGTTTGGCATGGGCCATCTCAGTCATTAGACCTCAATCTGATGACAAACCTGTGGGTTAAACTAATGAGGGCAGCTGAAAAATGAAAACCTACGAATGTGGCTGATGTTGTGAGGATCTGCATAGAGGAATGGTCCTAAATCCCTCTTTGTCAAAAAGTACTTTGCCGAACTTTACAAAAAAAGACTCAAAGCTGTTATTCTTGCCAGGGGTGGTAGTGCTCAGTACAAAACCATGGGTGCCAATACTTATAAAACCTTCATTTTGATGAATTTATGAAATACATTTAGGATTTTTGTTGGTTTCATTTTTTTTTTTTTTTTTTTTTTTTTTTTTACATTTGATCAATAAAATGTTAATTTTTTATTTTCTTAATTTATCAGTACATTTCCAGGCAGGGGTGCCAATTATCCTGGAGCCCACTTTGAGTCATCATCTTTGCTATGCAAAAATGGATGCTGCAATCTGCGAATACTTTCCACATCTACATGTCCGCAAGGGTCCGAGTGACATGGATGTTGTCATCCATCCTTGTCAATGAAGGTTCACATGGACCCTAATGCAGACGTCCGCACGCAGCCCAAAATTCGTGACTGTGTGGACCATACGCACAGCAAGCACACGACGGCTCATGCTTCAGATAAAAAAAACAGATGCTTGTTTTGATGGTGCATTACTGCCACCAGTTGAAATGGAAAGTGGATCATGAAATGCACAGGCACAGAACGTCATGACCGTGCGGAACAAAGAAAGTACGGCCAAGCCTAAAACGCAAAAAATTTCGCGGAAAAGTCCGTCAAAAAACATGCATCAAATGTCTGCCAGGCTGAATAAATGACAAAAAAGATTTTTAAGTAGAAACGTATAGATCTTCAGATTAAAAAAAAAAAAAAAAAACCCAGGAAAATTTGCATTACATCTATTTTCACAGGTAAATTAGCAGACCTACGTATAGAAGCAATGACTCAACAGGATAGATTCATGAACTATATGTTAACACATCATGCCAAAAGGAAATCTATATTCAACACACAACTGTATTAAATGAGCGCTACATGTCTTGCACAATACCAGGCAAAGGGTAATATGAAAATGTACAGCACACCCATGTGTGAAAATGGCATGAGCGAGGCTGAATCTCAATCTCAAAAGTGCTCACACAATATCCCTAATAAAATGTTTCTAAAGGACAGACAATTATACAACTAGTTTCAAGTGAAAATGAACAAGGTAACAAGGTATTCAAGCATTGATGCCATTTTTGTAAACAATGCAAGAATCTTAACCCTTTACTCCCTGATACCGCCTACAGTCGTGATAATTTAGGTCGCTGTGCAGGCGAGTCCCGACTACAGGCGTGATAAACACATCGCTTCTGCCGGCGAATCCCGACTATAGTCGTGGTATTTTTGTAGCCACATTGTCTTAGGGCACCAGGGGTCAGTGGCTGCTAGGGCAGCAGTCTAAGATAGCTACTAGGGAGTAAAGAGTTAAAAAAAAAAAAAAAAAAAAAAGTTCAAAATTGTTGAATCTGTTTTATTTAGTGTTGCAGTTCTCAATTTCATTCAGTCATGACACACTTGCAAAAAAATTTTAAACTGTCAAAATAGTCATGTTTGTAATTTCAACAGCAACTTTGGCCATTTCTGGGAGTTGATCTCGGCAGAAATGCCTCTTGCAAACAAAAATAAAAAATATTTTGTCCACAGACTGTCAGAATATTCAACATCATGAAAGGCTGACCTGTTTTCCAGAAGGCTACATTTATTACTATCAATTGGAGTATCATATGAATAAATTGAGTCTAAGAGTGCTCCAGAGACAATAATACAACAGAGACACTTGGAATGTCTTCAAAATGTCATTTAAAATGTTTCATTGTTATAACACTGCCACCACATGGCAGCAACACTGTGAGAACGTTTTGAGTTAAGTGGGTAATCCCAACACACTGACACACACCACAGGGACTGACTGCAGTGTTTCTTGTGGTCTGTCTAAATGTTCATTAATTGAAACCATCCATCTCTGACATCAATGCTAAAGAGATTTATCCCGGACCCAATGGCACCTGAACATGTAAATGCATGTATAGTCAATCAATTGCGTGAACCAATGACAAGACCTTCGATCAGTTGAGGGAGGGGTTTGAGGAGGAAAATCAGAATTGCTTTATGTGCATTACATTGTATTTATTCTTCCAAGTTCTGTATTGGATGTAGAACAATGAAACTTACAAAAATAATATAATGTTGCTCATTTTCATAACAAAAAAAAGACCACAGTGAACCACCAGTATTGCAGCATCGTTAACTTTGCATATTGTTGACGTTCTATATATTGCCAAGAGTACTGCTGAGTTTAACCAAATGTTTAACTCCGAAATGGCCGCTGCTTTTCAGGAATTCAGTGTCAATAAAGTTGCGAAAAAACCAAACAGGGAAAATCTTGTTCCTTCATATCTCAAGGCTACATGATATCCGCGGAATGGAAAAAAAATTAAATGCAGTACAAAATAACAATCTACATGAAACCATACGAGTATGCATAGGTCAAAAATACAGTAACTGATAACATGATAAAAAAATCAACACTTTAAATCTAAAACTAATGGTAGAAAATGTAAGGTGGACCAAGTGTAAAAGAATACTTCGTACAGTGGCTCCGATACATTTGTGCAAGTGTACATCGAGTGCCCCTTCATAGTAAAATGCAATTTACACAAAATAAAATTACATCCCGGTGCATTCCATCAACTACTTTACAGTTACAATACCTCCGAATACTTGGAAAATGAATAAACAAACACATAAGTAAAGATTCTTTACACCCAGTTCAATACAAAAAAAAAAAAATCCCATATTTGTCGATGGCGAAGGTTATCGTCGGTAAGCACTGTAAAATTGATCCATGTCATTTGACCTATGCGTGGACCACAGGACTTCTACACGGCACTGGTTTTGCTCTTGGACTTGGAGATGCTGGTCTGACCGGCTTTCGTTTCCAGCAGTTTTCTGCCGGGCGAGGTCAGCGAGGAGCCGGCGTTGGAGCATTTGGTGGCGGGTGAGCCATGGGGCTGGTTGCTGTTGTTGCTGTTCTGGTTACCGCTCAGGGACTCCATGATGGAGCGGAATGTACCGAACGGACGCTTCCAGGCCTCCCCCGATTCGGATCCCGCCTGAGTCCTTGCCCCGCCCTTCTCGCTGTCCTTGGCTGGGGCGCCTGCCCTGGCCTCGTTCTCTGCCGCCCCCTTGTGGACGACCTGCTCGTCGAAGGTAACCCTGAGTTTGAGGTTCTGGGAGGTCTTCCTCCGGGACGAGGGGGACTTGAGGGCGCTTTTGGGGCTGGTGGTGTTGCTCTTTCCAGATCCTGGACCATCCGGCCCGTCTCCAGCCGTGTCCGACCTGGGCTCATGGTCCGGGTCGCTGCCATCGGAGGTGGGCGAGGGGTTGTACCCGTCGGCGGACTTGGAGGCGCCGTGGGCAAAGGCAAACTTGCGTTCGGCGGCAGAGGTGTGCCTCCTTGTCGGCAGGTGAGGGCCAGGGGTGGAGTCCTCGCTCTCGGCGATGGGCAGCTGCCGGGGTCTCTCAGGGCGGGCGGTTCCGGGGGCAGGACCGTGGGCGGGGTTATGACCGGGGGCGGGACCATGGGTGGGAGCAGACGTGTGGGCGGAGCCTTGGCTACGACTCCCCTCTGGTGGGTACGCGTCGGAGTCCGACTCACTGAGCGAGCGCTGCATGATCTGTTTCAGCCGAGCCAGCTTTAGCTCGCGCCGTTCCACCACACCCATCCTCCGCAGCGCCCCAGGATCCGCCCCAGGACCCCCGCCACCCTGCCGAAACTCCAGGGACAGCCGCTCTTTGGTGCACACCTTCTCCGCAATCTCCTTCCCCAGCAGCTGCCGGAGCACCGCGTCCGAGTCCACGTCTCGCTGTCGCAGCACCCAATGCCCATCTCCCGGGGCCGCCTCTGCAGTCAGGGTCATCTCAGGCCACGCCTCCATGTGGGGGGCGGGGCCACTGGGGTAGACAAAGAGAAGGAACCAATCATTCGCATGTCCTCACTACATGCATTTGTATCTCCCCACTTCGATCTCTCTGCTCAGTAAAAAGCAGCACCGTCTACGGGCCTGCGGTAGACTGCAGCCTCACCTATCAACATAACACTCCGAGAAGGACTCATATTACCTGTTGTTTTTATCTTAAGTTGTGCATTCTTATGCTTCTTAACTTGGTTTTTTAATGATCTCTGCACCTATAATGCACTTTGATGCACCTTTTGCATTTTTTGTTGTTTTTATCTTGGGCTGCGCATTTTCAGCATGTTTATGATGCTTAAATTATTTTATCCTATTGGCTCAATGCACTTTAAAATGCCTCTGGATGTATTCATGCACTTAAGCTTATCTTACTAACTCTGCGGCTATATTCCTTCGTCAGTATTGTTGTTTAGTTTTACTTTAGTTTAGTCTATGTCAGTCCCTCTTGCTGTTTGTTGTTTATTGTCTTGTCGTTTGCGTATGCAGCCTTGTGCACTCTATGGCCAAGACAAGTTTCCCTGCGGGGACAATAAAGCTTATCTCATCCCATCACCACATCAGACCTGTCAAAACCAGGTAAACTGAAAGCACACCTGGGGGGCGGTAAGGACGAGCCATCCGCTTGTGGGGAGTCGAGGAGCAGCTGCTGGAACTGGCTCTGAAGGGTCATCTTAGCAGCCGTTTGCCTGAAATTACAAAGGCAATGACAGTCAGCAGCTACACAAGGTAAATGGTAAACAACCTTATTAAAGACCCCTGGCACAGAAAATCAACATTATAACCTTGTTCACATGTTCGTGTGGTGTTCTTGATATGATAAAAGACATATCAGGAGCAAAACAAGCAGTGAAAGCCATGATAGCACATTTCAACTTTGAAGGTGGAATTCATCAAAGACCGCCCCAAAAAACAGATTCAGGCAGACATGGTTTGTCATGTCACAAAACGAAGGAACCAATCCTGTCAACTTCCTGGGTGCTGCTTTCCACAGAGCTGTTATGCTACGGCGAGATTAGGGGTAATACAGGAGAAGCCACGTGTATCTACAATATCGTTATCTTGCGAACTAAATCTTCACTATTTTCAAAACAGGAAAAGTCGCAGAAGGAGAAATGATGAGCCTTCATTTATTGTCCAAGGATCTAAAAATCAGAGAGAAATTGGAGCATTTATATGGAAAAATCAGAATGCCTCAGCTGACGTTCCAGAGAAATCTTGGATTACAATGACCATTTTCCGGATCCCCATTTTGAAAATTCAACAAAAAACAGGCGAGTTTTGCCAAGAAACTTATACTGAAGCAAGATGCTGGTCCATCAATTTATCCTCTGGTCACAGTGAGTAAAAGCCAACACGTTAGTCCACTAATAAGTTCACTTTTCTTAAGTTTCATCCTTTCCCAACAAATCAGCATTGTGCAAGCTAGATAATGTCAGACAACTTTAGCCTGCCAAGTTACGTGATTCATGTCAAAGACTGAGAGGGCATTTTCTATGGCTTATATACTGAATTACAGTGATGGCTATATTCCTAACGCAACTCGGGATTTTTATCTTCACAAGGTCACAAACTTCTCAGAGCTGCCGATCCAACATTATCGAACATTAGCAACACATTATCAGCAAGCTAACGTTAGCAGTTTGATATCATGCTATCTCCTACAATTACGTTTTTTGCCATCGTTGCAGGCAGCGATACATAAAACACATTTCATAGAGCTGCTTGTTGGTAATCCCGCATTATTCGCTCTCCTTCTTTGTCTTCGGAGTCTGTTTCTGTTCCGAGTATGTATGAATTTTACCAATATTGCTACTTGTCATTGTTCAACATTAAGTTGCTAGCAAAGCAGAAAACAAGCAGAAGTTAGCATGTTTGGTAAGCAGAGTCAAAATCGAGAAAGTGTGTACTGTATGGTTGCAGGCGAGTGGCAGATGGGGTGGGTAGACATTTGAAGAGGGGTTGAGGAAGATTTGCATATTCATAGATTGGCGCATTCTACACGAGGGCAAAGGTGTAGGGTTACATCTAAGCCTGTTTATGCTGTAAAAGGATTTTTTTCATGGAAAAAAAATTTAAATGTGTCATTTAGATGAACAGAGATGAGATTTCAGGGGTTTAATCAACGCTGGGGGATCTTTAAAGGAGATCTACCAGCCATTTGGTTTTGCTCCATCCACAAAACACAGACACAAATAGCACCAATGGGTAGAATTAGGGTCGAAATTACACATATGATGCCAGTGGCCACAGCATGATGTCATGATTTGAAATTTGTTTTTAGGAGTTGTAATTTGTGTTTAGCGTATTTAGGGTGATACAGGACTAACCAATTCTATTCACAATTTCAGTTCAGCAGTTTATTCACCCTTTCAGTTCAGCTGTTTTCAACTGTGCTCCCTTCCTTCTCGGCACATCTTTTCCTCATTTCAAACAGATTACAGAGATAAAGTCAGAACACGAGCAGCCTGTGGCTCAATTTGGCTCCTCACAAAATGGCTTTTTCCAGGGCATAACTCCTTGTAAACTCTACACGAGTAAATTCGGAGGATTAGCTACACGACAATTGATATTAATATCATCATATCATATCCAGTTTCATTTCTCATGGTGCTTTGATTTTATTTCCACATTTTGTCGCCGATTCGCATTAGTGGTTAGTCTGTAAGTGGATCGGAGGACACCACGAGACGTAGAGGGCACGCTTGCATGCCTGGCTGCACACGCATTGGGGGTGGGGGGGCACACGTGTACGTACTCGTTGAGCTGCTTGGTGAGCTTCACCACCTGCGATGCCAGGGACATGCACGTCTCCACCACCACCAGGTACCGCGAGCAGGTGGTGTGGCCGTGCCGCTCGGCACTCTGGGAAGGCCTCTCCCCTTGTTGGTTTTGGATGGTGACATTGGAGCCGTACTCCACAAGGGTCTGCAAAAGAACAAAAGTCACTCTTCTACATGAATACAGCGCAATCCGTAAATGTTTGTACGGTGACACTGTATGGAAAGGGCAGTAATTCCAATATGGATAATATGAGTTGAATTTTCACATACACAAGTTAAAGCTTGCAGCCAATAATTTAACCTCATTTTCTTTTTTCTATGCTTTCCCCACACATAATGGAAAGGAAGCATACTGTTTTCCAGTTGTCCTAATGTGCGTACATCTGTCACACCATGCGTCACAAATATCTTTTCCACGTTACATCTACTGTAGGAGTAGAGAGATTTTCACCAAATCAGACATAAGCCTGGTTTACATGCAGACTTTTTTTTCATTCTCACTGAAATCAATCTGATTGAAGATTTCAGGTCAACTGTTTAAATGTGATGTGATCTATTCCGATCTGGTGTTTATACGCGCCACCGCATTTAATCAGAACAGACGTTTTACAGCTGTGTGACATGCGCAGATAGATGAAAAAAGCATCCACTTTTGTTCTTGTAGCCGGTCTTCAGAGTCTTCCAGCGGTTCTAATTTGTTCGACGTTTTTTTTATTTATCCCAGCTTCGCTGAGTTTTTCGTGATTTTTTTTTTTCTTTTTAAACAGTTCACTAAGCTGTTTCTTGTTTACCTTCAGTCTAAGTGTGCGATAATTTTCAGTTCTTTGAGAGTTTGTTTTAAAAACAAACACTCCGCCATTGACCACAGTTCGACGTGCTGCGCTTGGAAGCCACCAGCGCCATATTTGGGTCACTCCATACTAAACTGTACAATTCACTGTGTTGTATAAGAATGGTCAATAAATTTTTTTTTAGGAGAATTAAATGATTTGCATTGTTCATACTTATTCACTCCCGGATTGAAGATATACATCAGAAAAAATCAGAGTCATCGGTCCAACAACACAGCGGA
The DNA here is from genome assembly GCA_029692085.1 of Gymnothorax javanicus. Classification (NCBI taxonomy): domain Eukaryota; kingdom Metazoa; phylum Chordata; class Actinopteri; order Anguilliformes; family Muraenidae; genus Gymnothorax; species Gymnothorax javanicus. Next base: position 7,842,939 of record CM056194.1, read on the forward strand.
AAAAGTGGTTTCCTGATGTCAGCCAAGGCATTGTGAAGGACATATTCTGTTACAAAATTTGGCAGCCAACTTCATGAAATGCTCGTGACATGTCTGTTGATACTTCGAAAGAAAGTGAAATGAAATATTGCAGAGAAATACCCATAATAACAGTTTCAGTTGTCTGCACTAAATTATCGGGACTCGTCTGATCAGAAATGCAATTTGAAATGACCGTCGTGGGCGTAACCAGTCGCGTCCTTACGTGTTACGTCAATCCCTGTGGGTTAATTTGCATAATGTATGCAAATTGCGTAAAGATGACCTCGGCAAAATAAGGTACTCACTTCCTGCATCAAAATTTCACAAGGCGTCAGACAATCATATATACCATGCTTTTAAAAATACTGAAAAATTTTCCGTGTCCTAATATTGTGTTACGACCATAAAAACAAACAATCTGTGCGCTATCACCATAGACTGTATAAAAAGATGGACGCAGCACCCGGGTCTGAAAAGTAAGGCCAATGCGGAAATTGAATTCCATTTAATGGCCAGCAGATGGCAACGTCGCTGGTTGCAGAATTGGAAAAGGTGTATTTGAATGTTCATCACCACTGTAACACATTTGTACAGTTAAGTATGGAATGAGCCATTTACAAGTGAAGAAACGTCACTGCGCATTTAAGTAAAGACAGAGCATGCGCAGACAGAACGCAGCCGGACACCTTTCCGTTTCTCCGTTTATATGATAAAATTTTACTTTTAATCGGTTTGGGAAAAGGAATATTATACCCCTCTGCAACCAAATTAAATTCCATTCTGTTTCGGCCTGTTTATTCTGATTGAGGTGTTTATATGGAGTACCTATATTCGGTTTGGGCTTCTAAACCGATTCTAATCCGAATATTAGGCTCCATGTAAACCCAGCTACAGTGACTCCTCACAGAGGGCAGCTGAACTGATTATGCCTCAGAGGCCATCAGGTCAAATGTCAAGGTCACATAAGGTCAGCTGTACTTGGGGTCCGGAGATGAGGTTTTGGGGCATATGAAGCGATGGCACGCGGAGGCACAGCAATCAATACTTTGCATTGAGTTGTATCTCGTTTAGCCTTTCGTGCAGGAGTACAGAGCCGAAAATCCAAAAATTATGTCGCTGTCCAAATACTTCCGGAGTGTTCTGCAGACAGTAGGTCCACAAATCCCCACAAATAATACTCATTCAGTAACAGAAATCTTCTTCAAATCTACAAAAGCCAAGTATTGCAAATGAGCAAATAAACTTTTTATCATATTTTTTTCATATTCAGGTAGGAGATGACTGTAATGAGGTCATAATAATTTGCATGTCTTCAAGTGAATTTAACTTGTATTGCTCAATTAATTGACATTTGCATTACGCCAATTGTTGCCCATAACTTATTAATTGACGTCTGTGGATAAAAAAGGGCAGATGATGTCTATGTACTCCCCAGCAGTCCCGGCAGTGGCTGTCGATTTTTCAGGAGAATTGATAGATGTGGTGTACAATGTAGATCATAGGTTGGGCTGGCCAGCCTCCCTTCATTCTTTCTCGGATGATATCTGTGGAACCGGAAAACCTGCCGCCATGTGCAGAATGCTGAAAAGGTTGAGGTGAAGCCAGCTGATTGGATGACGAGCGTTGGCAGAAGTAACAGGTTTTACTTGCAGCTGTGATGTGGCCGAGAGCCAGACAGGTAATCGGATACGTAAACAGGAACATTTGTTCTTGGGGGGGGTGCATACGGTTGTTGTTAAAAACAATTACATTCGCGCAAATGCACCAATGAGCCAAAACATTATGGCCACCTGGTTAATATGCTGTTGGTTCTCCATGTGGTGCAACAGCTTCCTGTAACAGACGCCCACACAAATGCCCCGGGCCCAAGGTTTCCCAGCAGAACATTTCTCCAATCATCACACTCCCTCCACCAGCTGGTATTCCCCCCCCAGTGCATCCTGGTGTCATCTCTTCCCCAGGTAAACAACGCGCACGTAACCAGCCGATGTAGATGTTATAAAAGACTCAACGGACCGGGTGACCTTCCATAGCTCAAAGGTTCTGACGCTCGCGTGATTTTTTTTTGTTTTCAGCATTAGCGTCAGTAGAAGAGCCCATTTTAAATTTCCATAGATTAATTTTCCACAAAATGTTGAAGAAATTCTTGTATTTCATTAAAGACAGAACCACATGGTATGGTTCCCACGGATCTCAGCATAAAGGCTGTCTGGGCTTACTAAGAGAGGCTGAAACAAAACAGACCAACCAGACTCCAGAAGAACTGCTTCCCCCAAAAAGCCTGGGGCAACTCACCATCCAAATTCCCTCAAAAAGCTGTAGAAGTAATTTTTACAGGAAAGGGTGGTAACACCAGATACTACCTTGATTTAGTTTTTAGCCACTTACAGCTTTTTATTGTACATTTTTCAATATTTAGAAGTTTAATTCATTTCTTTTAGAAGCATCAAAGATTTACGTAACCTTCTATATGTGCCCAAGACTTTTGCAATGCATTGCTCTTGCGTCAGATCCAAAACCTCTGCGAGCATTATGGACAAAATCCAGAGACACAAAGTCCCATCAATAGTGCGAGAGTTAAATTAGGCAGGTAGACATGATTGGTACAATTTGGGACACCTCTCCAATATATCCAAAAATAATGAATGAGATTGTTTATAGTCAATCTGAATATGTCAATTAAATATTCGTTATGGACGGAATCAGAAAAATTATTGATTCCAACAAACCTCTGCAGTGATTTACTGTTGAAATTAAGCAGTACGCCTAACATAAGAACGCTACAAATTTGTTATTCTTTATGAAAGCTTAAATTGTTATTCTTTGGGACAAAACTATTAAAATTGATAAATATGACAAGTAGACATGGTCAACAACATCCCCCGCCAAAATGTCTTCTTTATAACTCCGGGAAAAATAATCGCGCGCATCTCATTTTCGAACTCCATCAAGGCCTTTAAGGTCTCAAGCTACACACCAAATTTGGTTGTCCTATCTCTAATAGCTTCTGAGAAAAGCTGTCCCCTTTATCTCGGACGGACAGACGCACGGACGGATGAACGGACGGAGCTCAAACCTATATCCCCCTCCCACTTCGTCGTGGCGGGGGATAATAATCTGAACTTAAATTTAACTTAAACCTGGAGATTGACAGGTTTTGGATCTGACCCATCTACAGAATAAATTGTGTGTTTTTGAGGTTAAATTAATCTGTTAGACGATACTCTTAACTTGACCTGCAACATATAATTTATTTGTGCTGCTAGTTTTCTTGCTGACGCAGTTCTGGTACATTGCAGGGTACAAACGGCAGTATTTGGAACTCAAACACACCGCAAAACTTCACGATGTTGCAAGTTAACTTCAGTAACCCTCATGCAGCATAAATGAGCACAGTAATAGGAGTGTTGAGGACAGTTGGTTTCTTCTGTTTGTGTGCACTATGGTCACATGTTCAGAGCGGAGAAGCCACAAAAAAAATTCAGCGGTTTTCGAGAACAGTTTTTCCTGACTATTTTTTAAAAATTCCAGGTTGGAGTTCAAAATCTCTATAGTTCACATTTACCTGTGTTGACTGCACAGAATGTTAACTAAAGTACAATCTCACGTAATTTTTAAACTGAACGAGTTACAGGTAAGAGTGCAAAGCATAGGGTTAAGGCGCCCAACCCTGTGCATGAATAATGCAACAATATGCTGTGGTATCTGGTGCACATTTCAGCCTCAGGCCCAGTCAGCACAGAAGGGCCCAGAACAGTTCAGCAGGTGCTCAGAGCGAGAGGCAGACGACACAGGTACCTGAATGGCTACAATCCAGGTGAGGTACTGTTCATATACTTGGCCAGTGTCATGAAAATAAGTTGCCACAGGGAAAAAAAAGCGATTTTCAAGAATATTGTGATATTTGTTTTTGTCCATATTTCCCAACCCTACCTTATGTGCAAATCAAATTCTGACAAAATAAACGACAAATTAAAGAGGCGTTCAAAGAGGGGGGAAGGTGGAATTATGTCCAAGGGGGAACTTAGTTTTGGAGATATCAGGATAGAACAGCACAGGTGAGGCCAAGTTGGGTCGAACAGCACAGGTGAGGTCATGTTAGGGACCAGGGCAGGAATACACATTCAATGAGAGTGGGGGAAAGCACGACGCATGTACCTGTATGCAGCTCAGGTGTCCGTGCTGGGCCGCCACATGAACGGCACTGTTTCCGCTCTGGTCCACCTCGTCCAATGAAATGGCCTGTTCCTGCATGAATTGCAGCAGCCACAGCAAGATCTTCTCCTTTAACATAAAGGAGGGGGGAGGATGGGGAGCAGGAATGAAAACAAAGCAGCAAACAATGGCCGCCAAACGTCACTTCCCACAGAGCAGCAGCCGGACCCTGACAAAAATAAGCAGCTAAACCTCGCTGGGAAAACCTGACGGGGGCAAAAAAACTCAAACCAGCCTCTTGTTATTGCAACATCTCCAGGTGAGCGGTCTTTTCTGTTCTGAACAACAACCCAGAAAACACTGCTTCTGCGAAAGCTGCTGAACTCACATTTCATGCAGTCTCCCGGGAAAATAAATTCAAAAACAGGATTTGGCAATTCCAGCCATGAATGGCTGGTGCACATGCAGGTTTCAGGTTCTTGAATAAATAAGAACAGAAACAAACTTGAGAACTCCACACCAACACAGTCACCCAAGTCCAGTCAAGAAAGGTAGCCAAAAAGTCAGGGGGTATAAATATTAGGGTTTAAGTAACTAATGCCAGAAGTTGCCATATAGCCATAATCCCTGGAGTAGCTAAATACCCCTGTTCCAGAACTACTGCTAAACATTGTCATTGCGGACTTCCCACTAGAATTACCTCCTATCCATTGCATCAGTTTTGCAGGTGAAGGTAGTGAAAGATTATAATACAGCCAGTAAAGCTTACATTATCTCATGTGCAGTAGTTAGTGCACCGGCATACCCACTGAAGCAAGTGAACTTCAGGGCAATCAAGCCTGCAACATCAGTTTTACAGGTGAAGGAACCAAAACATTACGCTTCCCAGCTGATTAACACTCTTCTGACCTTTAGTGTGAAGTTCATAGGAAAGCTATTTCACCACATGAAAGGTGCTATAAATAAATACGTATATTGCATGCATCATCATAAGAGGTCAGAGAGTTCAAGTGCACCACAGTATTTTTGTGGGTGGAAGAAAACATGGCAGGATTTTTGCTCTCAGGCTCCAGGATATTACACGTTTATTACGAGCTAATAATGACGACTACATAATGAATTACAGAGTAGAATTCATGTGGTCCCTCTCCCTCCTGTTAAGAATATTTCCTAAGCTCTACTGCCTACCGGACCAATGTCCACAGAAATCTGGTCAATTTGGAGACATTAGTCTCTGGGTACCTTTTTGATTCAATTCTACTGGCACGGTCATAATTTTTTGTCACTATCAGTAGTATTAGGTTCTGTTACTGTAGATTTTATACATATATTAATGCATTTCATGAGGAAAAATGCACTGTAGTGTGTTGTAAGCTTATCTACAGCTGGCTCGCGCTTTAAGCAAGTAAAATCATTCGTAGAAATTAAAGCGACTGCTAACTCTCTAGCTAGCTAGCTAGCTAGCTAGTCATATTTTACCAATCATTGTAGTATAGCAAGCATACTACACTTGCACATTGTACTTGAGGATAATTCCAATCGGTCCATGTATAACTAAACCGGCGTTTCCAGCCACATGCTCAGGGATGTGCTTTTACAGGTGAAATCCTAATAAGGTTACTAATACTCATTTCAAAAAAGAATAATATCACAACGTTATTTTAGATATTTTACACAGGCAGAGCCAACATCCTCCTAAAAGATGCATAATGTATTATGCTATTCATCAGAAGTGGGATCCTGAAGACGCCTCTGGAGGAATTTTCCCAGGGGACCAGACCTTTCTTCTGCCCACCCATACACCTGACCGCCCGTACTGTGCCATGCCCACTCACCTGGCCGAACCGCGCCGCGTAGTGGATCAGGCTGGGGTGGTCTCGGGAGCAGCTGAGCTCGGCAATAGCCTCGGTCTCGCTTACCATCCATCGCACGCACTCCAGATGCCCATTCTGCAAAGGGGCGGAGGCAGCCTTATTCAACCAGCCGTAACATTAACCTTTTCAACACCAAATACACCAATATACATCAGTTACCCACTGGATATAAATGTCATTTTTGTGCCTATAATATTGAATTGGCCCAAATGCGAGAGTTTCTGGGACTCGTATGTCCTAAAAGGATATTTGAAAATATTGTGGGACAAATGCGTCCCGTTAGTAGTGAAAGGGTAAAAGTAATCTAAACAGATATGCACTCCTGCCATCACACTATTTACAAGTATTGGTGATTCAGTAAACTTTCCTTGAGTTCCCAAGCTGGTATCCAGGTATTATCAGGTATGCGCATGAAGTACCTGAATGCAGTCGGGGGAACTCAAGACGCTTAGAAATCAGTGACACGGACAAATGCCATCAACACTGTCAAAATAGTGGCAGTCTGCTGTAATTATCTGCAAGACAGCTTTGGTATTCACAACTAATTATCTAATTGAGCAAATGTAGCAACTGGAAATGACAACCATACACATGCCACCACCAAACCCCCCCTTAACCACCCAAAAAATGGAGTCACAGTCAAAATGCTTCGTGACTGCATTGTATATAAGACCTGCTTCCCTCAGGTCCCATTTTTAATGAAGAATGGCTACAGTCACAATAAACTCCCTCTGCTCCTATTATATCCGGCCGAGAAGCTTCCAAGACTGAAGCCTTCGGTTGAGTGGCGCCCCCGTTTCTGCATTGGTACGTTCTAGGCGCCCACCCGAGAACATGGCGGCTCACCTTAATCCCCAGGCCGGCAGGGGTGAGCTGCTCGCTGTTACGCTCATTCAGGCAGTCCTCTCCCATGAGCGAGGTAAGGTGCTGGAGGCAGTCCGCGTGGCCGTTCGCAGCTGAAATGTGCAGCAGGTTATTCCCGTCTTCATCCCGGATCAGCTCCAGGTTGTCCGCCGCCAGGTGAGGCTGTTGAACGGAAAAGGCGAAAACAAGCCATAGAAATGAACGACAGAACTTCACTTTAGGTGTGCATGTTGTCAAATCCGTTTTTACTTTTTGGCCCACTTTGAAAGGGCCTTCAGCGATTTCTGGCACCTACAATACTATCGAATCCACAATGCAGGACCGTACCACTCAGAAATAGACAGCCATTTTCATTCATTCTGTGGTCCAGTGACACTGAAGCATGCTACTTTTCTAGAACAATCACAAGTCACAGTAACCTGCAGACATTTTCTCCCTAATAATGAAAGCCATGTAGTGACTACAGGTGGGGACGGCCAACACTGGGCCAGGAGGAATGATGAGCCTGGTTTTTATTTTTTGCACCCAGATCAGATACTAACTTCTCCACCAATCAGAAACCAGATGAGACAAACTTGCCGTGTAATCAGCCACTTCAACCGTCCAATTAAACAAGAATGAATATTGAAAACTAGAGGCACTCCTAGAGTGCAAACCTCTGCCAAGACAGCGCAGTCCAAATCTTGGTGAGTGCGGGCAAAGTTCACTTATGGCGTGTCATAGGATTTCAAGATGGCTGCCGTGGCGGCCATATTGTTTGACTAATCGTGGTCAAAATCAATAGGGTCCATCCCTGATGTAATAGCGACCCACCCACAAAATTTCAGAGGTATCCATTCATTACTTTTAGAGTTATCTTGTTAAAAAACAAACAAATAAATAACTCTCGCCTAGTGGGACCTTTGTCGAAATCGTCTGGTGCCTGACTTGAGACTAGGGTCAATTTCGTAACGTGGTGAACAATTACTTAGTACGTTGACCTTTGCCTCAGGACTTTAAATGTGTGGCCTAGGACAAGTGGATAATATAATATTGCTTAAGAGCACTCAGAGAGCGCAGCATCTCCGCCACACCAAGGCAACTCTGTGCATTAGTTATTTTCGTTGGCTGATGTAGGGTGTTGTTGAATTCCACCGCCAAGTGGCAGCAAAACCCAAAAGCACGCCGATTGGAAATCCGGCCCATTGGAAAGACTTCAAATCTCTGCCAGCATAGCTGGATTTGTACTTTAGCCTATATCTCAGCTGTACTTTGGCCTAAATATGCCTAAATTTAATCACTTGTTCCTCTTGTGCAACTGTAACATCCTGCAAAGTTTAGTTGAAATCTATGCAGCCGTTTCTAAGATATCCTGCTAGCAAACAGACAGACAGATGACTAACGGAACGAAGTGACATGGTTGTCGATTTCAGCAACTAACAAACAAACGGCATTGATCACATAACCTCCTGCCAACTCTGTTTGGCGGAGGTAATAGGCGCAGTGTAACATTCCAGGGCTTAGGCTGAGCAGAATAACACCCACTCTAGAGTTTGTCCTCACCAGCAGTGAGATCTGTCCTCCTCGAATGGTGTTGATGATGTTTTGGACCTTCTTGGTCTCCTCATCCATCTCCCCGTAAGCCCTGGGGGGTCCGCCCCAGCCCCGGCCCGCTTCCCCCCGGACCCCAGAGCACCCCTGCAGGGCAAAGCTCATGGACTGGCTCCCCGACACCTCCCCTGCAGCCTTGTGAGCCCGGGGGTCCCCAAACGTCCTGGATGGGAGCCCCTCGCCTTCAGAGGACCGCGGGCAGCCTCGCGGGGAGAGCTCGAGACCTCCCAGGACCGGCTGGCGCAGAAAGTCCGGATCCATGGACTTCGACTTCCTCAAGTCGGGCCACTTGACCGGGGAGAGGGCGCAATAGGGCATGACCCCGCCAAGGCTTTCGGTGTGGGGGGGTCCGGAGGCCTTCCCTCCCAGGCCCCGCTCCCCAGGGGGGCCACCACCCATGCTGCGCTTCTCCGGAGCTGTCCTGGGCAGGGTGGCGATGTGCTGGTTGGATTTGATGTACGGAACATCCAGGATCTCGTCCATATCCAGGTCATAGTGCTCCAGCTCCCCGAAAACCGCACCCCCGCCTCCGCCACTCTTGCCCTTGAAGCCCTGCCCCTCGGTGGACGGCTGACTCGCTTGGGACGGCTTGTCCGTCGTCTCCTCTTTGCTCCCGTCGCCATTTTGGGGTTCGCTCTTGGCGTCAGATCCGCTGTCAGGGACCTCTGGCTGGTGTTTCAATGGGGACACGCGTTTTACTGGGCGAAACTTGCTGTGAACTTCGGCGATGCCGGTGGGTTTGATTCCGTTACCGCCGTGTGATGACACACCGCGGCTCCAGTTAATCGCTGGGACTACAGGCAAAAAAAGGGAAAAAGGGAATGTCAAATACAAATGGGTGCCAACAGTGTAATCCAGCAATGCAAAATACGATATAAAGTTAAACCATAGAAAATATTAACATGAAGCCAGATAACTGTGGTACTATTAAATAAACCCTGAGGCAGACACTCATGACCTGACTAAACTTGTTCCTTCAGCCCGCGGATACATTCGCCTTTTGGTGTATCTCACGGGGGAGGATTCCTACTGTTGGCAATCTTAATTTAGTAAGTCTACACACGTCTGTTGAGGTTTATTCACATCCCAGTTGCCATACAAGGGAATTCTACACCATGAAAACATTCAGGTGAGTTTCTGTCACCAGATATCTTGCTCAACTGATCATGAAGAGCTTCAGAAACCCATTTTTTTAGCCTGCTATGCTAATCAATCTCACTTTGTTTTTCTGATACCATGTAATTAGATTTTCAGCAGCAGATAGAGCCTTAAAAATGATTCCCTCATTAAAGATCTGAGAGTGTGCCGGTTCTTCATCTAAAATGCAAAGAAAACAAACTAAGTTTGCTTTTGAAGAAGTACTTTTTTTTTTCCCAAAATAGGCAGACGGTAAATATCTCTGCAAGGTAATCCACCCTTTTCATCTTCTGACAATGACATTTATTCAAATACTACTTAAAATCCAATTAATTTGAATGTCATAAAACTCAAAATATAACATTAGATGCATACATCAGGCCAGCTGCAATGTTATTTAACCCCTTTACGCAGAGGCCAAATCAGGCAATTTATGCATTCCCCTATTTAAAGCTTTCTAATTCAAGATTTGAGCATCACAGAGAGTGGAAAAATAACTTGAATGAAACATGACACATGTAGCCTTTAGAATTTCAGCGAATTTCAGTTAATTTTCATAATTTTAGCACAGAATAAGGGCTGCAAACAAAAACTCTTCATAAAATTCAACAATGAAGTTCTTAAAAACATACTGAGATTCAAAAAAGCATGCATTTCTGGGATCACAATCTCCTCAACCACAATTGTGTCACATCTGAGTGTGATATTCAAAATTTCCGACTGTTCTAGAGCCAAACAAGAGCACTCTCCAGGAGGCTACCCAGGTGTCTTTCCTAATGGCTCCAAATGAAACATAAGATGATAATACATAGAGAAATCATAGAACAAACATATTTTGCCCCAAATCAACCGTTTTGTTCAATGACGCACATTAGGGATCACGCACATTAGGAATTCATGATTTTCAAATGAGAATTAACCTGAGTCTATCAATAGGTGAGGATGGGCATCCATGATCTCGAAAAACCTCTCCAAACCCGAAAAATGCTTTTTCTCCATTATAAAGTATTGCAATTAGTCCATTTTTCACCAGAGCCCCAATAGCCAGCAGGCGTACTCATTTTAAAATCTTGCTAATTTTATGGCCAGAATGTTTACCCAGCAGTGTTACCTTCTCCACTGATGTGGACGAGGGGTTGGACTTCAGGAGATATACAAAATAAAGAAACGAAAGGAGTGAAAACTATTTATGAGGAACACCAGGCTGCATACCCAGCCCTGCAGTGCCCCACGCCTCCGTAGGTCATGCCAATCTGTAAAACAGATGCCATCTGCCACATGCAGAGTCTGCAGAGAGGCACATCACAAGAATGACACTTGTGCAACATCTTGTTCAGCTTCTTCCAGCTGTGGCAAAACAAACAAAACCTTCTTCCCTCAATGGTTTTTTCACACACAGTACGCCCGTGACTTGGCCCCATTTAGCTGACCTGCTAATATACACCCAGCACACAAGCGAATAGCAAGCTTGATTAAACAGTTTCCACACCTAATAAGGAGCAAGTATAACATGACCGAACAAAAATCAGTGCATCAAACATAATAGCGGGTATACTGAAGTCCTCCAGCTGTCTGCTTAATAAAGCAGCATAAACTTCGATATTCTATTTTATTGAAGGAGGTATAAATTCTAAAACAGATTGCAACATTGAGCAAAATGCCGCTATACAGTATTATTAGCAAAAGCTAATGGTTAGTGATAATAACCTGCGATACCAAAACTCAATCTGCTCCAGCTGCATGGCTGAAGCTAAGCAGGTGTGGGCTTGGTCAGTACTTGGATGGGAGACCATCTGGGAAAACCGAGTTGCTGCTGGAAGAGGTGTTGGTGGCCAGTAGGTTGCGATCTTCCCTCTGGTGGAATAATCCCCAATGCCCCAGTGCAGTGATGGGGACACTGTACTCAAGCAGACACCATCTTCCGAATGAAATGTTAAACCGAGGTCCTGACTCACTGTGGTCATTAAAGATCCTATGACACTCTTCGATAAGAGTAGGGGGTTCCCCGGTGTCATGGCTAAAGTCCCAACCTGGCTCTTTCGACCTGCCACCTAATCATCCCCTGATCTAACAGGCCATGCAACTTGTCCTCTCCCTCTCCACCTCAACCCCCCAGGGCTCCCTTGAAAAAGAGATTTCAATCTCAACGGGACTTCCCTGTTTAAATGAAGGATAAATAAAAAAATAACCAATGTAACTAACTAGCTGCAACAGTTATCATCAAAGCAAAAGTAGAAAACAGATAAACGAAAAAATAGTGAACTATGTAACTGAAATGCTCCAAACAACAATACATATAGATGAGAAAGGCTCCCCAAGATAGACTTCCTCCTCCAGAATCAATGCAGTCAGGCTCAGGAAACGCTCCAGTCCTGTCCCATTTGGACTCTCTCTCGGTGTCCGCGTCTGTAGTGCTCTTCCATCGCATAATGGTGACGTGAGCACTCCTGGGTTGGGTACGGGAGCATTTGTTCACTGCGCTTGCACAATTCAAAAGCGCCAAGCTGAGAAAATGCGACCTAACTTGCAGTTACATTAGGGTTCATACACTTTTTCTGAAGACCTGATCAATGTCTTTAAATTATGGTTGGTAAGTTCATACTGTCCTCTCTTGGTCAAAACACCTGATAATCAGCAGATAATGACCCAGGACAGTTTAATGAGGACATGAACTGCAGCTGGGCTTTTGCGCAGTACAATGTCAGCGGGCACTAATCAGTCTGTATATCCGGGAGAGATTTTTTTGAGGTAATAACAGGCTACTGAATCCTGTGAGGGACGCATCTATGTGTAAATCAATGGTAAGGTAATATGTTTTTTTTTTACATTCCTGATCTCTATAATGGACAGTAGAACGACATAATATCAATATCATGGTTAATCTTTGCTTCAGAAAGCAGATTTTTTTTTTCCCAGTCCTAAACTGCCATGCCTTTGGGCTATTGTGACTTTAATTTGCTGCCACGACGGAAACCAAATTTTTTTGAAGTGAAAGGTAATTTTCATCAACTGCTGGATGGATGTTATTAGAAAACATCTTAAACTGTTTGCAGATCAGTCATGGTTGAGGAGCTTTATTCATCCTCACAATTCCTGGGCAACAGAGGTGACACTTATTACGTCCGTATTCGAAATAGTTTACGGGCACCGCTTCCTCATTAATATTCAATATACATTTTCCTTTTACCTGACATTAGTGGGATGCTGCAACCGAGTGTATCAGTTGATCAGTTCCATACACGCTAACGCCTAGACCCGCGCATTAACAGTGAAAACTAATATTTCCCAATGAAAGAAATATTCAACAATATGACATTTTAATAATGATTCATTATAAAGCTTTTTAGCACCTGTTTTGATATTAAGGGCAGATTATGCTGGATTTTTCATGAGAATAAAAACTCTAACATATTTTATTTAGTCTTTGTGAAAGGAGGAGCGAGAAGACTTTTGGAAAGTGTGTGAGTGTGTACTACACATGCAGCAGAGGAGAAAAAAATCAGCTTGAGGTGTGAATCGGAGGAAAAAGAGGAAAGGCGACATCAGAATGGTAGCCGCAAACTTCTCAAATCTTCGCTGCTCTGGGCCAGCGTGCAGAACGTGCTTCAGAAGCAAAATGGGCCACTGCTTTGTTTAGAGACCAAATAATAAGGCGCAAACTCCAGATGCCACAAAACTTCTGAGAGAAAAAAAAAATGCTTGTAAGCACTATGGTTCACGAAAGGCAACGCATCCAACTTTGCCAAATTTAGATGGCAGACATCCCAACCCTTCAAGAAGCTCAGAAAGAAGCTTTATCCTGTTCCAGCCATGGAGCTCGGTTAAAAACATTTGATAACAATGGGTTCTGTGCGGCTCAGACTGTTGCCATATGTGAAGGGACTACCAATCCGAGCGCTCCATGTCTCTCAACACTAACGCTCAAATGATTAAACAGCAAGAAAAAAAATTGCTTTCTTATTCGCGTTTGCCATCGAACAAACATTACAGGATGAAATTCAAACAGTCTGAAAGGGGGTTATGGGGTCTGTGTTTACCTTGTCTTTCCTCATTCTGAGACTCGTTTCTGCGACACAGTTCCGGAATGCTCTTGAGAGAGGTCACAGAGTACTGCACAGGAGGAGAAAGTAGACTGATCAGAAACATTCACTCACAATGCTCTGCGCAGTGCGAAATATAGAGAAACCGGTACAATAAACTTTTCATACAGTTAAAAAAAAAAGTCAATCTAAGCCAATATTGTCATCTTGAACTTGCGCTTCAAACATCACAGCGATCATGTTTCTGATAAACAAGATGGAAAAAGATTGCTCACAAGGGAAGATTCCTTGGCTAATTTCTAAGGTCGCCAATGAGGATCAATCTTTCCTTATCAAGCAAACAATTAATTCTAGGCAAGCTATGGTCTACTTGAGAGAAAAATAAAAATCCCTGAATATGCCCAGCACCTAAATAGTCAGGTGAATACATCGCTTCAACTGATGTATTCTAGTATTCAGAAAGTTGGAGAAAAATACTGGAAAAATAGTTTTCAAGCACTGTATCAGACAGCGTACCACAGAAACAAAATGACCACTTCACCTATTCCTGCGTTAGCATTTTGCCTAAGCAGACGGAATAGTGTCTGATTGATTAATACATTGAATACATTCCGAAACTTTCAGCATATGCAAAACTAGAAACACAACCAGTCATGAGAGCAGAACACACAATATGACCAAGTTATTGGCTTGCACATGTTCTTGCCTGATTAAATTCATGTGCTGACTGACCACCACCATGCCATTAGGCAGGGTAATGACAACAGGCAGCTGTGTGTCGCCATGTTTGTGTAGGCCAATCATCAACAGGTAAAATGAGGAAAAAAAAACTGTTGAATTTCAACAGAGATATATAGCAACCCACATTTCCATTTGGTAGTTCTGAAGTAACTCTACTACTACCGCATGTAGAATTGTACTGAACTACTCAGACAATGATGAAATATTCCCAAAATGGACTGCAAATTGCACGCATAGGATTGCATCGGTCTGTTGGTTGCAAAAACACTAAATCTGCTCTGTGGTCCCGGTCAACAGTTTTTTTTTTTTTTTTTTTGCGAGTGGCGCACAACACCACCCACAGGTTCAGCACTCAATTACTCACGACTAAATCGTCGGTGAAGTCAATCTCGTCAAGGTCCAGGTACTCAGGGGCCTCCATTCTCAGTCAGCATTCTGAACAGCGACACACTGGTGAGAAGCGAACCTGCCGGCAGAAGAGGCACAGTGAGCACAGCACGACAAAACTCGAAAAACGTTGTGCGCCGCGAGCTCGCTAAGTACCCAGAACAGTTTGGTTAACATGGCTACCGCGGCCAAGAGGTTTTGTCAAATGCTCCTAGCGCTGCGATTTACTGATGGGCCGAGTCATAAACACACCCGTCCACATCCCTCGGAGAGGAGAGCTGGCCCAACCTTCAAACAGTCCACAAATGATTCAGTTTAGCATGTGATTTCACCATGCAGTTACACGCGTCTCACTCCTGTGCGGACAGACAGATCCATGCCACTGAATGAAAACCTATTATTTGTCTTTCTTTCTTCATTAACAAAACACACATGGGTAGTTTAAAAACAGCAGGAGAAAAAAAAAAAAAAAAAAAAAAGCTGTTCCCAGTGGGACTGGTTCGCTGCTGCGAGGGTGGAACTGAGACGATGGGTGGACGATGCTCAATCCTGATAAAGGTGGCAGTGAACTGCAGTTTACGGTTACAGTAACTCCACCTAAATTACAAGGCTACATTTACTGATTACATAAAGCTCTCAGAAAGCTCTGGAATTACTTTTTTGTTGCAGGAGGCTTACAAGATGTATTTGGAAATGAACTTTCTACGGGGTAAAATTTCTTTTAATTGCAAATTATAGCCAAAATTGTATGCCTTCATTCGACTGAAACATTGTACTTAGCAGTAATGTCTTATTTGATGTGACCAAAATAAACAAATTAATCAAAAATACACTCTAAACCGCATTAAATAGCTCCATACGTTTTGGCCATAAGAACCTATAATTTGGAAAGCAATTTTATGCCCTGTAACTTGAAGATAACCACAGCCAATATCTTCAGGCACTTATGCTGAACAAACAATATTATCACTTGAGTTAAAATATCCCTCTCAATAAGAGCGTATGGCCATTTTTACAGCCAAGCCACTTTTCCTTGCAGTTACATTGCATATTTTCAACAAGAATACACCAGTACACACAAAAATCTTTTTCTTTACAACAGCCTAAAAGAACAATTTCATGGTGATAAGTGCTGCACCAATTCCCAAAACAAATGTAGCTGTTATATCAGCAACCGCGTGCAGTTTAACAACATGATTAAAAAAAAAAAAAAAAACATTTACAAACCATGTTCACCCTTACAAGTAAAAAATGAAAAAAATTTAGAATATCACTCTTGCTCATTTAAATTGTATGATATGGTAAAATGTCATAACTTGCAACCCATGTACAATTCTTACTTGCAATATCTCTCAAAACCTGAAATTTCTAAACATTCCCCACATATTTCATATTTGGCTTTAAACATGGACACTTTCCATTTTCACAGTTTCAGAAACCATGTTATTGAAAACAGTGTTTTAAAAACATTGGCACTCTAGACAAAGGCTTTTTTTTTTTTTTTCCCAATTTCACCACCTCGTTTGCAAATACAGAATCGAACCCGCAAGAAAAGCTAGAGTTTCCTGTGGAAACTGTATCATTGCCAGCATTGTGTGAGCAACTGTAAACCATTTCAAGTGGAAACATTTCTGATCCACACCACCTGTAGCTGGGAACAACACCAAAGAATTTGTTTGAAGTATCATATTTAAAAAAAGAAATGATTAATTTGATTCCAGTGAATAAGGCAATTCATCAACAAAATATGTGCAGGTTTGGGTATAACAGGGACATTGTTTAGACTGAATGAAACATGCATCATCACTAAAAATACTTTAATCTACACCTTGAGACAAGAGTGCTAAGTGGCTCGAGAGGCTTTTATTACAAATTACATTTCCACAAAAGAAAATGTGGAATAGCACGAAAACTGTGTTTTCTAATGCCTTTTTCATAAACTAACAGAAGAGTAATGTATAATACACAAAACAGACCAACCTCAAATACAATATTACTCACCATTCCAATGATATCAACCCAGAAACATTCAGAGCAACATATGTTTCTTTAGTAGTAGTAGCAATAATAGTAATATTTATTTATTTATTTATTTACAACTACATACTTATTTTGTACATGCACTGCCGGCGGATTTCATGTTAGCAAACCACTTAATTCGCGCAATGCTACTAGTTTCCCATACCAATCAAAATTTGAAATTGTTCATCAAAAGTGACTTGAAAACTCATATTCATATTCTATTGTATTGAAAGCACTACAACAGCAGGTAATTTGATGCTTTAACCCGCGAATTGAATTGCATATCGAAAATAAAGCACACGCTTAGTTCAGATCTGATGACTGCATCTGACTCCAAATAAGATGGCGCAGGGACAGTTTAGGACTAATAATTACAAGCTGCAGTTATAATTTGATGTGAACAGGTACAGGTGAGCTAATTGTGTCATCGTATAATAGAGGCCTCATAAAACACCCCAGCCTCTCAAGAGCAAAAGATGGTTTGACTCTCACCAACTGAGCCAACAGATGCATAAGTTTATAATCTATGACTCTGAGGACAACATTCCCCAAAGACAAATCGTTGGGAGTTTGCGCATTCCGCCCTCTATAGTGTGTTATATAATTAAAGGATGGAAGGAATCTCGTCGAATCTTAGTGCATTACAGCGCAAGGCCAAAAACCTTTACTGAATGAGCATGATTTCCAATCCAACAGATGACAATGTCTCAAGAACAGACATGCAACTAAGGTAGATATCGCACACGGTCTTTACATTATTTAAGTAAACCTTCGTCAAACAACACGATTCGCTGCGGCAGTCACAGATGAAGGTTATGGCTTTATTATGCACAGCCAAAGCGATATATCAACACTGTGCAAGAGTGATGCTGACTTCTCTGGGCTCAGTGTCATCTAAGATGGGTAGCAGCAATGCAGAAGCATGTTTAGTGGTCCGAAGAGTCGACTTTTCAAGAGGTTTCTGGAAGAAACAGCCGCTGGGTTCTCCCAATCAAGTACAAAAAGGACAACCCCAGCTGTTATCAGCGTCAGGTCTAAAAGCCAGCTTCAAAACCCCATTTATGGCATGGGGGCGGGTCTGTGTACATAGCATAGGAGACCTGCTCATTAGCGAGGGCACCATAAATGCTAAAGATATGTTCTTTA
Organism: Gymnothorax javanicus; assembly: GCA_029692085.1. NCBI lineage: Eukaryota > Metazoa > Chordata > Actinopteri > Anguilliformes > Muraenidae > Gymnothorax > Gymnothorax javanicus. The sequence goes on from CM056194.1 coordinate 7,860,916, forward strand.
GATAAATTCTGGAGCAACATATGCTCCCACCTAGAGGTTTTCTGTTCCAGGGACACAGCATTGTCTAGAACAGTGATACTCACCCTTTTCCAGAATGAGCCGGTGTGGATGCAGGCTTTCATCTAACCATGCAGTTATACACCTGATTCTACTAATCAAGGGTCTATGGCAAAAGCTTTAAGGGTTTATTAGTAGAATCAGGTGAGTGACTGGTTGGTCAGAATGAAAGCCTGCACCCACACCAGCTCATTCTGGAAAAGAGTGAGTACCCCTGGTCTAGAAAGACAATGCCAAACCATATTCTCCAAGTGCATAGCTGCGTCAAAGCAGAGTGCAGGTGCTAGAGTGCCCTGCCTGCAGTCCCGGCCAGTCTCCGATTGAGAATGTATAGCACATTATCAAGCAAAGCACATGACAACGAACCCCCCATACAATTTCTCAGCTAAAGACCTGCAAAATGTAGGAATAGGGAAAAATTCTGCAACTAGACTTGACAAACAGAAGACTTTGGTGCCCAAATACTAAACGTGTGAAATTGAAAGGCATGCTGATGTTTCACAATGTAAACAGTCAAGTGTGCCAACTTTTTGGTTTCTGCTGCAGTCATAAAATAGAAATATGTTCAGTATGCAATCAAATTCTCATATAAGAACATAAAATAATTTGTTGGTGTCCTGTTTTTAAGATGGTAGATGGTGAATTAACAGGCCAAATCACTGCTTTTTCATTTTATTTACATTAGTTTTATTTACATGATCTTACAACTTCTTATTTGCACGGGGTTCTATAAAAATGAATAACTTCAGTCGCCAAACTTACAGTTTAAAGTGGCAAACATTGTAGGAAGCCGTTCGTCTGCAATTTAACACGTCTCTGAAGTGGAAGTAAAAATAGAAATGGCTGGCTGATTGTACCCTGTATTTAGCTCTATCTGCATGGCATCTTGGCTGCGCTATGGTTGGTTTCAAGAGGAAGCCAAGATTATGACCACAGCAACTTCTGAATGAATGATGTCAATGATGGAGAAATCCGGAAACAATTGTGCCACGCGTTTCTATTACATGGACCACTTGGGGGAAAAAAGAAATCTCAACAAGTTTCTACTCTAAATCTTAACTTCAAAATAAGCTCATAATCCAAGAGAAAAATCCACTTGACCCATTTTCAGCTTCTTACTTATCACATTGAGCTCAATCCCCTGACTCGAGTACCTCAAGATCACACAGATCTGAGGGGCCTACAACTGCCACTTATGCTCCATAGTAGTCACAGCTGCAATCAGTATGAAACAAAACATTAAAGTGAGAAAAAAAAAAGAGCAACTGCTCTAACAACTGCAATAGATTTGCAAGAGACATAGTAACCCTTCTACGGATATAAACAAAGATATCTGCTTCAACCGTTCGTTTTCCTTTATTGAAAAAATTAGATCACGTTTTTAGAAGGCAACTGCTCCGTTTAACTTGATATCCAGCTGTTAAACGTTAGCTAATGGCATTTCCATTCTTTGTGGTCTTTGAAAATAATTGCAATGGTAAGCGTGTAATTTCGCAGCGATTTTCTACAAAAGTAGCCAATTAGGCGGTCACATACAGAAGACCTAACAATACATATTTAAATAAAACCATGGAGTAAGCAATAAATAAATTAACTTTACTAGCGGCCCAACATTAGATTTACAGTTAAGTGAGGCTAGTAAATCCAGGTAACCGTTCGCTGCGCTTTTTTCCTGACAAGCTTGGGCGTAGTGTGCGCAATACTACCACACTGCAAATACTTGAACAAGATGTGAAACAATGAAAGTTAACGTCAGCTAGCGTAAAGCTGCTTTCACACCGGACGCGAAACGAATTTTTCGCACGACAGATTACATTCAAAGTCAACGCGAAACGCGTGTATTCGCGTCTTCTGCATTGACTTTGAATGTAATCTGTCGTGCGAAAAATTCGTTTCGCGTCCGGTGTGAAAGCGGCTTTACTCTTAAGATTATCGTTTTCTTCCTAGTCAAATAAACACGTCCAATAGAGAACTGCAGGCCTTGCTACCCATACAATCAAAATGAACTGCTTCTAACATAGCTATTATAAACACTGATATTTTTTCTGCGTGAAATACGTCACTGTCTTCAGTGTGGTATGAGCGAAAAATGATCTAAATGATGAACTTCCATTGTCCCGTATGCCTCATTAGGCTAAGCGCTATTTATTCCGTATGGTGCCATCTTCGCTAGTATCAGCAAGCTCAGTCGCTTAATAACTTACAGGACCCTACCTTAGCAAATGTTAGCAAGCTAACTAAATATTTTCGTGGCCAATCCTAACGTTACGCGATGGAAGTGTTTTGTCTTCGCTAATGATTAACGGTACCCCAGACCTGGAACAAACTATTCCACATAGACCGTGCTTAAGGAAAAAATACAAACCTACGTTGATATTACCTTCTGGAAGACGCTGATTCTCCTATTTCCTCCGTTGAATCTATCTGTGGGCAAGCCGTTTTCTCCCCCGGTTCTTCTTCTTAGACGGAGACGCTGAGCACAAAGGCTTGAAAGGATGTGAAACAGCGTCTCCCCGCACGGTTTCCCCTATCGAACCGGAAACAGAGCTCCCGGTCCCGGGTACCGTTATCTTACTGTTTATTGCTCCAATGGCTTGCTCTGGAGACTTTGGATGCTGCAGGTAATGCCTAAATAGGAACAATTCGCTCATTTATCAGAAAACACATCACAACCCTTTTGAAAGAAAACGGTTTCGTGTGAACTCTAAATTTCTTGGGAACTGTTCACTTTGTTGTAGGCTTCAGGATTCAGTAGTTTACAAACACACACGCGCGCGCACGCACACACACACACACACACACACACACACACACAAACACTCTCTCTCTACGCACACACACACACACACACACACACACGCACACACATGCACAGTCACACACGTCTGCGCAAGTTCGTGCAGCTATTCTTATTAGGACATTGTGTTGACTTCTATTTATGATGGACAGTCTAATCCTTAACCCTAACCAAATCATGCCTAATCCTAACCTTAACCTTTCCTCTATTCACACCTGACCCCTAAACAAAACCGTGAGCTCAGAAATGACGTTTTTTTTTTTTTTTTTTTTTGGTCCCCATAAAAAATTGGCTTTGGTCATTGGCTTTGGTCCCCATAAGGACTACTGGTCCTGTTAAGGTCAGTATTTATACTGGAAAAGGTCCCCAATAGGTAACAAAAACATGCCTACACACACACACACACACACACACACACACACACACACACACACACACACACACACACACACACACACACACACAAACAGATGTTGATATGCGCAGGCAAAGGCATTATTGTGCACATATTCATCATTGCTCAGTGTATTAAAAGCCAACCTGAGTACAAATATTGGTTCTGTTATTTAGAAGAGCATAACCTTTTAATTTAAATAGCAGTGGCCTAAAGACACATACTTTTCAACGTCTGTGGCACACACACAAACAATAGAGATAGAAACAAAATTCAACTTGTCAACGAGAGGCACGGATTATGCCTAGTCTTTGACTAACTTAAACTTTTAATCGATATTCTTCATATAAAACTGAATTTAGTTCAGGACTAAGATAAATCCATATAAAACTATGGTGTGTTGTGGTGAAATTGTACAATTATTCAACTGTTTTGAAATAAGAGACTCCTCTATTCACTTGTGAGACTTATCTACTTTTTAAAGTGATGCCAGAAGCCAATTTCATTGTTTTCTTTTGCAGTGTCTTTGCCCCTCAGTCAATGAACTTCATCACTTCACTGCATAACTTAAAAACATTTGCCAGTTAATATCAAGATTGCTATTAGTAATATCACACCTTTGATAAACTTTTTTCTGCCGTATTTGTCACTAAACCTATATCATTAGCCTGATAGCATAGTTGCCTAAGTCATATTTGAACGTTTTCAGAAAACAAGAAAAAAACACAATTTTTAGCAAGCAAATTTGTATTTTTTTTGATATTGCAACAGTAAGCCAAAAAATGACTTAGGCAATTATGCTATCAGGCTAACGATATGTTCCAATCATAGGAAAATTAGCTGGCCTCTTATCCATCTCTGGTTCACAAAAAGTTGGGTCCAGTCATGACTTGAGTAAGCTTCAGGCCTGACTTAATGTGGAGATTATCAAAAGTCCAATTACTATTTTCAACCTGCACAACTGAGAAGTGGAAGTCCCAGCATCTAATGACTCATTACAGGAAATGCAGATTACATAAAGAAAATACTGTATACTCTGGCACTCGCTGAAAAAATCTTCATGTCTAATGTAGGCATTTCAGCTATAAGCCATCATCAGCATAAAGAAAGTAACATAAATTTATGATGGTTTATAGCTGAAACGCGTCCATCTTATTGTCCACATCAAATATAAAGATTTTTTCAGTGAGTGCCGGAGTGTATTTTCTTTGTGTAATTCCCTCGGCTGTGCATCTTACACACTATTTCGGTCTTGAAGTTGCACACTTTGCTGTTTTGTACTGCACTGGAAATGCAGATTACCACTTCAGCTCCAGGGTCAGCTCTGCATTAGCAGAGCGTTGTTACAGTGCTTCCTTTGAAGGACCATCACTGTGTTGCTGTAGCTGCTCGTCATCCAGGGTTGTAGATGGTCCTCTCTCAACTCCAAGCTTATCTGACTGTTAAACTAGCAATCCTTTGTATCTCAGGTATTTGAATGGCTTTTTGAAGACGTCCAGGAGAGATGCGGTAGCGCAGTGGTTAAGTAGACTTGACTTGGTATCAAAAGGCTTTAGTTCGAGTCCTTGCCACGGCCTTCGCGGTGTGTTCTTGGGGCAAAACGCTTCACTCCCACACTACACTTCACACCTCACTCCACCCAGGTGTATAAATGGGTACTAGCAAATAGTCAGGGAAACTTGACTAAGAGCTGGGGGAGTACCTGCGATGGACTGGCATCCCATCCAGGGAGATTAGCAATACACCTAGTCGCTTCATGCCACAGAAACCGGAGTTAAGCGCCGGCCTGATGGGTCACTAGGCTCGGAACAGGCTTACTTTGAAGACGTCCACTGATATCATTATACTTCTGAAATCTTTACCTTCAAAGAATTTTATCCAAAAAGAGTAGCCATTTTATGGTGTTTTTAATCACAATTTTTTTTTTTTTTTTTTTTTTTTGCCAGTATGCTACATCAGCATTGGAACTGGCAGTAAAGGGCTGATTAAAAAAAAGCTTTTAAAGCTATTAGCGAGTTTATGCACATAAAAAGCAAATTGCATAATAAAATGCATATGCAGCCTTGAATCAAGATTTTTATGCGGCAAGACAATCATCAAGTTCAATAATGCAGCTATCTTTAATTGCGGGTATGAAAACTACTTGAAAACTAACGCACAGATTTGTTCTTCCTGCTCGATTTTCAAGAGAGCCTGGGATTTAGAAGATATTTACCAGTTTTACCGCAGTTGAATTGCATTTGATAGTAAAAAATTATGAATGATTTCCCACTGTTTTGGCTCTATTGCAAAGTAAATTTAATTTATTTCTGGCCTGCAGTTCCTCCATATACGGTAATTGTATTTTGACAGTTCGTATACTGCAAGAGTACACTTAAATTCTTTGTGTGTTTAGTGACACATAAAGAGCACATACAGTGTGTATATTACACTTATACCTAGTCCTAAATTGATGAGCAGGGAAATATTGATTACTTTGCTCATGAACATGACTTGCATAAGTGCTGATAGATTTTCCTGTGAATGGGTTATGTTAAATAGAACTACATGAAAACAATTTCAAGTGCTAGAGGATTGTGTTGTTGTTTGCACTCAGGAGAATACCCTGCATTGCTGATGCAGCAGAAATAGAGACAAGTGCTTTCTCTTCAAATGGTGCCCTGCAGTCCCCCTTTTTAATATCTAATACAGACAAATATCAGATTCAGAGATAATGTGGTCCCTGATTTGGGTTCCAAGCCCTGTAACACAACGCAGAAGCGCTGAGAAAGCTTGGGAACTGAGTAACACCTTAATCCTTGTTTCAGGTTTGGGAGGTTCCAAGCGTAGTTACCTGTTTACCTCAGTAATGCTACTGGGAAAAATACAGTAGCTTACAGTTTTTAAGGCAATGTATGGCAGCGAATATCTGGGTAAAAGAAGGATACACCAATAAAATAAATTAAATGTGGATATTTGCACCTCTATAGTATAGTCGGTTATGTGTGATGAGATTGAATTCATAGATAAATAATAGATGGAACGTCAGTGAATTAAATGCACAATGACAAAGGCAATTCATTTAAATGAGAATTAAATAGGCCTAATTAAAAATACATTAAGTACATAATTAAATATGTAATGAAATCATTAAAAGAGCTATTTTGTAATATTAAGGGGAAGTGGTGATAAATGTACTCAATTACCTCTGACCACCAATGGAGTTGGGTGGAGGTTATGTCCTCTCCCGTGTCTGTTTGTTTGTCTTTCTAGACAATATCTCACAAATTTCTCCATAAATTTCGTGGCTATTTTGTTGAAGTGTTGGCCATGGTCCAAGGAACAATCCACTAGATTTTGATGGTGATCCAGGTCATCAGCTGGATCCAGGAGTTTTTATTAGATTCTTCACCATTGCGGGACTGCTACATTGGAATAAATGCCATGCATTTTAAAATCCTCTGGATAGTAGTAATGTTCCAAAAGCGTTGGCAGAGGTATGCACTTTCCAAGCACTTTATAATTATTTAATTAATCATTTTGTTTTTTTTTATTTCAGGGTGCCAATTTCTTGTGCTCTATGATACTAAATCTCTCAAGCTCATCAATCAAAATTCAGAAGGCGAGATCAACATTTGATAACTTGATTTCCTCAAATCGTTGGTTTGAGTGTGTTTATGTTGTCATGGTTCCAGGATCAAGAAATAAAGCTCAGTGGAAAGAATAAAGATTTGCTGGCTTGTATTCTGTAATATTGTACCCACTGTGTGGCTGGCAAAAAGTCAACACAATATTGCTAATTGGATTAGCGTTAGAAGTAGATGGCATTCCTGGCTGCAGGTTTTCATGTTATTATGGTAATGCAGCTTATTGAAACCATCGCATTGGTTAGCTTGCCAGACGTATCCACTTGATGCTACCCCAACTCAGAAAAAAAGCTGAGACATTATAGAAAAAGCACACTCCAAAAAAATAAAACAGACTTGTATTTTACTGCAGACTATATGAGGACAAGACATTTTTTGTATAATGGTTTCTTTTTCAGGTGAACTTCATTTTATTTGTAAAACTACATTAATTCCTGCCATTGAGGCCTACTATTCATGCCAAAGAAAAGTCGGGACGGGGAAAATTTAGGACTCGTAATGAGGTAAATAATGATGTGATGTCAGCTGATGTCATCATGAATTGGTACAAAAACTGCATCCAGGAAAGGCCCAGTCCCTCAGGAGCAGGGGTGGGCTGAGTATCGACAATTTTCTGGGTGGAGTTCTCTTCTTCTTCATGTGTTTGCTTGGGCTTCGTTTGGGTCCCTTCCACTGCTTGCTTGAGGCCAGTCTCATCCCGACTCGTCAAATAGTGCCACTACCTGACCTAGCATCGATATATAACAAAAAAGAAGGCTTTTGGCGTCCTTTTTTGATGCCAGTTAAAAACAAACCTTACACCCTAAACCCTAACCCTTAGCCCAAACCCTAACCCTAAGCATCAAATAAGGACGCCAAAAGCCTCTTTTTTCCTTGTACATCGATGCTTGGTCAGGTAGCGTCACTGTATGACGAGTCGGGATGCGAATGTGTCGCTTGCTTGCCTGGCTAATTGGAGACTGTTGATTGCCCATAGGTGTGTGTCACAACCCTCGTGTGAATCCCTAGTTTGTCTCTCCACAATTCAGCAGCCTGAGTGTCCGTGTACGTGAGTTGTGATTGGTGTATGTCAGGCGCTTGTCTCCCCTCTCGGCTGAATCTTGTTACTCGCTCGTTTGTGAAGGAGCGAGTGACGGATAATTAAGCCCTCCAGTGCATGTGCTGGTTGCTGGATTGTAAAGTCGCATTCGCACTGAAACCCTAGTGACATGTACGTCTGTTAAACTTCTTCATCTTCGTTTTAAAGTGACCAGTACTTTAGTGGCAGCTAAAGCCTCTTTTGAAAGCTTTATCATCATTTGTTAATCTGAACAAGCTTTCAACCCTAAATCAGGGCCCAGGATTGGGAAGTTCAAGTTAGTTTAATTCATCCTATTAATCAACTCTAGTCGTCAAGAACATGTTTCCGGTCCTAATCAGGCTTCAGGACTGAGACGGTGTTCTTGTTAACCCTTGCAAGTCTGCTCTCTTTATCAAGTTTGTCAGGAACGAGCTTCCAACCCTGTGCTGGGGCCAGGACTGGGACCCAGTTCGTCTTAGACAACAAGCCTCCTGTTCGTGGCCAGTCCAGTGCTGGCCAGCACTTAAACATCTGTCTGTACGCTGGAAGCTTCTGGCCGGCAACAGCAGCCAAGCATTGGCTATTACACCTGTGCTGAACTGTCTCTCCTCCACTCCGGGGTTATGTCCCCGCCTGTCCTCTCCGGGGTTCGGTCCCTGGTCATTACTGTATTGCTGCCGATAAATTAACTGTTGTATTGGAAGTCTGTCTCTGCACTTGATTCCTGGTCTGGACCATAACAGGTCTGACTGTATGAGTGAATGGTACGCCATCGCTTCGGCCTCTGCGGGCCCCTCATAAAAAATGAATGGCCCACACTAACACAGCCAATGATTTAAGCTGACTGACCTGTTTAAATTTCAAAAGGTCAGCTCAAAACAAACTTAAAGAATGCAATCTAACAGCATTAACTCCTTGTGTTTGGCGCGACACACTCAAACCTGTCATGAATGTGAAATCTTTGTATCGAGGGTAGGGGGTTAACATGTAAATATTTTTTTCCTGTTTTGTGCATGCAAGTAAAACACCTGTGGAATTTGTCATCCATGGCGACAGATCTCATATGAACCCTCGCGCTTCCATGCGCAACAGACTTTTATTGTTCAAAATTCAAATTAGCCGTGTTCACTTAAGTGTGAAAACTGAACCATGACACTGGTGTCAATCAAGGGAGATTTACATGGTCTTTCAACATGTATGACCAGATTTTATAAACATCCTCACATTTTAGTTTTATGGTGTTTTTCTGAGAGTCTACTTTTTTGTGATACACCCTGTAGTAGTGAACATGATATTGATGAAACAACCTACTAAGCTACATGTATTCCTTTATAGCAAATATTGATTTTTTTTCCCACAAAGCATCTGACAAGGTTGGATGGAAACATGGTGAGAGTTTAAATGGTCTTCTCATTCATTCTGCTCCTTTGCTGAATACTTCCCACAAAATTACTAATGGTAATGGGTGTGGTCCAATCGATGTCTAATCCTTCATTTCTTGATCTAAAGGTGACCTAATTTAGAGACAGAAGCTGTGGCAAGAGGTTGCATCCCAATGTAGCAAGAGCTCTGAACAGCAAAGGCATATTTATTGTTTCGTGTCATTGGTATGGGCACTGGGAAACATCACATCACGTTGGCTTGGCAACTGTGCTTGTTGAATGGCTCATCATCCACTGGTCGTGAATTGCTATTTGATGTAACCAATCAAATGCGAGGCCCGCCCCCTGGCTTTTTATGGGTGAGTTTGACATATTTAATGGAACAAAAAGATCGTCAACATAAATAATTAAACAACAAAATGATGTATGAAATAATTAAATAAATTAATTCCTGCTGCCGCTTTGCCTTGATATTACGCAGAAGTGCTTTTGACAATTTAATTGTACATTTAATCATTTTGTTGTGCGTTAAATTATTTGATTGAACTTTTATATAATTTAATTATTATTTTAATTGCTTCTATCATTGCAGCTTTGATTAGTTGAAGTTTAATTAATTGTATTTTTGGTTTTTAATTTATTTCTCTATGCATTAATTTACTAGTCCGCACACAGGGCTGCGCACACCACAACAGCATGCAGAACTCTGGGGGTGTGCACGCCACTACTCTACACAGACTTGCTCGTAAGCACATTAAATTTGGGGGAAATGGAACAATTGGCTTCATCAGTCCGTGACTACGCCAATGTTCAATGCCTATGTGCAGTTTCAGGTTGATTCGCTAACTGATAATGGAGAAAAATGGATTTAAGACAGAAGGAGGTATGGACAGCAGAGGTTTCCTCATTTTATGGTTGGATTTAAGATTGTCATGAATAACTCTCCATACTTCATCCTGCAAATGTTTTCCTGTAAGTCTCCTCAGTAAGGATTGTTATCTTCTCATCTCCTTGCCCTTATATAGACTGGCGTACATTGTATGCTATTTTAACACTGCTTTGTTTTTTGTACTCTACTATGTAAACCATCCCTTTTCACTTCTCGCTCAACAGGCCTGACATATGAAAATAATGGGAGTACAGAAAACAGACCGCATGGGGTGCTCAGCCTCTTTTCTTTCTGACAAGACGGCCTCTGCGTACTCTGTTTAATCCGGTGGTTCTCCTGTTTGGTGCTGGGTGTGTGCCGACTTTTGTTTGAGCAACAAGTGCAATTTTAACAAGCTGATAATTTTCTTAATTAAAATTTTCACGTAACATTATTTGCCCTTTTAAACTATATTATACTTGACTTAATTTGAGGTGAATCCAATGAGGTTGCACCTCGGTGAATATCACTTGTCCAAGGTGGATAAATCATTGGATTCACCAATAACTGAAGTCAATAACTGTTTTATTATATGACCCAACTTGAAATTATAAAATAAGAGAAGAGCGACAACTCTAACGTAAAGCTCCTCACAGGGACAAAGCGACACAAAAGACGAACACTGTCTGGAGCTCCTGCGGGGAAGCCTAATCTATTTTTATCTGGGGATCGTCGGATTGTTATATTCACCTCTCACGCACTTTTGCACGGTGAATATTACTGTTTACAGTGACCTGCAGAGCTCGCCTCGACCAATCAGGAGAGAATGAATCCTTACGTCATATAATAATATAGTTTGTCAGAGCCAACCATGCTTTCAGTGAAGAATTTAATTCTCATGTACTGTACATTCTGACAATTAACAATTACATGTTGTAAAATAACAACAAAAATTGTAAAAAAAAAAAAAAAAAAAAAAAAATTACATGTAGCTAAAAACATTTGGGCAGGAAGTTGGTGGAAATTAAACAATCGTTCACTGGCTCTCTGATGACCTAACTTAAGAGCTGCTGACTTTACCATTTTCCGCAGTTTCAGTGGTTAAACCCCAAAATTCCATATATTTAACTGAAGAACCCTCTCAATGGGAAGATCCATTTTGTGAATTGGATGTTTTTGGACTTTTTCCACCTGACTACCCCATAGAAACATACTGCACTGTAAGAGCGCATGAGTTCTGTAGGGTGAGAGCATACAATGGGCCTGGAGTAGATGGTGACATTTAGCCAAAGATGACTTCAGCCATTTTGTGCCGGCTATATAAGGGACAGATGTTATAAAAAAAAAAAAACTTGTTAACCCTGAATAAAGAAATATAACACTGAGTTGATGAGCTTCATTTACCACAGCATGTTACAGTTTTTGCTTTATGCAGGATGTGGAAAGTTCTGGCTCGTTGGAAAAAATAAAAGAAAGAGGGTGACCTAATGTTTAACTGAAAATGGCGACAGAGGGCCTCATTAAGTCAGAGATTCACAGAGACTCCATTGTTGTCTGTTCTCTCCATGCCACAGGAATAAATAACACAGTACTTGTTGAGGGACAAACCTAAATTCAGTGTGAGTTGTTTTCACGCTACCATTATTTCCTAGTGCACGGAACTTTGGGTCCTTAGATCTTGCAGCTCATTATACAGTAGCTCCCCAAAAAATTTGGGCAAGGTGAAGACCCTGTCATAAAACCTGTTACAGTAGCACTGGATATTCTTCAGCCCCAACTCTTAACTTTCCACAGTGATCATCTATCATTACTCATCTGTCAGAATTTCTCATTGCAAACAATTGGTGTTCAGTCTGCCCATCCAGTATCCAACCCGTTTTTTTCCCGGTCAAAATGGTGGAGGTGCTGGACTATATCCCAGCATGCATTGGGTGAGGGGCAGGAAGGCATTCTTGAGAGGTTGACTTTCCATTGCAAGGTAAAGGATAATATGAAGTGCAATAAGGTAATCGCTTTTATTTCCATTTTATTGTATTTCCATTTCACTTTCTCTCTGTTGGAATGTGCATCAACATTCAAACATGGTACCGCATTTATGCAATAATTAATAACACTCCAAATAAAACATCATGAACACAATAGTCAAAATTTAGTATGATAATGTCCACTCGGCCATTTCCGGCAGCCTCTGCTAATCAAAAACAACCTCGGGTGATTTGGTTGCCATATTAGCCTCAAGATACCTACAAGATGGGGACTTACGCAGTAGTGAGTGAACTGGTTTTTGTGTCTGGTGAGTCAGGAGGAAGTAATGCATTACTAAAACACACTCCGTTGGCCTGATATGTGCAAATATAAATGTTTGGTGTCAAACAAAACATTTGAGGAGGGAAATCACTCACCTTATTTGAAGTAGACTAATACTAAGCTAATTTTCATTATCAACATTGATCCTGAGAACGGAAATGGCAGAAGGGGTCTCGAATAAGTAGTACCAGCTCCCATGATGCAATGCCCAAGATGGCGTCCTAATCACCCGAGATTATTTTCGAACGGAAATGGCCGAGGGGGTCCCGAGTGCATAATACCATAAGACCAGCTGAGTATGTTCGATCTGATCTGTGGCCTTTCCTCAGCCAGAATACATAATGTAAAATAAACAAATGTAGATGATAAAAGTTAGTGAACCCTCACTGACACTGGCAGAGGCAATACAAACCCGAAGATAATTAGTATGCACTATAAACTAAATGATACACAATTTATAGGGCAAAACAAGTGAAGAGGAGATTAAACAGGTTGGTTCACTCTCTGCATTAATGGATCTCATAAAGTGTGACCCAGGTTTGTGGGACGCCCTCTTTAGTAGAAGGAATCAGCTGGGTGGATTGTGTGCCTGTGCGTACACAGGCTCTAAACTTTGATCACATACAGGACAATGATGCAGAGCATAAGTATTTGGACATTGACACTGCATTAAAACGACTGAAATTCCTACACGATTCTTACAGTTCAGATGTAAATACCCTCAATTTGGAGCTGACAGTCTCTACTTAAACCTTTTTTTTACTGTTTTCAAATGTGCTGGAATATAAAAAGCCATTTGCACTAACCATGTTCTCTTTCGCCTGTGAGGCCTTGGAAATAAACCCCAGCCTGCCGACGGCTCTGACATCATCAGGCGACTGCGGGTTAGAAAAACTTTATCCGTCTGCGGGAGAACTTCAGCTGTTCGATCAGCTAAATGTGAACCTTGAGCTGTTGGGCTTGTGTATTCCCTGGTGGAAAGCCTCATGCATTAACTGAGCACAGTCAGGCTGTACTCACCTTCATGTCTGTAATGCCCCATATCTCTAACCCCCAGACTGTTTTTCTGAGCTGTACGGTTTTGAGTGTAGCTCCCTCCTGTAACAGAGCTGAACTGAGGAATAAAGCCACCGTTGCAATCAGAGTGTGTTCAACAGCTGCTGAAACCAGCTGCCACTTTTGTGGTGGTGCTGAGCTGAACACAGAGAGTCATTACTGGTGCAGTTATGTGACACCCGCTGGAGCTAAAAGTTTCAGTGAGCGAGTTCTTTACTTTGTACTACTTGGGTAAGCTTGATTCCTGAATTATGAGCTATAAGCTGTTCAGAGCCCTGCAGACAATTCCATATTAAAGAGCCTAAGCTGGGGTGTGTTTCCCAAAAGCATAGTCGCCAACTATTTTAGCACCTTACATACGTAGTTTGAACATATACAGTCAATGGTTCCAACTATGCAAGTTAGCATCTGTGCTTTTGGGAAACAAAGCCCTGTTCAAGATGGTTTAATCTGTGTGTTTGACTCTTGTAGCTGTGTGGTTGACCAGCCAACTCGACCTCTGTCGTCAGCTAGTCCCCCAAGAGATCACCAGTGATCTGCATCAGCTGAAAAAGCACTGCCCAGCGAGAGAGAGAATTTGCGAGACACATTAACATCCATGGGCGGCTAAAGTGTCGAAAACTCCCCTTAAATCAGGCTAAACCCTCTTAGAACCCCAGCTGGTCTTCCGTCAGGAGAAAATTGTTATAATTAGAGAGCAGCCATTTGATTGAATAATTCAGAGAAAGCACTGAGACGGTGGCAAGCCAATTTCGTTTGTGTGCTGCAGGTGGCTTTGTTAATCTCATAGACTGCAGCTATAATGAGTACGCTGTTATCCGTGAGTATTATCAAAGCCATTGGGACAGTGCATTACTCAGTAACACCACATGAGCTGCTGCACAAAGTCTGCACGTATATAGGGGCCTTTAATATTACGTTCCAATTTAGCTTTCATTAAACATATTGTGGGGAAATATAGGTCAGGTCCTGGGAGGGCTTATGCAGGCACACATTGATCAGGATTTTCATTCCTCTGTGAATATGCAGATACTTCATCTCTCTGCAGTTTTGTGAAAACAATTCTTCTTATTATGTTTTCATCATTGTCTCCAGTGAAAAATGAATGCTATTTTTACCATGGCTCATTGTTATTGATTATACTGTATAACAACAACAACAAAAACAACCACAATAATATTAATAATAATAATGAAAATAATGATGATAATAATAAATAGTTTAAAGTACAGCTTCCTTGTTACACTCAAGAGACATAAAACATGCAGTGACAGACCTCAGAATGCAGAGGGAATCAAACAGTGACTTGCCTCTGAGATTGTTAATATTCATATTAATATCCATCAGGTTTCAAGGGCATCAGTTGTGGGGGGTGGGGAAGGTGAGGAGTAACAATGCTGCACGACAAAAGACCAAACTAATCCATCCCATAAATACAGCACGATGATCATAAAAATCATTTCAGACAATGAAGATGGGCATTTCCTAATACACTGATCAGTTGTGCTTTTCACCGTTTATTTGTTTCTCTAAGTTTTTCTCCTGTGTTTTACAAAAATAGTGTGGTGGCGGGAAATGAGAAACTCCCTAGAGGTGAATTAGTTTCAACCCTCCACTCTCCACTCATGATATTCGCAGTGAAGTTAAATCCCGATGCAACTTCTCACTGACTATGTTGTAGCTTCTTAGTGTTGCTCAATCCAGCTACATGCTTCCAGTCAAGGAAAAACGTGCTGGACTAATGTTACCTTTATACCCATTCAAAAGCAGGAGTAAAACGTAGGACACTTTCCAATCTGGAAGAAGGAACGGTAAAAGGTTTTTTTTTTTTTTTTTTCCTCGGGGCAGTTGTCCTGTTGATTCAGTCGTCCTGCTTTGCAAAATCCCACCTGTGGCGTGATTATTTTTTCTATCATGATATTCGCCTTCAAAATCACAGGAGATCATAGCTGCTTTTATTTATGCTTTGATTAAAAAAGGTTAAAACATCTAAACAAATAAGCAGTGGCTGCACATTCAATGCATTTATTTGCAGTGCTGCCCTCTTGCGGTTACCTTGAAAAAAGAAGACTTATGACTGAAGACCGATATTTCCACAGGCTAATTCCAGTTGTTTATTTTTCATAGCCTTCCTTCATTTACCTCCTTCCTTTTGTCGCGATTTGCTCCATCCATGGGGGAGGCATGAAAAAAAGTTGGGACCAGGGAGTCAGGACAGGGGGAAAAAAAAACATTAATTGGTTAACTAGAACATCCTTGCTCCTTCAAATGTCTGCTTGAGGAGATGTCAGTTACAAGCTTGGCAGAGGGAGAGAGGGAAGAATCATTTATACAGCATTCTTCAAAAAAAAAAAAAAAAACCTTTGCAAAGGATGGTCTCGATATGCCCTGCAAGAAAAAAGGAGTGAAAAATAGGCAGTTGGAATGAGCCCTAGTTATCCCCGGAAAAGCACTTAATCCTTTTCTTTGAAACTCATTTAAATGATTGGAGTGTCTTTAATGATAGCAGACCTCCGATTACTCCAGTGTCAGGAGGAAGGAGGGAGGAAAAGTCGTGAAAAATAATGACTGTAGTAGTCCTTGCAGATGTCCCAAACAGCCTCCTAATTGCCATATTATACTTATCCTTGAAATACATATACAAATGTACTTATACATATTAGTAGTCAACAGCTGGTGTGGTCTTCTATGTATGGTAAAAGATTCCTGCTTCCAGGAGAGCGTTCTTAATCTATTTGGCCGTTTTCAGGAGGGTTTTTGACAACACCGAGGATATTGTTTGAGCTTCCATTATAGTGGTCTTCCTTGGTCTCCTGGGTCTTTTGACGTAATTGAGCTCACAAGCTGTTTTTTTTAATGTTAGTTGCGAACCAAACTTGAATTGGGCAAGTCTAAGGTTGGCCGATTTTCGTTTCTGAGCTTTATGACAGCCAGCTGAATTTGTCTTGACGCTGCTGTCTTCTTCATACTGTCTTCCACACCCCAACAACTTCTCCAAAGGCAATCGCAAAGTCAGGAATCAAGGCTAGGCTTCAACAGCTTTATTCTGCATCCTAAAGTGACACAAATGAATACACCTGTCAAACCAAACAGGTCTGAGAAGCCAAGTCAACAAATGCTTCCTGTACCTGAAAATTGGGTGCTCATGAACAAATGGTGCTGTCATTTCTTCACAGTTTATCTAATATAGATGAAAACATCCTCAAATTAAAGCTAACAGGCACTGACAACCTCTTTGTTATTGCATACCTCCAAACTAAAGGTAGTAAAGCTTAGAAGCGCCATTACTAAGAAGTGTCACAGTCCACTGAATTGTGGTGCTCACTGTATATTATTTTGATGTTTTACTAAACTTATTAAACTTTCTCATCCAGTTTACTCAGTTTGTATGAGCAAGCAAGCTGTTTTTGGGCACATCTCTTAGCTTTCATCAACATCAAAAAATCTTTTCAAAGCAGAAATAATTTTCATCTGGTACTTTGGCACCGCAGCCTTGAAGACTGCAAACAGAAGAGGACCTTGTCCTCATGTAGAATAAAAAAAACAGATGTCAGTAGTGTCTGTGTTGTACCGTCCATTATAATTATGGTCCAATTTTGACTCAGAGGGATATCTCAGGATTACTGAGCAAGAAGGATAATTACACTGAATAAAACCCAGAATCCTCCCCAATCTGGAATGGGGACAGAAGGTCAAAAGAGCCATTCTGAGTTTTAGCTACAAAGTACAGTTACCCAGCGAACTGTTTAATCCTGCTCTGTGATAAAGGCCCCAAATGTCTCCATTACCTAGCTCAGCAGAAATGTATAAGCCTTTTGCTGCGCTCAGTAGAAGATGTGAATTAATGTCACCAGATCACACACCGTGGCTGGACTCCAGACCCAATTTACTCTGAAATAACTTCACGCTAAATGACTGCAGTTCAAATATTAAAATAGTTGTTTTACTTGTTGCGATCAATTTGAAATCAGATATTGAAGACCTGCGTGCAAGAAGTACCTAAGTCACATTTTTGAAAAAAGCCGAGCTGGCTCCAGTTCTGGAATCTGTACTGATTAAAGAATCATTTGATACCAAAATTAAGGAAAAAAAACTAGGGTACTCAAGTCCATAAAATTTGTGCAATATGTGCCCAAGTAGGTGACTGGCCAATCGAAATGCCGGTATCGAGGGGTTACCATGGTTACCAAGGGAATGTTTATGTACTCCCAGAGGTAGATTTGCAGTTATAAACATTACATGAGTCAGGATTTTCGAGCAATTATTCCAGTAGAAGCGAGGTGTTGTTTGAAAGACAACTAGTTCTCCAAAATTAGGTTTTCCTGCATTTCAAACGTTTGTGTCTGATTTGCCTAAGTGACTTTGGATTTTACCATGTTATATTAGTGTTAAACGAGCAGTTCTGCCTACCTTAAAGGCACAAAAGCAAGGAAGCTTAGCTAAAATAACGTTTGTATTGAAAACTAAACAATAAAGGGCTTTTGGTGTTAAAAGCACTCAAGTCTGTGATTTTTCCACTATAAGTACCTAAGTCCAGCCATTTTGTCACAAAAAGTACACAAGTCCAAAACTACTTTTCTTGATTTCCCAGCAATAAAGTAGAATCATTCCCCCAAAAACGGTGACTGACCATGTTTAGCCCAGAACTAGCGCACAAGTCCATAATAAGCTACCTTGAAAAAAAACATCTGCAGTATGTTTTGAAAACTTTGACCATCAATATCTCAAAACTGACATTTTGTGACGTAAGCACTTCTTGCATGCAGGTCTTCAATTACTGTGGTCCAGGGCCTCATCATGGGATTACTGAATCTCTTGGTTTCTTCTCTGTGGTATTACAGTAAAAGGCTCTGTTGCCTAATCTCCCAATGTAAAATTGTTGTTTATGTTTGATTATTTGATATTATTGATATTGTAAAGGTTTGATTAAATTTGACTGAGGCATTTTTGAACTGAATAAATGCTCTGAAATCTGCTATTCATTGTTATGCAGAGGTGATAAAACACTTGCTCAAGTAATGTACAGATAGCCTACTCCTGTTAAAAACACTCTAGTAAAAGTTGTTGTTACCTTTCCATCTCTTTACTCAAGTAAATTTACTCAAAGTGTCAAAGTTGAAGTCATTCTCTACGCCTAAGCATTCCTTGTAAACTTTCTCAGCGACAGGCTATACTTTTATACAAAAACCAAAAATTGTGCACCTCTACGACGCGTTAGCAAATAGTATTTTTTTGTATACGAAAACCCCAAAGAGTTCCTCTAAATAGAGCTATGGATTTATAATATTGTTTTTGGCTCGCATTCAAGTTGCCTCATCACTGATTGTTGAGATTTTATTCGCATAAGACGTTGTCACAAAGACAGATAAGCGTAACAAGAAAATTCGCCCTCCACATCTATTTTTGTGTTATGTCTGTCTATTGAGATGCACAGGAGTTCTGTCTGCCCATCATATGTTCAGTGTGCCGATTACTACGCCACTTTACCGTCCACCTTTTGCCCCTGCTGTTATGACGTTGCAGAGGACTTATAATAATAATGTCCACAATCATGAAGTCCGTCTACCTCATGAAGCATCGTGTCCACTAGAGTGCGCCAACGAGTTATGTCAGGGTCAATATCTATCTGCAGTAAATTTCTGGCAAATACAAATGCTTTTTGTAATTGAATTAATCAGATGTGCTGCCAAATTGATGTACATAACATGCATATCCTGATTTTTAAAAATAAATAAAGTTGAAATGATTCAAACATATGAACTACCACCATGTCTTTGACAGCAATTAGGAGGCAAATACGTTGTCATTTACACCAGATATTCTCATATATACCCCTGGGCAAACGAAAAGCACCACATAATTCTCAAAACAAGTTCCACTTCACCAAAGGACTAAGTTAATAACTTAAACAGACATGGCCCAGTACTTCGAAAAATGGCTTGAACATACCTTTCCTGGCTTACAAGATGAGTTTGAAAAATAATTTCATCTTTGGGCCTACATTTTATTAACTTTTAAAGAAAGGTTATGTTTTCAACACATTTAATGCGGTTAAAAGAATGGGCCTTCTAACCTTTAAAAATGGCAACGAGACTTTTGTTCACTAAAAAAACTGTCCGCTGAAGTTTGAACTTTAATCGGAAGAAACAGAACCAATATCTGATTAAGACGAAACCTAAGTTTTCAGAAGCGCCGCCCAGATACTAACATTCAGCATGTGCAATTAAGCTTGGTTCATGGCAAAACCTGTTGAACATTACACGCCAGTGGAATGCAAGCTAAAATTTTCATGCCAATATACGGAGTTCCAGACTTACCATTCTATAAAAATTTAGTTCTGAATTTGGTGGCGCTTAACTGTTGCCCAGGTGTATATTTTCCAGTGTCCAGCGGAATAGATTAGGTCATGAATAAAGTTTTTCTCATTTAATCTCTCATTACTACTCGTTGAAAAACAGAAGCGATCATACTTCACCTCTTCATGGAAGAGGTCTTGGTGGCCAGTAGGTTGTGATCTTCCCTCTGGTGGAATAATCCCCAATGCCCCAGTACAGTGACGGGGACACTGTACTGAAGGAGACACCGTCTTTCGGATGAGACGTTAAACCGAGATCCTCACTCACTGTGGTCACTAAAAATCCTATGACGCTTATCGATTAAAGTAGGGGGTTCCCTGGTGTCATGGCTAAAGTCCCAACCTGGCTCTTTCAACCTGCCACCTAATCATCCCCTGATCTAATTGGCTGTGCAACTTGTCCTCTCCCTCCCCACATCAACCCCCAGGGCTCCCTTGAAAAAGAGCTTTCAATCTCAACGGGACTTCCCTGGTTAAATAAGGGTTAAATAAAATTAAAAAAACATACCATTATGCTTGTGTTTATTAGCTATATCAAGCTCTGCTTTACTTTGGCTAAAGTATGGTGCAGTTTGAGTTAAAAGCACAGGGGTGAAATGAAAGTCATGGCGTGCATAACTCAATGATGATTTTTTTTTTTTGCATATTCATTTTTTCTTCTGGCGTTTTGAAGAAACGAAATTATCTCTCATACGAAATGCCAAAGTCTATGCCCACCTATTACTTCAAACCGGGAAATGAAAACATGCAATATATTGTCAAACTCTGTCCTGCAACTCAGTTCAGCAAGTAACCAGAATGTTGCTCAGCGCCACTTATTTTATAGCCTGTATCAGCGAGCAGCAGTTGATAGGACATAAACAGCCTGAGATAAGGAGACATTATGAGTCATCTTCTAAATGTTATACTGTATATATTTGTTGACAATTTGTCCACTGCTATGCAGCTAGGACCCAAAATAGTACACATGAAAGAGACACAGCTTGTAACCTGTCTCCCAAATTGGCCAGCTCTGCCACCAGAAATACCAACATACAGCTTGTTAGATCCAGTTCTGGGCAAGTCTGAAAAATATACTCCGTGTACCATGCCAACCCACTGCTGAATAACATTAATTCATTTTTTATGAAAAGGACATGTCACTGAGTCCCTAAAAATAGAATCCGCCTCCAGTGAAAAGAGCGAAACTTCAGGCCTCCGAGGCTTTTTATCATTTTGCAACCAAAGCATAGTTGACCTCAGCTTAGATGAAAATAAGGTCAAGCTGCCCTTTATATGGAGAATAAGTGTAATCGCAGATTTTACACAGCCGTTCACACACAAATATGCTCACCCCCCTCCCGATTTCTTATATTTTGCAGATGTGTCACACTTAATGGGTTCAGATGTTCATAAAAAATGTAACTCAAGGCAAACAGAGCATATAGAAACACAAAATACCGTTTCTGAATCATCATTTCTTTTATCAGAAGAAAAAGGCTATCCAGCACCTATATTGCTGATACAAATAAGTAATTACCTCCCCCCACCTCCAACCAAAATTGCAGTGCCCATGCCGGAACCTTTAGCAGCAAACGACTATGACCAAACACTTCCGATGGGGGGGGGGGGGTGTCATCATGGCATTTTTCGGCAATTGTGAGATGAGCACTTTTGTTTCTCTTGGTTCGTAGAGATTTTTCCAGAGTGCTACGCAACATACATTTTGGTAGAACAAGACTCTGAAAACCCTGGAAGGCAGTGACAATCCAAGAGCCAGAAGTGATTGCATCCAGTATGTAGGAACTTGGACTCTGTAAACAAGTATTGAACAAAATGAATCAATGAAGCAATCCTGTCACATAGTGTACTAAACGAGCAGCAGTAATTTTTAAACTTAATAAGAGTTGCAAAATTTGGTTACTGTAAAGAGAGGTATAACCTGGAGAGTTTTCTGACTGCTCTTCATGGTGGTCAGAGGCTTTGCTGTTGTGACCTCTGTAGAATAGTAATTCCACCACGTGGGAGCCAGAACGCATGTTAGATGTGCTCAGGGAGTACAGATATGGAGATGGCCAGATGTCCAGAGGAGGCAGAGTAGAGAGGTCTGGCAGGTGTGTAGAATTTTATGGTCTTTTGAAGCTGAACAGGAGCTGACCCCTCAGTCGCCTGGTAGGCTGGTGCCAGTGTGTCAAATTTAATGTAAGCCATAACAGGCAGCCACTAGAGGTAAGTGATGGGGGGGGGTTTACATTGGAGTATCTGGGGAGGTTGTAGATGAGATGTACTGCAGTATTCTACAAAGCTGCAGGGATCTGCTGGCTAATGGATAACCAGTTAGAGGAGAGTTGCAGTTGAACTGTTAACACAGTGTCAACTATTGAACCAGAAGCTAGTTCAAGTCTATGCATAAGAGGCAGATGTTATACAAGAGGCATCTGCAAATGTGGCTCTCTTCTGTGGTATTCTTGGAAAGGGATCATCTTTTATCCATCACCACTCTGAGGTTCCTTGCACTAGATGACGAGGACACTGAGATGCGCCCATGGAGATTGCGAAGGGGAGGAGTGAACAATGAATGAATATCACCTCTGTCTTACCTGGGTTAAGCTTAAGTTGGTGGTTATTCATCTAGCTCTGTACATTACACTTCCCTCCTGGAAGCAGAGATGCAAGGAGGCATGCATGTCAGACAGTGAGAAGGATAGAAAAAGTTCAGTATTGTCAGCATTAACCATGGCCAGAGTTCACAGGACTAAGAGCATGTGTGCAGAGGGAGAAAAGAGGGGGACCAAGCACTGAACCCTGGGGGACTCATGTGGCAAGAGGATGAGGTGCATACATTGGCCTAGGCAACTCAGAAGCAGTGATCAGAGAAGTGGGACTCAATCCTGTCTAGAGCTGTACAGAAAGTCAGACTGGTATGGATACAGTTGGCTATTTAGTGACAAAAAAGAATTTGGTTGGTTTGAAGCGGCTCTTTCGAACATATTGCCAGGACATATTGACTATGGTTCTGGAGAATGAAGTTGGAATCATTACCGCTGACTTAATCTGAGGCCAGCGAGACCTGCAGTTTCCTAAATGTTTGTCCAGGTTCTTCTATGACATCCTGGATGAGTCATTGATAGAGGAATTTAGGTACCGCTTCTTATGCAATTTGTCACCTTTCCAATTTTTTTTTCTCATTTGGAGATACTCACTGTGGTTCGCTGGAGTCCCAGGGGTTTAGAAATGGCTTAGTCTACCTTTTAAGACGACTAATATATTAATCCATTAAGAAGCTGAGTGACTACCTAAGGTGGCAATTATTTTTTCACACAAGGCCAGTTGGCGTTGGATAATTTTCTTATTACTTTCCAATGAAATTATCTCAGACAAGCTCTATTTTGCATTCGTTCAGGTTTTTTTTCATTATGTTAAAATTTATTTGACAATCTGAATTTAAAAAATGTGATAAATATGCAAAAAATTGAAGAAATTAAGAACTTTTTCCACAATTACAATATATGTATGCGTTTGCGTTTGCTTTTGCTGCAATGTCTAATTCCTTCAGGTATACCTGCGACATACCCTCACTTTCAGGCAACATGGGTTCTTGTCAGGTCTTTCTGTAAAACTAATACAGATTTTGTTGCAATATAAACTGCTCGTCACACTCTGCCAGTCAACGAGGGATTCAACTTTGAAGTGCAACTCTTAACAGAATGCATTAAATGAGCTTTCCCTTTTCACCTAAGAGTTTATATGTAATCCCCAATAACAGTCTGTTACAGTTCTACTCTTACAGGGCTCAGCCCTATCTGTCAAGTGATTCTGAAACTTGGCGAAGTCTAAATTAACCGCGAAAAGTTGGTCACTCTCATCCCCTGGGGTATCCCCTGTACATTTGGAACTTCAATTCATAGTGCACATATCAGTAAGCAGTATTCATGACACAAGGAAAAAAAAGCATAATTATTTGTGTGAATAATAAATCATGAATACATAATAATTTAAAATATTAATTGATATTAATAATGTTACCTTTTTTTCCCAAAACCACTGGGATTTGTCCTGTCATCATAAACAAGCTCCATACCAAATTTGAAATTGATTTGTGAAAAATTGCCAGCTGTAGAATGACTACAAGGAAATCTCTGCGATGACGGGGAATGTGGGCGCGTAATGATCGATGATCCATAGTTAAATGAGTCATACAGTTCTGAACTGAGACTCCTACAACTCAGAAATGCAATCTTTAATAAAATCTGTATTCTAGGCCTGTTCTAAGGATAGAGAATGCCAGGGCAGCCCATGAATTCATATGTGGTTTTGACATTAGTGGACTGTGCTGTGTTGCTAGCCGATAGTCTGACAAGTTAGCTTGGGCCGAGTAGCTGTAAGAAAGCCTCATAATCGAATCAGAGCATTTGGGTCCCGTAGCGGTTAAATAACTGGTAAGAATTTATGTTGGAACAGGACTCACAATTGCTGTACGTAGAATGAAAGGCTGTCTTAAAAGCCTCTCCCATAGACAGAATTAGTGATGAGAGGACATAATCTCGAGGCTGTTGTGTTTTTCACAATGTTGTAGCCCTGTTTTTGCAAGTGGCAGCCGTCCAAGTTCCTGTTGGCCCAGTGGCTTTCCTGAGATTTATATAGATTGTTTCCATGGCTGCCTGGCATTGTTTCCTAATCTGCAGACTGGTCACATGCTGCAGTGTTGTGTGTCTCCTACTGAAATATGTTTATGATTCCTTTATACCAACATAGCCTCATCTCCTTTGTGTGTTTAAACTGCATAAAACCACTTATAAGTAAAAAAATGTGCACTGTAAATCTTTTTCTTACAAGAATGGTCAATTCTAAATATGACTCTTCCCACTGAAAAGCATACCATCACGACCAAACCTTGAGAGTCTGTATTCAGTGACTTAAATTGCTGGCTTGGCAAGACCTTCAGTTTTTTTTCCACATCGGCCAACTAGTTATTATGATGTACGTAAATTGTCCATCCAAATTTGGGGACTGCTCTGTTTTTTTGTTGTTTTGGCTCTGTAGCTATGAGAGTGCTTTGTATTTGAAATGAATCAATAAATATGGGGTTAAAAGGTTCTTTGGCTTGTCTCCATAGTGGAATCCTCTTATATTTTTAAAGGATGCCATTATCAAGGATGCCAAATTGTGAAAGCTCCCAAACATAATAATCCTTAAAGGTTTCCACTATAGCCTCCTCACAAGCTGTCAGATCAGTTTGCCCAGCCTTGGCAGAGTCTGCAAGTTCTATAACTTTACTAGATGCATGGAGGACCTTTCTGCTCTCATTTTGTGTTTTAATGATGGTAACCCAGAGTGCTGTCAAACACCGCGTTCCTAAATCTCCCATATGACTTCAGCGGGTTTGAGATCTGTTGACTGTGAAAGTGGTGGCACAAGCTTAGGATCATTTTCATAATCATAAAACCATTCCGTGACTCCTACTGCCCTGCTGGGTTTGGGCCATTGTCACCTTGGAATTGACCACTCCCATCCAGGTGACCACACAAAATAACTCCGCATTCATTTGCATTGACCCTTTTGCCATATATTTTGGAAATGTACATGCACCGATCAGTCACAAGATTAGAGCCACCAGCCGAATGTAGTGAAAGTCCCCCTTGTGCTGCCAAAACAGCTCAAACTGATGTCACTTGAATTCCCAAACTCAGGGTTTCCCAGCAGAACATTTCCCAGAGTATCACACTCCCTCCACCAGCTTGTCTTCTTCCCACAGTGCATCCTGATGCCATCTCTTCCCAGATAAATAGTGCACATTTACCAGGCGAAGTACATGATGTACTATATCTGAAGTTTTATGTATATTGGACGATTCCCAGAGTACTTTATTCGAATCCCAAACTCAGATGGTGGAACTGATGGGTGCCTATTTTGCATCACAATTGTCTGGATTTGGGCTCGCTAACTGCTCAAAATATCACTATATATATTTGATGTTCCAAGTCAAGCAAGGGTTGAAAAAATTCTGACATTTTCAGTGGATTTCAACGTCTTGCTTGCAATGGCCACATTCGACCAGTGCTTTCACAAAGTAATCGTTTTCCGTAAATGTTTCTGAATGATTCGATTGGAATTGAAAGCGCGGGAATGTGATTAATCACCAGCGAGAAACCTGCATGAAGTTTGTGAATTAACAGAAAACATTGCGGAAGCGCGTGAATGGCAAATGGCTAGTGTATGGTGTAGTGGGTAGTATGGAGAAGAAAATATACTCAAGCGCCCGTATCCTGGTTTGGTGATTGTGCTGCTTCAAAAGATTTTCCAAATTGATTGAAATTTTATGAAGCGCGATAATGTGCGTGATTCGCATTAGGAGTTACCGCAAACTGCAGCAAACCAGGAAAAATACACAAACCATCCTCTTTTCCTTTCTTCTTCTGTGATGGCACAACCACATTTTCGCTACTTCCTCTTTCTTGGGAGATTCCCCCATTGTGGGAGCACCACTGTCTAGATCTCAAAGACCCGTTCGACTGGCAGACTTGCTAACATTAACAATCTGTCACTGTGTAGGTGGGCGGAGAACATTTTTTTTTTTTTAAACCCGCCACCACCCCCCCACTCTGGAGGACAACTGTGTTAATTCAGTCAGTTATATAATTGAGTACGAGTCCTCCTACCATCACCCGACACAACAAAACACGCAATAAAAAAAAAAAAAAAAATACAATACAATACAACACAATAACGATTACATTCAAAATGCTTTTCTACCTTTGCATTAGTAGTTATTAGCTCATCTATTCCATCTCTCATTATTACCGAACATCAGCCTCCTTTACTATATCCCATCTTTTGGCATAAATTACAAGTCCTGTCTCATGGGCCATCACACACTCAATTCTACTGTAATACTTGACAAAATTTTTGAATTTCTCTATTCTTAATGCCTCAACAGATGTCAGTCCGAAAATAAATATTTTTGCCAAATATATAATTATATTACAGATTAGGTGTGTTCCTTTTGTTACATCACCCAATAACACTTTAAATAAATCTAATTGTATACTATTGTACTGAGATATCCAGTCTTGCACCTTTATCCAAAATAAGGCTATTATAGGACAGTACCAAAATAAATGGTCTACTGACTCCACTTCTTCCTTCTTCTTCACTTCTTCGCAGAATCGACAAAGGGGTGATGACTCTATTCCCCATATATTTAGCATCTTTTTAGTTGCTAAAAACTTATATATTAGCTTATATTGAAAATATCTAATCTTTGGATCAAGTGATGTATTGTAAAGGATTTTAAAAACTTCGTTCCAAGGGACTGGTGTATCTAACATATTTTCCCAACTGTCAAGAATCCTGTATGGTATAGCGACTAAATTCTTTATTCTTAAATAAAATGTGTGTATAAGTTTGTTGATCTTTATTCTCTTTAACCAATTTACCAATTTCATATGAGGCCTACAGACTAAATGTCCTCCTGTTCCTTTTATAATTTTTGATTTCCAAGCACTTGGTAAAGCTCCAATAAGTTGATTATATTGTTGCAGTGTACAGACTGTTCCATAAAAACTAGTTAATTGTTTGTAAGAAATGAGTTTATTATCCTCATTCACGATATCCCTTATAAAAATACAAAACCCAAAACCAGTGAAGTTGGCACGTTGTGTAAATCGTAAATAAAAACAGAATACAATGATTTGCAAATCCTTTTCAACCTATATTCAATTGAATACACTGCAAAGACAAGTTACTTAATGTTCGAACAGGTAAACTTTGTAATTTTTTGCAAATATTAGCTCATTTGGAATTTGATGCCTGCAACATGTTTCAAAAAAAAGCTGGCACAAGTGGCAAAAAAAGACTGAGAGAGTTGAGGAATGCTCATCAAACACTTATTTGGAACATCCCACAGGTGAACGGGCTAATTGGGAACAGGTGGGTGCCATGATTGGGTATAAAAGCAGCTTCCCTGAAATGCTCAGTCATTCACAAACAAGGATGGGGCGAGGGTCACCACTTAGTGAACAAATCGTGAGCTGATTGTCGAACAGTTTAAAAACAACATTCCTCAACGAGCTATTGCAAGAAATTTAGGGATTTCATCATCTACGGTCCGTAATATCGTCAAAAGGTTCAGAGAATCTGGAGAAATCACTGCACGTAAGCGACAAGGCCGAAAACCAACATTGAATGCCCGTGACCTTCGATCCTCTGGCGGTACTGCATCAAAACCGACATCAGTGTGTAAAGGACATCACCACATGGGCTCAGGAACACTTCAGAAAACCACTGTCAGTAACTACAGTTCGTCGCTACATCTGCAAGTGCAAGTTAAAACTCTACAATGCAAAGCGAAAGCCATTTATCAACAGCACCCAGAACGCCGCCGCTTCGCTGGGCCCAAGCTCATCTAAGATGGACTGATGCAAAGCGGGAAAAGTGTTCTGTGGTCTGACGAGTCCACATTTCAAATTGTTTTTGGAAACTGTGGACGTCGTGGTCCTCCGGACCAAAGAGGAAAAGAACCATCCGGACTGTTATAGGCGCAAAGTTCAAAAGCCAGCATCTGTGATGGTATGGGGTGTATTAGTGCCCAAGGCATGGGCAACTTACACATATGTGAAGGCACCATTAATGCTGAAAGGTACATACAGGTTTTGGAGCAACATATGTTGCCATCCAAGCAACGTCTTTTTTCATGGACGCCCCTGCTTATTTCAGCAAGACAATGCCAAGCCACATTCTGCACGTGTTACAACAGCATGGCTCCGTAGTAAAAGAGTGCGGGTACTAGACTGGCCTGCCTGTAGTCCAGACCTGTCTCCCATTGAAAATGTGTGGCGCATTATGAAGCGTAAAATACGACAACGGAGACCCCGGACTGTTGAACAACTTAAGCTGTACATCAAGCAAGAATGGGAAAGAGTTCCACCTGAAAAGCTTCAAAAATTGGTCTCCTCAGTTCCCAAACGTTTACTGAGTATCGTTAAAAGGAAAGGTGATGTAACACAGTGGTAAAAAGGCCCCTGTGCCAACTTTTTTGCAATGTGTTGCTGCCTTTAAATTCTAAGTTAATGATTATTTGCAAAAAAAAAATAAAGTTTCTCAGTTTGAACATTAAACATCTTGTCTTTGCAGTGTATTCAATTGAATATAAGTTGAAAAGGATTTGCAAATCATTGTATTCTGTTTTTATCTACGATTTACATAACGTGCCAACTTCACTGGTTTTGGGTTTTGTAATATAGAACATTTTTTTTTTCACTTATCGACAAATACCAGTCGAATATGGCCAATGTAAAATACACGTTTCACAATTGCTCCCACGAGTGACGTCACAGCTCTTGGCCCGATTAGCAGTGCTGTTCAAGAACGATATTGGGGGTTGCTAAAAGCCCGTCCTACGTTTGTACATCCATAATTACTCTTTACCACGATCATCTCCAGGTGAAAGATGTTGATAATTAGAGAGAGTATTGCGTGCCCTTTTGGATGATACCAAATACAACAATTTTTATAAAGTTTAAAATCAATACATGTCCACTTTAATAGATTTTCCCGAATAAGTTTTTTCAGTGTTTTGCTACTCTAAATTGAAATCATGACCCATTCAAGCACATCAAAAAAAAGATGGCAAGCAATATTGATTATTTTCCATGTAAAAATGTATTATTTTTCACATTCCCGAGAGGTCTGTGCTTCAAATGCTAACTGTTTCCGAAGAAATATATAAATGATTCACCACAGGGAAAAAGGTGAGTGCAGGATTTACCAGACCAGAATTGCCTCTTCTCCACTGCAACAGTTTTCTGACATTTTGAGTCCTTGCTTGCTAGGCTACCATCCAGTGCCCTCCGACCCTGCAGCTCATCCAGAATGCAGCTGCTCGTCTGGTCTTCAACCTCCCCAAGTTCTCCAACGTGACTCCCCAGCTGAGATCCCTGCACTGGCTGCCAGTTGCGGCCAGAGTTAGATCCAAAGTCCTAACTCTGGCCTATGCTGCAGCAAGCAAGACAGCTCCTTCCTATCTGCAAGAGATGATCATCCCTTACATACCTGCCTGACCGCCGCGTTCTGCAGCAGCAAAACGACTTCGCCCCCCTACCCTGGGTCGGAAAGCTGGTCGTTCTACCAGATCACTCAGCTTCTCCCATCTTGCTCCCCAGTGGTGGAATGACCTCCACACCTCCCTACGAACTGCTCAATCCCCGCTGCTCTTCCGCCATAACCTTAAGACTCACTTGTTTAGACAGTTTCTGACCTGATCGCCCCCCTTCCCAGCTTTATTTATTCATTCTTTTAAACTTCCTGCTCTGATGTTTCCATTTGCTTTGTTTTTCTTATCTCTGCTCGCCATGGCCCTCTGTATAGTCTGTGCTCTACATGTTCATGACTTAAAGTGACTAATGCTCGATATGAATTATACCTTGTCCAGTCTGTTGGGCTACAGTGTCAGTGACCTAACTGCATGCACTTGCTGCAAGTCGCTTTGGATAAAAGCGTCTGCTAAATAAATGTAATCTAATGTAATGTATGGATCGCAACAATGTCATACATATCATCAAATAAAGAAGTGCTAGTAAACAATCTCTTTCGACAAATTTATTAAAGATCCCTCATCATACATTTGCTGAGATTCGCTGTAATATTATGAGTTACATACAATGCAAAATTAGAAAACAAAATAAGAGTGGAAGATGCATTTTTTTTTTTTACAAAACCTTGTTGCATTACACAAGCAAGGGAAAATTACATTTGGCCATTTATAGCCCCGCCGTAAAGTTCATCCCTTACGTTTCAGTATAGCACCAGTATCCTGTGGATTACTCTGACGAGAAGGACTGAGAACATCAGTCAGTGATGTCGCTGATATTCTCGTAGTCATTCTCACAGAAGACGAAATAAGATTGCACATAGTTGTATCAAATGACCGAGTTTGTCTTAAAGCAGGCGTGTTTGAATGCTACCTTGTACCTAACAACATACCTATCTCTGCATGAATGTTCCTTACGAATGAAAATGTAGAAAACATGGATTTTTTTTAATTCAAATGAGCACAACGTAAAGCACCATTAAATCTATATGAGTCTATATGACAAATATTCTATGTTTTAAGAAGGAAAATAGTACATGTAAAGCATGGTTATAAATGTAATAAATATGATCTGTCAACTCTTCACTCAACTTTTTGCTTTGAGATTAAAACAGCAGAACTGAATGGTTGAATGGTCAAAAAAAGCAGTCCTTGTGGTGACTGTGGTCTGGTTTGATGATATGTGAGGTCTCCATATTTTGCCGCACTTAGTACCTGCAAAGAGAAATAGCATTAGAAAATGATCTTCTCCCTTGACAGGTAGAAAAAAGTTCAACTACAGGTGGTCGACATAAACATGTTGTTAGCAAGCGGCAAGAGCTGCGCTTCCGAAGGTCTCAAAACCCGTTTTTCCCAGTGTTAATTATCCTCGCAGAAATTTTAAAAGGAATTGTGCAAATGGAGCGTCTTTTAAAAAGCCACGGCATTATGAGAACAGCAGCAAAAATGCGAAATGGAGGTTAAAAGTTCATAACAGCCATTCCATTTTAACGCTTAGCATATAAATAGCCGGTCAGTGGGGAGCAACAGTTCCACCAGGGAAAGTGTTTAGGTTTATGGGTTTAAATGGTAACTGCGACACACATACAGCAACCCCAAGCTAAGCCTCTTGAAGCACTTTAATAACATAGCACGGACTTCAGATGTTTACTGAAAGGCAGTTACAGAACCAGTGTTTTCCAGATGAATACCCAGCTCCACTGCTGATAATAAGCCCTTGTTCCCTGCATTTTACATTACTGCCACAAAAACTGCACAGACCAGATGAGACGAGTCAGGCCAGGCCGTTCCAAAAAGAATAATTCAATTTAATTTGAGCCTAATCTTGTCAGGGCCTAACACCACCGCGGATCCTTATTTACTTAACCCTACAGGCCAGAGGCATTATGTTATCTGTGCTTTGAAGAAAACTTATGGTTCATGAGATTTCAGTAAATTTGACAACTTCCCTACACTGTTATAAACTGGCACCTTTTTCGCCACTTATTTCAACTGTAATTTTACAATCAGTTTATAAAAGAGGTAAACTGTATGTTAACTGTAAACCACAGTTAAATGCGCGCAGGACTCCACTTGAAGTTAAAATAGCAAGGAGCCAATGCGCTAATTTAACTGTTAAATTCAGTCAATTCATAACACTGTACCACCATCACACCCCTCCAACTCATACTTTGCAAGCAGTAATTAAAGCCAATGAAGGCAATTTAGAAGAAAGCAGTGTCTAAGATTATTTTTGATTTTGTTATTCTCAGTAGAACTTGAATAAAAAAATCTTTGTATGCCGGTCTGCTTCTTCAATAGAAGTCCTGAGATGAACTAAATTCTTTTCTACATGAGGACTTTTCAAAATACGATAGAAGGCCAAATGCTTTTGGCCAGAAATTTATGTGTTTTTTTTCTTTCCTCTCAAAATGTGCAATGCCGAATCGTATTTGATGACTGATCCCGTCACCGATGACACTGTTTTCTATGAATCTTGTTTGTCATGGATTAAATGCCCTCAGAAGAACATTCTGTCGAGGTTTGATTCACTACACAAGCAAAGGCCACTCTTACACGGCTTTATATAACTCACAGCAGAGAAACTCAAATCTCATATGCCTCATTCAGGTCTTACCGTGCATTGCTCAGCTACACTACAGGCCAAAATTTGGAAGCAAGATCAAATTTGTACATAAAAAGATCATAGTTTCATTGGCATACTTTGCAACAAAATAAACATGATTATTATATAAAGAGTCGCTTATCAGAATACATTTTTACTCAAATTATCAGGCACATATTACTAGGCCCATGGTCCTAGTGCCGGCGGATTGCTGCTGGCATCCGGTGGGCTGTAAACCATGACATAAAGTGAATAATGCAAATCGTGATTTGTTTTTCACTTTTTCACTGAAGTTGTGACTCCTGAAAATCTTCTCAACCCAAAAACTAAGCCACTCCTTTCTTTTGTTAACATTTATTCAGCAATGGTCTGGTAACATCAACGTATACAGTACCTAAAGGTAAATAGAGGAAAATGGTGCATATCAATGAAAGAAAAGTCTAATCATGCAGTAAATACATCCCAAAATCCGTAGATTTCATATTGGTCTTTAAGAAAGGCATTGTGAACAGAAACTTGAAGTTGCTTCCAAATTTTTGACCTGTATTGGCCTTGCTTCCAAACTTCTGGCCTGTAGTGTAACTCAAAGCATCCTGAAAATACTGCTGCAGTGACAACATTATCACATTGTTAAAATATTCCAGGAACACTGTGTGAACATTTTCTGTTCAGATGGGTTGCCTATAGATGCTTTACAAGGCTGAGAGCCCAAAGCATTAGCCGGAATCATGTAACCAATGTTCCATTAATCCATGCACCCTCGCATCCATTATCTAATGCACATTCCAAGACAGGCTGGAGTCTGTCCCAACATGCTTTGGGCCAGAGGCAGGAATACACTCTGGACAGTTCACCAATCCATTGTGGGGTACACACACCATTCATTCACCCACCCAAACCAATGGGCAACTAGCCAAACCCCATGTTTTCTGGCTGCAGGGGGACACTGAAGTAGGCTGTGGATTGCGATGGGGTATCCAGTGCTCACAAACACAATTATTACACAGCAGACAAAGTGACAAAAATGATAGAGGAAATGCCGGGAAAAGAGGGGAGACTCACGCGGAAAGACGACACCCTGACGTGTAGGCGTACTGGCCGGTGTAGCGGATATCGCAGCGCACAACGTTGTTATTGTAGTCCGACTCTGGAACTTGGTAGTGCGGGTTCACACTTATCTGAAGCACACAGTCAGAACATTGGATCCACTTTCAACAGGTATCACTTATAATACATTTAAAAAATACTGAAACTGAATAAAAATGATGGGTTCAAAAGCAAATCAATGACATCACTATTTTGGTCACCGCTTCTGCCCAGTTTCACTCTAGCGTGCTAAAGAAACACTACACACTGATCTCACTTTAGGTAAAATGAGTAAAATTTGAAAGGTTTGTGTACATCTGTTCAATTAATCTATTGAATGGGTGATCGGCTGAATAGTGAAGGTCACGATAGATAGATAGATAGATAGATAGATAGATAGATAGATAGATAGATAATTGTCGTGAGAGAGAAAGTTCTTCCTAACAGAGGACAGGGGACACCCCAAACCCACTGAACTGCACAGGTCTCTGGTGGCACAATCAGCTACTGAGCATCACCCTAAAAAGCTACCAGCCACAGTTGACTCTGAGACCATTGACTGCCCTGCATTTTCAGGGAAGGTTTTCCGCTGCGTTAACAAAAACAATACCGCAGGGAGCTTTCACATTCAGCTAGTTTAAAATTTGGCTCAAATCAGCTCCTATGTGCACACAATGCTATTTTAGCGTTGTACAGTTGGCATTCAGACTGCGAAAGAGACCCTCGGACCGTCTACTGAGGACAGTTTTGCTGGACTACCTTGTTTTATCTTCTGCCTTAAATTTGTGTGTTGATTGTTAACAGCTAGAGTTTTGATAGAGGTTTTCATATGAGACCGAGGCCCAAATTGGTTTTCATTTGCAGGCTCCTCAATAGCATTCAGAGATGCTTAGTTAAGAGGCAGTAGGACTGTTTGTAATCCCTTAGGTTGTAACACACTGGAGTCAATACCTTGTTCCACCATAGAAACAAGAAGTGCTCAGATGCTCAGCCGTAAGAAGCTTGAGATTCTTTATAAATAGGCAGCTGCTCCCTTTCCACGATTATTACTGTCAGGTGAACAGTTCTCATCACAAACATGTACCATTTTCTACCGTAAGAAAACTCATTTTTGCTTAAAAAAATAAATAAATAAAGAGACCCTCAGACTGGTGAACACAAAGAACCAAAAGGAGTGATGAGAGAGAAGAATATAAACTCTTGTGTGATAGTGGGCACTTTTCTGTCAGTAAAGAACAATGAATTGCCCAAATCAGCTGCTTTTCCAAGTCCTGTCAATCAAGTCCCTTGTAAGCAGCGGACTTTGCCGACACTTCTTGTCTGCCCACCGCTCGACGTCTTGGAAAATGTACATTATAAATTCACAATGCCCTTCACTTCCTTCATTTCTAACAGATTGCTTTCAGACTTATACAATGAACCCCAGTGTGTTAGGTAGAGTGCTGAGACCATTTTTTTACTGGTCCTTAGTGGGCGTTTTTTGTTGCATGCTCCTTATACATGCCAAAACAAACCTGACTTTTGGCTCAAACGTGCCAGTGTCTGAAACAGCCCCACTAAGTAAGCAAGAGCCTAAGGTAGGGCAGTTTTGTTCCCCCATCAGATTTTATTGGACACACCATCAGACCAGGTTTTGCTTTGTGAACTGTGACAAGTATGTCCACCATCGGGTCACATACCTTCAGAATATAGTTTCCAGGCTTCACATCTGTAATGTCGATCCACTGACAGTCGATGTCAGCATTATAGGTATCAAAACACCCTGGACTCAGTCCCTTTAAAGCATAACACAAAAGACAAGCACCCGTCAGTCTATCTACCACTGTCTCACTGAATACAGATGGCAAGTTTCACTAAAAGACAGGAAAAAAATGGCCGGCAGTAAGCAAGATTGTTTTCAGCCTTGACGTTCTTATTTTCTGACAGAAAAGGTTTTTATCCTACCTTGACATGTAAATAAGAACGTCAAGGCTAATTAGTTACTACAGACAGTATGAACCTTTTTGGACTAAGATTGTTTTTTCATCACAAATGCAATACTTTTTTGGTGTTTTTGGTTGATATAAGAAATAAAGAAAGTGTCTGAAAGGTTCAATATCCATTGCAGGGATGGTGTCCAAAGGCACAGAAACTGCATCCCAAACAAGTAGGACATTTGTACACTTTCTGGTTGTAAAGGGCACTTAACCCCTTTCCGCAGATATAGACGCCGGCGTCTGTAAATTCTGAAATTTAATGCCTAAATAATTCTGTAATTGAATTTCCAAATGTCTTTCTTCACTGGAATAATTTTCCACAGTCTCGATGACACAAATACTGAGTTATAAAGCCTAAATAGGCTCATGCACAACAGGAAAAATTGCATTATTTGTATTCTGCACAAAGGGCTTAAGTACTTCCAAATTAGGACACTACTGTACTTTATGTTTAGAATTGAAACATTTTTTCCAAGAACAGAACAAAACAAATATGTATTGCACTGAAGAATTCTGTTATATTGTAATACACTGACGATTTCTGTGCCGTGACCCGTCCAGAAGAGGAAGCTTTCCCATCCCACGTATAGGTGGTATTTTCAGCCAGTGCAATTACATAAACAAGCTTTGCCAGATAATGGAGATTTATGAAAACAGTAATGGCAACACTTACTTTAATGAGCTGGTATTATGGAAAAAAGCGAGGTAATGACGGGGTTGGCCCGCAGTTCCCCCACCTGAGTGTGCGATGTGCAGGCGAAGCGTCGGTAGTGGCCGTAGTCACAGGACGTGTCCTCCAGGCAGAAGCTAGCCTTGTGGCCTTCGGCTACCCTCCTCTCCGAGGCGGTCTCCAGCAGGTCATAGTGGCTGAACTCGTCCATGCTGTGGAAGTGTCTGGGAAACGAGAGACAGTCAGACGAGTCTTTTCTCTCTGCTTTATCTCTGTGAGACCTGGTATTAAAAAAATGTGCCATTTCTCTTAGAGCATGCAACAACACTCGCAAATAAATGGCTTCAAAATAACAATGTGATACCGCAGAAGAGACTTTTCTAGTTCATGGGCTCAATCAGGGAGCTTGGAAACATTTCTCACCGATGATACTGGGTCTCATGACAGGGTTTCTTCTGTTGAGGCAAGGCAAAGTGCCCTTGATAGTGCTGACAGACTATCTGAAGAGTTTTGTTTCCAAAACGCAATAATTACAAAAATGGAGATAATACCATAGAGCGATAGCCCTGTGCTTCTTACACATAGTGCAAAAAATCCATTTTCTGAAATTCATACTATAAGGTGTATTTTT
Organism: Gymnothorax javanicus; assembly: GCA_029692085.1. Lineage (NCBI taxonomy): Eukaryota > Metazoa > Chordata > Actinopteri > Anguilliformes > Muraenidae > Gymnothorax > Gymnothorax javanicus. The sequence goes on from CM056194.1 coordinate 7,897,852, forward strand.
CCATGGTCAAAGTTTTTGCTTTTGTATAAAATGCAATCGGCACCAAAACAGAAAAAGCTGATTTACTCAAAATGAGTAAAATGGACATGCGTTTTGGAAACAAACTCTATATTTTTTTCCCAAATACTAGTTTTTTCAGTTGAAACATTTCCAAGTACTACAGGCCCTATACTCTCTTTTTGCAACATGACTGCAGTGAAAACTATTTTAGCCTGTATTTAATACTGGAAATTGTTTTGGGAACATATTTCTTATTTCTAAGGACCCTGGAGGAAATGCCAGACTGACCTGTTGCAAGTACAGGCCTACCAAAGAAAACGGCCAAGCTGTAACAAAAGTTTGTCAGATGTCTACCTTTTTCAAATAACCAGCAACACGAAATGGAGAGCATGCCCCATTCCTGCAAAACAAACCCAAAGACGAATAAACTGTGCATGCGCACACACGCGTAAGTGTGCATGCGCAGTTGGTTCGTCTCTGGGTTTGTTACAGGCTGTGCCATTTATATGAGTTTGGTTCTGGTGAAAATGTGTCGACTTTAAAGTGTTGTGGTGCGAAGTTTTGCGGGAATGAGGCATTTTTTTTCATTTTGTCTTGCTGGTTATTTGGAAAAGGTAGACATTCGACAAACTTTTGTTACATTTGGCTGTTTTCTTTGGTAGGCCTAAAGTAGGGAGCACTAAAGAGGGGCTAAATCCCCTGGATCAGTTTTGGGATTTGAAACATTTTGTACTTATGACAAATGATGATGATGATGATGATGATGGGGTTAAGGGCCTTACTCAAGGGCCAAACTATAGAGCTCTCTCAAACTTCTCTCCAGATGCATGAGAGAATCTAAATCCCAGTTCCAGGTCCCATCAGGGGCTTGAACCAGGACCTGGTTCTGTGGTTGCCGGTCGAGCAGCCAACAATAAGACTACCCTGCTGGCCTAAAACAGTAGGTAGGTTTTCAGCTATTCCATGGGGACTATCCACAGTACAACATTTTTCAATTACATCGCTATTTATGTCTCACAGAATTCACCACAGTAAAAAAATCATATGCACTGTTAGCAACTTGTCCTGCATCAGTGATATATTGTTTCCAAGTATTTTTTTTTTGTAATTATTATTTTTTTTAATGATGGAGTACTAAACTTTAAAATAAGGTCAAAGGCAGACAACCGGTGGCAAAATGATGGTGGTTAGTTTTGAGAGCCTAAAAGACCTGTTCAATTTCCATGCTTTGCAATTTGTCCTTCTTTTTACATCATCTGTCTGGCAGGTTAATACCTTGTCATTAAATGCCATGACTTATATCAGGTGGCTCTAAGAACCCCAGTCATATCAAGCACTTTTTTCTAGTTATCATTCCATCCAAGTCAGGTATATGTGTAGGCTCCCTACTGATTTTTTTTTTTTTTTTTTTTTTTTTGGCAAATACTCACTCCAGATATGGACCTCATCTAAGTATAGTTCAGTTTTGACACACATCTTTGGATAAAACATATGGTACGACAACACGGCATATATCACACTCACACATTTAGCTTTAAAACCGCTTTGTGCAGATATAGACGCCGGCATCCGGAAATTTTGAAATTTAATTCCTAAACAATTCTGTAATTGAGTTTCCAAGTATCTTGCTTCACTGGAACAATTTTCCAGAGTCTCCGTGACACAAATACTGAGTTATAAAGCCTAAATAGACTCATGCATAACAGGGGAAATTAGCATTAGTTTGTATTCTGTGCAAAGGGGTTAAAGTAGAGTCCATTTTGAGCAAATTTCCTTCCAAAACTAAAATGCTTACAGTTCTACAGCCACTTTGACAACAGGCATTATCATGGTCGTCTTTGAAAGGTGACAGTAAGTAGATTGCTGTGAAGTAGTCAGTACTGCTGAGAATATTACGCAAATCAAATAACAACACTGGGAATATAAGCTTTTGTCTGACGGCAAAAGATTTCATGTTATCTTCTGCACCTGTAGCACTGTGATCGAGCCTCATCAGCCCAGAAAAATAATACAGCCTCTGTCAGATGCCTCAACATCCGCAGTTTCAAATATTACGATTCTATAAACAAAAATGAATATTTTACAGATTTTTTTCTTGATTATGTTTGTGCATGTTCCAACAGACAATTTTGAGAGAGTCCAAAGTTCCCTGCATTCCTAGCCACGGTCACGTTCGCTTTTACATTAGCTTTGCTACTTTCTTATTCCAAGTTTTTTTCCCCATATGTGGTCAAATTTTCAATCCATTATACCCTTCCAATTCCCTGCACCGGTGTGTGATATGCATGATAAAGCCGCTCAAAAACTCCTTTGCTTCGTTGACAACCCCCCCATCAGAAACCACTAACGCAATTCCTCCTCGTAAAAAGTAATCCATTGGCTACCATACACATCCATCTTTTGGAAGATTCAGACCACTGGCTGTCTGTGTAAAGTAAAATAATTTGATTTTCCTGTTATATTGGACTGAGGGCTCACAGGCTAACACACTTACATGATAGCCATTAGGTTCACTTATTTTGTTCCTAAAGGGCTACTTCACAATCCACAGCACTGCATCATCAGTTAAAAAAAAAGCTAATTATAGTGATATTCGCAAAGAAGTGCAGCTATTACCTTTATGTCCAAGTTGATTTTGTGACTTTTGTCCAAGCTTGCGTGTTTTGTGGAATAAAAACTATAACTGGCTTTTCTCTGTGGAACGCTACCAAGGTAAGAACATTCATTTCAAAATATTTTGACGAATCTGAACAATGCTATACAAGTGAACCTTCAGGACTGCACAGTGAGGCCGAGGGTCTCATGAGTCAATTTTAAATACGAATTTTGCCATCGCATTTGCATCGTAAAATGGCTTGCGAAGTTAGAATGCTGAATCCTCAAACTTTCAAACAATATACGGTGTTGAGGGTTCCACAACATAGCACAATATTTGACAGCATAAAAATGCAATTATGCCCAGTGACCCACCCTCAGGCTGGTGCTCGCAAAAGGGTTAACTAACTACCTTAAATACAGTAATAGTTCCAAGAAAGCATTGAGCATATAACTAAAATAACTATAATTAAATGGGGCACAGCTTACTGAGCTAGTTCAGGCAGACAACTTGAGACATACCCCCCTTCTGACAGACACATGCCTATCTGCCACCCCTCTAAGGCAGGCTATTTAAGCTACCCTCCTGCTCAGCCTCCGAACTAAAAAACATGCCTCTGCCTGTACTGCTGCCCCATTCTCTGCCGCTAGTAACATTGGCTGCTGCTAGTTAATATTGCCTGCAGTTAGATCACATTGTCTGATGCAAGCTCAAATTGCCTACCGCTGGTTACATCCAAGCTACTGAATGCGTTGAATGCGTAATCCTGCAACTTTTATATATTCCCGTATAGCAAAATTGGTCTGGCCCAAATAATGCACTTTTACGGCCCAATTCTGGCCCACATTCATAAAGAATGATGGCCCTGTTGTGGCCCATCTGGTTTGCCAGCGCTGGCCCGCATATGGGCCTGCACAGGGCCAGCTCACATACAATCGGCCCACATGTGGCATGCGATCACAGAAACGGTGCCATCATTGCCAGACCTGGCCCACATCCGGTCAACATACCACTTGCCATGCCAGCAGTCGTCCAGCATTGCCGGCTTGACACCGGATCCGGGCCAGACTCGTCTGCTATGTGGGTTTGCTATGCCTAATCTTAAGTGTTGCTATACTCAACATGCTATCAAAGAAAATTGAAAAATATACTTGGCTATCCAAACCTGAGCTATCTTTAGCCACAGTATGCTGGTGATCCATTGAAGGGTAGCCAAAAATGCTTGCTCGTTAAATCAGATCATTTCCAAATTGCCAACCCACTCGTGTGCCTCATTGCGGAGCGCTGCATTGTATGCTAACCGCATGTTTGGGGAAAGATAGACTTCGAAGGATACCATGCTTTAACCCAGAATCTTATTCAAAAGTATCCTGCTACAGCTGGGATATACGTACATGGGCTAATTGGCGCTGACCAGTGGGAAAAACTGAAGTATGACTGGGCTTTGGAGGGAGATTTAAGTAGTGCTCCAAGGGCTTGCAGATATTTAGTTAAGTGTTTAAACACATTTTATAAGGGTAAGACAATTTGCTTTAAAGGTAGGACCTTTGTTGCCTTTAGGGGGCAGAAAGGTAATTTTCCACTTTTCTTCCTTTCATGAAGCACTTGGCTGACAAAGAGCTGGTCAGGTAATTTGGCCCCTTTTGCTACAGAAGTTTTTGTTGGTTTTTTGCCCTTTTGGGAGCAAATGGATGAGAGACTGAAATGCGTAAGTATTTATAATACATCAGTAAACAACTGTAAAATACACAGATCCCGCCACGTAATGGCTGATATCTAATTTGCCCTGAAAACAAAATGCAGTGGAGGGACAGAGAGCAGGATGGACAGAGGAATGAAAAGGCAGATCTACACGATAAGCTGCAGCCATATGTAACATTTCATTGTGGAATATACAATGGTTTAAGAGTTCTGGACCAGAAAAGAAGCACGATGGACAAACAGACAGACGGTTGGACATGCGGATGGCTAACAATCATTCCCAATTCCCCATCTGCTTAGTGGCATGGGATCGTAAAATATCAAGGGATTTGTTCTCTTCCATTTACTGCGATTTTGCCAACATTAAGTACACCCAGTCACAATCTAGACCTACTCGCATGGGCACTCTTTTTGGGTTAATTAAAGCTCCTGTAGGCAACTTTTCAGATTTTTTTTTTTTTTTTATAGGGGGGAGGAACTTGGGAGAATTTTTGGACAAGTACAACTATTATCTCCTGCACCTCAGTGCCACCCCAAAGCAACGCCCACCAGAAGACAGAGGTCTGATAAGGTCATGTTGATTGCAGGCATGTCTCTCAATGATAGTCAATAGGCTACCGCTATCAAAAATTGCAAGTGTAATTTGTTATCTCGATGGATGGACTCATTGCAAGTCTTTCAAAGGCAGTGTGCGCAACATCAGCAATTTATTTAGAGTTAAAAATTGAGTTGTATGGATAACCATCCATGCTAGAAATAATTTGCTCTCATTAACTACACTGATGAAGGTAGCTTGCTTATAACAAAGACTTGCTTTGCCTGCAACTAACCTAATAAGGTTGGGATTCTTAGTATAAAGTGTTTTATTCGTCTCCCATTTACGAAATTCTGAAAGGCATGTCTTTATTGTGCCAAAAAGAGGGCAATATGCCTCAGGCAGTTTTGAAACTCAAGCTTGATAGTGCCCAACTTTGCATCTGAATACATTAACTAAAAGGATAAACTACATTTTCCATGGTGAATTACAGTGCCATGTTTAGTGCTGGCGTTGAGAAATACAGCACTGGTTCATTAGGAACATGCAGTACGGGTAACGTTGAGTGGAAATTAGGTCAAAAAAGAAATGGCAGAAAATAGTTAATCAAGTTGATGAGACAGGCGCACAAATGTAGAAATAGCAAACGGAAAACTGGAGTGTTCATTTCAAGGCTTTAAAGCCTCTCGGCTTCAATACTTCATTGAGTTCTGAAGTTGTTTCTGCCTGCTGGTTGTTTTAAGTTACAGTAAAATTATTTTTTGGGGGTGTTATCCCAAGAAGGCTCCACTGAGCAGCTAATATCTACGTCCCAGCAGTGTACATTGGTGGGCCACGTGTCTTCTGACAAAGGTCGGGGGACAAGGCGTATAAGAGAACAGCGACAAGTGGCAGAAGCGCCATGAAGCTTCTTTGATATTATTGGCTTCACTGGTGATTTGTAATCCATTTGTGACAGGAACAATGGAAAACGTTACAATGTATGAATTTGGACCCCAATTGTGACATTGCATAGAAGCCTTTAATATTAGTTTTGGTTTGTGGTACATTTTTTACAGTCATGTAGGTCATATTATAATTGCAAGGTTCTAATTACAGCCTGTATAATCACTGAGCTTCTCTCTATTGTTTGATATTCTTCTTCTCGGCTATACAGCAATCTATTCTATACCTTTTGGTCTGGACGCGGTCCACCATGCTAGTCTTTGCTAAAGGCATTGCCTGTCATTCCTGCTAGCCATTTCCAATTCACTTGAGAAAGCCCACCAATCTGATATCTAAAGGCTTTAAAATGTGGAGGTTTAAAGTAACATTGATTAGGCTTAAACTGGAATCTGGACTTAAACAGGAATTGGTTTAAATCATTCCTTAAATCAAATGATGGCCACCTGTGCAGTTCCAAAGTGTCAACTGCTGCTTTTATATCAATGTTACTTTCACGCCTGGTGTAGGTATCAATAATGGAGCTAGTTCTGGCAGACAACTCATGATATTCCCTCAATCTCATAGACACTCCCATTCCTATCTGCCGCCGCACCACCCCGCTGTAAGGGAGGCTATTTAAACAGCTCACCACCTCTGCCTCTGTGGTAAAAAAACATGTATCTGCCCTCTGCTGTCTTGCATCATTCTCTGCTGCTGCCAGTGACATTGCCTGCTGCAGCATCACTCTCGCCTGCCACTAGTTAACATCCGACTTCCACCCCAGAATCCACCCGTGGGCTCTGAATTTTACCCAGAAGGGGGATATCCACATGCTCCTTTCTCTTAAAGCTCAATAGGCCACCGAATGTGTCATGGTCAGAGCTTGGAAGCCACACTGTCATTGTATTTATGAGTAAATGCTGCAATTCACTGTTTACCTAAGAGTTGTCTGAGTGAAATTGATTTATATTAATAGTTTCTCTTGGTCACAATGAATGCAAATACAACACGACTGAACATAGAGCAAACAATTAAGAACACATACGCCGTTCAGCGGCAACTTTAAAGCAGAAGCGTAGGCAGAACTGGAAATTGGGTGGGCACAGAACATCCCTCTATGACTTTTATTAGTCCTGACTTGTTGGCAATCATCTTTCTTCATGAACAATTCAATCACTATGAAAACACTCCACATTATCTGGCGTTGCAAGTTCTGACTTGTTCTCAATCATTTTTCCTTAATCAAACGTTTTCCAATTTAACAATAAACTATTGGCAATGATAGACACGATGTCTTTCTTAATGCGATCAAAGGGTGACAAAATAATAGGCTAAACTTTACGAAACTGCTCTGGATCTTCCGCGCTATATTTTCGGCACATCAGGCGATCAAACCTGCTTTTCATGGTCGCTTAAATCGTAGAAATTAAATCAAAGATGAAGATTAGAAACACATTTACGCAATTTTGATTAAGGCTGATTGAAATGTAAAAAAAAAAACAGAGAAAAAATGCATGTCCAAACGAATGATTGTCATCCTACCTTCACGAGGAGAACTAGCAACACCTGATATTGTGGAGTGTTTTCGTCGTGAATTTATCGTTCATTAAGAAAGACGATTGCGAACAAGTCATGACTAATAAAAGTTGTAAAGGGATGTTCTGTGCCCACCCAATTTTCAGTTCTGGCAGCGCCACTGCTTTAAAACCACCTGCCTAAATCTTGCTCAACTCCCCTTCATGCTGCCAAAACAGTTCTGTGAAACTGATATCCACTTGAATTCCCGGACGCTGAGTTTCCCCAGCACTTCCTGTAGGTGCACGCTGGAGATGGGCCGGGGTAAGAATAGGCACTCCTACTGGTCTGCATGTTGTGACATGTTCCTCATGTAAAGACCATTAAATTTCTCTGCAATTTGTATATTAGCAGCCTTTCTGTTGGTCTGGACCAGATAGGATAATAGCCCTTGTGCACGCATGAGTCTGAGTGCCTAACACCAGGTTTATGGTCGATCCCTCCTTATACCACCGCTAGTAGGTATTCAAACTCTGGACTGGGAGGGCCCCAAAAGACATACCACATCAGAGACGCTCTGACCCACTCCTCTGGCCATAGCGATTTGGCCCTTATCACTGGTGCTCAGATCCTGTTTCTCCCACATCCTAAAGGCTGACCACGAGAAACAACTCTTTGCTTAACATCTACAGTCTGTCTGCAGACATTACCACGCACCACTCTTTACGAGCTAATCAACGTTATTTACTTCATCTTTAAACTTTGGCTCTTTGGTGTATATTTCGCATATAAACGGAAAAAGATATACAGATTAAGGTTTTTGTAATCATTGAACATAAAGTATTAAAAAAAATGAGGAGCACCGCACACTGTTTGTTCAGGTGGGGCCAAGTGTCCATTAAACAAAGTGTTTGTGTACAAACTAATGTCAGCAGATTTAGGTTAGGAATCAGAATGGTAGTTCTTGTTGAGAAACAAGCAGCCGGCAGACTAAACAGTGGCCAGAGGCTCAACCTGTTCTTCCAACTCTTCATGCTGCTCATGAGTCCCCTCTTCTGTTTATTGCAATGTCAAGTTCATTACTGAATTGTAAAAAATGCATCTAAATTTAATGCAGGCCTATTAGGTTTATGAACTGAATGGATTTTCTCCATTAAGGGCAGTAGCATGAAGGAGGAAATGCTGCCTGTAAGATGAATGCTCAGTCAGAATGTTTTATTGAAAACAGGAAGTGGCTGATGACAGTTTACATAAACCAATTGAAACGGCTCTCCAACTGGCTCCTCATTTATTTAATTATGCTTCCGCTGCACGCAGTGGGCAGGAGGCAAAATATTTTCTGGTGGTCCGTTCGTGCATGCATCTGTTATACCGTCCATCACAAATATCCTGCCCATAAATCCAGTGAAGGAGTGGATGGATTATCGCTAAACGAGATATAACTCCCAACGGAGGGTAGGTGAACTGCTTGGGTCATCAGGTCAAAGGTCAAGGTCACATAAGGACAGTCGTACGTGGGAACCAAATATCAAACTTTTACAGCGTATTAAGCTATGGTAGGCCTAGGCATAGCAATCAACACTTGCGTAATACCTTGTTTGCGATAACAGTATGGTGCATAGTAATAACAAGAAATTGGGAGGTAATGAGAATACAATGTAGAGCTTGTCGAATTTTCCAAATATGTCTGAACCTATCGATCATTGCCTCTCTGGGTCCCCCGGGGTTCAATTTTGGGGCGATTGCTTTTTATCCTGTACATTAACGACTTTGTAAATTCATCTAAAATTCTACATAAGGTTATATTTGCTGATGATACTAATCTGTTTTTGTCACAAAAGAACCCAATTGTATTACAAGATCTACTAAATGCAGAATTACAGAAAGTTGATCCCTGGTTCAAATGTAACACATTATCTCTCAACATCAGTAAGACAAATTATATTGTGTTTCGAGCAAATATGAATATAATGCATACAAATAATAACTGTCTCAAAATAAATAACAAGGAGTTAGAAAGGGTAAGTTCCTCAAAGTTCCTGGAGGTCTTCATAGATGAGTCAATAAATTTCAGATGTCACATAGCACACTTGACATCCAAATTATCCAAATATGTTGGATTATTCTTCAAAATAAGATACTTCCTCCCACTATTTGCTCTCCAAACCCTTTACAAAACCCTGTTGAGCCACATATCAACTACTGTAATGTCATATGGTGCAACACCTTCCTCAGTCATCTTACAAAATTTGAAAGTTTACAAAAAAAGAAAACTTAAATGTACCAGCTTGAGTATTGCATGCAGGGGGCCGCGGATTTGGAACAAACTCAATGAGAACATGAAAGTGTTGAAGCCCATCTCCATCTTTAAGAAGATGCTAAAGGACAAATTGCTAAGATCATATATCTAACTATCATGTGGTACCTATTATCTATCTGCTCTGGGAAAGATGTGGTGTTAAGTGCTATATGTTGTGTATCTGTCTGTATATGTGCTGTTATTATTATTAATGTTTATATATATGTTCTCAGGCTCCCTCCTAAAAGCTTTTTGATTGCTTCTCTGGGAGCTCTGATTCACACATGATCCCATAACTTCAGTTATGCACTATAGATAACGTGTATGCCTGTGTGAATAAATTAATAAGTCTGAAATCTGGCGTCACAACCCTCCTGTGAATTCTTTGTGTGTCTCTTCGCGATTCAGTAGCTTGTGTGTCTAATAAGTGTAGGCGTGCTGTGATTGGTTCTCGTCCTGAGTGTCGCTCCCCTCGGCTGAATCTCATCATGCAGTTGTACACTTAACACGGCATAATGAGTATTTAAGTCCCCAGTTCATGTGCAAGTTACTGGATTGTAGAATCGCTTTCATACAAGTTACTGTGGTCAATGCATAGTTTCAAAACTCATTTGTCATTGCTTAATGCAACTAGTGCTTTACTGACAGGCTTTTCCTTTGGAAGTCATTCTAATCATTAAGTTCATTCCAACAAGCTTCCAATCCTAATCAGGGTCCAGGATTGGGACCAAGATCAAGTCAACCCTACTCAAGTCTGTTCCTGTTCATCCACTCAGGTTATCAAAAACAAGCTTCCAATCTAAATCAAGGTTTGAGACAGGAACTGCATACATGCTAACCAACCCAGTTTGCTCTACCTGTCCAGTTTGTTAGGAACAAGCTTCCAATCTTGAACTGAAGCCAGGACTGAGAACACATTTCCCACAAGCTACCTCTCCATCCTCAATGTTGGCGGAGCCTGAGTAATACCTGGCAACACCCCAGAAGCATAGCTGGCAATTGCGGCCCAAGATTAGCCTATTACAACTACGCTGAACTGTCTGTTCTCCTCGGGGTTCCGTCCACGCTTTCCTATCCTGGCATTCTGCCCCAACCTCTACTGTATTGCTGTCAATAAACCACCAAAAGGGATTGTACTTCTGACTACGCACTTGATTCCTGGTCTGGACCCTGATATCTGGATGCTGTATCCGAACTAAGCACTGCTTTTTAATCAGGAAGGCAAAGCATTTTGATGAATTCAACAAGGCCATTTACTGGCGGCACATGACCCACCCACCTACCAAGGCACTACTAAGTCACAAAATCTCATCACTAATGCATACACAAATGCATGCATTTTGGGTCTCATTCATGAAACGTTAGTAAATTTGTGCGTAGATTTGCACATAAAAGCCTACGCTACTAAAACCTACTCCGGATTCATGAACACGCGGAAAAACTCAGATCTGATCGTAAACACGTGTGTATGATCGTGAATGCAAATCCATCGTAAAGTGACAGCGCGCTCCCGGTAATCAGCTATTAGCATAAATCCCCGCCCATGAATTGCCAATGACCACCATATAAGGAGGTGTAGATGCATCCAGTCGACCTGTCAGTCATGGCGCAAACAAAGAAAGAGAGAGCAAGAAAAAAGAATTATTCTGAAGAGGAGATAGAAATGATTTTGGGTGAAGTAGAGTTAAGAAAAAACATTTTATTTTCATCTGTTAGCAGTAGTGTGACAGGGACAGGCAAAGCGAAGGCCTGGAGGGAGGTGACCGATACCGTTAATTTTGTCTCTGTAGTCCAAAGAACCATGTCTGAGGTGAAGCGTAAAAAATGGTTTGACATGAAACTGGAGGCAAAGAAAGCATAAGCGCACACAAAAAAAAAAAATACATCAGCCACAGGAGGAGGAGGCTCACAGTCACAACTTCGTCCCATGAATAACAAAAGGTCAGAAAAGTGACATTCTGATGAAACCTGTTTTTCTGCACCTGATTGTCGAACAGTTTAAAAAACAACATTCCTCAATGAGCTATTGCAAGAAACTACAGCGGCTGTTGTACCTCATGGTGCAGTAAAACAGGTTTCATCACCCAAAAAATGTCACTGCAAGTGCAAGTTAAAAACAAGAAAACAATGATTTATCAACACACCCTTTTTTGCTCATTAAGATGGACTGATGCAAAGTGGACGAACCATCAACTGCAGACTAGGCGCATCGCTGGCATAATTGGGGGACCTCTCTGTCAGGAATCATACCTGACGGAAACAGCGATATGCCTCCACTTTTATTTTTTATTATCGGAGACCCCTGTTCAACATGTCAAGCAAGAAGAAAAGAGTTCCACCATGCAAAATCCCAAATTGAGTGTCGTTAAAAGGAAAGGTGATTCACATAGATAATTCACAATCATGAACCTAATCTGGATCTTAAACCTGCCAATTGCCAACTAATTTAACTAAATGTGTATTATTTTTAATCACGTTTTTGTCATGTTTAGGCTATATCGCCGTAATTTCAAAGGCATCTCCGTTTCAAAGGCATTCCGATTGTGTACAAAACAGAGCGCTAATATGAATTAAAATTGTAATTTCCAATAGTGACAAGCATTATTAATGTGCATTCTTAAATTTACACAAGTACTACGCGTGGTCAGCATAGATTTTGTTAGTAGCTAAAAAAAGATCGGAGCTACTAAAATAATGATGAATGCGGAGATGCACGTAAATTTACGTCTGCGAACAGTTCACATGCAAATTCGTTCTGCTCACGTTTCATGAATGAGACCCATTGCTTTAAGACCAGAGAAATAGACCTATGGCAGTTCCACATGCTCCTCTGGCATTGAAGTGACAAAATTTCTGTTGTTCTGAAGATGTTGCATCCTTGATGAGGACCAGTTCCGCAAAATCATGAGCAGATGGCTAGCTTGCTAATAAAACATGTTGCGTTTATGCACAAAGCAGTGTTGACATCTTTTACACAGTGTAAAATGAGACTATCGTCATATGCAAAACAGATGAGAGGGCAGTTAGCCTGTTTCAACCAAGTCACATTGTAAATCAATGCTTGCGACTCACTGGTGACAGCTGTGCCATTCCCATGAATACCGTGGCCTGCTAGGGAGGAAGTCGGAAGTTCCCTGGTTCTTGACGCGCTGCGGAAATCTCAGCAACATCCGGGTATCATAGTCTCTGGCTCCGTAGGCCGAACTGCAGACAAACAAATCAAACACCCCCCAAAAAAGCTGTTAAAAGCAGTCACTTCAAAGAGTATTTCACTTTCACTTTTCATGATGTGGTCATTAACAACAGGGGAGCGAACTAGAAGTAAATTACAGAGGTGGAGTGACATATTCCTAGTTCATCCATTTCATAACTCAACTTTTACAGCAATGCAAGTGGCCATTCTTAGGGTAGTCTTGAGGTTAATTTCCATTTGGCTAGTCACAAGACAAGACCCTGATGGCAATATTGGGATCTATAATAATAAACACACTAAACAGCCGAAGGGTGACCCCACCATCGTGAGACCACAAGTTTACACACTCACTGTACTTTTCAAAATTGTCTGATTTTAATAAACTTGGTGTCATTTGAAAACTCTAAACCAACAGATGATTAATCCATAAAGCTCACATGTCTTTACCGATGTGAAAACGGAAAAATTTTATAGTTCCCGATCCGGCCGCCAGGGTCACGCCTTGCCAATAGCCGATTGGAAATTAGCCACAAGGCTGCCTTGCGAATCGCCACGGCCTTAAGCTATTCTGTTCCACACAAATTTCTATGGGCATTATGCGCAGTCGTAATTTCCGTAAACTGTGCGTTCGTCGAGTTTAAGAGTCAGATCCTCCACAATGTCTGGATTTGCACTTTTCCATGCTAAAATATCCATATTCTACGGGCAGACGTCTTATGGAGCACTGACAAAACCATGGGTGTTATATTTCAACTACAGACAGGCTGCGACTTCAGCCCAGCAAACGTCTGTGCACAGCTCTAAAAGTCTCTTTTTTGTTTCAAAGAGTGGGAAAATACCTACAGAATCACAAAGAATACTAGTGCAAGAATGTGTACAAACTTTTATGCATACGCCCGAAAGCCAAACTAAAAAAAAAAAAAAGGAAAAGAAAAAAAACATTTTCTATTTTTGTCTTAATACAATCCAGTAGCATGAAGTTCTTCCAAAATTTTTGATGAATAGATTTTGGAGCTTAATCTGCTCACGCCATCGGTCCGAAATGACAGCTGGCTATATTTTTGCTCGAATCGTAATGATCTGCAAAAAAAAAAAAAAAAAAGTTTCTCTATTAGCAAACTATTAAGGCTTATATGATACGTTGTGTGCTCGCGTGCGCAGTCCAGTGGATGCGAGCCACGACCTGAGAGGAGGGGAGGCGATACAGACTGCACGCCTTTGAAAACCCAGTCTCCGACGATCTGAGACAATGTTGCTACTCATTTTACTAAAAAGTTTGTCAGGCATGTTGTTAATGCTTTGGCTATGCAGTTCCCCCTGAAAGTGAACTTAGTGAGTCCTTCATGAACCTAGGATCTGTCACTGACTGCGCTCTCGCTGGTCCATACCTCGCCAAGCAGTTTTCTTCGGCAGCGCATCTTAGGTTGTACATAGGTACCCGCTGGACATATGTTGATGCTTGTATATAGTAAGGATCAGGCACCAAATCGGGTAGACCTGCGGATGATTCATGATACGAGTTATGTCAAAGTCTGATTCTGACGTGTAAACACGAGCCAGACAGTGATCTACCACATGGAAATGCTTAGAAATGACTGTTAACATGGAACGAAACATTCAAAGAAGGTCTTACCGTGTTGATAGTACCTCGTTCCATAACCTGGTCTGTGCCTACTCCGATGTCGAGGCCTTTCGTACGTGTCATAGTAATTATAATAGGGATTATTGTCGTCTATGGTTTTGTACGGATTGTAAGGATCGTCGCCGGCCATAGAATCCTCTCGTTTGAAATTGCTCGATGGCAAAGAATTCCTCGTCGAGGGTTTTTTGTCCGTAGAATTTGAGGTACCGTTGGTTTTGGTTCAGAACCTGCATTGTTCCGTCGCTCCTGGGTTCTGCTAAATCCAGCCCAGCGCAAGACCCCATCGTGCGTCCGTGTACTCGGTCGCCTTTGGGAATCTCTCGAAGGCTGGGGTGGTCTTTGCGCAACGCTGGGATTTCCAGCGGATTCCTCGGCTGTCTCATTGTGTTTACTAGTGATGACAACGGGTCTTGCTTGAGCTGCATTTGCGCCTCTATGCCTCGGTGGCTGATATTCCGATCCGTGACTTAGCAAACTAAATACCTGCCCATTGTGCTGCCACTGAATCCGGTGCCGTAAACCACCTGCCGTTGGGGCATTCCCCGGTCTTACCTCTCGATGCTGGGTGTAAACTGTTTGCAGAATGCAACTCAATAAAAACAAGTGTTTGCATAAACGTACTGTCACGTAAAAAGCATGCGCTCCCATTCTTACTTTTACTCAAACGAAACTTGTCTGGGATCACCTCTGGATAAATTGTAAATCTCAATTGCGGATCAAAAGCGAAAGGCGTACGTCATAATTTCCTCGGTCAGAGGCTCTAGATCAGAAAAATAACTTTGCGAGGTTTTTTTCAGCTATGTGCATTGAATTTAATTGAAAATCGTACATAAAGCGAGATAGGGTTGTCCAGACAATCTCACATCTTTCTGTTCCTTTCTAGTGTGTGGAGAGCAAGCAGGAGGAGGGGTTGAATTTTAAACTTTCTGGAACTGCTACAAAGTTACACAAGCAATTTTGGCAGACCGTTCCTCAAGTTCACGTAATGGACAGGAAACGTATCTCACACATCGCACTAGTTCTCACATATTTATCAGTGATTGATTCGCATCTTGTGGTACAACTATCGGGGAATTTCCGTTTTTGTTGAAGTAAAACAGTCCATTGTTACCGTCTAATTGTTCCTTACATTTTTTTCTCGGCCCCTCTTCATAGCTGATAGAATTACATTACAGTTCTAGGGTTCACACTGCGCCGGGATATGTTGATCTGCAGGCAAAACTGGCAACAGGTTTAGAAGCATCAGTTTAACTAACTGCATAAACAACAGTCAATATTCGCAAACAGTCTCAGTATAGTGAGAGATGATCCAGGATCAGTTTTTGCCTTTGAGTTCGTAATGGAATTGACTTACATGTGCATGTGGAAAACTCAGAGCAAAGTAATCCCAGAGCAGCTCTCCTGATGACAGATGCAATGTATCTCTGCATGATCATGTGCTGAGAAGAGTTATTTCTGTAGCAGTATCCCTATGTCCTTTGAAATTCGTGTAGATGTTTTTGTGTTTCACTAAGGGCATAGTAAGGCTAAAGTAGTTGATTCTTGAATGCAGTTTTCTGCACCAATGTGCCACAACATTAAAACCACCTGCCTAATATTGTGTCGGTCCCGCTTGCATTTGCAAACTGGCTCCATCAAACTGGCAGTCGCTGGAATTCCCAGGCCCAAGGTTTCCCAGTGCAACATTTCCCATAACAACACACTCCCTCCACCGGCTGGTCTTCTTTCCACAGAGCATCCTGCATGGTGCTGTCTCTTTGCCAGATAAATGGTGCGCTCGTACCAGGCCGATGTAAATAGTGTATAAGAAAACTGGACTCGCGGAATCTGGCGACCTTCTCCAATTGCTCTAAGGTCCAGTTTGAACACTCAGATGTCCATCGTAGGTGCTTTTAGCGGTGGCGCGAGGCTTGAGTGGGCACTACAACAGGACAGCAGCTACAAAGTGTTATACACAGCAAGGTGCGATGCTCTGTGTGTTATGAATCATTCCTCATGGCAGTATCACTAAAATTCTCTGTGACTTGTGACACAGTGGTTCTTCTGTCAGTTTAAAACAGACAGGATAGCCTTTGTTGTCCTTGAGCATCCGTGACAATTGGCTATCCAACACCCAGTCGGTGGTTCAAGGGTTGTCCATCCTCGGACCACTGCCTGTAGGTGCTCACCACAGCTGATGGGGTCACCCAGAAGCCTTACCACTTAAGCCCAGTCTCTTCCCGAGCCTTCATATAGTGACGCTACCTGACCAAGCGTTGATATGCAAAAGGAGGCTTTTGGCATCTTTATTTGACGCCAGTTTAAAACGGACCCTGCCCCCTAACCCCTAACCCTAAACCCGAACCCTAACCCTAAGCATCAAGTAAAGACACCAGAAGCTTCCTTTTGCATCGTATATGGACTCTTGGACAGATTGTGTCACTATATGACGTGTTGGGATGAGAATGTGTTAGCCACTTAAGAACTTCTCAGACCCATTCATCTGGCTGTAATGATTTGGCTCTTGTCAAAGTCCCTTCGGGCCCATTTCTACCACATTCAACTTAACTACAAGAACCGTCTGTTCGCTGACCATCTAAGGTCTGTCTGCGAATGACTTCACAGGTTTGAAATGTTACCTGTATAGTTTCCAAATATAATATATAGTTTTTGTAGCATTTAAGTGAGCATGCAAGCCTTTTTGTCAGAATTTTGTGACTTACGCTTAGTTCTACGCACTGAGAACGGGTCATTTGGACCCTGTACCTGTTGGGCTCATACAAGTTGGACGCTGTCCAATTGGATTCCAGACTCTAATCATTTGGATCCCATGCCATTTGGACCCCAGGCAAGTTTGACCCTAGACCAATTAGACCCCAGACCAGTTGGAGCCCTGACCAGTCTGGTTAGGGTTAAGGTTATGGTCTGGGGTCCAAACAGCAATAAATTTTCTTTCTGTTGCTCAATTTCAGATTCTTTTACTAGACATTTTCCCCTGTATTTCAGAAGAATATGCACACATACAGTATATTACACATCCTCTGTGACACTCAACAGCTGGCCGCTTCGAGTCTTCTGCATAACGACTGCCGCCAGTTTGGACCTCTACTTTACAATGTTTTGCAAACAGAATGAAGGGTGGGAAATTTTTTTTTTTTTTGCAGAGATTAGATAAAATAGCATGTTCTCAGCCACTGCCTACATTACTCATCAAATACTCTTACCAAGTGTTTCAGAGTGAAAATGCTTTGTGGTTTAAGATTCCCGGGTCTTGCTTATAATGGGGAAATAACGGCCACTAAAGCATCAAAAACAAGAAGGCAGTAGCACTTGAAAAAAAAAAACACTCAAGACAACAGATTTTACAATGACGAGCCAAAACATTAAAACCACTTGCAGCAAATAATATTGATTATTTCGTAATGGCTCATGTTAAGGTCTATATTTCACTGGTGAAATGCACACACACCAAAATATTTTTGTTAGGTGCCAAGGGGTTTAGGTCGTTTGGACCCCATACCAGTTGGCCCAAACTGAATGGACCCAATACCAGTTGGACCCTAGACCATTTTGACCTAAACCAGTTGGACCCCAGACATAGGCGGCGGGTGAGCCTGACGTTTGGGAAGGCTATCTGACCAACTTTTATACGCAGCGCCAGGATGAAACTACTGATCTTGAAATATATAATTAACTATATGCAATAGTCTCTGTCTCTCTCTTTCTCTCTTCCCTCCTCTTTGGACTTTGCTGCTGTGGGGGGAGAGAATTAAATAGATAGGCCTACTGTACTACTATAGCTGATGCAAATTAAGTGTTCAAATTAATGATTTATACGGGGAAGGACTGATACCTTAATTTATTATGATATTATTTCGATGATTAGACTTGATAAGAGCGACGAGAAAACAAGAAAGGAAGATTTTTAGAATGTATTCTCTCTCCTAACTCGCGCAGGAATATTGTTCACGCACTTGAAGTTGCCTGTCGTCAGATCTTTCTATTGCGTATACTATAACTATTTTACGTTATAACATTTGCGAGGTTTTGTTTCGTTTTGGCCATTATGGAAGAGGAAGTACCAGAAGCTGAAGAAAGAACCAATGGAAGAAGTACAACAACAATAAAAAAGCAATTAAAATTGAATTTGAGTGCATGAGAAGTACAGGCGGACGATTCAGGCTGCTTTTGAGCGGAGACGTGCGGTGAGGTGAGGCAGTGACCTAAAGTTTTATCATTGGATTTTGTGAACCTGTTCCCACGTACCATTCCTGATTGACAATCAAAACAATTAAGACCAAACCTATAGGAAGCCTGTATACTGATAGAGGAGATAATGACAAGAAGATTCATTCACGTATACGCTTCACTTCGAGACTGCAAGGATGGAAATCTGAATAATCAATTAGGAAAAATTCTCGGCTCTCGGTAATTCTGTATATCTTTTAAACATTTTGTTAATCGGATTATGAAAGAAGACAGAAAATAAACGCCCGTCTTTTTTTGGGTGTAAAAGCGCGTATTTAAAGGAGAATACATTGTATGTTGATTAAGCATTGAACTCTGCATTAGTCGAACTGTTTTAATATTTGTTGATGACATTGCTTTGGCTTCCTGGAAGCAAGTTCGCGCAAATTTGCTGTCTAGAGAGCATTTCAGGTTCGATATGCTGAGTAATAACGCCGCGGAAACTTAAACGGGCCCGCCGAATAGTCTTACTAAACTAGTTAATCGTCTGATTGCTAATCAAGCAAAGGGGAGGATTCTGCCTCACCAAACTAACCTCCGACCACACGTCAGTGCTTTTGAGGTATTGGGTGGCGATATTTGAGGGGTACGATTGTGTTCGAAATGGCATCGACCTCGTCGCTCCATATTTCTATGTCAGTCAATCACTGTTATGAGAGTCCACTTGATCGTGTTCAAATACTATCTTTTTTTGTCGCCCAGAACATTGGCTTATCCAACCTTCCTCGGAATGGTAGCATGACCAATAAAAACATAATTTTCTTTCTAAACTAGACAACGCGTACGTGTAATGCCAACGTGTACGTGTAAAGCGTATAGCCAGCACGGCGACCGGACTTCTTGCTACACGGAACGAACCAAAATAAGCAGCATAACGCGTTCTCGCCCCAACTCCTCAACATAGTTACGAACCGGCAGCAGCTGCAGCGACAACCTCACATCATGGATCCATTTGCCTCACATACAATATATATAATGTGTGCACATTATTATATATGAATTTCCAGCAGAAAATTTGGGAAGGGTTAGCCTTCCCTAGCCTTCATTACGCGCCGCCCATGACCCCAGACCAGTTGGAGCCCTGACCAGTCGGGTTAGGGTTAAGGTTATGGTCTGGGGTCCAAACAGCATCGGGTCCAACTGGTATGGGGTCCAAACGACCTAAACCCCTTGGCACCGAACAAAAATATTTTGGTGTGTGTGCATTTCACCAGTGAAATATAGACCTTAACATGAGCCATTACAAAATAATCAATATTATTTGCTTCATCTGCGGGTGGTTTTAATGTTTTAGCTCATCATTGTAAAATCTGTTGTCTTGAGTGTTTTTTTTTTTTTTCATCAAGTGTTACTGCCTTCTTGTTTTTGATGGTTTAGTGGCCGTTATTTCCCCATTATAAGCAAGACCTGGGAATCTTAAACCACAAAGCATTTTTACTCCGTGAAACACTTGGTAAGAGTATTTGATGAGTAATGTAGGCAGTGGCTGAGAACATGCTATTTTATCAAATTTCTGCAGAAAAATTTCCCACCCTTCATTCTGTTTGCAAAACATTGTAAAGTAGAGGTCCAAACTGGCGGCAGTCGTTGAGCAGAAGACTTGAAGCGGCCAGCTGTTGAGTGTCACAGAGGATGTGTAATATACTGTACGTGTGCATATTCTTCTGAAATACAGGGGAAAATGTCTAGTAAAAGATTCTGAAATTGAGCAACAGAAAGAACATTTACTGTCTCACTCCTCCCCTGCAGTAATCTGAGAAATTCAGCTATTTTAGGCACTTAACAGTAACAGTCAGTAAGCACTGTGCAGTCAGCTAGAATTTGAAGAGAGACGTGGTTTGTGTAGTTGGATCGAATTTCTTACATGGTCTAGATGAAATGGATCTTAAGACCCTAAAATGAAAGCTAACCGTCACTAACCTCAAATTCACTGTTTTCTCTATATCAATGTGCTGGTGAAAAGAGTCAAAAAACAAACAAAAAAAAGCATTACTGTTCAGTTACTTACAGACTGCATTGAATGTTAATGAACACTATTGATTTTCAACTTCTATAACTTCTGTTATGGGTTTGCACAGTTTCAGCCTGTGAAAAGTTTGCAAATAGCCACCTTTTACTGAAAGTGAATGAAGTCCAATTTAAACTTTGGGTCACTCTTTAGCTGAAGTGTTGCTCATAAAGGCTTTATACAGCATGTATAATGCCTTCATAAATGAGACATAATGTCTTCATAAATCATACATAAGCAAATGTCGTTTTGTAACGGGTGAAATAACACATCCTTATTCAGCATGTGATGCCAGATGTGATATAACTGACAATGTCACTTAGCTAATGGCTAAATGCTATAAAGGGTGACATAGTCTTGTCACATCTGGCATCACATGCTGAATAAGGATGTGTTATTTCACCCTTTACAAAGCATGACATTTGCTTATGTATGACGTATGTAGACATTTTGTCTCATTTATGAAGGCATTATACATGCTATATCTAAAATCATCTAAAGTGTGACCAAACTGGGAAAAGTCAGACAAAATAAAATAACTTACAGACAAAATTAAATAATTTGTAAACTCATGGTAATTATGGCTGAGATACACGGATAATGGTTGGCTGTTCCCTCATATTTTAGCAAACAAGGAGGTCATTTAAGTGGCCTTTAAAGGCAAACAGCTCCTGACAACATCATCTTATAACAAGTTTGGCTGTACTGCAGCCAGCATCAGGTGGTATGATGACACATAACCACATTTATGTGGAACAAACTGTGATCGGAGAAGGTTGGTCAGAGGCGGTTAACCACTGTTCTATTAAGCCTTTATTAATGTTGGGGAAGAATTAAAGCAAAAGTACCTACATTTTATGAGTTTGCAACATTTAAGTACTGCGATGTAGTAGGCTTCTGTGGGCCCTCACCATGGGGTTGTGATTTAACCCTTTGGTACCGGTCTTCTTAAGAATTGTTCTATTTTGAACAATGGTTGCTATGATTATTATTTTAGCATTTTACTTCTTCCAGTAATCAACCAAGCTCGCAATTTACAGCTCAACAAGAGGGCAATATTATCGTAAAGGCTCAGAGTGCTTCTGAGAGGGATGTTGATTGTGAAACTTTAGCAGGGAAGAGTCTGACTTGTACTGAGATTTACAGGCAGAAAGCACAGCCAATTCTGACCTTAGGCACGTGTTTTTGTGCGCTGAGGGCATGTGTGCATTGAATGTATTACATTTTTTAGCAGTTTTATTTACTATTTCTTGTGTCACATAACATCAAAATGAGCATAAATCATAAATAAATAAGACGAAATGTATTGAACACATCTATTTAGTCCATTTAAGAAGCTTTTAAGATGATGTATGACAATCAGGCAATGGTTGAAAACTTAACCCAGTACAAAATTTGTCTAAACTAAACAGACAGGCATCAAGGGGTTACCTTTATTATGATGTCAAGATTATTCAAATGGACTGCAGAGATATACTCATTTCATTTTGGGCACGTCATTTTCGAGCCAGAGGCTCAGGGCATAAGAGGTTAAATAAGAAATACTGCAGAGCTGGAAAGTCTTGTGTTCAGAGAGTAAAAATCAAACCATGTTTTATCTGACTCATATGGATGATTTCATTCAATAGGCCCTAATTCCAGGCTGAAGAACTTGGTTATTAAGTGAATCCACAAAATCGCAACAAAGTACTTTGGGGAACTTTTGCTTACAGAGCTTGAATTTTCCACCTCTGGGCACACAAACATACACTACCAGTCAAAAGTTTTTGCACACCCCAATATTTTCTTTTATTGTTACAATTTTTTATATTTTGATCTTGTGTAATAGTCTCATTTTGGTTGTATAACAGAAATGTAGGAAAACTGAGGCCCAATGTAAAAAACATGTCTATAACAAAACAAATTAAGAAAAACCAGGATCAGTAATTTTGTCAATATTTTAAAAGCAGATCAGTAACAATGATCTAATCCAGTGCTTCTCAGACCTCTCCTGGAGATCCACCTGTCCTGTGTGTTAGATCTCTCCCTGCTCCAGCACAGGTGATTCAAATGATCTACTCATTATCAAGCAGCTTCAGGGGGTTGATAGCGAGCTGATCATTTCAATCACCTGTGCTGGATTCCCAGTGAATTTTTCTTGTAAATGTATTATTTGTAACTAACAAGTATTGGGTTCCAGTGATTTCTTTTTTGTAAACATTCATGTAAGATAAAGACTTGACAAGATCTTAGGGTGTGCAAAAACTTTTGACTGGTAGTGTATCAGGATCTCGTAAGGTCGTAAGCTTGTAAGGATGATATTTCATGCATTTAAAACAGGCATGTCTGGTTAACAATTTGGGGAATGAATGATTAAATTCCCTGGCGAATATCAGTTAAATGTTATGCCCATCTAAATGCCTCTCAAATGCAGCAGTATTGTGATGCATGACTGTGTTGGCATTGTGTTTACTATTAATTGTATTGCAGACTGCCAATTGACCCAGACATTGCTATTCTGAGCATCCCATTGACTTCTCTCTCTTCTCAGTGACAGACATGGCAGTTTCCCCAGAATTGAACTGTTTCCCATCCCTGTATTTCATATCTAAATTATTGTCAGCGTCAAGAAAAAAAAAACTATTGTCATGAATAGTCTGACACTTTCGTACACTATACATTAGTGTATGGTTAGCTTACAACGTGCTGGTGTTCGAATATAGCCACAGTCAATATGATTTTGCTCTGGCTAATTTTATCAGGATTCTGAGGAAAGTTAAGAGAAAGAATAAAGCATTGGTGAATAATAGATATGTTTTGAAAAATAATTCAATTTCTTGCAGAGATAATTTCATCTTTTCTAAGTTCCATGTATATTCCCCACTAAAATATTTCTGACCATATATCAATGAAAACATATACACTGTATGGAAGAATGATGCTTGAAAATTTTGGTTATAGAAATGGAACTTTAAAATACGTTGTATGTCTATCTAGCTTTAGCCATAGGTACTAAAAGGCAAGGGGAACATGTTGTAATGGAAGTTTAAGGGCAAAGTTTTAAATGCCAGAATATAGCAGAAAGCATCATATTGTAGTGCTGAAGTGCTGAAGGCATGTGAGCCAGAGTTGGGGGATGATTTGGCAACCACCAGTTAATAAATTCACGCCTGTCAACCACAGAGCAACATGGCCTATCTTGGCATGAATGTATTACATCATAAAAACACACCCAGAACAGACATGCGGTAGCCTACATATACTTTTGTACAACATAGAGCTCAGAGGCTCAAACAATGAACTGCAGAAACGGTCAATCCTTGACACAATGAGTGGCAGCTTACATATTTGCTCTGTTGTCTGACACAATAGGGACTGGTTTGGAGGTTCACCAAGATGTGGTCTACAGGACATGTACTGAATCGATTCTTTTTAACAGGATTGCTGCATATGAGTACAAAACAAGAACCTTCTGGAAGGTAGCCCAGCTCTTTGGCCGCAGCACATTATATATTGAATGCTCCATCCAATCCTCTATCTGTTCATCCAGTATTTAATCTCTATATTCCTGGCTCCTGGTCAGAGTTGCAGGTTCAGAAGCAAGATGTCGGTGGTGGAAGCCGATCTCTGTGTACAGTGGTCCACACACAGTGGCAGATACACACCCTGGGATGCGTTTCCCGAAAGCACAGATGCTAACTTACATAGTTGGGACCACTGACTGTGAATGGACGCACTATTTAAGTTGCTAATTTAGTTAGCAACTATGCTTTTTGGAAAAGCACCCCTGGTTAGTTCAACAGCCTTCTGGGATGGATCATTTTACATCGGATTTAGCTTTATTCAGCTTTATTCAAGACCTACGTATTTACACAGTTGATTTTATTTTGACATAAAGTTGTAAATTCCTCATGACAAGCACGGGCTCTAACCAGCAGTCAAGTAAGTGGTACCTAAGATGTGCTTGCTTCTGTACATGATGTGCAACTGGGGTACATTTGTCAGTGGAATTGAACAGGATCCTGAGTTCCCAGCAGTAGATAGTGGATCCCAGTCTCATCTCGACTCAGTGATGCTACCTGACCAAGCGTCGATATACGAAAAAGGGGAAGCTTTTGGCGTCCTTATTTGATGCCAGTTTAAAATGAACCCAAGTCTCAAACCCCTAACCCATAACGTGAACCCCAAAACTAAACATCAAATAATGACGCCAAAAGTCTCCATTTTCATCATATATCGATGCTTGGCCAGGTAGCGTCGATATATGCCGAGTTGAGATGAGACTGGGCTCCACTAGCTACTGCTGTGAACTCAGGATCCTGTTCAATTCCACTGAAAAATGTGCCCCATTTGCACATCATGCACAGAAGCAAGCACATCTGAGCTACTGCTAAAATGAGTCAAGACGATTTTTGGTATTTTTCTGAAACATAAGCCAGTCTGTGTACGACTTGGAAGAATGAGGTCAAAACTGAAGCTGAACCCATTTCTAATGCCATCAGAGGATGCCGAAAAGCAGAATAATTTGTGTATAATTAGCGGTATTATTACATATTATAAAAATGAAAGGTTTTAGTGATATAAATAATGTGTAATGATTGTATCATGTTTCATAATATCATCAATGATTATTACTTTTGGCATAATTTTGGAATTGATAAAATGATAACTGTAGAGCCAGTGTGCTATTTCTCACAGCCAGCTTCCCCCTGTATACAGTATAAAGCATGCTTCAAGAATGCCCAAAATATGTCAGTCGTGACATTTAAAAGAGATTAAAACATTATTTGTTCAGTGAATTTTATTTGATTCTACCCACTCATTTCAAACAGTATTTTATAATATATTGAATGCTTACTGTACCCAACATTTGCATCAAATGAATGAGTATAGAATTCATTATTGCCTGGAGGCAGAAATGCATATGGTCAAAAAATGTTCTAAACTTCACTGAGAAGGAGTGCCGGAGACGTCTTTCTCCGGAGGATGTAGACATGAGTGATCCAAGCAATCAAAATTTCCTCCCTGTGGCACGCAAAATATCAATTGCTCTAGCCCTTTCTGCCCATTGTAAACTTATTAAATTTTTACGTATATGACAGTTGATGGGTCCTGTCTCTAGAAATGCCTCCTAATAAGTACGCGCCCTGGCTACCTTGCCAACAAGCCTGGCTCTTTGGCGATGTGGTCAGCGCGTGTGACTCTTACCTGGGAGTCTGGGGTCCAATTCCCCGCCCGGGCCCTCCCTCAGCCTGCCACACGTAGAAATACATTCTAAATCCAGAATTGCCTTTTAGTAGCAAGCAATCATGGCTACAGTCGCGACTTTTATTTAGCGAATGCAAAGTTCTTCAGTCAAGCAGTTGCCTCCTGGTCTGCTGTATGGAGGGTGTCTAGTCCTCCTTTCAGTCTGTGGAGAGGGCAAGCTTCAGTGATGTGCTCCATTGTCTGCACCTCTCCACAAGCACACAGTGGGCTCGGGCTACTGCCCCATTTGTGAAGGCTGGCCGAGCACAGGCCATGTCCAGTCCTGAATCTGTTGAGGGTTGACCACTGTCTCCTTGGGAGGTCTGTGCTAGCAGGCTACAGTATGCGACTGACTTGAACTTTGGTGGTACATCAGAGATACAGGGATGAAATATTAAAATAGCTAACCAGCTCAGTAGCCTGTGCAACCAGAGCTTGTCTTACCAGTGTTTTTTTAAATATGGTACAATCAATGCTGCGGGCTTACCACTAATACCCATTAACTTGCCGGACTCTCTAGAGAGTGATTTTTTTCTTTTTCTTAATGCCAAAAATTAATCCAGTTACTTTCTTTAATAAAATAAGTAACAAAATAAATAAAATGTTTTATGAGACTAATGTCTACAAAATAAAGGCAAGCCCTTATCACAAAAATAAACAAAAAAATAAATTACGTGTGCCTATTTTCCTGTGTGAGCAGTAGCAGCCAGACAGTGTGTGACAGTATTGGTACTGAATGTACCCTACCTCAGAAGATGGATCACCCTTCTTCCAATCATACCTACTTGCCTCTATTGCATTACTCCTGCATACACGTATTTAAATATATATGGAAAAACTACTCCCAATTACGGTTTGTGGAACAGGTTGTGATAGTCCTTATGAGTACTGAATTCAATAGGAGAAATTAAGCCCACTGTCCACTGAATGAGTGCTTCACTGTGGGAGAACTGGTTAAGTATTTTCCACATGGTAACCATTACAGTCGAACTTGGACTTAAACCCATAACCTCTCTGTTACAAACTTAACTCCCTGACTGCTGTTCTGTGTCACAGCCCTCATATGAGTCCTAATTGTTTCCTCCTCCAATCCAGCTGCCTGCATGTCTTTTAGCAGTATTGTCTCCCATTGAGGTTTAGTGTCTTGTGTGTCTCCCCCTCCAGGTGTGATGCATTTGTGTGCCCCACTCCCATGTGTTCCTGTGGTGTATATAACCTTGCTTTGTGCCTTGCAGAGCGCAGACACGACCCTTATCCAAGCTATTATACCATCTGAACTGAGCCAAGCCATTCTGCTCTAATCTTCATCCCATTATCACCATATTCCTGTCAGTACACACCATCGCTGGATTGTACTCTAACTCTTCACCTGGTTCCTTGTCTGGATCATAACAAAACTGCGCTGCCGCCCCATACATATGTTCTTGCATTCTTTTTGGTTACTTTTAACTTCTTGTTTTATGGTGCTTTATTCACTTTGTTTGTGCTGAATTTGATGCCCGATAAAACCCCACATAAACAGGTTGCACTTTTTCCTGCTTCTGCGGTAATCTGTTTTCCCTCTCCTGTT
Source organism: Gymnothorax javanicus (assembly GCA_029692085.1). Lineage (NCBI taxonomy): Eukaryota > Metazoa > Chordata > Actinopteri > Anguilliformes > Muraenidae > Gymnothorax > Gymnothorax javanicus. The sequence goes on from CM056194.1 coordinate 7,925,288, forward strand.
AATTGTTTCGTGGCTTATTCCCCGGACGTCTGAAAAGTGCTGGCACCTCTAGCTGTCCCCATTACACTTGGCAAGATACTATTTTCTCAACACGGTACATATTATTTTTTGCCTCATAAATCTCCACCTTGTGAAGGCTCGATTACCAGCTGGAGTTTGTATCATTGGATTTTAGCTGGAAAAGTTATTCCAGGAATTTTTAAGATTTTTTGAGAAAAAAGAAGTTGTTTTTTTAAGGATCCCAGCCTTGTATTTGCACTGTGTTACAAACTGGACACAGAGAAATATGGCTGCTTGTTTCTGCTCATCCACTTTGGCCACATACTTACTTAGTGGTTTAGCCGACATTTATAGCATGAATGTAGCCAGGTTTGCCAGTAGCATGGTGAAAGACGGTGAATATTTTGGGTTCCCCTGGCTTGTGGGGGGAAGGAGAGGGGGGAGCGGGGGGAAACAAAAATTCCAGCTGGATTATAAAAGGGGGGGCCCAGAGCACTCCTACAGGAAGCCCTGAGTTCCCAGCTATGGCGCTGAATGTTCCCATCTCTCACAGGCGAGAGGCTGATACAGGGCAGATTTCAGAGGCTCGTCGGCATTCGGCTTTGTGTGTTTCCCCTCCTGAAATGGCCAGGACTCCTGAAGACCAATGTATGAATCACAGCCCGAACAGAGACAACATAGTTGTCCCCCGGTGAGGCCTGAAACTAGGTCAGTGTGTTTTCACCATGATTCAAAAAAAAAAATTTAAACTTAGAGGCTTTTTGTTCTGAGGCACACATCTAATTGTGTTGGCATGGGAACAAGGCTCCTGTCTTTAATGGGCTCTGCTCAGGGGTTTCTTTCTATCAGCTGGATGTGCTGGATGAAGGCAGGGCAAAGTAAGAGAAATGTGGGAGAGATGGAAACTGAAAAAGACAGTGGGGAGAGAGAGAGAGAGAGAGAGAGAGAGAATGTGTGGGTGGGTAACTGTCCATGCTGGCATATGTGTGTGTGTGTGTGTGTTTGTGTGTGTGCGTGCGTGTGTGTGTGTGCATGTGTAACTTTGTTTGTGTGTGTGTGTGTGTGTGTGTATGTGTAATTTTGCATGCTTTTGTGTTTATGTGTGAGTTTGTGTGCTTGTGTGCGTGTGTGTTTGAGCATGTTTGTGCGAGCGTGCGTGCGTAATTTTGCGTGGTTGTGTGTGTGTGTCCGCGCGTGTGGGTAATTTTGTGTGCTTTTAGATTTGTGCATGAGTATGTGACTGCGTGTGCGTAATTTTGTGTACTTGTGTGTGTGTTTGCATGTGTGTGTGTGTGTGTGTGTGTGTGTGTGTGAAGGAATGCATGTATGTTTGTGGATATGTGTTCACCATTAGAAATATAGCCTTCAGCTTATGTTCGCGTTCTCGAAATTGCAGTCCTCGAGGGAAGAGAACTGCTGGTCTCCATCCTCCCTTTTCCACTCAGATGTAATGATAGTTTGGCCAATCAGTAGCAATAATTGAATCGGTGGATTCAATTGTTCACTTAATTGACTTGGAAGAAAAGAAAATTGGGATAAGATTTGGATTTGATGGTCAGATTTGGGAATTCCTGGCTTGTGTTACATTAGCCTATTGGCTGTACCCTCTCTGTTTTTACTGCTGAAGAGGGTGTTAGTCTCTGATTGCACCACACCTGCTGCTTTCTTGCATCACTTCGAAAATCCCATCAATTGCTCTAATTTTTTTCGCGAGCACCAACCCCACCAGAGCTGAGTCAGTGAAAAAATCCAATATATTACTACTCCATCTATTATCTAATCAGTTTATTCAAGGTCAGGATTACACAGACGGCTGGAGAAATACAATTTGCGAAAGTCAGGAACACACCCCGGGCAGTGTACCAATCTATCGCCAAGATGCTGAACCAGTCTCGCTCTCTTTAATTTCCTATTCTCCGCCGATGCTGCAGTTGTTTACCCCAAAAATCTGAGTTTCCAAGAACTTGTTAGTAATTTCCATGCAGGTCTTCAAATGTTGACAAGTCGGTGGAATTCGGCCTTTTATTGGCCTTCCGTGCCTCTCTATTCTGAGCATTTTTTTTCCCCTCCGTCCGAATTGCTTTTTTTAAAATGGACCACTCGAAGAACACAGCCCCATGATCTGTTCCACGGAGTGGAACAAGGCTCAAATTGAATCGCACATTGCCGTGTTAACAACCTCCAAAGCATATGGGATGTGGTGAAAAAGAGACTGATGCTGTACCTGAATCCCATTAGATCAGATGTGGGGGAAATTGGATATCCTTCACAGGGTTCACGTTGGTCCAGGCAGCTCTTTTTTTGTTATTAGTTCATTTCCATATGAAGCAAAACATGCTTGAGAGTCTATATCTTACAGTACAGGTACACAAAGTGAATGTGTCACCCACAAAAGTATGTATATTATTGCTCATGGCTTCCCTCCTAAAACATCCCTGTGGTAGTTTTAACTTAGAATTTCATATCCACTGGTCCTGATAGTGGGACTTCAGACAGCAATGCTGGAGATTTTTGATGTAAGGAAATGAAGTCAGTTCCTTGCGCATGATGTGGTAAGATCTGTCGTTTTAATCGTGGCTGCAGCCCTTACAGAGACGTTTTGTTTTGGATCTATGACAAGACGCACAGACACATATGATTACTTCCAGTGCTGCTATGACTGGCGCTAAACACAAGAAAACCCTTTCTGCCTCGACACCGAAACCAGTTTGCGCTGGTTCTCATCAGCCAGGCCTTAATTCTCTTTAGTCTTCATAGTTAAAAGAGTTTGAGCACAAGACAGTTCAATATACCAGGACTGACATGTGGATTCTGCATGTTCATAATCATCTTGACCTTCTGATTGGGCCAATCTGGCGATGCTGTATCACACTCGCAGTAAACTGTTCAGTGTTGAATCAACTTTTAGAGTATATATATGTATCCAATTAGACTTGTACAAACTTTGTTTGTGTCAAATTAACCCCACACTGTAAACCCTAACAAGTGTGGTGAACTCAAATGTTTTGTGGAAACCAATTTCCTCAAAAAAATTGAGTTTGCCGCCTTAATGATCTTGTGTTCACAGCACTTAAAAACATGTAAATAAATAAATAAATACACTTAACAAAAATATAAACGCCCCATTTGACACTTTTAAACTTTAATTAGCATTAAGGGTTTTACAATATATTAAGTCATACACAATTCATTTTATTGTTCAATATGCAAGAGATTACTCTGTTCATTAAAACAAGATGGTGGTGTATGGCAATCAGGGATACTCGTAGACACGGTTGGGATCACGATGAGGATGACGGGCGTGTAGGTTGGCTTCTCTCAGGTGGTTCGGGACAGTTTGAGGTGTGATACGTCTGTTGTGCAGACCAACTGTTTCATCTGCTGTGCGTGTTGCTGGTCTGAGGCGATCACGCAAGTGGAGAAGCCGGATGTGATGATCCTGTGCTCATGTGGTCACACGTGGACGACGAGGGTGAGGTTGATTTGCTGTACTGCCAGTCTGTCTAAAACACACTCTTAAACACCCAATTGTCCGATAGTGAACATTCATCTGTGCAGCAACCGCTCTGGTGGACATTCCTGCATCCAGCATTCCTATGCGCAGCGTTCCGCATGATTTGCGACATTTGTGGCATGGTGACTTTTGATGAAATTTGACATTTTGGGGTGGCCTTTTATTGTCCCCAGTTTTAGGGAGTGTCTGAGTTCTGTTCACGCTGTTTGAGCAGCGTCTGCACATGCCACACCTGTGTTGTGGGTGGAATCAATGCATCACTGAGCAGGTGCTCACTGGCAGAGAAGAACACACATGTTGTATACAAATCAAGACAAATAACCATTTTGCACAATTAAGACATTATCAGCTCATTTAGGGTAACAGATTTCATGTTACATAAATAATTTACATGGGGCGTTTATATTTTTGTTAAGTGTAATAAATTACTTTACCTTATTTTCTTTAAGTTCCTTCCACACAGTACAATTAAGTTTGGCTACACAATTTTTTTGAGATAATCAGTTTCCACAAAAGATTTGAGTTCACCACACTATCAGGGGTTACAGTGCATAAATCTTACAAACCCATATATGGGTCCATCAAATTCTGCTGCTGTATTCAAACCAGTAAAACTTTAGGCCGTTTCTAGAGGAGTTCCCCAGGTTTCCAACAATTCCAAACATGTCCTGCTGAATTACAGGGAAATGTGTACAAAATGATGTGCAAGATTCAGATATTTTACACTGGATGTAATGCTGTGGCCAAAAAAACATGGTGTCCTGGGTTTGAATATTTCTCACAATATAAGTGTGATGTAGCTTCAGTGAAGTGCTGTAACCAGTTGGTACAGAATATGTGTGACTCTGACCAACAATATGACAAAAAGATGCTAAAGGGAATGCTTTGCATCTTCTTAAGGGGAAATTTAAGTGAAAAATTAGAGTTTAACGGGTTAACACTGGTCATTTTAATTTGTAGGATAGGTCAGATATCCCCTTAGCACCGATAGTTGGAACAGAGATAGTCCCAAACACCCCCTCCACTCTCACACACACACACACACACACACACTCACGCACTCTCACGCATGCACATAAGAATAGTGCGCGGTAACACTTAAGGGCCTTTTGATGAGCCATCGTGGCAGCATGTTAGCTGTCAACATCATGTGACAATAGAAGATCTGAAGGGTGTGCAACTGTGGACTCAAGCCCACTTGGCTTTGTTCAAAGCAGCTACAAACCCCAGGCTACTGTGGGACGCATCAGATATGCTTTATGAGGCAATTCCCATTAGAGAAATAGAGACTTTGCCAAACTTGACACACAAAAAACAATTTTGTATCATAAAAGATGCCCTTTTTCCAGCGTTGCTTACTTGTGACCAATGTTTTTTTGGTTTCATGTATCTTGAGGTACATTCACTGCATGGTTAAGTATTACAACTGCTTTTCGTAAGTATTAGGACAGTGACAGTTTTTTCTTCTGTTTTGGTTCTTCTTCAGCAATTAGAAAACAGTGACTGTGGACATATAACAGAGACTGCAGGCTTAAGTTTTTATGCATCTACATTGATTTTTTGTGAACTGTTGTTGAAAACAAAAACATATCCTTTATCATGCCATTATCGAAATGCTTAAGGACCTTACTGTGAAAACTCTTTTTCACCTCTAGCATTTCTCTTGCTGGTCACTGAAAGAAGCAAACTCTAGTTGTCCCACGATAGACCAGAAAACAGTGACTCTTCTTGTTCTCTTCTCCGACTTGCCAAGTGGGTCTCGGTTAGTGTCGGTAATGTAAGGCAAACAGGTGTTTTGTGTTATTTTCAACTCTCCACCCACCTTCATCACACTCTTCCCATCCCATGTAAGCTGTGAATACACGTGCGTACCATTACGAATCTGAGCCAGATATTCATCTGTGCGGGTGAGAGAGTTGTTGAAGAAGGGCTCGCAAGGCACGCAAGCTGCTATGCAAAAAGTGAAGGCTTTTCAGGGTGGGGCTTTTCCTGCCGTTAACAAATCCTGTAGGTACAAGCAAAACGTACCCGTCAACCTGTCCGTCCGTCCAGCTGTCCAATATGTGACCTGCTTATTTCTTGTCAGGGCAGCGGGGAGTCTTGCCATCCATTGGATGAATGCACCCTTAACGGTGCATTGAACCATAGCGCATGTAAGCGCACACATATACTCACATGCACACACATACATGCATGCACACACACACACACACACACACACACACACACATTCACATACTCAAACACCTCCAGGCAATTTAGAGTCTCCAATTAGCCAGCATATCTGTGGTTTGTGGAGGAAGACTAGAGGACCCAGTGGAAAGCCATGGGAAAAACATGCTCAGTTCACACATAAAGCCCCGGGCTAAAATTTGAAATTAGCAAGTAAACAACTCGATCAGAGGCAGCACGCTACACCATGCTATCCAGTGTATGGCTTTATTTTTACACAAGTAAAATATAGACCTTCACAAACAATATATAATGAAACAATATATCATAAAACATTTTTCACCCAGAACTGATATCCAACAAAACCATAAAGTCAGCCTTTCCTGTTCTTTATCACTCAACTGTAGAGCTAGTCCTATGGGTTGGACTTTACAAAACTGTGGATGAAGATTTATATGCGTCACTCACAGCTCTGGTTAGTCATGGCATAGGGTTAGGCCAGAGGTGGCCAATGAGGGCCGTATCTGTCCCTGGTTTTCGCACCAACTTCTGGCCTTTAATTAGTTCATTATCTAAATTAGCCAAACTATTTATGAAATCTGACATTTCAGGTGCATTTCTTTCAATTAGCATGAATGACCGAAGACTGTTCTTGTCTCCCTACATAAAACATTTTTCTTTGATTGGATGTTTGCACAAATCTATATTTGCGTTTGCAACCAATTAACTCAATTAGTCAGGGTAATTGATAGAAATAAAAACCCGCATACACACCGGCCCTGCAGGAACAGGATTGCCCACCCCTGGGTTAGGCTACCATTTAAGCTCTGCTAATGACAGAGCCACCTTCCCATTCCCCATAGCTCACTGAATTGATGTGGCAAGATTCATTTACACATACTTTTTGCTAGTGCTACCATCACTAGCTTGAGACAGATCCAGATTTTGACTGTATTAACAGGGACGAGGAACCAGCCCTTCACTCTGAGAGAGAGGGGCGATGCTCTGTGTACGCATCAGCGAGGCCTCATACTGAACTGAGTAAAGAGTTGGCTGAATATCGCTTATTCGCTCGACACACCTTCACCACGATCGCAAGCTGACTGGCTGCTGAGAGAGCCCTTGAAATGTGTCCTGTCCTTGAGCAGTCAGTTCTTGGCGGCAAGCAGTAGGCCTACTGTTGGCTCGACAATCCAAGCGGTTGTTTTCCTCAGACTTCTGCACCAAGTGCTACAGTCACATTATGAGCCTCATTGTTCAATTCTGATTTTTTTGCGCAGATGAGATAGTCTTATCTTGACAGTTCACTTTCATAATTACAAGTGAACTTTATCTAAGTGTGATCTGAGCACATCTGTCCTTCGAGCGGCACGCACCCACACATTGATACGTTTTTGCATGAGTCATCATCATCGCTACCCACAAAAACGTCACATTTGTGGGAGCACTCATGGTATTCAAACCTGACTCAAACCAAGAAAATGGACAAATGTATGGATGGGATTTTGCCCTGGAGAATGACAAACAGTTGATTGGCTGTACATGACGAGGTGGAAACAGTGAAGAAAGCCAGACCGCTAGCTTTTGCAGTTTTCACAGCTATTGCTGGCACTGCTATAACAGCGCTAGGAACATGCGTGCAGACAAAAAGCCTCTTGGTTCCAATCCGAAGGTTCCCATTCATCTCGCGAGGCCACGTATCAGATTTGAGTCCGATCTTTTTACTTATTTTTTTATTTTACCCTTATTTAACCAGGGATCTAGGACCACTGATGAAGGTAACGCAATTCTAATTTGAAGATTGGATTTAAAAATCAGATTTTTGCATCTGCGCAGCCCTGGAAACATCAGATCTGTGTCACATTAAAGCAAAAAATCAGCTTTGAGTCATTTCAGCCTGTGAACGTCGCTATGGACTCACTGAAAGATGATCGTGTCAACTTCACTTGGATGCCAAGCAAGTGTGGCAGATGCAGCACCTCTGCTTTGCAAATAATCCACATTGGTTTCCAATTCAGGAGGCCATTCTAGTAGCTTCTTGTTATCCAGTGTAAGTCTGAGATGCCCTTTGCACAGGCTATTTGTATGCTAATAGCAGGGTTATGACCTATCGACAACACTACGCTGGAGACAACACATTAATCTGTGTGGTCACAGAGTTTTTTTTTTTTTTTTTTTTTTTTTTTTTCCTATTTGGCCTCCAGGACATTGGATTTAAAACTGAGCATCAATTATGAGGTCAAAGCACGGACTGTCAGTTTTAATTTCAGGGTATTTAAATCTGGAATGAGTGATACGTGCAAGAATTATAGCCCTTTTATAAAAAGTCTGGCATTTCAGGAGTAATTTTAGTAATACCAACATCTGAACTGAGGTAATTGTATATTTTAGCTGGTAACAAATTCCTTGGACTTTTACTGCCGTAATGGGTGACCCATCAGCATCACCAGATGCCGAGTATCTTGCCTAGCAAATAAGCTGGAATGTCACCAAGTACAAAGATTTTTTTTAATTTTTAATTTTTCACCTCATTTTTTTTCACATTTTTGTCGTTTCCATGGAAACAAATCTGGACTTAGTGCAAATTAGGCTGTGTTCATTTCCTGAGCAGAACTGAAAAACTATGTAAGATATCAGCACCAAACTTTGTACATGTATTCTATGTATAGTCTAGATGTGCCTTTTGCTACTTTGGAAACTTCAGGATTACTATTTTTGCCATTTCCATGGAAACAAATCTGGACTTAGTGCACATCAGGCCTAGTTCGTTTCCGGAGCAGAACTCAAAAACCATTCAATATATCTTACTGAAACTTTGCATGTGTATTACCCACATACTGAAGTGGTGCCTTTTGATATTTTCAGATTTCTGAAAATCTTATTTTTTTAGTTTCCATGGAAACCAGTTGCACTTAGACTCTGTACATAGATAGGTTCCTTTCCGGAGCAGAACTCAAAAACCGTTCAATATATCTTACTGAAACTTTGCTTGTGTATTACCCACATACTGAAGTGGTGCCTTTTGATATTTTCAGATTTCTGAAAATCTTCCTTTTTTCGTTTCCATGGAAACCAGTTGCATTTGGACTCTGTACAGAGATAGGTTCGTTTCCGGAGCAGAACTCAAAAACCGTTCAATATATCTTTCTGAAATTTTGCATGTGTATTACCCACATACTGAAGTGTTGCCTTTTCATATTTTCAGATTTATGAATTTTTTTTTTTGTTTCCATGGAAACGAGTTGGATTTGGACTCTATACAGAGATAGGTTCGTTTCCATGGCAGAACTCAAAAACCTTTCATTATATCTTTCTGAAACTTTGTATGTGCATTACCTAAGTACTGAAGTGGTGCCTTTTCGTATTTTCAAATTTCTAAAATTATTAATTTTTTCCTTTCAATGGAAGTGAGATGGATTTGGACTCAGTCGCAGGGATGGGTTTGTTTCCGGAGCAGAACTAAAACACTGTTCATTAACCCTTAAATGCCAAACTATAGTAAAAGTTGAAAGAAAAATCTATGTATTCTGTTAATATGTCCTGGGGAGGGGCTAATAACAACCCAATAGCAATTTTTAATTTTTGGTGACCTTTGACCTCATTTTAGTTTGTGAAATATATGTCACAATGGGCATTTCGGGGACCTTATTGCTAAAATGACTTGAATGATGAAACAGTTGACATATAGCTGAAGTATTAGGCATAGCTTATTTTTCATTAGCTTACCTGTTTGTCTACTTTATCCAGTGATGAATGGGTGCTAATCTATCATGTGGATTCCACCATGGGGGCGGCCATATTGGAAAGGTTAGCTGGTGCAGCCAGTGTAGTGTCAGTTCCACTTTTATGCATCAGATGGCAGCACTGATGGTCTAAATATGTCACTATGGGCATTAGGTTGCAAAATTTATGTGGGGTCAGTGGTTTTGACAACCCCCAAAATCGTGTGACAAATTTGTCACAGGGGGCATTTAAGGGCTAATGACTCTTGTTTTATTATTGCCTTTGTCAACATGTGGTTCATAGTCTTTGGTAGATGTTGCCGTACATACTTCCAGATAACCCAAGAGGAAAATCACCTCAACATTTTTGTTTGAATTTCTTTGAAGGTGTAGGATTGACATGACTTTCGCAAATAATCAGGGGCCGGGGGGATATGTCATCTTCTGATGACTCTTGTTCCTTAAGTTGTTGTTGTTTCCATTTGGGCAGATGGGGAGCCAACTGCAGGGTCGAGACTGAGCCACTCCTGGGTGCATTTATATCAAGGAGGACAAGAAAGAATGGAAGAAGGCTGGAGAACCTGCTGTACCTAATAATTTAGCTCCCTAGAGGGACCACCAGACAGGAACCCCTAGACTTTAGAGTAAGGTATTAGCATAACCTCATCTAGTAAGATGATCCAGCTCTGAATGATGCAAAACCCACAACATATATACACAACACAATCAGTGGCTACAGCTGACTGCACTAAGGGAATAACGAGCAAATCAACCAATTACCAGTAACAACCCTCAAGACTGCTAGAAACAATTAAGCAGATGAACAGGGTGTGACAGGTGTTTACCAGTAACAGCATTGTCCTCCCCATCCTCTTGGTTCAGACTAGAGCAGTGTCTAAAGGGCTTACAGTATTTACTTAAATTCTGCTGGCTGTGGACAGAGGAAAATGGTTTACTCTAATTTTGACCAGGAAACAGCGTTGTCTTCAACATTCTACTCCAAGTCGGCCGAATTTTGGATCACTGTGACATTCTTATGCACTAGCAATGCAGCTTGCCATGAAATTGAAATTGAAATTCACATGCAAGCTCTGGCCTCGACGATTGAAAGATTCAGATGGCTGCGTATGGCTTCCAGAGTTCCTTATTTCTTCTTTCTTCTTTTTCTGCCTGTTTAAAATGTCACCTATGGTTGCTTGGTTTGTCACTCGCAACAGTGCGGCGTTTTGCGATTTTCGCAGATCAGCTATTATGGACACATCCCACACAGCCCGACCATCTTGTAGTTATTTCACGGATCACTGAGGAGGGCTTGAATTTTAAAATGGGAGGTGCATTCGGATGAGTTCCTGAGGAATTACAGAAGTGCTTTGATTCCTCTGGTCAGGCATAAAGAAAGCTCAGGCGCTTGTTACTGATATACGAGGGCACGTTTGAGGTACCCTTCATCCTCCATAAATTCTCCACGCCTCTATCTTGCCTGTGGGATCTGATGACCTGTCGGCGCTGGGTAAGAATCAAACAGGGGTTTATGAAGTACTGATCCGAGACCTTAACAAGACTGTTCGATCTCCAGGAACTGACAGCAGGGTCCAGTAATGTCAAGAAAACAGGTGGTTTGAGTTACATGGACTTCTCAACGTCCCTCATCTATCCCAAGCAGGATCACCTATGCTCTGTTTTGCGTAACCTGAGAAGGTGCACGATAAGGCATCAGAAATTTGGGCCAGCCCTAGAGCTGTTTTGACAAAAATGCAGCTGGAGTAATGTCAATAACGTAGTTGTAAAAGCAGGTACTGGAAGCTATGTGGACAATGCATGTACTGTGTGTGAGACATCTTTAGATCTGGCTCACTTGGGACTGAGGACAAAAAAAAATCCATCAGGAACATGCTAAGCTGCCATAGGGTGCTACCTCATCACGCCCTAAGGTCAGGGCCTGGACACTTTTACCAAATCTTCCTGCCTTCACCGAGGGCCAGTGACACTTCCTTTAGCGTCCGCCCGTCCGCTTCACAGGGAGTCGCTTAAAGGTCTGAGTCTACATGACTCAGTGTTTGTGGAAGAAATTATTTTTCTTGGCACGGTAATCGGTAATCTGATTTGAGGAGGTAAAATCGGCTAATGGGCACTGCAGCGTTTAAGTGCAGCCTTAGACAGTCCAACTGTGAGCTGGTTCTTGGACTAACAGTTTGGCTGCTTGAATTTGAACAGTTCTAGCTATTTGGGGAAATACAATGCAGCCTGTAAGTGCTTGGACAGTGAATCCACATAGAAAGAGCTGCAAATCCTACATGGTACAATGTTGGCACAAATAGCCTCAAATTAGAGCTGAAAGCCTCGACTTTAAACTCATGGGTGTTGTTTTTTTAATCCAAAGTGCTGGAACACTGAGCCAAGAAGCATACACTTTATCACTGATAAAATGCTTGTGGACCAAACTGTATTTTCCCATAAGGCTGAGTGCAGAAACCTCTTTAGGATAGGCCATTTCACAAGATGCTTGTGTCATTAGCCCTAGTGCTAAGCACTGTGTGCGCCAGTCAACTGAAAACTGTTACAGCTCTGTAGAGAGACTTAACCGCGAGACGCACTGAATTTAACAGTTGCCCACTGAATTTGGAAAAAGTGCAATCTTTCTATATTGTTACTGTCCCTGAGTAGGTAAACAGTTTGGTTAACTAGCAAACAGTGTTGGTTTTACTTGTAAAGGCAAAAATTGATTACATCCCGCCTAACAGACGGACAGACGGACAGGCACAGACCAAAAGGCACCACTGCAGGACCTGAGTAGTAAGTATGCAAAGTTTGGTTAAGATTATGCAAACAGTGTTGGTGTTATGCTCCAGGCAAAAATTGATTACGTCCGGACGGACAGACAGACAGACAGACGGACAGACAGGCACATACCAAAAGGCACCACTTCAGGACCTGAGTAGTTAGTGTGCAAAGTTTTGAAGAAGACATTAAACGGTTTTGGATGCATCAACCAAAAAGAACGGGAAAAGCCTAAAAAACCATCCCCTGGGGGGAAGAAGACATTATGAATGCATCAACCAAAAAGAAAAAGAAAAAAACCATTGGAGTAACTGGCATAGATTCATTTCTAATGGAACCTCAGCCACTAGTTGAAATGATACTGGCTAACCTCGAACAGAACCAAAGTCACGAGCAGAACTGGTACAGGCTATCCGCAAATAGAAACTCTTTTATACACATAACGTAACTCTTATTTTCGCTCAGACTTCACGACATCTGCATTATCCAAATTAGCGGTAGGATGCAATGTACTCTCTTTCAGTAAATGTTTCCTTTTGCAAAATGTTGCTAAATTTTGCCTGACTGACCACAGCTCATTCATTTTTTACAACTCCGTCTGCTGTTTTGGTTTTCGTCCACATTTCACAGTGTTCCCTTGTTTATTCCGATAATAAAATGTTGCGTTCCAAAGGAAATGTTTTAATGACTGCATCTATCCAAGTCTGCCGGAGAAAAATTGCTGCCGTCTACACTGCCACATACAAAACCATTTTTAAAATCCATATCTGCACAGAAAAATATTCATTATACCTTAGAACAGACCAAAGGAGGATACCAAAATAATTTTTTATCTTCATGATAATCAATAATTAGAAATTATTAGGAATGAGTTAGGATTAACAGAAAATATGTTATTATAAAGAAATGTCTGCCGTAATTAACACAGAATTCAAGCTAAACTGTCAGGTATCTTCTCTGTAAAGCCGTGAAACGGCACATTAAGTAGAAACAACGTTAAGTTCACCCTGCAGTAACAGCACTTGAATATATTTGGCTTTCATTAAAAGTAACCAGTGTAAAGCAGACCTAATGTATAACAGCCAATGTCAACATCAGGCTGTTTCGCATTCCTTCATAGTTTGTGAAGCCTCCAAATTAGGACCATGCCAGCAAACGCAAGTCATTGTTCAGTAACTCCAAAATATTCCATAACTTCATGAGGCCTGTTATGCATCAGTAGTCACAATGTGGTCTCACATCTTATGTAAAATAAGAAAGAACAAACAGTTCACGGGAGAGTACAAATGGTCCAAGTGTGATGGATGCCCCCCTCCCCCCCTCAATAATTTCAATTGCCAAACTTTCATGTGAGCCAACTCCATGGCAGTGCAATACGATATGGAACAAACCATTCCAAAAAAAGGGGAGGGGAGGGGAGGGGGGATTTTCAAAGGGGTGCATTTCTGTTCTTGGAAATCACTCTGTATGAATTCACAGCCAATCATTTAAGCTGTTCAGATTTCATGCAAGCCAACGCCAGGGCTCAATTAGATGATATGGGGCAAACCATTCTTAAAAAGAAGGGGGGGGGAAGAAGGGCATTTATGTTATTGGACAGTTTTGTATTAATTTACAGCCAGTATTAATTTACAGTGTTATATTAATATGGATTGTAGAAAAGGCTGCTGAGGCCAGTGCATTACTTTGTTCCTCCTCATTCCACTGAATCTCCCTCAGGCAGTCTCTTCGGCCTCGGGAAATGAGCGCACAGCGTTCCTCCAGGAAGCCACATCTGCGAACAATTAACCTAGTTCCTCTGTCCACGTCGCTGGAATTCTCAACCGTTGGCACCCAGCGCGCATAGCCAACATATCTGCAAATAGGGCGCAGCGCTGGGGGGAGTGTCGCAGACCCTTCGCCATCCACGCGGTTTCGGCCGTTTGTGGCGGCAAAATGCCACAGTATATCAATGCTCTTAAGGGGATGAAACTTAGCACGGGGAAAAGAGGGAGCAGATGAAGGCTAACAGAAAAGTTCACAGCTGCTGCTTTGCCACTGTTTACATGACCGTGGCTGTATTTATATTATGTACCATTCCAGCTTTTGCATATGAGGCTCTCGGACCTTTCCTATGACGCATGCTATTTTAAAGCCACCGGAGAACCTTATGTTCCGTTGGCTGGGTTCCGAGGGCTACCTTCAGGCATCCAACCCACAGCCGCCGCCGCCGCCCCAGGCCCCTCCCTGTTTGTCTTTTTCGTACACCGCTTCCTCCCCTCTCTTGACGGCGGTGTCTCACCCTATCATTCGCCTGAGTGACCTCTTCGCCGATGACGCCAGGCCCTGTTTGTCGTCTGGCCAGCATGGCTCGCTGGGTCAGCACCCAGCGGTAGCGATGGTTCTGTGAGCCGGCCGACACGCCGCAGGTCGTTCAGAGTGAAAGGCCCCGAGGAAAAACTGCCTCTTCCTGACAGCTGTCTGCTGATGATTCATATAAACAAGGCTCAGGAGAAGCCGGCGTGTGATGGTCCTTCGGTCAGAATGCTGGCAGGTTTTATCCATCATGAGCACTTTGTCATCGTTCTCAATCTCATCGCAGAAAGTGAGCCGCTTTGGCCGAAACAGCCAAACTGAGAACCCGACTGTAACTTCATGCAAATGTTGGAACGGCCCAGATTTGGGCAAGTATCATATGAAGAGTTTATTCCCAAAACGCAATATATCCATTTTACTCATTTTGAGTTAATCAGCTTTTTCTATGTTTGCGCCGATTGCATTTTATAGAAAAACACAAATTTTGACTATGACAAAAAAACACCTTATAGTATGAATTTCTAAAAACGGATTTTTGCACCATGTGTAAGAAGCACAGGGATATCGCTCTATTTTATTACCTTAATTTTTGTAATTTTGGCTCTTATTGCAGTTTGAAAACAAACTCTTCATATTCTGATATGTTGATATTGACATAAATGCAATAAACACATTTGCGTACGCAGGAGGGTACACTCAGGACAGGAAAGAGTGTAAAGGAGAAGATTATATCTCCCGGCTAAGATTGAGATTGCCTGTAATCTCTTGGGATTACTTGGTTGAAATATCAGGGGCGATAAACACCACTTGCCCAGCTGCTACTGTGACCCCAGTTTGAACAAAGCAAAAATAGATGGACATAAATGCTAGTGTGGCACTTTTTCACACGTCACAATGGACTTCGCTGCTGTCTTTGACTCACTCCACTGTCAGCTGGTTCAGTGGTAACTGTGGGATACTGTATATCTTCTGGCCTTTCCATCGATATTCAAATAAACACTGTTTCAGGGAGTCATTCGTCCTGCGTGTCACATGAATATACCCAGTTGTCTTTAACCTATTTTTGACGAAAGACTAGGGAGAATGTGTAAAGAGCTGTGACAAACAATGGTCACAGAGACAATCCTTTTTGGTTTAAAACAGTTTGGAAAGGAGGAAAGGTGCAAGTACGTACGTATGTCTTTTGCAATTTTTAGTTCCACGTCAGTAAAGAAATCTGCACCTTAATTAAATCTGGGCTGAATGGGTGCGTCAGTCAAACGTTGATAAAAACAGCAAAGACACTCGCCTCCAAAAAGTGAATATGGTGTGAGCACCAAAACAATTTGTTTTAAAATTTAAACAAAAAATATCTACTTGCACTTAGATATTTTTTTGTCCTAATTAAATTGTTGCATTGGATGGTGTCGGTTTTTAATATTCACTTTTTGGAGTGCGAATATCTTTGCTGTTTTCTGCAATTTTTAAAAAGAACTCTGCTTACCGTGGCTCAAAGAAATTTGACTTTCTGCAAAATAAGGTGTTTTGGACAAAGCTGGGCAAAACTGGTTCAATGGTTTAGGTCTAAACAAGCTGGTGGGCAGCTGACTGCACAGGCGAGCCAGTTGGTTGACCAGCTTAAAGTGTCCAAAACACTGTGGAGACCTGTTTAACCAGCTCATGCTGGTTTTAGCTGGAATTTTTTAGCAGGGTCTTTGTCAGTTTGTTCAGTGGCATTGTGGGATACGATGAATCTTCCAGCCTTGCCATAGTGCATGAAAAAGAGACCCCCTACCTGCCACTCAGCCTCTTGCAGAGAAAGATCCGGGGAAAGTCAAATTTTATTATGACTACCAGCATATACTGTGATCTTATGCATGAGTCATCAAATTTCAGGCGTGGCATTTATCTTTGGAGTTTTTGAATCAAATCTCTTGATTTTCTGTTGAACATAGCTTTGGAACCACCCTGAGTGTCCTGGCGGATCGTGCTATGGAGCCATAATTTTAATATCCTACAGATCATCACTGGAGAAATTACAGAGAGAAATAATTGAGTAAACTGTAACCTCTTTCCATACAGAAACTAACAAATTATATTTAATCTCTGGCAAGAAGTCTGAAGCATTGAGCAACAATGGGGCACTGGTATTGATGGAGACAATGCTAGCGAGCAGCTGCTATCATTTCAGCTTAAGGGGTGTGTGAATGGGGAGAGACCGTTCGAGAATATAGATTGCAGTACATTATGTCAAGGAGTGGTTAACAGAGGAACATACCCTTTACATTGTCAAGATTTTAGCCAGCTAAGCTGGCTGGTGGATGTAATGTAGTCCAATAATCCTCCATGACTGTAGGGGGCAAGGACGCAAAAGGATGGTGCGGGAAGACAATCAAAGGTGGGCTTGGACTGTAGGAAAGGCATGGAATGTTAGATGGGGATTGGAGAACAGGAAGTGAATGCATGTACTGCAGCTAACTGTCTAATAAATAAAGTGTATATAAATCAGTAAACCAAAGTCCTGCTACATTTGCAATATTACAGCGGATAACTTGAAAGTCTTGTCAGAAGACGTTGAGGCTGCATCAGTGATGATTGATTCACATACAGTTGTGATAGATTTGAACACGCGTTGGAATACGTTGATTGGACGGGCACGAATAGTGAAGAAACAAATTTAATTACGACTCTGCCTGGTGGTGCCCAATGACATCATATAGAAAGTATAGGGAAGTGCAAGAAGCGATCTTTGATCTGAAATTATACAATTTTATGGAATATATATTCTAATACACTTTACGTATGGTTACTCAGAAAAATTCCATCATAAATCTGCTTTTTTAAAGGTTCTAATTCTGAGCTTCCACAGGAATGCTTTTTGTCCATCCCGGCAATTGGTTTAGATTCAACAGGAGGATGCTCATTTATAAAAGTAGCAGTGAAATATGGTGCTGGATCTTTTATGGTGTATTGATTTGAATCTATTGGTCAAGGGGCTCTTGTTAAACTCACAAGACTCAGAAACTTTCAGCAAGACAATTACTGACAACCATTTTGGCAAATCCAAAAAGGGATGTTTCTCTGGGCACTAAGTCAGATGTTTTGCTCTGGCATTCTCAGTCTTCATCCTCAAAAATGATCAAAAATGTGATGTTAATTATAGGCGGGCACCATGATGGCGCAGAGGGTAACACTGCTGCCGCACAGCGAGAGGGTTGTGGGTTTGAGTCTAAAATTGCCCACAGGTATGCGTGTGTGAGTGTACGCCCTGTGATGACTTGCTGAGCTGTACAGGGTGTGTCCTTTCACCCATACTCAGCTGGGATTGGCTCCAGCTCCCCTGTGATCCGAGCGAGGAGAAGCAGCGTAGATAATGGATGGATGGATTAAAAGTGACAGACCAAAGATATTAATAACAGACTCCCTGAGGAGGCGCAGTCACAGACCATAAAAACGCTAATCAATCTGATGAAACTGTACTGAATCTGGGACAGAGGGTTTCACCTCCAGAGCAGACACACAGCATAGAACACAGGTGCTGGAATAACTTTGACACACTTTATTTTATCTTTTGCGACAAAAGGTTCATTATGAATAATTTTTAAAAATTATTATTATATAAAAATGTAAGAAAAGATGCGGTACAGATCATTTTCCATATTTGCAGCAGCGCAGCAGCATAATTCATTGAACAGTGATAGAATTGGGATTTTTTTGCAGAGTCAATCATCTGATCAGAGTCCAATTAAACACAGACTTCAAGCAGTCATAGTATGCAAACTAGACATTAAAAATGATTGCTTCATTCTACTGCATGTTTCATTTTCCATCATACAACAGTTAGTTCTAACCGAGTAATCTGATTGGACGAGAGCCATTCCATGAGTGCCGATGATAGAATACAACATCACAGGGCCGTACTATACCAGCAAAATCGCTCCACTCACAGGTGTTTTAATAATTGTTAATTACACTAACTGCCAACCACAAAGCGCTACATTGTTAGAAACAGTCAAGTCCCGATCCATTTGTGGAACTATTTGCACTGGCAAAGCCACATAACTGATTAAATAAACAAAGAAATCATAATCTGTTGTTGCTTATTGCGGTCAACTAATAAGTGGCATTTGTAGAACTGTTGTATAAAACAGGCTGTGATATCTTCGCATCACAGCCGTGGTGATATTCAGCAACAATCGTGTGATGTTGCTTCATGCTGCATTGACATTTTTAAATGGTTTGTCAAATATGGATGTTTTTACATCCTTTCAACTTCAGAATTCAGAACAAAAATAAACAAGCATGAAATACTATGATCCCCCGCCACGGGATGGCTGATAACTGGCCTGGAAACAAAACATGGTGGAGGGACGGACAGATGGACGGGATGAAAAGGCACTTACACAGTAAAGATATAGCCAAAGTTCTGGCCCGAAAAGAAGCATGGCAGATGGACGGACAGACAGAGATGCAGGAGGGCATCTATCATTCCTATATCCCTCCCTTTTTGTGGGTATAAAAATTTCACTGGGATGATGCTCAAAATTGTTTACTCTACAGCTCTGTATAGAGAAATTAAAAGAATGATGATACAAATACCACATAATCTTGTTGGATACCATTAGATTTACCATAAAGCTCATCCTAGCACTGTTCTCTCATAGCAAGGAGATCGTTCTAGTAAATAAACAAAGAAATCATGTAAATTTGATAAGTGGCATTTAGAACTGTTGTATAAAAAGCAATATCACACTTGAATTGATGTTGTTGGAACTATTTGCACTGGCGTGGTGAATTCAGCAACAACAACTCCCCTCGTGTGATGTTTAAATAAACAAATGTGCTGCATTGACATTTTTAAATGGTTTGTCAAATATGGATGTTTTTACATCCTTTCAACTTCAGAATTCAGAACAAAAATAAACAAGCATGAAATATATGATCCCCCGCCACGGGATGGCTGATAACTTTGGTAGAACGGACAGATGGTTGGATGAAAAGGCACTTCTACACAGTAAGATATAGCCATATATGAAATTTAATTGAGAAATATTGATCGGACGAGGAGTTCTGGCCCGGAAAAGAAGCATGGCAGATGGACGGACAGACAGAGATGCAGGAGGGCATCTATCATTCCTATATCCCCTCCCTTTTTTGGCGGGTATAAAAATTTCACTGTCCAATGAATGATGATGCTCACTGTAGATTGTTTACTCTACATAGCTCATCCTTATAGAGAAATTAAAAGCAATAGTTGGGATTTTATTGGGCAAAGGCACTACAAATACTTAAATGCCTGTTTATTTGAGTATCAGCATGCAACATCTATAGTTGGATACCATTAGATTTACCTGATAAACTTCCGCCTCCTTTTTTTTTTCGTATGCCAGTTGCTCACCCATCGATAATTTGGCAACCACTTCCGCTCAACACTGAGCAACATCGTTGGCATGGTGGATCAGTGGGTAGCACTGTCTTCTCATAGCAAGGAGATCCTTGGGTTCTGTTGACTCTAAATTGGCCGTACATAAAAGTGTGAATTGTGTCTGTACACTGCAATGTGGATTGTTCACATTTCCAGGGTGCAGTTGTCATATGTCCAGATAGGGGTTCTGATCCAGCTACCCTGGCCAGGCCAGAGACGTTTCAACAGAACATGGATGAAGGTTGTCTCTACTGCATGGGGTCGGTTTTGTTGGAAAGTGCAGGCGGATAGTTAGTGTCTGCAAATAAAATATGCTCAGAAAATAACTGCATTGCTGCCAGGATTGCACAGGCCTCACAAAAACAGGGTTTTAACATGCTGCTTAATAGCAGATTTATTTCTTCTCGGGGTAACAAACATGAAACCTGCAAATTGCCTTACACCCTCTTGAGTTTATTGGGCAGTCATAGAAAATTCGAAACAAGCCCTTTTATATCTGCAAAAATTTCAACAGCACATCCCGATTTACTATTCGTTCATCGTGAGACAGTGGACTGTTCTACTCCTTCACCTAAATGGTGGAAAATCAAAGCCAGTTGACCTATATTCACAAGATTTAGCAGGCTATTAGGAAAGCAAAGGGCAGGATAAAAAAGTGACAATACTGCAATTAAGAAGCTTTTTATAACTGCTGTGTAAACATCAAAGTAGAGGTGGTTCATCACAAGGCAAGCAGGTCTCAGGTCAGTAAAAAGCATGTGGAGTACCTTGATTTTCACACTTTAGTTACCATCATAATGAGACTGTTCTCCACAGGAATTGAAACCAGCTATAACATGCAAGACACATAAACTCAAGCGGAAACCTTGGCAACAATGGAGCAGCCTGTACTGTTACCAGTCTTGATTAAACACATGAAGAGCTAGTGTCGAAAAAAGGCATTTACAGGGTACTGTACACCCTCTGAACTGAGTGGTCTGGAGGAATTGAAAATACTCTTCAAAATGGTTAGACAGACACAAACACACAAATGGTCAAAGCAGTGATCTTGAAGTTCCTGGTTTTGTTCACGTTGACAGCAACGATGGCATAAAGGGTGAACTTCTGGAGGTGCTTTTGGACCTCATGTCCCAGATATCACCTCAAAACCAAACAAGTGTAGCTTGTGTGACATCACTCAATCAGATGGTATCTAAGCCATAAGCAGCGTTTGAGCTGCTGCCACGACTGTCATTAACTAATAAAAAACGACCGGGAAGTATTTATGCGGTAGCCATGATAAGTGTGTTCGAATTCTCTAAATCAGGGGTCTCAAACTGGTCTGTAAAAGGGCCAGGGGGCTGCAGATTTTCAATCCAACTGAGCAGAAACTCACCTGATACAACAAATTTAATTAACCGATCTCAGCCTGCACAGTTGATTAGTTGTATCAGATGAGCTTCTGCTCGGTTGGAGTGAAAACCTGCTGCCCTTCAGCCCTTTTACAGACCAGTTTGACACCCCTGCTCTAAATGTTACAGAAAGGAGCTTCAATGCTTCCGAACTTATCTTATTTAGGATTAGGTTCATCTGAACCGTCCTTTACAAAAACGAAAGAGATGACTTTATCCAACAATTCTGTGCGGTTGCAATATTTAAAGCGACAACCATCTGTCCAGCCAATCACCGAAACAAACGATCGTGATGGTCAAGAGACGCATGATTACATCGCCTTGTAATTGCATTCAGACTATTGTTTATTGTTTGCTTATTTTTTCATTGACAAGGATCCCCATTAGCTGACACCAAGATGTCAAGATGTATATAAAACATTTCTCTGCATGCTGTTAGATTTTGCACGGTGTAGACTAATCAGCCCACTATTTGCCCCTCAGGTGAAATGCATACGCACATTCCAGCTGTAAATTATTTTAAATTTGGGAATGTAAGTTTTAATAACTTTCTGAAAAAATATAGGTAAATTGTCAGAAAGTCTTTTATCAACATTTAACCACTTGAGATGTTCACGCATAACAACAGCATTTGACATGACAACCACAGCACAATAATTACTAAGCAAAAATTGTTCTTGTAAACGTCCTACTTCTCTGATGATTCATGTCATTTACCTTTGTGGGTCAAGCGTCCTTACATGGGTAAGTAGACACTAGATTACTTTAGTATCATAATCAAGTAACTTAGATAATGCTAACTGACGCAATGTTGCCTGTTAGGATGGTAACAGCTGAATTTAGCCCAAAATTGCGCAAATAACTTTTCCTTCCCTTTATATCCTGTCACTATATTAGTTAGCTGGTCTGCAGCCACCTCTGTAATCACCATCAAATGCATTATGAAATCTATCTATAAAGCAAGAAGCGTCTGTCTGTGTGTCTGTCTCTCTGACTGTTTGTCAGATCGGCCTAAGCTTTCGGATATGGCTTGCGCATGGCACGATAGTGTGCATCCTTCATTTTGAAGCTTTTTCGATTAATTTTCAAAAAGTTACAATCCCATACGCCTGTGTAACCTATCTAGCCTGTCGCGCTCTCGCTCTCAGCTATAGCCACGCCTCAGGAAAAAAAGTTCCCGCTCTCGCTCTCAGCTATAGCCACGCCTCAGGAAAAAAAGTTCCCGCTCTCGCTCTCAGCTATAGCCACGCCTCAGGAAAAAAATTCGCGCTCTCGCTCTCAGCTATAGCCACGCCTCAGGAAAAAAAGTTAAAAGAGTCCCATATGCTACTGCTATACCGCTCTTGGTCACCAGAAAGTTTGCATAGGCTTATGGGACTCTCACCTGCAAGTAGGCTATTTCTTAAGTTTCACCACACTGTTCTCATCAGCTCATCGTGCTTGCCGACATGGCTAGAACATGGTCCGATTGACTAAAACATTGCCTAAAGTTCCCATGCCAAAGCATGTTTTCAATATTTCATTTTCATGTCAAGCTCTTCTTTACGATTCAAAGTACTGCATATGTGCAGTCTTGATTGATACTCCCGGAGTTTTTTATAGCATGCACTTGTGGATAGGCTATTCGTTGTTTTATCGCATTAATATTGAGACCGCTGTCCATTCTCTTCCCTGTGATTTCACTTGCTAGCGTTTCTAACCTATTGCTAGATACCATTCGAAATGCTGCATTAGCAGTTTATTTTGTCCCTATCTTCCTCTGACAAATAAACGCTGGTCTCAGAAGCTAACACAGCCTCATTTGGCCATCCATGAAAAAGCTACTTAAGCTCCCACTTTTCTATAGGAATACATGCTTCCTACGGGCACTGCACTAGTATTCACTGACTTGAGACTTCTTTCAAATTTTCTCATTCAGAAATGCTGGTGTGACTGGCATACAAATTTACCTGTAGTTCAGTGGTGAAAGTTTGATGCTGTCCAATAACACACAGTAAGTCTCAACTGTATCGTATTCGGCAGTGACCATCTTTTACGGCTCAACTTGAGATTCTTGAATAAAGTAACGCTATGTCAGGAGGTGTGTGCCGCAGATGGGATTTTTCCAACGAATGTCACCCCAGACACGCAGTCATTCATACAGGTAGATAATTCTAATGCATTCACTTTCATCAAAGGGCGATAGTCTGAATAATCCTTGTGATACCTCATTCAATTGTAGATATCTGCTTAACGGAAATTCATTTTAATGAAAATCTTCAAGATTTAAAGCTTTTTTTTCATTCGACTGTAGATATTGGCTTAACGGGTATTCATTTAAATGAAAATCCTCAGGATTTAAAGCCTATTTTTTTGGCAACTGGGTGTCAGATAATACAATTACCTATGGTGACGACTCATTATGTGTGACAAGAGCATTACAATAAATTTGACGACATCTTTAAGGTATATCACTTTTTATTTTTGGTTAAACTGTTAAAAAGCGTGTGCTCAGCATTGATCTCACCTACTGGTGCTCTTAATCTCCAAAATCACGTTTTTTGAAAGGCTTACTCAACTTTCGGTCCTGCAGACCACAGTGTCTACAGGTACACAACTTCATTTCCCCAAATACTGGCTCCGTTGCCGTGCAACAAAACAGTCAGTCCCTTGCAATTATAGCCAGTCATAATTATGTCCTTTGAAAGAAAGTGATTATACAAGTGGTCCAAATCCTCTCTTGAGTTAGGTGCTATGAGAAATAATGCACTCAAAGAAAATAAATGTTGGGTTCTAAAAGATTGAGCAGTTAGTGCAATCCACCACAAAATCTGACTGGAAAAGAGTCCAACTTAAGATTTTAGGAGCAATGCAAGGCATTGACTGGGGTTGGTTTATTTCTGTCTCTCACTTTTTGACTGAGCTACATACAAATACCTCTAAACCTAATGTACCAGGGACATTTGTCTCTCTGAAGAACAGCAAACAAACTAACACAAATCCATATGAATTCTACTGCTTTACCAACTAACATAACCTGCCGTATTGTACTTGCCTGTTCTCACTGCTCAACCTCAACCTGCTGCAGAGCACAAGCCCTCTGTCCCGGGTGACTGCACACGTAGGGTGCACCTCTGTTCTCTGAAACTGCATCCATGTTTCTTTCACTCGCGTCTGTTCCTTAAGTCTTAGACCCTCCCACCGAGGACACAGGGAGAAATGCGAGGAAACCATAGGAGGAGTGATGCGAGTAATATGTTTTTCGAGAAATGAGACGTCCTTACCTCTGAAGCATCACGTGAAGTGACGTGCATTTCTGATGACATCTCGTGAGTGGAGATGCTGTCATGACTGTTGTTATTGGTTGACATCATGGCTTCCAGCAGATTGTGATCAGGAAGGCCGCTCTTGTGTATCCTCACTTATGGCTTCTCAGAGCCTCCTCCTCCTTGCTTGAAGAAATACGGGCTTCAAGACGACCTGCTAGACGGCAGAACTGGAGGAACTTCTAGTCCAAGAGAGGATGGAGGAGTCAAGAAATGTCAAATAAGATAAACTGAGATGTATCCAGTGAGTTGCCCAACAGAATGACGAAACTCTCGAGTTTAAGAAGCACCACCTCAATGAAACGGTTGTGTTGCCTTTAATAATTAACTGCTGCTGATGCACCTATTTGGGAAAAGCTTAAGGACTGTCGTGTTTGTAATAGAATTAAACATGCTGTTAATGGAAGCCCCATTCCTGCCTTACCCTATTCCTGGAGATTCACTATCCAGTAGTTTTTGTTCTTACCCTAAATTTTCAAACCTTGCAGAAGATATTATCTTAAGCTGTTGATTGGTGGAATCATATGGTGCTTCAACATTATAGTAGCGTAGCTGGAATTGACTGCAAGAATTCTCCACATCTGGCCCCCAACAACATTTAAAAAAAGTGGTGTACTATTTTAACTCTTACATTTAAATTTAACATTTTACTTTCAGATTTAACATTTACATTTAGCATGTAAAATTTACATTTAACATTGACATGATATTTCATGCATTTTCAGAAGAGAAGTAAGTATGAGGAAGTTCTCAAATATTGCCATAAATCTGGTAAAAAGGAGACTTTTTTGAAAAATTCACACATCTTTTTATAACATTGTTTGGAGCTAAATGTGGCGAAATCCGGCTGTTTATTTCAGCGTGCGCCACTTTACGATGGGTGCCCTGAAGAATTTGGGCTATTTAAGGCTGAAATGAAAGCAGTTTTCCCAGGAACAGGGCTGGGCAGAGCCATAATAAAATCTGCCGGCACACGACCAATCAACAGGAGACTCCAGCACTGAGGGACAAAGGAAAGTACTGGGCAAGCTTAAGTCTTAAGTACTAAAGTAAACAAGGAACAGGTGACAACAATCATTACATCATTAAATCTGGAACCAGAACAGTTGAGTCCTTTCTCTGTCCTTTGGTGATGGGCAAGAGCTGTGACAGTTGTTTACATTCTGTAGTTTCATCGCAGCTAGATACACACTAAAATACTGCTTAATTATGTAATGGTTTGTATTATCATTCATTCATTGCAATTTTTACTGATAATGCAATTTTAATTTCATACATTTGTAATGGTCTGGAGTCAATTTGGTCCAGTAGGGCCAACCCATACACTGGCGCACATGCTAGCCCCCCAGGACAGGTCAAATTCTGTTTTTGCTGCATCCTGTGTCTATGGTCTGTCTGCCTGATCTAGGAGGCTGAAACAGAATATACAGAATAATAAGAGAGCTTTAGTCTTATGATCTTACAGTTCACTTTTTCCTGAACATCATTATCTCATCGTTACTCTTGTTTATGGTTCACAATGAAGCCCCTTTCTCAGCAATTTTGTTGTAAAAACTGGCACGATTTATATGAACGTACCATTTTCCATTCATTTATAACTGCAAATGGCTGTGTGTAAAAGCAGTTTGATTCCTCTAGTTGCCCAATGAAAATCCCACTAATGGCCCATACTGTCTTTATTGTTGCGCTATGTACACATTAACGCATATTTCCAGAGAAAATGTTTTAAAGGCATCCCACCACTTTCTGATCGCACAAATAGACGCCTTGACCCATTTTCTAGAAGAAACTGACCAAATTGCAAACAGCATCGAAGAGACTTGTAATCATTGTGGAGATGTGATTCGTCTGCTCCACCGGATAACAGACAACACGGTCTGGAAACCACCCAACCCAACTGTTATTATGTGGGTGTACAAAGGTCTGCTGTGGATTTTAACACTGGAAAAGTGTTTCATATGGAACAACAGCAAGTGCTCAAAGTGGCCAGTGAGCCACACGGTTGATATAGATGCAAGTGAAAAACAACTGATGTCGTGCAAAATGGCAAAGTTTTTGGACTATTAGTAGTGCATTACTGAGACTAACGTATGATAAATGATCATATTCGGATTTTCCAGCCTTCCAGTATTCAGAAAATAGTTTGCTAATTAAATATTATTTGTGAGGCTCTCGTTTACTGAGGTTCCAGCCTCATTCTTTGGACTAAATGGCAGAGGGTTTTCGAATATGGTATTAATAATTGGTTTCACTATTTTTGTGTAGTTGAATCATGGTAGAGCCATAGCACTTAGTTTCACTGGGTGTTAAGTGTTTTCACAAGTACACTGTGTAAATCAGACACTCTATGGTCAGATCTACTTGTTTATGCTAATCAACTGCATGCATTTGGATATTTTTTGGACATCAAACTCATACGAATAGTCAAAATTCCTTTCTAGTTTGACTGTTTGAGTTGTGTCCAGTCAATTCAATTTACTGAGTCATCAAATAAATGAGAAGACTAAAAACAGCACATAAGAGTTGTACAGAAACTAGAATAGAAATGGGGACACATTTTCTTTCGATCTTTTCCATTTATTTTTGCATGTGTCACTGCCAGCACGCCAACTGGGTAGCAAAAGGTACTCTACATTGCCAAAAATATGTGGATGTCTGTTCATCTAGCATCTTGTCCCAAATCATGGGCACAAATCTGGAGATGCACTCACTTTTGCTGCCATGACAACACTGTGCGGGAAGGCTTTACTCGAAGTACTAGAATCTTCCAGCATTGATTTTCATCCACATAAAACAGGAAAAGCGTTTGTGAGGTCGGGTAGTAATGTTGGGTGATAAGGCCTGGCACACAATAGGCTTTCTACTTGATCCTAATCGAGTTTGATGGGGACGAGATTGAGTCGTTCTGCACTCATCTCGATAAACCTGGTCTGTACGGAGCTCGCTCTTTGTGACAAACTAAGGGAAAAAAGGAGTCAGACACTGGATCAGGTTCAAGGAAGATTGATCTTTATTAACCCTTTAAAGTCTGACTTACGTTTTCTTTTAAGTAGGTTCCAAGTCAGAAAAAGCATTTGTGTCATATTGCAGGAAAATGTAAGTAAGTAAAACTTTATTTATAAAGCACTCCTCCCAGCACGAGTGCACGGAGCACTGCACAATGGTTGAAATAAAATAAGCCAAAAAGGAAAGAAAAGAGAATAAGAACATGGTAGAAAGCGAATAACAGTCAGATACAAGGTACAACAATACGAGGACACAACAGACTAAAATGGGGTAATATACAGAGTGTACCTATCAAAAGAGATTACACCTGGCCAAAGGCCTGCCTAAAAAGGTGTGTTTTTAATAGTTTTTTGAAGCGCAGTTCTGAGGGCGCGGATCTCAGGTCCATGGGAAGGGTGTTCCAAAGCCTTGGAACTATAGCTGCAAAGGCTCTATCACCTTTTGTTTTTAGCTGGATCCGAGGTACAGACAAGCAGCTGATTTGAGGACCTCAGACACCGATTTGAGCTGTGGAGTTGAATGAGTTCACAAATGTATGATGGGGAGTGGCCATGGAGGGCTCTGAAGGTGAAAACCAGGACCTTGAATTGGATTCTGTCCTGGATTGGGAGCCAGTGCAAGGTGGAGAGGATGGGAGTGATATGGCAAGATTTTTTTTGGACCTGGTGAGCAATCTGGCAGCGGCATTGTGAACAAGCTGGAGCTGATCAATAGAGGATTTATTGAGACAGGTGAACAGGGCAAGTCATGATGAAATGAAGGCGTGTATGGCCATTTTCAGTTCTGTGTGGGAAAGGATGGACCGTAATTTAGCAAGGTTCCTTAAGTGGTAAAAACAGGATCGGGTTAGAGATTTTATATGGTTATCCAGGAGCATGGCTTGGTCAAAGAGAACCCCTAGGTTCCTGATGACGGGACGAACATTTCCCTTTAGGGACCCCAGGTGGTTTGCCATTCTTGATGCAGTGGTGTCGTTAGCAATGACCAGTACCTCAGTTTTACTGGCGTTTAATTGGAGGCAATTGCCTGCCAACCATTGCTCAATGGCAGACAGGCAATTGAGCAGGGTGGAGAGGCTATTGAGGTTGTCAGTATTGAATGGGAAGAGGAGTTGAATGTCATCAGCAAACAGGTGGTATGAGATGCCCTTAAAGGAACTGATAAGGGGGAGCATGTACATGTTAAACAGAATGGGAACCAGAACTGAGCCCTGCGGGACCCCGCATGACAGAGGGGAGGGGTCAGATGCAAAGGGACCAACAGCTACTGAGAAGGTTCTCCCACTGAGGTAGGAGGCGAACCAATTCAGAGCGCTCCCAGAGATGCCAATCCATTCCTTGAGCCGAAAATGTCACATACATATTCTGTATCTGCTGGTTGCAGCGCTTCACCGAAGCTAGGCACAGACACTTCCCTTTAAAACAATTATTAGTCCTGACTTGCGCTCAGTCATTTTCTAAATTAACAATACATTCACTCCGAAAACACTCCAAGTTATCAGGCGTTGCCAGCTCTCCCCGTTAAAGTAAGGTGACTATCATTCATTCCGACGCGCACTTTGGTGCATTTAAATTAGCCTTATTGGAAATTTCACAAAGGTGTTTCAAATGCTCTTTTATTTCACTTCAATAATTTAAACAATCAGAAAGCGCAGGTTAAATCGCTTGATGTGCCGATAAAGTAGCGCAGAGGTTCCAGAGCAGTTTGTTTTTCATAAAGCATAGGCCTGTTTATGAATAAATTATTTTTCTGTTCTGAATTCAACCCATTATTTCACCACTGTTAGCTGCATGCATGCAGAGAGAAGCCATGTCTTCAATTGCCAATGGATTATTAATATAATTGGAAAACGAGTCAATAAGGAGAAAGATTGAACTAGCTAGGACTAATGGTTGTTAAAAAGGGATGTATCTGTACATCCCAAAAAAAAAAAGAAATTCCAGTTCTGCCGCCAACACTGGGCTCTGGTCCAAAGTCAATTTCGTAGGGTCCATCCGGAGGGAGGGGGAGGCACTGTTGGGATGAATGACGATTGGAACAGGGGAGACAACAGCAAGGGAAACAGATTTCAGAC
Source organism: Gymnothorax javanicus (assembly GCA_029692085.1). Classification (NCBI taxonomy): domain Eukaryota; kingdom Metazoa; phylum Chordata; class Actinopteri; order Anguilliformes; family Muraenidae; genus Gymnothorax; species Gymnothorax javanicus. The sequence goes on from CM056194.1 coordinate 7,954,949, forward strand.
CCAAACCGGGGGCAGAATAAGGAGCAAGAAGCAGGGAAGGAATATACTCTGACAGAATGGCTAGAAAGAGAATTGAATATGAAGGCTAGTCAACAATCTGGCAAAGGATAAAACAAAAAACAGTGACTTAAATACACAGAGACTGCAATTTACTACAAGGATCAGGCACGGGAGAAAGGCAATGGAATGCACAAGGGGAGGGGCGAGTCCACAAGACAATAATTGAATAATGAGAACCAGTTAACAAAATGAAACTGCAACTAATGCTGACAGCCAAATTTTGAGGAATGGAACAAAAACACAGACATGAGATGTGATCGAAGGGCCTTCCCTAGACTGTTGGAAGTGCGTATACATCTGGAATGTGTTTTTGTTCTATTGCGTCGAGATTGTTCTCAGAGAGACTTTCAGTCTGGTCCTAATCATGAAAACGGCCCTAAACCCAGGTTTGTTCATATTCTTCTGAACATGTAGTCTGCCTTGGCATCATAAATTACACCAAAGAATATCCAGATTACTGATAACACCATGCTGACATATACTGTATGAAGATTGACTTCTCTCAAAACATAATGGGAAATGACATGCACAAATGCATGTCATGTAATTGTAAAATGGCAAGTTAAAATAGTGTAGAAATAATTGAATATTGTCTTTGTTTTTAACAAGAAAATCAAATCAAACAACAAAAGAGCATGTGATTCGATTGGCTCTATCAACTGAAAAACCAAGAAATTTGAAAAAGAAAACATTTTAATCGCATCAACTTTTTCTACTTAATTTTAGCTTTTAGTTTTTTGAAGATACAACTTGAAGTGGAATGATTCTTTTTACCAGTGAAGTTTACTCTTGATTTTAAAGCAGCAGCACTGAATTTTATTTGCAGAACTGTAATCTGTTTTCTGTCCATACTTGTCCTAAGTGCTTAACTTCAGGGAAAATGTGATTTTCTAAACCTTAGCACCACTTAGAAAAATGTATGCTTCCACTTTAAAAGGGAAAGGATAGTTGATATTGCCCTCAGTTTCTAAACCAATAAAATAGAACACATCCAACTTCACAATGTGCATACGGAAGGTGAATGCAACCTGACACTCCGTATAAACGGGAAAATCTTTAATTTGTGGCTTTTTCCAGGCCTATTTCAGACGCATTACGCTCAGAGCCAAGAGAAAGTATGAACCTTTAAGTGTCCCCTGTGTGCGGACCAGTGATTCCCTCGAACAAAACAGCAGCCTTTGATTACTCACGGTCTGGGCGGAGGGCCCCAGCTGGCTTTCCGTTTAACTGCAGCGCAGCGGCCGACGTGGCATTGAGCACGTGCAGCTTGGCTGGGCGGCCAGCTGTTCCCCTGACATCACGTAAAACACGTAAAGGCATTATCTGAAGAGAGAGAGAGAGAGAGAGAGAGAGAGCGCAGGGGCCTCCTCACATCTCGCAGAACGCAGTCAATCTCCCAAAGCCCATCGACCTTCTCACCTCTAGAGCAGCGCAGCCTCTGATCATATGCAGAGTGACACTGGTTTGGAGTGTATTGCTTTTGTACCTCAGTAAATTGTAATGAGCTCGTGAACAAGAGGTTAAGATGAAAGCTGTCACCTTTCTTACTATTTATCCCCCCAGTGGGTGATCTTCTTTTTTAATAGGACTACATAGGGACTCAACATGTACAAGCATACTACTCTGTATATCTCAAGTGTATAATATACTGTATGATATAATGCTACCTCGGGTGATTTTTTTTTTTACTTTTTTTAGAGGAGCGCAATTCTCTGGCACTGAAAATATTTCAACAAGATTCTGATGAATTGCAAACAATATCCTCCCTCTTTCAGAATAGAGCACGACAGCATCACCGTGCAAATTTAAAATCTGCAGTTTTCAAAATGGAGACGGTGCAATGTCAGTTCCTATTTAAGTATGAAATTTTATTCGGGTCATGTGACTGCCATGACTGGCGCTTCATTGGAGGCTCTGAGAGAAAGCGTTAGTGCAGTCATTAGTGGAGATTTGATCGCCGGAGTGTGAATAAAGCTGTGCGAAGGAAGTGGTGCGTTCATGTGTTCATCTTCTCAGAGCTCACTTTACATGTACTGTAAACTACATCTGACTCAGGTGGGTTGTTAAAGGTTCAGGCCGAACTCAGCTTTTCCCGCACATACATGTCGCCTTTGTTGGATTCACATGTACACTGAGCTGAATTAAAAGAGGATATTTTACTGTATGTGCACTCATCAAACATGGAGCTTTGACGGAAATTCTGATAGGCCACGGGGTCTAGCTTGCTTAACATAGGAGGTGCTACCTCCTGGAGAGTCACCTGACTGCATTTGATTGTCATCTGACTGTGCTGTCACATGATTGCGTGGCCGGTAATATGTTGGGCTTATTTAAGTTTGCCTTCCCGAGTAGCTGTTCCTCAGCGCGCTAACTCAACAACCCTCCTCCACCCCAGCTCCACCTGTCTTTTATAGCATGCATCGATTATATTCTCTTGTGAGTAAATTACCGTTAAAAAAACAATGTCTCTTCCTTTTGAGGTCATTGTTGCTGTTGGCTCTGTTCTGTGGAGGGGAGGTTAGTAGCAGCTCCCTGCCTTCGGTTCCATGCTGGACGGGCAGGGATCTCTCAGAACAGAGCCATGCCGCCAAACCCAATGTATGCTTGTATGCTAATATGCCCACATGCTTTCAATAAATGTTCTCTTTATGACAAAGTGGTCCTATCAGAAATATCAGTCTGGCATATGTAATGTAAGGCCATTCACAAAACCCCTGAAAAACTGAGAAGAATCACGTATTTCCGTTCTAATACCCTCTGAACCTGATAAACACAATGATTAAACCAGGGGTGTCCAATCTTATCCATAAAGGGCCAGTGCGGGTGCTGGTTTTTGTGACAGCCCAACACGAATACACCTGCTTCTAATTAACAGGGTCTTGACTAAACCCCTGATCACTTAATTTGTTTAATCAGGTGCTGTGTAACAAAGACCTGCACCCACACTGGCCCTTCATGGATAAGATTGGACACCCCTGGATTAAACCTTTAAACCTGAACCTCTAGTGGTCAGGAAACTGGCTTCTCAAACAATCCATAATCAATCAGAGTTTATGCGTCGGCAATCAAATTTGATTTTGGCTTCTTTTCTGTGTAATGGAGCAGAACTATCCTGAATAGCTGACACCTGTCACAGGCCCTCTAATGGTCCACTTGTTCTATGAGCTAATGAAACATATCTGTGCAGATTTTAGGATATAAATTTGAGAAGAACAACAATTAAATTTTTCTTTGAATTGTACTGACACATAACATCATCACATCATAACATCAATAATGTTGATTATTTCAAAACAATGGCTAATGACAAAGTCTGTGAATAGGTCTGCGACAAGGTTTGGATGCAGGAGACACGGGACCACAAACCAGCGTCAGGATGATCGGTGTCAAAAGCTCATTGATGCACAAAAGCAACAAAGATTTCCTGTCTGAACTGAACCAACAGAAGGGCTACTGTAGCACAATCTGCAGGAATATTTAATTAACAGTACCAGTTAAGCGTGTCACGACACACAACGCATCGCCCCCTGCTAGGTATGGGCCTTTACAGCTGCAGACCGGTCCGATTGCCCATTTTGACCCCTGTCCACCATCGATGATGCCTATTATGGCCATTTTTTTCATATCCCCATCCAACACATTGGCTCTAACACATTCTCATTCCTACTCGTCATATGGTGACGCAACCTGACCAAACGTCGATTTACGACGCAAAAGGAGGCTCTTGGCGTCCTTATTTGATGCTTAGGCTTAGGGTTCGGATTAAGGGCTAGGGGTTAGAGGGTAGAGTTATTTTAAACTGGTGTCAAATAACGACGCCAAAAGCCTCATTTTGCGTCGTATATCGACACAAAATGAGGCTTTTGGGACCACATATGAAAGTGGTTCAATTCTGATTTGATAATCAGATATAAGATCAGATTTCTGTATCCACTCAGCCCTGAAAACATCAGATCTGTGTCACATTAAGACAAATAAATGAGATTTGAGTCACGTCAGCCTGGTAATGTGAATGTAGCACAGCGCCGAGTTTGAAAACCGCTGATTTAATTCATGAACGAAAAAAGTAAAAGAAAGGAAATAAAGAAAAATTTACTGTGTGGTGACAACTCTGATGAAACAAATGGATGGTATATAAAACTGTCTTAGCCATAACAGAACTGAATGGCCTCAGGTGAAAGCCACAAATATACAGGTGAGCCACAGAAATTCCTTCTTTTGTAACTTTTTTTCCCTGTTTAGCCGTGATAGAGGGACCAAATGGGGAACAAATCGAGCATGAAGGGAATTGGAAAATGAGTTGTACTTTTTCATCCATTTGCTCTGAGAAATCTCATCGCCCCATAAGCAGGCTTCTCTCCCAGGGAGTGAGAGAGGTCCTTTCGGTGATCCGAGGAGGAGCACAAAGGAACAAGGCAATCTGAGGAAATGGCTCCAAAAGACTCCTCCATGGCTCCAGAGAGGAACCCTTTTTGGTTCAAGAGGTTTTTTTTTTTTTTTTTTAAGCGAAGTGGTTCCACTCGGGTGCTTCCCATAAAGGTTTCTTTGTGAACACAAGCGACCGTCACAAGAGTGTAGGGCTGAACTGTATGGAGATAGATGCCGAATCACAGTTAATTTATCTCATTTTATTATTCATGACCTTTTAATTGTGTTAGCAGCTTCAAGCATTAAAGCAAAGGTTCAGTCATCTGCTCAGGCTGAATCTGGCTACAAGATATATCACCTGTCACTTAGCTATCGCTAACCCTGTAGCATTTAGCCTGACTCCTGGTCCTATTTCGCAAAGCAGGATCAGTAAAAATAACTGTTCCAGGCTTCACTCAGCTCAGTTATACAGAAAATCAAATTATCCTATGAGGTGAAATACCCCCCTATAGGTCATGAATGTCATCTGATCTTGCTCATACGCTGCCTTTTGCCCTTAGTTATACCTGGGAATACATAGACGTGAATATCAAACGACTGCAACCGCGATATGATCGCACTTAACTGGGTTATTTTCAATATATGCTGACAAACCAGTGCTTATTGGTGATAAAAGCTTTTTTTTTATTATTTTAATATTATTTTTTTTACATACATATATATATATATATATATACACACACACAGTTGCAATCAAAATTATTCAACCCCCGTTGCAAATTAGGTTTACTGGCAAAATTTACAAACTTTCAGCTGTTTGCAATGAACAAATCAAACAAGAACAATTTAAATGGCTCAAAACAACAAATATTACAAGTGGCTTCTCCAAATTCAACACAAAATGCCACTTTTAATGACTACGGCAGGCTCAAAATTATTGAACCCCTTCATGACAAGCATCTTTAATACTTAGTAGAGCACCCTTTTGCTGCTATGACCTGCTGTAAATGTGATGCATAGGCAGATGTCAGCGTTTGGCAGCATTCCCAAGGAATCTTAGCCCAGTCCTCATGGACAATGGCCTCCAGTTCACTAATATTCTAGAGTTTGCATGCTGGAACTGTGTTCTTCAAATCCTACCAGAGATTTTTAATGGGGTTCAAGTGAGGCGACTGTGATGGGCACTCTAGAATCTTACCAGACTTCTTCTGAAACCAAACTTTGGTGGATGTTGAGGTATGTTTAGGATTATTGTCCTTTTGGAAGGTTCAATGATGCCCAAGCGTCAGCTTCCCTACAGACGGCATGACATTTTCTCTTTGGATATCCTGGTACTTGACTGAATCCATCTTGCCCGCCACACTTTGCAGGTTTCCAGTGCCAGAGGAAGCAAAGCAGCTGCAGAGCATCAAAAAGCCCCCACAATTCTTCACTGTAGGCAGGGTGTACTTTTCAGAATATGTCTCTTTATTCCTTCTGCAGACGTACCACTGATTCATAAGCCCGATATATTCCAGTTTTGTTTCATCACTCCACAGAACAATATCCCCAAACTTCTGTGGCTTATTTATATGGTTTTGAGCATATTGGAGCTTGTGCTTTTGGATCGGTTGTGGTGTATGTCTTGGAGTTCTTCAACGTTTAGTATGCGCCCTACTGTGCAAACTGAAACCTCAGTGCCTCCTGCCTCCAAGCCTTGCTGCGGGTCTCCTGCAGTCACTCGAGGGTTTTTGACCACTCGTCTCCTCAGAAATCTGGTGACAGCCATTGATAGCTTCCTCTTTCTGCCACATCCTGGTACTGTAGCCACTCTTCCTTTAACTCTGAACTTTCGAACTATGGTTCCAACTGTATCTTTACGAAAATTCAGTGCCTGTGCTACCTTTTTGTATCCTTTTCCTTGTTTGTGCCAGTCAATGATCTCCTCTATTAGCTTTTTGGACAATTCTTTTGTCAGCCATATTTCTAATTTGCAATCAAATGTCACTGTCAACAAACCCCTAGCGAGTGCAAGTATTTGATGTGTTCTATCTCAAGCAAACCTGATGCAACTAATGAAGCTCTTGATTAGCTGCATTAGGTGTATTTGAGAGAACACCTGATTTTCAAATCTGCTCTTATGACGGATTCTATTCAGGGGTTGAATAATTTTGAGATTGCAGTAGTCATTAAAAATGGCATTTTGTGTTAAATTTGGAGAAACCACTTATAGAATTAGTTGTGTTGAGCTATTTAAAATGTTCTTGTTTAATCTGTTTATCACTAGCCTGGAATCCATCCGTATCAAGCTTTGGTCGCTCCCAACGGTCACTTGCTTGTACGTCTGGCCTCACTCGGTAGGCCAGCATTTGACTTTCAAATATTTGCACAAAATCCATGCGAGATCTGTGATTGGCTCACAGTCGCAAGGGTGCCCCTCTGCCCCGTTTAGACAGACTTAAAAATAAATAAAAATACTACAGTTCTGCATTCAACGGAAGTCCCGCCTCCCGGCTCGTGTTTATACGAGTATTCATCTGAATTGCAGCAGAGTCTCTGGGCAATGAACGAGCCGGGAGGTGGGACTTCCGTTGAATGCGCAAGCTTACTGTGGTATTTTATTATTTTTAGCGAAAAATAACTGCGTTTCTAGAGTTCTGAGGATATGAGTGGACAAAGCAGACTTGGATTATACTGGACGATGCGTTGGACGATGGTTTGAAAGTTTGTCAACGGACGTTTTTTGGAGTTTTCCCATTGCTACTGTGTGACCCCATTTGCTTCCAGCAAAAAAGGAATTTGGATAATTTTTCAAAACTCTCCAGTGGCCATAAAGTTGCGCCAGGTGAAAAACCACTTCATCCGTTCAAGACATGTAATGGTGAGTTTTTGGGTGGAGTATCACTTTAATCTAGCTGATGCAATCATGCCCTTCGATCTATAGCTAATGCCAATTACAGTGAAATATGTTATGTAATTTGAGTATTATTTAATTCCGCCTTTATTATACCGGGGAATCCCACTGAAATAAACAAAATGCAGATATGGCCAAACATTATCCTGTTCAAAACCTAACAACCACTCCAAGCGTAAATGCAAGCAAACCACAATCAAATTTTTAAGCTTATGTCAAATAACATTCACTAATGCCGTTGTTGGCCAGCTAACTCATATTCGATTGGTGGCTCTCGCCAAGAGCAGAAAACATGAATATTCATATATTCACTTCATTGGTGACGTAAGGGCTAAACACTGGCTATATAACTGAGGCCAGACTGATAAGTCAGTGACCGTTGGGAGCGACCAGCACTTTATCAGTATGGATTCCAGGCTAGTTTATCACAAACAGCTGAAAGTTTGTAAATTTTTCTATTAAACCCAATTTGCAATGGGGGTTGAATAATTTTGATTGCAACTGTGTATATATATATATATATATATATAGTCAAAAGTTTGGACACGCCCAAATTTCTCTTACAATATATGTTAAATAAAGAAATAAGCAGCCTTTATTTTGCAAAAAAAACCGATCTCATTCTTAAATCCATCAAACTAACCACCCTTTGTTGTCATATTTGCAAAGCATTCTCATATTTTTTTTTAACTAGAGCTGTCATATGACTATAATGAATTTGCAGCCACGCGGCTGTCTAACTTCCCAAAGATGTGCTGCACTTGAAGTGGCTTTTCATCAACCTTTTTGCCCAATAAGTCCCAAAACCGCTTGACTTAAATTCAGCAGTTGGAAAGGAGAAGTTGTTTATTTGTCTGTTTACTTTGCAAAATATGGCTTCTTTGAAAATTTCAAAATTTTGGACACTATTCAAACAAGTAAATTATTCTTTTTTTCACTTCTGTTTACCTTTTACAAGATTCCATTTGAGATTATATAGAGAAATTAAGCCATTTAAATTGAGTGGCTGAGAGCAAAAGTCTACTATCTGACTTTTCCAAGTTCTGAGAGAATAGCTTTGTTCGAACAGAAAAATCACTTTATTTTGTACAAACAAAATATGTATATTATTGTAACACTATCCAGAAAAGTGTAAAGTGTAAAATAAAGTGATTTTTCTGTTCAAACAAAACTTCAAATCTTATTTTCTCAGAACTTGGAAAAAGTCACATAGTAGACTTTTGCTCTCAGCCACTCAATTTCTCTCAAAACAGAGTGCTGTGACATTAGCAAAGCATGTCCAAACTTTTTACTGGTACTGTATATCCTAAGTCATTAAAAATGGTTTGACTGGTTGCGTTCTATTTTTTTTTTCAAATTTTCTTTCATCTTTAGAGGGCTATGTCGCTCAATATCAAATTCAAAGCTGTCGAAAACATATCTTGTGGCGACTTGTTAAGCCCCGAGCCTCTGGCTCGAAAATGACATGCCCAAAATTAAATGATTATGTCTCTGCAACAATTTGGTCCATTTGAATAATCTTGGTATCATAATAAAGGTAACACCTAGGGGATTTTTGTTATGATGTAAAAATCAGTATAAATGTCACTGAGTCAGAGTAAATGAGGATGGAACACAGCATAAATGAATGATCTCATTTGCGCCACGTAAAATTTTACTTTCATCCCTTTTTGAAATTATGCAGTTGCAGCCTACAACCTCTAAAAAATTACAGCACCGAATCTCACCATTATCTGTTGGAAAGTTTTTTCTCATCAAGTAAGTCGGAGCAAAATGAGAGAGGTTTTAGTTCAGGAATGTCTAGGTGGCATCTCCAAATTGGCACTGTGTGCCATTTGAGATTACTCAGGTACCAAACTGTAAAACTCATTTAATTTCACTTATATGTCACTACAGGCATACATTCCATCTAAATACAACTACTTAATTTTTTATTGCAACCAGTCCTGTACATATTTTCCCATTCAAAGAAAATACATATAAAGGAAATAAAGTTTGACTCCACTGAAGCAGATTTGTTTTCGATAAAACAAGCAAATAAACAAAATTATTAATACAAAGATAAGGTAAAAATGGTTAAAAAAAAGTAAAAACAACACACACCCCAGCAATTATTTATATAAGAACAATGCCCCTGCTGTTCAAAAAGGTCTTCACACTCAACCGAGATTAGAGCCCAGGTCTCCCGCAACTCCTTAACCACTAAGCTAGCTGATAGGACAGTCCCATAGTTGCCTCATTGTAAATTTCAAGAGTGAGTCAGCAAAACACGTCATGCACCCCAATTGAGCGCTTGTTATTTCACTGTTCTCTCGGTACTCGCACATAACAGCGCATGGATTCTTTTGAAAGACAACGAAAACGACTGTTGAATATTTAGTGGGCAATCATAGTGAAAATATTAAAAACGAACCAGTTTAGCGACTGTATATCTGCGCTCATTGCTGCGCTCTTTGAGTCTTTATGTGTAATGTCGCCTGGCAGCCAGAATGCAGAAAAAGTAAAAACAGCAATCACAACAAACACCCCAGCAACTACATACACAAAAAGTGTTTTTGCAATGGTGTATGCTCAACTGTGTGTGTTCAAAATGCAAGGATATCTGTACAGCCGTCACCCGCACAATAGCTCAATAACTTACCCACTAAGCTATTTCCAATGAGTCGTCTAGTTATGCTTCGTTGCCGTATGAAGGGTCAGCCAGAAAGCCATAGAAACTACTTCAATGACATATGCTGAATGTTTAGTAGGTAATTATAGCGAAAATACCAAAACCAAATTGTTTTAGCATTTATATTGTAGCGCTCTATAAATACATGTGCGTAATGGCACATGGACTCTCAGTTACACACACCAGGAAAGCAAGGCTCCATCTCAGGTTAGGTTGGTGTGATTACTGTCATTGAGGGCTCGTTGAAAACGTCAGAGCCCATAAAATCAAATGGCCACCCCCAAGATCAAATTGACAGCATCACAAGCCAATCACAGAGGAGAAAATACATTGGTGCAATGGGAATGCTCAGGGCTTGTCCTCATTGGAAGCAGTGCTCCAGAAAAACACATGCATGGAGACTGAGAGATGAAGTTTCAATATAACAGGGACACATTGAAATAACAATAGACAACACAGATTTACCCTTGAACACAGTTTTTTATTACAATATAGCAAAGGTAAGGAAAAAAATTTTGCTCATCTCTATAGAATGTAAAGTGTATGCCTGCTGTTCTGTGTGCGTGGTGTCGGTTTAAAATGACAAGGCTTATATCATTGGATTCTGTAGACTTTCCTCTTTCATTTGATGTATTGTTTGTATACCTCACAGAAATACAGCAGAAACGCTAGTGATGGAGCACTGATGTTATTTTATCTTTTGTTTTGCTACATGCTTATTTACTTGCTTGGTGCTTGAATTGTGTTCGATTGAGGTAAAAATGGTCATCATGAATTTTTCGCTGAGTTTCTTCCCTTTAAGTGGATATGCCGCATGATGATGATGCTATTAGGAAACATACTGTATTAATTATGCGTATTGATTGCCCCCGGTACTGGGGGTGTTTGGGCTTAAGAGGTTGAAAGAGCTCCCGCAGGGAGCTCTTTTAAACAAGTCGCCACATGATAGGTTTTCAACAGCACAAGATAATTTAATTTATAATTCTTTGAAAATTTGTTTCAGCGCTCTAAGGGTTGAAAATGACAAGTGTTAGAAGAACAGCTTGTCCTGCGATCTCAGTGTAATGCTTAAGAGGCCTTTGCAGGCATCAAAAAATATTCCTCATTCACTTTGATGCCTGACATAAATCTTTCAGCATGAAAACAAAAGTCAAAATGTGACCATTTTGCTGGTAAGAGAGTCACTATATTCTGAGAGTGGCCCGACCGTGTGATCCAGGAGGATTGTGAAAACTGTTCCCCATTAAATAGTCATGGAAGGAATGTGGATGTAGCACTACACTCCCTGGGTGTTGCCTGGTTATTTATGATATCTCTGAAGCAGAACTGACAGAGTTCTCTCCTTTCATACTTGTTTGCTTTATTCAGATGGAAGGAAGCAGAGAGTGTAAACAGAGAAAGAAGCACTGCCCAGACGGTGCCACGGTGGTGGATTTAAACTCGTAGCTCCGCTGTAGGATTCCAATAAAGCCTCAACATTAATCACCCAACAGGCTGGAGCATAAGTCTCATCTATGCCACCATGCATGAGATTATATAAGATTTTTGTATTAGCCCTCCATGAAGGCATTTGCTAAGTTCTTAATATTCCAGACAAGTATTTTCAGGCAATTTATGAGTGTTTTACTAAACTGCACTATATCTGTCACCGATTTACAATATGGTTATAAATACTTTATTAATCCAAAGTTTCACCTAATGTGTTACTTATAGCGGGAATAAAATATAAAGTACTCATTACAGCACAAATTGGCAGCACAGGACTGTATCCTTTTTGACACCATGACGATGTGGAAATTTTTATTGTTGTGGAACCTGGCCAAACAGACAGAATTTTTTTAAAAGGAAATGGTGGACAGGAAACAAGAATGCAGTAAAGTATTTGCAGTATAACAGAAATGATTCCCAAAACAAGCATATACTCAAAGAGGACCCCCATAACCCCCCCCCCCGACCCACCTCCTTCATATGAGTAAAACATTATATCACTCTTTTCCAGCCAGGAAAAGAAAGTCAAACGGCTTAGACTGACCGCTGGGGAAGAAACAAGTTCAAGGTTTCCAAATGTCTTAAAAGCAAACTTTCTACGGGAGTGCCTGCGGCTTTCGTGTCAATTATGGGTTGACAGCTGCACAACAACGATTTTCAGCGGCCAGGAGCGGATCTGAAGGGCCCTGTGCATGAATGCATCGTCTGCCACTTTGGACAATCAGAAAACAGAGTCTGTAAAAGTACAGTGGGATTCTGGGAGATGCACACGCTGAAATGTTCTTGTGTAAAGACGCTTCCATCATGCCTGTCATGATAACGACTGTCTAGTGCAGTGGTGGTCAACCCTGGTCCTGGAGAGCTGCAGTGTCTGCTGGCTTTTGATGTTACTCAGCACTTGATTGATGAATTAAAGCAGTTGATTACACACTTAACTCATCTCACCTGGTGTCTTAGGCTTAAATAGGGTGGAGAAAACCAAACTCAGCACACCCTGTGGCTCTACAGGACCAGGGCTTGCTACCCCTGCCCAATAAACTTTTACTTTTACTTTGTACTTCTACTTTGTCTGCATTACAACTTTGCTAAATGTCCAACTACATTGACAAATCTTGGTTTCCACATAGACTGCTGTCACAATCTGCATGTCTGCTTAATTGGCTCTAGGAGTCTTGTGGGTAGTTCCTGCTAATTGCTTGATTGGCTTATTATTCCCTTAGTGCAGGAGTATAGCTAACCCTGGTCCTGGAGAGCCACAGGGTGTGCTGAGTTTGGTTTTCTCCACCCTATTTAAACCTAAGACACCAGGTGAGATGAGTTAAGTTTGTAATCAACTGCTTTAATTCATCAATTAGGTGCTGAGTAACATCAAAAACCAGCAGATACTGCAGCTCTCCAGGACCAGGGTTGACCACCACTGCACTAGTGTGTACAAAATCAGTGGGGCCATCCATTAAAAACAATAACTCACCCCATACAAAGGAGGAAAGGTGATCATTTTCTACATGAGTCCCTGTTTAGCTGCCATTACTGGGTGTGGAAGTGTCATTATTATGGTGCCCATGGTCCTGTATAACTCAATCTAGTTTGTAATATTAGCCAGGTTGTGTTGTTCCTCTGACAAAGATTACTGAAACTAAAACTGGACATCCCAGAAATTGATTTAAAAAATGTCTCAAAATATGTCGATGAGAAGATTAAAAGTTTTAACACTGAACGGTGATTTTTTTATCACTTAATAATGAAACCTCCTGCTCCAGAATTAACATCTTATTGCTTTTTGTTCAACTTCAAAACTCTCAATTTTGAAAAAAAAGTATTGTTTGATTAATTTTAAAACTGCATAGATTCATATGCATTTTAATGAACTATTTTTCTGAGTTTCATCATTTTTAAAAAGTCATATTTTAAGCACCAAACTGTTAAAAAAAAATGCATATTTAACATGCAAATATATTTCAGTCCAGGCCCTAATCTTACTGTGGTGCACTTGGAACTTCCTCTTGGCAGTTTGAATGTGTGTGCCATGCTTTTGAGTCCAGTATTCTGTTCATGTTGAGTTTTAGAGCTTGCAGTGGCATTATTAAAATATAGCACCTGAGGCAGAGTCTGTATCTGAACTTCAGTTACAACAGAGCGTGATTTGCTGTCAGCCATTCCAGCAAATTATGTGTGTGAGCATTCAGACTGTGACACAGTCTGAAAGAGCCAACATGGGTCACTCCGAGCGGAAGGACAAACTCATAAATTATTGCTGACACTCTGCTTGTCTATTTTATGACACATCTATACGGAGTGAACCATGTCAGAATTAATTCTATGTCACCGTGCAAATACTTACTGTAGGTACTGTATGTTATATGGAACTGTTCACACTGCATCGTGAAAACCCACCACTTGTTCCCTGCGTTGTGTTAAAGCCTGTGATTTTTATGCTGCTGTCAGAGGGTTTCTATTTCCCCAGGAGGTTACTTATTATACAAATATATCACCCATGCCTCTTTCAGAGTCAGTTTTGAGCAGGCCATAATAAGTACTAGACCAAAACTGACAGATTAATTAACTTAATTAAATTCACCTCTCAGGGTAAACTAAAATCTGCCCCACAAATGTTGTTATGGCCTGGGAGTTCAAATATATGACACATCCATAATATTGATGGTAATTTTCGGCTCCAAATGATAGTGTTTGCATTCTATCGGCATCTCAGATATTTCTCCGGAAACTAAGAAAATGCCGGTGGAGGGAGTTGCAGAGATGTCTCGGATGCTGAGGAAACCGTATGAAGCAGCAACAGTGCAATAAAAAACACGGCTCAGTGATGCAATACCTGCGCTCGGCAGCTGAAGATTTTCACAGGCGGGAACTATTGCCAGCTAAAGAAGACTAAAAACATTGCTGGATATGGTGAGTGACAGAGATATGTGGTTAATACAGTGAGCATCGTTATCCTTTGGACAGTGACATGTTTTGTCATTGTGGTTCTATTGGCTGAGCCAATCACAGGACCTGAAAACATTTGGACATGCATGTTACATGCTGAGGAAGAGACAAAAGGTGAAACCTGCAGAAATTAAAGATGGCTGCAGTACAGGCTTGGCAGAGCATCACCAGGAAGGACACAGTGATGCGTCTAAGCTTCACAGACATCAAGCAGTCTTTATTATCCCCCGCTACAAAGTGGGACTGGGGGATATTGGACTGGGGTCCGTCCATCTGTCCGTCCGGGCCGCAAAGGGGACAAGATATCTCTGAAACTATTGTATCATGATGCGTGAAATTTTGTTTGCTTAGTAAGATCTGCGTTGACTTGGAAAATGGATGTTGAAGAATTTTTTTTATGGTGTTAACGGCCCTTGGTCGTGGCAGGGGATAGTTATGACACTGTCGTCTTGTTTCCAAAAAATTTAAGACCAAATATCAAAAATGATTACTTTATTCTACATTATATGTTAAACTCTCCAATATTTTTTTAATGCCCCCAAAAATGAGGTAAGTATGTGCAGACAGTGCTGTCATTTCATAACAGTTCATCCGTACGGATGAAAACGCCCTAAAATTACAGCTGACAGTCTGCACTTCCGCATCACTGTCTGTGTGCCCTTTCAAACTCAGAGTGCTAAAGTACTGAACTGAGATGAAGAATTATGCCACTGTCCCATGAATTACGGTGCTCACAGCATATAATTTTACCATCAGTTCCAAAGTGACATGGATTCTGGAGTTCAATCCACAATGTGTAATCTCCAGAGGAGCAAAAGGTATAACTGCCTCTGGGGTAAGATTATAGGTTACTTCGCCCGGCATTTTAGAAAGACAAGGAAAGGCAACACAGATATGAATGGAGAAAATTGCTGTTTTCTGGTGATATCAAATGTCCCTGCTTATAAGAGTGAAATTCTGAGCATTCAGTATTTAAAAAGTATGCTTTTTGCTTTGTTATATTTTTTTAAATTATTTTTTGGAATAACTACAAAGTTCACCTAGTTTTTTTTTGTCAGTGCGCATTATTTTCACTCTTGCCTCTAAATGTGCGCAGATGCCCAACATTTTTGACATCTGACTATATGAGCGCAAGATGGGACAGAACCCTGCTTCTTCAAGGCAGCAAATGCATACATTTTGTATAATTGGGTTGTAATTGTATTATTCTGCAAAGCATTTTTGTTAATCTAATTTTTTTTGTCATTGAGAGTATGCTGCCCCCTGTTGCTTAAGTGCCAACCCTGACTGCAACAATTTCATTATGAGGCTCACTGAATAGTATATGTGTATGGCATATATACATATTTTACATGGCGTTTTATTGTAAAATTGCAGCATGTTGCATAGTACTGACTGCACCATACTATATTCTGTTTCTATGTTCCTCTCTGGAAGCTGGTTATTTCTGAATGAGGTTATGAGTCTGGTTTGATTTTTAAAGTATTGCAGCAGAGATGAACACTTTTTTTTTTTTTTTTTGAGGATGATTCGTGAGCATCCAGAAAAAACTCAAATGCTGCATCATGAAAATCCTTAAAATGTATTCCTTCAGTGGCTGCAAACCTGCCCAGAATTCAGGAGTGTTTGGCTGCGACAGTTTTGTTGCTCTTTAATATTTCTTAACTCCAGTTCATGGCTATTTCTTCATCCTGTGATGTCTGAACTATGCACTACAGTCCAAAAATATTTGGACTGCAACCCTGGGGCAGTGAAAATGTTTGATTTTTGGATTGAAAACTTTGGGTTTGAAAACAATGAATATGGCAATTCCTTGAAGCATGTTGTAACCATTCAATATTAAATACTATAACGTGTACATAAAATTTGATTGATTGGTTGATTGATTGTTCGATAGATTGATTGATTGATTGATTGATTGATTGATTGATTGACACCCCACTTTGTTTTGAAGGTGTTGGCTTCTGTATTGTTTAAGCTATGCTGGAGTTGCAGCATTTTTTACTTGACGTAATTTAGGAAGTGCACAGTAAGTTCCAGCTGCTCTCATGGTTAATTATGGTGCGACAGGTTGCTTTCATTTTACTTTTTAACACATCTCTTAGCTGTGTGCAATGCAGGAGATGGGGTCTAATTGCTGCTGCAGTGCAGCATGTCTGCCAATCATTACAAGTCTGTGGACGTAGATCATTGGTTTACACAGAGCCCGAATGCCCTGTCACCATAGCTGCAATCAGACCCTACTGTAATATTTGCAAACACTACTCTGCAGCACTGCATGTACCACACATTTGGTCCACTGTCTTTACTTGAAGTAGCGTAAATACAATGTATTTCTGAGGCAGTGATCATCCAAAATTTTCAAATCGGACTAAAACATCTGCTACGCACAATGAACCAAAGATGGGTGTGTTTATTACAAAAAACAAATACAGTAAATTAATAAACAAGCAGAGACACATAAGATATGAGGGCAACATGAGTTAACATCAGATGAATTCACGGCAGGCGGTCAGTTAGACAATATGAAAGTTTATCGACAGTCCATCTCTTGATGGTACGAGATGGTAACCTTACCCTTTCACCTCTCCAGCTGGGTTTTACCTTTGATGTGCCTCTGGTTCCCAAGACGAGCAGATTTTGTCCTCATATCTGGCCACCACAGCTAGCAGCCCTGCCACGCTATGTTAAATAAATCCAGGAGAAAGCTGACCTAACCAGAACATCACATGATGATGGAGATAATGATGATGAGGAGGAGGATGACGATGACGATGAGATTATTGTCATTTGAACCCGCAGCAGCCACCTGGGGCATAGCACTTGCCCTCACAATCCCTGTATCGCCCACTTGCAAATATTAAACTCGAAAGACAATTAATATGATCACAAGTACTAGATAGAAAAATGACTCTATCCCTAAATGAGAAGCATATTAATCAGTTTCCGTCCAATTTAGCAGCTGTTTGTGAGATGGAAACGGCCTTGATTTAAAATAAAATCCATTTGATTTCATGGAGATAAAACAATTTTGCAGACAGCTGAACATTACATATCCTCATTTATAAGGCAAGTGATGACATAGCCATCTCTGGATCACAATGGCGGAGTTTTTTTAATTACTGGAGACAGAACAGATGGCGTGTCTTGTATGGTTCTTCTTTACGATACAACATTGGAAGCCGACATGCCAAACTGCATTTTTGTCTTTTGGCTCCGGCTGTGCTCAGACGCTCATGCGGATATAGGCTGAGCCAGGGGGAGAGGAAAATCTGCTTCTAATATTGGCTCTCTCAAGTGCGCGTTGAATTATGGCGGCGAGCAAATTATTAATGCTGGGAAATTCACAAGACCATAAATGATTAGCATTTAAAGATTCAAGGAAAATGCTGCCATTTATATCACCTCCTTAAACATGTCAAACTTTCCTTGCAAATGTGCCAGTTTGAGAAATGCATTGCTATATACATTAATATCTCTATACAATAGTTTGCAAGGGCATTTTAGTATTTTGCAGCACGTTATATTTCTGTAAAGTTCTATTGAAAAATTCGCTGTTAAACATAAAACTTTTTGAAGTGCATATTCAATTCTGTGCATCTTCTACTATGTTCTGTACAATAATGTGCAATGATGATTATACACTTAACAAAATGAAGATAACTATTAATGTATTTATCTCAAGCAATATTGGCTCATATAGATGAAAATAAGCAAACAGAAAACAATATATAGTAAAAACAAAAATAATGATATCTTTTTGGGAGAATAGGTCTATTTAGTGTGGCCACCCTTTGCTTTGATTACAGTATTTGCTCTTTCAAGCATAGTTTTTACATATTTTTTTTATTTCCTCTCTCGCTAAACCATTCCATATGGTTTGAAGTGCATTCCAAAGAGATTCTTTCGATGTCACAACAGATTTGCAGGTCTGAACTTTGAGCAGGCCAAGTCACAACTTTCATGTCACCAGATGTGTCTTTCTGAGATCATTCTTGCCCAACTTAGAAGTGGGCTTAGGGTCAGTATCTTGTTGGAAATAAAATCCCAAACCAATCAGACTCCTTCCAGATGGCAATGCTTGCCTCACAAGGATGCAGTGATACTTCTTCTGATCCGTGATTCCGTCGATTTTTATGAGATCATCGACCCCTTTCTAGCAGACTGAATCCCAAACCAAAATAATACTACCTCCATGTTTTGCTGAAACATTACATTTTTGAAAAGTTCTCCAACGCTATAGTGCTCATGAGTTCTGCATTTGGGTGAGAAAATTTTGGATTTTGATTCATTGGTCCAAAGGACTTGTTCCCAGTCCCTGGTGTCCAATCCTTGAATATCTAGGATTACTCAAAGACTTTTTTTGATGTTGCTAGCTCTTGCCAGCAACATGACCAATCAGACCATTTTCACACAGGCATCTGGAAATAGTAGATCTTGATACCTTAATCTCTTCATTTATGGTGCTATTAATATCATCACAGAGTTGTCGTGCTGTCAACTGCTGATTTTTTTTTTTCTACTTGTCATACACAGATAACAAAAATCAGATGCACTTAAAGGGGACCTATTATGCTGATCCTTCTATAAATACATATAAATAATGTTATAATGTTGGATGCCCATACTTAACCTTTGTAAAGTTTCTAAACATAACATACAGGGTTTTGCCGTAATGTAAGAGCATGATTTCCTGAACGTGAATTCCTCTCTGAACAGCTTGTCCCGAAATCTTCACGAGATCTGGGCAAAACCTGATGTCAGGTTGTGCCGTCCAATTAGTACAGACCTAGCCAGAGCCAATCACGGCGCTTGACCTACCCACCCCGAAAACTATTCTAGCAGGCACAAACAACCACAGATCATATTACGCCTTAGTAGCCCCTACACTTCCGGAAATACAAAAGAAGAAGAACAATAACAACCGCGGATCATTTGAGGTGCAGTTTCGTCAGTATGTCTCCCAAAGCTACGCGTCCGTGTTTTTTTTTGGATGCGAAAAAAAGCACAACTATTTTCTCATTCAAAAGACGATGCCACCAGCAATCAGTGGGTAGCTTTTTTGTTTGCTGGCGGCAAACAGCCACACTCAAAGGGAACGTTAGCTGTTTGTGTTCGGCATTTCACCGAAGACAGCTTTGTCAGCTGGATAAGCATCTCGGCGTTGAATTATCCTTTATTGACAAAGCTGATCGAGCAGTTGCATCGATCAAGCGCCGGAGCCACAAGCTGTAAGTAACGATATAACAGCAAATAAAGTAAGTGAAGCCAACTTGTTACGGGTGGCTAGCAGGGCCGCTAACAATAGTTAGCACTAACAACTGGCCTCAAACACAGGCTTTGTAAAATATCTGAAGATAAAACCTGGATCGGTAGCAACTGTTCGTGACTCACTTTACTGCATAAGCCTATCTAACATGATAGCCTGTTGAATGTGGCTGTAGCACTGCGGCTAACGTAGCTAAGTTACTGTTGCGAATGTTTGTGTCCTAAATATGTAAGAGTAATATCAGGGGACATTCAACAGAAGGTGTGTGAACATAAACCTCATTTGAAGCTAGCTTTTTATACTTGTTTGTAATTTGGATGCTCGCTACAACTGTTCATGGTAACGGAACTTCCTGTCTGTAAAACCTGTTTTGCAGGGTAACGATTGTCTCTGTCGTTTTGATGACCGCTCGGTTACTATCGTATGTTAGCTCGCATTCCGTGCTACTTAAAAAATTCTCCTGGTTAATTTACAACATATATGCAATAATTCAGATTGGTATGCTTGTGTTACTTTTGTTAGCATCAAGGTGGTAGTTTCATCATAACATTACCTGACCATAGCCACTACAGTTGAATCTAACCGGAGAGGTGCTGTGCGTGTCTGCAAAGTTGGGCTGATAAGGCTGCAGTAGGCTAGACGTAAGCTTTTGCGGAGCTTAGGGTACGTGTTTGGGTTTGTTTACTGCTGCTGTGAAACGATCGTTTTACTTATCCATGACCAGGGTCAACTGGGTACTTTGCCATGGTGTGGGTTTAGCTCTCTGATCCTACCGCGGTGAAAGCGAAATGCACTATAACGTGTCTGGTATAACAAACGATTTCATTTCCGTGGAGGAATTTCATCCACCTTTGAAAATTGTTCTGGAAAATAAAAAGCCGAAAAAAAAGTGGAGATCGGATATGGATTTTTTTTTCGGTAGAAGTTATTGATTCGCTTGCTCCACATAAGCAATGTTTACACCGTTTGTGTGTTTTTGCTACGAACTCATTTAGTGGCATGGTGTCGGAATTGCGTTTCGTTTTGGTGGAAATGGTTAACGGGAGCTTTTAGCAAAGTTTCCTCTGGATAGCTAAGTGGGTATATAACATGATTATATAACAGTACAGCTACAATCACATGCATGCAAGGCGAGACAGTACGAGCAAAACACTAAAATTCCAACTTGCCACTCATTGAAATCCTGCTGTAAACGTTGCTGCAATACGTCAATTGCTTCCTCCTCCCTTTCAGCGTGGGATTCGGGATCAAACAAGTACAGTCTCACAGCAATAGATGCCGCGGAGAGCTGTCCTGAAATATCTGCCATCTTGGTTTCCTGGTTTTTCGTGTCTGCACCCTCCCCCGGAATCGAAGCGGCCAGGCAGCCAATCAGAGCAGTGCCTCATTAGCATAGCCTCCCCGCCCATTTCAAAACAGTTCGTGTTTCAAGCCGGCACAGACGGGGTGAGAGAAGAGGTCTCACAAGGCCTGGATGTGTGTGGGGTTTTTTTTTTTGTAACTGTAGTTTTCAGTGAACCAGTCTCTTTGAAAATGTTTGATGGCGTTTCTTACAGTGCCATGGCGGCATTTAATGTCTTCAGCATCATGTAAGGCCACAATGCGGCTATGAACAATCTCTGAGAGCTCCTTCTGGCATGCTATCGTGTTTAACACTGTGACACTGCTCAGAGTTCATGTTACCTTATATACTGTGACAGCTGACCATAACAGGTAATTTTGCAGAATAATGTTGCCTCAAACCAATTTAAACAATTTTTTTAGCAACTCTTTTCGCCCAATAAGTCCCAAAACCATTTGACTTTAATTCGGCTGTTGGAAAATAGAAGGAGCTTATTTGTCTGTTTACTTTGAAAAATATGGCTTCTTTGAGAATTCAAAAATTTTGGACACTATTCAAACAAGTAAATTATTCTCTTTTCAATTCTGACTGTTTACCTCTTACAAGATTCCATTTGAGATTACATAGAGAGGTTAAGCCGTTTAAATTTCTCTAAAAACAGAGTGCTGTGACATTAGCAAAGCGTGTCCAAACTTTTGACAGGTACTGTATGTTCTTTTTTCCCATTGCCTATGATAGTATTTTCCAATACATTTTCACCAAAATATTATAGAGAAGTAATATATTAGGACAACCTTTAGTACTACTTTTAGGTGGTGGGATATAATCATCACACTACTGTATATCTAAGCCAAGAGCCTTGTAAAACCCAATAATTTGATAATGGAACACATCAAGAGACGCAAATATCATGCGATACTTCAAATCATTAATGAACATGAATTGACTGAAGCCTGAAAAAACTGAATATGCTGTGAGGATGAATGCAGTGTCATGAAATAATCACGGTTAACTTTGAAAACAGAAACTAAAAACTGTCAGTATAATACAACATTTAAGCAGGGTCTAAAGAGTTAATTGAATGCGCTTTGTGGTTCACTAGAACATTAGCAAGACTTTACAAATATCATAACCAGTCGAAGATAAGTAATATTTGTTAATGGTATTCATTGAAATGTATCAATACAATAGCGCCATGATCAATGAAGATAACATCATGGTATCCCAAAAGATCTGTCTCAAAGTTTTCAAAGCACTGGTGCTCCATCCTAACACTCTGTGTCTGAGCCGGGCCTATGATCTTTCATCAGCATTTTGGGCTCTAGTTCTGTGCCTGTGCAAATGAAAGTGCATGTGGTGGTAAAGTTATTCACAATATCATCCATCACAAACAGCATATTTATCACCTTAGTCCAGTTTAGTCATTTTGATGCCTGCAATGAAGGGTTTTGCATCATCATGGGTCGAACAGTTCATTAGGGGGTGTTTCAAGCTTGTGTCAAAGAGTTTGTTAGCTTTGGATTCACCCAGAACAAGTTTTAAAGCAAATGCTGTCACTCTGTGCTAGTTTCATGTGAATAAATCCCAGCCGTCATAAATTTTCATTTTTGTTATGCACCCTGTGAATAATTTCTACAAAATGGAGGTGGTGTCTGATGGGAAAGGGAGGGTAGCCGGATATTTTTTACACATGAATATTTTCTTTATGCGGGGGGAAATACAAGTAATTAACTTCAGTCTTGCCTTCGTTGAATTCCTGGAGTACGATTTTGTATATGGTTTAAATGGCCCACATCTTTTCATCCAAAACACATTACCTGGTGAACTGACCTCTATTCCAACAATCTCCTCCACGCACAGGGCGGGGAGGGTAAAGGCAGCTGTGTCCTCCGCTGGCGTGAGAAGTGCACTGTCAACGCAACGTGCCACCTCCTCCTGAGCGGTCTTCACATCACTTGTCCTTGAAGGCTTGTTTGACATGTCATAAATTCTCGCAAGGTGAGGCTGTGCCTCCTGGACAATTAGATCTGTTTCCTTCGAGAGAATCTTTCCTGGCGAAAGACGACAAAATCAGGTGCCTCCTCACCTCACGTGATGAGATTGCCAGCTCGCAATGGTGTTAACACAAAGTTTTTAAGCGAACGACAGGGGCTGATCTGATCAGTCATAATGAATCCAAACCCCTGCCGCACCCGCAGTTAATTTAACCAACCCTTTTGACAACAGTGCCACAATTGAGCTATTGCCTTGTGCACAAAATTACGGAATGAAGTGAGGCCTTGTTCAGACTGCCAGCCACAATCTGTTTCTTGGTACATCTAGATTGATTTTAGAAAGTTTGGACAGGCAAAAACCCCTTAAAATGTGATTTTTGGAAATTGGATTCAAGCTGCATTTGGAGGTGGGTTGAAGTGTGATTCCATTCCAATTTCTGCAAATGCGTCTCAGCTGGATGCTCTGTCCGCTCAAATTGGATTCTGAGTGTCTTTTCCGACACTCGCAACACAACTCACATTGATGATGTCAAATCAAGAGGAATGGAAGTGCACCAGAGCGTCTGAGAATCCATGATGAAACTCAACACGACAATATATACCAGCCTCCTCCATCACAGAGTTTGTCAGATGAGATGAAGGAGCGCTGCACTGTGGTTTGACAGTGAAATTGTTTAGTGGGCGATGTGATGGACCTCCATTTCTCTTGCTTCTGCACTGGAAACCCGCGTCTCCGGCGTAAGTAGTCACTGACACCTATGTCATTACCATAGGAACCCAGACAGACAGGTTGGTGATGTCTATATGCACAAATTCGACCTCATCACTAGCAGATCACAGTGTGGACAGTCAGACTTAAAGATCTGATTTGAGAAACAAATCACATTTGCCTGCATTCTGCAAAAAAAAAAAAAAAAAGAGCCTTTCACACGCCCAGTTTTGATCTGTGATACCATTAGCACTTGTATTTTGCAGCTGCATTTCGGTGGTCAATTTAGGGACCTTTGTGTTTAAAAGTAAAGATTCTGGCAGAAGTGAAAACCAGTCACCCTTCTTCGAATCTTAACGTTTGTCCTCCACTTTTAGAGTTAAATTTATGGGTTCCTTTCATTGTTGTTCTTCATATTACTTTTGTTTGTCATAAAAAGAAACCCTGGGCCCTAGCACTGACAAATTACAAGTCAAAACAACATAAATAATGCATTTTATATCCTTCCACTGAGCAGTAATTAAGAATCCAAATGAAGACCCAGAAGCCAGCCCTGTGCGAGAGACAGTCCTCGCCTGTCGTAGCTTATTAAGCGATTCAGGGTGCGTGTCACACTGAGGCAGCATCTTGCACAGAGGTGCACCATGGGTACTACCCCATGTTACACTGAGCTGCACGATGCCTTTCTCAATGGGATTCAGTCGAGTCATAAAAGGGTAATAACTCTTCAATTTCAGCAACACAAAATACAAAAAAAAAAAAAACCAGGATAGGGCAATGGAGTGGATATCTCCACGTAAATAGAGCTTCCTCAAATTGAGACTAAAAACTGCGACTGCAGAGGTTTGAAGGGTCAGCAGGTGTGGCGTTGTCAAGAGTGAATCACATTACTTTTTTTGCATGCAGAGACATTATTCTCGTGTCTGTTAGTCCAGGGAAAAAAAAAGGACAACACTTGTAATACTATACCATTGTATTTCCTTTGTATGTTCTTAATAAAAAGATCAATTAAAAAAAAGAGTGAAACACATGAAATTGGTTGATGATGATAAAGGTCTGGAATTCTCAAGTAGGGGCAAATTCAAAGGCTGCCTACTAACCAGTTCCTGTCTGTTTATTTGCAATACATAAGTAAATATTCCATCCATTCTCCATATCGCTCCTCACAAAGGTCAAAGGTTATGGCAGGACCCTATCCCTGCCTCTAGGCAAAAGGCAGGGACCCACCCTGGGCAGCTCCCCAATCCATCGCAGGGCACACACACCATTCGCTCTCACATTCATACCTATGGGCAATTTAGCATCTCCAATTAGCCTGACATGCATGTGTTTGGACTGTGGGAAGAAATCAGAGTACCTGGAAGACACCCACGCAAACACGAGGAGAACATTTAAACTCCACACAGAAAGGCCTCAGGCTGGATTTGAACACACCACCTGCTCGCTGTGAGGCAGTAGTGCTAACCACTATTTTCTGCATATCTGGCATGCATTTTATAATGTGCATTATGCCACATCATGTTTAGGAACATTTTTTATCATATGGTATTTTTTTTTAAACTTTATTATTGGTTAATACTTTTGATCTCTGTATATATCGTTTCCATGTCTGTTAATGGGTATTCATACCTGTTGACCTTGGTATAAAATAAATAAATAAATAAATAAACTGCACCACCTTGAAGTAAATCTTGCTAAATTGAATTTAAAAATATGAAGGCCTGTTTATTTAGTCTATTCATTGTCCCTCGGTCCGAATAAAATGCTTTCTCTCGTGTCACCATTTTCCACAGTTAAAAATAATTCTTGAAAGGACAATGCTCCCTGAGAATACATATGCTTATTAGTTTTGCTCATGAGCGTGAGCATATTGTAAGATCAAGGACCTCGTGAACCTCATGGCAGCATTCGATTAAAAGTCCGATGCAGATAAGATAAACTGCGGCCTACGGTCAAACAGACCTGCAGAGGGCTTCCAGTGGGAAGAAGAGACGCTTTCGTCAAAAAGGACGTCATAACCAACTGCCACCCACCGGGGCAAGGCGACATGGCCGCAAATAGATCTTTCCGGAACCCTGGTGCGCTTGTGATCTGGAGAATATGTCTCTGACCATCTGGCCTCACCAAATTAATCATTCGTATGGACAACCCACCCTCAGCTGTAAATAATGTAAATGAAGTTATAACACACACAAGGGAGGGGATAGTTTTACAACTACATGCATGATCCACAGCATTGTATTGGAACACACACCGAAATCGAGTATTCTAAAAGCAACACTTTTTTTTTTCTACCTGTGAAACTAGCAGTACACACAGGGGCTCACACGATACACATTGAGCCTTACAGTATTGTAGGCAGCTATAGTTGCCCAATGATGTAAGATATTGAAGTCAGAGGCTGTTGAAATCCTATCATGTGGCAACTTGTTTAAAAGAGGTCCCGCAGGGGAGCTCTTTTAAACAAGAGCCATCAGGAGAAGGCATATCCCCCCGTCCCTAAGTCATCAGCTTCGGATTAGCAAAAGGCACCACGTCAGGCCATGATTAATGTACACACCAAGTTTTATGAAAAAATATTGAACGGTTTTCTAGTTTTGCTCCGGAAACTAAATGTTCACAGACAGACAGACGGATGGAGAGACAACCGCACCCATGACTATATCCCCCCGCATTATATGCCGGGGAGATAACAAGTTGCCACATGACAGGTTTTCAACAGCTCAGGATAATTACATCTTCAATTCCATGAAAATTTATTCAGCGCTCTAAGGGTTAAGCATACTTGCTGATCCCTCAGATTTTTATAGGGAGGCAATATTTTGCCGGGGAGTCATGAAACATTTAACTGCTCAAAGCTAACCACACACATTACCCGTCTTTAAAGGTTACAGATGGGACGAGATTCACAGAAGATTAAACAAAACTCACACATCAAGGATGCCTGCATTCTCCTCCAAATCTTATAACAGCTTATGTGTCCTTTCCGGAGATGTATGAAAAAATTCATAGAATCATAAAAAATGTAACTTTACAAAAAGCGTTTGGTTGTACATTTGGCCCATTTAGCAATAAATAAGACCGTGCCCAAAGCTCATGTATCGACCATCTAGCATGCGCGCCCACACTATTTATCAAGCAGGACTTATTATATTATTATTTTGCCATTAATCATCGACTTAGAAAGCCCATTTAAAAGCTTCAGTCAGATATGCATAATGCATGGTAGCTGGAAGATGAATTTTACCAGGTGGCTGTCGTTGCTTGCAGACGGACCCCTTAAACTCTGTCTGGCTTTTCTGGGTTATGCAATAGACTGCTGCCAGTGTCTTTTCTCATTTTCATCCATCCTTCGTATAATATCTTGTACGCTGCCAGAGAGGCACGCACAGCTGATATAGCCTGGCAGAAATGGTGACTTTATGGCATATTTGTTTTTGAAACGCATCCCCCCCACCCAATTCATGTTGAGATACCCCTTCATATCAAAGAAATAAGGTGTTTCTAATCAGCCAGGGCAAATGAAAAAGTTTTAATTTGCCACATGAGTGCATCTCATTGCCTTATCTTAGTCCTACTGCCCATCATCGACTCTGCACTATCCCCCACAAAGATACACACACACACACACACACACACACACACAAAAACATCACTCAAGAACATCTCTCTCAAAAGCAGGCAAACACATCGATTAGCCCGGTAATACAAACTCGTTGCGGAGGCCTACATGAAATCCATGGCCTCAAGGTTTCAGGGGCCTTGTGCGCTTTTAATTTTTTTTTTGAGAAACTCCAATTCTACAAGGCAGTTAAATGTCAAGAGCATACAAGGCTCGTTGAACGTCAATTTATCTCACCCTTGTGCGATATCAGTATCTCTGTGTTTACCCACAATGCTATTTACCAAGTTAAAATAAGAATATTTTAAATGCAGTACACCATTAGAACGACACTATTTTGATCTATGGTTAATCCCAGGCAATTCGCACTTAGCCACTTTGCGCAATTAGTAGGCTACTTAGGACTTAGAATCTACAAAGCGCAGTAGTATTGCTCTACAAGAAAGTGAAAGATGCCACAGTGGAAAACTACCATAAAAGTAGTAACCTATGATCATACATTAAATGTGCTATTATTCACTTTCATCCAATTCTGCAGTATCTGGGAAGATTATAAAATCTTGTGTGGTATGCTTTTCAGTCGCACAAAGGGAAGTGAATCTCCGCCAACTAATTACAATGCGATGCAGCAGGGAAAATGTGTTATCAAAATAAAATTACAGTTGAAAACCTTTGATGCAAGCATTACGTACCTACATGAAAAAATCTGCAACTAATATAACTGTTTTCATTAGTGGAAAATTTTAGAAACGGAACAGCACATCTAATAAATCTCATAATGGCAGTTATAATATCTCTCAAGCCAGAGGAAGTGGACCAAATAACCACGCATATGAATGAAATTAACATGCCATTGCTCAGACCCCCGGGGCATTTTGTGGAGAGACTATCAGTGCTTTGGTCCAGATTCAATCTCACTGCGGTGTTTCGCCATTAACTTTGAGCCACAAATATAATTGATGTTCGTCCCCTATACTTGTCTTCATGAATACTGATGCTTAGTCCAGTCAAAACAGTGTACGTTTTCTGGTCATGAAATCGAGAAAACAGGCCAGAATAGGAAAAACAGGCCAGAATAGCAAAAAAGATAAATAAATAAAAAGTCTGACTAGAATCAATACCTGTGCTTTAAAGTTTGAGTAATCCAATCTGACCTTCAAGTCAATCCTTAGATTTGCGAGAATCAACAATATCAATGTTTGAAAAGCACACTGCGGATAACATAGGCTGGAAGCCACAGAATTGTCACAATATGCATCTGAAATACTTTAACTCCCGGCGGTAGATGCCGACAAAACCTGAAAATGAGAGGTGCCAGGGAATGTTCCTTTTATTTATTGCTCACAAAACAATCTGGTGGAAGCTGATGTTTCTTTTCCCGTGATCGATCATACGCAGGAATCCCAGCAGGCCTAAACTATTTCAAAAAGCTGTTTAGCCCAGGCCTACACTCTCAGGGAAAAAATGGTAAGAAAAAACACCTTCAAATGGGGAGACGCTTGTCACCCAGGTGGTAAACTATCCGGAAGGTGCCACAGGTTTAATAATTCATTTTTACCTTATTTTTTTTTTCTTGCTCACACTAGGTATTTGCCGATGCCGAAAGAATAATATTGTCCCTTCCGGAGTACATTCTGGAAAGGAGTTCCTTAAAAACACAAGCTGTACCTGCCTGTACAGTGTACTTATTAGCACCCCAAGAGCAGTATTGGACCGATGTGGTTATTTAGAAAATTTGCTCTATAAAGACTGAGAATGCTCCCCGAAAACACTTTTATTTCTGAGGGTGTACAAGGCGAGGCAGATTACAGCTCTGTGGCCAACCATTTTCCATGAGTTTTTTTGGACCTACCTTAGTTGCCCTTAAACAGCATTGTTGAAAACAGACTCAATTTCAGATCATCAAGTCAATCCAAAGTGGTGGAAACTCCATGCTCATATAGTAAAAATACTCCCCAGCATCACCTGGATTTCTTCCATTAAGAGGTCGAACTAATTGGTGAAATTAGCCAGTGAGACCTGGTAAATCTTTCACTGCTTAACTGCTTGGACAGCCCACCTCCCCTAATTCCGGAGGTCAATTCGGCCAATGACCACAGAGCAAAATGTGCATTCCAATCCCAGTGAAAAAAGGCACTCAAACTGAACATGTGGTTTTGAATCAACACTAACAGACAGTTTGAAAAGCAATATATATATATATATTTGATTTATGTATTAAACAGGGAGGTACACAATTCATGACTGGTAACATAAACAGTGCATATCATTTCTCTTCTAATGACATCAGGTTTGTATGAGTAAACTCAAAGCTCCATGTTTCGCCCTCTGTCCGGCAGGTTATCATTCCACGATAAGGGACATACTAAAAGTGGAAACATTAGCGGAGCTCATGTGGACCCAGCAAGTTTTTAGGTATTTTTTTCCCAGGATGGAGGAGGACCATTCATGAATATTTCATGTGGGCCTTCAAATCATCAAGTCATAGATCATAATGCACGAGTTCCGTTTCCTGTAAATGTTTTGGGCCGCATTCCCTGTCCTGGCTCAGTCTTTCTTGAATCAGCAATCCCACACTTGGGACAGCGTCGTTTCTGATATCAATAATCTCTTACAACCTCACAAAATGTGACAATAATAAGAAAAGGCTTTAAAATTCACACTTGATACAGGAGACAACACAGGACCCGTAATGATCTACGATTGAATGATTGTGAACTCATCTTTCAGCACTCATGAACTATGGATAAACCTTTCCCTACCTTCCTGGGGAAAAAAATAATTGAGTGAGTCAAAGATGGATAAACAAATTGACATCCAAACAGACGGGAAAATGCTCAGTGGCTACAGAAGCTAAAGCTGAATCTTCAGCGCCAGTTGAAGAGATGACGTCTCTTCTGAGCCGCAGCGCCGGGGACAACAGTCATGAGAGGATGATTCGGACGAATCGGTAAATGCTTTGCATTCTTGATTTGCCTGTGCCGCCTGGAACACTACACTGCATTTTTGGTCTAATTCATTTTGCCCTGTTACAATACTGTTTCTTCCTGGCCTGTCCATTTGACTTAAATTCTTGTACTTCATATTTATATAAAGATTCACTTCCTCTTTCTCTGAACAGTACAGAAATAAATGCGTCCAACATGCCCAGTGCAGAAATAAATTCACTGCAAAAGGTTGAAAGCCATCTTTAAAATACCCATCTCTCCAAGGAATATCAAAAATATCCTCTGTTTAAATTACTCTCTAAAAATCTCTTTAGAAAAAGGTTCTAAATATATATTTATATACAAGCAAAATTTGATGCAAATTACCTTAGTTTAAGAGGTGTGAAAAGCTGCATGTTTCACAATTGCGAACGCATATTGCGTCACAGTCGTCCTACATAGATATCAAACATCTGGGCGCTTCGGACTTACTTCCATGCCGATTTAACTATAGCTTTCAGCTATTTTTCCAATAAATGTTCAAAGTAAATATTATGTGTTTTGTGTACCTAAAATTTTCTTGGCAAAGAAAACAAATTAATGTCTTTAAGAGTCTAAAAAAAATAACACTAGTTTTGGCGCATATACTCATTGCTCAAGGACAAAGCGACATAGTGGCTCAATTGATTGGCCCCTGTAGATTAATGCATTTCATCCTAAGTGAAAAGTATAATCAAAAAACTGTTTCTAATGACAAATTATAAAGCAGATGGCTCCTGAAAATAAATCGATAACAGATGTAATCTGTATTCATAGCCTCAGCTGGTTTGCGCGGAAAACAAGTTCATCATCTGGACTCATAGGTTGCCAGCCCTCCCTCCTTCCTTTCTGGTTCGAACAGGAACTGTCTGACACTGAACCCGACGCCGACCACCTCCATTTACAGCAGGAGAGGAGGAAATTACTGAGGGCCGCTGCAAATACAGTATAAGGCCAGAGACTGGGACCCAGTGGGAGTTCAGAACCATGACAACTGGTATAATGCATTTATGAAGCATGTATCAATAATACCAAGCCACAGAAACCATCACATTGTTTAAGATACAGAAGACTAATTTGTGTCTGATTTGCTTTAGTATTAATTATGCCACCACAGTGACATCAAAGGCGATAACATATTTTGGGCAATTTGAATCACAAAGAACCTGAACGATGCAAATTACAGAAATCAAAGTAAAAATGACCTTTACGGCTCAGTGTATGTTCAAAACGTAACTTAAATTGGTTGAGCTTCTTCCAGCTGTTTCAGCCAAGGGACTTGATCTTCGTTTCTCTTCAGTTTTGACCCTTTGCTCAACCAAGTGGGCGATCCTCGGTTAAGCAGGGAACAACTCAACTCCCCACGCTTGCAATGAAACAAAAATACAGTGAGAAATGAACAAGAATTCAAATTTGTAGATGAATTCATTCTTTTTTTTTTACAATGGAGGTTTAATTTACTTACTTCACAAATTCCCAATAGTCTCAGGTTTACCGTTGATAAAATACTGCCCTCTGCTCTGGGCTTTCTTCTTCTGCAGTAATTTATTTGGTGGCAGTGGCTTGGAGGGATTTCTATTGAACCAAGAGTGCTTTGGGTTTACATGGCTGCATGATGGAACATTAAGTTGATCAGTTTATTGTCTGTGATGCTGTTCCCTCTCTTATCCTCAGAGACCTGCAGGGGCATCAGGAAAGCACATTAATAACAGAAGAGAATGGGTTCAGGTTGCATAACAATAACAGCCATTAAATGGCACATTTGTAGACACACACACACACACACACACACACGTATATATGTGCACATCCATACAAACAAATGCACATGCACAAGCATAACACACTCATACATGTGTGCACATGCTTCAGAGACAGACAAAAACACAGGCTATCTCAGGCAGACACACAGCGGCACAAACAGATGAACACACACACACACACACACACACACAGGCTGACTCAGACAGACACAGATAGGCATGCACAGACAGACAGACAGACAGACAGACACACACACACACACACACACACATGCAGGCTGACTCAGACACATGCATGAGCATGCACAGACAGACACACAGACACACACACAAACACATGCAGGCTGAAAGGCACATTCTGCTGATATACACTGATAAACTGCTCTTTGATTACTCGCACCACCTGGCCAAAGATAAAATATTTTGTAGCTCATCTGTTGCAACACTTCCATTCAAGCGTGCACGCAATTTTTTTAAAATAATTTAAGGCCTCGTCCTCTGCTTGACGCACGGAGATGTGAACTGATTAGACTGTCTCAGACAATGTGCCTACATCAAGTATTACATACATAAGCATTGTAAATCATGTCTGCTCAGGCGAGTCCTGAGAAGGACAATCTATCACGGAGAATAACACACTACTGAAGGCACACAGCATTCCGCTCATAGTGAAAAAGTAAATCTCAATGACTGAGCTCAAACAAATCGCCATCATGAACGAATGACCCTTCATCCTCGAGCAAACTATTTTTTAATTTTTTTTTGTCAGAAGTCATTGGATATATGCCCGTACGTAGATTCTCAATTTTTCAACCCCAAACAATTACACAACCACATTTTTCACCCAAACAGAACTGTCACCTTTTGTAGGCATAATTCATCATGTAAACAGTGCAAATGATAAGAAATATTCAGTGTATAATTCCAACCGAGAAGTGACAAATAAGTGACATATCTTACAAGGCAACCACAGATAAATCATGACATGAAATGGATAAGACTGATACAGCTCCTCAAATGGCTTAAGTACTTGAAATACAAATCCAGTTCAAAAAACGCTGGCACATCTTGGTGAATGCAAAAAAAAAAAAAAACTAATTTGAAAAGTTAATTCGCCCTCCACGATATACGAATGAATTTAACTGCTTATTGAAAACATACAATGAATGTGCTGACACCAAAAGAGCCCAAAAAGTTGGCACAGTCAACAGTTTACCACTGTGTAACATCACCACGTCTTTAAATTATACTCTTTAAGCATTTTGGCACTGAAGACTCAAGTAGGTCAAGTCTGGAAGTCTGAATTTTATCCCATTCCTTGATTATGCATCTTTAGCTGTGTCATTGTATGGGGCCTTCCATACTGTACACTATGCTTCATAATGCAACATATATTCTTAATCTGAGACTGATCAGGATGTGGTTGGGCACTGTCTTGCTGGAAAATGCAGGAATGTCCCAGGAACAGATGACATCCAGACAGCAGCATACGTTGCTCCAAAATGCATGCATAGTTTTCTGCATTAATGGTGCCCTCGCAAATGCGCAAGACACCCATGCAATGTGCGCTGAAATACCCCCATATCATAACAAACGCTGGGTCATCCTTGTTGTCTTTGGTCTGGACAACATGGTGGCTGCTTTTTCCAAAAATCATTTTAAATTTTGACTTGTTGGACGACAAGTCATGCTTCCACTGTGCTATTGTCCTTCTCAGATGAAACAGAGCCCAGAGAAGTCAGCCGTCCTTTAGAACAGTGCTGGTGTTTGGCTTCTTTTTTTTATTCTTTACCTTGCATCAGCGGCTGCAGTGGGGAATGGTGCTGGCTGACAAAGGTTTACCACAGTGTTTCTGAGCCCATGTCATGATATCCATTACAGTCGCTGGATGGTTCCGAGGACAGTTTCATCCAAGATATGGGTGATCATGCGCATTCAGAAGTGGTGTTTCGCCTCGCCCTTCAGGCACGGAGGTCTGACCCGATTCCTTCAATATTTTAATTACATTACACACTGTGGAGGGTGAAATGTCCAAATCATACCTATTGTCATCGGGAAATGTTGAACTCAAAGTGGTGGAATATACGCTTATGCATTTCGAAGCAAATTGGAGAGGCTCCACCAAGCTTTACTCTTATACTGTAATTACAACTTGACACACCATTGCTACTCCTATATTACCCCAGTGCCAGCTTTTTTTGGAATCTTTTGCACTTACAAGATTTGAAATAAGCATAGATTTTCAATAAACTATCTACAGGTTTACGCAAATACCATATAGGTAGTGTTCTCAAAAAAAGTAGGGGGTGAATGGACTTCAAATCACCATTCCTGATCTAATTTGCATTTGTATAATGTGCTGCCTTTTTTGTAAGTGGGTTTGTATATATTCCAGCTAAGATCTATAGGGTGTATGCTCAGTTCAGCTAAGATAAATGCTTACTAATGAACCGCACAATGAAAAAGCACAAGGATATGCAATGCAACGTGCATACACCTGTAATGCCTGTGCCCCTAGGCATTCTGGATCCTTGGCTACCTGCCTTCACCTAATTATTCAATAATCCCCTCTGTTCTCTCTGTTAATTATCACACCTGATTCTCCTTAGTTAATCATTCCTTTTCCTATTTAAAGGAGGAGACAGCACCTCAGCAGAGTATATTTCAGCTGAAAGTAGAGTTCTTGAAGTGTCTAAAACGCATAGTTTTATAAATTTTAATTTGGTCATGATCCAGTGCGACGCAATTTTAAACCGAAAAGTCTTCAAATCGGCGTCAATACCAGGGGGCAGACATTTTTACTTGGGGAATCTAAGGCTGCGTTCGGAATGCACACTTGTCCACTCGCTCACTCACTGTCTATATTGTTTTCAGTGTAGAACATTCACTACACAGTGCCCTGTATAGTGGGTGAGTGTGCATTTCGAACGCATTATCCAATCAAACGCCAGTGCCGCGGTGCTTGTGCATCAGTTATTCTCTTACGTGACGTCAGTTGTTCTCTTTCCTTTCATCCGGGCCATGAAGTAGTTCAAAGGGCTTTCAGTAAGCTCTCCCTTAACGGCTTGGCTGCCCGAAAGCTGTTTTTAATTAAGCTGGCCTGATTAACAATCAAACAATTTATCAACTGAGCAACCAAGACATGACCTATAATTAGAAATTGTAATGAAATGTGAATTCCCACTGCCTACATTTATATAATTGATATGGCATTGTAAATCCAAAACTTTCGCTGACTTTGCAGCATTCATTTTCGCCGTCCTTGGGATTGTCACACAGCTGTGCAACCTTACAGCACCCTTTAGCCGTGACAACATTCAAAATAAAGAACGGATTCCCGCAGCCTCGCAAACTAATTTCCGCAAATCTATGCCACTTAACGAGCGTTGAAATTATGAAGGCATATTGATATTTTACGTCGTCATTTATGCGCAGAAGACGCCTCATAATTTTGTGGTGCAATGCATAACAGTGCTATCAAAAGTAAATTAGAAGGTCGTCGGTTTTTACCAATTAGTCTGAGCGACTGTGGCTAATCAGGAGATGTAAACTGCGAGAGGTTAAGGTTATTAAGCATTTTAAAGGTGAGGTTTCCGAAGATCAAATTCAAAATCAGAAGATTCCCCAAGTAAAAATGTCTGCCCCCTGGTATTGAAGCCAATTTGAAGACTCGCCAGTTTAAAAATGCGTTGCACAGGATCATTACCAAATTAAAATTTATGAAACTATGCGTTTTAGACACTTCAAGTATTCTACTTTCTGCTGAAATATACTTTGCCGAGATGCTGTCTCCTCCTTTAAGCCTTAGTTTTCCCTTGCACTAGCAGGTAGCCTAAGTTTGTAACACACTTTTGTGGAGAGCACTCTCTTGTTGTTATCCCTTGAAGTTTTGCATTTGTGTTACTCATTCACCTTGTTTATTTTGATAAACTTCATGTTCTGCACTTGGGTCCTCCATATTCCATCACTGTCCTGGTGCCCTTCTAACAGCTTTGGGCACCAGGTCATTACACTGGCTTTGGGAGGCCTACGGTCAGAGCTCTTAAATTACTGTTTTCCAACCTGAGAGAGGTTGTGCAACCTTTTCTGAGGTAACTAGTCAGTTAATACCTTTCCACAAATAAACCGACTCTATGGGTTTGGGAATGATAAACAATCATTTCAGGTACAATTGAGGAAAGATGAAAATATGCTTGAGCAAAGGCATTTTTTACGTCACAATAAATCTGAACTTTTATCTTGCATAGCGAGAATCTGGAATAATACAGTTGTCAGAGTGAACTACTGTCAACTTACTAGCTGCATACTCTAAGTATCTGGAATTATTAGAATAATTTTAGACATGGTGAACCACTGTTTTAATTACGTTTGGTGGCATAATGTATCTGAAATACACAGTCAAAGCTGTAAACTTAATTCTGTTTAGTTGCATATTTTATGAGTGCAGGGACATCTTTCCCTCCAAGCACCTGACTAAAATGATTTGAAACCTCCTCTTGTACCACCTAGTAACAATGCAAACTCACAACTCATTTCTATCCCAACAAAATACATCAAACTTAAAATAATATCTCAATGGAATGCAACGCAATCAAACAGGATTATTGCACTTCTGCTGTATTCATGACATCAATAATACATATCTGTTTTTGACAAGCATTTTAAAATGGATTCTGTAGTTTTTCGGTGGGATTACGGTTGGCCTCTTGATATTCACCATTACTCTCAGAAGTTAAATGCTTTGTAGCAGAGTCCCTAATTGCTGCAGTCATGGGGGGGGTGATCTATTCTAACAGACCTTCAACACTGATAAAACGCAAAACACGAGAGAAATTTCGTGACGCTCGCTCAATGCCAGAGAATTCTAAACTGACATATTCAGCTCAGTGAAAGTTTAATGACATATTTTACGCCGTCAAATTAAAAATTAAAATGACCGTTTTCCCCTCCCCTTTTGGATTGAGACGTTGGAGCTTTTATCTGCTCGGCTCTGAAAAAGCAGAACGACAGCTCACACCCCAGAGACAAGCTCAGTAAAAATCACATAAAACGCAATTACATCTCAACTAAACTGTGGCAAACGTGCGTCGCAGAGAATTAATTGCAAAATCAATATCACAGAGGAAAAGATAGAAGGGACGACTATGCGACCGAGAAACTGTGAGCAGCACAATTAGACCATCAGGTTGAATGGTGTGTGCCAGACAGGAAAAATATCTGGGAGTAGAGGGAGAGGAGAGAAGGCAGATGGACTGACACAAATCATGGTTTTATGGCATAAGCATCATGGGACAAGGGACTGGAAGAGTCAGAGCATAAATCAGGGGACCTTGTACAGCTAATAAACCAAACAGACAGTTAAAGGCAGTACAGCATGCAGTAAAGCATGCGCAGGGAGGGGGGAGCCGAACTCCACACTGAAGATTTCCTTTGATGCTAATCTCGCATGATTAAAGCAAATGATGTTCGTGAATATCATTCATTTGTGCTCATAAAGTAGCGGACAGTTCCATCCCTCTTTCCTGCAAGGCACACGCATTCCCAGAGCAAAAGTGGAAAACAGAGAATAAAAAATTGCAGGCTACCTCAAACCAGCAACACATAATTCACTTGGCAATAACTTTCTTCGCAAAGAAAGATTGTATTAGTTCCAGAATAGAACATTTTTGAGCCTTTCGGAATATACGTACATACAGAAATTTGTGGCTCAAAGAACAATCACACACCTCCATTCTAGCTTTATTCCCGGGGGCACAGTAGTACAGGTGTTTTGGAAGATAAAGTATCTCCCACTGCCAACAGCAGCGGTGAAAGATAGTACCTAACTCCAGAAACTCAAACTTAACCCCATACATTCAGATTTTCACTTGAATTTCCCCTTAAGTAGGTTCAAAGTCAGAAAAAGCATTTGTTTTCCATACTGTAGGACAATGTCACATACACATTCTGTATCTGCTGGCTGCAGCACTCCACTGAAGCTACTTCACACTTAAACAGAGCGAAATATTCAAGCCCCCAGTGCAATGTTTTTGAGGCTGCAGCATGACATCAAATAGAAAGTATCTAGATTTTGTGCATCATTTAGTTTGTAATTTACATTTCCCTGTAATTTAGCAGGGGATATTTGGGATCTTTGGCTTGTCATTAGACTATAAAATAAGCCTTAAGTTCCACAGGTTTAAATAAAGCAGCTAAATTTGATGAACCAATACATGGGATCGCAGAGCTGAAGAGGTTATGGCCATCAGTCATATTTTGCATGTTTTGCAAAAGACATTAAGATAGACATGCAAAGCCAGTTTATGGTGGTTTCACTAATTAGGCTTTTCGCTACTGCATACTGCACTTTCGCTACTAAGTCCAAGTCCGTACGCTACTATAGATAAATGCTAGTAAGAACACAAATATTACTTAAGAATCAGCTTGCACCAGTCATGCCATTCTCCTCCGACCTCCCCTATAGGTCAAGGCGTTTACACTCACAGCACTTTCACACACTGTATGTTTTTTTTGTTTTTCGCACCATTCTCTGTAAAATGTAAAAACTAATCAGCACAGAAATCCCAGATCAGCAGTTTCTGCGATACTAAAACCACCCCATCTGGCACCAAATATCATTCCACAGACAAAAACATTTAGATCATATTTCCGTGATTACTTTCCATGTCTGCATGACTTAATGCACAGAGTAGCTGCTTCACATTTGGCTGACTAGATTTTGGTTTTAATGAGCACATATACAGGTTGTACTTGATAAAGTGGGTACTGAGTGGATATTTTAGTATGTACTAATGACGGTACAAGAAAATAATATTTCAGAGCCTTAAAGGTCTTAGCATAGCAAAACAGGTTTTTACTCTTGTAACACGGTTTAAAACCTAACATTTCGCACAAGTAGAAAAGATGAGCTTGTACAGCACATTATGTGTCATTTTCACAGACAACGATTAAGCCTGATCCTCAACTAAATTCAATTTGGATAGAGATTCTCCACACAAAACTCAATTTAGTCCAAGACTAAGCCTAATCCATGTTTATGAAACTGGCCCAAAATTTGCTCACCCCACTGGCAAGTTTTAAAATGCGTCAAGCGATTCCAACCCAATTGGCAGTAACTACAGCATATTTAGCCAAAAAGTAAAAGACTTAAAATTTTCAGCTGCAACATAAGACTGAAATACTTGTCAGGATTGGCTTATTTTCTTTGGTCCTGCTGTTGGCCTATGGCAAACCCATCCAAATAGGGTAGATACACTATGCGCTAAGGTTATGCACGTAAGTTAACTTCATGCCTTGTGTAAACTTACAGCAGAAATTCCGTGTTCTTGCGGAAGCTAACTCCCAACTAATTGATCAGCTTTTACGGAATGCTGTGTCAGTCTGTGCAAGATAACATAATCTCACATAATCTTGCGGATAAATATAGGCGCCCAAAAAGTTTTCAAGCATACCATGCAACACGACGTATCTTTACGTTAGAACAGGCAGCATGCATTAATCTGCTGCCAATACCTCAGAATATCTGTGAGACACACATCAATATTTAAAAAAAAAAAAAAATTCACCACAAGGTCAAAGATGAATGGTTATTGACAAATTTTTGTAGCATGGACAAAAAAGTCCTCCAAAGTGAAATGTGTATGTTCCCGTAATTTCTCATGACCAAAGATCCGCTGCCATGTAAATTTGCTGATCTTTACCGTCACTCGCAAAGCGCTAGGGATTCGACCGCCCTACGGAGGTTTACGCAAATTTATGCGAAACTCCGTATGCGTAACCTTCCTGCTCAGTAGATCCACCCAGTAAGGAACACGACCCAAGACTACCACGGCGGCAGCTCGTTTTCAATTCATGATAGAGGCGTAGACAAGCCTCACTCAGACCGAAGGGGGAAATGTGGAGGAAATGACCTCTGACAAGCCCAGAGCACAAACAGGACCATGGGCAGAGTCTGCTCCATCAGTAGCTATGCACAAATAAGGCTAGGTGCTAACCAGGAGTGCATTTCCCAAAAGCGTAGTTGCTAACTAGGTTAGCAACTTACATAATTCGTTCATTCACAGGCAGTGGGTCCAACCATGTAAGTTAGCATGCGTGATTTCGGGAAACGCACCCCAGTCTGATTCCTGAGAGAACACAGGCCATAAGCATTTGGACAATGACACAAAGTTTTTTTGGCTCTGTATATACCCAAGCACATTAAGTTTGAAAATTGTAGACAACAGTCATTAATTAACTGGCACTCAACATGTTGTGTAAATCAGTGATTCTCAACTTTATTCAGAAAAGGCTGGGTTGGGTGCAGGCTTTCATTCCATCCAATCAGCGACAAGCCTGATTCTAATAATGTCAAGGTCTTTCGCGCAGACTATAGGTGATAAGTAGTAGACTCAGGCGTGTAAGTGCTTTCGCATGGACGACAGCTTGCACAAACACCAGCCCTTTCTGAACGGGGTAGAGAACCCCATTGTAAATCAGGCTGTAAGAGTCCCCCCCCCTTTTTAAGTGCTGTCACTGTCCAAATAGTATTGAACTGCACAGCAGATGATGCCATTACCTCACTGCTCTCACCCTGAAACCACCTTGGAGTACCATTCATAACCCGAGAGTGCAAATTAAATGGATTAAAATTAATTTAATTTATTAGTTTCCGTAGGAGTGCCAATGTAAATGAATTGCTATATTACAGGGAGACTAATTTTCATCATTAGACCTTGGGTAAACGTTACGCGTCTTTGGATTTGGGAGTTAGCCGGAGGAAACACACAAATGTTAAACGTTTTGCCGCATGACGATTTTATTGTTCATAATAATGTATTTTGTTCGTGTTTTTTTATGATAATGTGATTATGTTAGAGAACAGGGCACCATTGCTGATGAGACTGAGGTCTCAACAGCTTTCCCTGTAAAAATAGAGGTCTAAATTTTTACATAATAAGTTAAAAAATAAATAAAAAGGGGAAGACAGGCCTCCCTGGAGAGTGTATGGAGGCCAGTGAGATTCAAACCAGGAACCTCCATCAGGAAGTTGTTTATTTGAGCTTTGCTGTCATTGACTCTCTTCCCTTCTCTTTCACTTTGTCATTTGCTGATTGACAGGTCAGCTGTTCATTTACCAGTGTTTCATTTCTAATTCTATTTTCATTCACATCTTTGCAATTTTCCCAAACCCCAAACTCCTTGGGCCTCTGCATGAAGCAATTTCATCCAATGACAGGAGGAGATGACAGACATGTGACCCTCCGATTCACATGATACCACTAATCCCAGTCTCACTATTTTACGCACTATACCAGCAATCACATCCAAATCCACCAGCAGTCACACCCTGCCCATGCAGCCAGAGGAGAAAGAGGCCCGTTTATCCGAAGTTCATGTACAAACGTTTGAATATTGCAGGATTGGGTTGGCAAAAGGTGAAGTCTGTCCCGAGCCAGGTGGATCATCAGGCCGGTGCTTAACTCTGGTTTCTGTAGCGTTAAAGCAACTAGGATTATTGCTACTCCTCCTGGATGGGATGCTCGCCATCACAGGTTACCCCCCAGCTCTTAGTCAGGTTTGCTTGACAATTTGCCAGTACTCAATTATGCACCTGGGTGGAGTGAGGCAATGTGGGAGTGAAGTGTTTTGCCCAAGGACACACGGCAAAAGCCGTAGCAAGGACTCAAACTCAGGACCTTTCAATCCCAAGTCAAGCACACTTAACCACTGCGCCACCATGTCCGGATTGGGTAGGAGGGACCATTAAAAAGTGATGGGGTGAACAGGGGATGCCAGCTTACATCTCCCACCTCCCATCATTCCCCAGTAAGCCCAACTGTTGCCTTGCCAATCCAACAGTGCAACCAAGGGTACGGTCAGCCACACTTCAAAGTTAGCCATGTTATTGTGAGCCCAATATATTCCATTCATCAGCAGTTGGTTAGCCTCTGACACTCAACCGAACATACTGTTTTCATGAGCAGGTAACAGGGAACACAGCGGATGAATCAAGCCCCTGAAACAGCGGATGAATCAAGTCACTGAAAATGCTTTGGCACAAGCTGCACTGAAATAGCTAATATCCCGCCGCCATGTTAAATGTTAGCCTCTCGCCACCTCCTCGGAGCACGAGCTTCTGTTACCTGACTTTCTCTGCCTATAATTTGTTCAAAATTGTCTGTCACATTACGTAACCAAACCTCTGGCCAATTCAACTCACCCCAGAACTCAAACACCCACTTTGTTTAATTCAGTTCTAACATTTTTTTTCAAGGTGTTGCAGTCAGTATTACATTCAACCTCCCAAACAGGCTTTACAACACTGCATTTTGCGACTGTATCATGCTCAGAATCAGATATCTTTTGCCAGCCGAACAATGTCAACAAGATCAGATTCACAGACGAGCATTTGACATCAATATCTGATGTCAGCAGCATACAATTTAGAATTTTTTTTAGACTTGGAAAAAGATGATCCATTTCTGAATTAGTGAGTCTTCCCTGAATCAATGCATTTGAGACTTATCAAATGTATATATACCGAATATATATACCATTATCATATCTACTATATGTTGCGTAAATTGTCAAAGTGTTGCGCTGGTCTTGGTGGATTTAACTAAGCAATCCACATTGAATGCATGATTTGATGTTGGTTGTGCGCATTAGAACATGGTTCTGTTTTGCTTTGTTTAGAAAAAAAGCTTATTTGAAGACATCTTCATGAGGGGTTGGAAAGATCAGAGCAAACCTGAAATATATAATCACCTGATGAGAAGGTAGAGATATAT
This sequence comes from Gymnothorax javanicus, assembly GCA_029692085.1. Lineage (NCBI taxonomy): Eukaryota > Metazoa > Chordata > Actinopteri > Anguilliformes > Muraenidae > Gymnothorax > Gymnothorax javanicus. The sequence goes on from CM056194.1 coordinate 7,997,809, forward strand.
TGTAAGTAAATTTACTGGGGCATACTCTATCATCCATCTCCAGTTCTGCCGGCTCTGTCTTTATTTATGACCAATTTTCCACCAGTTTGTGCCTCACCAGCAGCACACACTACATTTTTTTACTAGCAAGATTTTATCTTCTCCTGCTACTCAAGATTTGTGGGTAAAACGTGCTGAAAATACCTATCATGGTTACACACATACGACTTAAAATTTGTCGCATGATGAAGACTACAGGGAGATAAATGTTCATAATCATACACTAACTGTTCTTATTTCAAACTCATCAAGAAAAGTGCAAATACTTCACCACATATGCAAAAATATAGCAGATTTGCTGAAAAAAACTGATGCGTGTCAAATGCATTGATTTACGCGAGACACACAGATATAGATCATATTTTCCAGTGCCAGAGGGAAGCCTAAATTGAAAGTCGTTAGAGTCAGATATTAACGTCAACGCTTAACTGTGAATCTTATTCTGTCACCTACATTCGCCCGGAAAATTACATCTAATATTGGGCCAACAAACTGTGACATACAGCTTTGTAAAGCCCGTTGGGAGGTAGCATGGAACACTGAAAGTAACAGCAAAAAAAAAAAAAAACCCCAAAACAAAAACACTCCAACTGGCTCACTGTCAGATATCTGTCTGACCTGGGGTTCGAATCCCGACTTTACTACCATTACCAACTAAGGCTGGAGTTCAACACGGGCGAGGGAACAATTAGCGCAGCCTCGCTGGGGGTAGCAGGAGTTAAACCATTCAAAATGTGTTAGCGACCACTCCGGGTCAGCTAAACACATGTAGCTACATGCTGACTGTGTTATCCTCCGATGGCAAAGGCAGTGTGTGCGACTGTACAGTGTAAAAGAAGCAAGGGCGAGTGATCACGTGCCACAGCATCTTTCCCCTCAGTCAATGAAAACTGGTAGCTGAGTGTACTGAACAGTTTGGCTGTGTTTCAGGTGGGTAAAATGGGGAATCCCCCCCCAAAAAAAACACCACACATACATTTATCCTGTAGTCTATTCATCATATGTACTGGAATTTGCCTTGTCAGCTCTGTCTGAGATGAGCACAATGAGAATCTTCAGATGAATCTGGGCATCAACCTGAACAGAATTTTCTAACAATTACAACCAGGTTCTCTTTCACAGCGTCTTTCTAAGCTTTTCAAATAGAATGTTTTCCTCTGTTTGGTACATTTACCGTAAAATCAATTTCTCCTATTTACAGCCTAAATGACCTCATGAGCGCACTTTAATTCTGGTGAATGCCGAAGCCGTCCTGCTCGATTACTGCGGCTACCCTCCCAAGGAGAAAGCTGTGAAATTACATTCAGAGGTATCGCACTAATAAGCCGCTATCTGAAATTTCAAAATCCTCAAGAGCCAGAAAATAAACTCACTCCACAAAGAAAGAACAAAATGCATTATCCGTGCTGAACTGGAACTGACCCCAAATAATTAATATTAATGAAGTGTTCGATATTATCTGGGGCAATGGTGTTCAAATTGTCATCTCCATTATACAGTTATACAGTGTAATTATACCTGACGTTATTTAAGCTCATATTCCAAAGGCTGCCGCAGTTTAATATAATTTAAGACACGCAGATCTATTGCTCAATCCTTGACTAAAACTATAATTGAATTGAAAGTAAATGGCTTGGCACCATTTGTTGAGTAGTACTGTACTGTGCCTTTTGAAGCACTGAGAAATGGTGTCTCACCAGCATGTGAAAATCCAACACACACTCACTCCAACTCATCATACAGTGACACTACCTGACAAAACGTCGATATACGATGGAAAAAGAGGCTTTTGGCTTTGGCTTTATTTGAGGCTTAGGATCAGGGTTCAGGTAAAGGTTAAGGGGGTAGGGTTTGCTTTAAACTGGTGTCAAATAAGGAAGGCAAAAGCGTCCTTTTGCATCGTATATCGACGCTTGGTCCGACAGCGTCAATATATGACACGTCGGGATGAGACTGGGCTCGAAAATCTTAAAATTTTGCCTCACCGGCAGCGCATTACTGTCACATTTTGGCAACAATCAAATAACTGACGCAAAACTAACACATATTTCTGTCCTCAAGTCTGCATCAATGCATTTATTCAGCATCTGACAAGTACCTTGGCAAAGATGTCTTACATAATTCCCTCACTTTCCATTTTGGGTCTGGTGCGAGTCATAAAGGTTTGGACAGTAGCACAATTTCAGCCTCTTTGGTTCTAGACTGCAGCACGCAGAGTCTGACACCAATCAATATGAGGTTAGAAACAGTCAGCTTTCATTCGCAGGTATTGACATGTCAAACAAAGCAGAAACAGCAGCCCTTCTGTCGTTTCCGGTCACAAACCAAATACTTATGACTGAATTTTAACCCTCAACTGGCTAGTAGTGCAAATCTAGCACAATTAGGTCTGGGCTGCAGGGTGCAATGACCCAGAGTCGGGGACAATTTATCCCCGTAGTGGACCTTTGATTAAGTGAACCACTGGAAAGGACTGACTCACCACGGAGCCAAAGGTTTACAGGTTGCTCACGATGTGGGTGGTCAGCCGGGCTTTGTGTTTGTGATCTGGGAGCAAGACTTCTGTTTTTCCAAAACACCCAACCTTTAGTGTGCTTGCGCAGTATAAACACACGCATATGTATAGAATTATTTTTAGAAAGCCGAGAAGCAGTTCAATCACCGTCCCAGGTGTGCGGCAGGCTCTTTGTGACCGTAATCAAACGTCTGAGATTCCATCTCGCCTCATGAAATTCAGCCGAATGAGCCCGAGAGAGAAACGCTGTGTTATCATTTTGAGCCACTCATGCATTCTGGACTTGCTTTCATTTGCATTTTGTTATTATTAAAATGTGTTTTGAGTAAATGACTGCTACCTCAGAATAGAAGCCCTAAAAGGACCCTTTAATCACGGTGTTTACACATTTGGCCACTCTGCTATAGGTTAGCATCACAGGAGTCAAGTGAGTCACATTTTATGAGCATATTTCTGGACAAAGCCACCTTGCGACATATTACATTTGTGACGCAAGAACTGCAGAAGGTTTATCTTTATGTACATACATTTCTCCTATTAATCCTGCACTTTTGTGAAGAGTAAATTCAAACTCAACTGGTCCACACCCCGGGTTGCGTGCGCTACAACGACGAGCAGACTTTCTAGGGATGCGCATGCCACATCACTGCACAGACTTACCAAAAGTGCTCATTAACATGTTAGGTGTGCTCATAAACAGCTTAAACTTGGACAAATAGAAAATGGAGAAATCAGCTTTGACAGCCCCTAGCAATGCCAATGCTCGAGGCCCATGTGAATTTTCAGATTGACTGGCCAAACAATGGAGGAATGGAGGAGAAAAACTGATTCCAACAGAAGGATGAACGGACGGACAGAGCTTTCCTCATTTTACAGCTGAAGTATTCCATTTTGACTTCAGAGAGTTCCGGTCTTGTATGAGTGACAATGAAAAAAAATGCCAGCACTTTCATCATGAAATTAAACTGCCGCTCCAACAAAGAACAACCTTCTTTGATCGTCATCCGCCGAAGGGGAAAGAACTTACCCTTTCTCTTTTCCCGGATAGCTGTTTTCCTGATGACATTTTGGATGTTTTGGATAATCCTCAAATCAATTTTGCGAGTATGAAGTGCTCATAAAAATAAAAATAACTTCTAAAAACTTTTTTCTTTTTTTTGTTAGCGGGTGGCTATATCAAACAGTCGTGGTGGTGGACTTTCGGAGAATGGTTTTCTGTGGTTTTGGAGCTAGAGTATGAGGCACACAAGGTGGGTTCGAGGGCGGAAAACTGTGACTGGCACTTATGCCACCATTTTCCACCGGCTTTAAGCCCATAGTGGGGGAGGAGCAGTAGTGGGCGGGGCTCAGTTTTGCGCTAATCGTTTCCGAGTGCAGGTGCAGGTCAGTGTTGTTGACGTTGTACTGGAGGTCACAGTCGGGGCAGTAGCCGTGATACTGCACTTTTTCGCTAAAGCGGACCCTCTCCCGCGTGACTTGGGGGCACCTGTTCTTCTCGTGCCGCAGCAAAGGAGGGGGCGTCGGTACCCTTTCCGGAATGTTCTTGGGAATACAGCACAATTCCTTGCCCATGACGTTTGTGGGCATCCCGGGAAAAACGCCGTTCCGGAGGAGAGTCCCATTGGGCAGGCTCGGCCCTCGCTCTTCGGTCCGGAGCGGGGTGAGCCGGGGCGGGGGCAGTGGGGGGTGTGGTCTCTTCATCACGGTGAGGATGGCCGGCCGCAGGACGGAGTCGTCGAGGTGGTGCTTCACCTTCTCGATGCTGGAGGCCGTGGTGGTGGTGGTCGTGCTGCTGGAGCTGCTGTTTAAAGTGTCTGTCTTCGAGCTGTCCGTCATCTCCTCCTCCAGCGGGAGGTCAGAGGTCAGTGTGTCAATTTCGTGGACAACCTGCGAAGGGCAAAAAGAAGGGCTAAGAGCTTGGTCTTTGCTTTTAATCTGTTAAGCTCATATTTCCACCCAGTTTTATGTGCATTCAAAAGGTTTGTAAAACAGCAATTAGTCCAGAGATGTACATCGGCACGTGTGATGAGATCTGGGGTGAGCAGCGTTCATTTCAAAATTGTGTTGCGAGGTTACTGGAGCAAATACTGCAGCACAATATAAAATATATCGTCTGTTTTATATATGCGTATCTGTTGTTATTGGTGAGACCAGCTTTGAAGTACTTGACATTGACCCTAAGCAGAATCACCGTACCTTCTCTGGGCTCCAATCAGTGTCCCATTTGTTGCCATATCAAGCTACCAGCTTTGCTGTTAGTGCAAGAGCATCATACAAGCTTCATGAATGTGCAAACATGCAGGCTTTAGACAAGTTGGCACATGAGTAAAGACTGAATGTCAAAATGCCAGTCAGAGACCACAAAAGTCCCCCGCAAAAGATCAGACAGGTGCACGGACGGACAGACGGACGGATGTAAAACGGCCAAAATCAACTGTCCCCAAAACTATCTTTCAGGTGGCTAGGTACTAAAAAGCTATTTCCAAAGGCCTCTAGAAGTAGTTTAGGAGATATTCTCCAGAAACAAACAGGGTCAAGGTCACCAGTCAATGGTTACATGAAAAATCCTGTAGATGTTGTAGGTTGATTATAATACTTACATTGATTTCCTAGACCTAATTCGCGACATTAAAAGATCAGATGATTTTCAAGAGATTTGAAAATTGCATAAACGGGTCACGATCATAAGCAAAAGGTCAAAGTTCACAGGTCAAGGAAAAATTCAAGAGGCAAAACTAGAGGATGAGGCCAGACTGCCCAAGCAATTTCGTAAGGCCGCAATCAACAGAGTTGGAGATCCGCGCCAGAGACAAAAAACAATGACAGAGGTCATTGCTGAAAGGTCAAAGGTCAGAGATCACAAATCAGGTAACAGATATGAAGCCGCAGAACAGTTTGTAAATTAAATGTAAAATGGTAAGGCTGCTGCATATACTCTCAGAGAAATTAATCCGGATGGACGCACAGACGCACGGACACATGGATGGACGCAACCTAAAATCAATAGTCCCCAGATGAACCCTTCGGTTGGCTGACAAAGGACTGACAAAACAATCTGATCAGGGCATGAAAACCTGCAGTGCAGATGTAGGTTCTGAGGTAGGAACCGAGCAGAGAGGCGCCTGGGGTGATGTAGAACTCTACTGTCTACCAAGAGTTTCCAGAAATTAATACATTTCTTGTAATTTTGGCTCAGTGCTCCAGCATGCTGGACATTGAATGAAAATAATGATAAGCGGTAACAGTACCGACTATCAGTTTCAATATGAGGGTATTTCACATCGTATTTGCTGATAATTACAGAAATAATAACTTTTATTCCACATATCTGCATTTTAGGGGAGCAAAGACAATTGGGCCTGCCTGAAGTCTGCAATCCACAGGCATCATAGCATGTTGGATCTCCTGCCTGGGAAAACAACAGTAATTGTGTAACTGTCCACAAACTTTTGACAAGCAGTGCAAATATTAACACTTCCGCAGTGATCATTATTTTCTGGAGCTCATTTTGTAAAATCACTGGAATATTCTAAGTTTTGTGTTGATGGCAAATTAAATATTTAAGTGCTTGGTCTATTGTGCCCGAGGCAATAGTTTAATGTCAGTCTAATTTTTGGTGAAAGGTGATACGCTGACAGAGAGATGTATCCACTGACATTTGCAATCTGCCGTTTCTGACAAAAAAAAAAAAAAAAAAAAAACGTTGTGCCTTTGCTAGACTGTGGTGAAACAATGCCGGGAATGAGACCATCAATTTGCAGTAAACTGTCATACCCAACAAAATAATCTACTATAATATTATTTTTTATATAGTACAAAGATTCCATTTCTTCTACTCACCTTAAATTATTGACTTTCCTGCTTACAGAAAACTGTACACAGACTGAAATAATGTGCATTGTTTGTATTGTGGTTTGGTTAGCAGACACTGTGTTCTGCCCAAGGATAAGTCTGCTCGCTCTATTTTTTTTTTTTTGTTCAGAAGCACTGTTAAAAATTAATCTGGAATATCGAGTTAACACTTGATTCATCATGGTGATCGTATCTCTTTTCCAGGGTAACTGATTCCCAGGATCCATCGAGATCGACAACAATTGCATTTTATCGAGGGAGAAAGGGCCTCGGTAAGAAGCCCCTAAAGATTTGTTTACTACCAAGCTACGTGGCCGTACACGATAACAGACGCGCTGCAGGCCAAATACCGTGCTATGCCGAAAAAAAAAAAAAAAAAACATGAATTGAAACACACGGTTTGGAAAAATTCCAAAACATCCACTTTCTTAGCTGAAGGTAGGGCATATCGAGGTAGAGAAAAACATGAGACAATCACAGCTTAAAGCTATATAAACACCAATTTTCCAAACTAGCGGGGGAACCTACATAAAAATAGCATTATGGCTCCATATTTCCCCTAGAAAGAGGTCAAAAGAGACACACTGAGCAGGGTGCACCATAATTCAGGTGACACATTTTTTATTTTGGTTCTGTGCTCTGGCACTTTAAATAAAGTGACAATGAGATTTAAGTGCAGACTGTCAGCTTTAATTTGTGGGTGTTTTCATCCATATCGGGTGAACCATCTTAGATAAACCGGCAGCACCATTAGTATATAGCCCTGCCACACAGGTGCATCAAAAAATACTGAACAGTTTAACATAATGTGAATTAAATTGCTTTCAGCTTCATAATCTCTGCGTGCAATGACTGCTTGAAGTCCGTGATGCATAGACATCCCCAGATCTTCTTCATGTTCAATGTAAAATTCATATTCTCTTTATGTAAAATGTAAAATGCATGTCCAACTGGATTCAGATTCGGTGATTGATGGCCAACAGAACCAAAATGACAAAGAAAGGCGTCACTGTCCAATTTATCAGCGTGCCAACTGTGTGTGGCCTCGAAATGAGATCAACCTGCAGATGGAAAAATTCAACAAATAAAGCAAGCCATCACAAGCCTGAGCATATTTCCACCAGCGCGAATCATTTCTTTATTCTGTGTAGCTGTCATTCAATCTCCCTGTTAGTCCAACTAAAACAGAGAGGCTTCTTCAATATCTCTCCAACAATTGGGATACAATCCTGCTGTCACTGCCATTTCACCATCGTGGTTCTACCTTTTTCTCATTGCTGAGTGTTGCATATGCTGAGATGCTTCAATCCCGTTCCCGAAATGTTGTCAACTTTCCACTTGCATTCAACTCCTGTGATCATACCAATTATACCAAAGAAGAGTAACCTAACACAAAACATTCTCAATGTTGCTGCAATGTGGTGACAATTTTACAACAATTTGCATATTGGTAACATTTTGAGAACATTATTGATTATGGTGGAAACTTGACATGCCTCCAGTTTTTTTTTTTTTTTTTTTTTTCTAGAGGCAAGTCATAGTTTACATGGGGTTTTTTTTTCATGATTTTGATCCTCAAGAGCAACCAGTCATTTCCAAAACCTTGTATATCTAGCAGGGTTTGTTTTTTCCATTTTCTGAACAGCACTGAAAAGCTATTCCCCAGGGTCAGTCCTTGGACCTTTCCTTTTTCTTTAAAGCAAGTCATCATGTCCCTCTTATAGCACTGAAACTTATTTCAAAACTTAAGGTTGGTAGTTGCCTAGTCCTTTTCTTTAAATGTCTGATGTTCAAACACATTCTGTTCCTAATATTCTCTGTAATCATCTGCAGTATACCCTGTCAGTCAGGTTAGGGTCTACTTCCATTAAAAATCTGCGGCAATGCTGCCAGCTCACCTCACTGCTGTAGTTCTACTGTCCAGGTGCGTTTTCTGCCCGAGCGCCCAACCACATAATTCAAATAATTATAGCCTTAACTGATGCCAAATGTATTTTTGCAGTTCTGCTAATAATTTCTATAAAAAGATAGACAACCCAGTCTACCATTCACCAGGAAGCCTTTTACAGCACTAATAAAGACTGACATGGTTTTCCTATGCTTTGTGAATGGCTGCACTGCCAAAGCTGATGCAAAACAGCATAATTGTTAATTAAATCTAAACTCAGGGATTCTGTTCGTATGAACGGACTTACTGAATGTTGGCAGCGACATCGCATTTATATTACAGTTATTTGACAGATGCTCTTAACTTGAAAGGCTTACACAGCATTTGCAATGTTTGGATATTATCCATTTTAGCAGCTGGATTATATACTGAAGCCAGTCGAGCACAAGCAGGAATGTCCTTCATGAGAAGCAAAAACCGTAGGGTTTGTATTCCAGCTCCATACGCACTACAATATGCCGCCATCCCTTCATAGTTCCAGGTCAAGAGCTCAGAGCGAGCAGAATGTCAGACCACATTTTTGTCCGCACGCAAATCAGTTTGGCTGCATTGTGGAGGAGAAATGATGTCACATCTTGTTGAAAATTTACTTTCATTTACATGCAATTTCTCATAATTAAAAGGCAGTTTTGGATCATCTGAAATTAACAAAGGAGACACAGGAAGAGGCTTACTGCATTAAACCTATGTGAGCTGAACAATGTCTGAACAAAAGTGCACGTTTTACTGAAACAAAACATAAATTCACAAGAAATAATTTCAGGAGGTATAGGCTGAAATTGTATTGTATTACATTTTTTTTTTTAAACAAATGAACTGTATTAGTGATTTAAATACCGAGCTGATACCATGGATCAAATGATTATCACACTTCTGATTCAATGTTCTTTCATTTAATTTTAAAACAATACAATGAAACACCACTTAGTATGCTAATAAACGCTGGGTATTTATGATCCCAATTCAAATGTTAAATGGTTATTCGCTCAGTATTTGCCATTACCACAAAGAAAATAATGACACTGCAACCAAGTAATTGCATCAATTAAATTTCTTCAGTTTTATACATATAAAGGATCCCTTGACATAATAGACCAGTGGAAAGGGTCAAGTACCATATCACTGCATCATTTCTAAGGGAAATAGCAAAGGAAAGCTTCATTTGCTTTTACATTCATTGAAGGCACTGCTGCACAAGTCTTTCAGTTGACATGACTGAGCCCTACACTCAGCAATATAGAAAACTAGCCGATACCCATGCTACGCACGGGCTATATGCGTGGGCATTGTTTTTCGATGCAACGTAGGCAGCCTGGGTTTTTTTAATACGATAACAGCTGATTGAATTAGCCGGTTTTAATTGCAAGAACGGTTTAAAAATGCAGTTTTCACTTCATAACTAAGTTCGAAACCTGGCACATCGTCTTTGTCACGCAGTAAAACCGGTGTATGCGGAAAACAGACTCAATATTCACGGTTGTTTCGGAGGAGATGTGTGAAATTACGCAAATTGCCAACTCAGTAATAATATATAGAATAGGTACTTGGCGCAGTTCATATCTGCTGCCTGCATTACAGAAAAAGGGGATGTATCCTGTTATTCATAATTTCAATCCTTTTTTTTTTTTAAAGAGGGACATGAAGGCGATCCAAATGATATGGCACTGTTTGAATGCAGCATATAGCATTTGTCCACAAGTCAAAATAAGAGGGTATTCATACGAATCATCAGTATCTACGTATTTCAGTGTCTAATTAAACCTCAGACTTGAAACTAAAGATACTACTTCTACACTCAACCCCTCCTGTATAAATGTACAGCATATCTTAGATGGAATACTGTTTCCACATTACTGGTTTTTCAGAGCTCACCAGCCAATCTGATGCAGAGCAGAGTGCATTTCCATAACAGCGTCAGCAGGCCTCGCCGTAGGGCAGCTACAAATGCAATGAAATGTTGTGATAATTCGAGGGACACACAGCTCAAAGGGGGCACAGGGCACGCCTAGAGAGAGCCCACAAAAATTGGCAGGTCCAGGAGCAATGGGAGACCAGAATTTGCCAGCAGCCATACCACTACTCAATCTGCTCTAGCCACATGGCTGAAGCTAAGCAGGTGTGGGCTTGGTTAGTACTTGGATGGGAGACCACCTGGGAAAACTACGTAGCTGCTGGAAGAGGTGTTGGTGGCCAGTAGGTTGTGATTTTCCCTCTGGTGGAATAATCCCTAATGCCCCAGGACAGTGATGGGGACACAGTACTGAAGGAGACGCCGTCTTCCAGATGAGACATTAAAACCGAGGTCCTGACTAAAGCCCCGTTCCCACCTTCATGATTTCTATGCCGATGTACCAAGACCTATTATCGTAGTGAGTCGTGATCCGTCCGCCTGAAAAAGCACAAAATTCTGTCACGGCCACGATGTTGACGTGGCCATTTTCCACAAAACGCTTACATAGGAATATTCACGAACCATCACAACACTAACACGACCTGTCAGGACACCATTATGACACCACTACGACATTGCTAAGACATATGACGATCCGTGATGAGCTCGCGAACCACCACGATTTTTTTGAACATTTTGAAACTTGCGCCACGACGACTTTGTTGCGAACTTTTGCGACTGTTCAGGACTCCCCCCGGTTACAACTACGACGCCCCCATGACTTGCCACGATCTGACATCAGCGTGAATCGGCGTAAAAAAATCGTGAAGGTGGGAACGGGGCTTCACTGTGGTCATTAAAGATCCTATGACAATCTTCGATTTGACAACAGGAGGGGCTTCCCCGGTGTCATGGCTAAATTCTCAACCTGGCTCTTTCAACCTGCCATCATCCCCTGATCTGATTGGCTGTGCAACTTGTCCTCCCCCTCTCCCCCTCAGACCCCCGGGCTCCCTTAGAAAAGTGATTTTGATCTCAGCGGGACTTCCCTGGTTAAATAAATAAATTATAACATACTCCCAGAAGCAGGAGCACCAGAGCTTGCAGGATACTTTACTAGGGGAAGACCATCGCTGCTGTGTATTTACAGGCAATCTTCCCAGTGTTAACAGCCCGGAGACCTCTCCGCCACTTGTTGTTAAAATGATTTCAGTCAAAATATAAAAGTGTCTTGTTGTCACTAATTTGCGATGCAAGATTCTCCCTGCTGTGACTTAATTATCCAGTTTCGTCTCGACATGAGTCTTTGTTTGAGACGCAAAGACTGAATGCGGTTTGACCTCCTGATACTACAAGTGGGAAATAATTTGTATGGGAGTCATAGCAAGGCGATGAAGGGCTTTAAAAATAAATGTTTATCAAGGGAAAGATTATTTATATTTACTACTACTGCTGAGGGCACTCAAATATGTGCTGAGGAACTTACTTGGGATCTGAGGCAGTAGCTTTCGGCCTGTTTAATGAAAGCGACGTCACCAGTTTGGTGGAAAATGTGGCACGGTGAACTTGGTTCTCCTCAGGCGCTTTTGCTGCAGAGTCAGTCGCTGAAGGCTAAAAAATCCTTTCAAAAAGGAACAGATTCAGATACAAGATACAGGTGCCCTTCAAGGCATTACATGTGAGGCCTGAATCTGCTGTATTTATAAGACGTATTTAAATTTTAGTTTGTACTGATGTGAGTGTTGCCAATGCTGCATGGCTGAGAAAAATTCAGAACGAATCCAACACCCTCAGGCATAGAAGTTCTTTTCTCCATAAGGAAACCCTTTTTAGTGGTTTCCAAAAACAAGGAACCCTGTATGGCAGGTGTGAAAACGGTGACAGCTCTCCGATTGACCCTTTTTGCCTGCAAAAAAACGCTTGGACAAGACAGGGTTCTTCAGATGGATGTGTTAGATGGGGTTCTCCCACACGGATATGGCTGCCATCTTTTCAAGCGATGCCAAGCCCTCTGGTAACCTGGCAGCTCCTGTCTGCCCACTCCTTGCCAGCAAAGCAGAAGGCAGCCATCAACAAATATGATTGGCATTCCGGTAATGGAAAAATTATCCCCTCGCAAAGTGCTCACAATTATAAAGTAGTCCGAGACCATGCCTGGCGGTTGTCAATTCCCTTTGTGAAATTTTGCACGCCAAAGAAGAAGTACTCTCTGCATCTCATGCAATTCTTGAAGCCTGAATCCTGTGAAGATCTGTTGACTCATGTACTTCCCCGACAGGAAGGAGTACCTATAATGGTTAATCCTTAATTCGCCCATTATCTCCTTAACAGTAAATAAGAACACTGACTCTCTCTTTTCTGGAGAGCTAGCTTAATTTATGGAGCCCTACATCCACCCCTTTGTATATCAAATGTTGATTTACACTGTAAACCCAGATAGTATGGTGAACTCAAATGCTTTGTGGAAACCTATGACCACAAAAAAACTGTGTAAGCCAAGTAATTTGTATTGTGTGGATGGTCCTGAAAGAAAATAAGGTACATTTTTGTTATCTTACCACGTAAGTGCTGTGAACACAAGATCATGAAGTTGGCTTACACAATTTTTTTTTTTTTTGAGATGATCGATTTCCACAAAACAATTGAGTGCAACACCCTCTCGGGATTTACAGACTATGACAATTTCTGGACAAATTGCTACAAGTCATATTTACTTACGGCCAACATTTTAATGGTTTCTTGCCATCCAAGTTTCTGGGTTTGCATGACGAAATAATAATGTTAGATACACTGAATAAAGGTGCAGTGCAGTCCATAAGTTTAAAAAAATGAAGTGTTTTCATTATGTAGGAGCCTAAATGCAGTTTATTGGTGTTAAAATAATGATTTAAGTTGAGTAAAATGATAATAATTTACATAATTCATTTGCAGCAAGTACGAGTCAGAAGGAATACTTACAATACGTAAAATATTTACATGTTGATACGTACAGTTAGAATTTACAATAATTTGAATTAATATTTAATTTGTTTTTGTGCTTTAAATGCATGTAAAGCACAACACAGAATCTCATTTATATTACCTGTGTATGTTTGGCAACGAGTTACTATGTTGGTTATTTCCTTGTGGTATACTTTCATTGTCTGGTAATCGCGCTGGAAGAGATGGATGTGTTTCAGTGCAGTCAGGTCGTGGACAGTAGAGCCACACTGTTTTTTGACTCCTCCTTCTCTCTCTCTCTCTCTCTGTTCATTCTGTCATCTCCTTTGCCTTTTTGGTCATAACTTTCACTGGAGTTATGCAAATGGAAACCCTTTTTTGTACAATTTGCCTTTGAGTTGAAGTAAACGGTTCAATTTTTCACGGTAGTTTTTTGTAATTCTTTTTACATGGATTAAGAAGAGAGAATCGTTCCAGCGTCAAGCTGAGGCAATACTGTCATTGGAAAGTCATTGGATTATTGGATCGACCTGGCTCTCAATGGACAATGGTAAAAAGATTTTGGACGAACTTCACGGTAGTTTGAGGAAGTGAGGACAACAAACTGCAAGTTGTATTTTTCCTTGCCTCGCCTGGGTTGGCCAATTGAAACTAACACGAGTTTAAGTCGGCAGTGCTATGGTGTGTCGGCTGAAAAACAAAGTGGAACGCATTTATGTTTAATGCTACAGTCCTTTGACATTTTTACTAATTAAGTGTGGAAAAATGTTTACTATGGAAGAACAAGACAATGGAAAACTGATAATAAAAATGACTGAGAAGGCTATAGATGAACATAAGGCTATGCAGATACAGGCACTCAGGCATAAGGGTCATTCCATATGAAGTCAACCAGAGGTCCCCGGGTCACCAACTCAGATTTGGCTCAAATTTATTTTGGGAGTACTTCTATATTCATAATGAACACATGCAAATTTTAGGGTCCGACTCCAAGGGGTTTCCGTGATATGACCCCCCAAAAATCGAGGGCCATGCCCATGAGAATTGCAAACATTAATTTATAGGGATTTTAGAGGCCAATATTTTTGGAACAAATCATAGGTATGGGCTGAAAATTGCTATCCACGGTAATTTGGGTCCATGCTTTCAGAATCTCTTGTCAAAATTTATCCATTTCTTTTCATTTTCAATATATTAGCCTCTCAACTATGAAAATTTTTATGCGCGGAAATCAAAAATTCAGTTTTCAAGGGCCCCCTATGAGGCCAGGATTCCGTACAGAGGCTAAATTGCACTGGATTCCTTCTATTTGGAGACAGGTCTGTCTCAGCAAGGAAGATTGACAGCATCCAGGGCATAATAGTGGAGTGAGGAGACCCTGAAAAGGGACCCAGCTAAAAAAGTCACTTTTTTTTTTTTTTTTGCCAATTTTGGATTGGCAAATTCACTATGTGGGCAGTTACCCATGGTAATGAAACAAGTTCTACATAAATGCATATATCTTGGCTTTATTTGTTCAAAATTACAACTTGTTTTTCCATCTCCTTCACTATTGAATCATGTTATCAAATATAGGTATTTTGGGGTAAAAACGCCCACTATTATCCCCTTTATTCTGCAACTAGAAGTTTTAAATAGACAGTGCCTACTCATAAGCACAAGTTGCATCATTTTCTAAGATAATCTGACATCTGACATTTTTTGAGTTTAATCATCTGCTTCAAGAATTCACAGACCTTAATGCTAATTTGCAAAAGTTCATGACTGAAAAGGAGCACTTGGACGACCAAAAGAACTGGTCTGATCATAAAATTACAGGAATGATTTCTTCTGGAAATGTGAGGAATGGATGTAAGAGGTCATGAAACACGCAAAGCAGGCTGAAGAGTGCAACAGACAAGTTACTCCCACTGATAGTAGGTCTATCTCATCAAGGTTGACCATAAAGCCCTCAAGTAGATCAGGATCTCAATGCAGAAGTGCGTTATCTTCATCTTCATCAGTCAGATTGAAGGCAGAAATGGAGCGTGCTTCACTGTAGGCAAAGGCTGCAGCTTTAATGGAGAAGTTAGCCATTGAAAAGGAAGAGACAGATTGGCAAGCAGAAAAAAAGGTGCAGAGAAGTTCTTCTGCAAGCTGAAGAAAAAAGGCAAGAAGTGGAGTTTGAGGCTGAGCAAAAATGAATAGAAACTGCAATAAAGGCTAGAAAGGAAATGCATGCAATGCATACAGCTATTGCTGAGTCAGATGCAAAAATGGAAGTTATGCAGAAATATCAATACAGTCAAGCGGACTTGAGTTTCAAGGAAGTTGATGAACAAGACAACAAATCAAATGTGAAAACTACCTTACAACCACCATCTCAGCACGCTTTAGCCACGCCCAACATTAAGCACATAATGTTCTGCCAGCAATGCCTCAAAGAGCCTCACCTGCACTGAACAGGGAAGTAAGTGAGAGACCAGTGCTTGATAGCATATGTAAGGCTATTTCTCAACAAGCCAACGTTACAGAGTACCTTGTGAAGAGTCACAAAGCTTCCTTACTCCCAAATCTCACCATTCCAATATTCAAGGGTGACCCACCTGAATAGAAATCCTTTATCAGATCTATACAGCATGGAGTTGAAGGCCGTGCCGGTGACAATCGTGGTCGCCTACAATGTACGAGTGCACAACCACATGAGTTGGTCAAGAGTTGTATCCATATGGAACCTTCTGCAGGTTACGCTAAAGCAAAACAAATGCAGACCACAAAGAAAAAATGATCAGAGTCCAAATTATATATATATATATATATATATATATATATATATAAATAATATTATTATTATTATTATTATTATTATATTTATAATAATATATAATAATAATAATATTATTATATTTTATACATTTTATATTTTTTGCATATTTTTTCAGTGCTTTGTTTCTAAGATCGTTTTGAATTTTTAATTCATCATTTCTCCACAACGTGAAAATATGACTCTGATCATTTTTCCATTGTGGTCTTCAAATGTTACAGGAGTTTTTTGGTGATGGCTACAAGATAGCAGAAGCCTACATAAAGGAAGCTTTGGAGTGGCAGACAATCAAGCCAGAGGAAGGCACTGTGCTACAGTCCTTCACATCATTCCTCATGGACTGTTCCAACAAAATGACAGATATTAGCTACATGGAGGACTTGGACAACACAGCAAACATCAAGGCCCTGGCTAACAAGCTTCCGTACAAGCTCAAAGAAGCTTGGAGAAAGTTAGCCTGTGACCTCCAAGACAAGATAAACAAAAGATCGAAGTTTCAAGATTTCGTTGACTTTGTGAACAAATAAGTCAAGTACTTGTTACACCCACTCTGTGGAAACCTAAACAACCTCACCATAAGCAAGAGAGACTCTGTCTGACAAAAATCAAAACCACAATATGGAGGGACACCAAAACCAAAGAAGGTACAGTATTCACAACAGCAGCTGTTCCCCCCAAAATGGAAAACAAAGTCAAGACTGGAAGTGACAAACAAACAGCAACGAAAACACAAACTTTTTCAGAGGATGCGAACAGCAAATCATGTGTGTACTGCAAAGGAGGGCAGCATCGGCTTGCAGTTTGCAGAAAACTCAAGAACAAGCATCACAAGGAAAAGATTGATTTCTTGAGAAGCAAAGGATTGTGTTTTGCATGTTGGAGACACGGTCACATGAGTAGCAGTTGCAAAGACAAGGTTCAGTGTCAAGAATGCTCTCGACTGCATCCCACATTGCTGTATATGAACGCTAAAAACTCACAAGAAGAAACAACAAAGGAAAGTTGTGAATGACAAGCAGTATCAAGCGCCCTTGTACAAACGATAGAATCTTTTGGTGTCACTAGGGCTAGAAAGGAAGACTGTGTTCTTTCAATCCTTCCAGTGTATGTAAAGGCACAAAAGGGAACCAAGACAGTGACAATGTATGCGTTTTTGGATCCTGGTAGCAATACTACTTTTGCTACAGAGTCACTGATAAACCAGCTCAACATGAATGGACACAATACCAGCATCTGACTGCGAACAATGGGAAATGAATCTGTCGTGAAAACCCACAAGTTGACTGGACTGGAAGTCGGTAACCTGGATGGAGACCAGTTTATCGAACTTTCAGAGGTGTTTTTGCGGAGAATCATGCCTGTATCTGAAGATAATATTCCCTGTCAAGAGGAGATTGACAGCTGGTCTCATCTAAATGAGGTGAAAATTCCTACCAACCAAGCAGAAGTTGGATTATTGAGAGGAGCAAATGTTCCAAAGGCAATGGAGCCACTATAAGTGGTCAACAGCATGGACAATGGACCATACGCCATGAAAACAATATTGTGCTGGACAGTAAATGGACCATTTAGAAGAGGAAGCGACACAATGGAAACAACCAAACTAACGAAGGTTACTGTAAATCAGATCTCAGTAGCTAAGTTAGAAGAGCTCTGACAGCTACAGTTCAAGCAGGATTTTTCTGATGCTGGACAAAGCGAAGACATTGAAATGTCCAAAGATGACCGCCAGTTTATTAACATGGTGTCTCAGTCCTCAAGACTCGAGGAACTTTGCTGAACCAACAGCTGTTTCAGGGACCGGACTAAACAAGCTCGCTACTGGGAGCTTCCGACAAGCGACCGTGGCGGTTATAGCCGATGTGGAGGCCATGGACTACCAGGTCAGAGTCAGTGATGAAGATGCGGATCTCCTCCGGTTTCTCTGGTGGCAACTATGAGCAGGAGCTTGTTAAATACAAGATGCTGGTCCACATCTTTGGTGCAACATGTTTGCCAAGAGTTGTTACCTTTGCACTTCAAAAATGTGCAACAGACTTTGAGGACAAATTCGGTCAGGAAGCTGCCAAAACAGTCAAGAAAAATTTTTATGTAGACGACTGTCTAAAGTCGACTACTGATGAAGACACAGCAATTGCTCTTTGTGCAGATTTGAGGAACATGTTGGCAAAAGGTGGATTTCGACTCACTAAATGGTCAAGCAACAGCTAAAAGGTGCTCAACTCAATTCCTGAAGAGGAAAGTGCTCAAGGATTTCATGATCTGGACTTGTATGTGGAAATCTTGCCAATGGAGAGGGCATTAGGCATCCAGTGGTGCACCGAATCAGATCATCTTAAGTTCAAGATCAACCTCAAAGATCGACTATACACTGGGAGGGGCCTGCCTTCCCTTGACGATTCTATCTTTGATCCTTAGGGCTCTCTCGCACCGGTAGTATTACCTGAAAAGAGAATCCTGCAGGATTTATGCCTAGAGAAATTTAGTTGGGACGAAGACCTGCCAGACAGTGTTGTTAAGTGCTGGAAAAGTGGATCTTGGGTTTGCAACAACTTGAGAAATTTGGAGTTGACAGACGAGTCAAGAGAGGACAGTTTGGTGCTCCAGTCTTCGCTCAGCTTTATCATTTCGCTGATGCGAGTGAAGGTGCCTATGGAACGACAAGCTACCTACTGCTGCGCTCTGCAAATGGAGACGCTCAATCCACCTTGGTTATGGGAAAGGCAAGGGTTGCACCCTTGAAGTCTCCAACTATACCAAGAATGGAGCTGACTGCGGCTACAGTTGCAGTTAATGGAGAAAGTAGACTAAATCAGTTTAAGAAAGAATTCAAAAGAACACCTCTTACCTGAGAAGGGTTTAACAATGCAGAGAAGGAGACTGTGAAGTACTGTCAAAACCAAAGATTCAAGGAAGACTTGGCAACGATGAAAGACCATCAAAGGGTGAAGAAAAGTAGCTCACTCTAAACTGAATCCAGTGCTCCAAGAGGGATTCATAAGAGTTGGAGGAAGATTAATTTCAGCAGCTATGCCAGATGATGCCAAGCAGCAAGCCATCTTGCCAAAGGACTCACACACCACCAATCTGGTGTTGAGACATATTCATGATGTCACAGCCCACGCTGGAAGGAAGCACATTAGCTCATCTGCGTCAAAAATTTTGGATTCCTGGAACAAATGGAGCCATCAGAATGTTCCTGTCCAAATGTGTTACCTGTAAAAAAATACACTGAACTGCTGGCAAGCAAGTAATGGCGGATTTACCAAAATGCAGAGTCTTGCCTGACGATCCTCCCTTCACGAGAGTCAGCGTTCATTACTTTGGCCCATTCCTGGTGAAAAGAGGAAGAGGGTAAATTAATAGATACGTTGTTATCTTCGCATGCCTCGCCATACGAGCCGTACACCTGAAAGTCGCCTCTTCTCCCGACACTGATGCTTGCCTCAACGCTATTAGAGGATTTGTCGCTGGAAGAGGACAAGTCAAGGATATGTTTTCAGAAAATGGAACCAACTTCAGGTCGGCTGACGGTGAGTTGAAGAAATCAATCAGAGAATGGAACATGAGTAAGATCACAAAAACCTTGCAACAGAAGGGCATCCAATGGCACTTTAATCCTCTGGCAGGTTAACACCATGGAGGAAGCTGGGAGCGACTTATCTGTTCCGTGGGAAAGGTTCTGAACGTTACATTAGAGGAACAACTTTTCGATGAAGAGGGCCTCCATACCCTATTGTGTGAAGCTGAAGCTGTCTTAAACAGCAAGTCCATCACGAAAGTATCTTCAGACCTCAACGACTTGGAGGCCTTAACACCCAATCACCTGTTGTTGCTCAAGGTGAAGCCAGAGTTACCTCCAGGAGTATTTAACAAAGACGACCAATAGGCTAACCACAGATGGAGACAAGTCCAGAACCTCACGGACGTCTTCTGGAAGCGGTGGTGTAAAGAATATCTCACACAGCTTCAAGAACGTCAGCGATGGTCTACGCCCGGAAGAAACTTCTGCATCAGTGATGTGGTGCTGATTACAGACAACACTGCACCAAGAAATTCATGACAACTTGGAAGAATCGTGGAGACGTTTCTCGACAAAAAAGGGCTTTGTTCGGCAAGTCAAAGTCAAAACCAAAACCAAGGAGCTTTGTCGTCCTATAAAAAAGCTATGTCTTCTTCAAGAATCTGAAGATAATTGATGGACTGTTCTGAAGCCAAGTCCTCATTTTGTATGAGGTAAAGTTAAAGGATGGACTAAAACTGAAAGCAAGTATCCGTTTGGATGGGGCAGAGAACAAGAAGACTTCCCTTGATAATTAAAACTTAAACTTCAGTTACGAAGCATATAGGCTCCTTTAATTTAAAATTGGAGTAATTGTTTCAAGAACATTGAGGACAATTGAAGACCGGGGTGCAAGAAGTACTGAAGTCACATTTTCCAAAAAATGAGCTGACACTACTACCATAAAGTAGAGTGTCATGTGCATCATTTAAAGCCAAAAAATTCCAAATATAAGTACTCAAGTCCTCAATACTGATATACGGCCTTCCCTGAATCTACTGAATTTTTGTGCAAGAAATACTCAAGTCCTTGATGTCATCAGGAACAAGTGCCTAAGTCCATGGCTGTCCAATCAGCTGCTAGTATGTGTCATGTGACAAGCGTAGCAAAAATGACTGTTTGGCAATCAGAAAATGATTGAAATGGCATTTGTGTGGTAAAAGAACCGAAGTCCATGCATTTTATGGCAATAAGTACCGAAGTCCAGGCATTTTATGGTAAGAAGTACCAAAGTCCGAAACTGATTTTCTTGTTTTTTTCATAATAAAGCATTATTTTTCCACAAAAACGTGTCTGTCTACTTTGTATTACCCCTGGGACTAGCAGCAGGCGCCACTGAATGTTATCTCTTAAAAAAAGTATCTGCAGCATGTTTTCAAAACTTTGACCCTTAATATCTCAAAAGTGTTATTTTGTGACTAAAGTACGTCTTGCACCCAGGTCTTGAATTAGGGACCGGTAATTTAGGAGCCTAAATGCAGTTTATTGGTGTTAAAATAATGATTTAAGGTCATGTGTAAAATGATAATAATTTACATAATTTATTTGATGCGAGGTTGAGTCAGAAGGAATATTCACAATATGTACAATATTTACATGTTGATACGTACAGTTGGTATTTTCAGTAATTTAAATTCATGTTTAATTTGGTTTTGTGTTTAAAATGCATGTAAAGTACATAGAATCTCATTTATAGTACTTGTGCGATATTTGGCAACAAGTTACTATGATCGTTATTTCCTTGTGGTATACTTTAATTGCCTGGTAATCGCGCTGGAAGAGATGGATGTTCTTCAGTGCAGTCAGGTCATGGGGAGTAGAGCCACACAGTTTTTTGACTCCTCTCTCTCTCTCTCTCTCTCTCTCTCTCTCTCGGTCATCTCCTTTGCCTTTTTTGTCATAACGTTCACTGGAGTTATGGAAATGGAAACCCTTTTGTACAATTAGCCTTTAAGTTGAAGTAAAGAATTTCACGGTGGTTTCGTGGAATTCTTTTTACGTGGATAAGGAAGAGAGAATCATTCGAGCGTCAAGCTAAGGCAATACTCTCACTAGAAACTTACACATTATACTTAAACATGTTACGTCAAGTGGTTCCACACAATTGTTTTAAGTAACCTATAACTGAGTTCTAAGATTTTAGGCTATTATGTCTCCCCCCGGAGGGAGAGGGGAGACATATTGTTTCAGGCTCGGTTGCCATTTGTGTCAGCGTTCCCACTTCGTTTCCAGAGCGTAACTCCAAACCTGTTTGCATGATCTTAACAAAACTTTGCATACTTATTACTCAGGTCCTGAAGTGGTGCCTTTTGGTATGTGCCAGTCTGTCCGCGTCTCTCTGTCTGACCGTTCGGATGTGCTGAATTTCTGTCCGGAGCACACCTCCTAAACCGTTTGCATGATCTTAATGCAACTTTGCATACTTACTACTCAGGTCCTGCACTGGTGTCTTTTGGTATGTGCCTGTCTGTCTGTCCGTCTGTCCGTCCGTCCACTGGGTTAGGCAGGGAAGGGGGCCGGGGGGGAGAAGTCTGTTTTCACAAGTAAAAATACATTCTAGTTTAAGTGATTGTAGTAACTGGAATGTACCCATCTCAGTTATGTGGAACCAGTTGACATACCATTATTAAACAAATCTAGCATTTAATTTTTTTATATTTAGAAACTCAGTGTGCAGAAATATGGTAGTAATTCCTGTGAATATGAGATAAGTGCCTGCTAATTAAAGCTGACATACTGAACTTTAACCTCTGATTTGTTGCTTCAGGGCAAAAAGAAAAACATGCATCACTGTCCAAGTACTTATGAACTGCACTTTATGTGCACTCCTCCTCTCTTATCCAGGAATATCAGCTGATTTTGTGGCAATCAGAGATGTTTCCAGGGCAACAACACCAGTGGATGAGACTAGATTAGTTTTTTGGAAAGCATGATTTGGCAAAATTTTTATATTCACCTACTTAAGTGAGACAAATTTTTTACAATGCTCAAGGGTACAAAGTTACAAAATATTCAAGGATAAATGTAAGTTTTGATATTTTCTCCAAATCAACCAACACTAACCAAGAACATGTCTATGACAAAACGGTTACATGAAAGTGTGGTGTCCTTGCTATACCAGATGACTTTAATACTCTGGGGTGAGTTTCCCGAAAGCACAGATGCTAACTTACATATTTGGAACCATTGACTGTGAATGGATGATCAATGTAAGTTGCTAAGTTAGTTAGCAACTATGGTTTTGTGAAACGTGCCCCTGAAAGACTGGACACAGGTTTAAAGTGTTTTGAGAGCCTTTTACCTGAGAGATAGGGGGATTGCACCATGATCCCAGGGAAGAATCTAGAACTACTCCTTAACTGGCAGAGATGCAACATTAGCCCAGAGCGTTAGTTTTACATGTAATTACTATATGCAGAAAGCCTTATATTCTGTAATACAGACTATTTTAATTATCTCTATCATGTTATGCACCTTCACCCCCTCACTTACATTATTGTTCTAGAGGTAAATGCGCACCAACCTAGGAGTGTTTGTTATAAACAGAACATGGCCAAAAGTATGTGGACACCAGCATATCAAAAATAATGGCCATTGGTATGGAGGCTCGACCTCTTCGATGCCTGGGAAAGTTACCACAAGATGAAAGACCATCCCTGCATGTGGGGACTTGCCTCCATTCCAGCCAGAAACACCACAGTGATTTCTGCCAGCGATGCTCATGATTATGCGGGCTGGGCTCAAAGTCGGTCGTTCAGTTGATCTCAGGTCTGAAGTGGAAGAGGTCAGGGTTCTGTGCAGGCCAGTCAAGTCCATTTGAAAAGATCTGAGCAGTGTGCGGATCTTGCTCTGTGCATGGGGGTATTGTCATGCTCAGCCACCGAAGGGCCTAGCCCAAACTTCAGGACACACAGGAACAACTGGAATGTCACAGATTGCTAGCGTCAAGTAGAGGAACCATAGGCTGAGACAGAGCAATTAAAAACCCTCCCAGACCAAGAAATATCCACATAATTTTGGCAATGTAGAGTGAGCAATAGTTTGGTTTTCTAGGTGCATACACAAGCACACTCACACACGTCTGGTGAGAGGTACATTATAAAAGACCGCATTTAATCTAAATCACATAATATTTTGATGTGAAAAGCTGATTGATTTTATCTCTAATAGTCAGATATAATAAAAAATAGCAGAATTGATATTTCTTAGAAAATATAATGAAAATGTATTCACGTGTATTTACATTGCTGAGGGTTCATCCCGTACTTTAAATGCATATTAGTATGACAAGCACAATGGTTGTTTTGACAGAATATAGTTTTCATTTGCCCTGATAACAACAACACAATTTTGTTTCTTGTCTAATAAAATCGTCTTATCAATGCTGGAATACAAGCAATGACCATATATCCAGCAAGATCACCGGACACAAAGCATGAGGCCGATGACGAAAAATACTCATCCTGCGCTTGCCATTGGGCACGTTCAAATGTAAGATATTTTTAAGTGATAGAAAATTAAGATAAATAGGCTACACTGCTGCATTTTCAGCAGAAATCAACCATTTAAAAGACTAGAGCCGCCAAGTCGTGTCTCAAATGCACCCATCTTCAGTATAAACAGTGACTCAATAACTAAATGAACAGTAAATAAACACACGCACACAGTCCGTGCGGTGGAAATTACATACATGCAATATACGCAGGCAGGCCCATGGACCAATTCAGATACAGCTTTACACATGGGCTGTCCATGGGTTGTCCTGCCTCTTTACAGAAGCGACTATGGAGACACAGCCATAGTTAATCATTTTACAAAGAAAAACAAAACAAGTCGCACATGAATTAGCATGCATAGCACTCACCTCCTTGAGTTCCTTTGCAACATCCTTTAAGTCTCCCAGGATGTTCTCGAGATCCTTCACGATTGTCTTGATCTGCCGTTTTACTTTAACTTTGGAGACTACTCCCTCTGGTTCCGCATTTGTTTTTCCTGACATTCTTCGATAAAGCACTGGAAATTATACAAGGATCACGACTAAATCCTCTCGAGCGATAAGAACGGTGGGTCCGAGCATTTTGTGGGTTTTTCCGCTTTCATTTACTCATTGCTTAAGGATGTAAGCACATCGGCAAGAGCCTTGGGCAGCACGCCTGCGCAAGAGAATATTGAAATTAGTATTATTTTAAAAGACTGAAACCAAAACATGTCGGTGAAGTTGTATAACAACACAGTAGTTCATCCCACTGTTTCGCCTTGGGTTCTTGCGCGAGAAAATATCCAGTGTGCCGTTTCCCAAGCTGAAACCCGGCGCGCTTCTCCATTTCTCGTAATACTCTTCACCTGTACAGTGTTACAAGCAAGGCTACTCAAATAAACGCTTTAAAATGTAGAAAGGGAACATATGAAGATCGCAATTTAATTCCATGAAAATGTTTTCTTGTTTAAACAGTGTTTAAAAAGATTTTAAAAATCAATGCTCGACAACCGCTGTATTCATTTTGTTCGTCTCACGATGCTATCGGCTTCTCCATTCGACAATCTTGCCAAAGAATCATACGGAAAAAGATGCTGAAGTGTTCATTCCGAATGTATAATTGGTGAGCATCATCTCCAGACGATTAAGGGGTATCATCGCGAATTCATGAACCATTTCAACGTCCCGTCTGCGGTAATAGCATATCCTTCATCTGATGGCATTCCGAGCAACTGCAGGGCTGATATGTAATGAAAATGGGCTGCATCACCAGGCTATTCCGTTCCAGTGTATGCATTGGAAAAGTGACGGCTTGCCCGACAGTTGTAGCCTATAGTTTTCAGACATCCATGCAAAGGCTGATATTGATCTCAAATTATCTAATGCCACACTAGTTTGAAATGAATAGCAGTTTGCCAAGCAACACATGCGAAAAAAAAATCATAAAAGCCTATGTATAAAGAATACGTTAAGAGTGCGGGCGGGGCGAGGGAAGAGAAGGCTGACGAAGCGCTGACTTCTGTCTAAGTGCCTGTATGAAATATAATACAACACTAGGTCGCGGTGGAGTAATTGCCACGAAAACACCTGTGCATCGAAAAGATACAGAGCGGGAGCAATTACATTAAAGAAACTTCATCGGGCTTCACTGGCGTCAAGCATGTGTTCTGTACGGATAATTTACTGAACTTGTACTCACACTGCTGAACACATTCCGCATAGTGACACAGAGAGAAGCTTAATTAATGAAACAGGGTATGCAAAATAGCAGCGTGCAAAATGGGGTTAATTAAAAAAAAAAAAAAATCGGAATCATAATTTTGGTCGAGGTTGAAATTTCCTTGATACCAGTATGTTAGATGAATGTTACAGCATCTATTATCGTTGCAAGCCAATAGCAATGATATGAGGGACATTTAATACATATTGATTGCGTGTGGACATTGAAAATAGGTACATTGAATAGCCGCAGATTTATCTCTTTATTGGGTTTAGTTATAGATCTGCGTATCAGGATGGACGAACATATCATTCCTTACTGTATCTGAACAAGTCCTACAAGTGGGGTGACGAGGTGCATCATTTCATCTTGTCTGTGACTCAAACAGCATTACAAAAACCTTATACCAGTGAATGGAATGGAACGCTAGCAGCAACACAGTCCTTAGAGGGGCATCCATCATACCTCAAGATCAGAATTTCAAGCTTTATCATGACAGCTGGTTCACCAGTGCTGGTCTTGAAGTAGAAATGGCCAGAGGATCAGAGAGATAGATATACTTTATTGAACCCCGTGGGGTAACTTTTCCTCTGCATTTGACCCCTCCTATAGTTAGGAGCAGTGGGCAGCCTCAGAGCAATGCCCAGGAACCAACTCCAGTACCAAGTAGGAGTGTTCTTGTAATACATGTTTTGGTGGGTGGAACATGCGAACTCCACACAGGAAAGCCCCAGGCCGGATACGAACCCACAACCTTCTTGCTGTGAGACAGTAGTGCTAACCACCGTGCCACAGTGCTGCCCATCAGTGCAAGCCAACAGATTGAAAAAGCGTTCACTAAAAAGTGACAAGGATCTGAAAAAAATGAATACTTATGAAGATGGGCAGCTCATTGCCAGCAAGTGGCAAGATGGAAAGAATGCTGAGCAGTTTTGCTGTGGCTATGAATTATCCTTTCATTTGAAAACTTTTGCATGTAGTGATGCATTTTTTTCTGGAAATTTATGACATCATTTTTTTTTTGGCGAACATTTCAGTTTTAAAGAACTCACACAAAACTGAATAAATTATTTGTAGTCTAAAAGAACTGTATTGTGTGGTTTCGTCACTTCCCATTCCACAAGAGAAAATAAATAAGGCAGCTTTCATGTAAAACTCCCTTGTCAAATCCCTACCCTCAGAAAAATGGTAACTAACCATCACAAGTCTGGTACAAGATCATGATTCAATAACTGCAGAGATTAGTTGCACCTCGGGGTCGGTGAGCCTGAAATACAACCATTAGGTGCCACCACCAATAAATTCTTTGGAAGGGCTGTATGAAGAAAGCCTTCACTGAGTGCAAGAAGAAATACTGTATTGAGCATGAGGAGTTAGCCACAAATCATGGAAAGTGCAGCAAGAAGAGAGTTCTATGGTCAACTGAGATTAGAATTGAGCCTTTTTGTAAGAAATTGAGCTTTTTGAACCCATAATCAGCATTTTATAGCAGCAAGAAGGAATGCATAGATGGTGGGGCACCTTATACTGGCTATCAAATATAGAGGCAGGTCATTGATATCTCTCAGATGTTTTGCTGCAGGGTCAAAAATTCTACCAAATACCAGAAAGTTTTGGCAGAAACTTTGGTTGTCTCTTCTGAGAGGCTGTAGGAGGTCATAGGTGTTATGTCCTGAGTCTGTCTTCACCGTTTTCCCCGCAATTCCGCCATCCTTTTCAGTTTTTCCTTCTTTTTCCACTTTTTGGTTCCCATTCTTTAAAGCAAAAGACGATCTTTGGGTTAAGGAACGGAACAAAGGAACTCCCCCTTATGTTATAAAATATGTTTTTGGTAATTTTGAGACAAAGCTGCACTGAGTAATAAATACTTAAGCATCCGGAACGAAGCGCTCGTGGAATCCACCATTTTCCCTTTAACAGTGACGTCAAATGTCCGATTGCGTTTTTATGTCAAGAGGTATAAAAAAGTTCTTATCCAAGACCCAAATTGTCTGGTTTCCTGCGAGTGTTCTTACACCCAACAGCAGAACACACCAGTGATTAAATGAAAAATCGTTGTCAGGGTCTGAGTCATTGTGCTTATTATTTTTCATGTGTACCGTGTATTTTCTGTTTTTATTATTTTCATTATTGTAATTGTATTTATTTAATAGATTTTTACATTAGTTCTTTACTTTCTCTTTCCTGTCACCTGCCACATGCTTTCCGTTTTCCCCGCACTCACTCTCTCTCCTCCCAGTGTACTCACCTGTGCCCCATGCCATCAAGCTCCCTTCCTTCCTTTACAGACCGCACTCTGTCTTCGTCTCTTTGTGAGTTTGTCCGCCAGTTTTCTGAGCCACTTACAAGCATTCCTGGTTACTGCCAAGATCTTTGATTATGGTTTTTTTTTTTTTTTTGTCCAAAACTACGATTCAGCCTAGTCTCATGATTGACTCTGTGTATGATCTTCGCTGGCTTTACCAACCTGCGATTTTTAGATGTTCCTTAAACTTTGCGTACCTATTGATTGGCTATTGATCTGTGGACTGTTTTTGGATTATGATTTGGAATACCCCATTCGCGGGCAGCATGATGGCGCAGTGGGCAGTACTGCTGCCTCACGGCGAGAAGGTTGTGAATTTAAATCCGGCCTGGGGTCTTTCTGTGTGGAGTTCGGATGTTCTCACCGTGTTCGCGTGGGTCTCCTCCGGGCACTGCAGTTTCCTCCCACAGTCCAAACAGGTGCACATCAGGCTAACTGGAGACACTAAATTGCCCGTAGGTATGAGCGTGAGAGTGAATGGTATGTGCGCCCTGCGATGGATTGGCGAGCTGTCCAGGGTGGGTCAGTGCCTTTCACCCACAGTCAGCTGGGATAGGTTTTAGCTCCCCCGCAACCATAGTGAGGAAGAAGTGGTATAGAGAATGGATGGATGGATGGATGGATGGATTACATCATTTGTGCTGCATTCAACCTACGTGTCACTCACCTGAAAAGTCTGACCAAGATCTCTGATAAAACCCTTGAACTGAGCCATTGTCAGCATGCGAGTTCTGACCCTGACTTCTGACAATCGTATCCACCAATATAAAAAATGCTCCGCCACATAACCAAACAGGCACGATTGTAGTGTTAAGGAACCTATCGCACTTGCATCTAACAATGATGTCTGCTAGGCTTACCACAAAAGCTAAAACATATAAGTCAGTTCGCTAAATATGCAAGCAGTGTGTAACGATCCAAATCTTCCCAGAACTCATAACCATAAAAGGAGTGACATACAGCTAGTGAAGTTAATGCCTGTGCTAATGCATATTTCACAGAAAAAAACTACAACGTAAAAATCAGAGAAAAAAAATGGATCATAAACAAATTTCCCATCGCTAAACAACCAACACAGAAAGGCGGACCGCTAGCCAGTGCGCTAACCAATTTATGCTGACAGAAAAGCTCAAAATGAGTGGGCATTTAGTGAAAAATGAGTTAAACTTATAAAAACTTTGATTAAGATACAGCCAGTCCATGTGTCTCTGTCACGTCACTGCCAAAGTGTTCCTTAGCCTCTCATCATTTTGAAACCGGATGCGATTCCTATTGGACGAGAGCATGAATCGAAGGTCCAGGGAGGAGCGAGGGGTGGATCTATGGGTGGATCTGACCGTATCCAATGAGGGCTGGAGGATAGCCACGCCCCTAAAGCACATTCTGGCTTTATCCTTTATTCTAGTCTACTTGGGGCCATAATTTACAAAAATGAACATCATGATATATCGAAGGAGACTTGCGATAGATACCATAAAATAACGTGGAAAATCACTATTGAAATAATAAATCAGGTGGGAAAGTAGGGTCATTTTCTCATAGACTTCTATAACATTGAACTTCTTTCTGCAACCACCAACGTCGCCATCTGCTGGCAATCAAATAGAATACAAATTTTAGAGATTTCCGCATTGGCCTCAGTTTTCAGACCCGAGTGCTGCGTCCATCTTTTTATACAGTCTATGGGTCTGAGGCACAGCTGGATAAAACCCCCAAAATTAGGGGCGCAAGACCTTGAAAACACAGCCCTGCATGTCCCCCAAAAAATGATTAGAATGCTTACTTACCGAGCAGGAATGAAGCACGGTTAAATCGAAGATGGTACAGACTGCTAGAGGATGAAACGCAAGAGCATGATATGGCAACAATTTAGGATTAAAGATCACAACCACCAGATTTTTTTTTCCTTGAAGCCAAAATATCCAACATTGGCCATGTGTCGAGAAAACGAGAATGAAACCAGATCACAAAAGTTGAGGACAGAGCTTACCAAGTACATCTATAAATATTGACTAATCAAAAGGGCACAGTGCCGACTCCATTTAATAGCTGCACGAGTCTGTTACCCATGCTACCAGGTACCCCAGGACATTGAACAATGAACTTAAATTTTGGCAGAAATGGATCCGCTCCATATTAGACTGCCAAGTTCAGTCACTGATTCCTGGACGGTCAGTTATTGATCATAAGGGAATGAATATGAGGAAGATTGGAGGACTCACCATTAGGGACTTCAGCTCGTAGCCGGTTTGTACCTGCGACTTCCTGCATGGCACATTTTGGCGAAACCTGCATCTCTCTAGGTGATCCGGAATTCGGAGCAGCGTTTTCCACATACCATGTGACTTGCAAGCAATGCATGGGCTAGCCGGGGCTTGAGGACTGCAAAGACCGAGGCAACTAGCAAACTGCGCTGAGGCAGCCTTGCTTTAGGTTTAGCAATATCTTTTTTTTTTTTTAATTTAACCAGGGAAGTTTCGTTGAGATTGAAATCTCTTTTTCAAGGGAGCCCTGGGGGGTTGAGGTGGAGAGGGAGAGGACAAGTTGCAAAGCCAATTAGATAAGGGGATGATTAGGTGGCAGGTTGAAAGAGCCTGGTTGGGAATTAAGCCATGACACCGGGGAACCCCCTACTCTTGTCGATGAGTGTCATAGGTTGTTTAATGACCACTAAGAGTCAAGATCTCGGTTTAACCTCTCATCGGAAAGGTGGCATCTCCTTCAGTAGTGTCCCCATCACTGCACTGGGGCATTAGGGAATTATTCCACCAGAGGGAAGATCACCACCTACTGGTCCACCAACACCTCTTACAGCAGCAACTTGGTTTTCCCAGATGGTCTCCCATCCAATTACTAACCAAGCTCACACCTGCTTAGCTTCAGCCACTCAGATTGAATAGTGGCATGGCTGCTGGCTATAGCAATGACCAGTCTTTGAAAAATCCAGTGATGGCTTGAGAACTGTGAAGACCTGAATGGCTGAAATGTGTGCATGGTGGGTGAGGAAACCTGCTCATTGATCTTGGACAACTGGCACGTACCATGGAACCAGAAAATGTTTCTGTTGTTAATGGATGTTGGGTGTTGAAATTCCCTGTAATTACTTAGACAAATGCAATTAAAACATGAGAGCTGGCAGTGGCTTGTGGTCAGCATTGACCTTTATACAATGAGTGAGCCAGCGATGGCTTGAGTAGTGTGATGACCAGGATGGCACAATATTTATTTACCCATTTAATTATTGATCTCTTGGCTTAGTGAGTGAAATCTGCCAGTCCATCTTGCAGATGGGAAGCACCTTAAACTAGAAGAATGTTGCTGACATTAGAAGAATAAGGCAACGAAGACCAACTGTCTGATAAATGCTGCGGGATCCTGCAGTTAAGCTAAATAGGGTTAAACGTTATCCGTTTTGCGGCATAAATTTAAAGTGACACTCACTTAATTTCTGATTTTGACCACTGATAAGTGATTTTAATACAATGCTATTCCAAACTTAAGCTCATTCGTACCAAAAGACCTGTTTAGAGTTATGAAAGCAATGTTTCCCAGTGGAAAATCCTAGCAGCCAACAAACTGTTCCTTGCCAGCACAGGCTTGCAGACAGCGGAGACCTTAAAGCAATGCGAGAGCCGGAAACCTCAGGGCAATGCGAGAGCCGGAAACCTCAGGGCAATGTGAGAGCCGGAAACCGGCAATTCGAGAGCCAGAAACCTTAGGGCAATGCGAGAACCGGAAACCTTAGGGCAATGCGAGAGCCGGAAACCTCAGGGCAATGCGAGAGCCGGAAACCGGCAATTCGAGAGCCAGAAACCTTAGGGCAATGTGAGAACCGGAAACCTTAGGGCAATGCGAGAACCGGAAACCTTAGGGCAATGCGAGAGCCAGAAACCTTAGGGCAATGCAAGAGCCGGAAACCTTAGGGCAATGCGAGAGCCGGAAACCTTAGGGCAATGCAAGAGCCGGAAAGGGCTTGTGGTCAGCAGTTACCTTCATGTAGTGAGTGAGCCAGCACTGGCTTCTGGTCAGCATTGACCGTTATGCAATGACTGAGCCAGCAATGGCTTGAGTAGTGTCATGACCAGGATGGCAAAATATTTATCCATTTAACCATTTTAGAATAAAGAAATGGAGACCAAACTGCCAGAGATGCTGCGGGATCCTGCAGTTAAGCTAAATGCAGTTAAGCGTTATCCATTTTATAGCAGCAATTTGGAATGACACGCTTTAATTAGCTGGTTTAGATCAATGTATAAATGATTGTTTTAAAGCAACTCACAATTCCAGCTCATCATCCCAAAGACCTGTTTTAGAGCACTGGCAAACAGCAGAGACTTGTATTCGACGAGTGAGCCAGCAAAGACTTGGTCGGTGATGACCTTTATGCAATGAGAGAGCCAGCACTGGCTTACAACTGATGACCTGGAAGGCAAACGATTTGTGTGAAGCAGGAGAGGAATCCACATATTCATCTGCAGATGGGAAGAACATGCCTAGGCGAATGTTGACACTGGAGGAATAGAACAATGGAGACCAACCTGCCAGTAGATGCCCTAAGATCCAGCGTTTAAGCTAAATGCAACTCAAATGTTGTCCATTTTGCAGCAGCAATTCGAAACAATACTTGCTTAAATTTTCCGGTTTTGAGCAATGTGAAAATGATTTTAATGCAACTCGCTACGTGCTAGTTGATGCCAAAAGACCCTTTTGAAGTGATCAGAACGTTTCCCTGTGAAAGACCTTAACAGCCAACAAACTGAGCCTATCCAGCATTGGCTTGCAGTCAGACTTGTATGAAACAAGTAAGCCAGCGAGGCTTGTGGACAGCGGTGACCTTTCTGCGATGAGACCCCTCGATGGCTTGAGTACTGTGAAGACCTGGCCAGCAAACAATTTGTGCTCAGTGAATGAGAAATTAAAAGGCAGCTGGATAGGCATGGCAAGCACAACCACCAACCACCAACCACTAAGGAGATTTGCCGTGGCTAACGAATGCTGTTAAGGCTTTAGGGATTTGATTTTAATGATGGCAGCACATAAAAGCTTGGAATACATGGGCTGAGGCCCGGATGTAAAGGGCAGCTGCAGATAGAATTTGATGCACCCAGAAGTTACTGTATTTATGAAGAAGAATTACCTGAATACTGTCATGATCAATTTAAATTTTTTTTTTTTTAAAAGCAGAATTGTGAGATTAGGAGGTAGAGGCATTCACTTATGAAATCCTGGTAGCCTTGCAGTATAACTGCAAATCAATTGTTTAAAGCAGAGGTGGGCTGCGAGGCTGGCATCTGTCCCAGGTTCCCATGAACTTCTGGCCTTCAATTCGTTAATAATCGTTGCTCGGCCATCTATGAAATCTGAGATTCTGCTGCATTTCTTTAATTATCAAAAGACCACAAAAACTACATGTGAACTTATAAGAATCTACGAGCAAATCCATGTTTAAGTATGCAGCTAATTGTCTTAATTAGTCAGTATAGGAATAAGCCTCCATGCACTCAGGGCCTCCAGGATTGGGATTGCCGATCCCTGGTCAGGAATGTCAGTGATTCTCAGGGGAAACCAGGTGAATAGGTAAGAATGCCTCAGAGGCGGAATTTTAGAATAAAATTTGAATCCAAGATCATGATTACTCCAGTGGATGACTGAATGGCAATGCTCATGCATTAAGAAAACTTAACACCAACCAGGTACAAGGCTACTAAGGGCCATTTACTGAATGTAATCATGTCTGCCAGTCCGCTGAGGGCCGCCATCTTGAAATCATGTGAACGAAGGATGCGTTTTGATTGGCCACCTGAATTTCTGTCGTGAGCACGTGGCTCAAGTAGCGCGCACACGATGAGGTTTTCACCTCGCTAGGCGAAAAATATCAAACATGTTTGATCTTCGCCTCAACGCCTTGCGAGGCAGAAAACTCACCGAAAATTATGATTCAATTGACGGCCCCGCTTGATGATGGCTAGAATGAAAGCAGATTAAATGAAAATAGACTGGCAAGAGCGTGCAAAGGAGGGTCTTCCTGAATGAACTTGCACTAAGCTTCTTTAGTTACTAATAAATTCATAAACAGCACACATGCACATCACTGAACTGACAGACAAAAAGCACAACAGTCGTACCTACATTTGAAAGGCTGGCAGTAGCATATGAATGGCCGAGAGGATTGGGCTGTTTTGCCGGTGCCCCTACTGACTGGTAAGGCCTGTAGTGCTTTTGTGGCCATGAGCCCGTCAGACAAAGAACTATGATATGGTCTGAGAAGCTGTCCTGGAGAAATACCACATCAGCGCAGAGACTTACTGGCAGAGATTTTGGGCTTTGGATATGCGGATGCACCAGTTGCCACAGGAGCTTTACAAAAGGCTGAGGGATTTATTCTGCAATTGGGTGAAGTATGGCTCCAGAGGAGATGAGGCGATTATGGAGGCCGTGGTGTTGGAGCAGTACTTACGGGGTGCTGTACCCTGAAGTGAGGATGTGGGTGGAGGAAGTGAATTAATATTGCGAATGTTGCGTGTTTTGTCCCTCAGTTCAGAGATGAGCGCGTGCGTTGTTTATGAATTTATTAGTAACTACTGGCATGGACTCGCTCCGTGACACTTAGCTTGCCTCATTCCCTTCAATCCTATTCACCCCTCACCTGACTCAGACAGCCCAATCCACTCTACTGCCCAGTGCCTTAGGAGTTACGATCTGTTTGTGCCAATCGTGTTTTCTATATCATTAATGAAGTGCCCAAGTGGCTTTTCAGTGGATCTGCATCTTGTTCCCTCTCTGCTGCTCATAATAACAGGTCCAACTTTCCCATGAAATAGTGACACCAAACATATATCAAAATCCAGATAGAAATGGTTCGGTGTTAAAAAAGTTTTCAGTCAGTTCTTCATTAGCAGATACTGTAGATATAATGATAGTTCGGCATCTGTGCTCTGATGATGACACACCCTGCAGCCCAATTAGCCAGAGAAGAGAACAGGAAGTGTCAGGATAAACCCTCCCACCCCATGACAGTGAGGGAGTTGTGCATCTTGTCTTGCATTTTCTGCCTTAAAAATCTCTGCAAAATATGCCTCGTCTGTATTCTGCAATGGCCATCTCTGTTTCCAGAGCTGAATCTAGCATTAAACTGAAGACCAGTATTCCTCTCTAACCTTAATATGAATTATAGGAAAATATTCATGGCAGTATTTAAAAATAAATAAATGAACTAAGTTAACTTAATGGAAACCAATGTTAAATAATTAATTGAATGAAAAGGTATAATTTTCTTTTATGTTGAACTTAACATATTATTACCAGTTTTGTTTATTTTATACGCAGCCTTTACACCAAGACCATTGTGGTATAAATAAATTCACTCTCCCACTGAGATTTTGCGTGTTCAGAGTCAAAGGCTGTCGCGCCAAAATGATCTGGAGATAAATTAAGGACTGGGGGTACAACGCACAAATGACAGAAGATAATAGACATAATGTTTATATGAAATGTGTGTGCATGTGTGTGTGTGTGTGTGTGTGTGTGTGTGTATGCGTGCACTGGTACATTCATTTATTCATCCATTTTGGAGTAATTAATGCATGTGATAATGAATTATAAGTGGTTAAATATATAGTGTATAACCATCACAAGAAGGGCTTTGTTTCACTTAATTTCAAAGCTTTCGGAATGGCACAATAAAACAGAAATTTAAACGTCTCAGGTGCAAAATCACGACATCAGAGACCTCCACAAATTCTATCTTTCTGCTCCATAACAGTATGAATGATCGCACATGCCCAGATTGTCATGGGTTAAGTTGACAGACTAAGCCAGGTGTGTTTGGAGAGGTCAGTCTAATCTCTGCAAATGTCTTTTTAATTAGTCATGACACGTCTTTGTACTAAATGGCAAGCATAAGATTCTAAATTTGCACCAGAAAGCTGCCAAATGAATTTAAATTATGAGGCATCGGCTGTGATTAGTCAGATTAGTGCCTGAAAGAGGAGCTGAGGTTGTAAACTGATTGGCGAAACAGATGGAGGGCTGATTGTGGCATTCAGCGCAGCTTCTGTCCATACATCCACTATCTCGCCCACTTATTCACCTCGAGATGAAAGAGCTCAACAGGGTTTCCAGCATCTTCATGGAAAAACTCAATCAATTTCAAGTGTTTTCTGTGACGCAAAATGATTCAATGGTTCAAGCTTTAGCACTTTCACTTCGATGAACCAGAGAACCTTTTTGTTTTCATATAGTGCAGTAGCAGAGCTGAGGTTTACTGGTGGTCAAGAATGTGATGCTCCACACAAAAGCAATAGAAATTTGTTTTTCTTGGTCATGTTGTTGTTCCTCCTCACTGGATGTAGTCACACTATAAATGAAACAGAAACGGTTTACTCCATTCATGAAAAAATCTGTACTTTTGGTTTTTGCAATAGTTTCAATCTATGGCCTAAATAGTCTGAGACTGCTTGTCAGATAAATTATTACATTCATCATTACTCGCACATAATGAAATAGAGCACTTATAGAGATTATAATGTACTGTTATTTTATTCAGAAAGTACTGGGTCTGTGACACAATGTTTGTTGTTATTCTACATGCCAGCATATTTTGAATAAAACAAATAAGAGGTTACTGAGCAGACTATGTGGTTAAACTTCAAAGTTAAATACATCTACTTTAGATGATCCGTCCACTTTTATTTTAAGCGATAGATGTGTCTAGTGGTTGATTTATCCACTGCTTTGGTTTGTCTCAGATCAATCAAATGTGATTTTCAGGCTCTTAATACTCAGATTCACTGGTTTTGCCTCTTTCTTGGTCCAGGTATTGGCAGAAAACAGATTCCAAATGCAAAAGCCTGGTGAAGAATCTCTAGAGTGATGGTATGTCGTCTTGTATACGAACTGATGACGCAAATATTCGCACAAGGCCAAGAAGAAGCTGAGCAGCCATATGCCTCAATATAGAAAATACCAGCATATAAAGAACATTGTGTGCAAGGAAACACACGACAAAAGCCAGTCT
Source organism: Gymnothorax javanicus (assembly GCA_029692085.1). Classification (NCBI taxonomy): domain Eukaryota; kingdom Metazoa; phylum Chordata; class Actinopteri; order Anguilliformes; family Muraenidae; genus Gymnothorax; species Gymnothorax javanicus. The sequence continues at coordinate 8,034,877 of CM056194.1, forward strand.
AATCTAAGAATACTGATGTAGAAGACTATACTGATGACAAACGCGATATGTCTAAAGATAAAATGTGCTACCAGTGAGCTAAAGACAACAGTCTGTACACTTCAGTCTCAGGTAAATGGTGCATATCTTATGAGGCCCAGACATAAGGGAAAGGGGCTTAATGGTTAAGGCAAAATTTTTTAACTCTGGACATGGGGACATACTGTGTATACCCACCCATAACAAATGTCAGTGTATTGCAATGAACAATGCATTAATTAAAGATTTTTTTTTTTTTTTTTTTACAGGAAGTCCTATGAGTGATTATTCATTTAATAATGCCACATTTCATCAGAAATAGCCATATGTGCCCAAGTAAATAAATTTCACAATGGGAAACTTACATCCGACTAATCTCACAGTCAGGACAACTTACCCTTTAATCCATTTCTGTGCTGGGCTACGTGCCAACTAAAATTGGTATCAATTTTACGCATTCAAGCTAAAAAATTAAAGATTAAATCTAATGCATCATCGGGAAATGAAAAAAAAAATCTGCTAATATTCAATAAATGAGAAGTTAATGATTCACAAACGGGAACACGTCCGACGGATATTGCGCTGACATACTTTCGGGCATAAAATTGCTGAGGACATTTTACAGTAGCTATTAGTTACCAAATGATTGGGAAGACAGTGGCTTTGCCACGAACAAGCAGCTGACATATTCCTATCCAACTGAGGTTCAAAGCCACGATTGAGGTTCGATTGAGGGATCCAAAGGAACTCAACGACTGAACACTCGGTTAAAAGTTCACGGCAAACAACTGCATTAAAGCAAACTTTAATCCCAGTGAAATAAAATCATCATTCCCTTTGAGGCACACAAGGGCTGTTATCCCCGGAAGACGGAAGTTAGAAACGTGTGAGCTATGTGGCTAGCTTGCACACGGGCTACTTTGATAACGCTACCCAAGCCTGTTCTATGACCATTTCCTATTTATTCAAAAGCGTCACTTGTCAGCAACTGGAGCTCAACAATCTGCGTGTTTGACTGAGTTTTGGGAGGACTGTCACCAGCATTGCCGTCATGCCTGCTCCGCTGAGATTCGATGGGAAAGTCGTCCTGGTTACTGGAGCGGGTGGAGGTGTGTACTGCTATGCTGTCGTTACTAGTGAGGTCATGGAAGTACTTCATATTTCTGAGCCTGGAGCAAACCAAACAAGACAACGCTAGCGAATTATTCTAACATGGTGATGCCAATGTAAAATGAAACCGGAACGTTGAGGACATGTGTGGATTATTTCTGGATTTGTGATTTGCAAATTATCTGAAACCAGCACGATTAGATGGTTAGCCTAGCCATAGGACAAGCAATGTTTATATGCGGATTTTAAAGACGTGCAACAGCACAGGCTAGATGACCGATGTCTGCTGACATTTGATTAATTGCTTGCATGCATGGGAGCCAGAGAAAGTGTGCCGATGTAGAATGAAGAAACAACATATAAGTTATATGATAAGCTTATATTTACGCGCAAAGGAAGCATGCTGGGATATTGCTGCAACCTAGCTGGGTGGCGAAGCACCCATCGTTAAAATGAAAGCTATCGTGTGTATTTAGAAATGATCCTCACGAGTAATTAAATACAACGTTAGGCCTGCTGTTCGCATTGCTGTTAGCATGTCAGCTGTAGATCATTGACTATTAGAGTTCGCTAGGTTTGACTAGCTAGCTAGTTGACACAGTCGTATTCATTTGCCATCTTGCAGCAGTTGAAATATGGACTGCGTAGCTAACTTAAATAGAACAAAGTGCGCTGTGTGAAAGGTGACAACACGTCGTCAAATTCGCAAACTCAGCCCAAGGTGAAGAGTAGGACCACTATTTGTGTTGCTTACCAAGTTAAATGGGTCATTCCACGCCAGTAAATCACTGAGGGGGTGTCAGGTCACCTCCTCAAAATTCTTTGAAAAATTCACGAGTAAATATTCACATAAAATGAAAAAATGCCAAATATTAGGGCAGTATCTCAAATAGTTTTCTAGTTATAGCCCTTTGAAATTTGAATAATATTTTAAGTTTTTTGGTGAACCCATTTTCAGCCAACTTTGGCAACTTTTTTGCTGCAAATTGATTACTTATACAAGGCTGAAGGCTACCCGTTTAGTCAACGAAAAAATACACTATTTCGGGGCATATTTTAAAAAATTCATGACAAAAAAGTAAACTGAACATCATTCTGATTTTTTTTTTTCTCAGACACTGTTCACATTATAAGATTGCACCGTATACATTTCAGAGAGATGAATAACTGGTGACATGGTCATTTTTTGCCCCAAAAAAGGGCATTCTGGGCAAAACCGGAAAGATTTACTTAGAAATTATTTCATTAAAAAACTTCTACAAATGATATTACTTGGATTACTGCATTTTTACAGAGAGATGTATCATAAAATAATTTAAAAAAAAAATGAATTCTAGCCTTTTATCTTACTTAGTTCCTGAGTTACAGGTCATAAAATGTGGTCTTGTTTTTGGGCGTTTGTGTTTTTTCAGCTGATTTTGAGGCTTTACCATACAAAAGTGGATCAAGATACACAGAATCTAAGGCCATTTTCAGATTCTAGGAGATGAACATGGTTAGTAAACCCAATTTCAGCCTTGTGTAAGCAGTCAGTTTGGAGCAATAAGTTGCCAAATTTGGCTGAAAATGGGTTCACCAAAAAACTTGAAATATTATTCAAATTTTGAAGGGCTATAACTTGAAATCTATTTGAGATACTGGCCTAATATTTGGCATTTTTTTATTTTGTGTGAATATTTACTTGCGAATTTTTTCAAAAATTTTTGAGGAGGTGACCTGGAAAATTTCTCAAAATCTGGATGATTTGACATGGAATGACTCAAATCCTGTTTTTCCCCAAAGGTTCTCCTTATGATGGTTATTTATATTATGATTGGGCGCGTGACTTGGTGAACATAAATAATAACTAATTTTACTGTCAAGCCAAATTCCTCGTTTGACAGCCCGCGTAATTGTGCAGACAATGGTCATCACTGAAAACTAGCATAATTTGCTTTACTGCAAACTGCATAGTATTTGGTGAATTGGGTCAGTGACGAATAAGGAGATAAAAGCAGACAAAAAATAGGATGAAAGTACAATTAAAAGGTGTTCTTGCCTGTAGCAAAATCATACCTCATTTCTAGTATCGTAGTTTCAAAGTTTGTAAGTCACAAATTTTTCTAAGAATCATACAATGACATTTTTGAAGAATGTTTTATTCAATAACAGTTGTGAATTTCTCTAATTTTTAAAAACAATTATCATAAAAATTGTACTCTGTAAGGTCTCAACCAGTATTTGGTCATATGTCAGGAAGTGGTCATCTGGAAAAAAAAGTGGAGTTGTTGCGAGCACATTTTTTTTCCAGGTTTTATTTAAGAGTATCTAAATAATTTGAATAGCTAAGATGGAAAGTTAGATGTTACATTTTGTTCCTTAGAATGTTAGCTTTCTAATGATACCAATTCTAACCAGTTGCAGGCAACATCCAGTGAGTAAGGGGAAAGAAAGCACAGCTAGTCAGTGATGGAGCCGAAGGCAGCGGTGCTTCCGTTGATGGAAATCTATGACATCCATTCTAAAACAATGAAGCCATGCTTTCTCTTTCGGGTTAGTTCCTTAATTAGTTGACAGGTGTCACTCTAAGTAGTTTTAAAACTAAAGGCCATTTTCAGCCATGAAAATGGCCAAAACTATAAGCCAGTTTCAGCCATGGTCGAAGGATCAGGTTAGAAAACTGATGTCGAAAGTGGTTTTTCGCCCATTACAACACTTAAATAAACGTGTTGAGTGCAAGAATTATATTCAAAAGAGGCCATTGGTGGTAATTTAGTCATTGTCTAAATATGACTTGGTACAGAAGAAGCCATGTAGGCCTTGGTAAAATGCATAGGCCTATGTACATACATGGCATGTACATGAACACTACTGTAACATAGGCCTGCCTTTCCTGTTGGCTGCGTAGTATACGGGTCATTCCACGCCAAACGTCCGAATGCCCCCGCTCGACCATCTCAGATTTGACTGAAAAAAATCCAGGAGGTTCACACACTTCCCAATAGGAAAAGTCCCAAATTTTAGCTCCCAACTCCTTATAGTTTTGTCATAAAAAAACATTTTGTCAACTACCCCCTGACCTGTTTTGAGCAGAGTTTTCTGGGGAGCCACTTTCAGACTGTTGTATCTACAAAACTATTTAAGATAGGTCCTTCAAATTTTCAAGGGTTGATATCTGGCAAAGGTTCTTGTAGAATATAGACTTTTACACATGTGCTTTTGGTTTATCACAGAATTCTGGGGGCTTGAATTGGCTCGAAAATTCTACTCTTCAAATATGACTGCATATTTGAGGACTGTGGAAAGTGCAATTTCAAAGACAGAGGTTTGATATTGAACATACACCTTTCCACACATGCTGTGTACTTTGTATTTTAAAACTGGCCCTCTGTGATGAACGGTCTAGAAGATATTAAGGTTTAAAAATGGAAAAAGTAAATTTGCTGCCATCTTTGCCATGTTATACCAAAAAAAATGACAGCACCCAACAACATAAAATTGACTGTTTTAGAAAGATTAGAAGTCTATTTTTAACATATCCAAAATTTGTGATGGTGTTCTGCCTCATTTTCGCAAAATGAATTTTTGAAAATGTGGTGTTTGTATACACGCATAGCATTCATGGCCTATGAAGGCACTTTCAGAAGCTAAGAAAACACCCTGAATTCATGACACACAGCTTTAACTCAACAAAATGCTTCATTTGATTCGTAATAAACTATACTTGAAGGATAACCCATATGTAGTCTTCAGATATAGAAATAGAAATGTGTCAAATTGAGCATTCACACTACAGAACTTAATGTGGATACACGCGTCAAACCACCTCCACATGTGGTTTTAACAATCAGATTCCAAAGCACTTTGGAATTGTTCACACCTGTATTTAGAACAAGCCATTAGCAGTCAGATTTACCATATATATGACTAGAGTGAACAGGCTCCAAGTCTTCAAGATGGCATCATTGGTTCCATGTTTTATTGGAGCTGCGTTGAGATGTACTGAAGACTGCCACAGGTTGGATTACACCTAAAGTTATGCAATGTAAGTCTCACTACTTTACATTAATATTTTTCTTGCAACTACATTTTGCAGCTTCACCTCAGGATCTAGATGTTATTGACTGACTTATGTGGTGAACACAAGTATTTTTAACTTACTGTTTAAACTTTCCTGATAACTGTGAATGTAGTATGAGTCAATTTAATAAGAATTTATGAAATGTTATGCTTCTATTGTTTCAGACCAAGTCAGCTGATCTCTATCACCTCACTGTCAAATGATGACCAAATGCTCCTGAAGCACAGGTGTGGTTTGGAGAATGATGTACCACATGAAGCAACTGTATGTTTGTACCACAGGAAAATAAACCTGGATTTTTACTCTTCTCTACAAAAGAAACTGCTGCAACCCATATAACTTACATGCAAGACCCATAAAGAAAAATCTTCGCACCATCTCTTTGTCCCAAGCAGAGACCATTGGAAAGACATCAGTAAAGGCTGGATTGAAAGTATGCCTGCAGTGCAAGAAACACATGTATGAGATGTCAGCCAGTGTTCCATTGCAACAACACGTTGATCAGGACTACGTACAACAGGAAGACATGAAAAACCAATTGGATGAGTGCTTCACTGCTATTGGTCTTTCCCCATGTAAAATTTCAAGAGTCAGTGCCAGGGATAAGGAAACCTATATTCAGAGAAAAGTTCAAGAAAATTCGCAATAAGACAAAAGAAATGCTACATTGGTGTGATGCAATTCCTTCAACATCACATGCTGCTCCTGTGTCGACTACATCATCTGCTCATGTGAGTGATGCTGATTAGCTTGTGGCAGCTTTGAAAAAGAAGTTGTCACTCACAACTGGAAGGCAGCAGCAGATCAAATTATTAACTCTAGTAACACCAAAGTTGGAGTATTGGAAAGACCATGGATGAATTTGGTGTTGGTGAGCGTATAGTCAGACTAGCTAGAGATCTGCGTTTAGAATATGGTATTTTGCCTGAAGTCACCCCTTCAATGGGAAGACCATTGAGTACTGACACTGTCAACAAAGGCATTGCATTTTTCCATCGGGATGATATTTCTAGACCATTGCCTGGTAAAAAAGACTTTAAGAGTGTGAAAGAAGGAGACACAAAAGTGCACAAGCAGAAAAGATTGATAGTAATGAATCTGAACGAAGCCTTCCAGTTGTTCAAGGAAACGTACCATGACGTGAAGATCGGAATTTCCAAATTTTGCTCACTGCGTCCCAAGGAGTGCATAACTGTAGGTGCAAGAGGGACGCATTCTGTTTGTGTTTGTGTGTACCATCAGAATGTGAAGTTAATGCTTTCTGCTTTCCCGATTTCAAACCAAGGAGAGAAGATCACCCAGGCTGATCTCCTGAACCATATTATGTGTTCCATTCAGAACATAGAATGCATGTTGCACAGGTGTGAAGAGTGCCCAGGATCAACAAATCTAGAACATTTTTTGAATGAAAAAGCAAGTGATCATGTGGACAACATAAACTGCAAGCAGTGGGTGACAACTGACAAAACTACTCTTGTGGACTACACCATATCTACAGAGGACTACCTGGAGTTACCAATGGAAAAAGTGAACCAACTGTCAGCTCACCATTTCATAGCAAAGCATCAGAGTCATTACTTGCATCAACTGAAGGAACAACTTCAGTCAGATGAGTGTATCATACTTCTTGACTTTGCTGAGAATTACTCTTTTATTGCACGAGACGCCGCCCAGGGGTTACCACTGGGATAACTCCCAGTGTACCCTGCATCGTTTTTTGTAATATACCACAAGGAAGATGAGCAGCTGAGATGTTCAAGCATGTGTATAGTAAGTGATTGTCTGAAGCATGACACAGAAGCTGTGTACATTTTTTTTTTTTCAGAGTTATACCTGAAGTGAAGAAATTGCTGTCCACCTTGAAGAAAATTCACTATTTCAGTGATGGAGCTGCTTCTCAGTATAAAAACTGCAAAAACTTTATCAATCTGCTGTGTCACTCCTCTGACTTTGATATTTCTGCAGAATGGAACTTCTTTGCAACATCACATGGTAAGTCACCGTGTGATGGAATTGGTGGCACAGTAAAACGAGAGGCTACACGAGCGAGCCTGCAGGCCACTGTTACAAACCACATCCTAACCCCTGAAGACCTCTTCAAATGGGCAGAAAAAAGCATCTCAGGGGTGAAATTTATGTGGATTAGTAAAGAAAATGTGAAGTCCATGGCTGACAAGTTGGAAACCAGATTTGCAAATGCACTCACAGTGCCAGGCACTAGAGATAATCACTGTTTCAAGCCAGTCAATGCAACAACAATTGAGGTCAGCAGAGTGTCTGGAATTGCTGGATTTTTAGTCAACTATGAGGTAGAACATGCAGAAGAAGAGGTTTCACAGGGCTTCCAGATCAGTGATATGATACCTGGCCAATATATAACCTGTGTTTACGACCATCACTGGTGAGTTGGAAGCATCAGAGAGACATCTGAAGCCCAGCAAGATGTTCAGATACAATTTATGCATCCACACGGCCCAGCAAAAAGTTTCTTCTTGCCCAGGAGAGAAGATTTGTGCTGGGTACCTGTGCAACACATAATTTCTAAAATAGATGTTCGTAGCACTACAACTGGATGTATGTATACAATTCAGGAATGTGACATCAAAGCATCTGAAAGTGTCCTGAAAGAGTTCAGATAATTTACAATAGTTGTCCGAAAGTTACCAACTTTATAATTCATTTAATAAGTTCCATAAATCATAAGAATATTCATAATTGTTTCTACTAGACTGTCAATTACTTTTTATCATGGATAATTACTGAAGCATACAGGTTATTTTTGGTTCATCGTGGTACAACAGAAATGTAATGGTTTGTAACAAGTTTCATTTTCACCCATATTGGAGCTCCATTATTTCAATATCTGAAAATTGCATATAGGCGATCCTTTAAGTGTAGTTTATGATGAATCAAATAAAGAATTTTGTTGAGTTAAAGCTGCGTGTTATAAATTTTGAGTGTTTTCTTAGCTTCTGAAAGTGCCTTCATAGGCCATGAATGCTATGCATGTATCTTGAACACCACATTTTCAAAAATTAATTTTGTGAAAATAAGGCAAAACACCATCATTTAATTTTGGATATGTTAAAAACAGACATCTAGTCTTTCTAAAACAGTCAATTTTATGTTGTTGGGTGCTGTGTCATTTTTTTTTGGTATAACATGGCAAAGATGGCACCAAATTTATTTTTTCCATTTTTAAACCTTAATATCTTCTAGAGCCGTTCATCACAGAGGGCCAGTTTTAAAATACAAAGTACACAGCATGTGTGGGAAGGTGTATGTTCAATATCAAACCTCTGTCTTTGAAATTGCACTTTCCACAGTCCTCAAATATGCAGTCATATTTGAAGAGTAGAATTTTTAAGCAAATTCAAGCCCCCAGAATTCTGTGATAAACCAAAAGCACATGTGTAAAAGTCCATATTCTACAAGTACTTTTGCCAGATTTCAACCCTTGAAAATTTGAAGGACCTACCTTAAATAGTTTTGTAGATACAACAGTCTGAAAGTGGCTCCCCAGAAAACTCTGCTCAAAACGGGTCAGGGGGTAGTTGACAAAATGTTTTTTTATGACAAAACTATAAGGAGTTGGGAGCTAAAATTTGGGACTTTTCCTATTGGGAAGTGTGTGAACCTCCTGGAATTTTTTCAGTCAAATCTGAGCTAGTTGAGCGGGGGCATTCGGACGTTTGGCGTGGAATGACCCATACGTCAGAATTGATCTGGATCCAGAGGGGGATGCATACCTCCTGCAAAAGCACGACCATGAAGACGTCATGTGTGTCATCTGATTCATTATGTGTTGTCTAACTCAGCATCAGTGACTTTCTGAATTTCTCTGATCATTTCTGGGAATGTAAGAACAGTATGTGAACGGAATATAGGTTGTGTGCCCTGAATCTGAATGGGCGGAGGATGGACTTGGTCAAAATTTAAAGGAAAGTTTGGTGGGGGACATCACCTATTTTAAAAAGATGTATATTGTTTGTTTTCTTGTCATTTGAAAGCACTTTCTTTTCTGAACATTTTGAGGAAATTTCATCGAATTTGGTTGAAAAATAAAAGATCGATGGCAATTTCTCTTCAAAAGGTGGAAATTGAGAAAGCGGCAAAAACGTGTCGGACTCTGAATGCAATTTACTGTTAATTAGCAAACTTAAATGGCTAATATTTCAATAAAGCAAAGCAACTAGGTTATTTCGATCATGTTTTCTGTTTGTGTATTATGAAAGCTTTCACTGGAAGAATTCTGTAAAAAATGGTAAATTTTGTCACGCAACACTTTTTCTGACCAGTTCTTGGCATGCAACCATTTACTGCAGAGAAAATTAAACACGTATTTTTTATTTATTTATTATGAAATGAGTTCTCTTAACCACTTAGCGCTCAGAGTCGTGTTTACTCGCGAACAATCGCCGGGCTTGAGTCCCTGATCCATATATGAACGATAGCTCATGCGAGTCGTGTTTAACAGGGCAGCAGTGAGTGCTCCCGTGCGCGCTGGCCCTGATTATTTTCACTGATGGTCGTTGGCGTAATGGGTGATAAGAACTGTGCTGTTTAACATTTAAACCATCCAGACACTGACTTGAGTTCATGCGATACAACAAGGATGCAATCAATTACGCTATATACATCTTTTACTTACAAAGAAACAGATTGCGAGGTGACAGAATGACGGCGACATGAAAAAAAAAAAAAACTTGCATAAAAAATTCTTGACAGTATGGTAAATTTGGAAGCACGGTTCGACGCATAATGGAATCTCATAACTCACGCACATGTAGCGTGACCCTTTCCTTACACAGTTCTTGGCGCAAACTACACAAGATTCGCACAGTCTCAACTTTTTAGCAGTCGGCGGGTGCGAACTAGTCAGTTGATCACTGCGATCAACACCGCTCATACCGTAGTTGTTATCAACAATACAACGTGGTTTCACCATTTGTTCACCCTGACGATTCCTCTTCACTGTCTCGCACATGTGGCCCACGGGTTGACAGCATCTTCACAAGCTTTTTGTCCTGCCACAGCAGGACCAGCATCAGTTCGTTTGGCTGTCACAATGTGATCACGGTGAAAATGAACGAAACAAAATTTACTAACCGAGAGTATTGGAATGTATGCACGTTACTTCTTATATCACCCGAGACCAATCATAATGTCTCATGAACTCAAACCATTGTCTGTGTTTAGACGCAAAGCAAAAAGCATTCATGACAACAGTTCTGCGTGTTTAGATGCAAAGCGAGCAATGTGATGAGACGCGGCTCCGGGACTCGAGCCGGTTGGCAGTAATACGAGTCGTTTCCGGGCAAGTTCGATAAGCCAACTGATAAGAGATCTGGCAGGCGTGAGTTGCGGTAATGTAAATATACGGAAACAAGTGGTTAAAAAAAGGGCCCATTTGATAAAGTCTCTCTCCCAGACATAAATGCTGAGAAGTAACTGAAACTGGAGAAATGTCTAAAAATGCTTTACAGTACAAGGCATCACACTATTACTATGATTAATTTTCAGTGAAATGAAAAAATGTATTGTTGAATACTTAAAAGGAGTTATCCAGCTTGGCTGAAATCGTTACATGGGATAACATCCTTTTGCACTCCTTACGATACCATTTTAAGACCACTTTAGTAATATTGATATACTCTGATGATCAATTATTGTGTTATCAAAGTGAGATGGTGAGATAAATTGTTTTTAATAAGTTAAACTCAGTACACTTAGTGCAATTATTTTGATATTCAGTGTACCAACTCAGATTTTAAAGCATCAAGGGGTTCAACGTCAAATATTCTGTAATGGTTTTTCAGGTTTATATTTTCTCTTGAAAAATTAACAAATGTGACTGAACTTGAAGGGTTAAATATTTGACTTCCTTAACAACTAGCTAATGCTGTCAGTGGACAACAGCACGGTATATCCCCAAAACTATGGCATTTTCCCCAATAGGAGAAAGAAGTATGTGCACATAACGTGTTAGGTGCAAAGCTATCAGTGAAAAGCGGCAAGGAAAAAGGAAGTAACACCTGCTCACTTACTCCATGCCACAAAAAAAATTATTTAATAAAGACAACAATTAGATCCAACTTGGATCACCTCAATAGCAATGTGGTGGCTACAGAAAATCAACGGGGTAAGTACTCGCGGCTCCAGAAATGTTCACAGTAAATGCACCAATACATTGAAATTAAACTTTATTTTCATTAGAACAGTATGACTCATTGCATTTGGAAATGTGGTTTTAACCTTATGGTGTCGACACAGTAAAAGTAATAGAGCCTTAAAAATCAATAGGGTTCCTGCTCCGTGCACCAGGAATGTTAACAATGGATTTGACAGGATTCTTAATAAAACTGTTTTTATTGAATTTTTAAAAATGGGAATTTTGCCCTGGTGGCGGTCCTCCCGGAAAGGTCATAGGATGACCAACATCAGTAATAACCCTTTCCTGTGCGCCAGAAATGATCACACGAATTGTGACAAGATTCTCACAAAAACTGTTTGAGTTATTGCACTTGGAAATGTGAAGTTTAACCTGGTGTTGGAGCTGTAGGAAAGGTCATAGAGTCATAGAGAATAATTGGTTTGTCCTCTGTGCACCTGAAATGAATTCAAGAAATTTCATGCAATTCCCATAAAAACTCTCAGTTATTGCACAAACGCGAAGGCGCTGGTGGCAAAGGTGAACTATAATATCCCCAAACACTCTGTGTGAGGGTTATGATAAAATGCTCCATAAGATTGCTTGTTATCCTGTATGACATTGGCTGAGATGGTACTTCTGGGACTAAAAGGCCTTGAGGCCTAAAAATCAGTTGTTCTTGATGAGTTTATTAAAATATTTAAATATTATAAAACACTCATGTAATTATGTTCAAGGGATAGATGCCAGCATTTCTGTATTTCGCATTTTGGTGCAGACAGTTATCCCGTATGACATTTTTCCCAGTTAAATTTGAATAATTCCTTACATTTCTATTGCTCTTAATAGATGTTCACATCTTTTGAATCTCGCATGCTTGTTGACTTCTGTATTAAACAATGCTTATTTTTATAATAAATATGCTTTGGATGTAAAAATTGACACGTCCCTTCATTGTTCCATTTGGTTCTGACGCTCAATAGTTATGCCATGTTGTTTCAGCCTTTTTTTGGGTTATAGAAGCCTAATGAGAGGATCATTTATTGTTGTTAGAATTGCTTGGTGTTTGGCATTGGTGTTTGGCATTTAGTAACCCAAGACTCGAAAAAAATCCTTGTTCATCCACAGGGCTTGGAAGAGAGTATGCACTGGCCTTTGGGGAGCGGGGAGCGTCTGTCGTAGGTAAGTCAAAGTGTATTGTGGATGGCATCAGTCAAAGTCACTGCTGCAGCCCTGCTGAATGGGTGGTGGGAGGCAACAAATTGGCATCAGATGATGGACATGCTTTTATATTGATCCATGTTCTGTCCTGACACTCTTGATGGATTTCAAACTTCTCTCTGGTTACCATTGGCTACTTAATAAATGTTCTTCCTTGGAAATGAACAAAAAGATGCAAGGATAACATAAGTGCTGACTTTAGGTGATTGAGTTCAACGAGAACAATCTATCATGCGCACAGCAGTTATTTCTGTTGTTTAGGTGTACATGCCTCAGCCCACACAGAGCAATTGTATTGTATTCGGTCCAGTTATATTTTTCAATTGTGGGGTTCGGAGACTTAATTTGGTTGTTATTGGTTGTTGTTTTGGATTCTTTGTTCCTTAATCAGAAATACTGCCAAAGCTGGCCTAAATCGGAGACATAACTGCAATAAAAATGGCCGACTTGGCCCATACAAATGATCTTATTTATGAAGCCAATAAATATTTTTACAAAAATTGTTTAAGGAACACATCTTTCATCATTGTGCACCACGTGATAGTTTCAGCAACATCTGAGATTGTGGGTGTCAAAACCTTTTTTCTTCAGGTGACTTGGCATAATACCCCCCTCGTGATTACGCAAATGAATTGTTTTTGGCTGCAGTGTAATGTAACTTGAGATGGAATTTGGATTTTTTTTAATTTTTTTTATTTTAAGCTTTAAAAAGGGTGCATTAAAAGGGGAATACGTCTTTTGTGAATTAATCTATATGGCACATTGGGACGAAACGGGTTTTATACTTATAATATGACTCGCAGAAGCAAACTTGTGCTGCTTAATTAGTCACGCAACTTCAGAATCCTTGAATTTGTGATCTTTTGTGATCATTATTGTGGATAGGAGTCAGGCAAAGTAAACTGTTACAGGTTGAGATTAATTAAATGTGAAAAACTTCAGTTTACGGAGGCCTTTACGGTCACCTCTGATGGCACAACACTGGCTACTGATATCAGTGAAGTTTTTTGGGAAGCGTTCACTTGGCCTTTGTCATTTGGTTGCTGTTTGTTGAAGGCCGCTTCAGTTATGAAGGTATAGTGCTTAACAAATTTATTAGACCACCACCCAATGTAAGGTTTATGCCACAGCTGCCCTAAATTAACAGTGTTGGTAATTAGCAAAATAATTTTTGATGTTTCTCTAATTGTTAATCCACCAGTATGCGCAAGCTCTTTAACTGAAATGATAATTTTAGTTCTAAAATATAATTATTGTTGTTATCCATGAATTTTCGAATTTACTGTTTAACAAAAAAGCAGAAAAAATGGTTAAGCACATCATTATTTTTTTTTTAATTAAAATGCCAAATAACAGTTATTTACTTGAATTCCTGAACATAAAACTCAGTTTTAGTGGTTGAATGCAAGAATGCAAGCTGTTATCAAGGCCAAAGGAGGCCATACAAAATATTAAGTTTTTTTTTTTTGTTTTGTTTGTTTTTATGTGTGAAACTGGACTATTCAGTTGTTTCAGTTTGTTATTTGCCAAAGAAATAACAATATAATTTTTAGTTTTAAACAAGGTTTTTGACAAATTTCTAAAATATTTGTGTGTTCTTGTTTTTATGACAGGTGGTCTAATGAATTTGTGAAGCACTGTATGTTTCAAGAAAAAGAAATCGAACACTCGTTCCTACATGCCTTTTGGCAGCAATTGGTCTTTTTGCTCTTTAAAAATATTGCACTTCATTATTGGCACGCCCCTGCATGAAAAGGAAAAATGTGGAGATTAGTGGTGGTAATGCTGTTTTAATGCTGCACATTCTCTGTTGCATGCAAAAATAAGTGTGCACAAGCTTACTGGTTCTTGCAGAATCACTGGACTGCCATTGAATGTTGCAAATTCCTCTCTTATCTCAATTGTTATTCAAGTCTTCTAATGTGTTGGCATGTTACAGGCTATAATGAATTATTTATGCAACAGCTGTGCTCATAGACATTGTAATTTGAATGCTGGGTAACAATCCTTATGAAGTTAATTTTTATCCATTATTCTGTGTGAGTGTGATAAAATTGGTGCAGAATGTTGATCCAATTTTCTGAAGGCTGAGGCTTTTGTTTTATTTATATATTTATCTTAATTTATTTTGCTGTCCTCAGTTGAGACGCGCTTTTGATACCAAACATGGTCCACAGAGCTTGGCCGTTTCTATAAGGGGAGGGTGGACATCTCCTGAGGCTTATTTAAATATTTAAGGATCTATTTAACGGTATATGCTTCAGAAGATGACGCTCACTTGAGAATGAGACTCTTCAGGAGGGTTCTGTTCTCTCTCCAGTGAACGACCTTGGAGGCGATGCCAAAGGAGATGGGAAGAACTCCTCAGCTGCAGATAAAGTGGTGGAGGAAATTAAGGCCAGGGGAGGAAAGGCTGTGGCCAACTACGGTACGTTGTTTGTTTGCATCACAAATATTCCAGCTAATGTTTTGAATTCTGTTTTGTCCCCCTTGGCTCAACCTTGCGAGTATAACCACGAGAGACGGCTATTTCATTCAGTTGGCCCAGATTTTGTTCTTATCATCCGAATCCAGTGATGATAAAGGGAAGGTGCTTGTTTTTACAAAACTGTGTCCGTATACTTCGTGCTTCAATGGATGTTTACTAATGTCTGTGTCGTTACAAGTCGCGGTAGCGCCTGTGTTATTTAGGCTGAAATGAAATGAAGGCCTCATTACCCTGTTGCTCCACCCCAAAGCAGAAAAGGCTGGGACAGTATATTAAACTGAATTTAAAACTAATGTGATTTGAAAATTATTACCTCTGCCAAGGAGGTTATGTTTTTGCTTCCGTTTGTTTATTGGTTGTCGAAATCAACGACCATGTCACTTTGTTCCGTTAGTCATCTGTTTGTCTGTTTGTATATCTGTTTGTTAGCAGGATATCTCATAAACGGCTGCATAGATTTCAACCAAACTTTGCAGGATGTTACAGTAGCACAAGAGGAACAAGTGATTAAATTTAGGCATATCTAGGCAAAAGTACAGCTGAGATATAGGCCAAAGTACAAATCCAGCTATGCTGGCAGAGGTATGGCCTCTTGCGAGTCCAGCTGTAGTCTTGGACCTGTTTTTCGTTCAAAGTGCATTACAGCCATTCCATGTAAATGGATACATCATAAGTAAAATATAAAGTTTGTAACTGTACCCTTTATTGTTAGTTTTTGGGAATAGGGGTATCTAATTGACATAAAGCTCAAATGCCGCAAAGTTAGCTTTAATAGTTAGCCAAGGGCGCACATTAAACAATTCATGATTTTTGGTTCCCCCGAAAGACAAAAGAGGGCACTTTGGGACAATGGAAAATTGCACTGCAGGTATTGCATCATCCATTCTCTCTGCAAAGTTATAAAATAGCTCATACCTCAAGCGGGAAAGAGCCAACGGAATGTGCTGAAATTTTAGATTTCAACAGTGGAAAAGTACCTTTGCAAGTGTCACGCGAGTGACAAAAGTAATTATCAATGGTTATGTCTTCGCTTAGAAGATTTGCATTAAAAGGTTGGGTAATAACCATAAGCTCATGATCCACTGGCTGTGGTCACAGGAAAAGTCTTCTTTGTGAATTGGACGTACCAGCCTTGTTATTCACTAGTCAGTTGCATTTTATAACCTGGTTCCCTTTGGCTTTGAACATCTTGAAAGCCTTTCAGGAGACATTTTTTTGGCTCACCTGTAGAATGGAAAACTTCTTCCGAACTTGTGAAGATCAATCAAGGCTTTTTGGAGAGAGACATGAATTTTTCATTCTCAATTTTTCGATGCAATTCTTGCTAGTTGTGATTCCGTACTTATTCACATAATCCCAAGTATATTTCAAGACTGTTATAGTGAAGGGATTGTGAGGCAAAGGACTTATACAATCCACCATTTAATTTCAAGCAGTGTTCTGGAAAGGCTTGAGATATTTGCAGGCTGCTTCAGGCATGACATGTGTATCACCCCGCATGCCCTCGTTTCAACAAAGTCATTTTTTGTTATGGTTTACCTCACTAGTGTAAAAGTTTCACTAGTTTGTGTTTTGTGTAAGCAAATTGCTGTCAATAAATACCATTGAATAGAAATGTCAGTTATAGTTTGATGTTTTGGGTGTGCAAATTCAACCATATCGAGTTTTCACTTGAAACTATAAAAGTTATTTGTACTGTGTCATGTGAGTCAGGTTTGCCTCTCACACAAGTCACATATATTCACACCCCTGACTGTGACACTGTCACCAATTCAGGTGAAATAAGTTCATCATTTGATACGAGTGTCTCTTAGGTTCCAACATCAAAAGGAACGGTTGAGATAAAGGGAGTGACTTTCTACGAAACTGGGCAATACTGAGCAGGAGTGGTAATACTTTAAAAGAAGTGAGTCACTTTTTAAAGTGATTATTTCTCACCAACTATGGACAACAGACCAACTTTCTTCGCATCAAATATTAGAGGACTTGTCACAAAATAAATATTGCATGTTCATCAACTCTTGCTACCATCTCATAAAAATCCACAAGCTGTTTTATCAGAAAATCTAGTAAAAATGTCACGCGAGTCACAATGGAATGGCTGATTATTTGATTTTTTGCCACATGAATTTTATTGATTTTTTTTTTTTCAAAATAAAAACATTTCAATATTGATTTTAGCAACATAGTTTAAGAAAAGTTGGAACAGTGAGGTATTTACCAATTTGTAATGTTGTCGTTCCTTTTCACATCACTTAATAAATGTTAAGCGTGGGACTGAAGACACCGATTAAGTTTTGCAGGTGTAATTTTGTCCCATTCTTCCCACAAACAAATATTAAGGTGTGCAACAGGATGGGTACAGAGTCTCTGTTTTCACATTCTGCATTTCAAAATGTGCCACATATTCTCTATTTGGCGCAGACCGGGACTGCAGGCAGGCCAGTCCAGCACCCGCACCCTCTCCTGATGCAGCCATGCCTTTGCATACCTGCAGAATGTGGTTTTAGGTTGTCTTGTTGAAATGTGCATGGGTGTCCTTGGAAAATGTGTCGCCTTGAAGGAAGCATATTTTGCTCTGAAAACCCAGTGGACTTTTCAGTATTAATGGTGCATTTACAGAAGTGCAAGTTACCCTTGCCTAAGCACCATCACAACCGCATAGTCTGACAGGGCATGGCTTTCGGACTTGTTGCTGCTTATGGACCGGGTGGTCCTTCTCTTCTTGGGTCCAATGCACATGGGGTCCATTTCTTCCAAAAGAGACCAGCAATATGGATTCACCTGAGCACAATACTACAATACAGGTTTCCACTGTGCGGTGGTCCATTGCAGATGCCTCTGAGCCCCAAGAAGTCGGCAGTGTTTTTAGACACAGTAAGAATAAGGATTTCTTTTTGCTCTGTAAAGTTTTAGCAGGCATTCGTGGATTTAACTACATATTGTAACACTTGACAAACTTTTGCCAACATGATCTTGAGCCCACGTGGTCATATTACTCCTAGAAGTATGATGATTCTTCATGCGGTGCTGTCTGAGACGGGTGTTCAGCTTAAGCTTGCGCCTTTGTCCTGTATACAGAGACATTTCTCCTGATTTTTTTTTTTTCATCTTTACCAGCTGCAGTGGCCATGCTGGTATTGGTTTCAGTTTAGTTGACGTTTTATGACTGAATCCTAAAAGGTTGCAATGCAAACATGTTCTCAAGAATTATGCACAAACAGATGCATCTGCATCCAGCCAAACATTACAGGTGAGTAGTTGGGGTAAAGAGAACGGCTGAATTTGAAGATGGGTGTGGCCTGAGCATGCATTCTCTAAATGAGACATAATGGAGACTGCTATACTGGAAACAAACATCACTGTCACAGTTGTTGCAATTCCAGTGGGCCTCTAATTTAATTATGTTATGCATTTTAGAGTGTGACATGTCCTACTCCCTTATCTTTCTTTGATAAACATTGTATTTTTACCTTTCAATGATTTCCTCCTGCAATATGAGGGTAAAATTGTCAATTGTCAATCTTGATCTGAGTGCAGCATTTGACACCATCTGTCACACCACCATCCTCAATGGATTATCCTCCATCGGCGTCACTCGCACTCCACTAGACTAAATCCTATCTTTCAGGCTGCACTCAGATCATTCAGCTAAAATCTTTCCCAGCCTTCCACTGTCTCTTCAGGTGTGCCCCAGGGCTCTGTCCTGGGGCCCCCTCTTTTCATCATTTACCTCCTCCCCCTTGGCAATATCTTCCGCAAATATAATATCAACTTCCATTGTTACGCGGATGACACCCAGCTTGACCTCACCTGTAAACCCACTTCCAACCTCCCACCTTCCTCCCTCACTGACTGCCTGGCAGAAATTAAATCCTGGTTTTCATCAAATTTCCTCAAATTAAATAGTGATAAAACTGAGGTTCTCCTCATTGGTACAAAATCAGCACCATCCAAAACTGACAGTTTTTCTCTTTTTATTGATAATTGCTCTGTTTCCCCCTCCCCACAGGTTAAGAGTCTGGGTGTCCTCCTCAACGGTACTTTATCTTTCGAAACGCATATATAACATTACCCGGTCTGCATACTTCCACTTACGTGACATACATCAACCGCCTCTGCCCCTCCCTTACCCCCCATACCACTGCTATCCTTGTTCACCGCCTTGTCACTTCTCGCCTGGATTATTGCAACTCCCTCCTCTTTGGTCTCACTCACAAATCCCTCCATAAACTTCAACTGGTCCAGAATTCAGCCGCCCGCATCATCACCAGGACCCCCTCTATCTACCACATTACTCCTGTCCTGCAACAGCTCCACTGGCTCCCAGTCAAATTCCGTATAGAGTTCAAAATCCTTCTGTTAGCATTCAAGGCCATTCACAATCTTGCCCCAACATATCTGTCTGATCTCCTCAATGCTGCCACTTCCTCTCGTTCCCTCAGATCCTCCTCTCCGCTCGTCTCACCACCATGGGGAGCAGAGCTTTCAGCCGCTCTGCTCCCCGGCTCAGGAATACCACCTCACTCCCACTCCTCAAATCTACACTCAACACCCATCTGTTTAAGATCGCTTTCTCTCTATGACCACAGTTGCACTGTCCAATTTTAATCTGTTTTTATATCTTGTGTATTTTTCATGGTTTTACTGTTTGTTCTGTACGGTGTCCCTGAGTGTGTGAAAGGCACCTTTAAAGGTAGAGTCTAGAGTTTTGTCCGTTGCTGTTTGTAAACACAGTAGTCAAACTAAGCCCCTCCTCTCGGGCTCAGCGATGCACACCCCCTGCCGCTGCTAGCCTTGCCGATACACACCCACCCAGCCCAGCACCCGGCTTGCTGTATCGTATTGAATCAGGATCTGTGCACCATGCTACCTGCAGGAATGAGTGACGAGGTATCTTGCAGATATAGTATAAAATGTTTTATCGTGTCCACATGATATGGTTTGTGCATTTGAATAAACAGCTATGCTAATAATAATGCTAATTATTGACTGTTGTAGTTTAGATGTTCAGTCTAGCTTGCTAACAGACAGTTTGAAATGTATAAAAGTATTCGTGTTCTGATAATAACGTAATTACAATGTCTAGTTATACCGAGTTATGTCCTTCTTCGAGAAAACCGATAATTATCATATGACTGTAATATGCCCAGATAGAATTTAGCGAAGCTTCCAGAGCTTCTGACACAGACTCTGATGTCAGCTACGGACCAGTGCAGCCCCGAGGGAGAGGACGAGCAACCGGAGGTCGAGGCTGAGGAAGAGATAGAGCGAGGGGGCGAGTTAGCAGCGCAAATGTCAAGGTGTTTGCAATGTTGGATACTCGGACTTGGTGTGTACATAAACTGCTTATACCTCCAGACAAGCTACCAAAGCACGCCGCTAAATAAGCAGGCTAACATCCCGTGTTCGCACGCACCTGTCCAACAGTAAGCAGGCCAACTCCGGCGCCGCTATTCAGCCCAGCCTCTCCTTCAGGGCTCAGAAGCGGGTGAAAGCCAAGCTGGTATTCACTCTGGTTTTCGAGCGTACTTTGTCTGCTGCACGTTTCGTCTCCGTGTATGTGCTTATTTTGGCAGTGTCCGCCATTGCCTTGGCAGTGACTGCTCCAGTCGCTATGCTCTATGCAAGCCCACAGAGCGACACGCCCTGAGCTCTCTCATTGGCTGGAGAGAACACACCGACTCTCCGCCCAGAAACGTCCACGTCCACAACAAAACAAAGTAAAAAACCAAAATACAGGCAGGGGGAGGGTGCGCTGCAGACGCAGTCACCGCCACACAGGACTAGAAGCCCACAGGTGATGATTAAGCCGGATTTCATTTGTATAAGTCTAGTGTTTATTTTTGAGCAAAAAACTCCAGACCCTACATTTAAATAAAATGTATTATTATTATTATCAATCCTCAGCCCATCTTTGCTCCAAATAGACGAGGCCTTTCCTTGATGCTGTTTTTGAACCAAACCAGGATTTAGATCTGCTGTTGACATCAGCTGTTTTGAATCATATCATTATTCCAATTTCTACCGCATTACTAGTCTTAGATTGGCCCTGTCCCATCTTTTTTGAAATTCATTGCAGGTTTGAATGGCAGAAATTGATGTAGAGCACTGTACAAAAGTCTGAGACCTCCTACATTTTTTTGTAATTTAAATTTGATGCTGGATGTTTATTTTTGTTTTCCATATTAGTGGTGCTGTAAATAAAAACCACATCTGAAGCATCGAATGTTAATAAAAAAAAAAATCTGACAGTTCTGTATATTTTCAATTACAATGCTGTTTGCCAGACAAAGCATTGAATTTCGTCTTCATGCTGCGTTCAATTAAATTCAAGTCACAGTAAATTTAGAAATCAATGCTTTCTGCTTTACACACATTTTCCATATTGTCCCAACTTCTTCAGAGTCCGGGTTGTGGAAAAAGTCTGTTCTGGAAGATAATAGCCTTTCAAATGTTGTGGTCACAAAATTGCAACCACAAAAAAAGGGCTAAATACTAGCACATGGTGCACAGTAGCTTTAGCGCTCCAGTTCACATTGCTATAAAATTCGCATTTTTTTTTTTTTTTTTTTTTTCTGAGCATACAGTCTTTAAAAGGTTCTCTTGTGGCTTGGTTTCATTTTTCATAATCTGCTCTATTTTTCTCTGTGTAGCCAGTACTTTTCTCTTGCTGACGGTTCAGTATCTACTCAAGTCGATGCATTAAGCAAATAAAAAACGGGGGAAGTAAAATCTTTAATGTTGAATAGCGCTGCTTTGCATAATTCAGCACCACTGAAGTGCGTGGTTCGCTCGGTGGAGAGAACTCGTTCTTGAAAGCTAATTGTAATGAGATTAGATGTTAAGGTCACCCTAACAAATGTCAAGGATATTGCTTTATATGATTGCTTCTTCAGTCTGTGCTCAAAGTCCATAGCTCTTGGAATGCTGCGTTTTTTTTTTTTTTTGTCTCATACTCCAGTCTGTTGCTTTGGCTGAATAACTAGCTTTTTGAGATTACAGAAAAATCGACAGGGTTTTAAAACGGATATGCTTTGTGTCCGTATCCCATTGCCAAGGGCTCAGAGCTACTTTTGAAATGTACAAAGCTGGCAATCGAGACTTATGAGGAGGCATTTTCGTGGTCAGCTGGAGATGAGGAGCAAGATGGCAAAACATCAGCATGTCTCCAGTTTCTTTTTACCATTTTCTGCTGTCTTCTAGATTCTGTGGAACATGGAGAGAAGCTGATTCAGACTGCCCTCGATGCTTTTGGAAGAATAGGTATTTTAATTAAGGTCCAGATTAAAGGCTTTAACCTGCTTTCATTGGCTTGAGAAACTAATAATGGAGCTATGACTTCATGGTGTGGGTATTCTATAGCAGTGGTTCTCAAACTTAGTCCTGGCGCCCCACTGTGTATGCTGGCTTTTGTTCCGACCACAAGTGCAATCCTAGGATTTTAACAAGCTGTTGATTTGCCTTAATTAGGGGCATGTATGTTTAGAGCAGTTATTCGTCCTCTTAAGCCACATTTGACAAATCTGCACATGACATGAAGAATTAAAATTTCATATCCACAATGAGATATTGGAAGCCAGTATAAATAACTGCAGAGGGAAACAATTTGACCGAACCATTAATCAACGTGAACAATCAATAGGTTCCTCGTTGGTGACACTGTCAACACATGGTTGCAAAAACCAACAATTTATTTAGCAAACAGTAAAGTCACACCTCTTTCATTTCAAGTATAGTTTATTAAGTTCAGGCAAATTATTTTGAAAGAATTCAAAACACCTGTGTGTAGCAATCCAATCTGGAGCTTCCTGATTTTGCCAGAGTCTAGTTTGGTCTGTTTAGGGATGTTTTTACCTGAAAATCCTCACAATATGGAAAAATAAGCATAACATGTTTGAGGGTTTTTATTCTTCATGGCACAGTGGATATGTCCATAAAAATGTGGCTAAAGGTGGTAGATAACTACTCTAAATTTGGAATGCGCCTAATTAAGACAATACACACCTTGTTAAAATCATAAGATAGCAATTGTGGTTGGAACAAAAACCAGCGCATACAGTGGGGTGCCAGGAACGAGTTCGAGAAGCACTGCTCTATAGTGCACTCCACCACTGAGTCCCATGAATCTCTCTGCTAGTGGATTCATTAAAGGCCCGGGTCATGTGTAAATGGCTGTATTTCACTCCGGGTAACATCTTTGAATTCATCAGTGTATGACTACATTTGTATACGTAACTACCAGACTTGTCTTGATTGATCTAAGGTACATTGCCTTTCATACAATTGACTGCATTCATTCAAAAGATGGTAATACTCATTATTTTGTTCTTTCAGATATTGTTGTAAATAATGCTGGGTGAGTAACGTTTGAATACTTGATGTAAGTTTGTCATGAAATTGTGCGATGCATTCCTGGAGAACTGTTTGACAGCAGATGTTACGTTTGAGTCTTCGCAGAAGGGATGACTGTCCCGGCCTTTTCCAGTTCAGGCAAAGCTGTAAATGTGTTATGGATAATTTTCTTGAAATGCCTAATTCTGAGATGGTAAATACTGTCTGATATCCAAAGACATATTTCCTTCAATTAAGCCCTGGTATTCTTTTTTCCCTGTCCTTATTTCTTGAAAAGTAGTGTCTGTTTAATGATGCAAAATTTTGCTGATCTTTTTTCCTCGTTAGGATTCTACGAGATCGTTCCTTTGGCCGGACCAGTGACTTGGATTGGGGTATGTTTGTAAGACATCCTGTGAATTAAAACTGAATTCTGTTGGAGCCGATAGTGTGTCAGACATTTTTTTTCTGGGGTGGAACAGCAGTTGACATGCAGGCATGACTTATCCTGTCAAACCATTGGTTTATCCATGGGAATGCACACTTAAACGCTGAGTCAAAACATGATGTGATTGGTCCAATTCTCATGCTGCTTCGCTTGTCAGATCTAATCCACAGAGTGCATTTGAGGGGCTCGTTCCTGGTCACCCGTGCTGCCTGGAACCATATGAAGAACCAGAAGTATGGCAGGTAATGCTTTATGTAGAGTTGGGACAGTGAAACAAAGACTGCATTTGTGCATTAGTGGCCAATGCTGCTTCTGAATACAGACCACAAAATTAGGCTACTTTGTAAGTACTAAGCTGCCATTGATGCGAAATTTGGTATTTGTCGCCCTGCTTATGACCCTGGCCTGATTAACTGTGTAGTCTTTGCTGGAATTTCAGTTTTCACAGGGAGCGTTGTTTGTAGAGCCTCTGTGTGGTCATGTACAAATCAACAGCTTGTTTTTGTACCCAGGCCAGTGCCCTCATTTTTTTTGGGGCATAAATTTTGTGCATTAGACGGTTGTGAAATGAAATGTGTTTAAAGGGCACCGTTACAAACACGATTCAAGTTCACGCGCTTCTGAGCAAATTGTGGTCTTGCAGATGGAGTGTTTGGCACTGTTCAGACACTGTTTCATGGATTGTTTGTTGTTGAAATTTCACGATCCAAATACACAAGAAAAAAAAAAAAGAGAGTATTGTCTTTTGTGCCCCTGCTGAGGGAGAGACTGAGAGAAATTGCGCGGGTAGGATGTGGCCCATTATATCTAAGTGTATTATGCGTACCGTAAATGTGCAGAAATGTTAGTCATCCATCCTGGCATCCGTTGAAAGCAGATGTGAGTGGCATTCCCTTCCTCCATGTCCACGCTAAATTTTTTAGGCAACCTGAATTTACTGCCAATTGTGAGCAGGTGGTGTTATGAAATTTTGAGAGAACTCCAAGTGTTTCATTAAGAACCCTTTTTCCACGGCCCTGCTGAGAATAGAAACTGGCTGTATTTGCAAAAAAAAAAAAAACACACAAGATCCGCGCATTTACACATGTACAACTTCGGCAGTTGTTATTTAAACTCAAAATTATTCAGTTGAAAATGATCCAAGATTGACTGTGATCCGTTATGTATTGTTGCACTGTATGTGTGTGTTTCATATCAGAAGGTTGCGGATATCAAAATATTTTTAGACTATTCCTGGATTTATGGCAGAGTTATTAATTAATTTGATGTGCGTAGTGCTCAGTGAAATAATTGGCTTTGTTGTTCACAGAACAGGGGAAAGTATATGCTTAATTTAAGATTTGGAACTAAAGTCCACATTATTAAATAATGTCTGCGGCAGGTTTTTTTTTTTTTTTTTAATTCATATGAGGACGTTTTAAACCTGGCTTATACCAAAAGTTTTCTCCAAGCCATTCTGCATTAAATTCTCCCTAAATTATTTGCTTAAGTGAGGCCAGCTTGCACATAAAATGCTGATCTGTAGTCATTTATTCGTAGCATTATCCAATCATGTCCTGTAATGCAGTAAAAAAAGGATTGATCTACACGGTTGACGATAGTGCCTTTAGCCCAAAAAGTGATTTCTCATGCAGGTGTAATCTTGCATCTTTTTAGGTGTTGGTATATTTTTTAAATTCTCTTTATAGGTTGCAGAAATAATTGATTGGTAAACTCATTAGGTCACGATCAAGTTGGATTGTAGAGCCTCACATAATACTTGCCTTTTCACCTAAACGATAAATATTAATGAGACATCTGGTTGCCCGCTGGCGGATGTGTGTCCCCAGACCCCCTAAAGCAATGTTTCCCAAACCTCTCCTGGAGTACCCCTTGTCCTGAGTGCTTTGGAGCTCTCCCGGCTCCAGCTCAGCTGATTCAGATGATCAGGTCGTTATTACCCCCTGAAGCTGCTTGATAATGAGCGAATCATTTGAAACTGAGCTGGAGCAGGGAGAGATCTAAAACATGCAAGACAAGGGGTACTCCAAGAGAGGTTTGGGAAACGCTTCCCTAAAGGAATCGCTCCCAAACTTGAAGGGCTTCGTGACCCTACCATGCACAAGTGGTACCCCGCCAAATATGAAATGAATCGGTTGACATTTGGGGCCTACAGAGCGCTCCCAAGAAAATCTCTACAGATGCGGCTGCGGATGCGGCATGACGATCGCTGATCCATAGCGTCCCCAACTCGTCGTCCGGGGATACTATAAAGACGGGGTATGGCGGAGGTCATTTAATAGCATTTAATGCTAGCTCATTTAATGAACATTCCTCGCAAAAAAAAAAAACAAAAACTAAAAATGGTTGACGAAGGTGGACTTGCGAGTAATAGCTACCATCAATGTAAGATGACTAGATGAAGTATTTATTGTTACAATGCTTTATTTTTCACTACGGGTGATGCATTTGTGCCCGGGGAAGTTTAACATTGGGGGTGGCAAACGAGAACGTCTGTTCCCCAGGATCATCATGACCTCGTCGGCCGCCGGTATCTATGGAAACTTTGGTCAGGGAAACTATAGCGCGGCCAAGCTGGGGCTGGTGGGGCTGTCCAACACGCTGGCCTTGGAGGGCCGCAAATACAACATCCACTGCAACGCCATCGCCCCCACTGCGGGCTCACGCCTCACGCAGTCCGTCCTTCCCCCAGGTGAGTGTCTGTACCCCCGCTGAGTCGATTAAGAAACGCCAAACTGCTACCCTACATACCCTACATAAGTATGCTGGCAAACTGTTGGAGTTACGCAATGAAGATTTCACACGTTTTGTTCTCAAATGCGTCTTGTGAAATTTTAATCATAAATCAAGGGCGAGCAATGAGGTTAAAGTGTCACAGATAGGAGCAATCACAGGCAGCAACAGGATGAAATGGCCTTTTTTGATGTTGGCTTTCTTCTCTTTAGTTTTGAGAAATTGTTTATTGCTTCTGGGTGTAATAATGGGAACTGTGTTTTTGTACAACCAGATGCAGGTCTGCGATGTGTCAGCCCGCTATTGTCGCTTGTGCCTGAGTACAAGCGCCGCAGGGGGGATTACGGTGTAAGCGCTCATTTGCCAGCAGATTCCCCCTCAGAAATCTACTTCGAGGCAGCGTTTGATGCATTTCCCGACTCTCCAAATCTCATGCTTTGACAGCTACTTTGGATGCATCTTCGTAATTTTATATCATTTCAAGAACAGTGCTCATTTGGAACAGCATTTGAGATGGTCTTGGTGCACGGAGGAGTGCAGCAGAGTACCCATCCGTGGCTAGATGTTTGAAGGATGGTGATGATTCCACAATTGTTGTCAGAAAAAAAAAAAAAATTGGGGCACAGAGCAATGTTCCTTTTGAGGGTCCATGATTGCTAGCTATTGCCGTAATGGAGGACACGGTCATTCAGCCACTTTTATTTTTTCTCAAAAACTCCCGCTGTTGTGTAATGCTGGTGTTACGCACAGGCTTGAAGTGTAGCAGACTTTCTTTGCTGCCTATGGATCGAGGGCACTAGCATGTGAGGGTGCAGTCACCTGAGGCCGAGCTGGGAGTGACACGCACGCACGCGCGCACACACGCACGCATAGTGCCGTTTCAGCAGCAGGCAGCGCGCGGTGATGGACGTACGGCCCCTCCTCCATCCGTGAGGTGACTGTCTTCTTTAGTGTGTGTTCGTGCACAGTCTCTTCAGTAAATACTTGGGGCAGTGCCACAGCAATTGTTTCTTTGGGCTCTGTGCTCCACCGCAGTGGAAACGTGTGTGTGTGTGTGTGTGTGTGGGGGGGGGGGTTGGTGGGTAGCTGGGGGGTGTGTGTGTGTGTGTGTGTGTGTGTGCGTGTTCGTGAGCGAGTACGAGTGTGTGTGTGTGTGTGTGTGTGTGCGTGAGCGAGCACGAGTGTGTGTGTGTGTGTGTGTGGGGGGGGGGGGCAGGGTTGGTGGGTGGCTGGGGAGGGGGGTGTGACGGTACGTTTGTTGGTCTAATTGGCACATGGAGGAGGACTTATTGTCATCATGAGCAATGGTATTGGACTGGAATAACTGTCACTTTGTCAATTCATCACTTGTTTTTTATACTATAGTGTTTTTTGTGTTACTCTTTTTTTGTTGCTGTTACTATTTGCACTATTGTGCAGCGACTTCCCTCCAGTCCAAGGTAGATTTCTCCCAAGGGAGATGAATAAACTGACCTTGACCTTCATGTAATGGGAAACTTCTGGGGAAAAAGGTCAGAGGAAAAGGCTCATGATGCAACATACGGACTGAAATGCAAAGAGCAGAATTTCTGCTTTCCAAAATGTACAATAATTATTTCTTACTATTTTTTTTTCTCACCAAATAAATTGACTTTAAAAGGTGCCAAAGTTGGTCTTTGGACCATTTCCATGCGTGCAGCCGTGTTATAGTGTTTGGCCATCGGAAGAGTCTTGTACCATTTGCGGTATGAGGTGTGTTGGGTCCATGAGAATGCCAAGTGATGGACATACAATATGATCCAATGGAGAAGACTCGTAGTATTTTTACCTCAGCAGCCTTTACAAGCAGACCTGTGTTGGCACAACTGCACCACCACAATGTGCGGCTTTTATATGTGCAAAACAGGACATATGATTCAATAGGGAGAGTCTGAAGTTTATCTAACGGACCTTCCACAGGTTTCCCGTAACAAGACCTGCCAGACCAAAACAGTGGTTGAATGACATGGACCGTGCTGGCTTCAAGTCTGACCGTAATTCGCGGTTAAGCTTGGGGCATCTTTCACCACGTGGTAGTTTTCGAGTGGACCAGATATGGCCTCAGTTCTGTGACAAAACTGCGTGGACCAATACCTGATGCTATCCTGAACGAGCGTATGCATTATTGTGTTGAACGACAACAACAACTGTGGTCAAAGTCTCGCAGGAAGAAAAGAGTATTCCGAAGATATTAGGAAGATATTATTATGTGTGGAAACATAATGTTCAAGAATGTATGAATAATATACCATCATTTAAATGACTAGGAACCGGAGCAATACTGAATTAATATGAAGTCAATGAGACATTTTTTTTGTTCATCAGTTGGTGATTAGCAACTGCAGTGATCCACTGAAGAATTTAATGATTCAGGCTATGTGCAATGGTGAGTGCAAGGGATGCTGCATATTTACAGTATATTACAGGGTCCACAACAACTTTAATCGAATATCCACATCTTGCATGGAAGAGGAGCGGGGCTCAGTCGACGTCATGCGAGCTGCAGTTGACGGGCAAAATGGCGACTCGCACAAACTAGCCTGCTGTAGCTTTTCTGATCTTCCTTAGTCAGTGGGGAAAACTTGCCTGAAATTAATTGTTGGTCATTATTGAAAGCCCAGGTCATATGCTTTCCGGCAGAGTATGGTTTCAACATTGGTTGTCTTTTCCTTTTCGGTAAAGACTGAGAGCATTCATTTGTGGGTATTTGGATTCATAGCCTGCGAGCCAAGAATGAACAGCATCGCTTTTTTACACAGTGTCCGTGTCCACATTCTTACAGACTGCACTGCGTTTAATCAAATTGTCCTCTATTTTTTTTTGTGAAAACCATTGCCCCCCCCCCCCCCATCCCTCTCCCCCCGACAGATCTGGTCGCTGCCCTGAAACCGGAGTACGTGGCTCCTCTAGTTCTGTGGTTGTGTCACGAGCAGTGCCAGGAGAACGGCGGTCTGTTTGAGGTGAGTCGGGGAATTGCTGCTGCGCTAACGTTCCCCCTGCTTTCTCCGCGTGTAATTTCTGCGAATCGTCAGGGGTTTTCGAGAGGACGAATGAATGAGGACACGTCACTGCAGCTCTCTCTTCACAAGCCAGCCTGCTCCTCCTGACGATCAGCAGTTACAGCAGCAGCTGAAATATGAATCATGATTTTATCCTTGCCTTCTATTCATTGTCTGGTTTTACTGCAAGGTTCTTCATTGAAGTCGTTTATTGTACGAGCACCCTTGTATTGAACTTTGGGAGAACTTGCATTTTTCATGGCTCTTTATAGTTTTTTTTTTTTTAATGTTGTTTAAAAATATCTCATTGTTTTATAAAAGTACTTTTGTATAATGCAGCTATTGAACTGAAAATGAGCTTGAATGAGGTTTAAATTTGGGTCACATGGATGGATGGATGGAATACTCAAATCATTTTGAGAAAATTCTCGCCATCGATTCAATTAAATTTATCTAAGTTTCATGGGTCCCCAGGTAATTTATTTGTAAATTCACTGCCTGGAATAATAATTTGGTTCTTAAAAATGCAGTGAGAGAATGTCTGTTGAAGTGAAACACTATCTGTCTTTAACTGTCGGCCTGAGCGATGCACCCTTTTCTAATTATTTCTCCATCTTGTGTTTGCTCAGGTCGGGGCTGGCTGGATAGGAAAATGTGAGTTCTATTTCAAATGGTTTCTCCCCGCTTGCTTTGCCAGTTCAGAAAATGGGGTCACAGTTTAAAAAAGGGTGAAGGGGGCGGGACTTGAAATAAGAGAATGGAGACTCCTTTTTGAGATTGGAGCTGGAAAATAAGACGAATGTGTCGGGAACTAGATTTACGCAGAACAGGATGATACAATCCTGATTCAACCACAAAGTTTTTGATCATACACGATGATCTCATTATTCACATTCAGCTCTGTATATATGGTACACAAAGGGGGGGAACTCCAGTGTAAAATGAACTTTTTCTTGTGCTACAGTAGCTGTCTGCCTAATTGAACTGTGCCCTTAGCCAGTATTTATCAGTAGTGCATGCAGCGATATTGCACGTGCTCAGTAGAGCTGCTTTACTAAAGACTACACTTACACTACAGAGGAGCTTTCACATATTTGAACAGGATGGACAGGATGACGTGTGGTTAGTCTGAGTCAAATGCTGTTTGAGCTTATTTTTGCTGGAGCCTAACACAGTGGGGCAAGAGTCTGTCTGTCTTCCAAGCAGTTAAATTCAAATTGTTTGTCCACTATAGCTGTTAAAAATGTGGAGGTAATATGTACAAGCTGGCTGCCAATATCTCCGTGCTCGCTTTAGCCAGCCCCGAGGAGCGAGTGAATGAGTTGTACCTTTATCTGATAAATGAGCTATGCATGGTTTTGCAGTGGAATTCCCCCGTCAGTACTGGAGCTTGGTGAACAGAGCAGAAAATTGGCGGCGCAGAAATCTGACCCGCAAATCCAAGTCTGTCTCTGCTCTTCATTTCATCCTGTTAAATGACTGTTCAATTAGTGCTACCCATTGGTCCAGCTATGATCACAAATGTCTGCAGGGCGGAGGAGGGCAGTAATGTGATGATATCTGGGATAAACTTTGTTTGTTGGTGACTCTGTGGGGAGCCTTGTTACTCTGTGGCGTTCCGCATTAGCCGTAGCTAGCAGACGCCTGATTGCGCTTCGGCGTCAGTAATGCGTGTCGTTCTGTCGTGACTCAGTGCGCTGGGAGCGCTCGCAGGGCTGCATCCTGAGGCGAAAGAACGAGGCCATGACTCCAGAAGCCGTGCGAGAGCGATGGGATCAGATCTGCGACTTCACCGACGCCGCCAACGTGGCCAGCATCGGAGGTAATGACCGCACGCAAATGGCAGCCAGCACCGACAACATCATCAGCCCTGCTGCTGGTACCACTGCCAGCTTGTTCATTAGCATGTGTTCTCAACTATTACCACAGCCTTCAGGCTGTTCCGTGGAACAGGAGTAATGAGGAAAAATGTAGGTCAACAACCATGAATATCAGAAAGCTGTAAATGGGCCAGGTCACGCGGTAACAGAGTTACAAAATTGGTGTATTTTGTATCATAGCTCCAAAACTAAGTAAGGCTTTGTGTCGGTCTTCCCTAGTACTTCAAACAAAAAAATAGCCAATAAAACAGAAAAAAACTGGTCAGTAACTGAGTTACGAATTTGTAACTCCATTACTGACCAGTTTTTTTTTTTTCCCGTTTTCACCCAAAATAAATCAAATGAACAAAATTAGCTGTTTCATTGTTTGAAGTACTGGGGAAGGCGTACACAAAGCCATTTAAATTGTTACTCTATCTTACCTAGTTTTGGAGCTCTGATACAAAATACACCAATTTCCTAACTCCGTACCGCATGACCTGGGCCCATATGACTTGTGTATCCTTGTATATCAGCCTGTAGTTATTTAGGTGTGTAACTACGAGATGCATTTATGCACGTACTGTCAAAGCTAAACCTCCATATCGACCTCACCTATGGGCTCAAACAAACCAGTTAATTCCTTGTGTGCATGCGTGTGCTTGGTGGAGAGGATGGGACTCTCCAGTGAAGCTCTTGTGAGCTGTTAGTGGTGAGGTCGCGTCAGTTTGCTGGCAGTAGTGTAAGGGTGTGAGGACTTGGCTCGTGACCTGGAAAGGTTGCAGCCTGAAGCGCTGACAGGCAGTATGAATGGACACTGTGCAGACTCTCCATGAGCAGGAGTTTTGGCTGAAATGGGAATACTGTGCCCATTTCCTGGTTTATTATTTTCACTTTTGAGGTCTGTTTACTATCATTTGCATGTTTTTATGGGCAAAAAGCACTTAGTAACGGCACAGCTGTACAGGCCGTGTGCTTGGCTTCTTCAGCCTCAGGACTGTTTTGGCTCCTGTTTCTTTAAGGCCCCCCCTCACCCCCACCCCCTAAAGCTTATTTTGTTGTGATTGGCCAACTACGGTTCAGGAAGCAGTTCTCCATAAAATGAAGCGAAAAGAATGAAAGGTTTGGGTTGCATTGGTGAGGAATAGCGGTGAAAAATTAATTTTAACCACTTATTTTTCACTTCTTTTCAAAGTCTGTACAAAGGGAATTTGCCGTCGCACTGAAGAAAACGTGGCGTTGCAAATTAATCAATCTCCTCCCGGCCTATGCTTTACCTGGCTTTGTTTGAGAAGGGGCCGAACTAGCCTCTAGATGGGCGTTATGCAATTTTTACATCATGACAGACAAGCTGCTGCAGAAAAGGTTGGACTACAGTTAAGGTGTTTCAGGCAGTTCAGGAGCTGTTATTTGTTGGAGTGAAACTCCTTTCGGTGTGAACTTTCAGCTGTACAGCACACCAAAGGGGGAAAAACAACCAAGCATAATGTGTCCCCTTTAAATTTATACTGTGCAGGACTTGGTCATCTTTTGCAATCATAGCTACTGTGATAAACATTGCATAAAATGCGTAATCTTACGCACCTGCCTTTGTTTCCAGTTAACTTTTCAGAAACTTTACAAAAAACTTTGCACACAAAGCTCCCTAATATTTTGTACAACAATAAATACAAGAAGGCAAGCTGGGTTTTAGACAATAGTAAACTCAGACACTGATTGATAGTGTATCCTCGTAATGACTGAGTGTGGTCGTAGAATATTCTCTAGGTCTTTAATATCTGCAGTATAATGTTGGTGGTTTAATTAATCAGTGAGGTTGAAGGGTTTTTAGACTCAAAGGAGCTCAGTGCTGTGTTGAATACTGGGTCTTCCTCTTTGTCTCTCAGAGTCGGTCAGTTCACTGATGGAGGTGTTGTCACAGATTGATGCGGAGGAAGGAATAGCGCCAAACTCCACCAGCGCTGTAGCCCCAGCCACCACCAGCGGCATCAACCCGGTGAGTACGGGGGAGGGACTGGGGGTCAAAGGTCAGCAGGGGAGTAAAGATCTTGCTTGTGAGGCATAGGGTGCTGGGGCCATGAGGGAGGGCTCCGATCGCTGAAGCATGAACGTCTACAGTGAGGCCGACTTGTTTTTTGAAGAAAGGATGTGGAAGCTCACCATATGCGCTGGATCGACGATCATTTCTCCCGACGAGGCCCAACCGTTGCGTTCCACCTTCCCTGCTCGTCACTCCAGAGCTAAGCCAAATAAGGCCGCCAGCACCTCCCCACCCGCCCCCACACCCCACCCCCCCCCCCCCCCCCCCCACCAAACACGACACAGCTCGCCATCTTTATCAAAACCCTTGTGGCCCCGGCGCCTCCGCTCGCCAATCCCCGCGCCAAACATCTGGCACGGATTCTTTATTCGCTCTCCGTCTCAAGATGCGCAGTGGCGTACCGTTGCACCTGGAGAGCTGGGCTGCTCCTGCATTCACATTTAAGCCTAAAGTGCTCGCCGCACCTCGCTACACAATGAGAAATCCTGACAAGCGGGGAAATGTTTTTTCCCGGCCTTTTGGAGAGCGCATTACTGGCTGAACTGCATCCAACGTGGCCCCTCACCGCTCCTAACTGAACCAGCGAACACACGGCCCAGGTTGCGCACGAACACACACACACTCACAGAACAGCCTGTATTTGCTTTTTGTTCAGACTCTGTCCTCCAGCATTATGAAGTTAAACCATGAACCTGAGGTTAAGGTTGCGAACTCAATGAATTAACTCGAGTGCTGATTAGTCTGTCATTTGCAGATTTTTTTTTTTTTAATTCAATTGCCTCATTCATTTTTTTTACTTCTACTTTCTCTGTGTTCTTTTATTCATCTGCTTCGTTATGTATTGAGAAGCACTTTGTGTTGCGCTGAGGTGTATGACGTGCTTTGTAAGTAGCGTGTAATTGATTGATTTACTGGCTGACTGATTTGATTGACGGTCACCGCCTGCTCCCCCTGCAGTCAGAGGCGGTTGGGCGGAGTCTTCCGGAGGTGACCTTCAGCTACTCGCACATGGAGTGCATCCTGTACGCACTGGGGGTGGGTATGTCCACCCGCGAGCCCGACCACCTCCGCTTCCTGTACGAGGGCCACCCAGAGTTCGCCTGCCTGCCCACTTTTGGAGTCATCCCTGCCCAGGCCGCGATGATGAGCCTGAGCTCAGTCCCAGGCCTGGAGTTCAATCTCGGCCAGGTCAGTGCACCCCTCAAACGCCCCCTGGTGTCAGCCAGCGCAAACTGTCATCCCGAAGTTTGAATGCGGTTGACTAGTATAGTGTAATGTGCACTGTATTAGCGAAGAGCGCCCTTTTAAAGCCACATGGACAACGGGACTGTTCATAAGTATTTGGACATTGGTACAATTTTTGTTTTTTATTTCTGTTCTCTTCTGCATTCATTTGAAAACAATTAATATGAGGTTTTAGCCGAGACTGAAAGTTTTTTTTTTTCATATATTGTGTAAGCTGTCGGGTTTGTGGCATTTATTTGCCATGGCACTCTTCAAAGACTTGTGCTATAAATGACACTGAGATTGAGATGGATGATCCAATGGGTCAGGAAGTTTAAGGTCTTGTTTTTTGTGCCTGTGAACCTGGCTTATGCTGACTGATTTCACTCATTAGCTCTACTCCCAAGCTGAAGAATGGTAGAATTGGCCAAATTCTATTACCCATTTTCCTCTGTTTTGTGTCTGCATCTTACAGTATAGTAGTTAAAGCTCTGGTTGCATCTCTGTGCGATTGCTAAATGGGTTTGTAATTTTACTGAGACTCATGTTTGCATTTATGTCACTTTACATTGACATTGCGTCTTTCCTCTCCCAGCTTTTGCATGGAGAACAGTATCTGGAGCTGTACAAACCTCTGCCCACCTCAGGTAGTGATGAAGCCATTTTGAATTTTTATCCATGACGGAGAGCATGAAATCGATGTGTATTTTCATGGCTGTCCTGTGCCAATGCAGGGACGCTGACCTCAAAGGCGACGATCGCAGATGTGCTGGACAAAGGATCCGGAGCGGTCATTCTCATGGACGGTAAATGGCCCTCATTTGCAGACAGGCTGTTATTCTTGAGCTGATCATCTGGTATTGCGCAATGTGCTGGGATACATTTAATCCAAACTGCTGGAAGAATTTTACCCACAGAAGAACCCATTGATATTTGAAATTAAAAAAAGTGTTCTTTTATAATATACATATGTTCTACTGATTGTAAGGACTGTGCCCCTCCCATACCTTAAGTAGCTGGCGTTTTTGTCCCCCGCTGTCGCAAAGCGCGGAGCAGGGGACATGGTATTCAGCTACATCTGTCCCGTTGGTGTTAACACGGTACCTCAAGCACTGCTGGACTGATTTTGCTCATATTTGGCACCAACAAGCACCCCAGTCGATTTTGGTGACCTTGAGGTCATTTTCAAGGTCACGGCGCAATTACATAGATATTGCCCTTGTAAGCCTTGTTAACGTAATATCAAGAATAAGTTGACCAATTTTGCTCATATTTGCCACCAGCATGTAGTGCATGCGGCGGGGGATGCAGTCATGTTAGTGGCAATTACTTGTTTTTTTTTTTTTTTTTTTTTTTTTTAAATTTTATAAGTTATGAGAACGTTGCAAGCATTTCCATTTTAATGACGATTGTGTGTTCGCAGTGCACACATACAGTGGTGAGGAGTTGGCCTGCTTCAACCAGTTCTCGCTGTTCATCGTGGGAGCTGGGGGCTTCGGAGGACAGAGAACTTCTGATAAAGCAAAGGTAGCCCTCTTTAATGCTTTCCGTTATCAGTAGTCTGTAACATTAGCATTAGAAACTACTGTTGAGACTATTGTGTCAATTCATTTGTGATCTTGTACAAGGTTAGATCTACTCAATACACATTCAAGATTCAGCACATTGTGATATTAAATGTACTGTAGAGAGCCAATTGGGAAAAGGGGGTCCTTTTATGCCACAAGATCCTTATTTCTCTCTCATGACCCATGGTGCTCTGCCTTCCCGTAGGGCACTGCGGCACCCCCAAACAGAGCCCCAGATGTAGTCATGACGGACGAAACCACCAGGGACCAGGTATTGTGAAAAATTCAATGTTGTCATTGTATTTAGCCCCTCATTGCGCTATTTTATTAGTCTCTAAAATGCCGTCAATACAGTTGACCACCTTATCCAGAATATGCTCAATATTGAGTTGTCTGAGTTGGCTGTTGGTCCGTTTGAAAATTATATTTGAAATAAAGTTTGATGGCAATTTCTTCAATGTACTACATACTTGATTAGGTGTCCCCCAAGGTTCTGTTCTGGGTCCACATTTGTTTACCATCTGTTAATTACCAAGATCAAAATTTCTCTAATGCACAGTCACAGTTTTTTGCTAATGTCTTTGCAGTTTTCCTTTAGTATTGTTGAGACAGTCGTTTGATCAGTAACTTGTGCTGAATGCTACAAAATAGAATTCACATTGTTTTCTAATACCAGGAAGACATTGGCTTCTCTACCGAACTTTATAACCTTGCAGGGCCCGAGTTCATTGGCCTTCTTTGGCCTTGTACAGACTCACTCGCTGGTATTAATTTATTTATAAGTCCATCCTCCGTCTGCTCCCCTTTTATCTTTGTGGGTAGATCTGTCAAAACTTTTAAATGTTGTGTGCGCTCAAATGACAAGCCCTTTACTGTCCGTCCCAAAGGTTCATTCTAAATTTGGCAAATAGGCCTTAATGTTCCCTGCTCCTGCAGCCTGGCCCCACTTGCAGGCTGATGTGCAACTAGGTGAGCTGACCAGGCATTAATAATTATAGTCAAGGGATTGAAGGCAAAGTAGGTGGAATAAGTAGCTGCTTTTTTTAGCTTGATCAGTTTACCTTCAGTCTGTCTTTTTAGGCATGCGACTCCGTGAGTTGTTATTGTATGTTTTATATTTTGTGTTTTTTATGGTTGTTTCGATGTTTTGAAACCCTGTACTACAGCTACCCCTTGGCCAGGGCTCCTTTGAGAAAGAGACCTTGTAAGCACAATGGGACTCACCAGGTTAATTAAAGGTTGAATAATAATTATTAAGTTTGGTTGTGAAGTACATTAGCCCTTTGAAGAGATTTTTTTTTTTTTTTTTTGGAATGATTCTATGTCAGAATTCTAGAACACTGCTTTCATTCACTGGAAGGCATCATTATATCAGCATTAGAATGTTCCTTTTAAGAGCATTTTAATCACACTTCTGTGATATTGCAGCGTAAAAGGTTAAAGAAAAAGCCATATGAAATGGGGCTTGGAATGACAGTGTCCAAAGTAAACAGCAAGGAAAAGAAGGCTTTTTGGATTGTTTTTGGCTGGTATTTCTGCTGAAATTAAAAATGATTTTCTGTAGACTGAGGGATTATTTATACAAATATTCTGCAAAACTCTAATCTGCCATTTCGTTTAGTGTTTTTTTTCGCGATCAAATTTAATCCGAAATTGTTTTCCGAGTGAAGTCATCGTGGTGTTGTCTTTTCGTGAGAAGTCGCTAATGGCCAGTTCTTCATGCACAGGCTGTCCTCTTCTGTAATTTGTATGCAGTTAAATGCTCCGACTGTCGCACTTGTTTCACGGTTGCATCATACTCCTGATGTTCTCCACGCTACACCGTCTTGTGTTCCCCTTGAAAAGAACTCTATTGGGGCTTATATTGCAACTTGAATGCAATGAAATGGAAAAGCAGAGATTTGCCCAATCTCACCCGGATAGGACGGCTCTATAAGAATTACTGAGTGGTCTTAATTTGGGCCGTGACAGTGTGTAAAATGGGCTGCAGTCCCTACATGGGTAACACCACACGAATGATGATATCCACTAATATCAGGCCAGTGACATTATTGTAGAGGGCTGTACCGGCTGGGTATGGATCATGCAAAATGCAAGTCAGTCTCCATGCAACCATTGTGACTGAATTGTGGGCATTGCAGACCTTTAAAATTGTGTCACTCTCCAAACTATGTACCGGTCCTGTTGTAAATACCCACAAATTAATGGTCAAGCACTATACTATTTATATAACTATTAAGACAATCCCTGGATGTCTCTAAAACAAGGTTTTGAAGGTCAAAGCGAGATTTGGGTGGTTGAGTGGCATAGTGGTTACTTGACTGGTAACTGAACTGTTGCTGGTTCAAGCCATTAGTGCGGTTTGGGGTTCTGATTCTGGCGAGCCGAGTGCTCTGTACACGTAAGCAGCCGAGTGCTCTGTGTTACAGGCTGCCCTGTACACGTAAGCAGCCGAGTGCTCTGTGTTACAGGCTGCCCTGTACACGTAAGCAGCCGAGTGCTATGTGTTGCAGGCTGCCCTGTACAGACTGAGCGGAGACTGGAACCCTCTGCACATAGACCCCAGTTTCGCTGCTATGGGAGGTGAGGCCTGCTAATGAACAGTGAATGTAGAGCTTTACAGAGACTCATTCCAGACTGCTCACTGCAAGCTTCCAAGAGACATTTTAGAACCAACACCCCAGAAAATATAATGAACTTCTCTCTCAGGCTATAGCTGAGCATGCGCTCAGAAAGATACACGCAGCATATTTCTTTGATAATACTATGCTAAATGAGTAATCATATTGTATGATAATCACCTGAATGTTCCTTTGGCAAGTCTGAATGCAAACACTCTACACCCACACCTTTTTACACAGCTGAGGTCTCTTTTTCCGCCAATTATTGTAAAGTATAGAACTGCATAAAATTACAGATTTATATTTAATACTCCACATACAGCTGTCTGTGAATTTGAGAAATTGTTGCGTGTGACCTAATATAAATGAGAGCTCTGTACTGACTTTAGGATTTAAAACCCCTATCCTGCATGGACTGTGCTCCTTCGGATTCGCCGGACGGCACGTTCTGAAGCAGTACGCCAACAACGACGTCTCCAAGTTCAAGTCCATCAAGGTGAAAAGCGGGCGTGGAAACTAGCAGTAAAAGGCGCACAGAGGCGCATTTGTGAAATGAAATTGAGTTTGTGCGGCGCAGGAGAGGCCTCGCGTGAGACAGGGGAGCGCCTAACGGCCCGTGTCCCGCGGTAATGCACTTACAGCGATGGAGACGATGACATTGTGCGGCAGTGCGGCATCTCCTATTAGATTACATTACCTACAATCCCACCACATGTGTTTCCTGCTCCGGCCATTTGATCTGAGGCCTTTTAAGTTCAGAGAGGAGATTAGCGGAGTGAACTGCTGCAGGTTGCTCGGGGTGTGTACGCCTGTTGAATGAGGGAGCAGAAATGGAAATGGGCAAAACGGCGAATTTCGCCGGGTGTAGAAACAGTTTCTCTCCCTCAGGCTGGTATCGGTGTGGAATAGCTCGCCAGGCCATACTGTAGAGTCAGACATGCAGGTTGATGTCCAGAACAGCCTTGATAAAGGGCAGATACTGTTTGGTTAGAAGTAAACCTTGCTTCAGGAAGAGTTTAGCGGTCAGAAAATGGTCACATTTAAGTCAACCTTGCTCTCGCTAGACTTAAGCTGTCAGAAAATGGCGAGCAATTTTTAAGGCAGAATGTCTTGTTCTCATCATTGCGGTGTCATTACAGGTCCGCTTTGCGAAGCCGGTGCTGCCGGGACAGTCTCTGCAGACCGAGATGTGGAGAGAAGGAAACCGAATTCACATCCAGTGCAAGGTGATGACGACCGCCGCACGATTACCGGGAGGAACAGGAGCCATTTTAGTTCTTTCTCTTTACAGGGGTTTTTTCCCTCTCCTCTCCTTCAGTGTGCACCCCATTTCATTAAATCCTCGCATGTCCAACACCCTTGGCCTAGGACGAGATGTGTACGAGGTATTTAAGTTTTAATGTTGAGCATGATGAGATGGTGTTTTAATAC
Source organism: Gymnothorax javanicus (assembly GCA_029692085.1). NCBI lineage: Eukaryota > Metazoa > Chordata > Actinopteri > Anguilliformes > Muraenidae > Gymnothorax > Gymnothorax javanicus. The sequence goes on from CM056194.1 coordinate 8,075,201, forward strand.
GAGAGAGACTTCCTGCCGGAACGCTCACACACGATCTGCCGAAGAGTGGAGTCCCCTTGAGGGAACGCGACTCACGCAAACGCTGCTAAACGGAGTCCGCCGCTTTTCTGAAGAGCGCCGTCTGTGCTGCGGCTCTACGCTTCTGAAATGCTTTCTTTCTGCAGCCCGCTTCTCCCAGACGGTCGCGCTGACGTCGATGGAATGCGTCGACGGCGGATCTTATTGTGCTTTTGGGGTTTTAACTCATTTAATTTTAATTGGTGACATTTATTTTGGCTTTTGTGGCGTTTGTTAGATTTTTTTTTTTTTTTTTTTGCTACATTTGTTTTTCACGCGGCTACACTGACCCCTCTTGAGGGCAGCCAGAGTGCTGCAGTGCAGACTGACTGAAAGAGGCCGACCTAGCCCCCTGCGTACGTGCCGTTTGTGCATGTTTTTCCTGTAAAGGCCGCAGTCAAACGGGAAGTATTATCGAGGCTTTTAAATTAATAACAGGGATTAACAGGGGAAAGGAGGGGAGGAAATCTTCAGTTTCAGATTTTTCACCGGTTGACCATAGAGCCATTAATGTAGTTTATCAAAAGGTAAATTCTGCGAATGATGGTCAGTGGTCGCTGTGTTGGAAATGCTTGGTAGGTCGTGTTAACCCTTTCTGCGCCGCGGGCAACTGTAGTTGCCCAATGATGTAAGATATCAAAGTCGGACGCTGTTGAAAACCTATCATGTGGCAACTTGTTTAAAAGAGCTCTCTTTGCGGGAGCTCTTTTACACAAGTTGCCACATGATAGGTTTTCAACAGCTCAGGATAATTAAATTTTTAATTCCTTGAAAATGTATTCGGCGCTCTAAGGGTTAAGAAGACCTGTCATGGTTTCTTAGACTGGTTTTAATATGGTGTTTGATGCTATCAAGATTTTAGGTGAACTACACGCAAGGCTTACTTCAATAGTAGCGAGAGTTGTTGGGCTGAAAGGACTGACCGCTCTCATCATTGTTATTGTGTGTTCAGGTGAAGGAAAGTGGAGCTGTGGTACTGACCGGAGCTTATGTAGATCTTCACGGTCCTGAAGACAGCGCTGTTACACAGAAACTTCCGGAGGTAAAACAGGAGGGGAGGGGCTGCCTTTTCTCCGGGGGAGGGCACAGAAAGCACAGTCTTAACATCACTTCCGTGTTGCGACCAGGTGGGGGCGCTCCAGAGCGACCTGGTGTTCGAGGAGATCGGGCGGCGGATAAAAACCCTTGGGGCAGAGCTGGTGAGGAAGGTGAACGCAGTGTTCGGCTGGGAGATCACCAAGGGCGGCGACGTCGCTGCTCGCTGGAGTGAGTGCAGGCCATGGAGATGCATGCGAACTGGAGGCCGCTTACACTTACTAGTTCCAGATTAAAATGGGATTCATGCAGTGATGTGATGCCAATTCACGGAGGCTGGCATGTTTGAATATTAGCATTTTTTCACTATGGAAGCACACAGACTGAATTTCCTAATATGGTGTTGTGCAATTTTAAAGTAATAAAAATAAGTAATAAAAATAAAGAACTATAATCAAGATTTAATTAGTTAATCTCAAAGAAGTTCTTGAAAAGTACTGTCTGAAACTCGTATCTTTTTGCCAAGATAAAGCCATAGTTTAGAATGCACTTTGCCATACCTCCAGTGTTTGCAAACAGTGAGACTCTCTCGTGGTGTAGCTAGAAATTCTGGACGCCTTTAAAGAATTTCTCTGAGTCCCTCTATCTCTTTGGAGTTAAGGGCCTTCGCCATCTGTGACAGACTAGACTCAACACTATGACAGCCCAAGGCTTTGCGCTCAAGTCACAAACAGAATATCTCAGTGTATGTACTGAGAGTGCAAAGGGTTAATCAATAGCAGTAAAGGAAGGTAAATACATTTCAGAATTGCTTTTTTTTTTGATGACTTTTGAAATGGGTTCATAGTTGACATCCTCTGGCAAAATAGGCAGACTACCACTGCACTGCATAAAAGAAGCGAGGGCTAGTTGTCATGTGATGTTGCAGTGGACTTAAGTTCAGCTGAGTTTAGCTTGGGGAAAATATAAATACTAAGAGAAAAGAGGTAGCCATTATTGCTACTAACTGAACAGAAAACCATAAAAAGTGGATAATGATCGTGATGGCTGTCTGTTTTGATGCGACAACAGGAATTCCATAACAGCTTCTTGCATGGTAGAGGAGGGTCTTGCCACATAGCATGCTAATCTTTTTCTCTTGCTTTAAGCCATCGATTTGAAGACCGGGTCCGGTGCCCTACACAAAGGGCCGTTTAGTGGGAAAGCGGACGTGATGCTGACTGTGTCTGACGAGGACTTCATGGACGTGGTGCTTGGGAAGCTAAACCCACAGAAGGTGCGGACCAGAAAAAACTCGCCAGTGTTCAAAAAAACCTTTTGTTTCAGGTAGCCTCTATAAATGCAGAATATTCGTCTGACGAAACAAAACAGTGCCTGGATGATCAGTATGTGTACAACCCCAATTCCAAAATAGCTGGGACAAAGTGTAAATTGTGAATAAAATCAAAATGCAATGACTTTCAAATCACACCAGCCAGTATTTTATTCACAATAGAACAGAGATAACATAGCAAATGTTGAAACTGAGAAATTTTACAATTTTATCCACAAAATGAGCTCATTTCAAATTTGGTGGCTGCTACAGGTCTCAAAAAAGTTGGGACAGGGGCCTGTTTACCATGGTGTAGCATCCCCTCTTCTTTTTAACACAGAGTGGAGGCGTCTGGGCAACGAGGAGACAAGTTTCTTGAGTTTAGCCTTGGAATTTGATCCCACTCTTGTTTAATACAGGCTTCCAGTTGCTGGAGAGTTTTGGGTCTCCTTTGACAGACTTTTCGTTTAATTATGCGCCAAATGTTCTCAATCAGTGAAAGATCAGGACTGCAGGCAGGCCAGTTCAGCACACGGACTCTTCTACTACGAAGCCATGCTGTTGTAATAGCTGCAGTATGTGGTATTGCATTGTCCTGCTGAAATACTCAAGGCCTTCCCTGGAACAGATGTCGTCTGGAGGGGAGCATATGTTGCTCTAAAACCTTTATATACCTTTCAGCATTCATGGTGCTTTTGAAAACATGCAAGTGTCCCCCACCATATGCACTAATGCATCCCCATACCATCAGAGATGCTGGCTTTTGAACTGAACGCTGATAACAGGAGGGGTGGTCTCTCTCCTCTTTAGCCCGGAGGACACGACGCCCATGATTTCCAACAAGAATGTCAAATTTGGACTCGTCTGACCACAGGACACTTTGCCACTTTGCTACAGTCCATTTTAAATGAGCCTTGGCCCACAGAATACGGCGGTGCTTCTGGATCATGCTCAACAATGGCTTCCTTTTTGCATGATTGAGTTTTAGGTGGCATCTGTGGATGGCACGGCAGACTGTGCTTACAGACAGGTTTCTTGAAGTATTCCTGGGCCCATTTAGTAATGTCAATGACAGAATCAATCCGGTGAGTAATGCAGTGGCATCTGAGGGCCACGGGCATCCAGTTAAGGTCTTGGGCCTTGTCGCTTACGCACAGAGATTTTTCCAGTTTCTCTGAATCTTTTGATGATGTTATGCACTGTCGATGATGAGACCTTCAAAGCCTTTGCAATTTGACATTGAGGAACATTGTTTTTAAAGCATTCCACAATTTTTTTTACGCAAGCCTTCGCAGGTTGGAGAGTCTCTGGCCATCTTTACTTCTGAGAGACTCAGCCTCTCTAAGACATCCCTTTTATAGCCAATCATGTTGCACACCTGATGCCAGTTAACTTAATTACTTGCTAAATGTTCTTTCAGCTGATTCTCTTATATATTAATAGCTTTTTCAGCCCTTTTTTGGCTGTGTCCCAACTTTTTTTGAGACCTGTTGCAGCCAGAAAATTTGAAATAAGCTCATTTTGTGGATAAAAATGTAAAATGTCTCAGTTTCAACATTTAAAATGTTATCTGTGTTCTATTGTAAATAACATATTGGCTCATGTGATCTGAAAGTCATTGCATTTTGATTTTATTCACAATTTACACTCCGTCCCAACTATTTCAGAATTGGGGTTGTACAACTTAGAATTAAGCAGTCATGTTAATAATGATTGATCAACCCATTAAGGCAGCAATTGGTGATTTTTCAGTGCATTTCCACACAAGTGATTCATTTTGGTCATCGATCAGCTTGAGTCCATACATCTTGTTCTCAAGGCATTAACGGTCCACTGATTGAAAGGAAGTCGCAAAGCCTGCAGTGCCCCTGCTGTCCAACCTGAGCATTACAGTGCTGACAAACAAATCACAAGGACATCTGAAGCAGTTGAATCAGCCCTCCTACATTTTTCAATCAAGTCAATGTACAGTCAATCTACTCAAACTCCTCTGAGATACTGGAGCCATTTCAGAGAATGTATATCTCGCATAAATTTAATCTCCGCCACAAACATACAGTCAGGTAATCCAACGAGCTTTAATAATATGGTGACTAAAGAAAAACACCTGGAAAGTTCAACCGCCCATACGAGCCCCCAATTATGTTACGAGTATATTTCTGTCTAGGCTTAAATGAAGTTATGGAGATGGTAAATTAAACAATTTTTTTAACAAAGTGAGATTTATGGAGTCCCTAATGAAGCTAAATGAAGACAAACCAGGGAAATAAAGGCTGCAAGTTGGCCAAGGCCAAATTTAGCACACACACAATTCTGATAAAATGAGGTTAATTTGAACAAACAAAAGTAACAGGAGAAAATGAGGACAAAGCACATTTCCTGCACACACTGACAAATACTCCCTTGTAATTACAAATAAAAGGGTATTTCCCCAAATCAGGGTGAGGCAGAGGTTGGTTGAAAACCAGCTGAGCGGAGGATAGTGTTCTATCAGAGATTCAAGCCACGACTGGTCAAAGATTTTACTCACCTCTGCTTTTATCCTGAGGGTAACCGATCACTAATCAAGTCCCGGTGAGACGAGCAGGCTCCACCTGCGGCCGGGGTTATACCTCTATTAGAGAGAGGGGCTGCAGTCTTTTTTGTCCGATTTTTCCATCTTTGACGTGGGAGTGCGGCAAGCACACAACGGAGCATAACCTGTCCATTTTTAAGTTATGCAGTATTGCGTCTCACGTGGTACCTAATTTGTCAAGAGCTGCCAGACTGCGGTCCTGACGTCTCCTCCGGTTTTGCCTCGCGATTAGAAGCGCATGACCTGAGGGGGGTTTCAGCGTTTAAATCAGGTGCTGACTTCGCTCGCTCACCCAACGCACCTCCGGCACCTTCAGTGTTGAAAATGAATGCACTCCGAGAGAGCGGGACAGGTCACACACGGCCCGGACTAGTGGAGCCCCGATATCCTTCCAAAGATTCGGGCACTTAATTACGGTTAATTTGCCACACCTCGTTCCGCGGGATGTGATTTGGCTAATTTCTTGCCCATTTATGTAAGGGGAAAATGAAAACCCGTCACAGCAATGAGGACGAGTAAAAAGTTTGATCCCATTGTTATACTTCACTGCTTTTTAACCCTTCGAGCGCTATTGGCAACGATAGTTGCCCTATGATGCAAGATATCTAAATCAGATACTGTTGAAAATCTATCATGCGGCAACTTGTTTCGCGCTGATATAGACGCCGGCATCCGTAAATTCTGAAATTTATTTCCTCAACAATTCTGTAATTGAATTTCCAAATGTCTAGCTTCACTGAAGTAACTTTCCAAATCTCCGTGATACAAATACTGAGTTTTAAGGCTTAAATAGGCTCATGCACAACAGGAAAAATTGACATAATTTGGATTCTGCGCAAAGGGGTTAAAAGAGCTGCAGGAGCTCTTTTAAACAAGTTGCCACATGATAGATTTTCAACAGCTCAGGATAATTACATTTTTAATTCCTTGAAAATGTATTCACTACTCTTAGGGTAAATGAAATATCAATAATTTGACTTCTGAAAATAAAGTTGATAATCAGAAGTTAAAAATATGAATTTACAGCGCAGGACTGTTTCCAAAATTTTGGAATCCTTATACAAGCCGTGTCTGACCAAATAAACGGGTGATCTGATTAAAACAGGTTTAGTTAATTAAAGGCAAGACTGTTTGAGACAGAAAGGTCAAGAAGCCACCTGGAAGTGCAGCTCATCTTTAAGAATCCTCAAGCCGGTGTGGTGTGAACTGTGAACGCTCAGAACCATGACTGCGACTTAAAAAAAGAGATGTCAAATGCTATGTAATTACTGCAAAAGGTGGTTAATTTGGCAGTGTAATTTATGCTTTATAATATGTGAGTAAAACAAGAGGTGTTTATTTTTTTAATTGCTGCAAGCTTGAAGAATGTGGGTGAAGTCAAACTTTTGACTGTTACTGTAAATGTTGGTCATGGTGGAGAAATCGAGCCTCATGGTTAAGGTTATTCACATTCACAGCATGTATTCACAAAGATTGATTTATGGTGTAAATTAATCTATGCATGTAAAATTTTGCGGCACAAATTGATCATCATTTCTAAAAATGCAATTTAAAGCAGCGGACTGGGCTTGAGATTGACATTCAGCTCACGGCTCACCTTCTTCTCTTATGCGTAATGAAATCTGCATAAAGTTCCCTTTCATTTCTGCTCCCGCAGGCGTTTTTTGCTGGGAAGCTGAAGATGAGAGGAAACATCATGTTGAGTCAGAAGTTGGAGATGATCCTGAAAGATTACGCCAAGCTGTGATCAGGCGGCGACTGGACCCGCCGGCTCTGCTTCAAGTGTTCGTCATCTCCCTCCCTGGAGCACGATAACCTTTAACCTGGATAGACTGATTTTAAGGCACTGTTTAATAAGTTAATCCTGAACATGTGAGCAACTTCTGTAGATTTAAATGTGTATCTGTCCAGATGCATTGGCTTTTTGCCTGGAATTCATCATCTTTATCATGACGGAGGAGTTGAATGGTCTTGCCCTCCTCAAATCTCAGATTCCGTGATCAAGATTTCAGGTTGGTAATTTGGAATGACTCGATTATCATGAAAAATCGCATCCCTGAGACCATGGAGTCAGTGATTTTTTTTGCATCGTTTAATAGCCAGTAAATATGCTGCTTTTTCTCACAGAACACTATGGCCCTGGTCCAGTCCACTAATGCCCTCTCCCTCCCTTACTTCCCCTCGCCCCATCCACAAGGGGGCATCACTTTACAAGAGGAAGTTGTATATTGGCGACAATGAAGGCTATTTTTCAGTGCACTAGCCCATTTCAAAGTAATGCAACTTAAATATTTAATGTGTGAGAATTTTATCACCTTATCTGCAGAATCTACTGAAGAATGCAGCTCAAAAGATTTAAGGAAATCCAATGACCTAACTTGGTGCTTTCACTGTTGCTTTAAGCTAGCTGATATTAGCTTGGTACCTGACCAGCTTGAGGTATTTCAGTTAATAGGCAAAAAAGCTGACAAGCAGTTTGATAGCAAAACTGCCAGTTAAACTGCATTTCTTTTAATTTTTGTGTCCGTGGCCCCCCCACCCAAAGGGAGGGGGTACGTATTGTTTTTGTCCTGTTTCCCGTGTGAGTCCGCGTCTGCGTTCCCACCATTTCCGGACCATAACTCGGAAACCGTGTGATATATTTCCACGAAAATTTGCACACATTTGCATCAGGTCGTGCAGATGTGCCTTTTGCTATTTTGAGGTTAACTTTTCTAGTTTCTTCATAAATGTCTGTGAACATCAATGAGGGGCAGCTGTGTTGGGGTGGGGTGGGGTGGGGGGGGGACATGTTTTTTTTTTTTTTTTTTTTGCCTTAAAAACAATCTAGTTTAAGATTGATTTCAACTCTTTCCCGGTGGCACTGCCAAATCCCAGTCAAATACGACTTGCAAGAAAGATGATCAAACTCTGCGATTGTATTGCTTCCATATTACAGTTTATATTGCATTATACATCAAACGAAAGCTGAGAATCTGCACTTTCCAATGGTGCCCAAATATGGCAATATTCGGCTCCTTGAAGCACGCGACGTCACTCTCCAGAAAAATTCTTTGTTTACGATCGCTGGCAACCCATTTCATTGTCGCTCATCATCGCCCGAAAAACATTGATCAAAATGACGGAAAGTGATACCGAAATGGAATCCGAGGAGCCGGACCTTCATAGTGGTGCAGAAGAGCTTTCCAGTTTCAGTTCTTCAGAGTGGAGTGATCTTTCATCAGATGATGACCAGCCTGAGACATCGACAGCTCACTAATAAAATATTTTACTGAATTTTTTTTTTTTTTATGGCAGCGTTTTTCTATGGCCATTTTGTCTGCATTTAGGCCAGTTGGGAAAGAGTTAAGACTTGCAAGCCTTTTTCTCCCTTGTTCAGTAATGATTTATGCCATCTGAATGAACTGCCTGGGTGCACAGAGCACTAGCAGCAGCTGCTGGCGTTTCCATGGTTTTGCTCACAAACTGCTGAGTTAAAGTGCAGCACGGCTGTAAAATAGCTCCATCCCTTGTTCCCTCCTCTTTGAGTGTTAACTCATGACTTTTTTGGGTTTGTGTCACATCCACCCAAGTGAAAATGGCGGGGGGTAGTGCAGGAAGGCAGTACATTTGTGAATTGGACCGAAGCCTGTCTTTTGTGTCTTAGGCCGTGTTCGAAACTGCGCCCTAACGTACTACTCACACTACCGATGATGTCAGATTTAGTGGGTAGGGTGTTCACTTATGCGTGGGGAGTGAGTTTGTGTCCGTGAGAAGTTCCCGGATGTATACTAGATCGGGCAGATATTTTGTGGGTGCATCGTAAGCTCACTATTCATACATAAATTGCCCAAGGTGCAACGCGGCGTAAACCACCAGAAAAACTCGCTGAGGAATAACAAGAGGAAGAAGCAACAGGAAGAGTTTGTTCGTAGTGAGATAGCATGTAATGTGGCTAGTGCGTAGTGAGAATAGTGTATGTGGACCGTAGAGCGCGGTTTCGAACATGGCCTTTAACATATGAGTGGTAATGTAGTGTGAGGGAATGATTGTTATTAAAGGAAATATTTTTGCTAAGATGACACATGTAGTAGATGGATGATTTGTGGGAATATGCACCACTTCTGTTGACTAAATCCTTATGCAGCAAGCTGAAGACCTGGTAAGGGCTTTGTTGTCTGTTATTAAGAATGTTGTTACCCAATGCTGATTTTAAAATGATACCCGATCACCGAAAACAAGTTTTTGAATACAGACTTCTGAATTATGAAAAAATAAAATGACTCCCTAAATGGCAAAAACTGGTGTGCATGATATGAACTCTTGAGTGATGCAATGAATGTTACTGAAACCACAGATTTGGAACATGGAGAGCCCAGGGTCAAAGAGCAGCTAGTAGGGTGGTGTATCCTCACAGGGCGAGCTCATGCATGCATTTTTCCAAATGCAGCAGCCAACCGCTAACGTGGCAGACAGCAGACTTGATGAAAGGGCAGCAAGCAATCAAATGTGTATAAAATAAACAATCAAGTGAGGATTAAATAACCAATCGGAGTCAATTTGAACTCCTGCCCCATTTTTTGCAGGACAGGTCATGGGGGATGAGAGATCTCCAGGCTTTCAGCTTCAGGTGAGACGAGAGTTAATCTCCCCGTCGGCGGTGCCTGCAGTTTTCATTAACCACCATAATCAGACCTCCAGGAGGAGGGCAGAGGCCATTTTAGCATTAGGGAGTGAGGGAGATTATGCAGTGTTTACAGTTTAGCTTTATATTTTTCTGGGACTTCGCTAGAGTTGCATTACATGATTCACAGTTCAGAAAAATCAAAAGTTTTCAAATACTGGCCCTTAATGCGGCCCTTCAACTTCAGCCTCTGTGTGAAACGAGCTATCTTGGCTCCCGTCTCTTTAAAAGTCTACGGTCTTCTGATTGGTGAAATTCCAGATGACTGGCAAGAGGTGACACCCAGTTTTGTGCTGTGGCCACAGTGGGTGACCATATAAGGACATCCGCGAGGACCTGACGTCAGTTCATTGCGAACATTAAAAAAATAAATAAACTAGATAACTCAGTCGCCACAGGGACCGCGTCGTGTATCTCCCCGATCCCCATGAGAGATCACTTGCAAATTTTTACAGCCGCAATATTACCATTTTTAGTCTTGCTATGACATTAATATGCATCCCTGTACATGTATATGGGTCACTCCATACTAAACTGTACAAATGTGTTAAACTGGTGATGAAAATTCAAATACACCTTTTCCAAAGTTTTTCATTGCAGTGGTGAAACCCCATCCATGGGCATCACAGATAAGCAAGCAAGAAGATAAACTGAGTGATCACTTCATTTCAGTGACCCCATAATGTACTAAGGTGGCAGGCGTTGTGGGTGTAACAAGGACACAAAACAGATATTGAATTCCTGAAAATCAGATACATTTCAAAGTCAATTCTTTTGTATGATAAATGGCCTCAGTCTATCAGTAACATTTATGGACAATTACGGCCAGTCAACGTTTTTCATGTCTGTTGTCCTCAATGTTTGTATTCCGTTCACCTGGCTTCAGTGCAAAGCATTGTTAAAATTTTGTAACTGGTTACCTGTTGCTCTAAATCACCAAATGATATATTATTTTATTCACTAGAAGGCATTTCAAAGAATAAAAATGAAATAATAAATCAGGTGGCAAAGTAGAGTCATTTTCTCATAGACTTTGAACTTCTTTCTGCAATCACCGACGTCGCCATCTGCTGGCCATTAAATATCATGCAATTTTTTGAGATTTCCGCATCGGCCTCACTTTTTAGATCCGGGTGCTGCGTCCATCTTTTTATACAGTCTATGCACAGGACACAATCTACGCATATTTCTTTATGCTGTTATGGTCGTAACACGATATTCGGACACGGGAAAATCTTTTTTCAATCATTAGTTTTTAAAGCATGGTATATATGATTGTCTGACGCCTTGTGAAATTTTGATGCAGGAAGTGAGTATCTTAGTTTGCCGCGGTCATCTTTACGCCATTTGCATACATTATGCAAATTAACCCACAGGTCTGGACGTAACGTGAGGACGCGACTGGTTACGCCCATGACAGTCATTTCAAATTGCATTTCTGATCAGACGAGTCCGGGTAATTTAGTGCAGACAATTGAAACCGTTATTATGAGTATTTCTCAGCAATATTTCATTTCACTTTCTTTCGAAGTATCAACAGACATGTCATGAGCATTTCATGAAGTTGGCTGCCAAATTTTGTAACCAAATACGGCTTTCACAATGCCTTGGCTGACATCAGGACACCACTTTTTCCGCTGTGTTGTTGGACCGGTTTTTTCTTATGTGTATCTTCAATCCGGGAGTGAATAATATGAACAATGCAAATCATTTAATTCTCTTCGCAAAAATTTTATTGACCATTCTTATACAACACGGTGAATTGTACAGTTTAGTATGGAGTGACCCATATATATGTCATTGTGGCTCAAAATGAGCAGAAAACACAAAATCTGCAAAAAAAAAATGTTTTGACAAAATGGCCGCTGGCAGCCATATTGGATGTTGGAAATTGCCGAGAATTGATCTTGAGCATTGCCAAATAAACATCTTTGACGATGCAAATTTCGAGAAAAACCCTATAAACTTTGAAGCCTCCAGAGCCTGGAACAGAAAATCTCCGCGGCGGCGGCCCCGGAACTAAACCATATCGTCGTCGGGGAGATACAATAAAAACAAGCCTGAAATCTGGCGTTCATCCAAGTCTGGACCCTGAGGATTTTTCTTCAGTACTTTTACCTCATTATTTGAAACTTTGGCCATGTTGAGTATGGATGTCCTACATTTTATGTATATGTAACAAAAAATAAGGAAACATATCCCCCACCCCCAAAAGGTGCTAAGTATAAAAGTCTCAAGGTTCCAGATTTGCGGGCTACAATACTGTCATGTCACCATGTCCACCTTTGATTGGAGACGTCAACCTGCTGCAGAAAGTAGCCTTTTTCAGTACAATATGCCAATGGTAACGGCAAACTCCCTTCCCAATTTCCATCTTTTGTCCTTACATTTGGAAACTAAAAACACTTGGACCCAATGCACTTGTTTATTTATTTACAGGTGTGCAGTCTTCATATGAATTCTCTGTTATAACTTTAAAAGAGATTTAAGGAGTAAAGTTTTCCATTAAAAATAAATAACACACATTTCATTCACTCTTTTCTTAGCACTTCACGTATTAGAAGTGTCCGTTTAAAAAAAAATGCAAAAATCCAAGCATAACCGCTGATTTGGCTTGATTACTGCAGCATAGAAACACCCGTGTGGCCTATACGTTTTATTTCAACACTCCATAATTAAAACACGTGCGCGCAGGAAGTGCCCTTCTGAGATTAATTACCTTGTTCAGAGGTTCAGAAGTTATGACTCAGCTGGGATTGAAGCCTGGGGCCGTTATGGTATGAGCTGTAAGTGGAGGATAAAGCACTTTCCCATGGGTATTTCGCTAGGTTTGATTGGGATATTCGCACAGCTTTTGTGCTCCCCAGCGAACAGCTTCATTCGCGCCTTTGAGTTTCAAGGTGCACTCAATCTGCCGCACTTCAGTCGCTGCTCGTACAATCCGCCCAGCATCTCTGTGCCGGCTAATGAAAAATTCTGTTGGATCAGCGCTCGATTGAAGCCGAAACACGAAGAGGAAAGACAAATGAAGCCAAAACAGACCTCTTACGAGCCATGGATATTAATTCTGCTGGCACTTTCATTCAAAAAAATAATGAATTATACAGCTCTGAGCTCTCGCAGACATGGGCCGGCTGTAATATCAGGACACAAAAAAAAATTCCACCAGTGATCTTGGCTTCCGCGGCTCCTCGGCTACCTTGATTGCGCTTCATTAAGCAGATGACTGATGAATTTTTGATTATAAACTGCTTTGATGTTGATACAGTGAACTCTTGCTGTGCTCTCCTTTCTGGGGACAGGAGGTCTACAGACTTTTTTTTTTGGAAAAGAGTCCAGCTCCCTCACGACTTTTTCCTCACTCGCTCTTTTTTTAACCTCTGCAATAAGCGCTATACAAGTAAAGTTGAGTAAAATTCACCTCCACAGACAGTGTTTGCACTGTACAGAAACCCTGTCAAGGTCCTGAGTCAGAAGGGTCTATTTTCCTGGAGATAAACCCACTGCTTTTGCGGGAGGGACAGGCAGTGAATGCTGCTGAACCCCTTAAACTAAGACTAACGCTGCAAAAAAAAAAAAAAAAAAAAAAAAGGTCTCAAGTGTATCATTCTAGTAAGGAAACCTAAAGCCAGTTTCAAACATCAAACGTACAGATTAACCCTTCGAGCGCTAAATGCGACTATTCTTACTCAACGATGCAAGATGTCAAAATCAGAGCTGTTGAAAACCTATCATGTAGGTTTTCTACAGCATAAGATAATTAAATTTAAATCTTAAAAAAATTATTTCAGCGCTCTAAGGGCCAGATCTACTAAAGCTTTGCGTGTATAGAAACGCGTGCAAAAGCCATATCACCCACAAATTAACCTGCAATCTCATCTACTAAGGGTGTGCACTGAGGATTGCACCTTTGAAGTGTGCAAATTTACACATTCTATGCAGTTAGTACTTTTGGTCCTCATGAAGATGTAATAAGGGGCGTGTCCATCCTAGTGTGCAAAATATGGGAGGAGAAAATGCAAATACCAAATTTTAGCACAAGCATAGTGACTTATCAAGCCTGAAAGCACTTTCAGTGACGGTGATTGCGTTTGCTATTTAATACCTTTGAAGAGTAGGTAATAATTGGCTCCACGTAATTGCGCACAGACATGGCTGCTATTATTGCAGCGAGGAGAAGACACAGGTGGTGAGTACACAGAGAACGGGTGTTCTCCATCCGTGTGACAATGTTTGGGATATCTGAGGAGAGAATCCAGACATATGGTCTATCCAGCAATGTCATTTTGGAGCTGTTAGATGAAATAAGGGCTGATTTGGAACCAGTTTCAAGAAGTCATGCCATACCAGCAATGACCAAACTTCTTGCTACTCTCCATTTCTCGCAACTAGTTCGTTCCAGCGTACAGTAGCTCTTACTGCTGGGATCTCCCAAAACAGTTTCTCGTGCATACTGTCTCAAATACTGGATGCCATGTTGTGCAGGATGGGCCCGGCCGGTACATAAAGTTTCCATCCACACGGGAAGCACTGAATGAAACCAAACATGAGCTTTATGCAGTTGCTCACTTCCCAAGAGTAATCAGAGCCGGTGACTGTGCTCATGTGCAAACTGTTCCCCCCTCAAACACTGAGCATGCACGGTTATAAACTTGCACCTTTTTTGCGAGGTTTTTTAATTTTAATTTTACAATCACAGGTTCCGTGTACTCTAACTGAAAACCACAGTTAAATGCGCGCAGGACTCTACTTATAGTTAAAATAGCAAGGGGATAATGCGTTAATTTAACTGTAAAATTCACTGCATTTATAACTGTGTATTTGCTTCCTCCACAAGCACCTCCAACTCCATCGAGTCAAATTTCATTTTGCGTTTGCGTTCGTCCTTTTCCTCCAAACTGTCCATGGCGGAAAAGGCTGCAGCACGCAAAGTCCTCATTTAAATAATGCTGTTTGCACTAGCAGTCATTCAGGCAATTACTCTTAGTAGATCACCCGCAAAATGTTCGCAAACCAAACGTGCAAACTGTAACCACGAGCACGCAATTTAGCACTCTTTACCAGGGATCTTAGTAGATCAGGCCCTAAGGGTTACGATGAATCCTCGGTGGAGAATTACCACCCAAAATATAATTAAGTCTTAGACGAGGCTGAATCTGTGTCTCCAAAGTATTCTTCCCTCCACTCAGATATCGAGGGCTGACTGCAATAAACAGTTATGTCCAGATGTTATACATTTGACATAACTGTTTATTGCAGTCAGCCCTCGATATAAAACAGCTCGTCCCAAGGTGACGAGCAAAGTTTTGTAAGCCTAGAGACAGACCTTGTCTCACCTCATAGCAGTATTTCTGTCTTAATTATAAAAGTAATAAGACGACATTAATTGTAGGCCTAAAATTCTTGTTTTGACCAAAAGGGTTATGAAGTGTACCTGTTCAGTGCCATAGCCTAATCTTTTTGCAGAAAATTTTAAGAGTAATTACAGACAACAGACCAAGTCTGTTACATCAAAGTAGTTTATTATATCATTACATTTTATATAATACATTGTGATTTACAGTTTATTTACGTATTATAAAAATTAGATTTATTTGCGTATATATTCACATCTCAGAAATTAAATGTATGCAGCTAAGAGTGATCGTCATCTTAATTATACTCATCCTCCACCTCGGTTCCCCTCCCCAGCGCGTCAGTCTTGGCGTCCTGCTTTGAAATGCGCATTCATAAATTTGTAAACTACAAAAAAAAAAATAAAAAAAAGATTTCCATGTATGGCCACCATAGTCTGCAGGATAGTTATTTCTAAAATGATTTGCTATGAACAGATAAGTGCATCAGCGTACATTTGCATTATGGGAATTAACCCTTAGAGCGCTGAAATAAATTAAAAAATATATATAAATTGAATTATCTTGTGCTGTTGAAAACCTATCATGTGGCAACTTGTTTAAAAGAGCTCCCCTGCCAGAGTTATTTTGAACAAGTCGCCACGTGATAGGTTTTTCAACGGCTCAGATTTTGATATCTTACATCATTGAGTAACAATAGCTGCATTTAGCGCTCTAAGGGTTAACAAGACCTGTGAATCAGCGTATGTTTACATTATGGGAATTAACGCAACAGAAGAATCCTCCGTTTGATGGACGAATGTTACGGTAAAAGAAGTTCACTCCTGAGTTATTTTAGCGCAGGAAGGTGAAGCATCTCGTCCTAAGCTACCCTTTTACCCACTCGAATCTTTCCTTTGTACATGAATAGCACTATCATAAATATTACTTCATATTTCACGAAACATTTTTCAAGTACCTCGCTGATATATTATTTAATCATAATGCACTATTATTACCTTATAAAGCTGTTAATCAACTTGATTTCCACTGTGTAAATGACTATTTACAGGGGGCACAGAAGTCCTCTGCTTCTCCCCATTAGCAGTCATTGTGCAGGTGAACTCTTGTGCCAGGACTCGTGGGCGCTGAAAAACCTCCCAGCTCTGACAGGCTAACTTACTACCACTGCCTTACCACAGTAAGGTATTAAATCAATGATTCACATTAGCACAATAACACTGCCTACAAAGGCCTAATACGTCAGTACAGTTGTCAAGGTTGTGTAATAGCCTTCCGATTCATGGGTTCGACAATGACTGCCTTAGTCACTTCCTCCACCTTGCCGTTCCCAAAATGCACTTCGGCTCGTCTTTATGGTGTGCCATTATTGCCTTGTCTTTCTTTTAGAAGAAAAGGCTATATTAATTTCTGTATAATAAAAACTTAAAGCCACGAAATGGGCCTACTCTTCTTCAAATAAAAATAAAACACGGGTTATATTTCTTCTTCCCCAAAGAAAGTTCCACATTTCTCCTGGTTTATTCCAGGATTGGGAGGGGGCAGCTTAAACAACTAAGGTCTAAAATTGCCTGCACACGCTCACAAGTTCATCCTCACTTACGTCAGCTGTGCTAAAGCAGAGGCTCTGCCCCTTTGTGTTGCCACGGTGACCTTGTGCTTCGGCAAAGCCCTGTCAGAAAGCTCCGCCCATGTTGCCATGGTGTATTTGTATGGGGGGGTAGAGCCGCCCTGTTCAGCCCTTCCTTGTTGCCAAAGTGACATTGTAAGTTGGGCGGAGCCCTGAGAAAAAGCCCCGCCCCATAACCTGTGCTGCCATAGCAATGTTGCACGGTAGGTGGAGCCCTGTCTGAAAGCCCCACCCCCTATAGGATGAACCTGACGTCATTCTTCCAGCTGCTTGGATTGAACCTGTCCGGCAGTACCCGCATTTTCATGGTGCCGTCCGCCCCGCAGGAGAAGACGTGATTTGCCGGGCCGGCCTCGATCTGCATGACGCCTGTGCCCAGGTTCCTGAAGATGGACTGGCGGGCGTGCTCGTTCAGGAAGGTGTGCAGCAGGCCGTGGGTCGACAGGCTCCAGATCTGCATCATGAGGCAGCAACAGAGTCACTCCAAATCAGTGTAAACGGAGCCACGGCTGGCTGATGAGTTAGCTGAGATAAGACAACTAATAAATGATATTCAGTAGAAGGGCACAGCCTCGGGCCACTGACTGTAACCAAACCTGTTCCTGGGGATCTGCTGACCTACAAGTTTTAATCTCGACTCAAATCCAGCAAATCAAAAGCTTTAAGTTACACGAAGTTTGGATGTTAAGGAATGTCTAGGGTCTTGGTTTGAATTTTCTGTTTTTATATTCTGATTGGTGTTTGAATGTGTTTTAAGTACTTCTAAGATATAAATTTTATTCTTATTTTGAAAGTCTAATGCTAGATATTTCCATCATCTGTTTTCTTTTGTTTTAGTACAATTTTAAGATGAGAAACGTTATTTCTTTCTCCTGTGTTTAAGTACTCAGGAAATGAAAAAAAGAGATCTGATCTGAATCTGAATCTGAAATCTGAATAGCTCTGGCTGTTGAATAATTTGAGCCTTGTTTGGGTCCGAGAGAAAACCTACAAAATGTGAACCTTATGAAAATTAGTAAAACAAATGAAAATAAGTTTTATTTCCAAATGATACACGTGTTTTGCTGCATTGAAATTTTATTTCTAAGCTATGTGGCACTCAAACCTCGACTCAAATCCGGCAAATCAAAGCTTCAAGTTACAGGAAGAGCTCTAGCTGTTGAATGATTTGAGCCTTGTTTGGGTCACAGACAAAACCTACAAGATGAGTAGATATCTGGGAATGGTTCACAACAACCGTTCTTCTCCATCAACAAGAACCGCTGGCTGCCGAATGAGTTTTGCTGTCCGTGGTAGAAGAGGGTTGGTGACCTCCGACCCGGAAGGACTCACCTTGATGTTCCCCTCGGCTGAGCCGCTGATGAAGCTGCCCTCGGCAGGGTCCACAGCCAGCGCTTTGACGGGCGAGTCGTGAGCCTGGAAGCTCTGGCGCTGGGTCCGCTGGGCCAAGTCCAGGACACTGATCCAGCCCTTCCTCCCCCCCGAAATCAGCAGCTGGTGCTTTGGGGCGAGCGACAGTACGGTGGCCCCCGTATCGTGACAGCTAAATGCTGTAATTACAGACAGGCAAATACGGGTGACCACCTACCCCAGCCTCAAAGCTGACGTCCTACAGGCACTGCGCCATAAGATGAGCATTTACTTCAACAAAAGCTGCTCACTATAATGAACCACAACCCCCCTCCAGGAAGTTGCGAGTGCTGAGATACAGGCCCCACCCTACAATACCAGCTGTGGATACCTGCTTACCTACAGACTCTTGTTTCTTTCCTTTGGCACAAAACTCTCCGCCCCTTTTCCCAACTCAACAAGGCTCTGGCGCTCCAGCTACACTGAGTACCCACCGACACGCTGCACTTAACCCTCAAACACCCGTACAGCCACACTCCGTACACAGCGGTGAAGGGCGACTGCATCGTGCCAGTGCCGTGAAGACGTGTTGAGAGTCCCGCTGTTACCGCCGGACTCGATGTTCTCTGAGAATCGCAGGAGTGACTCACCGTGGACGAGACTGTTGACAGGAGTCACCAGCGTATCCCACAGACACACGTTCCTGACAGAAACACGAGAATGTCATCATCTCCCGGCTCAAACTGACGCAGAAAAACACAGACCGCGCACGGCTTAGTAAGAGCTCAACGCAGGCCTGTCATTTTCGCGGACCTGACCGCCTGCTAATGGTACGGATAATCAACAAATGACAAATGATTACGGAAAATAAAGATGACTATTAGCATCACAAATGCTGCGGCTAGACTTCCCTGCACTCTCAGCATTATTTACTTTATGGCCCATGATATCTCTGACTACATAATTACAGCTGAAAAATGGCCTTATAGCTGTTACAGTTAAAAATAACACTGCGATTCATATGCGCAGAACTGAATGCAGTTCAGCTTAATTACACGGCCTCCTTATTCACACGGAATATTCCGGTCCTGCTGCGGCTGATTTATTTATATATTCATTTGTCACAGAGCATTAGCGACTCACAGCTAGCCTCCCCCCCTCCCCCCGGGAAACGCACTCGTTTGTATTCCGCCCTACCTGTTGTCAGTTGACAGCCCCGCCGTGGCGATGAGGGAGGACGACCCCACGAACACAAAGTCGTTCGCCGTCTTGTTGTGGCACTGCAAAGTCTGACGGGAGAGGGGGGGTGACATCGCATTACTGAGATGAGGCTGGGGGGCGGAGGGCGGGGGGCAGGGGGGGAAGAGAGAAGGGACAGGAAGTCTCACCAGGTAGGGCTTGGGTGCATTTCCTGTCGTGTTGGTCTGCCACAGGCTCAGTGCTCCGTCAGCGTCCACAATGCCAAACTGTGACGCGAGAAACACGCAGGAGGTAATGGAATCAGAACGCGTCCGGGAACAAAGCACAGATGGGCCATTACATACATCCAACACACACACAAATGCTTACTAACAGACACGCACAAATACATGCACAGACGCGTACACACACACACACACACACACACACACACACACACACACACACACACACACACACACACACAGTGTGTATATATATTGACTCATACAAAAATAATTCCTCTAAATCATCAATTACAACTCATTAGAACTGTGTGGGGGCGTACGCATCTCCAGAGACCCAGCTGACTGCCAGTATTTTGTGACTTTACTTTGTAAGGGACGTTTCTGGGAATCAGCCTATGAGATGCGGGTTTGTAGCCTCCAGCCAATAACTGCGCAGGCAAATGAATTGCCCAGGAAGAAGCTAGAAACACGACAGCCAGTGCAAAATTAAGGAAATACATACTCAACAAGGAAAGTTAAGGACCTCCAAGTCTTTTCTCTATTATTTTCTCCAGTTCTGAGGTTCCTAAGACAATGTCATACTGTGCTTGGAACACGTGGTGGTCGCATAAGATACTGAAATGACTTTGGACATTGTTTGACGTTTTGATTTAATGGTCTGGACGTTGTGCGATTCTGGTCTTTCCGATGGATACCCTGTTTTGGGGTAATAGAGTCGTCTGATCAAATGTTATGATGCACTTTGTGTCTGGATTAACAGTGATGAAGTAAATAATTCGGATTAACATTTCATATATTCTGGTCAGAATCGAGTGGTCCTTAACTTTCTTTGTTGAGTATTGCTCAGCGAAATGCCATGCGGAAAAAGCCCCTTCCAAAACGCGAGTAAACCGGGGGCTTGCTTTCACCCGCTAACAACCACGATAGGAGATTATGGGGATTAAGAGCGACACAATTGGCCTGTTTCCTGTTGGACAAGTGCCAGCAATTAGCTTAGCTAGCTTGCTGAAGTATATGCTTTTCCTATACGAATACTGTTTCATTCCAAAAATAGTAGCTTGCTTGCTTGCGGTGTAACTTTACATAAAAGCAGTGTACATACACAATGCAGCCTACCATCAACCAATGCAAATAACTTTACGAGTTGAGAAAATGACTCTCGAGGCATCTGGTGGTAAGTCCGAGCTCAGAATAATTTTCTGTCTAGCACATGCTAGTAGCGGCTATCGTGGGACGCTCAGGGCTAAGTGTCTGTAATGAGCAGGTTACTTATATAGGCTAGCAGATGATGGCTAACATTACAGTTGTGTGTATTTTAATAATGTTGCAGAACTGATATAGCGGCAATGTCGTATCCAACATTGACCTTGAACCACAATACAGAGTAATTTTGAGCCAACTACCCAAAATGGCAGTTGCGCTAGCTACCTAAGGTTTGTACAGGATTTTGGTGCAAATCTAGCCATCTAGCTCGGAGAACAGCTCGAATTACAATCAGGGGCGGAAGCTGCTATGCGGCAGAGGGCTTTGAATGTTGTGTTTACACACAGCAACAAGAAAATTCTACTCCGCATACCTTGTGGTGCAGTGGTTAAGTAGGCTTGACTTTGGATTTGGTTCTTACCACAACCCTTCACTCCCTCAGCGCCCCACTCCACCCAGGTGTATAATTGGGTACCAGCAAATGGTTGGGAAAACCTGACTAAGAGCTTGGGGGTAGGGGTAATAGTAATACTCCTAGTTGCTTCATGCTACAGAAACCAGGGTTAAGTGGCCTGATGAGCCGCTTGGCTCGGGACAGACATTGCCCTGCCATTCTTTTAACCACCCAAAGAAGGACTGGCCAAAATGACCTCAATTCCCACAAATGTCACCGCACTGGTGGCTAAGATAAGTGTTCTGGTCCTCACTATGTAGCAAGTACAACAGCACACGCACACGAACAGATCTGCAAACACACACACTGGCACAAAGCAACATAATCAACTGAGCACACACAAACACACAGGCTCGAACAGACAAGCCTCCAAAAACACTTACGCAAACTGATGTAAACAAGCACACACACCTACTGTGCACATGAAAGCATCGCACCCACAGACCAGCTCTACGCGGAGATGGCGGGGGGCTGACCTTGTTGCCCTGGTAGTTGAAGCGGATGCGGGTGACCCTGGAGTTTCCGGGGCTCCTGTAGCAGATGATCTGTTGGGAGTGTCCCCACTCGAACATCCTCACGCTGCCGTCCTGCGCTCCCGTCAGATCTGTGCGGCGGAGAGACGCGGCTAAGGCTTCCATCTCACCTCCTCACTCACCTCAAACACTGGCTGCCACCAGCCACTTCACCTCCCGCTCGCTTACCGCACGGCGCTTTCAGCCAATTATAGCCTGAACTTACAGGGCAGTTCCCCGCGTGAGCGCAGCACTGAACGCAACTTAATGCTTTTAAAAAGACTGAAAACGAGGTTACGGCAGAAACGGTCAGCTTTAATCTCTTCTGGCACTTACAGCCACATAATGCGAACCGCGCTGCATTTGTGACCTTTTAAGAGTATCACTATCAAAAAATACGCGAGAACTGCACCGAATATATTAGTTAACATGCACCTCTGATAACTTTAACCACTAGGGAAAGCATACAGGAAATATGGCAAGTCAGTTAGGCAGACAAGATTCATGCACATTTGGCATTTTGAAATATAACTAAATTATGGAGTTTTTTTCCCTCCTAAGTGGAAGATGTATGTAAAATAGGTACAGGGGAATTCTCAAAATCTTAACATGATGTCTGGACTGGTACAAAAGGAAATGAGGGTGTAAAAATAAAATTTACATACTCGCAGATAGAATTCACATAAATGCAATTCATATCAAAAATAGAACTGATGTATTGGATGTCAACAAACATATTTTGGTTGCGCTTGACTGGCCAAAAACGTTCATTTGAAATCTGCACTGAAGTGGGTCTCTCATGCAGCCTAGTGCAGGGAAACATGTCCCATATGCTTGCAAAGCAGCGTAGAGAAAGAGATCTGGAGTAATTCTTTTAATTCAGCTCTCTGAAGCAAACACAGCAGAATTATACTGGTTTAATCACAGGGGTCTGCATCTACAAAACTCATCAAATGTCAGCTAAAGCACCTGCAGGGACAGACAGCACCCTGTGTGCGTAGAAACGCTGTCATTGTGTTTTTCCGCTGCGACTCCCCCCTTTAGGACGACGGGGTCCGTGTTTTTCCAGACGGGCGGACGCAGGGTACTCACAGTACGGTAGCGTCGGGTGGGAGGTCATCCGTCTCACGTTGTTTATGTTTCGTTTGATGAGCTGCGGAGGGCAGGGAACGGAGCCAAACACAGAGGTCAACGCAAACAGTCAAAAACAAAAACCACAATCTATTTAAATCAAGCAGTAATTCAAATCGAGGCTGCTGTGTCCTGAACTGAACGGTCAGTGCAATGCAGCAGACTACAGGCTGTTTTACGCTCGTACAGGATAACAACACACTGCCCAGCCGATGCTCAACTCCACTGAATACTGTGTTGCAAGTGGTTGCCCAGTTGGTTGGTGAAAATTGTTGGTTGGTTTGTTCTGACAAACAGGCGACCCCAAGGACTAACATACTTCAATTTCGTTAACCAGTCAAATTGTGTTGTGCGGCAAAAATTTGAATCTGTTCCAGAAGTGTACACTGTTACATTATGCTCCTGAAACCCTTATTATTTTATACATTTCTTTATTATACATGTATTGTTTCAAAATCAACCCATCTTTTTTGCTAAAACTACTGTATCAGCTTGGATCAAAAAAAATCAGACCACTCTTTCCATCTCCATGACGACAGCAATACTCTGTCTGACCAGCCAATAAAAATAGAAGACGACCAACTATGACGTTACACATATTAGACAGGAACAAAACGCAGTCCAAAAAACACTTATTTTCTCTCACTGACATCATTTTTGTCATCAGACCCTGTCGGCAAACACGTCTTAAAAGCATTAAGCTGCTTTCACACTGGACGCGAAACAAATTTTTCGCACGACAGATTACATTCAAAGTCAATGCAAAGACGCGAATACTTTGCATTGATTTTGAATGTAATCTCTCATGCGAAAAATTCGTTTCGCGTCCAGTGTGAAAGCAGCTTTAAACAGCCCGTGGTAAGAGTGGTTCCCACAGCACAGAGATGGATGTTCGGCAGGAACAGACTCCACGGACAAATATGAGAACTAAAGGCACTTTTATTTGACAGATGGCGAACACAAAAGCACTAAAGCAGGGGTGGCCATCCTCGCAGCGCTGGAGAGCCGCAGGGTCAGCTGATTTTTTTTTTTTCCTCCACTTTGAATTCAACATCTAATTACAGCATAATTTCACTAGAGATGCCAGGTCAGGTAAGTTAACGGGGTAATTGGCTCAATTAAACGAGGAGCTGGACACAAAGACCAGCAGGCCTGGCGGCTTGCCAAGAGGCCCGACGCCCCTGCACTAAAACATGAATGCGAGTGCAAAAATAAACAGGGATGGATTCGTCGCAACACGCAGTAAACAGCAGAGGTTGAAAGCTGAGGGCTCCGAAGGTGAAAGACCAGCCTTGTATCGACCCGATAACTCATCCAGTAGACCACTTCATCAATTAGTGGTACCTCCCTCTCGGAGAATCCCTGCTAGCTAATTCACCGTTAGAACTGGACAGGTCGGTCACCCGCGAGCGATGGGTGTAGCCCCCAATCGCCTGCATTTTTCATTTTGGCTTATTTTTGACACAAAATTGTCTATTACTGAAGTGAATTTTGTTACCATGGCAACCAAAATCGATAGGTGCGGTGTCCAAACCACTGCCCATATACATGCCCAATATAAAAGAAACAGCTTTAAATTTGTGGCCTGTAGAGCGTCCGCAAGGAAATCTTTACAGCGGTGGACGCGTGACGAGGCCAAATCCATAGTCGCCCCGACTTCGTCCGGGGGTCTACAATGATATACTACGGAAGACTTTTAAAGTCTGCGCTGGGATTATCCACCTCTGGAAAACAGAGGCAGTTTCTGCGATGGGAGATAAGTAACGGCTCATCCGGGCTGCACAGGCTACGAACGAGAAACGGATCTGGGGCCGTTTCGACGGAGCCCCTCACCACGGCCGCGCCCTGTCCCGTCTGCAGGCCGCCCAGCCAGGGCATGTTGATGGGCGTCCCGGGGCTGCTGTTGGTGTATGGCGTGCTCCCGTACAGGGTGCTGAAATCGTCTCTCGCGTGGATCACCAGGAAATCGTCTCCCCTGAAAGAAGGCAAAGCCGGACCTTTACTGTTCCACTGGTCGACAGCTACTGCCGAATATCCAACTGCAGAGTGCAGAGATTTTTCCCAGTACGCAACACGCATTCAGTTATTCATGCTGTTACACAGTGGTCTTGGCGTAATTACATTTTAATCCTTAGAGCGCGGAAATAAATGTAAAAAAAAATATATAACTTTAATTATCTTGTGCTGTTGAAAACCTATCATGTGGCAACTTGTTACCCCGCTTGGCCTCCAGGCCAATCGGGCTTATGCTGCGGTTAGATGCCTTCATGGTGGTCTGTCGTGTGTCCGTAAACTTTTTGCCTTGTCAGCGCTCTAGTGCTTTCAGTTTTTCACAGAACCTTTTCATATTTTAAATGCATGTATTTGGGATGAAAATCTAGGCAAAGTTTGGTTTTGCCATGTTTGGCCAAGCAGGTGCAGTGGCACTGCCACTATTTTTTAAAAGAGCTCCCCTGTGGGAGCCCTTTCAGACAAGTTACCACATGATAGGTTTTCAACAGCTTTGATTTTGATATCTTACATCATTGAGCAACAATAGTTGTATTTTGCACTCTAAGGGTTAAGTATCACCTAATTTGTAGTTTTCATTAACAGTGGGGTTCATAAACATTGGGACAGTAACACAAGTTTAGCTTTTGACTCTGTACTCCAGCATAATGGATTTGAAAGCAATGACTGAGATTAGAGCAGACAAGTCAGCTGTAATTTATGGGTATGTAAATTCATATAGCCCGAGCCACATATGAATTTATGCCCTCTTAATGTAAAGTCACAGTCTAAATAGTAACAAATAAAATTGTACATTGTATTTATTAGGCTTCCAGCAGTTTCATCTTTCAAATTTCCATCTCCAGGAAAAGCAAACATTTTCTGAAATCAATTTTTTTTGGAAGTTGACTGAAAGTTCGCCATGTTTTCCATAATCCCCAGTCCATGGTTTGGACAGATTCATATCACCATAATGTACCGCAGTCTGGCTGTGTTAAAGACTGCTTTTCTCAGAAAAATGCATGCCACTTGGGAGACAAGGAAGACTCTATCCTCTCATGTTTTACACAGGCAGCAAGCGCACTGTTGCCGGGCAGCGAAGTGCATGCAGGTTGCCGTGGTGACGGCTTTTACTCAGCTCACCCCTTGGCTTCGGCCTCCGTGTCGTCGTCGATCCACGTCAGAATCTGAGTCGCCAGGATGGACGACACGTCAAGCTCTTGGATGTCGTGAGTCGAAGCTATAACGAGACAATTGCGGTTTGCCTGCGAAAACAAACCAACATCGTTTTAAATCACTGCTTGTGACTTACAGGGTCTGAAAAAAGAAAAAGAAAAAAAAAACAGAAATGTGTTTTTTGTTGTTGACGCCATTTTGTTTGCCAAGCTGGAGTTTTTTCTGCCATACATTCTCTCACCACATTTCCAGAGCTTTTTTAATAAGTATTTTGTCTTTTTTTCCCAATGAAAATAAGGCCTGGGCTAAACATAAGAGTGTTTCACATTTTTCTTTAAGTGTTTAATTATATCCAAGAAGATCCAATATCAGAACAACAGTAATACCAGCATTTCGCCTGCGACAAGTGAGGCAGAATTTGGCTTGCCTGTTCACGACATTCCCATAACAGTTCCAGTGTAGCACAAGTTGGCAATTTGCTCTTAAAAAATAACACTGCAGTATCACAAATCTCAGTTGAGACATTAAGAGCTGCAGTTTAAATAATAGCACAAGATGCGACGCTTTCTGAAGCTTCCACAAACCGATGACCTTATATTCAGCACAAAATGAAATTCTAATGGGAATTCCAATGCACTGAAAGTTTGAGAAGGAAACCCAAGCTGTGAAATGCCAGCTGGCCTCTGGACTTCAGACAGCGGCATCGTATTAAAACGTCAAGAGCTGGGCGACACGACCAAAAATACACTATCCAAATAAACAGACGCAGACAGACGCAGACACCAACACAAGTTGAATTATATTTTATCAGTAATATATGCAAGTTATCTACAGTTGGGGCTTTCTGAAGAAATGACCATGAATAAACAGACATGCAGAGTTATTCAAACACAACTCAGTGCTCAGCAATCTCTCGCGGAAATGTCGTCTCGATACTGTAATGTCATTGCTGGCATTGCTGTAATTAGTATATTAGCAGTGGAACGATAACTGAAAGGACAACATAAGTTTTGTATTCGATCACTGCCCAGTTTGAACGCTGGCTTCCTCTCGTTGACAGTACCTTGTTGATGGCGAAGGCTGTGATGATATCGGACTCCTTGTGAATGACCCGGGCCTTTCCGCCAGGGTAGCCCAGGTCAGCCTCAATCTATTAGGATAGAACAGGATAATGATCTTTCAAGAATCCAACAGGTCGTGGAACGACAGCCACTAACTGACAGTTGCCCCCATATCTCAAATGTTGTATCCCTATGGATATGATGATAGGCAAGCAAGTGAAAAATAAACCCAGGGAAGGCATTTGGTTGGCCAGACCAAAGCTAATGGTGCAAAGCTAATGGTCATTACGCAGCAACTGCTATTCGCTGATATGAACTGAATGCATCGATAATGCAGGCCAACTAAAAGCTTTCCATGGGTGAGCAAACTGTTCCCCATTAGTGTCCTGAAGGTCTTTCAAAGGCAGTAATGGGTACAGCAACCATCCAGCCCAAAAGAATCAGGGGACACACACAGAGCCGCGGTCTTCAGGATACAGTGAGGGAGGCCTTGCAGAGTATCGCTCTCACAGCGAGAAATCATTCCCCTGGTTTCACATTTGCGTCAGCTCGATAATGTAAGCAGCAGGAAACCAAGCATCATCGAAACTGTCCCCCGGGACCGGTTTTATAACCCCAATTACATTACCTCTCTTGGGGTGTGTTGAACCTCCAGCAAAATAAACTGAGCAAAATGGAAATACATCAACACTCAGGATTAGTTGAGCGGCTAGATGGGCGTGTGGTGCTGAGCGACAGACAAAGCATCAAATGAAAACATGCTTGCGACAGAAAATCGCTTGATGACTACAGGCACAGAGATTCTGTATATTGGAACATTCAGAGCTGAGTCATATGTTTTAGTGTGGATAAAAGGTGGGCATTAATAGACCGGATTAGACTATGCGTGGTATACCATCAAAATTACAACCGAAAGAAAGGGTGAGGGTAATTTGCCATTTCGGGTTTGTCTTTTTAAATCTCACCCTCTGAAATTCAATGTGACATTTCCAAACCCTGGTGCAGGCTTTCTCTCAGGGGCTCTGAAGACCCATCGGACAATTAAAAAGCCCAGTCAAAGACCCTCGGCGCGGAAATGACCTACGCGATCCTGATTTGCATACAAATCATCCATTACTCCACGTCACTCCAACCTTTCATTGCTCTTTAAGCACTCTGGACGGCAATAAAGCGATTCAATCAATTGGCTCTTGCAGCCAAAAGCAAATGAAAATCTATGCGTCATTATTCTGTGTTTATCAGTACTCTAGGATATTATGAAAAATTATATGACCTCTCCCAGCCATATTTCACTCGCTCAGACATACTGCATGGATTATGTAACCACATTTAAATGCATAAAATGCAACTGTATGGGTCAAATCATCTTTTAAGTAAAAATATCCCTCATTAAAAAATACAAAATTAAGGCACGATTTTCTGTCGCAACCAAGTTACCCTGACGTTAAAAACATGCAGCAATATAATTCAAATAGTCAGAAAACATTTCAATAATTTGAAAAATTACTTTGACATTGAAAGACCAAAATGACATTTTCAGCCAAATCATTAGAGATACAGCACATTAAAAGGACAAAGCGATTAATTTATAATGAAGGAGCCAGAACTGCATGTTTTTAAACGGACAACTGTAAAACAGCATTTTTCCCCCATTGGATTTGAGGCAAGCAGTACCTGATTCCAGCTAGGTTCCTCCATCACAGAATATTTGACATTTTCATTGCGATCTTCAACCAACTAAATCATTTGAGTAGCCACAAGACATCAGACAAAAAAAAAAAAAAACAACAAATAAAACGTGAATCATGCAAGTCAACAGGACACAGTGAAATCTAGAATTAGAGAGCTAACAGTTAATCACTTGGTAATTTCCACACACTGGTGTTAGTCTAATCCAGCAAGCACATTCAAATGTTTTTATCTTGATTGTGAATGGATTCAGTATCAGGTCATAAAATGATTCCAAGTGGTTATGAGGTAAACAATTTATGTGGAAGTATAACACTGTACAAATAAACGAGTAAGACTGTTAAGGGTGATGCAACGGACTGATGCAAAATGTCACAGTCAATGATCCAGTGTTAGTATGAATGACATTCTTCCAGACTTTGGCCTTCACGGCTACGTTTTCTACTTCTGCAGTTAAAAAGTATTACTACTCAGCTGGTCTGACTGAAGGACTCCCCCTTGTGGTGGGAGGTTTGATTTCCCACCAAAAAACTTGACTTAGGTTAATCACAATATAAAACTCTACAAGACTGTCCACTTCCTTTAAATAAACAGTCATCTGTAGTTTATAATGTTCATGATAGTTTTGCGTAAACCATAAAAAATTCCATTAATATGATGACCAAAATCTTCACCGTCAATGTTAAAGGATGTGAATAAGAAATGACGAAACAACAAAATACAACACACTGTTCTCTGAATCATCGCAGATAATTTACATCCTGTGTAATAACTGCGTAAGGATCATCCAATCCGTCCCGTATTAAACCCT
Organism: Gymnothorax javanicus; assembly: GCA_029692085.1. Lineage (NCBI taxonomy): Eukaryota > Metazoa > Chordata > Actinopteri > Anguilliformes > Muraenidae > Gymnothorax > Gymnothorax javanicus. Next base: position 8,104,630 of record CM056194.1, read on the forward strand.
ACGTCCATTGAAAAATTACCAGGATTAATCAGAGCCTCAAAGAAAACAGTTAGGATACAGGACAGATCATGCAGTGGACAAGAGAACTAAAACAAACACAAGTGCACAAAGTCACAGCTGTCAGCAGCAAGAGTCTCATGAAAGGGAAACAGAAAACACGTCTTTGTCTAAAAATGCTGAGCTCGGGAATTTTTTTCCTTAATATTAATTTATTACTTGGGCTACTTGTAGGGTAGCTTGAGTCTCGGTCGACAGTTTTGTCTCTCTATTCATGGTCTACTTTGAGAATTGGAAATTACCCAGAAGCGTTTGGGTATCGGGTCATGAAAACAAGGCTAAGCACGAGGACACGACCCGTTTCCATCCAGGTCAAGGGTTGCACGAGTGAGCGCCGACTTAGTGTTTCATTAAATTCAGTCCAGCATAAGGCATTTTCCCTGCAATTTTTATACATTTATCATTTTTCTTGCCATCTTGGAGTCACTCACAAAGAAATAATCATCTCAACTTAAAAGTCCAGACATAAGGTACTGGCAGACTGCAGTATGATTAAGATCTAAAGGTCAGGCCGTAGCTGTGAAATGTAAGTAAACACACAGTGCACAGTGCGTGTGTGGACATACTTTAAGGACACTACAAACATGATTCCTGTTAACACTTCTCTCAGTCTGTTTCATCTAAACTCCCTAAAAGGATTAAAGAAATTGGCCTTTAATGAATGTAACCAGATACAATCCTGCTCCTTCCTGCGTGAACAACTCAAGTGAATTCAAAATCGTAAACTGAATTCACAAATGCCTTGGTCGAGCGAGTAGTCTCAAGAGAAAGCCAGAAAAAAGTACAAGCATCACCAAACTACAACCTAAAACTACAACTACTCATTCCCAGCATGCAAGAACCCCCCCTCCCCCCCCTTTGCGGCCCGTACGCGTCGGTGGGGCGAGGCGGGACGCGTGGGCTGTACCTCATTTTGGTCCCGTTTCTTGGTGAAGATGTTCCGGATGAAGGTCTCCTGGACCTGGTCCTGCTTCACGAGGTACTGCCAGAGCCTCTTCACGGGCAGCGCCGAGTGGTGCTTGGACCTGGGGGGGCACCACGGGGTTAAATACGGTGCAAGATTCGGGTCAACGTTTTTGCAACCAAAGACCAAAAAGAGGAGAACAAATTTATCACTGAACATCCACTAATATACTGATGGCCTCATGCAAGAAGGGTGTAATCGACATTTCACTAATTTTACAGGAGAGACAAAAAACTGCCGCAGCACCACCTGTTAGAACTATCTACGATAGAAGTGTAGTACTTGGTAACCTATTGGGATGCCTGCTAGACATTTTCATGATTTGGGAGATAATTAGCAAAATTCACTTCAGTCCATTTAGCATGGGCGTAGAGGACCATTTCGAACACAGCTGCATCAATGTTAAAAAGGTATTTTAACCCCTTTAGGACAGGAATTGAGACTCCAGACTTGGTCAGGAAATGTGCGAGTCACAGTTATTCCAAAACAACCAAAAAAGTCATTTTTGACCGAAGTGTCACTTACGCCCTTCTTGCATGAGACCATCGATACATCAAACTACGAGAGGAAGGCACTCCATAAAACTCATTTTTCTATACATTTCATTCATGATTTGATTTAAGATTAACCCCTTAAGCTCTGATTCTTGCTTCAATTCTCTCTTAAGTAGGTTCAAAGTCAGGAAAAGCATTTGTTTCATACTGTAGTTCAATGTCACATATGGATTCTGGATCTGCTAACTGCAGCAGTTCACTGAAGCTACATCACACTCACATTGAGAGAGAGATTCAAACCCAGGACGACATGTTTTTATGACCACAGCTTCACATCAAATGGAAAATATCTAGATCTTGTTCATCCTTTTACACCTAGTAATTCAGCAAGAGATACGTAGGATCTTTGGAAACCATGGGATCTCCACAACAATTTAAAATTGGCCTTAAGTTTCGCAAGTCTGAATACTGCAGCAGCATTTGAAAACCCCACACATGGGGCTGTACAGTAGACGAGGCGGAGGGTGAGGACAAGTTTCCCAGATGTACTTCTGAACCGCAGTGTTGAGGTTGTTGACCAGATTCTCGATGCTGTCTGCTCAGTACCCCTGACCTGCGGGCTGCATCTGTGAGTTTACTCTCCTGCTGACTCATAGTTCTGCGTTACGCTTTGTACCGCGGTGAAATGAGCAGGAGTTAAGCGCTGTCGGGCATAACTGCCAGGCTATTTCTGCTCTACCCCAACAGCTCCAGGCTAACTGACTGCGTTTCACCGGCACATACGCTGCATTATCCTGCTGTGAATGTTCTAATGCGCTTATAACAGTTCATTAGCCATGTAATCCATGCTGACTGTAAAATTATACCAACCAAATGCACACAAATAAAGCACTGTAAAAAGTAAAAACAAAATCAGAATAATATTAAGGAGCCCAAGCACAAAGTTCTGGAAGTTATATTTAGGAAGAGACTTTAGGAATTTGCATATTTCGTACCATTTTACTGTAACTGGCCTCCACATTGAGTGGGTGGGGCCTAATTAGCAAAAATGGCAATAAACATAAACTAGGAAAACACGATACTATCTGTGCCAAATTTCACACACGTGCATGCATGTATGTATTGAAGGAACCATGTTAAATTGGGTGGTATTTGGCTTGTTATGGCGCAACGGACACCAGATAACTTGCCATTATATTTGTGGTCCAATCATTGTTTAAAGAATAAATAACATTCCTATTTTAAGTGATGATTAAAGTTACAGGATCATATCCAATGTGCAACAGATTTTTTGTATTTTAACTTCTTATGTCTTTAATATTTGACAAATTCACTCAAGTGTCTGGAACCTGTCCGTATTTGCATAAAAACTGATTTCTGAAAGATTGGAAATGAGGTCTGACAGTTTTATTTCTTTCGAGACTTGCACACTGGTTAGAACTGCACGTTGACGGTAAACAGCAGCTTACAGCGAGCGAATATTTTGTGCCTGAGAGAGAGAGAAAAGTTTAAATATAATACTAGTCCACACTGGTTAAGATGGGCTTTATTTGCAGCGACGGATTTAAATGAGGAGCAGCCCGCAGCTGTGGAGAGGAGCAGTGAAACAGCACAGGGGGCGGGGCAGGGCACACCTGAAGGGGGTGTTGGAGGGCTCGAACAGGGCCTTGTGTCGCAGCAGGGCGGGGCCCGAGGCCAGGCTGTCGTCCAGAGGGTGGGCGGAGATGTATTTGGGCGGCGGCCCTCTGAAGAGCTCCAGCCGCTTCAGCAGAACCTGCTCCCATCGCTGCAGTGTCTTCAGCACGGAGTGGCAGAGCGGAGAGCCCACCGGCAGGTCTGCAGCACACGCGGGGTTAACAGAGAGCAGAGTGCAGAGCTGATACTACTGAATACAATAAGCACACACACACACTTCTTAAACACATGTCACACACTTTATATACGTCACACGCTTTCTACATACACTTTCACGCAACTTACACGTACATTGCAATGACTACCAACACACATGCATCACATGCACTACACACAAAAAACACCTCCCAAACTCACAAATTAAACACCTCACACAGCATAAATTGTATACATTCACATGCAAATAGAATTGTTCAGTGCTAACAAACCTCACACATAGTGCACAAACATATACATGCATGCACACACAGTAAAACCTTACACACACATAACACACCATATCTGTGTGCACTACATACACTCCACACATTGAATTCTCGCACTACACGTCTGAAATACACTGCTCATATGCAAACATAACACACAAGCTACACACATAGAGTGCACATGACCAGCACTCTCATCAGCCACACCACACACGCACTTCACTTCAAATTTCACCTTCCGTGAATCACACATGCTGGTGCACAGTTGTAAATAAGCATAGAGAAAATGGGCAAATTTCGCCAGGCGATTGATACAGCGGTTGCTAAGGAACAGGGCGTAATGTATGCGGAGGTGTTTATTCCAGATTAGTCACGGCCCCGACGACAGCTGTGCGCCCTGCGCCGCGGAAACGCAGTGGCTTCGCCTCCAAACACCTCCTTAAGATCGGCCAGCACTGTCCCTCCACACAGACAGCAACGGTTCGGCACGGACGCCAAATTTCCCCCACCGCTGACGCAATCCCTCATTATTTTATAAGCTGTGCTTTGATGTGCCATTATTTTCGCTCAGAATAGATTGAAATAAGCAGGAAGCCTAAAGCTGTGCATATAAATACAATTACTGAAATATTACTTCCCCAAACACAAAGCTGAATCAGGGACATTAATGCTTATACGAGCACGTCAAGTTCATTTGATCGCCTGAGCGCTTGGGCAAGCGGGAAACAGAGTCAAAAAAAGGTTACCCTAAAAAATTTTCCACAATTCACCATGAGACAGTCTTTCCCACTGCAAAACAGACAGTGCATGGAAAACAAGTTGGCCCAGGGCTTTAGGGAAGTGAACAGGCACAGGACAGATCAGCCACAGAGCAGCGAGAGCCAGCAGGGACCAAAGATGGGGTGGGGGGTGGGGGTGATCAGCGATTGAATGGGTTTGTGTGCAAGACTGTGTAGATGAATGTTAGTGTGTACTGCGCATACCTGTCAGCCCCCAGCTTCCATAACGTCCATGTTGGTAATTATCACCCTATACCTCAGCTAAACTTCCATCTCAAAATTGTTTGAACAAGCCCAACCCCTTTCGATTGAATCTGGTTGACTGACAGTAATGCCTTACGAAAGGTGTTTTCACGACAAAGAAGAAACAAAAAATGAAATGAAAATGCCGATTACTCCTTGATGGCGAAATAGGAAGGTTTCGGAATCGGTGTGGATAAGCTCACAGAGATAAATAGACATAATTTTTTTAACAGACACATTTTTGTTTTGTTTTTTGTTATGTTAATGACGTGAAAAGGCCTTAAGGCTGATGAACGAGGTTTGCCCACCTCACAACGAGCCAACAGCAGAATTCACTGACAACTGGAATCTGATAGTAATTAGTGTAAAACTTCAAATAATACATATTTTTGCATGTTGGTGAGGCAAAGTCTTACTACTGCAGTTCCCTGTAAACACAGGGCAGAATACATCAGACGACTTTGACTGGATTCCACGAGCATAATTTTTCACAAATTCCAACCAGCCAGAGAGACAATCACTGAGCCCTCACAACCTGACTCTGAGCGGCCAATGAAAGGGGTCAGTAGGCGTTTACCTAAGAGGTCGTGACCTGCGATTGGGTAGAATGACTTCAGGTTGAGCAACACCAGTTGGACCAAGGCCAGGCGCATCAGACACCAGCTGTGGGAAAAGCGAGAGGCGACTGTTAGCTGAAGACCGTCATCAGCGCAGGTGGTGTTCGGACACACGGAAAGTACGGGTGTCCAAAAAAATGTATCCCCCCTTAGTTCCCCGCCCTCTTAATTACATCATTATCGAAAGAGAATTCCCATTTCACTGAGATTTGGCCGTGAAAGCGCCCGTCTCTGTGAGCGACCTGCCAATCTAAAACTGTTACCGATTCTCTATTTATGGAATATAATAAATACTCCTCCAGGTACAACTGAGGTACAAACTGGAAAGGTGCTTACTGGCATAAAACCTGTCCTAGACGCAGATTAACAATAGTACTGTTTTGTGTTGTCAAAAACTGGGGGAGGGCTCATTTCTGAATAGGAGGTTATTTTTGGTAACACCAGAGGGGCAGAGCAGCACCTGTAAGAGCTGGGGTTGCTGTGCTCCCGTAGAGGTGCGTCCGAGTCGTAAACATGATCTTCCTCCTCCTCCTCGTCCTCATCCTCGCTGCCCTGGCTCTCCTCGGAGTCGTACTCCACCCGGCTCTCCGAGGGTGGCAGGAAAGGCTGCAGGAAACGAAAGCAGAGCCGAAAAATCCCGAGAGAGAAAACCGACCAACGACGTCACCAACCATGAGCAACTTCCAACCGCAGATATCGGAATACACAGACGAAGCTTAGCCCTGGACTAACCTGGTTTTGCTTATGAAATCCGTCCCTTAAACAGTTAATATTGAGGGTTCTCCAAAAATTCAAGCAGCAGTCCACATGAGATATGGAGCCAGTTATGGGAGTTTTGAGTGGATCAACTGTTCTGTGCTTAATCAAATAATCAGCAGACCTGATTGGACAGTTTTATTTTGAAACCAAGTCCATTGAACGGATGAATGATATACAATTTCTAAAAACATTCGAGCCAATTCCAAACTGAACAGCAAGCTTTTTGTACAGATCTCCGTATGTTTTCCTAACTACCCACCTTATTCTCTCTATCAAACATGGAAACACGCAGACGTAAATTCTCTCTCAGGTGTACGCAGAATGACTGAAGATGCTTGTAAGGACCAAGGTTAGGACCAAGGTTTGCAAAAAGTCCCCAACATGAACTGACAACCCAGGGTCAATAGCGTAGGGACGAAATAACTGAGAGAGCCGGACCTCAGCCTCCTCACCTTAGCGATGAAGTAGTCCCAGATGCTGAGTTCGGGGGGGACAAACTCCTCCTTGAAGATGGAGGCCTCCTGCTCCACGACGATGGGGCTCAGAGGTGGCGTTTGGGGACTCTCTCGGGACTGGCCCTGGGGCGAGGACAGCAGCCGAAAGCGCCTGGACTTCCTGTCCGAGTCTTCCTGAGAGGACACTATCACAGTACAAGCAGTAGTGAGGGCTGTGCTTACTAATCCCGCCCCCACACCAAACCGCTACTGAGGCCATTCCACAGATGCGGACGAATTTCCAACGACTGAGCAAAATCGTGAGAGTGTGGCTCCCATCATCTCGATCATTTGGTCATAAAACATGGTCATAAAAAGTCTGTCATTTTCTCGTCTTAACATTCCAATAAAATCAAACCTGTTTCATATTATCGAACTTCGTTAGCCTTTAGCTCGTGCAAACGGTGAACTTTAATGAGGTGAACACTGTCGACAACGAACAGATTCGGCGAGATGCCGTGTCCTTGCAAAATCTTATAGTTTATGAGGAAAACCTCTGTGACTTCATGACATATTGTCTATTTATAAGCCGTGCTTTGATGTGCCATTATTTTCGCTCAGAATAAACTGAAATGAGCACGTGAGAGGGTTTCAGAAATTAGCCTTCTCAAAGTCTTCTCGTGTTTGGGAGGCAAAATATAACTGGACAACCTCATACAGCAGTTTGCTGCAAAATTACAGTGGATTTCAGAAGTATTTGGACAGTAACATAATTTTTTTATATTTAAAAAAAACATAACGACAGTCTGCTGTAATATACAGGCGTTTACACCCGTCATGTACACTATGAAAGAATCCATTTTAAAAGCTTATTTTGGACACAGGTCCAAATGACAGGAATGTCGATCATATTAGACAGAAATTACAGACGGAAGGAAGGGACAAAATTTAAAAATGTATTTTCTGGATGCGGCTGTGCAGCGAAAGGACTGCATAAGCGAGATCAGCCCCGGGACCGAGGAGGCTCCAGAACAAGCACAGGTTTGAGGGAGAAATGTACCCACCTGAGGCCTGTTTAACGGGGCCGCGCCTCTCCTGGACCGGCGTACGGGCGCCGCCGCCGAACACGGCCACCCACAGCTTGCTGTTGAGGGGGTGGGCGGCGATGCGGAAGAGCTCGTTGCTGGAGTGGGTGGCGAGGCCGTGCACGAAGAGGCTGAGGAGCACGGCGGTCAGGATCTCACAGAGCAGCACCGTCAGGCCCGGCTGGTTCTCCTCTCCCGCCGAATTCAGGAGGCGCACCAGCGCCCCGATACCTGGGGGGGAGGGAGGGGACGTACAGTCTGTGATGCTGCCTCCTGCTGGACCCCAAGCACAGCACACTCCAGAACACACAGCACACTCCACAGCACACTCCAGAACACACAGCACACTCCACAGCACACTCCAGAACACACAGCACACTCCACAGCACACTCCAGAACACACAGCACACTCCACAGCACACTCCAGAACACACAGCACACTCCACAGCACACTCCAGAACACACAGCACACTCCACAGCACACTCCAGAACACACAGCACACTCCAGAACACACAGCACACTCCACAGCACACTCCAGAACACACAGCACACTCCAGAACCGGTCAGGTGATTTTATACAGTCATCAGGGTGCTTTTGGACCAGGCCACAGCGATATGTAATGCTGATCATGTTCATAGTGACAGTGAGGTGTTGGGTAAATTACCAGACTGCTGACTGAGGGAGCTGTTGGGCTATTGAGTAAGGTACCTGGCCACTGTGCAGGGAGGTGTTGGGTAATTGGTAAGGTACCTGGCCACTGTGTGGGGAGGTGTTGGGTTATTGGGTAAGGTACCTGGCCACTGTGCAGGGGAGGTGTTGGGTTATTGGTAAGGTACCTGGCTACTGTGTGGGGGAGGTGTTGGGTTATTGGGTAAGATACCTGTCCACTTAACAGGTAAGGTGTTGGGTTATTGGGTAAGGTACCTGGCCACTGTGTGGGGGAGGTGTTGGGTTATTGGGTAAGATACCTGTCCACTTAACAGGTAAGGTGTTGGGTTATTGGGTAAGGTACCTGGCCACTGTGTGGGGGAGGTGTTGGGTTATTGAGTAAGGTACCTGGCCACTGTGTGGGGAGGTGTTGGGTTATTGAGTAAGGTACCTGGCCACTGTGTGGGGGAGGTGTTGGGTTATTGAGTAAGGTACCTGGCCACTTAATAGGTAAGGTGTTGGGTCATTGGGTAACTTACCTGTCCACTCAGCTAGGAAAGTGTAAGGTTATTGGTAAGGTACCTGGCCACTGTGTGAGGGAGGTGTTGGGTTATTGGGTAAGGTACCTGTCCACTTAACAGGTAAGATGGTGGGTCATTTAGTAAGGTACCTGGCCACTGTGCGGGGGAGGTGTTGGGTTGCTGGGTAAGGTACCTGGCCACTGTGCGGGGGAGGTGTTGGGTTATTGAGTAAGGTACCAGGCCACTGTGCGGGGGAGGTGTTGGGTTGCTGGGTAAGGTACCTGGCCACTGTACGGGGGAGGTGTTGGGTTATTGAGTAAGGTACCTGGCCACTGTGCGGGGGAGGTGTTGGGTTGCTGGGTAAGGTACCTGGCCACTGTGCGGGGGAGGTGTTGGGTTGCTGGGTAAGGTACCTGGCCACTGTGCGGGGGAGGTGTTGGGTTGCTGGGTAAGGTACCTGGCCACTGTGCAGGGGAGGTGTTGGGTAGCACTGATTCCTCCATGCTGAGGGTTCTGGTGGGATGCTGCTGGGACAGCAGGGAGCTCTGGTACACGATCCCGGTGAACGGGTTCACGTGACTGCGGAGGACAAAGAGCCACAGTCAGCGACTGAGCAGCACAATCGATGTCAGAACAGCGGGGACGAAGCCGGGCACCGAGTGCCGCAGAACACAAAAGGCCCGTCTCCTCCCGCACAGCAGAATGCGGCTGCAGAACTCCCCACAAATTCCCCCTCTTCGCTGGAGCGCTAACGCTGCGAGAACTGCAGGAGGCAGCCAGCTCACCCACCGACACGTCCCGTCCCGTCCCGACACAGAGCTGCACAGCCTCCAGGCGCTGGAAACAATTCATGCACAGAGCACAAGCGCTAAACCCTCTCCAGAGCAGAGATAATGTGCGAATCAGCAAACGCCCTTCAATGAACTGCACAGAGCAGCATTAAACATGCCTTTGGGTTAAGAAGCAATATCTATCAGACTCCAACATTCACTGGAATTAGTTTCAAATTTCGGTTATAACACCCATCATTCACACTATAATTTGACAGAGAGCCTATGCTTACTGCAGCTACTGGTAATTACCAGGACAGAGCTGAGCAATCATCTCAATACCAGCTACTGCTCTACCCCTTCTGCCTTTCATTAAAATGAAATGAAGCAAAAATATTGCCAAATATCAGGTAAACACTGTACAGGGCACCATTAAACTGCATTATTAAAACTTAAGAACTCATCAGCTGAGCCCTGTAAATGAAATACTGTTATCAACTACTGGAGAAGAGGACACTCATCATTAAATTCACTGTAGAATCATAATCTGCCCCCTGTCCTCAGCGAGGTGAAACTGCAGCCTTGGAAGCAGGTATTTGCAGTTTCTTTGCCATCAGAGACCTGCTTTATTTTAGCACAAAAGGAGACGACTCAGCCAATCAACGCGCCCCAAAAAAACAGCCCACACTACAGCCGTCTGAGGCTGGTTCCAATGCTCACAGTGTGTGCGCGCGTATACATATATATGAGAGTGAGTGTGTGTGTGAATGCACGCGCGTCTGTGACAAAGAGTGTGTGGGCGCACATGTGTATGCACGCGTTTTTCTGCATGCGTGTGCGTCGAGCACTCGCTTCCGAGCCTCCCTTATGCATCTCAACTGGAAATGAAAACCAGAAGGCAGAGAAATGTCAAACAATCCCCTGCCCTCAGCCTGCACTGCTAATCGCCCAATGCACAGCGCCATTGGCCCACGAGGCAGGGAAAATGCAGGCTTTCAGAGGGGCGGAGCCACTGAGCCGGACCCCTGAACCACAGTCTCCTCGGCGACACTCTCCCCCCGAACAGGGCACAGACAGCGTGTCACAGGTTACGTCACAGCACACAGAGCGCCTCCATCAGCATGCGCATCAGCTGCTGGAATTTCCTTTAGCCCAATGGTTGGCCAATATATTCAAGGTGAGTCATGAGTTTGCCAGTTTTGTTCAAATCAGCTGTAGTTTTACACTGTGAAAGGATATTGATGTGTCTGCGCTGATCTTTATCCATCTTGTGGCGTAATATAAAACCTCTTGCGTAGTGTCAGAAATAGCTGTACATGTCAACACTAAAGCTCTTACTGGCGTTTACTCACACTGTACAATATCGCCCAGGATTACAGGGAGAGGTACTATTCTAAGTGATATTATTCAAGAGAAGAATCAACAGGTTCTAGACTAGTTAAAGTGTGGATACAGAATGGCCACTAAAACTGACCATGAGGTGGATAACAGTAAGAACATATTGTGTTGTTCCCTCCACATAAGAAAGAGCCGCACATAGAAATTCAGTACAAATATTTTAGAACTCGAATGTGTTTTTACCCGTAAAAACTTACATCTCCCCCTCGGCCCCCTTCCCTGCCTAATCCAGCAGACGGACGGACAGACGGACAGACAGACAGACCGGCGGACAGGCACATACCAAAAGGCACCACTGCAGGACCTGAGTAGTAAGTATGCAAAGTTTTTTGAAGATCATGCAAACGGTTTAGGAGTTATGCTCCAGACAGAAATTGATCACATCTGGGCGGACGGACGGACGGACAGACAGACACATACCAAAAGGCACCACTTCAGGACCTGAGTAGTAAATGTGCAAAGTTTTGTTAAGATCATGCAAACGGTTTAGGAGTTACACTCCGGAAACAAAGTGGGAACGCAAATGCGAACGGGAACAGGAACCGAGCCTAAAACAATATGTCTCCCCTCTGGGGGGGAGGAGACATAAAAACAAATTCAGGACAGCGAATTTTAAAGAAAGGTATGAAGAAATGAATAGCAGGTGCATCATAGATACCTATGCATGGATATTTTACAGTATTATCAGGTTAAAAACCCCGCACAGCATGCCTTAACAGACAGATTAACTTCTTGTTAAAACCGTGAGATTGTAATGGCGATACAAAAGCTAGCCCACACACAGGTCCTCAGGGCCAAGTTTAAAAAGCATTGCTTAAACCTCTGTATTATGAAGAAGGGTGAAGTTACTCCAAATCAAGGCCGCGGAGAAGAATGTTATGGAGCAGAATTACAGTCGAGGGTCGGCGACATTCACAATCTTTCTGATGAAAGAACACTGATGCAGCTTCAGTTGAGTCATCAAACTGACGAGCGCACTTCGGCACAGTATAGATAGGCATCACAGGGACGAACCGACACCACATTTTTCCAGACCGCGTATGAGTACGAGTTCTCGCCTTTGGGTACTTGCTGATACCGAGTACCAAAACGAGTACTTCAGTGTCTATAGTAATCACTAAAAAATACTGGCTTTGAAAACACTGTTTTACTTCCATTGGTCGAAATGTTTAGATTTAAAACACTTCATTAGGTTGCTAGTGTTTGATGAACTAGCTTTCGAACCTCTTCGCGATATCCTGACTGAACAAATTTTACATTCCGCCTCACGTTTATTTACCTCACTCCATAAAACCTCCAAACTGTTGACAGTTTTATCCAGAATTAGAGCTTAAGTTTTCGTGCTTCGTAGTTGTATTTAAGTGTTCATGACGCAGCAAAAAGCTGTCAACATTTGTTAAGAAGCTTGTGTCACATCTTACTAGCTTGCTAGTGTCAGAGTTAGCATAATCAGAAAATTTCTCGTAACACTCAAATCAGCATGAATTGCTCATGATATTCTTTTGCCAGTTACACGGAGGCATAACCTAGTGGCATTGAAAATTTTGGTGTCGGTTCGGGTATTGGAGCATTTTTATGAGTAAAAGTAGAGTACATACAGTGCTGTGAAAAAGTATTTGCCCCCTTCCTGATTTCTTATTTTTTTGCATATTTGTCACCCTTAAATGTTTCAGGTCAAACAAATTTTAATATTAGACAAAGATAACCCGAGTAAAGACAAAATGCAGTTTTTAAATGAGGATTTCATTTATTGAGGGAAAAAACTATCCAAACCTACCTGGCTCTATGTGAAAAAGTAATTGCCCCCTAAGCCTAAAAACTAGTCAGCGACAACAACTGCAATCAAACGTTTGCAATAACTGGCAATGAGTCTTTCACATCGCTGTGGAGAAATTTTGGCCCACTCTTCTTTGCAAATACATGTGGCAAATACGCAAAAAAAAACAAGGGCAACGCAAAGCGTAGCATCCCCTCGCCGGGTACAAATGTTGTACATGTACATGTGTATATATGTCAGAGGAAGGTACTTTCATTAGACTATACTATATTACTAGGCAAAGAAGTTATTAATACCCGGGGATTGGATGTACAGAAAGTTTACTACTTTATGGAATGGCCCATGAGAAGATCTGAAAATAAACTTTATGTTAATTGGTATGAAGATTTAATAAAAGAATGTGAATAAAATCAGGGATTTACAGAAGAGGATTAAAGCACATATGAGAAGGTGACAAAATGAAAGAAGAGTGAAAAGTGAAAACATAATATGAACGTATCCTTGAACTTTCAAAGGTTAGTACTGTATAATATTTGAAACAGTGTATTGGCATGAAAGAAATCTTGGATGTGATTAAGAAGCAGCACTCATGACAACAAAATGATAAGGTCCAATGGGACAGTCATCACGTTATACTGTTAAATCTTCTGGAATCCATTTTCGCATATTGAATGAACTATGACCTTTGACCTACATAATCCGAAATCGAACTTGGGCTGTATTTTGATACCATGTACCTTCATATCAAATTTCATTAAAATCCGTCAAACATTACTCAAGTTATCGACCGGAAACCATTTTTGCATATTTAATGAGCTATGTGTTGACCTACATACTCCGAAATCGAACTTAGCCTGTATTTTGATATGAAGCACCTTTACATCAAATTTCATAAAAATCCGTCTCGCATTACTCAAGTTATCGAACGGAAACCATTTTCGCATATTTAATGAGCTATGACCTTTGACCTACATACTCCGAAATCGAATGTAGGCTGTATTTTCATACCATGTACCATCATATCAAATTTCATTAAAATCCGTCGAACATTACTCAAGTTATCGAACAGAAACCATTTTCGCATATTTAATGAGCTATGACCTTTGACCTACATACTCCGAAATCAAACTTAGCCTGTATTTTGATATAAAGTACCCTCACATCAAATTTCATTAAAATCAGTCAAACGTTACTCAAGCTATCAAACGGAAACCATTTTCGCATATTTCATGAGCTATGACCTTTGACCTACATACTCCGAAATCGAACGTAGGCTGTATTTTGATACCAAGTACCTTCACATAAGATTTCATTGAAATCCGTCAAACACTACTAAAGTTATTGAACGGAAACCAGATTTGTTACGGACGGACGGACGGAAGGACGGCGGCGTTATTATATCCCCCTCCGACTACTTCATTGGCGAGGAAAAAAAAAAAAAAAGATCAGGAAGGGGGCAAATATTTTTTCACAGCACTGTAAGTGCAGCATGGGTGCCCAATACAGATACCTGTATTGCTATTGATGCATCCCTAGATACAGCCAAGTAAATTAGTGTTTTCAAAACCGGTATTTACTTGAGGTTACCGTAAGTATTAAAGTACTTGTTTTGGTACTCGGTACCTGCAAGTACCCAAAGGTAAGCACTAGTACTGGAAAAAAAGTGGTATCGGTGTATCCATAGCAATATTCATACTCATTCTGGTAAGAGAACAGTGATAGCTTCAGTTAAGTCCTCAGACTGATAAGAAAGCACCACAGCACAGATTGGCATTTGATCTGGGGAGCCAGCGGGAGGCCGTGAATCCCTGCTGATGCTCCAGGGAAGAAGTTTCCGGAGGGTCACGCACCTGTAGCTGAGGCCATCACAGAGACACTGGTAGATGCAGGCCGACAAGGACGCCGCCAGCGTGTGCATGACGTAGATCTGTGGACCCACACAATCACAGTCAGTGATGTCACAGCACATGGAGAGCACTCGAGACAGGAAACCTCAAATACGTACGAGAAAGAGCCTTCGAAAGCATTACCCATATAATAAACATGCTGCACATGTAACGTTGTTTAAAATCCATCACTGAACCATACGCAGATGCACCTCTCAGGGACAGTGCACGCATTACCAGCAGATGAACCTACAGAAGAGGGTCGAAGGCATATCCACTGTTCATCTGGAACTTTCATTTATAATACTCAAATCAGTAAGTAATAAACATGATAACAAGAACCAGAAAAAATAGGAAAAAATGTGCATAATTATCAATATTTATGTGATCTCCCCCAAATCCCTTAGTTTTGTAAATCGAGTTTATAAAGCCGCTATCACGGACCTTGAAAGCGAATTTTCGCCACGACAGATTACATTCAAAGTCAATGCAAAGACACGAATACCGAAAGTGTATTTGCATATACAGCGTCTTTGCATTGACTTTGAATGTAATCTGTCGTCTAACATCATTCAGCGTCCGGTGTTTTTGCTTAAGCCAGGTCCGCACTATGAGAATCTTGTGAAAAAAATGATTGGCCATCGAGAGGTTACAGGAGAAAAAAAATCTCTGCAGCGGGAGCCTTTTGAATGGGGACACAGTGACTTCCGGCGCCTGTTGTGAATGTAGCAGTGATTCAGTGTCACCCCAAACAGGAATGAGAAAAACTATTCATCAGATAAATTTAGCGAGCTTAGCACAGGAGAGATGGTCTTATCGACTATGCTTTTTCTGGACTGTGTTGATTAAACAATGGGTTCACAAGATTTTGTCTTAAAAGGAGCCAGATAATAGTACAATTTAATACGATTAAAAAAAAGAATTCTTCACAGAGCATGAATGCTGCTGGAGCTCTGTAACACCAATGTGACATTCTGGGGAAAATAAATCAGACAAGGGTCGAGTATGAAGTCCAGACATTTGGTTACAAACACTGATTTACATCGATTATCTTGGAAAACGAACCCTTTACAGCACAAGAACATGAATGATGGCGATAACAATCACTCCTGGTAACTGAAAGCACTAATCTATGTATTAAGAGACGAACAAAGATAAACGCAGAAACAGACCTTGTTGTTGACTAGGTCGGGGTGCGGCGGCGAGTCCAGGGCATTGACGGTGTGCAGGATGTCGTGTGTGAGGTTGGTCAGGTGCACTATGGGATTGGTCACCACAGTCTTGGCGCTGGCGGTGCACGCGAGCAGGAGCGGGATGGTGGCCTGGTGATGCCGCTGGGACGGGCTGACTGCTACCTGGTCCCCGTCATCCTGGGACAGCGCAAACAGAGCATGCGGGCACACACACGCACAAGGACACACACAAACACACACACAGACCATGCACGCACGCACACACACACACGCACACAGACACACACACAGGCACACACACAAACACACACACAGACAGATGCACGCACGCACGCATACACATGCACACAGACACACACAAAGACACACACAGATACACACAAACACACACAGACGCATGCACGCACGCACACAGACACACACACAGACACACATGCAGGCACGCACAGACACACACAAACACACACACACGCACGCACGCACACAGACACACACACACACAGACACACGCACACACACAGACACACACGCAAGCACGCACAGACACACACAAACACACACACAGATACGCACGCACGCAGATACAGACACATTCATGCACACAGACAAACACACACACACAGACGTCATCTACTGCCTTTTCAGAGTCATCATTTTTTTAAGAAACGGTTACTAAGCAACTTCCTTTCATTTCAGAAGAAAAATTATTGCTGCAATCTGAAAAAAAATCTTGAAAAATGTTCCAGGCTTCGAAGAAAACACAGACCCCGACCTGGGAGTGAGACCAGCCTGACCAAGAAGCAAATGACCCGGCAGAAGAGAAAAGCATGGCTGGATTTGGATTTCAGGGCAACATTACAGAAACCACACTTTCAAACACCCACCAGAATTCCTCCATGTCATGTTTCTACAGTTACTGGAATAAACTTTACCCTCCGAGCGTAGAAATAAATAAATAAATAAATAAATTCAATTATCTTGAGCTGCTAAAAACCTATCATGTGGCGACTTGTTTAAAAGAGCTCCCCTGGGGGAGCTCTTTTAAACAAGTTGCCACATGATAGGTTTTCAACAGCTCTGATTTTGATATCTTTCATCACTGAGTAACAATAGTTGCATTCAGCGCTCTAAGGGTTAATTCCCGGAGCAAAATGTGAAATCCACTGGGGCAGTATTTAATAAAACACACATTGGTGAGAGATTTCCGGTGTCCTGGTAATGTAATGGATATATACGAGGGCAAGGAGGGGTTAGTAGAGTGTGGAGAATTTAGAGAAATCGCCCTGATCCGATTCTCATTCACAGAACACCTTCCTCTTAGTCGACATGACGGATCACGTTAAGGCACACTTCATCTTCATAAGCAGACCTGAGACTCCGGTGATGTTAAACAGGGCGATATGCTCCTCACAATGATGGCCTCAGGTACATTAGTCTTTGTCAGCTAAGATTTGTCATATAATTCAGAAGTACAGGGGAAAAAAATACATTTTCACGATAACATCCGCACAACCTCTTCCCCGCAGGTCATCAACTGATTAAATATTAATTGATAGTTAAGGGTTTAAATGTGAGAATTATATGCCTCTGACAGTGATGGACAATGAGAAATATGTGTCAGCATGCAGGTGTGATTTTATAATCAAATAAACAGACAGAGGCAAATCTACACAACTAAAGGAACAGACTTCCACGTAAATCTGAACAACCGCGTGACGTACACACCTGCAACCTGGTAAACACTTCAAATACTGTCCTGTATCTAAAACCACTGCTTACCAATTTATGACGATCAAGAGAGATTGCATTTTAGAGCCCGTTTTTGATTCGGAAATTCGTGATCTATTTATAGAACAGCTACCGAACCCGCATCACGCACTGAACAGTGCCGACAATTCCCAATTCGCCCGTTGCTGCGACTAACGCTTTAAAAAGGTTGACAAAGGAGGACACACCTGGTTGGAAACACCAGATGGTCAATGATCACAAGATTTCAACAAGCTCATGGGTACTAATATGCTAGTCAGGACCTAAAAACACATTTTCCAAGAGAAATGGTACCCATTATAGACAACTGATTTCACCAGCTCATCATACATTCAAGACTGAGTATGGGACAGGCTGAGGGAATTCCAGGGCCCCCATTATCCATAAATGACCCAGAACATGCATCCCTCCAAATTTGAGGGCCCTTAGAATCATTCGGGCACCCCTGCCCTACAGCTACCAGCGGCCCAGGATACGGACCCCAAATTTCAGCCCTTGTGAAGCGTATGTGAAGTATAAGTGCGATTCTGTAGGCGCAGTTCTGTAAGTGCGATTCTGTATGCGCAGTTCTGTATGTGTGGTTCTGTATGCGCAGTTCTGTATGTGCAGTTCTGTATGTGTGGTTCTGTATGCGCAGATCTGTAAGTGTGGTTCTGTACGTGCAGTTCTGTAAGTGTGGTTCTGTACGCGCAGTTCTGCAAGTGTGGTTCTGTATGCGCAGTTCTGTATGTGTGGTTCTGTAGGCGCAGTTCTGTAAGTGCGGTTCTGTACGCGTAGTTCTGTAAGTGTGGTTCTGTATGCGCAGTTCTGTTAGTGTGGTTCTGTATGCGCAGTTCTGTAAGTGTGGTTCTGTACGCGTAGTTCTGTAAGTGTGGTTCTGTATGCGCAGTTCTGTCCGTGTGGTTCTGTAAGTGCAGTTCTGTAAGTGTGGTCCTGTATGCGCAGTTCTGTAAGTGCGGTTCTGTATGCGCAGTTCTGTAAGTGTGGTTCTGTATGCGCAGTTCTGCAAGTGTGGTTCTGTAAGTGCAGTTCTGCAAGTGTGGTTCTGTATGCGCAGCTCTATCAGTGTGGTTCTGTATGCGCAGTTCTGTAAGTGTTGTCCTGTATGCGCAGTTCTGTAAGTGTGGTTCTGTATGCGCGGTTCTGTAAGTGCAGTTCTGTATGCGCAGTTCTGTAAGTGTGGTTCTGTAAGTGCAGTTCTGTATGCGCAGTTCTGTAAGTGCGGTTCTGTATGCGCAGTTCTGTAAGAGTGGTTCTGTATGCACATCTCTGTAAGCGTGGTTCTGTATGCGCAGTTCTGTAAGTGTGGTTCTGTATGCGCAGTTCTGTAAGTGTGGTTCTGTATGCGCAGCTCTGTAAGTGTGGTTCTGTATGCGCAGTTCTGTAAGTGTGGTTCTGTATGCGCAGTTCTGCAAGTGTGGTTCTGTATGCACATTTCTGTAAGTGCGGTTCTGTTTGCGCAGTTCTGCAAGTGTGGTTCTGTATGCGCAGTTCTGCAAGTGTGGTTCTGTATGCGCAGTTCTGCAAGTGTGGTTCTGTATGTGCAGTTCTGTAAGTGCGGTTCTGTATGCGTAGTTCTGTAAGTGCGGTTCTGTATGCACATCTCTGTAAGTGTGGTTCTGTATGCGCAGTTCTGTAATTGTGGTTCTGTATGCGCAGCTCTGGAAGTGCGGTTCTGTAAGTGCGGTTCTGTATGCGCAGTTCTGTAAGTGCGGTTCTGTATGCGCAGTTCTGTAGGTGCGGCTCTGTTAGTGCAGCTCTGTAAGTGCGGTTCTGTATGCGCAGCTCTGGAAGTGCGGTTCTGTAAGCGCGGTTCTGTATGCGCAGTTCTGTAAGTGCGGTTCTGTTAGTGCAGCTCTGTAAGTGTGGTTCTGTATGCGCAGCTCTGGAAGTGCGGTTCTGTAAGTGCAGCTCTGTAAGTGTGGTTCTGTATGCGCAGCTCTGGAAGTGCAGTTCTGTAAGTGTGGTTCTGCAAGTGCGGTTCTGTATGCGCAGCTCTGCAAGTGCGGTTCTGTAAGTGTGGTTCTGTATGCGCAGCTCTGTAAGTGCGGTTCTGTTAGTGCAGTTCTGTAAGTGTGGTTCTGTATGCACAGTTCTGTTAGTGCGGTTCTGTATGCGCAGTTCTGTAAGTGGGGTTCTGTACGCGCAGCTCTGTAAGTGCGGTTCTGTATGCGCAGCTCTGTAAGTGCGGTGCTGTATGCGCAGCTCTGTAAGTGTGGCTCTGTACGCGCAGCTCTGTAAGTGCGGTGCTGTATGCGCAGTCGCATGCGACGCTGCATCACCTGCTGCGACTCCTGCAGCAGCAGAATCAGCTCCATGCGCACAGACGCCAGGCCGCCGCCGTGGGACCCGTGCAGGCTGCAGTAGCTGAGGAACATTCTCAGCAGCGGCTGGTTCCTCCGCAGCCACTGCCGTCGCCTGCGCTGCCACTCCCCCGGGGACCCAGAGACCCCCGGTCCAGCCGGCCCCTGAGGGTCTCGCTCCGGGTCGATGCACTCTGCCAGCTCCGGCAGGCCCGGGTTATACCCGCAGCTCCTCTGCAGCGCCGCCACCTCGCGCTCCAGCCAGTGGCACAGCTGGTGCCGCAGCTTCCCGCCGTCCAGCTCGTAGCCCGTCGCCAGCGTGCGCAGCTCGGCGGTGAGGATCTTCAGGCAGGCGCTGAACTTCAGCTGCCCCGTCAGGATGTCCTCAGAGGGGCTCACAGCGTCCTCCTCCGCGGCCTGACACAGGCTCTCCGTCGGGGAGGAGGTCGAGTCTGCCGCGCTCTTGAAGGGGCCGTCGTTCTCGGCGCTGAGGTTCTTCATAGCCAGGCCCGACTCCTCCTCCTCCTCGTCCGACGACTCCTTGTCGCTCTCCCACTTCAGATCGAGGGGCTCGTCCGGGAGCGTCGCCGAGGGCTGGCTCCAGTCGAAGCTCAGCACTGAGTCCGACTGGCTGTTGGACATGCTGTTGCAGGCCGACTCAAATCCGTTGAGCACGGGCTGCGACCAGTCCAGGTCCGCCGCTTTGTCCGACTTGCTATCGGAGGGGGTGGCCTGGGCGGAGTGGTTCTCCAGGCCCGTGTGCAGCCGGGACTTCTTTACCACCTTTGGCATTTTGGAGAGGACCTCGAGGGCCAGCATGGGACATCCCGCCTGGAGATACGCGTACGCGGCTGTGAAGAACAGTCTCCTCTCCACCAGGCTGATGGAGTCGGCCAGACGGCGACTCTCCGCGGTAAGGCCCACTTTAGCGGAGGACTTCTCCGAGGACCTGAAGTGGCGGCGCAGCAGCAGGGGGTGCGTGCGGAGGTAGGTGTAGAAGTTAAAGACCTCAGGAGGACCAGGGGATGTGGCAGAGGAACCTGTCCCAACAGAGCAGGAGGGAATTACGGCAAAAACTCCCGTCAATGTGATGGAAAATGAGCAGAGAGATAAATTTAACACTCTTTAGAGTCCTATTTCTGACTTGGAAACGATATAAAGACTCAGATCCGGTGAATATATTGCAATCATACTTATTGACTGCAACGATATTCCTGCCATCTCTTTACAGCTCCCACTCAGCTGGCTGAGGGAGAATATTTACAACCAATCCCAAGCTCACACCAACACCCAATGACAGTATTGACATTTTTCCCCCCCAATAACCTTTAAACGCAGACAATGATGTTCACAGACAAGAAGAAAACAAAGCCAACTGCCAAAGGGTTGTAGCGATCGTAATCACAATCCATAGTTATCGTTCCGGTGAACTGTCCAGTCCTACACGGGCCTCACCAAAATGCCAAACAAGTGGTGCCAGGCGCAACATATCCCGGGAGCTCTTTTAAACAAGTTGCCACATGGTAGGTTTTCAACAGCATCTGATTTTGATATGGGTCACTCCATACTAAACTGTACAATTCGCTGTGTTGTATACGAATGGTCAATAAAATTTTTTCTAGGAGACTTACATGAATTTGCATTGTTCATATTTATTCCCTCCCAGGTTGAAGATATCCATCAGAAAAAATCAGAGTCATCGGTCCAACAACACAGCAGAAAAGTGGTTTCCTGATGTCAGCCAAGGCATTGTGAAGGACATATTCTGTTACAAAATTTGGCAGCCAACTTCATGAAATGCTCATGACATGTCTGTTGATACTTCAAAAGAAAGTGAAATGAAATATTGCAGAGAAATACCCATAATAACAGTTTCAATTGTCTGCACTAAATTATTGGGACTCGTCTGATCAGAAATGCAATTTGAAATGACCATCGTGGGCGTAACCAGTCGCGTCCTCACGTGTTACGTCAATCCCTGTGGGTTAATTTGCATAATGTATGCAAATGGCGTAAAAATGACCTCGGCAAAATAAGGTACTCACTTCCTGCATCAAAATT
Source organism: Gymnothorax javanicus (assembly GCA_029692085.1). Classification (NCBI taxonomy): domain Eukaryota; kingdom Metazoa; phylum Chordata; class Actinopteri; order Anguilliformes; family Muraenidae; genus Gymnothorax; species Gymnothorax javanicus. The sequence goes on from CM056194.1 coordinate 8,126,508, forward strand.
TCACAAGGCGTCAGACAATCATATATACCATGCTTTTAAAAATAATGAAAATTTTTCCGTGTCCTAATATTGTGTTACGACCATAAAAACATAAACAATCTGTGCGCTATCACCATAGACTGTATAAAAAGATGGACGCAGCGCCCAGGTCTGACAGGTGAGGCCAATGCGGAAATTGAATTCCATTTAATGGCCAGCAGATGGCGATGTCCCTGGTTGCAGAATTGGAAAAGTATTTGAAAAGTATTCATCACCACTGTAACACATTTGTACAGTTTAGTATGGAATGAGCCATATCCTACATCATTGGGCAACGATAGTTGCCTAAAGCGCTCCAAGGGTTAACATTGCTCCATTGGGATTAGCCACTACGAGTTGAAATAAAACCTGAAGTTGCTTTTAGCAGGAAGTGCCACCTAAAATGCATAAATAAATGCTCTCCCAGGTGGAGACTAATCACCTGGCTCACCTGTGTCCGGATCGAGGCAGGGCTGCTCGAGCAGTGTGTCCAGGGCCTGGCTGTAGTCCTCCAGGATCCAGCAGGCCATGCTCCGCAGGAAGGGGTCCTGGTGGGCCGGAGTGTCGCGGCCCAGAACCTGCCTCTGCAGGATGTGCTTGTAAGTGGAGGAGGTCTCGAACTCGGACTCGTACAGCCTGGAGATGACCAGGGCCAGCTGGAGGTCCTGCAACTTCTCCAGGCAAACCTGAACCCAGAAACAGAGCAATGAGAAAGGTCCCAGGTGACAGCAAAACGCTGTGTTTCATTAAAGTCTTCTTATAACGTGGTGTCTACAGTTCCAAGCATTCAAGACAAGGTAAACCTTGAGCACCCCTCATTTTCACAGCTGGACCCCAATTTTCCATATGCTTTGAAATTTCTGCTGATTTCTTCGTCACAAATGCAGCTCTTCAAGTAAAGGCAGCTGTACTATACCGTGTTACCCCAGTAAACACAGCGTTGGAAAGGACTGAAAGAGCACTTGCACACAAAGACAGTCAATTAGCTACATTCTTAAATAGTAAAACAAAAGTAAAATTTACTAGTTTGTCACACAACATTACCCAGTTTTTTAAAAGAAAAGTGAAAAGATAAAGCAGCTATTACAGAAAGAAGGCTCCGTTTCAAGGAAAAGAGAAGTAACTAAATCTGTAGACAGCCAAGTATTTCCAATTTTTATTAACGCTGGCACTGAACAGCAAGCGTAGTTGTACTTGCATGGCAACAGCATGCAGCGCTTGGTTATGCAAGTGCAATTCTCAATGCTGATTGGCCAGCACTCATGATCTTTACATACTCACTGTGTAGTTCACTACTACATTGTTTCACGTGTATGAGGGACTGTTGCTCGTTCAGCCTGGGGATTTTCATACATTAGACGCTCTCCACTGACGCAAGATGTACTAAAGGCCGGTAGCTGGCCTATCAGAGCAGAGCTCATCATCAAAGCGGGGTCGCCCAATCAAGGGTTTGTTCTTCAGAGGTAAAGGAACAAAAGGCTACTAAAGGCCAATCAACAGTAGATCTTTCTGGAGCTTTTTCATTTAATATTCATAATCCTCCCATTCAGACATCCAATGATGTATCAACCAGGAGGAAAAAAAGAAATAATACGGGATCTGCAGCATTACAATGAAGCTACAGCAAAGCACACTGAGGTAATATGACGTATATCAGGGTATAATAAATGTTTTGGGGGATTTTCTGAAAGGTGGGAAGTCCATTTGATTTACGTTAAATGTGAACAAGCATTTCAAACTGCAATGGTCCTGAACGTGCGCAATAGGACATTGATTGGATTGGGACATATAACTGAGAGATGTATTGATTAAAGACATGCCTGATGATGTAATTTTAAAAGAACTTGAAGCAAATATTCTCTGAGGCAAAATTAAAAAAAGTTTCAAGGCTGTATTATTTTTACATAACGTAAACTTTCAGATGTTTTTATATGCCAACTCAGAATAAATAAAATGGAAAAAGGTCATTTTGATTCCAGCTTGCGTGTCATGACTGTCAAAAAAAGGCTTGTTGATTAAAAACTGCAATCTCTATTCAGCGATTCACAATCTGCTGCTGCAGTGACCTCTGACCTCCACAGCGTCCTTCAGTGATCCTGCCAGCAGGAAGAAGGCCGCGGAGTGCAGGAAGCGCTGCTTCCCCAGGAGCGAGAAGGCGTTCTTCAGTGCTGCGCGACGCCACCGATCCTCCGCAAAGTTATTATTGAAGAACGCTGTCATCTTTGGGTTCTTCTGAGCCCTGAAAGAGAGGTTAAGTCTTGTGTTTGTCTCATTTTCATTACAGCGCTTAAATTCAAATAGTCCCAGATGGTGTGTGCCACAAAAGATGTATCAACACAGGATGACAAAATTTAAAAATGGTGTCACGGCACTATAGCTCACCTGGACATTCACTCCACCAAAGCTTTTCAGTCCTTTTGTTTAAGTCAACCATTGAATGGTATTATTTCAGTTGCCAATGAAACACAAACATGGTTTAACATGGTAATGAAAATATTTTTGAAATAAAAACTTACAGCGTACATTATAAGCTGGGCACAATTTTTAATTGATAAAAATGTTTTGGAAACAAAAAAACTTCAATCAGAATTATTTTGCAAATATTTTTTGTTCCCAGATCCATATATCTAAATTAAAAAGAGTAAGTGATCATATTTGTAGATCTATTTAAAATAACCTTCAATGCACTGGGAAAAAATAAAAAATGTGACATGTTTGGAAAAGTGTATTTATTAGATTCATACACTCTCCAGGACCGAAAGAAAGAGGACAGAGGAGATGTTCTGTGGAAATCATTTCCAACAGGCATCCAACAGTTTACTTACCAATTAATGCTTCACTGTACCACACCATATTCTTTCCTGAGGCTTCCCACAACAGCTGGCTTCATAGTGAATTTTAGTCTAGATAGCTCTATATTTTCCTGTAGCAATAATATACTTTTCATACAGTTGAACACTATCAGCATGATCAGTGAAAAAGTGCTTTTATTGGTATTTCCTATAAAAAGGTGTGGCCCAATGGTGGAATGAAGAGGTGAAATGAAGGTCAAAATGCATTGCACAACAAAACCTGTAACGTGTTCAGCCTTGCTACTTAGCATCTACAAAGGCGATTTCAATATGGCTGCCCCTGTTGCCATATTTGAAATCCAATCAGAACACCTTGAACAAACCTTAATCCCCCCAGCTACAGGAAGGTGTATACAAAGGTTCGCTCGATCAGTCACACAGTTTCAGAGAAGAAGATTTTTAAAGATATTTCTGAAATTAAGGGGCGTGGCCCCATGACAGAGGTCAAATGAAGGTCAAAATGCCATGCACAGCGAAACCAGAGTTATATATGTTGAGTCTTATTATTTGGCACATACACAGCAAATTTCAGCTGAATCGTTCCCGAAATGAGTGACTAATAAGCCAAAATAGCATTTTCAATATGGCTGCCAAAGCCGCCATAAAATGCGATGCACAGCTAAACCCGTAATACACATGTTCAGTCTTGGATTTGGCGCATACACAGCAAATTTCAGCTGAATCGCTCCAGAAATGAGTGACTAATGAGCCAAAATAGCATTTTCAATATGGCTGCCAAAGCCGCCATATTTGAAGTTGGATCGGAACGCCTCGAACAAACTTTGGTGTCCTCGTAGGTAGGAACATGCATGCCAAGTTTCAGCTTCATTGGCCCAGTAGTTTCGGAGAAGATGTTTACAGACGTCGACGCACGACAACGGACAAGCAGGCCATGACGTAAGCTCATTAACTTCGTCCAGGTGAGTTAAAAATGAACTTAAATTTATTTTCCAACTTGTTTTAAAATAGTTAATGTAACACACCATTTTTTTTTTTATGTACAGGCATACATAAAGAATCCCATAGGATTTACAGTGTTTTCGCTACTTTAGCTTTTTGCTACTGCACTTTCACTACTATGTCCAAGTCTGTTCGCTAATATACATAAATGCAAGATAAGAACATAAATATTATTTAAGAATCAGCAGTAAAATTTTATAAAAACCATTCGCATTATAGTGGAGTATATTTCTTGGGGTTCTGACTCAATACGAACAATCAAACAAAGATTGAATCGGCAACAAACGCTTTGTTTTATTACAGTAGCGAACGGACTTGGACACAGTAGCGAAAGTACCGTGTGCAGTAGCGAAAAGCTAAAGTAGCGAAACAACCGGTTACCTCCCATAGTATGGGTTCTGCCCATTTCCCACATGGACCCCACAATATACAGTACATTCAGTTTAATCCTTTACAGTCCATCATTCTTCTAAATGTTGTTTTCCTGATGTTCCCAATGAAAAGCATATAACAAACAAACCATATGGGACAGAACATCCCTTTCAACTAATGATTGGTCTTGAGCAGTTTTCAGTTTTTTTTTTTTTTTTTTTTTTTTAATGAGCCCTTAGAGCACTGGATAAATTGTTAAGGAATTCAAAATGCAATTATCCTGAGCTGCTGAAAATCTATCATGTGGCAACTTGTTTAAGTAAGTGGCCACATGATAGGTTTTCAGCAGCATCTGATTTTGCTATCTTACATCATTGGGCAACTACAGTAGCCTGTAGGCTCTAAAGGTTAAAATTGTGTGAACTCAAAAAACATTCTGCCCTCCGACGTGTGGCCAGTTTTCCCCGTTAATGTAAGGTACGAAATATAACGCAACATTTTGACACACAATTTCATTTCAATCTATGTCCATCAGCTGTAGATTCTTTTTTCTAATCTTCACTTTCTTTGTCGTAATTAAAACAATTCTGAAGCACGCAGGTTAGATATGAGCAGTAGGATGTGGTAAAAGCAAATGCAGAAGTTAAAGATGCTGTAAGTGATTTTTTTGTTTTTAAACAAGTATTAAATAGCTCCACATTCCGAAAGAGATCATTGATTTAGAGTATCTGGTCCATGACACAGGTCTCTCAGTCACTGTCCTTTGCAGTACAGCAGTACATACAATTCTGGAGTCACCCACTGCCTCTATCCAATCAGGTGAGAGAACGCCACAAAGAGGCCGTTCTCTCTGCGTGTGAACCCGCGAGGTTTCACTGAAATCTGTGACCCATCGGATTTTGTGACATCAGGGGGCGATGGTCTACAGTATCTGTATGTGAGTGATGGGCAGCAGTCGAGAAAAAGAGCATATTAAAAAGAGTGCATGTGACGATTCGGTGAGCGTGGGGCGTCTGTGGCAGTCAAAAGATGCGTGTGGCAAGGCAAGATAGGAATTCTCCTCCCGAGGCAATGATAGCAGATTGCTACTTTATTGTAGAGAGAACCGATCGCTACAAGCCTACGCTGCGGAACAAATGAAGCTTCCGATCCCAGCGCTATGAGAGACAGCGTGCATAACAACCAGTCGAGGAACAGATAGCCAAGGAAGAAAAAAAACGGGATATGGCCAAGAGCCGTGTATATATTGGTGTCGCTTTCGGGAGGTTGAGAAAACAAGGAATCTAAGGGTCTAAAAAGCGATGCACAGCTAGCCTTACGGCTACAGAACAGGTAAGCTATGTTTTATTCTGTAGTAGTTATGCAGTTTTATTAGTCTCGGGTAGTTCTGTTGGTGGTTTTTAATCCTGCTAATGTTCGTTTATAAATGTACTGTCGTCGTTTGTGGCCGACTACAGCATCATTAGCCGTGTAGCAGCAAAACTTGGTAGCAACTGGTATTCATTCTAACGAAGGGAGGCCGTTGTATAACTGGGCAATGGCATGTATTTATATGAGAAAAAATAAAACATGCTTTAACAGGGCTAGCAGAAAATGTTTTTGTATAGATGATGGTGTTTTTTTTCTGTAAGAACGATCTCCTCACCATATTCATACCAAAGTTTCTGTATGGATGTAATGTGTCGTTGGTCCGTGTTTTCAGTGTGGCTTTCACACAACAATCACTGAGAGTGTTGGTGACCGGTGCGCGTTCGCGTGTGGCTTCGGGATGGGGGGCGGGGACTGCTGACTTGGGCGAGGGGCTGAAGGCCAGCTAAAACGACCAAATCAGAGTAGTTCATCATTTTTGTAAAGTGAATAAAACATTTTTCTGAATTGCATTTACTAACCTATTTAATTGCCACAACATCGCATTACGAAGGAAGCAGTGTTTAACCCTTTAAGGCCTAATGCAAAAATCCCAGCAGAGAATCATGCTGCCATGTTTACCATAGTAACCTGTATTTGGGCTGAAGCACAGCTTCTCAGCTTTCAGGAACAGTTGGAATTTCTTTCTACTGCGCAAAACTTACAGTAATTACGGTACTTTCAAAATTACGCGCATATCTGTGTCGGCAACGACAGGTTCTTAAAATGCGCACATGCTGTCCCGGTTTAAATGGGTTAACTGTCAAGGGATTTACTAATTATCCGAAAACTTCTAAATAAAGAAAAATAAAAGAAAACAGATCAAGACTACTCATTACGTAAGTGATTTGTTACTCCCGCTCCAATTTCAGCTGGCTGGCCGTCACACGTGGAGAAAACACAAGCTGCACTAATCAGCTCAAATATGAAGGATTTATTTTCAGTTTTTTGCCGCTCTCCAGAGGATCTAGAAGGTGCCGTTATGTTTTCATCATGTAGAGATGGTAATGTGCAGTACTAGACTTTTTTTTCCCGCCCCGGCCATTTGAAAATTTGAAAAGTGTTTTTCCCTCAGAATCGTCCTCTGGAGATTCAAACCCAGTTCATCTAAGGCGAGGAGCTCTGAGACGTACCTGTATAATCCCCAAACCACCGCTTTCTTTTTCATGGCGAGATAAAAAATAGCAGCATCCAACGGATCGTTGTTCCTCTGAAAAGCTGCCTTTGCCACCTGTTAGGGCGAAACAACAGCCAGAATGTAAAATCAAATTGAATATGATGCATCTACACCAACTGCAATATTAAATGTGTGTCCTACATACATTACCATCTAAATAGACCATTTGTAAAATTACAGAAACTCACTGCAGCAAAATGCTACATTCTAGACTGCACCACCACCATAATGCTGTAACTATGCTTTTAGTTTCCTCAACATTAAGCCAAACACAATTCAAATAGAATGGATGCAATTCTTTAATCTTAAAGACAAGAAGCACCAGTAAATTCACAATAAATGCCGTCTGCATTATATTGCTACTCTACTGATATATAATCGTGCCAAACAGGGCACTGAGGCAATAAGCTGCTTCGCTCTCAAGCAGTGTTAACAATATGAAGTTCATTACGTTAGAATAAAGAGCTTTAACAAGCAAAATAAAAAGAAATAACACCTGTAATGACTGAGCATGATCAGACTGTATCTCTAAGCAGAACACAAGGTTAAGCTCAGCGCAAGAATCACTGAACGAATGCAGCTGAACAGGAATAGCTGTAATTAAGCAATACGGCCCTAACTGCAGTGAAGCGTTTAAAGTAGGTGGAAATAAACCTCTTTATGTGCCCTCCCATTATGGAGGTTGTTGAATCCTTAGCCCAGGGTTATAATTACATTAATCTACCTTATTTACATGTTAAAGCACATGCAGCCATTACCACATGACTGCACTTCTTCGTTGCTAATAACATTCAAGGTTAATTATGCCTCTGTGATCGAGCTGCCAAACCGTGTGTGTCTGAACACTTGACGCAGGTGAAATGAGAGAGTGTGTGATGCGTGCGATGGAGAGGGCGTTTCGGGGTGACGCACCTTCTCCATGCAGCGGCGGAGTTTGTGGGTGCTGCGGAGCCACCAGCCCAGCCCCATGGCTCGGAGCTCCGCCCAGGACGGGTCCTCCTTCTGCAGGGCGGGGAGCGTGTTCAGCAGCTCCTCCTCCGCCTCCGAGTGGAAGGCCCAGGCAAAGTGACTGGTGGAGAGGCCTGCAGGAGCAGAGAGGGACACTACAGTCATTTACGGAGCAGTCGCATACAATGCAGTCACGAGCCGAGTCACAGAGCAGTCGCATGCAGAGAGCCACAGTGCAGTCACATTTCGTGCAGTCACATGCGCAGTCAGTTACACTGCGCCATCATGTATGGAGTCAGTCACTGTTCACCATCATGTATGGATTCAGTCACAGTGCACTTCATGTATGGAGTCAGTCATAGCTCAGATACAACAAAGAAATGAATGCAAATAATTCAATACAAGACTCAAAATGCCACACTCAAACTTACACCAGTTTCCAGGGAAACTGCTTACGTAGGCAAATGGAATGGCACTGAATTCATAACTGCTATTTTTGTTGAATAGGGCACCTAATGCATCTTTGAAGGCACCAAATAGATGTTTTTCCACAGCCTTTAATTTCATACATTCTGAATCAAGCACTTTCGACCCGTTTAATGCCTGTGGGATTCCTGTGAATCAGACTCGATGGCAGCATTGCCTACCTAATCACCTCCATAGAAATTCCCTGAAACGGTGCATTTTCTCTGAATGCATCTCAGCAAGTTTATGCACCATTACAAAGCATCTGTAACCTCAAGCCTAGTGCATCTTCGAAGAAAACTGAGGAATTCTTTTGAAAAATCAACAAATTCATCAGTCATCTTGTTTGCATCCGTCAGGTCAGGGTCGCTGGCAGTACTGGAGACCGTCCCAATATGCCTCGGGTGAATAATGGCAACACCCCTCAAACAACAATACAAGTTTCACATCAAATTAGAATGTTTTTGAATCGTATCAAGTTTCTCAGATTGTCCAAATTTTGTGGTCAGGACATAATACATTCAGTGAGCATCAACACGTTTCCCGCTCTGATTTTTGTCCGAGAGCCAGATGCCAGCAGTTCGCCCAGCCGATGCTCTGACAGGACCAGACAGCCCTGCAGATGACCGTACGGTTACTCTGCGGTGGAGCACCAAAGGTCAAGGTGTCTGTAGTACCGTCTCAACCCCAAACACAGTAGGCTTTAATGAACAGTCTTCCATATCAATTATATATGCAGGGGATGCTCAACTGTGTCATTCAAGTTCTGATATTTCATCATGTTTTTTTTTTTTTTTTTTTTTTTTTTTTTTTAAATCACAGAATTTCTGCGTTTCTAACATTATAATACCTTCTGAGTGAATTTTTATGCAAGACTTATCCCAGTAACCCCAAAGAGACCGCAAGTATCACATTTTACAATTTGAACTCTGGAATCAAACTGCTTCTTTGGTTTACAGCATTTCTATAAAGGATAAGGGACCTCCAAAGGCCGTTAAACAGGTGTAGCTGTAATTCAGCGGTGTCAACAAAACCACGTAGTGAAGCGTTCACGCGGAAATAAAACTCAATTACCCTCTCGTTACTTGGAGTGTGGATCCCTTGGCCCAGGGTCAATAAGTATGTAGATTCACCTTATTTACACTTAAAGGGATATTTCAACATTTTGGCAAATTGGCCTATCCCTATAATCCCTACAGTCATATGAGTAGGTACATTACCTTTAGTTATCCATGCCCGTTGTTTTGAGATTCGGGGGTGGGGAGACACGAGATGCTCAGCGAACATAACGAAAGCGAACGGTACAGGTCCCTCCCTCCTTCAAAACTCATCAAATACACAATCCAGCAGCTCCAAAATGCTCTCATGGACAAATTGTGACCTGCACATTCACCACACAATGAAATAATAATGTATAATTATGTAACACTACGACGCATGAAGCAAATACTCGGAACTACTTTCTTGAGTAACCCACTGGGCCGATTGACACAGTGCGCAGTGCGCACCTCAGACGTTGCGAGTAGCTGCAGTAAACATACGCTTTTGAAATCACTCCGCCACAGCCGGTATGTCTGGAATGTAGTTCCGGTTATGTATTTGCTTTGAAAATAACTCTGTCTCGTAATTATACATTATTATTTCATAGCGAGGTGAATGTGCAGGTCACAACTTGTCCACGAGAGCGTTTTGGAGCTGCTGGATTGCGTATTTGATGAGTTTTGAAGGACCAAGGGACCTGTACCGTTCACTTTCGTGATGTTCGCTGAGCAACTCGCGTCTCCCCCCCGAATCTCAAAACAACAGGCACGGGTAACTGAAGGTAATGTACCTACTCATATGACTATACGGATTATGGCTATCGGCTAATTTGCCAAAATGTTGAAATATCCCTTTAACTCTTTCGCCCCTAAGTAAATGATACAATGTAACACCCTTCAGCCTCATGTATTACACAGTGTGCTATACCATTGAACCCTGGATATAATTAGCAAAAACAAAGAAAACGGACATATATATTGCATATATAATGCGCATGTGCATTCTTTAACTCAAATTTACGACACTGCCCGATGTGTTCTCTGAATGCGCAACAGTTCAACCCTTTACCGGTTGGATTGGCGATTCAAGTGCTGGTTAAGCGATCGAAATAGTCAGCGTCTCAAGTCTCTTAAATTACATCCCAGTTCCCCGAGAATGCATGGAGGAAACAGGAGAGAGAACAGATGAAACGAGGACATGTGTTTCAAGAGACATGAGACGTCCTTTCCTCAGTTGCGTTAGGCTATATGAAGCAAAGCTCGTTTCTGATGACGGTCTCGGCTGGATCTGTTGGAATATGATCTGCGGGAATTGGCACACATGTAAATCGTGAATTAATCGCAAAATTTAATTATCAAAGTATGAAATACAGTTCAGCCGCCGCATGCAATAGGCTATACCACAAAACACGGCATAGGGGAGCCTAAATTTGAACTTGGGTAGCTTTTAAAAGTGTGATCGAATTTTTTTTCATAAAATATTTAAGTTCTCCGGTTATTGACTGCCCCTAAAATTTTGTTGCGTTGTTGGCGACCCTACTGATAATATATGATGTAGATAAATTAAAAGCCAATTTTAAACTCAGGCATTCCGGATATCTGTACCCTCATAAGAAAAAATAAATCACACTCCCTCGATATAAAATCCATTTATTTTCGGACGCATCCACGAATCTCCGTTTCTTTTCCAAAATGTCAATATGACGCTGCAGCGGCTGGACGGGTCTACGGGTCGATCTGTACTTGGCCGCTGTGGCGGGCTATCGCGTTGAAAGGCATGAAATTATCAGCCCGCTGTAGCGGGCTGTCGAGTTGAAAGAGTTAAAAACCAAATTCAGTTCGACATTTTCTTACATGCAAAGATGCTTCCACTAGGGTCAGCCTGCCTCTCAAATATCACCCACTTTATTATCAGCAAATACCAGTTGGACTGAACTCAAGATTCTCCCCATCAACAATATGTTCATCAGCACCTCTTTCCTGAGTTTTGCATGGGGATCTCCAATTCTCAGTTAGTCTGGCAACCTTTCAAAACATTGTGCCGAAAGTCAGCACACTTGAGTATTAGGTTACATAGGGCAGGCTGACAACAGGTTTGGCTGAACAACCCAGAAGTGAGTACAGTGACTGAAGGTCCTCCATAGTCCAATAAGAAAAAGCACGTCAGAAACCCTTCAAAGAGCAGGCTTTCTGGAATTTTTTTTTCTCCATTATAAGCAGAGCTAGTTACCAGTACTGACCATTGCATCAACGTTCTACTGTTCAGGCAAGGATATATTTATTTGCCTATTTGTCATGTTCACAAACAGACAGCTATCCCGTTGACATTATTCCACCCGGATGCTAAATGCAAATAGTCAATTCTTCTCATTTTGCTTTTATTGTTTACCAAGTTATGTAATCTGAAAGGTGATGTAGTCCCCAAAATTGTAGAAATATAAAAGAGATAGTTGACTGCTTACCAAAAAAAAAGCCATGAATTTTTAGTACACACTGCCTAAGCTGATCATAGTCCATTGACAAAATAAATTTTCACTGTGTAGTGAAATTTTTGAATTGGTTATTGACATTTGATGCTGTGAAAGAACATGAAATGCCTCAGAGAACATTATGTACAACTCAAATAACTTTTGACAGCTTTTCCAGCATTCTCAGAACTTGCAAACCTTGTTAAACTTGAACAAAGTTTCCGCAAGGACACCTTAGTCTGCAGGGCTTCTGAACTCTCGACAGCTTACTGCGCCGAAGGCGGAGCGTTCTGGCTCACAACACATGCTGCGTTTTCCCTTTTTTCCGCCGTCCTACCTTGGTGGAGCAGCTGGGCTCGATGTGCTGGGGGCAGGGAGGTCGACAGGAAGGTGTGGAGACGCACGGCCAGGAGGAACTTCAGTCCGCACTCGTCCAGGGTCTCGCCACCTGTTCGGTAGAGAAAGTTCCGGAAGGTGTTAGACTGCCCAGCGCTCTCCAGGTCTTTGCTCAACTGGCAGCATCTCAGAACAAGCAGCACCTTTGCAAGCAAGAGAGTGCTAAAAAGTTATTTAGCCATCACTTATATCCAAACAGTTGCATCCTCATGGGTAATGAGATTAATGGCCGGTTTCCCCAGAGCAAGAAGTGCTCAAGGGCCCAGCAGCCAAAACACCAAACTTCCAGGTCCTGCTCAGGCAGGAAGGCCATGGTATCACAGAAGAACCAAGAGGTTCTGGATCTTACCTTGTCCCTTGCCTTGGCTCTCCCTGATGTCAGTGCTGGTGGTGGCGATGGTGTCGGCCAAGGCCATAAGGGACATCTGCTCCATCCGGGTCAGCCCCGGCAGGCTAGAGTGCAGGAGGTGGCTGGACAGGACCTGGGCGTGGTCTGGCCCGAAGAATGTGGGGCCGTATTGAGAGAGGTCGATGACTTTCGGGGCTTCCTCCTCCTGGTCGCTGTCCAGGAGGTCCCCTTCGCCGGGAGGTCCCGAAGCCTGGAATAGCTCATCGTAGGCGTCAGCCTGGCTGGACCCATGGCCACTGTCCCCGCCCACGCTGGCGGTCTTGTCTTTGGCGCCACCCTTAACGGTGGTGTCGTCATCAGCCGCCAACAGCGCGTAGAGCGGCAGTGGCGGGACTGAGTCAATCTCGGTGTAATCAGGGTTCTCCGCCTTGCCAAACACCTTGGGGTCGCGGGCGGTGCTCCCGCTGGCACTGATGGTGAGCGAACGGAGGCGGCGCTCGTGATTTCCGGCGTTATTGTCCTTGAGCGCCACGATCTCGCCGGCGATGCACTTGACCAGGTGGGCGAGGATGGCCTTGGCGCGCCGTACCTTTCCCAGGTCCATCAGCTCCAGCAGCTGGAAGGGGTGGTACTGCGGGAGGGTGGGGAAGAGGTGGTGCGCCGCCTCAAACAGCCCCGAGTCCTCCATCTCTGCCGGCAGGTCGTATGCCGTCCGCTTCCCACTCAGCTTCTGCGCCAGGCTGGTCATGGACCGCGGCAGCATCTTCCTGGGCGGAGCGGGCTTCTCTACGTTGGGCTCCAGAGGTCTGGCGACCGCTGCTGGCTGCCACTGCGAGTAGACGTGCATCTCGCAGTCCATTCCCACCACCAGGATGCCGTCCCGAACCCAGGACAGCGAGACGGGCACGGGGAGGGCGCCCTCTACTGACGACACCAGGTCCACCGAGCGCAGGAGGACGAGGCGGGAGGAGCGCTGGACCACCGCCTCCCTCGTGCCCTCGCTCAGGCCCAGCTCGGCCGGCTTCCCCGAGAGCGGCCCAAACATCCGGAGCTTGGATCCCACCCCAACCGTCAGAATGTGAGACCCGTCCTCCCGCGAGACCCAGTCAAGATGCACCTGGTACGCCTTCCCGCGTACGGGGGTGACGCTCATATCATCCAGGCTCAGAGTCTGCTCCAGGGTCCACCGGGAGCCGCCCGAGGACTCGCACTGGAACACGGCCACTTGGGTGGACAGGCCTCGCCCCCCCTCCAGGGGGCAGCGGTACGCCACGGCAATGCGGCTGGTGTGACAGCAGCTGAGCTCTTCGGGCCATCCCGGGACGCCGATGGCGCTGCTGCTCGGACAGCCCTCCTCCACCAGCAGGGGCCACTCCTCCCAGAGGTACTCCGCCTCTCCGGGGCCGGCGGAGTCTGCCGCGGTCCTGCAACGCCAGAACCGCACCTTCCCGTCCGCGCAGGAGGTGGCCAAGAGGTAAGGGGCCCTACCCGCGGGCTGCAGTGACGAGGAGCTCAGATGCCCTGCAGACGAAAAAAGATAAACAAGATTTAAAACTGAATTCTGCTCCTCGGTGCGATCACTTTTAAACACTGGAGACACACGGCTCTACAGTCCTGATGGTTTTAACCCTTTGAGCGCCGAATACGTTTTCAAGGAATTAAAAAATGTTGTTATCTTGAGCTGTTGAAACCTATCATGTGGCAACTTGTTTAAAAGAGCTCCCTTTACGGGAGCTCTTTTAAACAAGTTGCCACATGATAGGTTTTCAACAGCATCTGACTTTGATATCTTGCATTGTTGGGCAACTATAGTTGCCCACGGCGCTGAAAGGGTGAATTTAAACTCTAATGTGGCAAACCTGACTCGACTATATAACAGCTGAATGAAATCCCCGGCTGTAGAGTGAAGTGTGCTTTCCAGCAGTGCCACACAGGACGCTAGATATCAGCAACAGAGTTGGTAAACACAGCTCTGTTGACGAGTTAGTAAGGTCATGAACAGTCTACTCTCGAGCTATGTACATTTACTCGCACTACATCCCAGGACAACCTACTAACAGACGGCCAAACTAGCAGAGTGTCCGTTTCACATCTAATGTCCAAATACGCAGCCCAATTACACATAAAATGCAAGTATTTTTATATTTTAAATCAGTACATTCAAACAAGAAAAAAATGCATATTTTAACTATTATTAAAAAAATGGCTTGTTTATGACATACAACTAAATGTCACAGCAGCTGGCTGTCGAAATAACAGTAATGAAAAATGAAGTGAAACTGGAGAATATAAGAGGGCGTGAGAGTGTGAAGATGCTAACGTGCTAACGTCGCGCTGACCTGCGGAGGGGGTGACCCGGATGACCTCCACGCCCTCGGGGAGCTCCAGCTCCTGGCTGCACACCCGGCGGGAAGCCAGCGTGAGGCGGCAGGCACTCTGGAGGTTGGAGGTGCGGCGTTTCGGCCGAACTGGGGCGGGGGAGCTGCCCGGGGAATCGGGGTAGAAGCCGAACTGGGGGCTGCTCAGAGGTGCAGGCGTGTCCGTCGGAGTTTCATCTGACAGAGAGTGATAAAATTAATGTACTCTGCCTGAGAATGAATATGGAGCCTTCGGAGTCTTCAGTGACATAAGTGAACTCGCAGATACTGAACAAAGTAAAGTGTAACCTTCAACAGAAGACGACCTATTGTATTACGCATTGTACATACTGTATCGAAAGTAATTTGATCAGCCTCTTTTCACCTTTTCAAATGCTATCGTACCAAAATATCACCTTTTGAAGTGCATCAGCGCTGCCACCTATTTGTGAAACTAAATACAGCACTGAATTTATTCATTAGGGGTGCATTTCCCAAAAGCGTAGTTGCAAACAAGGTTAGCAACTTTCACAGTTCGTCCATTCACAGTCAGTGGTCCCAACTATGCAAGTTAGCATCTGTGCTTTTGGGAATCGTGCCCCAGGTCAGTCAGGCACTTGAGCAAAAAGCCAGCTGAAGTGACTCAATTTACCTCAGCAGAAAGTGCCAGCTTGTTTCGCGGTGGCATTGCGTAGGTTTAAGATACCCACCTACAGTGACCTGCAGGGCAGCGAGCTGGAGTTCCCACATGTGCAGCAGAGATCTCCCGCTCCGAGCGTGCTCCAGCACCACCAGGAAGAACCGCGCCGAGAAGCCCTGCTGGCTGTGCGCTGGGAGAGGGCAGGAAGGTCAGGCCAACCGTTTACGAGTCAAACTGACAGAGCACAGGCGTTTTACACCACTACTGTGGAAGCCTCAGTGTATTTCACTAATTCACATTCAAACTTGTGTCTGCCTTTCAGTGTGTAGTTACAGCAGCATAGCCCAGCTGGCATGCTTATTTTTCCCCACAGACAGTAAAAGAAGAGGATGGCGGGATGACGCTGTTCTCAACGGGAAACCGATGAAGCTCAATTGAACAAGTTTTCAGTTGAGCACCATTCCTACTGCGCAGGCTCGAAGTCAGATCACTGACGTAAACCAATGTCCTGAGAAGCGGTAACTCCTCTGGTAGATGTACCCTACACATAATTCCCCGGAGCAAGCAATTGCCTCTCTAAGTATAGTCTGATTCCGTTTGATGTTATTATGTTTTGCAAATTATTACTTCATAGGTACTTCACTTCGTTAGCGATGTGGCTCAATCGTCTACTGTCTATGATTTGTCTATGGGCTTCTGGTCTAAACAGTACGGTTATTTACCTCCTGTGCGACAGAAAGTCGCCGGCATTTCACGTCACTTTTAGCCTAGACTGGTGCCATCGGCTAAAAATGCTTACATAACACTACATACGAAGTAAAGACGTCCGCTACAAAATGTAGTCTCTCTGTAGAAAATATTGTCGCTGACATGAAGGCTCATAATGTTTTTAGTGTAAAGTTATTTGATGTCAAAAGTCAGACAAAATGAATGGAGGTGAATGAGAAAGCTACCGCTAGGTGATCATCTGCTATCTTCCAGAGCGTTCAATTGAGCTTCAACTTCCGGGTGTATTCCTACCCCCTTGATTTTTCCTGACAAAGTTTTACCATTTCCGCTCTCAGCCACACTTCAGCCAATAAGATTGTACCGAACTGGAAATGTAAGCCAATCAGACTGTGCGTAACCGGAATGTTCCCTAACTCGGTTCTGGAAAATAATCCAGCGCCGGGCTGGGCATTCAATACGTTTTGCTTAATATTCGTTTTGCGAATATTCGCGTCTTTTGCATTGACTTTGAATGTAATCTGTCGTGCGAAAAATTCATTTCGCGTCCGGTGTGAAAGCGGCTTTAGGCTTGTTCAAGCAAGAACAGGAAAAATATGAACAGGGCTGGAACAATACAAGATGTGCGCACATCTGTTCATGGTGAATGGTTTGTAGGGACACACATGCGGGAATAATGAGTTCTTCCCTTGTTTCCGAGTGCATGCTGCTGTGTCTCAGAGAAAATCAGCACAATGCTGACGTGCTGTAAATTCTCTCCAGACTGTACATGATAAAGAGAGCCTCCCCACGGTTTGGATTATGCATTTATGCATTTTTCCTCGACGGAGGCAGCCTACCCGTCTCGTTGTGCGGGACGTCTTGCGTGGGGTCCTTCTCGCCGCCCAGGATCAGGTCCTCCTCAAACACGTGCAGCAGCTGCGTTCGTTTCCCTTGCTAAAGACGCAGAAGCGGACTGCCGTCATTTCACAGTAAATCCCCGTTATATCACGCTTACGTCCTTCTACCGGCCGTTAAAACAACTGAACTGATTCGAAATGAACTGTATATTAAAAGACACCTGGACACGTACATGAGAGAATAACTCCCAAGGAAAGGATTTACTTTGACGTCTCTCATTCAGCGCAGTCAGTAAGCATTCAGACACTCACACAAGTTTCGCTAAAAGCACTGTACTCCAAAAAAACCATATTTAAAAACAACGTGCATAAGGTTTAAGGACAGACTGTCGACTTCAATTCGCGAGAATTTACAGCTACACTGCCCGGCCAGAAAAAGAAGTTGCCGTTTGGATTTAAAAAACAAAAACTCGAGCAAAAATTGTCATTAACTCATTATTGTCGTGATTAATACGCTTCAGCTGATAAAAATTCTTTTAATCCCGACTGATGCAGTATGTAGCTTCTCATTTCTTACACAGCCACGTCAGAGGACATATTATCCCACAGTTGTGGGAAAGATGATACTCTGTTCCAAAAGGGGAAGATAAGTGGCCTGTGTCGAGCAAGCAGAACTACAACGACTGCTGAAATCAGTGGCACTGGGTCAAGAAATGTCCGGTGCATTATTAAAATCTGGAAGGACAGTGAACTGTCAACTTCACGGAAGAAATGGGCCAGTAAGACATAAATGAGTGTGACTGGAGATCACCAAAACACCTGGTGAAGTCTCACTGAAGAAAACCTACAGCAGAACTCAGGGTTATGATTAATCGTGAAAGAGAGAGCATTTCCTCCCTTAACATGGGACAAGAACTTGCAAGATTGGGACCGAACAACTGGGTGACCACAAGAAAGCCACTTTTTAGATTGGACTGTGGAGCTATGTAAAAAGGTCATGTGGTCTGATGGATCCAGATTTACCCTGTTCCAGACTGATGGGCATGTCAGGGTAAGACAGGAAGCCCATGAAGCGATGCCCCCATCATGCATAGTGCCCTCTGTACAAGCCTCAGGAGGCAGTGTTATGATGTGGGGTTGCCTCAGTTGGTCAGTTCAGGCTCAGCAACATTATGCAGCGATAAAATGAAGTAGCAGACAATCTGAATGTACTGAGTGACCAGGTTATGCCGTCAATGGATTTGATGCCAGTACAGGCATATTCCAGGATAACAATGCCAACATTCATCAGGCTCACATTGTAAAAGAGTGGGTCACTGAGCATGAGGAATCATTCTCACTCATGTACTGACCAGCACAGAGTCCTGACCTTAAACAACTGACAGTCTTAGGATGTGCTGCAGAAGGCTATACGAAGAGGTTTGACTCTCCCATCATTAATACAAGATCTTGGACAAAAATTAATGCAACTCTAGTTCGAAATAATTGTTGTAACATTGCAAAAGACTGCTGCAACAATGCAACAACGAATACATGCCAAGATCATAGCTAACGGCGGCCCAACAAAATTTTAGCGTATGCAACTTCTTTTCCTTGCTCAGGCTGTGTACACTGTGCAAGCCGTGTAGGAATCTGAGCTGTTTTCATGCAGAATCTTTGGCCAGTTGCTTACAGATGGCACTGTACCAATTCAGCAACAGACTAATTCAGAGTTTTGCATTTTCAGTACTAATAACAAGAAAAAATGAGAAGGACAGAGCAGTTTAAAAACATTTTCAACATCACTGCACACAGCATGAATTGGATGACATCATACTATAGTAAGTGAAATTTCCGTAAGATTTAGCACGATGTTCTTTCCAACTAATGAGTTGATTCACACACAGTCATTCAGAAAGTACACGTACAAACTCAGTGATGGCTTCCAGCTCGATGATGCAGCCCGGTCTGGCAGTCGATTGCTGACTGATGATATTAAACACTTCTCCAACGTATTTCTGAAATTTAACAGACAAAAGGTCAACTTCACAGCAAGATCTTTCTCCGTTTTTAAAAAGGCTTGAAATTTTAAGTACAGCTAAACACCTTGGAGCAGGGTTGGGTTCAATTACATTTTTCAATTACAATTGATTACAATTACAATTACTTTCTGGACAGAATGTTCAATTACAATTACAATTACTTTTTGATAAAAAATTCAATTAAAACAAGTGAAAAAAGTAAGCAGAGCTTACAAATACCCCCGACGTCCCCAATCATGCTTTTTCCGTTGGTGATTATAGAAATTATCGCAGTCCGAAAATCAATTTTGACAAAAATAACAACACATCTATGACACTTAGCACTGCACCTCTCCATATGTTAGAAACTATGTGTGGCAAATTTGAAAAGAATCCATTCAATAATATTCGAGATATCAATCAGACAAATTGACATTGAACCCACTTGAAAATTTCTAAGTCCAAAAACAGGAAAAAGGCAATATTTTTGTGAGAAATCTTCCCAGATGGCCGACACTTAGCACTGCACCTCTCCCTGTGGTAGAGGATATGTGTGCCAAATTAGAAAAGAATCCAATGAATAAAATTAGAGATATCGATTGGACAAATAATGTCTTCGGACGGAATTCTTGGTATATAACTGTATACCCCTGACATTTCGTCATTGGGGGTATAATTAAATTACAATTACGAAAGTAATTGACTACAATTACTCAAATTATAATTGCAAAAAGCAATTGAACCCAACCCTGCCTTGGAGTGCCATTTTTCAAATGTATCCAAACGTCACTGCAACTGACAGAACCCAAAAAAATCGCTGAAATCAGGGCCTTACTGAAATTTCCGGATTGGAGAGCTCACTCAGAAGCTTCTTGGCATCGATGACGGCCTGGTACAGCCTCAGCGAGTGACCATCACTCGCCACGAAGCAGGCACTTGGAGAGTTACCATAGACACCTGAGGAGGACAAGAAATTTAAATAATGCTGGACTGGTGGCATTCTTTCAAGAGCAATAACAGAAATACAAGTTACTGATCAGATATTCAACTCCACCCATCTGCAAGAGACAAAGCAGGCCAGGCAAACACCATACAGTGCGCTAAAGGGTAACTCATCTCCATCAAAAATACATACGGGTGACAAATTAAAAGGAAAGAAACCTGAATAATGTGTAGACAGGCATAAATGCAGACAATTCCATTCATTTTCCCGGCATGGTTTGGGTCCACTCGTCCCCTTTAAGACACAAGTGTCACTGCAGATCAGCGTACAGTTATTCTGTGTGATCACCTTTATATTCTCTGATGAATTCCTGGATGACAAGGGCCCGAGCCTCAAAGGCTCAAGGGGTCACTGAAGGGCTTTATGATTATGAAAATGATCCTAAGCATATGCCACCACTTTCACAGTCACCAGATCTCGAGTAAATTCTGGAATAATGTGTCGGGCAACTCCCTCCGTCACCATCTCCAAAACACCAAATGAGAATATCACCTGGAAAAAAGGAACTCCATCCCTGCAATAAAATTTGACACCTGCAGACTTTGTGCCAGGGCGTCTTCACGCTGATCTGGCAGCTTGTGGAGACGCAACACCTCACCAGGACTGTTTATATCGACTTTTCCATTAAATCTGTCACCCATCTGTTTAGTCCGCAAACCAGCATGAGTAAAGACGTAACCAACCACCCTCTCAAACTCTCCATCCCAGCCAGAAGGGTAGTACCTTACTTCTAATACAAAAATCTAAGAAGAAGAACAAAGGGGCTTGAGTTTGCACCAATGCCGCTCTGACCGTTTATGATTGGTTATGGTTGAACGAAACCCAGCCTATCAAAGCTTGAACCACCTCCTTCCAGGAGGACCGCATTGAGGAAGTCCACGGGATGGACGTTACTGTATATCGTGGAGAACCATCTGATTTGAAGGAAATACTGTGCTGTTGCCCTTTTGCTTCTTCTGGTCAATTATACTGACTGTTGATCCTCAGCTAACGGAGGTATGAATTCATAACACTGAAGGCTCGTTCTCGGTATGAGTCAAGCCAACTAGAAGGACTTACATAACAGTACATGAGCAGTGACAATACTGCAGCCATGGGTGTTCTCTCTCTGGGCTAGCCTGCTCATAAACATCGAGAAGATGGAAAGGTCGTCCAGCCAAGCAGAACCTCCAGCAGGTTTACAGCTGAAAGGAAGAGGGGCCACAGAAGCCGTCCATCAGGCTATAGCTGATCACCGAGGAAACAAACTCCCTCCCTGGAGACCCATCATGCAGTAATATCTCCATCCAGCTCCAACAGAGCACACTTCTATGCACAGCGACAGAGATTCTGACGTGCTTCTGGAGAGGTCACGTTGTGAAGACCTCTCTTCTTGTAGATTACATTTGTTTTTAATTGACCTGCCTAGTTAGGTAAAATGAACCTCTAAAAGCAGCCTGCATACACAGCGGGCCCCAGGACTGACGTTGAGAACCACTGCACTCAGCACCGCTGCCATTCTAAATATTGGCTGAAATGAGAAGTTTCAGGACAGTAGACCTCCAGGAACAGAGATGGAGCCCAGGACTCGGCCAGAGGCGAGGCGGAGGGGGCACTCTTACCCAGGCAGTTGCTGGGGATGAGCGCGGGGAGCCAGGCCACATTGGAGAAGGCGGAGGCGTGGAGCGAGTTTATCCTGGCCAACTCTGACACCCCGCCGGAGAAAGACAGCGGCCCCACAGGGTCCACCCTCCACAGGATGAGTTCGCTGTAGATGGCGTTGGGGTCCTGGGGCACCGCGCCCACGGACACGCGTCCCGGACGGGCTGAGGGCGGGGAGGGGGCGGCGGCCGGGGCGGCAGGGGGCTGTCCGCGGGCGTTGTGGTGCGAGGTGGTGAGCAGCAGGGGCAGCAGCGAGTGGCAGGCCAGGTCGTTGAGGTGAAAGCGGTGCCCGCAGTAGCGCGACTTGTGCGAGACGCTGAGCACGGTGGAGAAGGCCGACTCCTCGGCAAAGCCCACGGCCCACTGGTTGAGGGAGCCGTCGGCGTGTTTGGAGATCATCAGCACGTTGGGGGTGAAGATGCTGAGTCGGGGGACCCCGGGGACTTTCCCGGGCCCGTAGGCGAGGGTCGCGGCCGAGGACGAGTGCGCCAGGCCGGCGGGACGCTGCCTGCCCTGCTGGATCGCCAGCTCCACGTTCTTGTTGCAGGCATACATCACCACGCTCCGGCTCAGCGAGTTAGCATCACCCGTTGGAAAGGCAACCGGGATCCGGGACACGAATGACACCTGTAACACAGGGAGAAACAATCCATTACCAATTTCACAAAAAATCCCTTACCAAACACATTACCACAGGCAGAAACAATCCATTAGGCACAAACAGTCCATTACCACAGGCAGAAACAGTATATTATTACCACATGCAGAAACAATCCATTAGGCACAAACAGTCCATTACCACAGTCACAAACAGTATAATATTACCATATGCTGAAATAATCCAATACCACAGGCAGAAACAATCGATTACCACAGGCAGAAACAATCCACAACCACAGGCAAAAAGAGTATATTATAAACACTGGCTGAAATAATCCAATACCACAGTTGAAACTATCCATTACCACAGGAAGAAAGAATCCATTACCACAGGCAGAAACTTCATTACAAAAGGCAGAAACAATCCATTACCACAGGCTGAAATAATTCAATACCGTAGACAGAAACAATCAATTACCATAGGCAATAACAATCCATTACCACAGACAGAAAAAAATCAATTACCATAAGCAGAAACAACAATCACTGCCAGCTGAGACGTGACTTGCCACAGGCAAAATAGCCAACTGCCAGAGGTAGAAAAAAGAATCATCACGCAAGACGAACTACTACAGCCAGAAATAACTGATCACAGCAGGCAAACCGAAATTCAGTCACCACAACCTGACTCAATCGATTACCACCGCCAGCAAAAATCAATGCGCAATGGCAGGAACAGCAGATAAACACAGACAGAAAACATTAGGCCGTCCCCAGCAGAAGAACACAAATCACCAAAAGGCAGAAAACAAGTGATTACTGGCAGAAGAATCGGACAGCCTTTAGAAGAAGGCATGAAACAGTCGGTCGCCACAAACACGACATATCCATCCATAAAAGTGTCATTTCTGAGGAAAATGTGAGTCATCGCTATGCAGAAACTGTTGAGAATCATATTTCAGTATTACTCCTCATATTCACCAGTAAATCAATAATCATGATCTGTAACCATATTATGTAAGCAGCAGTAAAAAAAACACACACACACACACACACACACACACACACACACACACACACACACAAGCAGTTGATTCCTATGGCCTTGATTAATATCTGTTCAGTTGATTCAGTCTATATCTGTTCAGTCATCAGCATTATTCAGTACGATTCATCAGTGATCATACAGTTATGCACGCTTGCCTCATGTTATTAGTTTTGATGACAGCAGCACAGCGATATGTGTGATATATCTTAGAAATATGTATAATCAATGTTAGATTGTGAGAGGGGTGTAGTCTTCTGGTTTTAGTTTTCAGGGCACGTAGAAAGTGTTTTAAGGGAAGGGGATTAGGCCCCCTGAACCCTCTACAGAACAGGCGGCGGCGGGACTGCAAAGCTCAAGTATGAATTGACATACTGCCGCGGTACCGTCTAGTCGGTGTGTTTGTTGCATATAAGGTTGAAGGCAACACGTGGTACGTGGGCGACAGTGACACCTAGCAGAGGGGCGTTGGAGACGACCTCTGTGAACAGGCGAGGCTGGTGAAAAACGGTCAAAGTTTCTATTCCCATAGCGAAGTGGGGTAGGGATCAGACCGTCGGTTCCCACCTGGGTGGCTGGTAACCACTACGGGATTCGGGGATCGCTATCGACTGGGTCACCGGCCGGTCGGGTCACAGATGGCAGTAAGACCACAGAGAGGGTGGCCGCCGCGCTCGGCTCAATGTACAGTCAGGCCACCACAAGCCAAAAGCGAATGCGTCAGTCGGTGAGTGGTGCTTCTGTGATCGGTGGGCTTTGAAAAGACGACACCGGGAAGCAGAAGGCAGAGTTCTGAACCTGGGGGAGCCCGGGTGAAGATCTCTGTGGGAAGGGATCTAGCCTGGAACTGTGCCCTGGGAGAGGGAGGTTCGAAGGATCAATGTGGCTTGTCCCAAGGACAACCTATGACCCATTTAGAAGTTCTCTTAAACAAACAATCAAGTGGTCTAGAAGTAATTATTTTGCTAATGATGCCAACCAATGAGAAAAGAGAAAAACAAGTAAGAAGCAGACATCACGTTATTAAACCAGTATAGCGTGAGAGGACAGTAAAACCATATTTGGAAGAAATTTCCCGTGATGAAGGTATAAAGATTGGGTGTGAAAAGTGAAACATCAGTTCTTCTTCTGCAACAAGAGCTTCAATTTGCACTGGTTCATATATCTGAATAAAGTCTAATTTTCTGAAGAGTCTCTCTAATTATTTGAAGGTAAAGGGACCTCAAAAATACGAAAGCGTGTCTGAACGGGAACCACGACAAAACAGCCCATTCTTTTTATGTAATGAAGCCCCGAGAGATAATGAAGGAGAGAGACAACAGAAGGGGCGTGTCCCGCGCAAGAGGCACTATAGCAAACTTTATTTACATTTCAACCATCTGCAGCATTGTGTTCCAATTTCAATAGGCCCTTTTAGATGACCTTGAATGGCCTGTGAAAACAAACCCTGTCTGTTTTATATTTGATGTACCGTCATGCTCATGAATCCGTTTGGTGGTTTACGCACATACCACTACATCAAACTTTACAGTAATTTAAAGTGAGTGCAGTTAAGACCTTTGCAGCAATCAAGCCCCCTGAATGCGAAGAGCAAACAAAACACAAATAAAAAGCCTGTCACACAAGAACATAGTTCTCTGCAACATCTGGACAGCAGACATGACCTCACTAGTATTATGTGGCAGTTAAATGCACAACTAGTGGTGGGCCATACATGCCTGAATGTGCCAGACCTGGGTCACTGACGGAATTGTTTCGGATCCAAATGCAGTTCAGCGCTCTACAGGTCTTGACAAGTGTTTTGACTGAATAAAATGCTCTGAAGAAGAGCACAATGCTCAATGCCCGTCCTGGTGCTATTCGAGATTAGCTGAGCGCAGGAAAGCTTTTACTTCCAAAACAAATTTGTATTTGACACAGGAATGTGATGCGCCCTGGCCTACCTGCACCTGCCGGAACATTCCGGGAAGGTACTCGTCCAGCCAGTCCACGTGCCACACCAGCAGGGAGCCGTCCATGGGGTGGATGCTGAAGAGCATGTCAGCGCTCTTATTCCAGTCCTCCAACAGCGCCTCCACCTGGTGCTCCACCGCCACTGCGGGCAGCTGGACTCCGCCCACCTCTGTGCCGACCCCGCCCGGCTGTTTCCTGGGAGAACTCGCCTGGTCGTCCTCGTCATATCCGTCTTCTGTCGAAAAAACAACGCAAATGCAGCGCAAAAACACTTAGAACAATCTCATGAGAACATATAACCAACAAAGATCATTCACTTTACTTATACTTTATTGAATCCTGTGGGGTAATTTGTCCGCTGCAGTTGACCCAGCCTATAGTTAGGAGCAGTGGACAGCCACAGAGCAGTGCCCGGGGCCCAACTCCAGTTCTAAAGCCAGTTCATTGGTCTGGGGTACCGGCAGGACTGTTCCTAATGAGCATGTTCTCCTGGGTGGGGGAAACCGGAGTTCCCATAGGAAACCCATGCTAACGCGGGGAGAACATGCAAACTCCACACAGAGAGGTCCTGGCCAGCTGGAACTCAAACCAGCAACTTCCAACTGCGAGGCAGCAGTGCTATCCACTGCACTACTGTGCCGAGTGCTCATAATTGGCCAGTAATTCATGAGTCCGTTTACAAGCACGCCAAGAACTTAGGATGCAAATAGTGTACAACTGCATTCAAAGAAGCTAACCAAATTAGCCTCAATGCTCAACAGGGCACTCTTCCCAGTGTTCATTTTTATACTCAGAGAATTCCACAGCAAACTCATGACGGTCACAAGTTGAAAGGTGACAATGTCTCAAAAGACCAAGAGGGCATCACCCCGACAGCCCACTGAAGTTTGACGAAAGGGACGCGAGCTCTGGCCCTACCGTCATCTGATTGGATGGTGAGCTCTGGGCTGGGCTGCTCCAGGCCGCCCCTCAGCTGCTGCAGGAACACCTCCATGGCCAGCGTCAGGTGCAGCTCCTTGTTGTTGAGCCAGTGCACTGTGAAGGGTCCGCCAGGCTCCTCGTCGTCCGACATGCACAGCGAGCTGATGGAGGGCAGGAGGGGAATGTCTGCAACACATAGGGGATCGACCGTGCTCGGCCATGAGGTGTTCGACTGTTCAAAGCGCAAACGCGCACACCTAGCCTAGCCTGATATCTGTAGGCCCTGCGCTGCGTCGGATCTTCAGAGTGCTCGGGGCAATGTGAACAAAGGAATGAGTCCAATCCAATCAAAAAGCGTGTTTCGCATTTCACAAGAAACTGTCACAAGAGAATTTTTACCCCCTCAATGAGGACTGGTTTAAACCCTGACGAGGACAGGCCTGGAGCATCAGAACAAACCTGCCTCAGTGATAGACAGGAGGATCGAGTTAAGGAGCCGGACCCAATGCTACCTGCTCGCTCCTGAGTGCGGAAATACTGTAGCAATCGTCCACAGATTAATGCGAATATTTCAGACTGGGAAGCAAAAGGGCCGGAAACATTTTAAAAAGCCAACTATGCACAGCGATCCAAAATGTTGTCTTGATTTGAGTACGGAGTCATTTGAAGTAAGACCTTAATCTGAAATCGGAGATTGGAAATGCACTCTTAAAGTGAATTCAGACGGTCCTGAAATATGGGCCCTCATTTATCAAATGTGCGTTCACCAAAAAAATGGGTGTACGCCAAATCTCCCGCAAGGATCGGCATTTATCAATCTGAACGTTAGCGAACGGTCCACAAAAATCTCACGCCAGGTCTGACCAGGAGTACGCAAATTTTAAACCAGCGAACAACATGCAGGAACGAGTGCAGCTGTCAAAATGAGTAATAAACCATATGCAGCGATGCAGACGTCATGCTGTTGTTGCTCTTGTTAGTAAAATGAATAATAGGCTGAATAGATAAATAGGCTATATTAATACATGAATGAATGAATGAATAAATAAATAAATAAATAAATAAATAAGACACCTGTGTTGAGAAATTAATTTAACTTATATTTTGAGACAACCTGCTT
This sequence comes from Gymnothorax javanicus, assembly GCA_029692085.1. Classification (NCBI taxonomy): domain Eukaryota; kingdom Metazoa; phylum Chordata; class Actinopteri; order Anguilliformes; family Muraenidae; genus Gymnothorax; species Gymnothorax javanicus. The sequence goes on from CM056194.1 coordinate 8,153,805, forward strand.
GTCAGGCCAGACGGCTGACAATTACAATCAATTTGATTAAGCGCAATGCGTGGCTTGGCAGATATGCAGTGTGGTTTGTCACATGCTCATCCAGTCAGATATATGCTGAACAACAAAAGAAACGAAAGTTAATTAAAGGCAGACTGGAAAATAAGTTTGCACGTAATTATTTTCGAAAAGCAAATTTATTACTAGCGCGTGCACATTTACACTCGTTTCATCAAACTTTTCTTTATTTTGCGGTCAGTTTGACTGAGTAACCATAAGAGTACATTGACTAACTAGCTAACTTGCGTTCCTTTTATTGCTCAGTATATATAGGCCTACGGACACTTTGGCCATGATCACATTTTGACAATGGCAGATCTTCTATTGTAATTGGAATAAGCTTCTGTTCAATGTGTGAGGAGCTTTCGGCACAGAGAAGATCTCCTCCGGGAAAGTGACGAGTGGCTGCTCGTTTTGTGTGGCACCCAATAAAATTTCATGGAGTAATACTAATAAAAGTACAATGAAGAGTGATCTCTGCAGACTGTATTCTAGCAATTACCCTCATACAGCTCCGATCGAGGCGGTGGGGACTCCCCACCTATCAGTGTTGCCACGCGCTACTCGAACGGTGGCAGCTGGAGGTTTGAGCCTGATTGGCTTCCACCGGTCTGTCCGCTGCCGCGCCTGAGCACCGCAACCCGTTTTTTGGTGGCGATCTTAAAATCGGACCACTTTTTTCAACCTACATGTAAGCATTTGGATTGTCAATCATGTAGGCTATATAACCTGAAATATCATGGATCTATAAATTGAATTTATTAAGGCTGATGTTATTCGAACTTACACGTGTGGCCAATGCTGAATTTTTTTCTTGGCCACACTTATAAGTGCGCCATTGATGACCATTCAAGTGCCGCTTCTAGGAAGTACCGCTTAAAATAAGTTTGGCCAGGAAAAAAAAATTAGCTTTGGATACACTTAAAATAAGTGGGGGCAATGGAGAAATGTGCATCTTGGCCACACTTCTAAGTGCGTCTAACGCGAATTTCCATGAATTTTTGTGCTTGGACGCACTTAAATAAGTGCGAATAGTCACTTCTATTTATTAATGAATTAAATCAAACTTCTGCTGCACTCCGGTTTTCCACCTCAACGGTGTTTACCGCAGCAGCAATAGTTTTCCAAACTGCAGCCTTCTGGGCTCCCTTTATGCCACTCTTAAGGCTTCCAAATAAAATCATTTTGTTTTTCTCCACCTCGGATGTGATAATTTATATTTCCTCCTCAGTGCAGTTCTTTCTTCTCTGCCGTCTTTCAAGAGTCCATGTCGTAAAGTGGGCAGGACTATGCCTCCCGGAGCATGAATTTATAGGGGCGTGTCATGTAAATTACGATGGTTTCAGCCGCCAGATTTATCAATGCCCCGCCAGTTTTACACCGAAATCAGCGACGTACACACTTTTAGTAAATCAGACGTGACACCTGGCGAACGCTGATATTTACACCAAAATCTACACCAGATCCTACACAAGTTTGATAAATGAGGGCCATGGTCACTATCTGAATTTAAAGTGATCCGAAATATAACATGTAAATGCGCTAAATTCAATGTGATATTATGCAATATGACCTTAATCTGAATTCAGAGTGATCTGAAATCTAACCTTAATCTGAATTCAGTGATCTGTATTATAATCAATGTGAATTAATTAGTCTGATATTTAAAATAATGTCCACGAAAAGCTCCGCAAAAAAGATTCCCATCTGAACACTGACTTTTTTTTCTGGGTGTGGCGTAAACTTTCCTTTTGCAGGGTTGACATTAACAGAAATGTGGAGGTGACACAGATCACAAGTGCTTCCATTCAACAGCTGCAGGGTCAATACCAGCAGCAATGTGCTGCTAACAGCTTGTGCTGGTGCTTATGTTTGCCTGTAGCAGGGCTAATGCTAGCAGTGATGTGTAAATGAGAGTCTATGAGTGTTTGTGATAACCTGTGGCAGGACTGAAGCTAGCAGGAGGTGACCGTGTATTGGCTTTTGTTTCAACCTGTAGTAGATTTGATGCTAGCAGTGATGTGCAAATGACAGTGTATCGGCGTTTCTGTTCACCTGTGGCAGGGTTGATGCTACAAGCGATGTGGAGGTGACAGTGTATTGGCATTTGTGTTAACCTGTGGCAAAGCTGATGCCAGTAGAAATGTGGAAGAGAGTGCATGCTTGTTTGTATTTACCTGTGGCAGGGTTGATGCTAGCAGCGATGTGGAAGTGACAGAGTGCGTTGGCGTGCGGGATGGCGTTGATCCAGTGGGCGTGGTGTCGGTTCTGTTGATGCGGGAGGAAGCTCATGTGTGAGGGCTGGGTCCAATTGCGGGCTGGACCTTTCCACGGGTCCTTCAGGGGCAGCTAAAAACCAGAACCAAAACAATCTTAGAGTTATCAACAGGACACCATCCAATAACCACACAGCAACCGTCCCAGGATCGTGGACCATCCAGGGATCCTGCCATGTCTCTGTTCAACTAATTAACCAAGACAGCAGACTGCCCTGATTAGTTTCGCTTTTTTGCAAATCGGCCAATTTTGGCAGTCGAAAAAAACCACCGATTTTACTTTCAGAACCTGGATTTCGCTTCTGACAGGCCGCAACAAGATGCTAGTGCGCTACTCTATGATGTGGAATGGGCTCTCTTGCATGGTCCAAGAGAAATAATGGTGATGTTTTTTCTCAAAACCAGGGGCTTATATCATATGGCTGAATCACTGAGTGAGCAGGATAACTACATAAAAACCCAAAAGAACACTTTTTACTTCAGTGCATAACCCCAGTATGGGAGGGACCCTGGTTTTACTCAGTGCAGTGAGAGCGCGAGTCACATGGAGAGTGATACCATATGAAAAGGGAAGCAGTTATAAAATGGATCCCACAAATGAGATGTGACCCTTTCTGTACAATCATAGGTTCAATGTGACTACAAACACATGGGACTTCGATTTGCTGCCGAACTTGTTGCGCGCCACCAGATCCACAATTCAGTTTATGAACAAGGCTCATCTGTGCGGCTGAATTACATAATTATCCCCAAAGTATGATTTCTGGCTCCTGTGCCCACAAAACTGAGCATGTGACGATCAGCACTAACAGCTGGCAGTGAGCCCAGCAACGGGCCAAACCATGTGACCGTTGGCCACACCCCTTTACTTCACCCCGCAGATTAACCCTTAGACCGCAAAATGCAGCTATTGTTACACAATGATGCAAGATATCAAAATCAAAGCTGTTGAGCACCTATCATGTGGTGACTTGTTCAAAAGAGCTCCTGCAGGGGAGGTCTTTTAAACAAGTTGCCACATGGTAGGTTTTCAACAGCACAAGATAATTAAATATATACATTTCTAAAAATGTTTTTCCGCTGTTTCAGGGTTAATACCCACAGCCCCCAGCCTGCATACTTGGTGCAACTTGGCAGTGTGGTAGAAATCCACAACTCAGGCTCGCTCTGTGTTCCGCACAAAAAAATAAATAAATAAAAATCACATGACAAAAGGCACTCGCATTCCTCGGGGCACTTTTATCAATAAACAAAAACTGCTAGTCAGCTGGAGCGCTAGCGTCGTCACGGTAACAGCACGACAAACCTATTCACTCCAAGCTATCCCGGGAGTTTTGGGAAGGTGTTTAATGTGTTGCCAGAAACTATGCAGCAGTACTGCACTGGGCCCTTATCGAACCAGTATCGCCTTATTTTTATCACCCCGAGGTTTTATTTATCTTTGTAATGAAGCACGTAGGACTTAGAGCTGTAATTCGTGACTTAGCTGCTCAAGTCTGAGGCAAAGTCCTTCGTCTAAGAGTGCGATTTCTGATGGTTTAACCAAAGGGAATCACGAGGAAAAGAAATTAAAGGATGCATTCACATACCCACAAATACTACCTATCCATCCACTTAGTTCACTCATTGTAATTCACCAGGATGAGTCAAACCACTGCTGACCAGCATAGCTTCATGGTTCTCAATGCACTGCATCCGACCGGTTAAAAGCTCTATGTTCCAATACAGTGTAACTTTCCAAAGTGGAAACGTAACTTCCTGTCATGTTGGAGTGAACTGCCCCCATAACTGTGTCCTGTTGCCCCTCAGAGCTCCGACACCACAGTTGCCCCTCACCTCCAGGCTGGATCTGCCCTGAGTCCTCACGCCGGAGGGGACCCTCCTGATGTCCGCGGCAGCGACGGGCCGGAACGACTCCCCGTTGGCATGGCAGCGGCCGTATCCGGACAGCAGGCTGTCGCTCGGCAGCAGAGTCTCCGCCCACAGTCGGCACACGCTGTCCTTGCAGCAGGTCAGCAGCACGTTGCACACAGAGCCCCTGGGATAGGAGAAAGGGGAGGGGCAAACCACCGTCAGCTGATCACACTGAGCACGCTCACAACACAGCACCAATCAGATAACGGCATGTTCTGGAATCATCGTCAGACCAACAGTGATATTATTGGGAAAAACTGACGGTTTTGCTTGCGTTGCATGAAAACATCTTGATGTTAAAAGATTGAAAGCTTTGGGAAAAAAAAAAAAAAATTTCACATTCATTTCAGAGTTATTTCATACACCAGGCATGTTATTCAGAGATACTGTTAAGAAACTGGAAAAAAAATATGTTTCTACTGGAGCATTTTCATTGCCAATATCACAAAGGACTTACCGAGGGTAAGCAAAAAAGTCAAAGGAAATAATTCAGTGCCAATGGAAAAAAAAACACCAGGAATGGTTCCCAGACCACAGGAAAAAGAGGTCAAGATACGCACACAAGAAACAGCGGAAAATAAAATAAGCCAAACTAAAGCCAATGGGTGATAAAGAAAACAGGAAATGCTGCGTCAGCAATTATGCCAAATTAGAGTCCGCAAAATGCACTACCAACGGGTGAGTGAAACACCATGGAAAGAAAAGTGGGTTTGATGCGTTGAAACCCTGCATGAGGCCCTTCTGAAGGGTGAACAGTTTACTGAACAGTGATAATTACACCTAAAGGTAATTAAAGCCACAGAGCAGCAAAACCCGGCGAGAACGCTCGACGAATAAATTAGTTTGTCACATGAAAAGCTCCCATGTGAGAAGTCGCGTGCAATAAATCTTGGAAACAAGTGGCCGTACAGCAAGCTATGTCCCAACTGGCAAAACGCAAAGATAGACTTTCTTAATAGATACCTCAGCTGAGGAACAGATTATGCATCTGTAAACAAAATAATGGCGCTGCCTCAGGGAAAGGAGCCACTGCATCACACATGACTAGTCCTGGAGACCGGACCCACAGCTGTATGTGTGACTGATTCACACCAGCACACAGGAATCACTGGGACACAGTCCCAGGCAGCACTTGGAGCGGGTGGTTGAACATTCGTCAAGTCAACCAATGATTAAACCAATATGACTAAATAAAATGTCTGAAACGAATCAGCCCTTATTTTGCACCATTGACCAGAGATGGAAACTACAGAGGTTAAAGAGTAGAGGGTCAAGTCGCTCATTTCTTCCACGAATTACATCCACCACCCAATTTCACTCATTACTTCAGCCTTCAGGTGAGGAAAGCTAATCCTGGCAGATCCAACAGAACACTGGGACGGAATTTGACTTTTGCAGCTCTTGTCGACATCAGGCTGAAGAGCTGTGCTGCTGTAATTAGAAAATGGCGACGGTAGGAACACTGGAGAGGACCTTTGCTTTTTGAATGTGGATTTTAGACCTTTTCTCGGATGCACACCTGGGCATGTACTTGCTGGTCTTTCTCCAGGAGAAGCCCGTGACCGAGCGAGGGTGGGCCAGGTAGATGAAAGAGAAGTCCAGCTCCCCCTGGGACGAGTGCTCGGGCGGGGTGAAGAGCGCACCGGCCCCCATCTGCCACCGGGTGGTGCTGTACCACACCTTCACCAGGCAGTCCTCCTGCGGACAAACCTCGCAATGTTATGACCACACACATAACATACGTCCAACATAACTAGTACACCACACATTATCAGTCTTCCGTCTGTGAGAAAAAGCAGTATACTGCAAGCACCATAATCTTTGGGACATTTTTTTTACCTAGCTTTGCATGCTACAATTTTTGATTTGTTATCAAACAATCCCCAAGCACCCAGAAAATAAATGAAAACTGGCCACACCTGATAATGTTGAGTTTTTGGAGTTTCTGTAATGGTAATTTAAATGAATGATTGAAAACAGGTCGTGACCAATCATTAATTTTAAGGGATGGGTTTGAGCCTCCCCTATCGCCAGTTCACCATATATATATACATATATATATATATATATTTAACTTTAATTATCTGTAGTACAGAAACAAGCTTCAATGCACTTCAGAAAAAAAAAATGTTCTTAGGTCTTACACCTCATTGTATTGCCCCTATACCTAAATGGAAAAATATGGAAAATATGGAAAAATATGTAACCACACCCCCATCCACAACCAGACCCCACCTCCCCCACCCACAAAACAAGATTTCAGGTACTCAGTTTGGGTTGTCTTGAGCCCAGACAATTCAAATCCTTGCTAAACCCTTGCACCAAAGAAAAGATCTGCTTTTCCAGCATTTTAATTTCTTTGCCAATCAAACTGTGCTGTGTCACTCTGCTGCACTTAGTTTACGGCTTGTTGACTTTTGATCTGCACACACGACAAAGGCAATTTAGCTGTCATATCACCATTCTTTCCATGCTTCAGTAAGCAGGCTTCCGTGCGCAGTTTAAATTTACTTGACAGCGAGTTCCCCAGCACGATACAGTTTACTTTTACAGTCAACTGCACGAACAGTACAGACGTCAATCAAGTATTTGGCACAAACAAAAGGGGAAATTCCAACCATTCAATTAATGAGGTTTTTTTTTTTTTTTTTTTAATTGAACAAAAAAAAGAGGAAGAGTAGATAAAAATAAAATCATAACTGTCATGGTTTAACCCTTAGAGCTCTGAAATAAAAAAAAATGAAAAAAGATCATTAAAAATTATCTTGTGCTGTGAAAACCCATCATGTAGCAACTTGTTTAAAAGAGCACCCCTGCGGGAGCTCTTTTAAACAAGTCGCGACATGATAGGCTTTCAAGAGCTTTGAATTCGATATATTGCATCACTGAGAAACACTAACTGTATTGAGCGTTCCACGGGTTTAACAAGAGGAGAGCATTCATTCTGTAAGCAATGACTAATGGCAATGACAGCGCTTCAACTTTGCCTTTAGCTACAATCATTTTGCTGCGACTGACCTCAGAATCAACCCAGGAAGACAGCACATATGGAGCACGCACAGGCTGCAAGCTTGTAGTTTGTAATGACATAACACAAGCTTAGATATGATATGACCTCCTGCTTAAGTCAAGCATTGCAAAAAGACCGTCACAACCGCAGCCAAATTTTGCGGGCTGGTTTACATATCTGCAAATGAGAGAACGTGCTGCCATCATCCAATCCGTTTGAGTCTAATCCTTTAAATGTGATCCAAGAGAAGTGGTGAGACACTTCACATAAGCCCATGAATCCAGGCGAGCGTGAAAGGGAGGGCTTATCTCATTACACGCCGAATAATACAGGTCTCCCACAGGCCTTTGAAATGAAAATCACTTTTTGGTTTATATGCGGCTCTGCGCCAAAAGCAGAAATGCAGCCTCGCTAACAGGCAAAAAATTGAATTTCACAAAAATACATTCTAATTTATTAATAATTAAAAAAAAAACCCATATTTTCTAATATTATGCTTTGTCAAACAAATGCACATAGCTTGCCATTTTCCATAATACATTTATCATGATGTGCATTTAAAACTTTGTTCGGTTTAAGAAAAGAAATATCATAAATTCCCATTTCTACAGCTTGCGTCCACATGCCAATAACAAATGTCCTTTCTTAACAACCCAATATGGTAAAGCATAGGCCAAATAAAGTCCTGTCATATACAGAGCTCTAAGAGATAAACTGTTATTAAAACAATGCATGAACGAGCAGTATCCCTCCAGCCATTTTACCCAAATTAGCTTGCAAGTATTCATATTTTAACATACATTGTGTGGAGGCGGAGGTTTGTTAAAAATTTATTGAGGTACCAGAAATGAGGTTTATAAAGCATGATAAAAGATGACTCACCTGCCCTGCTGTTGCAAAGAACTCCCCTCCAGGCGAGAACTTCATTAGGTGTATCGAGGACGCGGTTCTACAAGAGCAGAATAATCATCACACCTCTTACCATCGACCAAGTACTTCACTACGAAATTAAAAAAGAAGTCCATCTTACCAGCATTTAATCTTAAGACCAGTTTTGATTAGCTTTTTTCCCACGACAAAAATTTTGCCACTGCGGTCAGATAATTTTGACTTATTTCAAGATTTGGCAATGGGCAATAAAATTTCACTTGGCAGGCACAAGGTAATTTAAAATAAGCAAAAATGTTCTACTTGAGAGAAAATCCAAGAATTCAAGTCTCGTTTCTCGACAGTTGGTCGCCCGGTGACCGACGTGTATTCCTGGACTCCCTAAAGCAATCGCGGCCAAAATCGATAAGCTTCCTGACCTTACCACACAGAAAGGCCCACGCAAAATATGAAACAAATCAGCTGAAATTTGTGGCCTGCAGAGTGACCACAAGCAAATTTCTTAGGACACAGCGGATGTGCTGTGACGATCGCAGATCTATAGTATCCCCAACTTGTTATCCGGGAATACAATAAGATTAAAAGACTTGTGATACAGACCCTGTTTGCAGTGTTGAGCTTAAACAGCGTATATGAAGTGGTGGATCTCTATGCCAACATATCCCATTCCTCTCCTCCAGTACACTAGGCAAGATCAAGGTATTTGATGAGGTCCAGCCTAAAGGAGCTGTGTCTTGATTATTGAGCACACTCAGAATTTACATCCCAAGAAAGTGATTCTGCTCGTCTCCAAGCCATAATCTGAATCCATCCTTGCCAATCCATCCTCACTTTGTACCGTATTTATGCATTTTATTTACTCCAGCATAATGATTTTTACATTAACCCATTTAAACCGGGACAGCACGTGCGCATTTTAAGAACGTGTTGTTGCCGACACAGATATGCGCGTAATTTTGAAAGTACCGTAATTACTGTGAGTTTTGCGCAATAGAAAAAAATTCCAACTGTTCCTGAAAGCTGACAAGCTGTGCTTCAGCCCAACTACAGGTTACTATGGTAAACATGGCAGCATGATTCTCTGCTGGGATTTCTGCATTAGGCCTTAAAGGGTTAAGGAGCTTTCCATGGAAATTCGAGGATTCAAAGTGCCATTTTAAGCGTTAACCAAGAGATGCAAAGAATATAAGCTGGTTGCCATCGCCAATAATCATTTAAATCGACAAATACCATCTAAATTTTGGCCAGCAGTTGAGCGATTTACCGCATTCAAAGTTGTGAGCGTGCGCAGTAATCATGACACTGCTCCTTTAAGAAAACCTGACCTGACTGAGGAAGATTATTCTGGGGTGTGCTGAAAATGAATCCCATCAAACACTCAGTTCCTCTTGGAGCCAGTTTAGCTTGTTTTCGCACACCTCCCTGCCCATCTCTTCCCAGCCTCTTACTTGCATTCCCAGATACATCTCCATGGTGGTGGCTGAGGTCCCATACTCATTTCCGCCCGCTCATGGCCGGAGCTGACGTTGGACCATAGCTGCAGACTCGAGGACCCAGTTAAAAGACGGCTTCCTGGTCAAAGACAGCACTGCCTTATAATCAACTAGACCAACATCAGCTGCATGCTATAGGTCAGATGAGTCAAGCCAACATGCTGTGGGAAGATCTACAGCCCCCACAAGATGGCCCACAAGGACCACCGGATTCCCCCCTACCTACACTTGGGAGACAGGTGTGAAGACCCAATCAGACAACTGCTCATGTCGTGCAGCCAATCAGGCGCAGTAAATGTTAACTTAATAACTCCAGGGGAAATAAACTCAGGGCTGGATTGGTGGAGCTGAGCCCTAGATCTTTGAGCTCAAAGATGTTACTTATACAGACTGAATTAGAAAAGCTCAAATTTGTGGAAACAGCGTATTTACACATGGATTAGGATTCTGATCATTCAGGAAAGGAGTCCTCACACTTAACCAGAAAGGGCTGGTGTGGGTGTAGCCTTTCATTACAACTAGGGATGCACCAAAATGAAAATTTTTGGCCAAAACCGAAAACGAAAAATGAGAAACGCTTGGCCGAAACCCAAAACACCGAAAGAAATCACGCCAATTTTTAGTACCATTGCATTTATGGCTATGATTGTGTACTTACCTAACTAAAGTCAAGGCATTGCAATTGCATAAATTAATATTCATGCTTTAAAGAATAAATCAATTACAAAATTACAAAAATATTTATTTAGCACTGACATTCCAACAAAGCACAATAAAAAATAAAATAAAATTATAGATAAAACGTTTTACTTGGCCCCACTCATGAATAACCTACAGGCCTATAACTGACTGGCCTATTACTGGCTGAAAAATTGTAAAATTAAACATGTTACGTGACAACACAGCAGCCCACTGATTGGTCATAGAGAATCGTCTCCACGAAAGACAAATCGTTTCCGAATTATTGCTAGTAAACTGGCTTCACTTGCCATCATTGAAACTGGTCTTCAAATTGTGTTTTTGAAACGTATGTTGTTTTAGGCAGCTTGATAAATATAGTGTGCGTTGCCTTATCTTTCAAACAAGGTTGCGTTTGTTCACCGAAGCTGCTGCATTTCTGAAATGTGTTTCTTTGCCTGTGACCCTGTTCGTAGCGAAATTAGAAGCAACGGTGTTCCCCTAATTCCCCTTGAGAAAGTTATTATGCTGCCCCTATTTTACTAAAATTGTGCAGAAATTAACTGTACGGGCGCTGATGAAGCATTTTGTTCTTAGAAAAGGTATCACAGATGAGATGACGCATCGCAAAGCAATAAATTCTAATACTCTGCCATCTCCTGCGATTTGCACATACATGTTTTGCCTTCAATTTCAAAGTGAAATGTTTATGAAGCCTGAATGTCAAGCTAATAAACAATAATTGTGTTGTCATGTGTTATTTGCTTCTTTGTTATGAAGGAAAAAAGGTAAATTAACATCCTCGGTGTGTGGTGATTCCATATTTTTTCCAGGGGTTGCAGTTACATTATGGAATACTGATGGCACACAAATGCCTTGAGAATATATTCCCTTTTTCTGTGAATACTCTATGCCTTTTACGGAGATCATTGCTTTGCGTTTTTAGGTGGTACATTATTTCATGTGCAACCGAATCGGACACAACACCAGCTGCTATCATATGCATCAGGAAAATGTCAAACAGAAATTACAATTAAGCTCTCGCGGACTTTAGTGCCATATCGTGGTGACAGTAGTGCGCGTCCCCTGATTTAAACACATACATATTTAACAAAATTGACGGAATAAAAGTCCGGACAGGCGCATGCTGGCCGCCGTTTTTGCTTGCGTCATCACAACATCCTGTTTCGGCCGTATTGTTTCGGTGTTAAAAGTCTTTCGGCCGAAAACCGAAAATGCATTTTTTTGCCATTTTCGGCCGAAAATTTTCGGTGACCAAAAATTCGGTGCATCTCTAATTACAGCCAAGCAGTTACACACCTGATTCTACTCATCAACCCCTAGATTGTTCACCAAGGTCTTTGAGTAGTATCAGGTGTGTAAGTGCTTGGTTGGAATGAAAGCCTGCACCCACACCGGCCCTTTCTGAATAAGATTGAGGACCCCCGATTTAGGCCATGTCAGAGCAAATGGTGTCATGGCTGCACCTGTAGGGTCCCACGCCAGGTTCTGTGCCACCGAATCCAAAACAAACTGTCCACTTTTCTGCCACTGGTACTGCAGTTTCTGCAAGCACAAAATAAGGAGCAAAATAAAGTAAAGCAAAACAAACGAAGTAAAATACAATTATATGAAAATTGTATAATAAAAACGCATTTAACCCATTGCATTTAAATGTAAGCTATTGTTGCCCAGAGATTAAGATATCAAAATCAAAGCTGTTGAAAACCCATCATGTGGCGACTTGTTTAAAAGAGCTCCCGCAGGGGAGGTCTTTCAGACAAGTTGCCACATGACAGGTTTTCAACAGCACGAGTTAATTAAATTTATATATTTTTAAATGTATTTCAGTGCCCTAAGGGTTAAAAATTGTAGTTCTTTAACATTTAACATTTTTAACATTTAACATTGTTCTTTAACATTTACCTAAACAAGCCAACGGCCAATCAGGTGAGATAGTCTGACTCGCTTTAAAATTTACCCATGGGGCAATGCACTGCAAACAGTAACTTACAGTCAATGTTCAACAAAGAAAAGTTAGATTTTAAGACCCATTACAAAACTAACCCACAAGTTACGACAGCTTTTTTCACAATTCAAAGCACAAAAAGAACCATTATATTAGCAGAGAAACAAGTGTTATGAGAACTCACCGAGGAGGCCTTTTCCTTCCGACTGCTGAGAGGGACGGGCTCGAACACACACACGACATTCCCATAGGACGCTGCGACCTGTGACGACGAGGTGAGACATCAGAGGAGAGCGACAGCATCAAAAAAGGCTCACAAGTCCCTCTCAGCACCGGAGACAAACAGACAAAGACAAAGAAGGAGCTGAATTATCGCACGCAGTTACTGAGGTGACCTCAATTCACGTCCCACCGGACCCAGCCACTACAAGACTGGTGAACATTCCGCAGAGCGAAGAAATGCAAGGATAAGCCTATCAGAGGTGAATGTTCCGGAACAACTGATGTTAGAGCTGTTCGTTAAACCCAGCACCAAGAATTATCTCCAGTCAGAGCAACGGCAGAAACACTTCACAGTGGCTATTCTGCCAAATCAGCCCAAGCAAAGAATCCAGTCATATGCAAGGTGTGTGCACCTACTGCTGAACAAGAATGTGTGGCGATGACCTTTTACGGAGGTCAACTGTGGTCCCGTTGACCTTTAACTGAGATGAACTGTGGTCCCGCTGACCTTTAACTGTGAATAAATATCACACATTCGCATTTCTCCAGCATTTTATGCTCTGTGCATTTGTACTGGAACCTTGGGCAGCCATTTTAGGCCAGATCACCCAGGGAATCAAAAGATAATGAATCTCAACGGCCCTTATTGGTCAAAATAAATGAGTAAAAATGCAGCCGCTGAGAGGTTCCGGAACATTTCTGCCGCAGAATACAACACCACCTCAGCTCACTGAAGGGCTTTCCACAGCATCAGAACAATAACGACAGGAGGGTAAGAGATGGAGGCGATAAGGGAGCGACAGATGAGGGCCGCAGGGGGAGGGAGAAGAGGGGAGCGATAGGGAAAATGACAGAGCGCAGACAAAGCGAGAGAGAGGAGAGGTTATCACAGCGGTGAGCCACAGCCTGCTTTCACAAACACACACCCGGCCAAATTATGCCATTCAGAGGAGGCGGCTCGGCTGCGACACCCGCGGGTACGGGAGAGGAAATAAGGGGGGGACAAGCCTCTGCACACCAGGAAACACCCCGTATACACACACTTTCACTGACGAAAACCGTTCGGAGGAGACGTCCCACAGACCTGACAGTATAATGCCTTCCTCGGTGAAACTTCCCTCTGTTTTCTAAGACTGGTCTCGCTTTTCTCAGTCTAAAGATACAGGTGCACCGTGTGCGTCTCTGGGGCAAATGTGAGTGTCGACCCATTTCTTTGTGTTTCTGCTTTCCCCACCCACTTCACAACTTGAGCACAGTAATTTGAGACTAGTACAATGATGTATTTATATTCCTCTATCACACTGGACTCCAGGCACCAGAGCTATTGCACACAGCACTAGAGCACAGGAAGAGAGGATCTTTTATCAGTGTGCATCCTTCAGTCCAGTCCCAGTCAGACCTGGATACAGTCAAGGGTGGGAGCTGATAGGAACGGTCAAAGGCATGAGATTTTATAGAAATGACATGACAAATAAGTCATTCAACAAGATTATAAGTATACATCTATCTACAGTATGAATCTTAATTTCTCCTTCGTTTGAGCTCAAAAAGCCAAGAAAACCTGTCAGTGAGGTGAGAATATTTGACCGCCTTCAAGATTTGCCAATAAAATCTCAAAAAATAAAAATAGAAATAGTTAAAAAAGCAACATAAAACAAGATACTTCTTTACACTGCTGAGAGAAAAAAAAAAAGAATTTTTAGTCTTATGACAATGAAGCTTGTTAAAAAGAAATTTTTGCAGCATCATGTTTGTGGGATGTAGAATTTAGGAGGAGAACCACATGAGCAATTTTAACCTATGAATACAAACTGGCTCTGAAACCATCCATTTGCAAATTTAATCACACACTTCTCTATTACAAAGCCTGGGCTTCAAAACAGAGTGAAAAGGTATCGTGACCTTTCCAGACTGGCCGAGGAAATTCACTCGCCTCTCCGCAAACATCGGACTTCAAAAGGCATCGAAACAATCGAGCACGACCGAAACAAAAGCAGCCTTTATGATAATCAGGACGTGTAGCTGGGGACACTTTCCATCCCTCTCTCAGCCAGAATGGCCCATGGGCAGCAATGCAAAACACATCAGCAGGATCAATTCTGTGTTTGCTGTGTTACCATTGCCAAATTAAGCAGAGACAAATCACTCTTAATGCTTGCGAACCATAATGGCTCCAGCGTAATTGATGCTGGAAGAAGCTGAACAATGCTATGCCACTTGCTTAACATTTAGAGTGCTAAATGTAGCCACTGTTACTGAATGATGCAAAATATCAAAATCAAAGCTGTTGAAAACCTATCATGTGGTAACTTGTTTCAAAGAGCTCCCGCAGGGGAGCTCTTTTAAAGGTGACATAGACTCAAAAACCGTTTTTACCTTGTCTATGTTGAATGACCGTAGTCTACCCGCATTCAAGAACATACGAAAAGTGCTAGACATTCTGAACATCTCCGTTTCATAGAAATTCCTCTTTTAAAAATGACCGCTAGAAAACGGGCCAATCTGAACAATGCATACATATGATGTCATATGCATCTCACTCCCCCCACTCTCATTCCGTTTCCTCCCCTTCAAAATAATTTGCATACACCCGCTCTCCCACCCCCTACGGAAAGTAATTGCTGCAGTGTTCGTGAAGTTCAAGGCGAAATGCTAAGTCGCGTACCGAGGCGTGCTTTTCCAGGCTGTGGAAGCAGTGTGCAAACGTTCCATAACCTTCCAACCGGAAGAAATGCACGAGATGCGTGGCTGCTGTTCATTTTTAATCAGATTCCCACTACATTCAACCACAAACTGTTACTTTGCTCAGCCCATTTCACCTCTGACAGTTTTATTAACCTGCACAATTTCAAGCCGGCTTCTCGCAGTGTTTGGTGCTACGTAGCGGAGCAGTTCCGACTTTGCGTCTACCTCAACATCAGTACAAACTGTAAGTATCACATTGTTTTTAGAGGGTTTTTAAAACGTTAAAAATAGAATATATTCGTTTTGCTTGTCTAGCCAATGTCGTATGACGTGATTATCACTCAACAACAGCTTTGAAACGAGATCTGAAACAAATCCGTGAAGATTGTTGTTGCCAATGATCCTGCCATGCTCACATTAAGACTGTGGGAGGTCGGCATCTGTGCCTTTAGTTTGTGAAGATGTTTCGCCAGGTGCGTCAACACCAAAACATGTGGGTCTAGCGCATTTTTTAGGATTATACGCCATAGTCCGCAATTATTCAATGAATGCTTATTAATGAGATTCTCACGCGAAATTAAAATCCTTGTGCCTTGAAGTTTCAGTTTCAATTGCGAAAAGGTGAATTTCACCGCAAGTAACATGGAAAGCAATTATGACTTGCTTCGCTTTAGGCAGCAAAGCCAGCCAATCAGCGTCAAGTGCTTGCATTTCATAATGAGGTTGCCAGTTAAACCCGAAAGGTCGCCAAATAGGTGCAAAACAACGCGTTCAAAATCCCCCACCCTAACATAACTTTTTGAGAGAGGTTTTTAGGAAGCTTCTGAGGCATTACAGACCAAACCAAAATTTTGTGGTGTATATGTCACTTCACTGAACAAGGATAAATACCCCATTCAACCATTCTAGGTCACCTTTAAACAAGCTGCCACGTGATAGGTTTTCAACAGCAAAAGATAGTTAAATTTATACATTTTTTTTATTTATTTTAGCGCTCTAAGGGTTAATGTTCAGATGCTACCATGTGGGTTATAATTTCTCAAACACCATGAAACTGCATGGAAATTTCAGCAAAATTATTTCCAGTCACACAGAAGAAAAAAACAACAGTCAAAACATTCCACATTCATTCACTCAGAAATTTCAAACAACTAGAGATTGTTTTTAAGGCAAAAAAAAACCAAACGTCTCCCCCCCACCAACGCAGCAGCCCCTCATTGATGTTCACAGACATTTAGGTAGAAACTAGAAAAGTTAATAACCTCAAAATAGCAAAAGGCACATCAGCACGGCCTGATGCAAATGCGTGCAAATTTTCATGGAAATACGTCAAACGGTTTCTGAGTTATGGTACGGAAATGGTGGGAACACCAACACGGACACGGAAGCGCACACACGGGAAACCGGACAAAAATAACGTCCCTCCTCCCTTCGGGGGGGGATAATGACCTGCATGACTTTTTAATGCATAAATATGCAGACACATTCTTAAACAGTGTTAGCATAAAGCTTGATGTAACAGTAGCATTAGAATTTTACATGTCAGCGGCTGCAGGTCAGGGTTATAAGCAGGAGGGCCGACTCATTGTTGCTCAGTCACAGAAGTGACTGGCTGACAACACGACAAAGTCGCAAAGGCTGATGGGACAGCAGAGGCTCACAAAGCACTTTTCATTTGTCATTATTCAGCTGCAAATTTTCAGCCAACCACTGTTCTGGGGGTCACAGTAAGTTTGCACACGTACCCCACCACAACCCCACCACATGATTTCACTAAAGAAATCTATCACGGCCGGAGCCAGGAAGTTAGAATCTTATTACCCCCAAATCCGGTAGTGCAGCTCATGGTCAAGGAAAAGCCCTGCGGACTCTGTGGGGTGCGTTTCACAAAACCGTAGTTGCTGACTAAGTTAGCAACTTACATAGTTCATCCATTCACAGTCTATGGGTCCAACTATGTAAGTTAGCATCTGTGATTTCGGAAAATGCACCCCAGAACTGATCCCGCCCGATACAGAGCTGCATGCCCATAACGCGCTGGAAAGTGGGAGGGAAAGCCATGCCTTAGAAATACAGCAAAGTGTCTGAGGCCTTCGCAGAATGCAGTGCAGTTTCTCACACAAATCTCAGGAACGTTGGGCCCGACCGCCACGGCGAAAACTAAACCAATCGCAAGAGAGCTGCCCCCATTCTGCCGCAGAAAGCCATTCCACTGGGGTTTTAGCTCAAAAAAAAAAAAAAAAGAAACCCACTTTCACACAGAAGAGGATTAATACTGAAGAAAATTATGCAGGAACAGTCCAAGCTTTATGGAAATGTAGGCGACAGAATGAGAAATATTAACGGATAAAAATTGCCAGCAAGAAAAATATGTCTGCTCCATTCAGTTTAGTCATGTACTGGCAGACAAAAAAAGACTCAAGAATAAGCAATAAATCACAATAAAAATGTTTTAACTTTTGTGAAAAATGATAATTACAAGAAACAAACATCAGACCATCAACACTGAACTTCATAACAGAATACTGAGGTTTGAGTAATGACATGGCTCTTTCAAGGGTAACCAGGTCGAAATGTGCATTAAAATACACTCCAGTATTTCCACAGACAGCCTAAGCAACATAATACTCAAATTCTACATCAACTTACATAGATCTTAGAAATAAAAAGCCTTTGCAATCACACCTGCAGGTGAGGTCTAAAAACCGAACGCGATACCAATGACACGTAATGCTGAAACCCATGTGCTAGTTACATGCAACCTTTCCCCAGAACACAGCCCACTTACACAATTACCTGAAGCCAGTGTGCTAGATTTCACATGGGGTGCTGAAAAGCTTTAGGTCAATGGACGGTTTAGAGTCAATGCCCATTTACAGGGACACATCTAAATCCCAGTCTGATCAGTCTTCATTCAGATTTCAAGATGCTGGCCTCATCTGTTTTTTTATAACCTGACTTGCGTGTTTTAGCACCCTGACACTGCAAGGCAAGACAGCAAAAATGCTCAAATCCTAACAAAACCAGAACATTAGCGTCCTTGGACACGGATGCCCCCCACTGAGAGTTTGTGAAGCCCCTAAAATTGCGAAGTTATCCAATTTTTTCAAACAAATATGAGATGCGCACCGATCTATCTAGAAAGCAAGCTTGTTGAATTCTGTCCAGTCGTTTTTGAGGAGAAGGGATTAGACAACATCCCCAATGCAATGCTGTACATACACACCGACGGACAGAGGTTAACTCTATATGCCTTTGCCATACATGACAGAGCAAAGAAAATGCCCTCTCCACCCCATCTCTGCCCCAAAAGAGATCAATGCATCAAATTAAGCTCTTGCAACACATCACCCACCATCTTTCGATAGAAAGCCTGAAGAAGAGTGCCATCACTGTGGAGATGCAGGCAAGCACTGCATGCTGGGAGGAAAATAAAAACAGTGACTCAGCCTCTTACCTGACCCCCCAGGGGAGAGCAGTCCACACAGCCCACCTGGATGTTCCCATGTTTCGCCCCAGGAATGATCTGCAGCCTCTCAAAGTCACTGCCCAAAATCACGATGTCACAGCCAGAGGCATAGGCCTACAGAAGAAGACAGTGTGTATAACAAGCACCAATCAGCCACTCTCATTCCAGGACATTTACAGTTCTTTGCCCACAAAATCAATCAATCAAAAGGTATTCGCATAGCACATTTCACGAAGAATCAGCACAACATGTTTCAACTTAAATGCAGGCCAAACCCCAAAGAGTAAGCTAAGGCAAATAGAAACTCTACACAATACAGGAAGGGCATCCTGTGTCCTGTATTTTGGAACAACTGTTGATTGTGGCTTCATCTACACTTGAGAAATACCAGTTCTCCCCAGTTCAGCCCAGCTAAACCCAGGAAAGCGCACAGAGCTGGTTCCAAATCACTGCCTCATCATTCGCATACAAGTCACAGTCTTAAACCGCACAAAACAGATGAACCGGAACGCAATCACATCTCCAAACACATTAACCACATTAATTAGAACTACACTAAAACACTAAATAGAATTTTCAGGCTTGCTGGGCAAGCAAATTAAAAATAAAAATTCAGTTTTTATCCCCCGCTGGAGGAAAGCCCAAAAGGAGGATTATGTTGTGGCACAGTCCATCTGTCCGCCTATCCATTTGTCCGTATCTAGAAGTAGTTGGCTGGTAAAATCAACTCCTCCTACAGTTTTCAAAGGACATCCTCGAAACTTTGCTGATATGCTGCCAGATAGACTGATGGTGCGCATATTGCTGTCACAACTCCGGCGAGGGATATTGTGCTCTCAGAGCACTCTTGTTTAGCAAGTTTCTGTGAAAATTCGCTTTTCTCCACCTATCGAAATGCAATGGGCATCATACAGCCTACTACCAGAACACATCGCCATCACATTCTCAGTTTAACTCCACCTGCTATCACAAAAAAACTAGAATGCGTTTTTACTCGTAAGTTTCGTTTAGATCATGCAAATGATTTTGGAGTTACGCTGCGCAAACGAAGGGGGAACGCCGACGCGAACGGGAACCGAGCCTAAAACAATGTCTCCCCTCTCCCTCCGGGGGGTGGGTGGGGGACACATAATTTAGCAGGTTGAGAATCATCTCCTACACAATACAGCATGCAGCCTTGCAGGAGAACTAAAAGGCAAAATGTATAGGGCATATTACTGGATACATGAGTTGAGTGGAGGTCATTTTGAATCGACAAAGTCTTACCTTCCCAACAGAGCAGAGGGCAGACACTAAAATAGTCTGCCATTGATCTTTACCAAGGGAAGCGCTGGGCGAGAGCAGTATTGAATTCTCTGATCTGGAGCCTACAGGAGGATTTCTGAAGGATGCTGTAAGGCTCGCATGACTCATAAGTTCGAGGATGTCACTGTAACAACTATTTTGGATTCCACCAACAAAAATGCGCATGCACGAGTTACTCCTGAGAAACATTTCATCGGAGTCCGACAGACAGGTTTGACGGGTGACAATGCCAGTCACGGGCTCAGTAATGCAACGTAATTTTGGCAGATGAGAGCAGCTGTCTAGTAATTAAGATTACATAGACTTCGACTTACCGTAAAAGGCTCGTCGTTTAGGTTTCCTACGGCGAAACAGTTGTCTCCCGGGTTGACAGCCCCTGTGAGGACTTGGTGCAGATTCATGACGCGTAATGCTGTCGGCACTTCCTCCTTTCTCCTCCCTTTACCAGCGTGGCCTCACATCAGGAGTCGCACCCAGGCCGGGCAGGGCGATGTGGTAAATGACATTATGATTTCTGCTCTGGGCTTCCAGCAGGTGTGTCACGGAAAGGTTGAAATGTGTCCCCAAGTTCAGTCTAGTAAACGAAAATCAGCATAAAGCAAGCTACCGAACATACAGACACTAAACACTGCTGTGTCCGAAAAAGCAATCCATATAGTAGCTACTGTTACTGTAACATACTTATCTAGCAATAACAGAATAATTCTAAAATGACAGCTCACAACATCGCATACTACATCACGTTACTTCCATAGATTTCTCGTAGAAATAAAAACGGCACAAGCATCCCACGGGAGAACTTTTCTAAGTTTTTGCAACTGGCGAACAGACATAGTCCATGAAGTGCACATAAAGATAAAAAATAAATTTAAATTTTAAAAATCTCGTTACCAGTGAAGATGCTTAAGTTAACATACCCCTACCAGCACGCTATGCACGGTGGCAAGCTAACAGAACTGATGCTCCAACATTTACGCCGCTTTCACACCGGACGCGAAACGAATTTTTCGCACTACAGATTACATTCGAAATCAACGCAAAGACGCGAATATCTTTGCATTGACTTCGAATGTAATCTGTAGTGCGAAAAATTCGTTTCGCAACCGGTGTGAAAGCGGCTTTACGCAGTGTCTTTCTCGTTCGCGAACGTTAAAACTAACGTTAGTTATTAGTTATATTTTGTCACTGCAATTGACCATAACCTGCTAATCCTGTTAAATCCAGCCACGTCTCACACCAGACAGGTGTGTTTCTCCTAGTGCGGCCGAGCGGACTCTCTTCGTCCCCCAAACACACTTCATTTCCAGCTGGACTCAGGGCGTGTGACGAAACGTTAGCATTACAGCTAGCTAGCCAAGTAGCCAAGGGCTACTTCAACTGGTTTCGTTTTGGGGAATCACGTGATATAGTTCGTCGGAAAGATATATAAAAAAATAATAAACAATTTGACACTTCCCATCAATCATTTCATACCTTGATCTGAAGCAATCAGATCTGATCCTTGATCTGAAGCAATATTCATGACATAAGCCAGCGACAAATCCGAAACTGTTGTTTGAAGCGTCTAGTTATTAGCTAATAATATTAGCCAACGGCTGCCTGACGTTAATGTCAAGCGGTCAAAGGACTTAAGCTGCTTTCACACCGGACGCGAAACGATATTTTTCGCACGACAGATTACATTCAAAGTCAATGCAAAGACGCGAATTCACGCGTTTCTTGAACAGTCATGCGAAAAATTCGTTTTGCGTCCAGTGTGAAAGCGGCTTTACTGATGGCCAAACAGTAAGGCTATTCAAGTTCGCTCTAAAACGCACCTATAGCCATATTACCTGGAATCTCGAACTTGACTTTGGAGGTAAAAACAAGGTAGCTAATCGCTAGCAAACCGCTGACAGTGGAAAAGTACCGTCTGACGCGCTGCAATTAGCCAACATTAGCAAATGAGTAACGTGTCACTTGCTCCTGTTGATGGCCAAGTGCGCTGCCGCAACTTGACTACAAACAGTTAGCCGGACAGCCTGACGTGACTAGCTGGCCAAGTTAGCGGACAACGTTAGTTAGCACACATTGCAAGCTGTGTACTTACCTTGCGTTGAGTGCTCATGGCCCCTACTATGCGAATACAGTGTCGCAGGCTATCCAGGTATTGCTGTTAGCCTGTAAGGGTGAACGTATTCGGCCAGCCAACATAACCGACTTCATGCATTTAATGTTACTCCAATGGCCAGGTTGCTAATTTGACGGTAGCTAGGCACTGAGCTCTCAAACTGAACGTAACAACGCTGCTTGATGCGACGTACAAAAAAAAGAAACAGCGATTATTTAAGATAACACTCGAGCCGATATATGCCCGCAGACATTCAACACGAATAGCAATAATACATTTCAGCAAGGTGAACGTAAAATAATCTCAGACGTGGGATACATGTTTGGTTTGGCTGAGTTGCTGAAGGCAATGCACTGTGGTCCCTGTAGTCCTTCTAGGGGAAAAAAGCTTGGCGATTTTGAAGTCATGTAGGCTCAAACCGCTGACTGTACCCATGGCTCATACTTGAAAATCCATAATCTTAGTCTTTGTTTTGAATTTGAAATATAAATGAATTGACATGCAATCTCTAAAACGATAGAGTAAACTACTGGGAAATACGATTTCGTACAGCCACAAGAAGCTCGAGCACTTACATCAAAGACTGAACATAGACAAAATACTTCCTGTAAAGTTAATTCAAGTCTATTACTTCCGGCTCTTGTCTCGCTTCGCTGTGACAGCTTTTGTGCTGAAGAAACATGAGGCGGTAAAACTGGCAATGAATATGGCAATTCTCATGAATGAGGGACATTCTTTTTCCGAGTGACGCATCCTTCTGTGGGGTTGCGTAATGGCAATTATTTCACTGACCATTCCCCAACATTGCTACATTTTTTTTCTGCAAGCACTTAACAAAAACATGAAAGTTAAATTTTGTACTTACTGCTTGTTAACTGCCTTTTACAATGCATTTTCGTGGCGAAATTAGTCAAATTGAGGGCTGTCAATGGGTTCTGATTACTGGTGCAAAACAGCCCCAGACCATCACGCTTCCTCCTCCATGTTTGACAGTTGATGTCTCACACTGAGGAAACATCCTTTCACCTACTCGACGGCGTACAAAAAACCTGGATAACCTTACCTTTTGTTTATAACTTCTGACAGTTCACAACTTACCTTTGTCTACCATTTCAAGCTATTTATTGGACTGGAACTGCATAATTTTCAATAAAAAGCTGGAAAAATTGGGGTGTTCTAAAACTTTTGACCGGTAGTGTAAATCACCCAGACTCTTAGCATACATAAAATACAACAGTGTTGTAGTGTAAAACTCCAATATATCAAATAGAGCTTAGATTAATGTCTAACTCAGGCATATTGATGGTTCTAGATTGCTATGTTTTTTATCTGATAATTTAATAACAAGAATATAGTCAACTTGCCGTGTTGTAGGCCAGTAGGTTCCAATTTTTTATGCTGGAATAAAAATAAAATAAAAATCAAGTCAAGAAATAGCACTTTAAATCACTGGATATTGTTGCTCTCTTGAAGGTTATGTTTGTTTGTTTTGTGTAATGATTACATTTGAAGTTAGAGGGCCCTTGTTGGTAGTTTTCTGTGGCATTTATCGCTCTGGCTTTATTGAGGCAATAATGAGGTTAGACAAAGTGCTACTGTAGGTGGTTATGAATCCTCACTTCTGCACAGTGTTCAGTGCCTGCAGCACCATGCAGAGCTGCCTGAGGCAAAGACTTAAGTCTCTGGGCACCTCCAGCTGTCTATATGCAATACGTATATCCCACTGACTGTAGAGAGCTTGAGCCTAGGGGAGTGATAGATTGACAGATTGATGGATATGTGTATCATTTTCCTGACATTCAAAAGCATTTTACAGCTGACAGCAAAACTGTTTGTCTGGGAGCCCTGTGGTGGAGAGTTCGAATCCCAGCCACACCATTACCGGCTATGGCGAGAGGTTTGCATGGGCGAGGCAACAATAGGCTGAGGCCTCAGTGGGGTAATAGGGGTTTAATCCGTTAAACTTGTCACTCTGAACACTCTCTAGTGGCCACTCCTGGTTGATCAGGTGCTTACAGATACAAGCCAAATATGCGCTGACTGTGTTACTCCCCATATAGCAATACTGGCCTGGCCCAGGTCTGGCCCACATATTGCACTTTACACAGCCCAGTTCTGGCCCACATACAGCAAGAACAATGGCCCTTTAGTAGCCCAGATCTGGTTTGCCAGCGCTGGCCCACATATGGGCCAGCACCAGGCCAGCTGCGGACACAATCGGCCCACATGTGGCATGTCATCACATAAACGGTGCCATCATCGCCAGACCTGGCCCACATCTGGTCAACATACCACTTGCCATGCCAGCAGTCGCCCAGCAGTGCCAGCTTGAAGCCGGATCTGGGCCAGACCCGACTGCTATTGGGGTCCCTGACAGCACAGGTAGTGTATAATTATCGGTGTGGAATGGCGCATAGAGGAAGGGGGAATTAAATGTGTGGACTTATGGCAAAGCAGAGCTATTGGTCAATATCGCATTTGAGTATAAATTTGTGAAAGTTTGCAGTGGAGTCTGTGTCTTCGTGTGTGTCGGATTGTGTAGCAGTGACCATCATAGTGCATTGTGACTCCACTGAACCTTGGGAGAGATAAAGTTATTGTACAACAATGATGTGTAAACACACACAAAGTCCAGTGAGGACGGTTAAAATCAGCAATATTTTGTCTCGCGTACACCACTCATGGCGCACACACTCAGGAGCCAAAAGCACCATTTTTCCTAACCAAACATGAACACAGAAAACAGTTTCTGAAAATCTTCAACCTGGAAGGATTTTTCCAAATGGTCTGTTTTCAGTGACAGAAAACAGTTTACAGTGCCGTGAAAAAGTATTTGCCCCCTTCCTGATTTCTTACTTTTTTCCATATTTTTTTACATTTAAATGTTTCCGATCATCAAACAAATTTTGATAAAAGACAAAGATAACCCAAGTAAATACAAAATGCAGTTTTTAAATGATGATTTTATTTATTAAGGGGAAAAAGCAATCCAAACCTTCCTGGCCCTCTGTGAAAAAGTAATTGCCCCCCCCCCCTTAAATCATGAATTAACTGTGATGAACCACATTTTTTGAGTCCAATTTCACTAGCCACACCCATTACTGCCAGACCTGTTGAATCAAGAAATCACTTCAATAGAATCTGTTTCACAAAGTTAAGTAAGCTAAAAGATCTCAAAGAGCAACACATCATGCCGCCATCTTAAGAAATTCAAGAACAGATGAGAAACAAAGTAATTGACATCTGTCAGTCTGGAGAGGGTTACAAAGCCATTTCTAAGGCTTTGGGACTCCAGTGAACCATGGTGAGAGCCATTATCCACAAATGGAGAAAACTTGAAACAGTGGTGAACCTTTCCAGGAGTGGCCAGCCAACCAAAATTACTCCAAGAGCACATTGATGACTCATCCAGGAGGCCACAACAGAACCCAGAACAACATCTAAAGAACTGCAGGCCTCACTTGCCTCAGTTAAAGTCAGTGTTCATGATTCAACAATAAGAAAGAGACTGGGCAAAATTGTCATCCATGGGAGGGTTCCAAGGCGAAAACCACCGCTGACCAAAAAGAACACAAAGGCTCATCTCAAATTTGCCAAAAAAACATCTTGATGATTCCAAAGACTTTTGGAAAAATATTCTGTGGACTGACAAGACAAAAGTTTAATTTTATGGAAAGTGCGTGTACCGTTACATCTGCCGCAAAACTAACACAGCATTTCATAAAAAGAGCATCATACCAAAAGTCAAACATGGTGGTGGTAGTGTGATGGTTTGTGGCTGCTTTGCTGCTTCAGGACCTGGACGACTTGTAGTAATTGATGGAACTATGAATTCTGCTCTCCACCGGAAAATCCTGAAGGAGAATGTCCAACCATCAGTTGGTGACCTCAAGCTCAAGCGCACTTGGGTTATGCAGCAGGACAATGATCCGAAACACACTAGCAAGTCCACCTCTGAATGGCTTAAAAAAAAAACAAAACGAAGATTTTGGAGTGGCCTAGACTTAAATCCGCTTGAGATGCAGTGGCATGACCTTTAACAGGCCGTTCGTGCTCAAAAACCCTCCAATGTGGCCAAATTAAAACAATTCTGCAAAGAAGAGTGGGCTAAAATTTTTCCACAGCGATGTGAAAGACTCCTTGCCAGTTTTCGCAAATTTTTGATTGCAGTTGTTGTCGCCGAAGGTGGCGAAACCAGTTATTAGGATTTAGGGGGCAATTACTTTTTCACAGAGGGCCAGGATGGTTTGGATAGCTTTTTCCCCTTAATAAAATCATCTTTTAAAAACTGCATTTTGTATTTACTTGGGTTATCTTTGTCTTATATTAAAATTTGTTTGATGATCGGAAACATTTAAGTGTAAAAAATATGGAAAAAAATAAGAAATCAGGAAGGGGGCAAATACTTTTTCACGGCAGTTTATATGTAGAGAGAAGGTCAAAACACATAGAAAACATAACATTTTCAAAAATGCCCGTGTGCATATGGATTACGCCTTGGAGAAAATAGAGTTTATAGTCCGTCGGTCCAACGGTCTGAAAGTTATACCTCGCAAGTTGCATCTAAGTTAGCTTAAGATCAGGCCTGTTGGTGCAGCTGGCTCCGGGTTTTGAATTTATTCAACCCTCTGTCGGACCTCATGCTCTTTATAGTGTTGCCTGTCATAGGTTACTCCATCCCACATTGGTGCTGGCCCTGCTTGCAGTTAGCAAGAAACCATGTCAAGTGCAAATTAGGTTTATTGCTACAGCTCCTGGGGTAACAACATGCCTGTTACTATTGTTGATGACATCATTAACTTGCACTGCAAGGCAGCTCCTGTCAATGTCTTGTTGCATCATTGGAGAGAATGAGAGCTGTTTGAATTCGAGAAATGCTGTCTTCCCTACTCCATTTGTCCAGCACGGCGGTAAGAGCTATTGCCTTGCCATAAAGAGCTTCTGGGTTCGAATTTAAATAAATGCTCGAAAGCTGCTATCTATAGTTGAATGAGGTTTCACAGTGATCATTCAGCCCATTGCCCTCCGATGACAGCCACTACAGTTGTACCATTTACCAGTATAAACAACTGGATTAGCGACGTGCACTGGAAAAATTCCAACTGCAGTGCACAGTTAGTGACATACTATTACATATGCTGACATTACTGTATGAAAGGCTCCAGAGTCGAGCAATACAAGGTAGTCAATGGAAAATACAATTGGTTGA
Organism: Gymnothorax javanicus; assembly: GCA_029692085.1. NCBI lineage: Eukaryota > Metazoa > Chordata > Actinopteri > Anguilliformes > Muraenidae > Gymnothorax > Gymnothorax javanicus. The sequence goes on from CM056194.1 coordinate 8,181,081, forward strand.
GACTCTGTTTCTGTTTGAACTGTGTCATGCTTTCACCACAAAACTTCTATATTATGGCTAGTTATACAACAGCTAGATTCTGATCACATTAGCAATTCTGAACGAGAAAACTCATAAGAGGACATATAAGTTGAAGTATACAATATAATATATTTTTTGGCAGTTACACAGCAAGTTACAGACCAGCTAACCAATAAATGACGTGAAGGGAAGGAAAAGGATAACTTTAAGGTAAAGTTATGCCAACCTCTGCAGTTTCTATCTCTCCTATCAGGCTACATCACGTTAGCTAACCTCATCAAGGTTATTTGCTAATGTTACAAATGTAACTAGTGTCTATTTATGGACGCTAAACCCATAAAGATAAATAGGCACAGATCATCAATTAAGTAAGACATTTACGTATATATTGTTGTAATTTCCCTCTCAGTAGACATTGTTCCTTTAGATTTTCACATTTAACGTTTGAGGCATTGTGAAGGTATCAACTGATTGCAGTAACATCAGAGTAGCAACACTTGTTTGGTCAAAATGTGCTCTGGCAATTGCAGTCCAGAAACACCTTAAGCGGTTTTCACTTCTCTCCATAAGAGAACAAAATGGGGTCTTTGAGATTGTTACTTTAAGCCTTTGATTGGGTACCTTCAGGCTTGTAGTTTGACTGGATCAGCTGCAAACTTGTGGCCTAACACTGATTTTCATAGATTTTTCTGATAGCAGGCCACACTCGTGCAGTAAAGCATCCCTTTAGCTAATGTCAGATTTTACAGTGGAGCACAGACTTGCATTACTGGGTTTTTAATTATGGCTAAGCCAACAGAGAACCTGATATTATTAAAAGGCCTCTCTGTCTAATTTTCAAATTGTGCAGGAACATTCTAAAGTCTGAATGTAAGCACACATGACTAGTAAAACAGGTGGACTTTAGAGTTGCAAGTTTGATCTTTGATTTTTGTAGTGTTATCAACTGACTACAAAATGTAAAATATATGGTTTTAGTGCTCAATTACCTTATCACAGGGATTTCAGTAGGCAAAAGTTCCAACAGTTACCACTACTAGCACTCAAACGTTGATCATTACTGTCCACTACGGGCAATTTTCAGATCAAAAATAAGATTAAGCAGCAGTATTGGTGCTGGGGAAGGGGGTTAAGTAGTCCACCAAAGCCAGAAAAATCTGGACCATTCATGTTCTTGAGCAGCAGTGTTCCTATTACCTTGGTGTAGGTGGAACAGCATTAGGGGCTATTCGCACAGGAGAAATGTTCATTTTTTCAGTGCTTTTTTAATTATTTTCCAATGGTAACATGATGTGCTAGACACACATCTTTTTACCTTGCATGTTCTCTTCTATGTTTAAATGCCAGGTGCAACCGAACCAACAAGAGAAAGGGCCAGACTTATATTTCCTTTGGTGTACTTTCATAAGCAGTTTTTTTTTTTTTTTTTTTTTAAATTTAACATCTCCAATCCCACCCGAATCTAGAATTCCCAATTAGTGAACTATGCACTCAAGCTTGCTTGTATGTGACCCCATGTTGCCATCTTGGGAGAGTGAAGACAGTTCGCAGCTCTCCTCCAAAGCACGCACCTGGCAGCCACCGTTTTTTTACACTCATAGCTTGAAACTTCGCAAGTTCAGAACGAGGGCGGAGGCTACCCGATCATAAACAAGCTTAGAATTTTACTGACGAGCGCCCGGCTGGCCAACAGGCGAGGAACAATGCTGAATTCAATAATCCCAAACTGGCAGTCGCTCCCAATTTATTTCCCTGCAGCGCGAAAAAAAATTGTGCGCTGCTCTGAAAAGGCTACTGCTTTGCAATGCGGCGTCTTAGTCTAGTGAGCTAACCCACTAGCTTTTCATTAACAGTTTTAACGAGAATGTCACAACATTAGACGCAGTCAGCGGAGCTGTCACTTGTTGTCGTGGCAACGTTTCAATGCTTCTCCTTTTCTATTTGCTACTAAAAGACGTGCGCATATTGTCGTGTCACACATTTCTCACATGTCTTCTGTGTGCACGGCCTTTTAGTTGCTTTTGGACTGCAGTAACTTTCGCACAGTTCTCACGATAGTAGGAGGAACTGCCCTGTTTCGCTGTGGCTGCACTACAGAGACTGTGAATGGCTGTAGTTCTGCTGCATTCACATGGATCACTGTGGACAGTACGCAGGAAATTAGAAGTCAGTATAGTGGAGGAGAACACAATTGACAAATCTGATAAGAAAGGCAATATATATATATATATATATATATATATATATATATATATATATATAGCATCTTGTTACGCAAACTTGATCTCGCCCTTAAAGCTGGAATGTGATCTTTATGGAATCTAATCTTTACCGTCGGTGGAATTCCTCACTTGATGTTACATTAAGCAATTGCAAAAACACAAGTTGGACAGGGAAAATGAAAAATAATTTCCCCAAAGTAGATAAAGATCAATTAAAAGCAAGGAATTATTTTTTCCATCAATGTTGAAAAATGACTGCCTTGTGAAACAGTCACAGAGAAACATAACCACGGCAACACATTGTTTATTCGCGGCAGCTCGCAGCTCCGTCCTGTTTTTTTTTCCCCAATACCCTCTCAAAATTTCCTCTATACTGGGCACTCCCTACAGCAGGGGTGTCAAACTGGTCTGTAAAAGGGCCGAGGGGCTGCAGGTTTTCATTCCAACCCAGCAGAAGCTCACCTGATACAACTAATCAACTGTGCAGGCTGAGATCGGTTTATTTAAATTAGTTGAATCAGGCATACTCCTGCTCTGTTGGATTGAAAACCTGCAGCCCCTTGGCCCTTTTACAGACCAGTTTGAGACCCCTGGTCTACAGTGATCCATGTGAATGGAGTATTAGAGCTTCATTTCAAAGGTGTTTTTTTTAACTCCAACCACTGTGTACTTTCCTATAGGAAGAGGAACTGAGGGTGACATCAGTGTGCATCGATTAGTCAGACACAGAGACACAACAGCTGACATCTTTAGAACATGGATGATTCATCTATAGAATATCAATTAACTGCTGAGTTCATTCAGTTTGCCAGCAAGCTTGCACCATGGCGCACAGGAGGACTCTACAGACAAATGGACTGACACCGGCCTGCAGACTTCACTGGGCATACGCGCAACGGCAGAAATTCAACAAGATTTCAACTCACCCAAGAGAAATGAAAAGATCTTTGTAAACAGTTCATTGAAACTCAGTCGGCATCTGCCATATAGTCAAGCACGACACTGAAATACTCGCAGTCGAAATGGTCTTATTTCACTTCAGTTTTCCTGTTGGTGGAACAAACACCAAAAACCCCCCCGAGGCACGTAGTTCTCAGTGGAGATCCCCGCCAAGTGTTTCCCCTGAAATTGTTCAGTCCTTCCAAACTGCTCCGAGATCGCCTATTAGCACAAGACAAATTTTAGCCACTCTTATTCGAGGACTACGTTAAATACAGTTTAATTATTTGGGGGGAAAAATCTTAAAAGAGGAGCCTGAAGGATATGGTCTTTGAAGGGTGTGAGGGATGGGCAGGCTGGCCAGCTCAAACTCCCTCCCCTGGTGACACTCTGGGGAAGTGCTCACCGCCAGCACACAACAATCCCTCCCTTAGAACTGATACAGGAAATAGCACAGCTCCTGGCTACTGGCACAAACATTTGGTAAAAGTCCACCCTGCATCATCATTCAGATGGGTGATCTGCCAATACGTATGCTGAAAACACCAAAATATGAAAAATAAAGCTGAGAGCTTTCCTGTTTCCGTATGGCGGCTCAATTATTTCGACTTGAGAATTGACACGACTGCCCATTTTGCCACTTATGAAGTTTCAACGCTGAACTATGTTTGCAAGCAATCTCACGAAGGCATTCGCTCCCGCCTCTCTCGAATGTTATTTATTTATTGATTTGTTCTTTGCCAGCCACAGTGGCAGTTCCATTCAGCAATGAAATAATTCAAGCAATGCTTTACAGTATACGAGTGTGGAAAAATTAAACATAAAAGGCCAGATATCAGTACAATAGGTTCAAGACAAACTTTGCCAATCAGTGCTTTGTCAAGTGATTGATTAGTCTTACAAATCAAGCGCCCACAATCAACACCACAGTCTACGGTCAACACATATGATGCTTTTATTTTTTTGTGTTGACTTATTTAATTATTGTCTCTCACAGCATAATTGTCCATAATTATGGACTTATGCCAGTCTTGTTGAACAGTTGTCTTTTTTGTGCCTTTGATATATTATTGAATTCCAATTTACTGCCAAACAACTAATACATTGTAAAAGGAAAATGAAACGGCCCTTAAACAGGAATTGAAACTAATGTGAAACTGAATACTGTGAATTATAATAGCAACAGTAGGCGATGACTTTCTCTCAATTTATCATTAAATATTAATATGATTTTGGAAGACTTAAGCATTTCATTTAACCATTGGTTTTGTGAGCCTCTTTTGACCCCACGCTCTCAATAATAAAGTGGGGGAAATAGGGTCAGACGCCCCCTGAGGTAAGTCCCCCCCACATCCTAACCTATAAATGGCTCCTAATTTCATGGTTCAAATTACACTGTATATTGTCATGTCCCTGTCTAGGCTCAGGGATATAAACAGGAAAAGGAATGAGAGATTGGCATTAACAAAAACTCCAAAGCGAACAAAGTTAAATAAATGGTGATATTTATTGTACAAAAAAGAAAAGGCAAAAACAAGGCCTTCAGAGAACCAGGCGCTCATCCCAGACTCTCACTCCGGGAATGAGGAACAGAGTGTGGCGGCAGTAAGGCGGGGCAGGGCTGGTATAAGGGGACGTGGCACAGCGGAGCAGAATCTAGCTGGAGCGGACCGCAGCCAAGAGCGCAGCCTCACCTAAAGAACAATGCCCCTTTTTATAGGGCACCATCTCCAATTAACTCCGCTGTGGGAGGAGCAATCAATTGACATGTCACATGCTCACAAGACGTCCTAGAATGCACAACAAAAAAAGACTAAAGAAAACATAAGAACAAACCACATACAGATGTAACAATATTGAGAGTTTATTTTGCTTGTTTGTTTGTTTTTTTCTTGATATTTGGGTACTCGTGGGCAGGAGTAAATTTGATCTTGAGATTCATTGATTTATTTCTACTATTTTTTGACACAAAGAGTTCCAAGTACAACCCCAATTCCGAAATAGTTGGGACAAAGAGTAAATTGTGAATAAAATCAAAATGCAATGACTTTCAAATCACACCAGCCAGTATTTTATTCACAATAGAACAGAGATAACATAGCAAATGTTGAAACTGAGAAATTTTACAATTTTATCCACAAAATGAGCTCATTTCAAATTTGGTGGCTGCTACAGGTCTCAAAAAAGTTGGAGACAAGTTTCTTAAGTTTAGCCATTGGAATTTGATCCCACTCTTGTTTAATACTGGCTTCCAGCTGCTGGAGAGTTTTGGTCCTTTGACGGACTTTTTGTTTAATTATGTGCCAAATGTTCTCAAATGGGCAAAAGATCAGGACTGCAGGCAGGCCAGTTCAGCACACGGACTCTTCTACTATGAAGTCATGTTGTTGTAATAGCTACGCTATGTAGTTTTGCATTGTCCTGCTGAAATACACAAGGCCTTCCCTGAAATAGATGTCATCTGGAGGGGAGCATATGTTGCTCTAAAACCTTTATATATCTTTCAGCATTCATGGTGCTTTTTAAAACATGCAAGTGTCCCACACCATATGCACTAATGCATCCCCATACCATCAGAGATGCTGGCTTTTGAACTGAACGCTGATAACAGGAGGGGTGGTCTTTCTGCTCTTTAGCCCGGAGGACACGACGCCCATGATTTCCAACAAGAATGTCAAATTTGGACTTGTCTGACCACAGGACACTTTGCCACTTTGCTACAGTCCATTTTAAATGAGCCTTGGCCCACAGAATACCGCGGTGCTTCTGGATCATGCTCAACAATGGCTTCCTTTTTGCATGATAGAGTTTTAGGTGGCATTTGTGGATGGCACGGTGGACTTTGTTTACAGACAGTGGTTTCTTGAAGTATTCCTGGGCCCATTTAGTAATGTCAATGACAGAATCATGCCGGTGAGTGATGCAGTGGCGTCTGAGGGCCTGAAGATCACGGCCATCCAGTAAAGGTCTTTGGCCTTGTCCCTTACGCACAGAGATTTTTCCAGTTTCTCTGAATCTTTTGATGATGTTATGCACTGTCGATGATGAAACCTTCAAAGCCTTTGCAATTTGACGTTGAGGGACATTGTTTTTAAAGTATTCCACAATTTTTTTTACGCAAGTCTTCACAGGTTGGAGAGTCTCTGGCCATCTTTACTTCTGAGAGACTCAGCCTCTCTAAGACATCCCTTTTATAGCCAATCATGTTACACACCTGATGCCAGTTAACTTAATTACTTACTAAATGTTCTTTCAGCTGATTCTCTTATATATTAATTGCTTTTTCAGCCCTTTTTTGCCCGTGTCCCAACTTTTTTGAGACCTGTTGCAGCCAGAAAATTTGAAATAAGCTCATTTTGTGGATAAGAATGTAAAATGTCTCAGTTTCAACATTTGAAATGTTATCTATGTTCTATTGTAAATAACATAATGGCTCATGTGATGTGAAATTCATTGCATTTTGATTTTATTCACAATTTACACTTTGTCCCAACTATTTTGGAATTGGGGTTGTAGATCCTGCGGGCCAGCGACCCCCTCATATATGGGCTAAAAGGGCTGGAGGTCCTTTCGGTTTGAATATTTGGTGCAAAAAACATGGTGTGAGGTGAGGAGGGGTTTGTGTGGTCTGATAACCACCTTATTAAGGCACCTCCCATCGGCCCCTCAAAAGAAGATGAAGGAGGGAGTAGAATGGACAAGGATGGGGGACAGAGTGGGGTGGGGTGGGGGGGTGAGTAATGGTGGGTACATCCAGAGGTGTGCAGAATTTATTATGATCTCATAGAATCATTACAGCCCACTTTATTGAGGCACTGGTGTTGGTGTTGTTTCTATTTTCACCATAAAATAGTTTGTAGATTCTCATTTGAGATTGTACACATACTGCAAATTCAACTCATAATATTTTATAATGTTGACAAATATTTAAAAAAAATACATATGTACAGATAATTTCTCGTACATTGCATGTACTAAAAGAATGAGATGGCAGTCGGGATAATCTGCCCTCTGGGTGAGTGCGATCCCCAGCAGGGGGACCTCTTACCCCAATACTGAGGCAGGAAGCCCCTCAAGGTGATTTTTATAGTTTTGTGCTGTAACAACTAAAATTTCAAGTGTGTGTGAAAAATGTGTCTACTTTTTAGGCAGTTTCTACACTGTATTTTTTTTCTGAAGCGCCATCGAGATGGCATGGTACAAACGCTGGCTGTCAGAAAAATCCTGCTCGCACTGAGCTGGCACCGAACAAGCTTGTACAGGCTGCCTGGTTTGGGTTTGAGACATTTTCTGAAACGCTTATGGTGTGCGACCAGAAATATGTGATTAAAATGTCCATAATTGAACATGTCAGTGCTGGTGCAATGATCACTGCTTGGAATGCAAAAAAATTGAGAGGTGTGCACCTGGTGGCAATGGATTTTTAACCAGTGCTTCTGCATGATCGCAGTTGGTACTGCGGCGCATTTTGGTCTGAAACTCCTTTGTTGATTGTCCCATATTACTTGTCATCATTCTTGCCCTAAATACTGCAAATAAGCCATTATTATGAAGAATTTTCATCGTGTGATTTTTTTTCCCCTCTGGTAGAATAGATTAGCTTTTTGAAATTGAAGACCTGGGTGCAAGAAGTACTTAAGTCACAAAATAACACTTTTGAGATATTAAGGGTCAAAGTTTTGAAAACATGCTGCAGATACTTTTTTTAAAAGATAACATTCAGTGGTGCCTGCTGCTAGTCCCAGGGGTTATACAAAGTAGACGGACACGTTTTTGTGGAAAAATAATGCTTTATTACGAAAAAAACAAGAAAATCAGTTTCGGACTTTGGTACTTCTTACCATAAAATGCCTGGACTTTGGTACTTATTGCCATAAAATGCATGGACTTTGGTACTTTTACCACAAAAATGCCATTTCAATCATTTTCTGATTGCCAAACAGTCATTTTTGCTATGCTTGTCACATGACACATACTAGCAGCTGATTGGACAGTCATGGACTTAGGCACTTGTTCCTGATGACGTCAAGGACTTGAGTACTTCTGCAAAGACTTGAGTATTTCTTGCACAAAAATTCAGTAGATTCAGGGAAGGCCGTATATCAGCATCGAGGACTTGAGTACTTATATTTGGAATTTTTTTGGCTTTAAATGATGCACATGACACTCTACTTTATGGTAGTAGTGTCAGCTCATTTTTTGGAAAATGTGACTTAAGTACTTCTTGCACCCAGGTCTTCAATTTTGAAGTTACTGTTGGTGTCACGAGTCAGAACACAGCAGCCGCAAGCAGGTCACAGACAAAACCCCGAAGAGTGTCTTTAATAAGTACAAGCCTGGAGTCATTAAGCACAAGCGAAGAGGGTCATCAGAAAGTGGCCCATGGTCTGGCAGTGGTGAACAGGAACACAGAGGGTCAGGCTTGGTTTAATAGAAGGGACTGTTCCGAGGTCTGGAGCCAGGCTGTCAGGCCGAAGGGATCTGGGCAGATAAGACAGATGCATTTGGACAAATAAATACTGGAAGATGCACACTCTCAGACTTGGACAGAGAATACACTGGAAAAAGCACAACTCTCCAGGATGGCACTGAACTGGGAATGGTATCCCTTTGACAGGAGATAACAGTCCAGCATTGGGAAGACGTGAACCAGAGCCTTAAATACACAAAGACAACAATTAACAAAGTGGAGGAGGGTGATTGAAGCACAAGGAGGAAGCACAAGGGGAGGGCTGAAGAAGGAGACAGTAATTGAATAGCAAGAAACGATTAACCAAACAAAAGCAAAACTGACACAGACGGCTAGACTGTGGGGAAAACCAATTAATAAATCATGCAGAACATCACAGATGCCTCGACTAAAGGAATTCATTTCCTTTTCATTTCTTTCAAATTTTGAAATGAGTCAGTCTGTTGCTCGTCAATTAGTTCTGTCTCCTGAGAGCGTAATAGAACAGTATTTTCAGCCCAATTTATTGGACAAAATTACTTCTCATTATTATCTTTTGTGGTTCTGTTTTGCAGTGGATGTCAGCAAGCTTGACATAGGGTTAGTGCGGGAGGGGCATTTGAAGCATAACTAAGTATTGTGCAGATAAGTAGGACAGACTGGCTCCCAGTGAATAATTAAAAGGCTGACATATCATTGACACTAAGATGGTTTAAGGACATTTTTTTTTTGCAATAGCAATGGGTGAAAGGAGTTTACTGTGTTCCACGGGAAGTAGGTCACAGAGCTATTAAAGATGCAGTTTATGCCACACGCTAAATATTGCATTGCTCTAAAAAGCATTGCGTTTTTCTCCTCCTGACCTGGAAGTCTGTCAGCTTGACTCATCTGGCCAGTATCATGGAACCTCTTTGTTTTCTTTCTGTGTTTAAAACTTCCCACGACTATATGCAGGAAATCTTCACAAAGGCCAATTCTGGAAGTAGTTGCTCGGCGCTATGTCACACTTGGGCATCCATGTCAGAGATGGGTTTTTTTCGGGATGCTGTAAAACACAGAATTGTCTGCGTGTTTTCTCCCGTGTGTGTGTGTGTGTGTGTGCGTGTGCAACAGCTTACCAGTATGTCAAAAATAGTATTTGCTCTCCAACGGGTTGACGCTGCAGAACATTTCATTGACAACGCCTCCACATCGATGTGGCATCTAGTTTGAATTTCAGTGCGATTCATACCATCCAAGAGGAAGAATTTGCAGAGAACAAGGCGCCAATCTCCACAAGGGAATGCCAAACTATCTCTTTACGAAATGAAATGCTGCTCATGCAATATTTGACAGCAAAACCCCTCATGAGCGGCATCGTATGATGAAAGCTATGAACAATGTACCAAATTTTTAGCAGGCAGCCCCCTGCAAATAGCAACTCAGTCACGTTTTTCCACTGCTCACACACACACACACACACACACACACAACACAAATAGCACGAACAGCAGAAATAGCACATCATACTGAAAATGTACTTATTGTCAGCTGAACTGTGCTGAAATCTGACAAATTTGCTTAGTTTTATTGTCATATCTTTGTTGAGCAAGCTCATAAGCTACTGCCATATGGGCTCCTTGTGGACATTAATGAATCATTTTGTTAATCTTATTGTGTATTATATTAAAAATGTTCTTTGGTGCTTTCAAGTCAAATGAAAAAGAACATATGCACGCACCAAGTGAACAATGGCCATGTTCAAAATCCCATATTGAATAATTGCAATCAAAATTTGGCCATTGTAATATGTTGTTCGCGTATTTTTGATGTACCATTAAATTTCATGTTGGCTGTATACTGTATACCACTAGCAATACTGTGGTCATGATCTGTAACTAAGTGAGGCGTGGTCGGCAATTCCAAACATGCCCAACAACTCTGCGAATCTCTCTCCTCTCCTGCTCGTCATCCATGCAGTTAAGCTTCTCATTGCATTACTGTTTTCTAATATGCTCTGCACATCTTGCTGCCAAAAAGCAATTCCAAAATGTAAAATATTCATTTTTAATAATAGAATGAATTAAAAATGTATTCCCAGCAGGGTATGCAGATAGAATCTTGAATGACCCAGCGGCCTTTAAGCCCACAGCAGCTGTTATTTTGACTGCAACGGGTAGGGAATTTGGATATCTTGGATCATAGCTGTTCCACAGCCCACAGAGAAAGGTGTCTCTGGAGCGCGTCATCAGTTAGCTGTAGAAACGAACTTCTCTGATGTAACAGTCTTTGACTGACGATATGTCTCTTCCTCTAAGCAGTTTTGTGTTCCTTACTCTATCAAGCAATACCAATCATTCCGTCAACTGGAAGTTAATGTTCCAAATTGAGCTGCATCAAATTAAAGCCAGTAAACAGATTACTCTTGAGTCACACCTTGTGTAGTAAACTAACCTGTTTTCATTATTCTTCAAACAAGCACTAATATACGAATGCAGTCGGGGTGACACTGGCAGAGGGAAAGAGCACACTTCTTCTTCTCAGTGGTATCTTCCGGTGAAATCAGAAATAGCTTGCGCTTCAGTTTAGACACGGTTTACGCAAACCAAACGTGGATGGTATTATGTTTCAGCAAAATACCGAATATTGCCCTGTGTGACCTGATTTAAGAGACACTAACACTGATGCCATCTAATTTTCCAAGCACCCCCTCAACACAGAGCTATGTCCTCAAGCTCCAGTTCTCTGCCCACTGTAAAAAAAAAAAGTTGTCTCAACTGAAAAAAGTTAGTGTAAGGGCTGCCTTAAAATGTCAAGTTAACTGAATTTAAGATTGTAAGTTGAATATTACCTCAAGTTATCATCTCAAATTCAATGAGCTTAAAATTTTAAGGCAGCCTGGACACTAACTTTTTTCAGTTGAGACAACTTTTTTTTTTTACAGTGTAGTGAGGAAGGAAATTGCCAATCATTCCTTGCTGCTGGTGGAAAATCGAAATATACGCAGTGGTCTGTCTGTGCGCGTACTGTCAGGCCTAGTATATGCAGTGCATCAGGTCCAAATAATGTTTTTGTTTGTGATGACTGTGCAATGTGTAGGTCTCAAAGAAAATACAAGCTATTTGCCTACGGATAGTTTAATACAATGTTAATTGATAGTAACAATAATTTTCATCTTTATTGTTATGAGTCAGCATCTGATGGATATTTTGGCATTAACCACAGGAAAATCAAGCTCGTTCTCATGAAAAGCATTATACACTTGGAAAAGTGTATCCAAAATTGTCAGCATATGGACAAGAGAATCTGCCAAGCAAAACACACTGGTGTTGGTACTTCAGCGCACACTAGAGGGCAGTGTTGAAGCATTAAATGCCTCGTCATACCGTCTGGTGAATTTTAGAGTTTCTACAGGTGCTACCTGGCTCTGTTCGCAACATTAACATTCCTCCTCCTTTTCTGTCCCTCCTTTCCAACGGAAGAGGAGGCTGTTAAAATTTTAATCTGGTCTGGTCAACCGCTTAAGAGCATTTGGTCTTAAATCTATGCGCGCCTTCGATGGTATCCATATGTTCCGCATTATTGTCCTTTTAAACTTGAGACCTCGTGATAAGTTCTGCAGCCTCATTATATGCCGTCCTGAAAGCGCAGTAATTGTGATATCCGCGAGCATTTTCCTTTCAAGCCGTAATTACAGGATCTGCGGCGAATAGGGAGAGCTGGAGACCATCAGAAGTCGACTGGTTTCTATCCATGGTCGCTGACGACTGTCTCAATACAGACAAGAGCAGTTATCACTGAAACATCTCTGAAAGGATCATATTACAAGTAGTATGGGGTACAAATAATGCTTCCTGACATCTGCAAAAGGAATGTACATTGAGGTCTGTAATTACATGAACAGTGACAAAGTTATACTTTTTGTACTTATGCTCATTAGAAAAAAAATGCATCCACACATCGGTATTGTGCAAGCCATGTAAGAGTTACAGTTCCTTTGATGCAGTCCAAGTATCATAGATCTTTTTGCGAGTGTGTCTCTATTTGCTTGGTGAGGTGTGATGGAAAAAATCTTAAAGAAATAAATTCTGTTGCCAGCAGTATACCCTTTTCACAGCTATCGAGCGCAAATGTGTTATTGAGCAGATTTCATTAAGCAGACGCTTTCATCCAAAGCAGTGTATGGCCTACAATAACTGCACAGCAAAGGTTATTGGAACAACAATGGAACTCAGATCAGTGAAAGTGCAATGCTCAAAAGTATCAGCTAACTACAGTTATCTATGAAATCAAGTCTAGTTCATATGGCAACAGTAAACAGCAAGGAAGCAAGTATGGACATGTCAAATAAGAAATGGAACATGATTATTATAGTCATGAAAAACAGTTATAACACCAAGATGGAGGCAACTGCAGCAGGACAGAGCCAAATGCAGATAAAATCCCAGAGAGAAAGGGCAGGAAAATCAGGGCTACATGTGGGGGCAAAGGCTAGGCCTATTTTAGGGGGCTTTAGCCCTCCGAAAATGTTCTTTAACCCCCAAAATAATGTACATTTTTAGCTGAAATCATCCATAGCTGGGGGAGAACAGGCAAGAAGACTAGTCGCACAAGTAAATCCGTAGCTACATCCCTGGCTATATGAACTAGATCAGGGATACTCAAACTGTCCTGTAAAAGGGCCAAGGGGCAGCAGGTTTTAATTTCAACCGGGCAGAGGCACGCAGAATACAACTAATCAACTGTGCAGACTGAGATCAGTTGATTTGATTCGTTGTATCAGGTGAGATTCTGCTCGGTTGGAGTGAAAACCTGCAGCCCCTTGGCCCTTTTACAGACCAGTTTACACCCCTGTACTAGATGTACTAGTACTACACTAGATGGTGCTCAAAACTGGGTATTCAGAAGTGCTTAATAAGCATGGCTCAGGGACAGCTCTGCACAGCTCTTATTATTATTATGGGTCCAGCTGTTGTTAAGACCACAGGTAACGACAGCTTTTCAACTGTCCTGCGGCCTAAAAGTCATTCGCCCAATCTCTCACTTCATCGCCCTGCCGTCCGCCGCGCCTGCCCGTGATGTCAGCGCCGTGCATGAGGTCACACAGCCAGCTTCCAGCAGAGGTGACCAGGGCTGTGGGAACGACGACGGCGAGCGATCGGATAGTGGGGGAGTAGCAGGATATCCCGCCACGTTAGCTGAACGCCACCTCTTCCCAGAGAGTTCAGTAATGCTCCAGGAAGAGGTCAGGACAGGTTCGCCCCGCCGAGCAGGAGGGGCCCCCGTTTCTCGTCCATCACCTGTCGGCGTTTAGCTGACGGCAGAATTTTCGCTCCCGCTAACTGGCACGCCAGGGGACCCCAAGCCGCTGCCGGTTCGCTGTGCAGTCAGTCTTGTTATAGTCCGTCATCTGGGGACGCTATACCTGTTACACGGGCGAGGGAACAAAAACTAAAGACTTTCCCCTAATGCAGCGGTATTTAATATTCGCAGTAATCGCCATTTCTGTGGTCTGCGACAAGCTGTGCATGAATTTCTCAGACGATGTCATAGCCTAGCCCTTGCATTAAAAAAAAAAGAAAATGAAAAATTGAAGAAAAATATGATTCGGTTAAGTGAACTGGGCAATCAGACGCCCCGGGATGAGAGGAATATGTGCTGCTTCGCTGCATCTAGTTCTGGGCCGCGTTTTGTAAAATATTGATATCTGAATGAAAAAGCCAGTCACTGACCTGATTCAGTCAAACCTTTACTGAGGCGGCTATCCAGGCTCTCACTCTGTTTACCAGACGTAATTGCCCTGCTGGCTGCACCTCTTTCACCAAAAGCAATTGGACTTTTTTTAATGGACCAATTGAATTCCATATCCACGTTTTTTTTTGTTTTTTTTTTGCTACTGGGTAGTTTGATAGCAGAATGATCCTTTGCCCCCCTTTCCACCAATCACAGCAGTGTCTTGTGTTTGTATTGATTTATTTATGGGGATCTCACCTACTTTCCTTTCAGGATAGTTTACTGCTTTCCACCAGCCCTTATTTGGATGCCTGTCTGGGCCCCACAAAATGCAGTGCCTCATGGGAAAGCAGGTTTAACGAGCAGACCAGAATATTTCTCCATTTTGCCACCATTTAAATCGGCAGTCACTCTGACGGCCATGCTCACCGAGGGCTAGCGCTTGCATAAAATATCGGGGCGCTGGGTTTAGAATGAATAAGAGGGACTGTTTGTTACACGGATCTTCTTTCATGTTCCTCACTCATCTGTTTCCCCTCTCGCTTTATTTGGTCGGGTCGCGTTAGTCAGGCGTCAACAATGCTTTCAATCGAAGCGCATTCTCGATGCTATCGTGAATGCTAACTAGCATAAGAGGGGGATGCCGAAGGCTCCTTCGTGGCACTCTCTTTTTTTTTACCGTGCTGAATATACACTGATCAGCCACAACATTAAAACCACCTGCATAATATTGTGCAGGTTCCCCTTGCGCTGCCAAAACAGCTCTGTCAAACTGATGCCCACTTGAATTCTCAAACCCGGGGCTTCCCAGCAGAACATTTCCTAGAGGGTCAGGTCAAGCGGTAACGGAGTTACAAAATTGGTGTATTTTGTATCATAGCTCCAAAACTAAGTAAGATAAACTTACTATTTAAATGGCCTTGTGTAGGTCTTCCCCAGTACTTCAAACAACAAAATAGCTTCTTTTGTTCATTTGATTTATTTTGGGTGAAAACGGCAAAAAAAACTTGTCAGTAACGGAGTTACAAATTTGTTTTCTTCCAAAATAAATCAAATGAACTAAATTAGCTATTTTGTTGTTTGAAGTCCGACCTACACAAAGCCATTTAAATTGTAACTCTATCTTACTTAGATTTAGAGCTATGATACAAATTACACCAATTTTATAACTCCGTTACTGTTTGACCTGGCCGCAGAGTATCACACTTGACTTCTTCCACCAGCTGTGGTTCTTCCCTCAGTGAATCCTGATGCCATCTCTTCCTCCAGTAAACCGTGCACATGTACCAGGCTGATGCAAGTGATTTATGAGAAAGCAGAACTTCCTGGACCAGATGAACGTCTTCCATTTCTCCAAGGTCCAGTTCCGACGCGCGTGTGCCCATTGTTGGCCCTTTCGGCTGTATGCCAGGGTTAGACTGGGCACTCTGACTGGTCGGCAGCTACAGAACGCAACATGCAGCAGGTCTGTGAAGAACTCTGTGTTGTGACACATTCCTCACGCAAGTATTATTAAAATTCTCTATGACTTTGCCACATTAGCCCCTCTGTCGGTTAGGGCCAGATGGGATAGCCTTCATCGCTTTTACGCATAGATGAGCCTTGGCGCCCAACTCTCTGTCACCGGTTCATGGTTTGCCCTTCCTTGGACCACTGTCGGTAGGCACCATAGACTGTATAAAAAGATGGACGCAGCACCCGGGTCTGAAAAGTGAGGCCAATGTGGAAATCTCTAAAAATTGCATTCTATTTAATGGCCAGCAGATGGCGACATTGGTGGTTGCAGAAAGAAGTTCAATGCTATAGAAGTCTATGAGAAAATGACCCTACTTTCCCACCTGATTTTCCACATTACTTTATGGTATCTATCACAAGTTCTAAGTCTCCTTTGATATACCATGATGTTCATTTTTGTAAAATATGGTCCCAAATAGACTAGAATAAAGGATAAAGGCAGAATATGCTTTAGGGGCGTGGCTATCCTCTGGTCCTCGTTTGATACAGTCGGATCCACCCGAAGATCCACCCCTCGCTCCTCCCTGGATCTTCAATTCACGCTCTCGTCCAATAGGAATCACATCCCGTTTCAAAATGACAAAATGGCGCTGTTCAAATTGCCAAAATCGAGGCTTCCTAAATGGTATGCTGAAACCAATGGGTGACGAAACGGTTGCTTCATCCAACTTTTTATACAGTCTAAGGTAGGCACTCAACACTTGTTGTAGCCATTTTCTACACATATAATTTAAGATAATTTGAATCAATATTCTGTTTGAGATGTTTGGGTTTGAAGTATTTTCTGTTCCGTGTTGTAATGTGGAATGAAGGTTTAGCCAGTGACTAATGACGCGATAGAATGGTGTTCTCTCATTGGCTGCTGTGTGTATAGTATAAATACATCGTGAGCCCGCGAAACGGCAGAAGCTACTGGACCTTGATGCAACACGGTCTTTTGAACAGCGCACTAATTTCGGTTAGTTTACTAAGAAAAGTCGAAAGTCTATTATTTTTCTATTTTGTATGATTTCAGTTTTGTAATAAAGATACTAAAAGAAGAATTTAGCTTCAAGACTTTTGCTTTCCGATGTCAGTGTGTTGCCTGCAAAAACTTTGAGGTCCTAAGCTAGTGAGGCAGCCAGCTGCTGCACCCACATCAAAGTCAAAAGACCGCCATTTCTCTCGGGAGCTAACCTGCTGTTCAGACGGCGGACCTGCGAATTCGTTCGGGAAGACAATTTGGAGTTCGAGTTGAAGCCTCGAGAATACCCGAGAAAAGCTTGCGGAATGGAGATTTCCCTGGATCAGGTTTGATATTCTTTATTGACTCTTGTAGCCTTTTGGCGACGCTGGCGCAGACCATCGTCTGAAAGTGAAAGTAAATGTTCACTGGATATTCCGCTACGAAAGCCATCGAGTTTTAGTGGAATAAATTCCGCACATGTAGAAGCTCTTTTCACAACGGATTAGACGCATTAGAAGAGTTAGAAGCTGTGGATAATTCGAGGAATTGTGGCAGTTTACGTGTAGAGGATTCCGTAGCTAAACGAGATGGCAGAGAAAAGCGCAGCCGCGCGTGATGACCAAAAGAGGGCGCCAAAGCCCACAGAAAAGGCTGTAGAGGAGAAAATCAACTGGCTGAAAGGAGAAAGAAAGGGAAAATTGGCTCAATTAACCAGGCAAAAGAATGAATTAGAAAAATTGAAGGAAAACGAAGATAATGTTAAATTCATAAAAGATGAAGCATTGCTGATGTTTGAAAAATACTTTGGAGAGTACGAAAGGTTCAATGAACAATTGTGTGAATTAATGGACGAAGAAGAAATTCAATCAGATCAAGACGTTTTTGAGACAAGGCATTCAGAATTCAAGCAGTTCTTACAAGAAATGAATAGGTGGATTTTAGATGTGCTTAGAGACCCTCAAGAAGAGGAAGAAGGTATTTGGCCACAGGATAGTGCATCTAAGTCCAATTCAGTTGTAAGCCGTACTTCCAGCATTAATTCTGCAAAGCTAAAAATCAAAGCAGAACACGAAGCACTATTAGAAAGAGGTGCTGCAATGAAAAAGAAAGAAGCACTAGAGCAGGAGGAAATCCGCCTGAGATTAAAGAAAGAGCAATTAGAAATTGAAACTGAACTTGCTGCTTCAGATGCCAGATTGAAGGTGTATGAGGAATTTGAAGATGCTCATGAGTCAATGGACGATCTCCGTAATACACTGCCAAGATTTAAAGCAGAACCCCTTGTTATGATTCTGTCAGTTTGCCATGTCTGTTCTGTTTTGCCATGTTCTGTTTAGTTTGTTCCATGCCATGTTTTGTTTCTGCCATGTCTTGCCATTTTTGCCATTACCCATATTTCTGGAAAGAGTCCGGTTCATGTTTTCCACCATGCCCTTCTTTGCACTTTGTCTCCCCTGTCTGGTCTTTTGTTACTACAGCTCATTCCCCAGTCCTGCGTGTCACATGCTTAGGTGATTTAATGGTTTCTGGGTTTCCACCATTCCTTCTAGTCTCGTTTGCTTCCTTCACCTTACTTTGCTATTTTACTAACCCATACTAACGGTTTATTATTTTGTTAAGATACTAACCAGACTAACATTGTATATAATACTAACTTACTAACGAGCACCAGGGATTGTATAGCTGCACTTACTAATTGATTAACAAGCTCTCAGCACTCGCCCTATTCTAGTCTCCGCCTCTTGCCTTCTCTTAGTCTTTGCTGCAATTCAGCGGATCCTCCGCACCTGCTCCACTCTGTCCTGCCTCTCATTATCTGTGCACATTAGAACTCCCTAACTGGAGCTGTATGTTTTGTCATAGGCTGTCTCGTGTTCCCTGTCCGCGTTTTGGCTTTTGCCAATTGTATGTGATTAGGTTCTTCCTCATGTTTTGCTCCCACATAATTAGTTTTATCCAGTTCACCTTTTCCTAATCATAGCATGTGACATCCCTTTTGTGTATTTAAACAGTCTTCTCACAGCAGTTCCCCGTCAGAACGTTTCTCCTTTGTCTGCTTATGCCACGCTTCTCTTGCCTCGTATTCATAGTGATTACCTTTCTGACTGGACCGTCCTTGTTTTACGATTTTTGCCTATTCCCTGTACTTTGCCACACTCTCTGTGTATCGAACCTCTTTTGTCTGACTACGATTTTTGTCATTGGTGCCCTGTTTACGGTTCTGGATTTTGCCCTTTGGATTCTGATTTTTTGGATTGTGGACATTGTACCGTTGCCTGCTCTGTTGTGGGTTTCCCCCCTTCAGAAATAAAGCCTCCATTTTTGTATTCACTGGTTCTCGCTTCTGGTTCCTGAGCGTATCCTCACACCCCTGGCTAGTAGACATGAAAAGCATCGTGTTGCCAGTGGTTACGTGCATCATGGAGCTAGTGAGCTTTCTCTTGCTTTCAACCTTAAGCCAGCTGTGCAATTTGGTGCTTCAGACAGAAGAAAGCCAGTGTCAAGTTTGGTGCTGCCAGCAGTACCCCGCGTCCTGATCGCCATGACCGCACGGATACGTCTACAGACAACTTACATGAAGTGCTGCAGCAGCTTAATGAAGTCACTGAGATGCTTATTAAACAGCAGAGTTTGTCCCAACTCCCTCATAGAGGCCTACCAACATTTACAGGAGACCCTCTGACGTATAGATCCTTCATTAGGGCCTTCGAACATGCAATCGATAGCAAGACAGACAGCTATCAAGATCGGTTGTACTACCTTGAACAGTTCACGAGTGGAGAGCTGCTTGATCTCATTCGTAGCTGTGAGCACATGAGACCAGACAAGGCTTACAGAGAAGCTAGAGCATTGCTTGATCTTCACTATGGAGACGAACTGACCATCGCCACAGCGTATATCAAGAAGGCAATGGAATGGCCTCAGATAAAGCTTGAAGACAGAAAAGGATTGAATACCTTTGCATTGTTCTTGATTGGATGTTGTAACACAGTGAATGATGTGGACTACATGGATGAAATGAATAATCCCACCAACATGAAGTGCATTATATCCAAGCTTCCATTCAAATTGAAGGAAAGATGGAGGAGCTATGCTTATGACATTCAAGGAAAAAGAGCCAGATTTCCTGACTTAGTGGGGTTTGTTTACGATCAAGTGAAAGTTGCAAATGATCCACTGTTTGGAGATATCCTAGACTCCACCTTTGGAAATCAGAAAAGCATGAAAAAGAAACCAAGCCCTGTGAAGGCTGAGTCCAAGAGAAGCAGCTTTGCTGTGAATGTATCTACCACAGAGAAGGATGCCGGTAAAGGTCAGTCAGAGAAGAAAACAGCCACAGTCAAGTCTGCAAATGTTTTCCAAAGTCCCTGTCTTTACTGCCAGAAGAACCACGCACTGAACGTGTGCAACAAGATCACAGGCGAACCTTTCAAAGAAAAAATACAATTCTTGAAAACAAATGGTCTTTGCTTCAGCTGCCTGACAGCAGGTCACTTGGCCAAGGACTGTAAGAAGAAAGTTTCATGCCCAGAGTGCTCCCGCAAACACCCAGCTATCCTGTATGTGGCAAAAGAAGACGCCGCATGGCCCAGAACAGCGCAGACGACAGTTCACAAGGCACAGGAGATGTCACAAGTGCTCTCGTGTCTGCAGGCTGTAGAAGAGCGGACCACACTGGGGCCGGGAACAGTGAGAGTATACTGCCCATTGTACCTGTGCAGATAAAGCACAAGAAAGGCACAAAGATAGTCAAGACCTATGCATTCCTGGATCCAGGAAGCACAGCGACTTTCTGCACTGAAGCCTCGGCGAACCAGTTGAACATAGGAGGCAGAAGGACAGAGTTCCTTCTCCGCACCATAGTACAGGAGCAGAAAGTGAGTAGCTATGTGCTTACTGATTTGGAGGTGTGTGACTTAGAGGAGCAAGAATACATTCAGCTGCCCAGTGTGTATACTCAGCCAGATTTACCTGTGAAGAAAGCCAACATACCACAAGAGACAGATTTGGTGAAGTGGCCTTACCTGAGTTGGGTCCATCTCCCAAAACTTGAAGCAGAAATTGGCCTTCTCATCAGCGCCAATGCATATAAAGCCATGGAGCCGTGGGAGATTATTAGTAGCCAGAATGACGGACCGTACGCCCTGAAAACAGCGCTTGGTTTGGTTGTCAATGGGCCAATTAGCAGATGTCAAGAGAAGGAGTCAGATGATGACGAAAGACCGAGTTTTCTTGTCAACCACATCTCCATGATGAACATTGGAGACATGTTGATGAAGCACTACAATGCCGATTTCCCAGAAAAATGGTGTGAGGACAAGCGAGAAGACTCTCAACAGGACAAGCAGTTCATGCATGCTGTGACTGCATCAGCACAGCTCGTTGATGTTCACTATTGCATCAAGCTGCCTCTGAAAGATGACAAGGTGAAGATGCCATGCAACCATGGTATTGCTGAACAGAGACTTAACTCCTTGAAGACAAAGTTCAATAGGAACCCAGACTTCTTTCAGGAGTACAAGACCTTCATGAACAAAATACTGGAGCAAGGCTATGCAACAAGAGTTCCAGAAGAGCAGTTGAGTCGCAGTGATGGAAGAGTGTGGTTCATCCCGCACCACGGGATGTACCATCCGAAAAAGAAAGCTGCGAGTCTTCTTTGACTGCGCAGCAAGGTATCAAGGCATGTCATTGAATGATTAATTGTTGCAAGGGCCTAACCAAACAAACACTCTCATCAGAGTGTCGCAGAGATTTAGACAGGAGCCCATCGCCGTGATGGCAGATATCGAGTCTATGTTCCATCAGGTGCTGGTTCCAGACACAGACGCTAATCTGCTATGCTTTCTGTGGTGGCCAGGTGGCGATGTGAATAGAGAAGCAGCTGAGTACAGAATGTGTGTGCATCTGTTTGGTGCTACATCATCCCCCAGTTGTGCGTCGTATGCACTGAGAAGAACGGCAGAAGATGCAGTGACTGAAACCACACCAGAGGCCACACAGACTGTCCTCAAAAACTTCTATGTTGATGACTGCTTGAAGTCGGTAGACACAGAAGATCAAGCAGTTGCTCTCGTGAAGGAGCTGATGATATTGTGCGCTAGAGGTGGGTTCCACTTGACCAAGTGGATCAGCAACAGTAGAGCCCTGCTGTGCTCCATCCCTGGCTACGAACGAGCATATGAAGTTAAAGATCTTGAACGACGAACTACCTGTGGAACGTGCACTAGGCGTGCAGTGGTGCACTAGTTCAGACAACTTTAAGTTCAAGATACACCTTCCAGGCAAACCGTGCACAAGACGAAGCATCTTATCTGTTGTCAGCTCGGTGTACGATCCAATGGGCTTTCTAGCACCTCTCCTCTTACCCATCAAGCTCATTCTGAGAGATCTCTGCAAAGGGAAAAGTGGTTGGGATGAAGAGATCCATGACAAGCCACGCAAAACATGGCTGAGGTGGCTAACAGACCTCGACAAGCTTTCAGAACTGGAAGTCAGCAGATGTTTCAAGTCTGCCACGTTTGGGCCAACCAAGACTGCCCAGATCCACAATTTTTCTGACGTCAGTCAAGATGGATATAGCGTTGTGTCGTATCTCTTGTCGACAAATGGCCAAGGTGAGAAACACGTATCTTTCCTGATGGGAAAGTCTAGAGTCGCTCCGCTCAAACAGATCATGATTCCTAGAATGGAGTTGACAGCAGCGATGGTTGCAGTCAAGATTGATCGGATGCTGAGAGAAGAACTTGAAGTTCCCCTGATGGAATCGGTCTTCTGGACAGATAGTACAACAGTACTAAAGTACATTGAAAATGATGCCCTTCGTTTCAAAATGTTTGTGGCAAATCAAGTTTTGTACATTAGAGAGGCGACAACTTTGTCTCAGTGGAAGTATGTCAACACCTCACAAAACCCTGCAGATCAGGCCTCAAGAGGTTTGAAGATTGAAAGCTTCATGAAAAGTAAGAGCTGGTTTCAGGGCCCAGGCTTCCTGCCAAATGAAGCTGAGTGGCCAGAACAACCTGAACAGTGTACTTACCTGACAGAAAATGACGTTGAGGTGAAGACGTCCGCTGCGGTGTCATGCACAAGTCTAGATGAGTGAACAGATCCATTTAACCAGCTTGTGGAGTATTACTCGAGTTAGCATAAGCTGAAAAAGGCAACAGCTTGGATTCT
This sequence comes from Gymnothorax javanicus, assembly GCA_029692085.1. Classification (NCBI taxonomy): domain Eukaryota; kingdom Metazoa; phylum Chordata; class Actinopteri; order Anguilliformes; family Muraenidae; genus Gymnothorax; species Gymnothorax javanicus. The sequence goes on from CM056194.1 coordinate 8,204,065, forward strand.
GCACCTAAAAGAAATGCTGCAACACCTAAGTAAGAAAAGAAAAGAGTTTGAACGGACCATAAAGCAATCTGAAAAGATCCAGAAAAACACAGATCCATGATTGAACAGCAGACGGGGATGTGTAAGAATAACCTGAAAAAGAGAATACTTACCGTTGAAGACCTATCCAGAGCAGAAATGGAACTGATCAAATACAGCCAGAGACAGACCTATACTGAAGAGATGAAAGCCCTGCAGACAGGAAACACTGGCGTGAAAAGGACCAGTTCAGTTTTTAAGCTGGATCCATTCTTGCAGGAGGGTGTGTTAAGGATTGGGGGGCGTTTGAACAGATCGGCGATGCCTGAGGAGACCAAGCATCCTGCTATTCTGCGTAAACATCACAGAATAGCCCACCTCATCCTCCACAACATCCATCAAGAGACTGGACATGGAGGACGGAATCATGTCTTAGCCAGACTACGACAACGGTATTGGATACCAAGAGCCAATGCAGCAGTAAGAAGAGTGATATCAGAGTGCAACCTTTGTAGAAGACTGCATGCAAAGGCAGGAGAGCAGAAAATGGCAGATTTGCCGCAAGACCGTCTACTTCCCGACAAACCACCCTTCTCTAACACGGGTGTAGATTACTTTGGTCCATCTGAGGTCAGAAGAGGACGGGCCAGAGTCAAGCGTTATGGAGTTCTATTCACATGCTTAACTGTCAGAGCAGTGCGTATTGAAGTAGCCCATTCCCTTGACACGGATTCATGCCTTAATGCCCTATGGCGTTTTCAAGCAAGAAGGGGACAAGTGTCAATCATTCGTTCTGACAACGGTACAAATTTTGTTGGCGCTGAACGAGAGCTGCGAGAGGCATTAGCAGAGCTGGACCAGTCTTGTATCAATGAAGCAATGATGAGAAAGGGGGTGCAATGGATTTTCAACCCGCCTGTCGCATCCCACCATGGCGGAATTTGGGAGCGTCAAATCCACACGGTAAGAAAGGTGCTGAGCTCTGTTGTGAGGCAACAGCAATTGGATGATGAAGGGCTACAGACTCTCCTTTGCGAACTTGAGAGCATCATCAATGGAAGACCCTTAACCATGAACACAGACCACCGAGTGACCTCGAGCCACTAACGCCGAATCACTTACTCCTACTGAAAGCACAGCCCTGCTTTCCGCTAGGCGTGTTTACCAAAGATGACGTCTATGCCTGCCATCCCTGGAGGCAAATCCAATATCTGGCGGATCTGTTCTGGCAAAGGTGGACTCCTGAATACCTACCTCTGTTGCAAGAGCGTCAAAAATGGCTCAGTCTGAAGAGAAGTTTCAAGGTTGGAGATGTCGTCCTGCCGCTGACTCGTCCCTCCCACGAAACGTCTGGACGTTGGGCAGAATCACCAAAGTGATGCCAGACTCTAAAGGGGTCGTCCGAAGTGCTGAGGTCCAGACGAAGACCAGCGTCATCCAGAGACCCATAACAAAAACGTGTCTATTGCAAGGAGAAGAATGAAGAGTGAAGAGAAAGACTTATAAATTATAATTGCTTGTTTAATAGACTGTAAATACTTACCTGTGAAGAGAGAAGTAGACTCTAGTTAAAGAAAAAAGATTCGAGAAATGTTAATAATGACGTAAATGGCTCCAAGTTAAGTAAAGTTGGTAATTGATATGCTAAGGCTTAGTCAATTAGGGGCCGGGATATGTTGTAGCCATTTTCTATACATATAATTTAAGATAATTTGAATCAATATTCTGTTCGAGATGTTTGGGTTTGAAGTATTTTCTGTTCCGTGTTGTAATGTGGAATGAAGGTTTGGCCAGTGACTAATGACGCGATAGAATGGTGTTTTCTCATTGGCTGCTGTGTGTATAGTATAAATACATCGTGAGCCCGCGAAACGGCAGAAGCTACTGGACCTTGATGCAACACGGTCTTTAGAACAGCGCACTAATTTCGGTTAGTTTACTAAGAAAAGTCGAAAGTCTATTATTTTTCTATTTTGTATGATTTCAGTTTTGTAATAAAGATACTAAAAGAAGAATTTAGCTTCAAGACTTTTGCTTTCCGATGTCAGTGTGTTGCGTGCAAAAACTTTGAGGTCCTAAGCTAGTGAGGCAGCCAGCTGCTGCACCCACACCACTGTTGACTGGGAGCTCCCCAGAAGCCTTGCTACTTCATAAATACTCTGACCCACTCCTCTGGCCATGACAATGTGGCCCTTGTCAAAGATGCCGAGGTCCCCTTTTTCCCACATCCAACACGTCACCCGCAAGAAATGACAGTTAGTTTACCATCTGTGGTACGTCTGCAGACCTCGACGTACACCTTTGTCATGTAATAGTCAATGTTTTTGTTTCATTTGTGAGTGGCTTTAATGTTTTGGCTCAACGGTGTAAGTTAGAGGCAAACCGTTTGGCTCTATTCGACTACAAGCATGGTGGCCTTTTCAAAACATAAAATAGTACATGTCTAACATGGTTCTGCTCCATAAGCTAACTCCATAAACTGTGAACTACTGTTGCCATCTTTCCTGAATGGATTTTGACAGGTTTGTAAATTTAACTTCCTTAACATTGCCCAATATATTGTCCAATTATCTTATTGCCATTTGCTTTTCTCAGATTTCAACTTCTGCTTTCCACCCTGTGCAGCATAACTGAGTTGTTTACTACACTGATCATTATAGAAAAAAATAACCGAAAGCCCAGCAATTCCCTTACGCTTGAAGACACTTGTATGACCGCAAAACATAATTTTTTAAATGAAATCAAGTCAGCAGCAGTCTGCATAGCCAAAGCAAGCACAAAATTAATTTGACTGGAAATCAGTAATCAAGATGTTTACTTTACATTAACAAGATGCTTCTCCACTGCAAACAGCAATTTGCAATGTGTGTTCAGCATTACTTTAATTAATTAAAAATAGCACGCAAGAAAATAACACCATCTATTTAGTTATTTCCCACATACCACAATTAACTAGAGACACCTGTAACATCACATATCATTGGCAATTATGGAAATTGTGATAGTAAATTATTAATCCTTAACTGCTAAACCAATGCAAGAGTAATAATTACTGTGTTGTGCTCTGTCTATGAAAGGGTTTGTCAAACTGCAAGCTTCCATCCTTGGCCTCTAATCTGCACTCACTACATGATGTTTTTTTCTTCTTTTTTCACTGTTACCGTTTAAAATAAAGCATCCCATCGAATCAATGTTGATTCAATGCAGCCTGACTTGCAAGAGAAGAAATGGTGATTTATTGTGTAGCATCAGCTAAATGTTTTCACTCAAATAATGCGGCACCAAATTTGGTTGTCTGATAGCATTTCCATTTGTTCTATTAGTGATTCTAATCAGCAGTTTTGTGTTCAACATCCAGCTTTCCTTCAGGTAAGATGGTGATCCGTGACTGGTGCTTTTTCACCATGACGTGACGGCTCTGGTGTTCTTCCTCACAGACCCAGGTGGATTTTACCTTGTTCCACAACATGTGTAAAGCAGGAGGCTACTGATGCAGTACCTGTGCGAAATGATGAATGACTATTATCGAAAACACACTTGCGATAAGAGTCAGACCCATAATAGTGAGTGGAGTGGAAACAAGTCTCTGGTTGATTTATCTCAACTGAAGTTTAATTACAAAAACACGCTCGGGTCAGAAACATTTTATTACACTCAAATGAACTGATACTTCAGCACTGTATTCCGAAAGTGTGCGCTTACTTGGAAAAAAGGCAATTAAAAATGTATCAGAGTGCAGACTATAATTAATTAAACTGGGATCCAAGCAGCTCGGATGAATTGCGCATTAATTAATGAATATGTTGGACAGTCTTCTTTGGCCTGAGCTCGATATTAAACTTCAGGGGCATGTGTTTGTGTCCCAAGCTGAACAGTGCTTATGTGAGGAGGTATTTTACCTTAATTGCGAGGTAAAATAAATGTTCAATTTGGTGAAGGAATGTGTGTTCAGTTGATATTACCAACAGTGTTGTGAGTGCTTTGATGCTGATAAACACCTTCTGGCTTTGAAGCTGACATCTAACATTACGAGCTGGTTTGTCCTTTGTGTGCATTAACACAATTTATACCCATTTCAAGGGCGCCTGGACAGGTTTCCAATATTTTGACACTAAAAGAAGGACATGTGCCATTGTGAAGCAAGCCGATTAAAACTGTGGCCTTCTCAATCTTGCCTACCATTTTCCCATCATTCAGAAGGGCACAAACAGCCAAGACAGGAAGTCAGGTTCAGGAACTGCAAACATACAAGTGTAAAATCTCACAGGTAAGAGAACGAATTAACCCAAGTCTTTTAGGGTTCCCCCACCCAGTCACTCACAGATATGTGCTGATGTTGCCCAGAAATGAAGAATAAAGTTGCTTGATCTTTTTATTTTTATAGATAATCTAGGTATGCCCTGGCTGAAACTTATGGCAGGTATTCCTGGATATCAGCAGAATTCAGCTCTGCTAATGACAACACAGAGGAAATACATCATTATAGCCCCCGGACGAAGTTGGGCGGCGACCATGGATTCGCAATCGTCATCTCCTCCGCTATTGCCGCTTCCATAGAGATTTTCTTGTGGACGCTCTCCAGGCCACACGTTTCAACCAATCATACCATCAATTTGGTGTGGGCATAGGATATGGTTAGGTCACGACACCTATAAATTTTGGTTTCCATGGCAACAGAAATGGCCAAATAAAGCACAATTTCAAGCTGAAAATCGTGAAATTTTTCGACAAAATGTGACATGGGAACAAACGGGCACTTAGGGGCTACAGCCATGCGGTAGCGGGTGAACGGAATTGTACAGTCTTTTTTTTTCATTCGCACGCTGAATACTCAAGTTTAAATGAATGAATGATTGAACGAATAAATTAATAATGACAACAAGACCAATAATCTATACCTGCATTGATGTGTGCTCATTGTTATGAAGTCAATTGTCATAACCTGGATAATTTTACATTTAAGGCGCACATGATAAAGAAGTACCAATTCATTTCAGAGTCAAATTAAAATGCTCCATGTTTTTGAGTCATGCTCAGGATGGAGAATATTATGTTTTCCTTTGTTCAAGGAGAAATCAGACTAGTTCAGGAAGCAGAATTTTTGCTAACGTAGAAAAGAACATGAACTGAAAACCTGACTGACTAATCACGTGACAGGGCTCAAAAATTAATAGTCGAAACAACTTGTGAAATCTTGCCTGCAGAAAATGCCATGACATTTTCAGTTTGGATTAGCTGATCATTTTAATACATTTAAGTCTGCTCCTCTGGTTCAAATAAAAAGGTTATGCACGTGTCAGAAGACGTTTGCAGCATATCTAGACTTGGCAATGACAGGACTGTGAGCGATAATTGAATTACACTTTCGCATTTTCAAAACTGATTGTTTTATTTACTTTGCCTGCGACCCTCAGCCAAGGTGACCTATATAACTCAAATTAAATACTTAATCATCCACACACTCAGTCTCAACTGAAGCAATTCCAGCAGCAATACTTTATAATTAATGTATAACTGATATGCACTAATTGCTTTGGAACAATGAGGGAGAGAGAGACAGCGAGTGACTACACATCTGTTTTAGCTCAGACTTATTTCTCCTGTCCATACATCTTTATATTTATATAAATGTTATTACCCGCCGATAAAAGCAATGGAAATCGAAAACCTGCAGCTTCATGGGCAGCCTTTCAGTGCACTTACATCTTGGTTTTTTTTTTTTCCAGAAGTATCTTGCAGCAGGTTGGCAAGTTTGCCAACATAAACTCAGTCAACGGTGTAAGGAAGAAGCTTCAGACCATTGTTCTGTATTTGGAAGAAACTCAATGCATTGCCAAGGTAATTTAAAGTAAAAATGTTGAGTCAAATTAGCCCTATGTTTTTCACAGCAGAGAAAAAAAAATACTCTCTGATGTCTCGTCCAGGGATACAGTCCTGTGAAAATGAGACAGAAATTGGCTTCCTTCCTCTCATAAGTAATTGCTTTTCCAACCTCTTCACCCTCAGACTTGTGTTTCCTCTCCGAATGTAGCTAGCGGTGTCTGTATGCTGTCTGGTGATAATACGAGGCCTCATAACATTGCATACGATCATTTAGTGTCACAGGCTATATTGTATCATCGCACGTTGTACAGTGACACTGCACAGCAATGCACCACAGTGCGGCAGCGTGTTGTGTTCCTTTGGTCTCGGGCGTCAGTTTGCGTGTCCTGTGATCTGCACGTGAGCTTGGTGGTTTTGTACTCTTGAGCATTCCCAGGAAATCTGCGATGTATGCAGCAGCATGCGCTTGCCATGGACGGCGAATAACATCCCAGTCTAACTTAGTCAGCCACCCCACAGAAGGCAATAAAATAAAAGACGAAAAGGAACGAACTGCGAGGTGAAGTCCCAGTACAAAAACAAGCACTCTGCTGCACTCAGAAAAGATGAATGGCCCGAATAGGAAATTCAGAGCATGAAAAATATAAGAGTGGAATCGGCGGAAAACACTCCTTCCGCATGCACATGGCGCGTAAGCGAAATGCGCGGGTTGAAAAATTAATGAGCACTATGGTGTGCTAGTGCTGGCAATGGGATTATTTATTCAGTGCAGGGCTTTGCACGGTTTGTTATTAAATCAGCTGGTTTACGCACAGTGAGCGGCCTGAGCCTGGACAGGAAAGGGGGCGGGAGGCAAAGGGGCCACTCCATATGCATGACGCACGGACTGGAGGTAGTGCGTGAACCTGGCTCCCTCGCGTCCAAAAATGGGCTTTATGTGCCAGAAACCCATTTGTGACGTCGTGGCTAGCCACTTCTGAGGGCTCATGCGACCGCTTTTAAGCTGTCACTTCTCATCTAAAGGCCGGGACGCCGATTTACTCATGACGCAAGCCTCCATTCGCACTGCGCACCTGGCTCAAGGTGATCGCTAAGTCTCGCACCCTCACGTATCTAAAAGCGTGCGCGGTCTTATCTGCTCACATCAGCGATGGTTCACCACTGCGGGTCAAGAACCTGCCGGGAAGGTCAGCTCCTTCAAAGCGCTGATCTCAGCAAGTCTGGCATTAAAGAGCAATTAAATCGTATTGAAAGTGCAGTTTTTATATTGCAGTCATCTCGTCCGCCTAGCTGTGTGGGGGCACAGGGGAATGCATGCAATTATTTACCATAACAAGTGGATTATGGAGATCAGGCTGCTCGGCGTGCTATAAGAATGGCTTCGGCAGTTTTCCATGTGGATCAACATCAGTACCTCCATGAGGTTGCTGTGTCCTGCAGGAGTGATGCGGTCCAATCATGATCCGGCACGGCTGCTGGGCCGGAGAGGTGAACCCACTCCATTAGGATTTGCGGTGTGAGCGTGACAAGATTTACAATTGTGTAAACCTTGGCAGCGTGCACACAATATACTAAAATCTTTTGTATATTCTTTGCCCCTTCTTGGAATGTTCTAGAGTTTGCACACTGTACTGACATGATTATTGAGGGGAAAAAAAATAGTTTCCCTTTCCCTGAAGAATTAGGTAAATTAGGTCTTCCCCTTCCCCACCCCTGCATCATTTTGCTTCCATTTAACTTGATGCATTCATCTCAAGTTCTCAATATCCTCATTATATTCTTTGCCTCGTGAACTGGGGTCATAGGTTCTACTAAGGTCCGATATTTTGCTTTGTTTGTTGGCAATATAAAAAAAATGTCTCATGGTGTATTAAGAAATGTGTTACTTTGTGGAGAACAAGTATATAAGGTGAGAAATGAGAAGTCAGAATTAAATTTGATATTTTAAGGCCTGTCTGAAATGCCCAGATGCTGTTTGCTTTTGCTCTAGCCAGTAATTACAGTATTATGAAGGAGAGGGATAACACATTTTTCCTCATCAGTCTTGTCGCCCTTCAGTCACCAATTAACAGCATCTTCAAATGTAAAACGGAGGTGCTTATTACAGGATGAAAAGCTTCGCTATGACTTCCGTCTGCAGCCAAACAGCAGGTTTCTCAAAGGAAGCACAGCAGGCACCTATATTCTTTCTAGACCACAGTCAATGCCAATAAGGGGTTGTACAACTTGCTTTGCGGTAATAAGCCCGTTCTTATTATTGTCACTTCGTCTTATTGTCACTTTAGCCCGGCATGTTCACATCTGAAGCTAACAAGGGAATAGTTCTGCTAAACTCTGTCCTGATCAGCCAGACATCTTTCCTACTGTCTCCTGCATGCCTTGTGCCCCACGAAAAAGGAGACGGACCTCCAAGTACAAAAATACTTAGATTTTCTGGTAACACTTTACAATAAGGGTACAATAATTAACATCAGTTAATGCAGTAATAAGCATTTACTAATAGCTAATTAACATTTAACTAATGCATCTGGCAATCATTTGCAAATAATGTTGACATCAACGAAGGTATTAATTTATGCATTATGGTTTAACAGTTTGATGTGCAACGTTAGGGAAACTTTAGGGATGTTTTCAAAATTCACAGTGAGGGAAACATAAAAAATTAATAAATGGTGAATTATGGTTGCATAATGGTTATTTGGCTATCTAACGCATAAGTTACCTGCTAATTAACTGATAGTTCATGAATTAATATTAATTAATGTACTCTTATTGTAAAGTGTTACCGATTGTCTGTACTTCCTTTTAGAAACTTTTTTTCACACAACAAAAATAACAGCTCTGGACTTGACTGGTTTCACAAGCAGATCCAGGAGACTAGATGACGCTTCACAAACACACTTGATGGGTAACGCACGAGTTGCTCCCGCCGTCTATGACTGATATTCTTAGATGTGATTAGCTGTTGTAAAGTCATTGCGTTACGAATGTGTGCAGAGACTGTCAAAGGTGTGTTGCCTCGATATCCTGTTAAAACAAGAAACGGGCTTCACTGCAACCCTCAGAGAGACCAATTAGACTGTGCAAAACACGTTATACGAAGCAAATGAAATGTTTTAAAAGGCTGGCGTCGTGTCGCAGGTGAAATCATTCTCCGTACCGCCAACCCTCCCCACTGCGGAGCATGACCTGAATAGTCTTTTGAGAATTGCGTTTCAACTCCGGAAGCTCGCTGAATAATGGAGAGGGATCAAATCAAACGTAAAAAGTGTTGAAAGAATTGTGAATGCAGAGTCAGACGCACGGCTGGCTGCTTGTGAGCGACACGCTGTTTGAATATAGCCTGCTTACACGGCCACTTTCCCAAGGTGATACTCACCTAGGCTAACTGAGCAATTGGATAGTGGTCTAATTCAATCATTCAACGTTGAAGTGACCGTCTCAGAGTGAACCGCTATGTGCGAGCTCTAACACAGATGCAAAAGGTGCATAGTGTGCTTGATAGGCTACTTGTCCGATAAGAAAACTGAGTTCTAATCTACACATTGTACATGACCTTAGAATGCATGCTGTGCCAATCCGAGTAATGATGCTCCCTGACCAGCTCTTGTGAAAAGGTAAAAGGATCTCGATTGTTGCGGAGGGGAACTCCCAGCTTACCGCCAAAGCTCAATAATAGTTATTCAACTTGGTTGTTCCAAGAATTTAATGTGTTTCAAAAGCCCACAAGGATTTTTGATCTCTTTGATAATTAAAGAGAGAACAGGTAGGTGTGGTTTTGTGGTCTTTGAAACACTTTTTTTAAAAAAACTATATGGGCTTTTTAAAACTTAGGTTCAACAAAATGTGCTAAATCGTAATAATAATGTTTATCTAAAAAAAAAAAAAAATCTACAGCCTTTGTCTGTTTCCACTGTCAAAAGGTGTACTTCAAGACTTGGCCAAAATTACATGATAGAGTGGAAGCCAGATTTATTTATTCATTTTTTACTCTTCCTATGATCACTGAAAAGAGGAAAGTAGATTTATTTTGCCAGAAAATACCAAAACACTTTCCCCGAGGAACTGATCTATAACAATAATGATCTTAAGGCTAATTGTGGTGAGCCCAGAAATGGTTTTCAAGTAGCTCAGATCAATTGTTTAATTGAACTCCAAGCTGGGTTATGAAACTCAAACTGAACTCTAATTAGCTTTACACAGAGCTGAAAATTCAAGTTTTGTACATCTAGAGTAAGGAGAAATATAGTCTGGTGACCATTTAAGAATAAATTTTCTCAGAAACAAAGGTACAGAAAGTGAGCAGAAGTATTAAAGCTTGTCAATTGTGTGGGACTCTATGGCTACAGAAAATGGCTACCCAATCCAGACTGCAAACTGAAAGAAGGGATATCGCACTGACGCAAGAGCTCTGTCATCTACCATTTGCGAAAGGAAGTCACAGTGCAGCATTGTGATAATTTGCCCCAGATAATAAGATGCTGCACCCATGTCGCTCACCACTTTGGTACAGATCCAATTTGTGACAACTTCGCAAGAATTTTCCCAGACTTGACATTCTCCTCAAAATCTTCTTTTTTGCAATTTTTCTTTATTTGAATTAAAATATAAATGTTGGCTTGCTAATTCTGAAAATAAATCTAGTTAGATCGTGAATGATGTTGCAGCTAAATCTTTTTAATGTGAGCGCTGCCTTCATACTACCTCGAAACTACTCCCCATTGATGGAAAGGATCTTCAACACTATGTAGCTGTGCTGTTCAGATACTCAGATACTCTTTCACCTTTACACATAAAAGGTGTAAAAGTGCCCTTATATCCCAACTGCACCTTTCAGGGTATGTTCTGGATATTTTGTCTTGAAAGTACAAAGATACACCTGTACTGCCATGTAATTTCCGAGAGGGTAAAAGGACTCGACCACTGACACTCAGATAGGAAAATCCTGTCTAGCTTATTCATCTACCTCTGTCTCCAACACAAGCCCCACTCAGGGTCAGTGTCAGAAACGTCAGCATTCAGGTGATCTCATCAAGTGTGTAGAATCTGAGCTTTAACAAAGGGAAGCTCTCGTCACTAGGCGACAAGAAAGTGTCAACAAATCTGAGATTCCCATGGGAGGGAACATGTCTGTCAGCACTGCTGGTGTGCTTTTAAACTACATGTAGTAACACTGGCAGTTTACATGTTGTGGCTGTTTGCTGGTCATTCAGCTACACTCGGATTGGTGCGTGGGTTGTTTTACTTGATAGCACTGGGGAGAATTTAACTGTTGTCCTGAAAATATGTTTCCCCTCACTCATTTTACTCAATACTGTCTCCTCCCTATATTCCATCTGTTTGGGGACTAACACTTTTTTCTATGATTGATGCCAACGCTCATCTGCCAACTGCCACACACACCTGGTTCTCCAATTTATGCTGCATGGTGGGTCCTACATGTGAGTAGTTGTAGTTTCATGAGATATATCTCTGTTTTTGCGAGCCGTGCTGATGTATTTTCAAAGTGAAGTCAATGATAGTGTGTACAAATATACCTTTCTGAACAGTTTCCCCAATGCTGTCTGTCAGTAACGAAAGGATCCTTTGGACTTTGATCAGCCGATGCTGTGACTCGTAAACTGAGCGTCATAAACGCTTGGTTCTTCGTGAGAGTCAATCAACGATGAGCTGAATTCTGAAACTGAATGACAAACCAAAATGTTTACTTCTGTGAAAACGGGTGTTTCCCGCAAAACTTCACATCAAACAATCTTGTAAGATGCTAATTTAGCCCAGCTTAAGTGACTATATACCATTGCACTGCGTGTATGGCATCAGACCTGACTGAATACCTCAACTTACAGCATGAACAGTAAATTTTAGATTATTTAAGACAATATTTTATCTGGATAGTAACATAGACTCTTTTTATCTTAACTGTTTTTAGGTAAGTTCGTCAGTGAACTATGATGCTCTTTTTATTTATACTCGCGATGCTTATGAGCTAAGTTTCAAGAGAACTTGATTCGTCTTCTCAAAACAAGCTCAAATTTTATGATTTTGATTCCCAGTCAACTGTCCAATTAAATTGATCGATTGCTTGCTGATGCGATCAGCTGGTAGCTCTGTAACCTGTTCCAGAAAGCAGAATGACTGAGTTCCCAGTTAAAGGCATTGAGTGAACCCCAGAGCTGCACTAAATCTGCAAGGTTGGAGTAAGGGGAGCACGCTCAGGTCTTCCTCTGCACTGTTATCCAGCTAACTCAGTGCTTACTCAGCACAGTTATCCTGCTAACTCGGTCCTTACTTAGCACAGTTATCCTGCTAACTCAGTCATTATTCAGTAATCATGCTAACTCAGTCCTTACTCAGCACAGTTATCCTGCTAACTCAGTCATTATTCAGTAATCATGCTAACTCAGTCCTTACTCAGAACAGTTATCCTGCTAACTCAGTCATTATTCAGTAATCATGCTAACTCAGTCCTTACTCAGCACAGTTATCCTGCTAACTCAGTCATTATTCAGCCATCCTGCTAACTCAGTCCTTACTCAGCACAGTTATCCTGCTAACTCAGTCCTTATACAGTAATCATGCTAACTCAGTCCTTACTCAGCACAGTTATCCTGCTAACTCAGTCCTTACTCAGCACAGTCATCCTGCTAACTCAGTCCTTAGCACAGTTATACTGCTAACTCAGTCCTTACTTAACACAGATATCCCGCTAACTCAGTCCTTACTCAGCACAGTAATCATGCTAACTCAGTCCTTACTCAGCACAGTTATCCTGCTAACTCAGTCCTTAATCAGCACAGTCATCCTGCTAACTCAGTCCTTACTCAGCACAGTAATCATGCTAACTCAGTGCTTACTCAGCACAGCTGTCCTGCTAACTCAGTCCTTACTCAGCAGTTATCCTGCTAACTCAGTCATTATTCAGCAAATATCCTGCTAACTCAGTCCTTACTCAGCACAGTTATCCTGTGAATTCAGTCATTATTCAGCAGTTATACTGCTAACTCAGTCCTTACTTAACACAGTTATCCCGCTAACTCAGTCCTTACTCAGCACAGTTATCCTGCTAACTCAGTCCTTATTCAGCAGTTATCCTGCTAACTCAGTCATTATTCAGTAATCATGCTAACTCAGTCCTTACTCAGAACAGTTATCCTGCTAACTCAGTCATTATTCAGTAATCATGCTAACTCAGTCCTTACTCAGCACAGTTATCCTGCTAACTCAGTCATTATTCAGCCATCCTGCTAACTCAGTCCTTACTCAGCACAGTTATCCTGCTAACTCAGTCCTTATACAGTAATCATGCTAACTCAGTCCTTACTCAGCACAGTTATCCTGCTAACTCAGTCCTTACTCAGCACAGTTATCCTGCTAACTCAGTCCTTAGCACAGTTATACTGCTAACTCAGTCCTTACTTAACACAGATATCCCGCTAACTCAGTCCTTACTCAGCACAGTAATCATGCTAACTCAGTCCTTACTCAGCACAGTTATCCTGCTAACTCAGTCCTTAATCAGCACAGTCATCCTGCTAACTCAGTCCTTACTCAGCACAGTAATCATGCTAACTCAGTGCTTACTCAGCACAGCTGTCCTGCTAACTCAGTCCTTACTCAGCAGTTATCCTGCTAACTCAGTCATTATTCAGCAAAGTTATCCTGCTAACTCAGTCCTTACTCAGCACAGTTATCCTGTAATTCAGTCATTATTCAGCAGTTATCCTGCTAACTCAGTCCTTATCCTGCTAACACAGTTATCCTGCTAACTCAGTCCTTACTCAGCACAGTTATCCTGCTAACTCAGTCCTTATTCAGCACAGTTATCCTCAGTGCTTATTCAACACAAATAACAGCACAAATATCCTCTAACTCAGTCCTTACTCAGCACAGTTATCCTGCTAACTCAGTCATTAATTCAGCAGTTATCCTGCTAACTCAGTCAGTTATCCTGCTAACTCAGTCACAGTTATCCTGCTAACTCAGTCCTTACTCAGCACAGTTATACTGCTAACTCAGTCCTTACTTAACACAGTTATCCCGCTAACTCAGTCCTTACTCAGCACAGTTATCCTGCTAACTCAGTCCTTATTCAGCAGTTATCCTGCTAACTCAGTCCTTACTCAGCACAGTTATCCTGCTAACTCAGTCCTTACTCAGCACAGTTATACTGCTAACTCAGTCCTTACTTAACACAGTTATCCCGCTAACTCAGTCCTTACTCAGCACAGTTATCCTGCTAACTCAGTCCTTACTCAGCACAGTCATCCTGCTAACTCAGTCCTTACTCAACACAGTCATCCTGCTTACTCAGTCCTTACTCAGCACAGTTATCCTGCTAACTCAGTCCTTACTCAACACAAATATCCTGCTAACTCAGTCCTTACTCAGCACAGTCATCCTCAGTCCTCAGTCCTTACTCAGCACAGTTATCCTGCTAACTCAGTCCTTATTCAACACAAATATCCTGCTAACTCAGTGCTTACTCAGCACAAATATCCTGCTAACTCAGTCCTTACTCAGCACAGTCATCCTGCTAACTCAGTCCTTACTCAGCACAGTAATCATGCTAACTCAGTGCTTACTCAGCACAGTTGTCCTGCTAACTCAGTCCTTACTCAGCAGTTATCCTGCTAACTCAGTCATTATTCAGCAGATATCCTGCTAACTCAGTCCTTACTCAGCACAGTTATCCTGTGAATTCAGTCATTATTCAGCAGTTATACTGCTAACTCAGTCCTTACTTAACACAGTTATCCCGCTAACTCAGTCCTTACTCAGCACAGTTATCCTGCTAACTCAGTCCTTATTCAGCAGTTATCCTGCTAACTCAGTCCTTACTCAGCACAGTTATCCTGCTAACTCAGTCCTTACTCAGCACAGTTATCCTGCTAACTCAGTCCTTACTTCAACACAGTTATCCTGCTAACTCAGTCCTTACTCAGCACAGTTATCCTGCTAACTCAGTCCTTATTCAGCACAGTTATCCTGCTAACTCAGTCCTTATTCAGCACAGTTATCCTGCTAACTCAGTCCTTACTCAGCACAGTCATCCTGCTAACTCAGTCCTTACTCAGCACAGTTATCCTGCTAACTCAGTCCTTACTCAACACAAATATCCTGCTAACTCAGTGCTTACTCAGCACAAATATCCTGCTAACTCAGTCCTTACTCAGCACAGTTATCCTGCTAACTCAGTCCTTACTCAACACAAATATCCTGTTAACTCAGTGCTTACTCAGCACAAATATCCTGCTAACTCAGTCCTTATTCAGCACAGTTATCCTGCTAACTCAGTCCTTACTCAGCACAAATATCCTGCTAACTCAGTGCTTACTCAGCACAAATATCCTGCTAACTCAGTTAACCTGCTTTGATGGGCAGGCCAGACCTAATTCAAAATTTTAAAATAAAACTTAGATTTAGCTTCAGAGCTCATTAGCAACCTCTGCTGGAATGCTTGAGTCCCAGCATCACTCAGGGTACAGGGAATGTGTTAGTCTCTTGGCCCCCTTCATTCACTGCTGCGTGGCAGCACCATAGTCACGAGTTCAGATCGAGAGGGGAATTGAGGTTTAAACTTCTTAAATAGGGAGGGTGGCACTGCTGAGGAGTGACTACTTACTGCATTATTTTGTCATTTATCTTAAAACAAGTGAAGGTCCATTGTGCACAAGTTTCTCTCTTTCAAGGACAGCGTGGTAGATATGTCTGAGAGAACAGTTGCAGGTGGGGAGACAGACAGAGCGGAAATAAAGCCCTTCGAGTGGTTTTTGGGTTAAGGGTCAAGCCTGAAGGCCCAATGAAAGAGTTTTCTCTTTGCTCATTTTAGACTGCTGGGGGTCAGCTTGACCTCCTCCCCTTGCAGGTCAACATTCCTACATGCCCAGTGGGGGGTCAAATCACTGACTCTACAGTTGCCAGTGGAACATCTAACCACAACCTATGCTTCGACTGATCTTTTGCCCTCAGTCTCTCTAGATTTGGGGGCATTCAAAGTCTTCATGATCAGCACAAGTACATTTTATACATTCTGTACATTAGCAAAATTATATGGACACTCTGGGACAGTTCTTCATCGTTCAGACATCCTATTAAAACCTCTGAAGGAAATATCTTGAAGGCCTCTACTGACCAACTGTCATTTGACATGATTCTATGCTACCAACAGTTAAGGAAGGTCCTTTCCTGATGAAGCCAAATTATGACCCCATGCATGAAGAGAGGTATTTACAAGGTTGGTCAAGATCAGTGTAAAATAACTTGACTGGCCCGCATAGAGTCCTGACCTCAACCCCATCAAACTACACAAACCCCAGTACTGATTTTTTTTTGTCTGCAATGTGTGCAAATCTCTGTAGCAATGTTCTAAGTTCTAGTGGAGAGCCATTAAAACTGAGGCAGTGATTGCGATATATTTACGCCCATGATCTCCATATTTGGCATGGTTCTGAATCCTTGGCATTACATCATATTTTTGCACACTATAAAAAATAAAAAGTTGACTGAACAAGTTGGGCAACCAGCAGCAAAGCATTTGTTTTTGAGTTTGCTGAACCTCAAGTCCCAGTGGTAGCACAAACTCATTTTTGAAAGAAGTTGGTTCTTGAAGTTAAGCCAACTCAAAAATGCTTTTCAGCTGGTTGCCTTTGTGTGGAGAGTTTGCATATAGTACAAAGCAATATGAGTCCTGTTTAAAAAGATATTTGATATTCGTTTATTTGTTCACCAACGTTGTTATATAGGTAATTGACTCGGCAAATGAACACTTCGTTCCATTTAATATGTATGTGTTTTCATCCACACAGACATACGGTAAGTAAAATCTGTTGCCCATGAGTGTCTAAATAATGTTATAACATCCTTACGGGTTGAGGAATAATTATACTTGATTTATTTGCTTCAAAGGCACGCTTCCGAGTTTAATCCACAGTCACTTTGACTGAAATAATGATCTCATTGCAAATAATAAGCTTTTATTAAGAGCTACAGAAGTTCAATCAGCAGTGGTATCAATTTACTGTGTAAAGCATTCCATATTTCAGAATCCAATTTAGTAAGTACTTTTGGGGAAACGTAGCTCACAGATCAATGCACGCACAGAACAAGTGCAATTGCATGCTGTAATGGTAGGGGGACGGTGTCAGTGTGGGACGCAGATACACAGCAGCGTGGCCAGCAGAGGGAAAGCTCAAAACGTATCCGTCCAGCGATGAAATCATGGCGCGTATTTGATTTACACAAACTAATTCGTGAGGCTATAACGTAGTCATGCGGGAGGAAGTTGAGTCGCGTTTAACAGCTCCCAAGGTGCAAATGAACACGGGCACATTAACAGCCTGTATTCAAACACTTGAAACCTCGCCCTATCATAGAGTCGTCGCTCACCATACTGTGCGATTGAATTCGCTTGGACCAATATACACACCATGAGTACATTTACTACGAGAAAACACAGAAAAAAAATGACGAATAACTTTGAGAGGATTTTCTATCACAAGGCTAAGAAGCATGAGGGGTTATAAACAGTGTGCCTTGGGAAGACGGGACTACCGAAGACGGGCTTTCTTTTGACAAAGAAAAGCTTTGAACTGGCTTCGCCCGTTTCTTTCTCCTTGTGGAAAGCGTCAAAAGCTATTTCGATTGCGCTCCTAAGTTCAAACCACCATCTTCCCCCTTACACTGCAAAGTAAAATAAAAATCATTTCGCGAACACAGGTGTCTAACTCGGCGATGATGATGATGATGATGATGATGATGTGCTTTCTTCAAAAAAGAAACACATAAGAACACCTCTTCCAAGAACAAAATGCATTAACCCTCAGGAGAAAAATCTGACGACAGTCTTGTATTCAGTTTCGTGCGTTCCTCTGTATTTCAATTCTTATTTCTGAGAACGAGGCGAACGATGGACTGTCAAATTCTGAAAATACAGTAGCTCGTTCATCCGCTCCCTGTGAAACAAAAGATCCAATTCCACACTATTGCGCTCCATTCTTGAGCTTAGCTCCTCCCTGTATGTAGCGAGTGACAGCTGGGATCGGCGTGCTGAAGTAAAGAAGGCTTCATCTCCAAATAGGATGACTAGCAGCTTTTGTGGGAGAACTGCACTCGGTGGCCGCGAACGGTTCGGGACGCTCTATTGTTAGTTCCTGGACACCATCGAGGTTCTGTTAAAGGATTGATTAAAAATTGGGTCAAAAGTGGATTCCACATGGATTTTTTCCACACGAAGAGAAAAAGTGCGTGCATGAACGGTCAGTAAGGGAAAAGCGCGTATTCTTCAGATATCTCCTGAAGTACCCCCAACGCGTTTTTTGCTGAACGTTTATTGAAATTTCAGCTCGTAGTTAAAACTACCACAAAACCACGTCATAAATGGATTACTAACTGGAAGACCTGCCACTGTTCGTTGTACTGCCTAGCGCTGTCCATTCATGATTTGAAGGTGGAGTATTTGTTGATTTTTCAAGTTGTTCTGCATGTGCTCCAGAGACTCTTGAAATAATGTACCTGTGCTACGCCTCTGATTGGTTTAACAAAAAGTGCACAACTAACTTATGCTTGTAAACGGTAGCAAACCAAGCCTTTCCTTTAATGATTAGTTGTCTTGCTCTCATTTCTTGAATTTAAGTTCAGAGGTAAATATCACAAAGGCTTCTACCAGAGAAATTCAGAAAGCACCTCACACTGAGTTTCTTTGTTAATAGCTTAAATTCACAGTGCGCCTTTTCTTTAAATGCGTATCATGTTGCATATACTTGTGTTTATGTTGTGAGAATCTGTCTCGATGCATTCAGTGAAAAGCTTTTAAGTCACTCAGCGTTTTTACTCAGAGCGCACGCAATGAATAACTGCATGAGATTATACAATATTTCGCTTTGAGAGCACAATTGCTATTCTTTCATAGAAGTGCACAGAAAGGAAACTATATCATTATAAGGGCATCTTCAGTATCACACTTGTGCCTAGCTTAGAGCCCATCGTTGTCCGACTCCTGGGGCCCTGGTTGGCAACACAATTGAAAAGATAACATTCTCACGTCTGTGAAAGCAAACAGCCGGCGGAGCGTTTTTAGATCGCGGAGGCGCGGATCTCTGTGGCAGCATCTGTTACTCAGTCCATCGATGCTGATATTTGAGTCGATGTGCGCGGTTAACGGTCCTCTCAAATTTTAAAAGAAGAATGGACAAAAATCTATTTAGAATAACCACGAATGAAAATTCGTGCGTTTACTCAGACATTCTGTGGAATAGTACATGGAAGCATTCACACGGAGTTGCACAGGGCAATAGCTTTTTGTAAAGAAAAAGCACTTGTTCATTGATTTAAATAATTATTTCAATACTGTATTCAGTTTGCCCTTTTTCACTGTCTGAAGTGTTTGATGGCGATTAAGGTGCATGATTAAAATTATTGATGGTTTTTTTGATATTCGAAAATGTATAATGTAACTGTTATTAGCACAGGATATTGAAGACCAATTCAGAACTCCCAGGTTTAGTGTCATTGAAAAAGGTGTATGCTTGCCATTGTGCCTGCATTTCAAAAAGAATTGAGGGTTATTATCCAATTAAATCGACAAGATAAATACACGCACACAATCGCACGCACGCGCAAAACTAGACGTTAGTGGACGAGTGAATTCTCTCGGGCAACACTGTTTTCAGGAGAGCGTATGTTCTTAAAAATTTTCTTCGCTTCAGTGTTGCGAAAAGAGATGAATAATTAATTATACGTCTAGGCTAAATTTGCTCATTAAAATCTGTTTAAATTTAACACCGTGTCTTCCGGTCAAATCGAACCACATGCCTTAAATGTGGGTGTGGCTGAGAATAATGGGTGGAGATTCATCCATATGGTCAGATTTATACAAACGCGAAAGGAAAATTGTGAAGCCAGGCTTTTCGCTTCTGCTATTGTTTGTATTCTAAAACAACACTGAGTGGATGTGCGCTCTTGCAGCCTTTCTTTGCTAAGATGTGAGCTAATCCAAATGTCTGCCAGTGCACTACACAGCGATGCTAGTCCTATTCTTGATTCTCATGTCAATGCAGGCTTCTTCCAGAGAAGCAGATTTGGGGTGGGGGTGTCAGCTTTAGTGTTGGTCGTTTCCCCCATACGGTCCCCTGTGCCCTGAGAGCAGTTGGATGGTGTATGATGAGAAATTGTGGGGGTTGAAGAGACAAATGTGGTCTTTGAGGGTAAGATGGCCATTCAAGGTCTCGCCTCTGCGGTGAGAGGCAGAGAAAACCACAGTGTCACGTCGCCATATGGCAGTGATCTTTGACACCATGTTTCCCTGCCTACCAGCTTCTGCCAAACTGGCTGCTCGCTTCTAACCAAAACGATTCCAACCGGTGATAATTTGTGTTAATCTTGCTTCTTTTCCTATTTCCCAGTAGAAGATTTATGACAGATGCACTTACCATAGCTGATTTAGAATTTAAGTAAGATATTCAATTGACATTCAATGATATTCATTGCATTTTGATGCCATTTTAATCTCATACATTCACATTCTGAAGTCACAGTTTTACAGTGGGAGGTTTTTTTGTCTGATAAAATGTTGTGTTTGTATATTTAGAGTCCACAAAAATTAATGAATAGCCATGAAGTGAAGAAAATGGCCTCTGTATCTTCCTGGAAGCAGTTTTGGATTTTGATGGTGCGGGTGTGACAGATTTGATACGAGGGCGGAAAACAGTACCTTGTAACAGCTCGACTCTGATGCTTTCTGGAGCTTTTATATGTGTGCTGAATATATCAAATAACGTGTGAGCTACACAACCACAGAAAAATCGAGCCTTCCCATGGTGAAAATGTTGATTCCTGAAAAGGAACTTGGCTCTTCTTCTTTAGCTATTTGAACATCAGTACGCATTGTGGCATTTCTGTTTGGGGCTGTGCGCCGTGGAACATTTGACCTGTGGTTGACGATAAAGCCAATAAGGCGGCCATTGTGTGCGACCGATGGCAATTGGTCACACTGGTGCGCTGGCGGTGGTCGTTCTGTGGCGTGTTTGTATTTCGCTGTCATGGCTGCTCACATTGGCTGAGTCTGAATAATTGATAAATAGGTAGCCCGTGTTCAAATGAATCATGCTCAATTAAGCAAGCTGAGTCTGTCTTAATCACTGTTTTAATAAATAACGTCTACATACCAGAAACATTGGCATA
The DNA here is from genome assembly GCA_029692085.1 of Gymnothorax javanicus. Classification (NCBI taxonomy): domain Eukaryota; kingdom Metazoa; phylum Chordata; class Actinopteri; order Anguilliformes; family Muraenidae; genus Gymnothorax; species Gymnothorax javanicus. Next base: position 8,225,083 of record CM056194.1, read on the forward strand.
TTTGTACACAATTTATTTTCATACATTCTTAGAGTCAGAGTGTCTCCACTGACCTCTGTAAGTGCATTTGATTTAATTATATGTGCAAGGAATGTTAATTCAAACAGATATTCAAATGTCTCCAGAGGAGCATGACTTGAGTTTTGTTTACTGGGTTTAATTTGGCACTCAAGCAAGCAAAATATGGCAAAAAGCTGACATTTATATTATTCTAATTCATTCTGACTGCAAAATTGAGCTCTTCCCATCAAATCTCTTTAAATTCTGTTTAATTTTATAATTACTATTTGACTGTGGTTTGTTCATAAGGACAGGTGACAAATTAATGGAAAATCAACATGGGGTGTTGTAATGTGTCGGGCCTCCACAAGGTGCCAGATCAGCTTTGCCTTGGCATAGAGTTTGCACGTGTTAAACATTACTGTTGGGTCGGAGTATCATTTGTCCATGAGAAAGTGATGGACAGTGCTTTCTAACAGGTCGTTCCAAAATCTCCCAAATGATTTGGTTTGTTATCAGGTGACTGTGAAGTGGTGGCATGTGCTTTGGTACATTTTCATACTCATAAAACCATACAGTGACCCCTTGTGCCCTGAGGGGTTTGGGCCATTGTTTTCCTGGATGAGACCCTCCCATCATGGTTGGCAAGCTTGATCATAGGTGATCATAATTCTGCACTGATCTGCTGTGACTCTTCCACCATTAAGAGGACAAGTTGACCCAAACAATGGCAGGAAAATGAATGTAAGCATCAGTATTTGTTGTTTGTCCTCACATTTATTCCATTTTTTTCCCTTAAATTTGTCACTCACCTGTATAGACTAGTCTGCTGCAATAATCTGTCTATACTGAATAGCACGTTGTATCATTGCCGTACACCATCAATCGTGCCCTCCAATAACAAACGCCACCATATTTTTAAATACACTAAAACACAAGCAACTCGTGCAAGTACCTTCATTCACAGCGTAATCACACTATTCGCGCACAATGCATCGGAGAGAATTACATGCTAACCTCACGACGCTGCCAAGACCATTGTGTCCAATCAGCCGACAGATCTTTTGTTGGCATAACATGACAAATCTCTGATTACCCTCACTGAGCGCATGCCAGCTGATGCTCACAACCTGTGTGCCAACCTGTCAATCAAGTGCAACATGAAAGAATGAAATGGAGGGAGGGAGGGGTAAGGTTGGGGGGGGGCTTTGCTCTGACCCCTTTCTTCTTCAAGCTAGTTAAGGACAGGCGATGAACTTTGCATTTTCCTGCTCCTGAATACAAATGCTCAGTAAGAGCTGCTTCTGGAATCATTATTTTGTCAGTTTTATTCCAAGATGAATCATCAGACATTCCCAAAAGGGACTGCTCTTCCACTAACTGTTTGATCCATACTTTTTTTTGAGAACAGACAGGCAGTGTATAAAACTAGACGAGTAAACCAGTTAGCTGAGGCATCGGTAAGGAATGTTGCAATAGTATAGAGTATACCAAAGCTAGCTTATACGTCAACAACTGGTGGCAGGTCAGTGAAGTGGAATGCGTTATCAAACGCGGCCCCTCGTTATATAGACTACATTGCTCCAAATGTTTCGGCCTTCTCATCGGACAGGGAGAAAAAGACACCAGCGCACATCTCACAGTACTTGGTACTGCATGGTACGAGTTACAAAGCGTGTCAGCTATTTGAAAAGTTGAGCGAGACTTAGAGATGGTGCTTTTCTCGGAAAGACAGAAAGCAGTGCCGGAGGAAAGAATTTGTCCAAATATTGTGGAGCGCTACTTTCTGCTGTCTACCCTGAAACAAAATATAAAACTTGAATGTTCTCAGAACCATTGTTTTCCTTTTGCCACCATTTTTCCCCACAATTTTACTAAACTGTCATGATATTATTATGTATCTATTTTATAGTTGAAATATTAATTTGTTGTCGTAATATTACTTTGCTTTTGCCAAGAAATTGATGCACGGTTGGTAATTAATTGCTTTTGTTTACTCTTCTTTAAAAAGTAGGTCAACTGAGAACTCAGTTCTCTCTGGTTGCGGTAGCTGTGGGAGTCGATGTGGGGGAGGGGTGTTGGGGTTTATAATATGCCAATCAACATTAGAGGAGGATTAGGTGGCCAGATTGTGAGGCCTAAGGTTTGGAATTTGTCCAGGACGTGGCAGAACACAAGGTTTGGTGCTCCTGCTCTTGCAATGACGTGCTTGGAGCTTTTTTGACAAGCACTCCTCGAAGATGTCAAAGCATCAGCATCTTCACTTTTACAAGGGGAAATTGAAGCATAAAAATGATCTAATTTTGTGAAATTTGACTGATGTAGCAGCCAGAGACCTGGAGATGAAGGTTCCGGAGTCAGCCATGCAGGGTGCCTACGCCCGCACGCTTTAACAAGGTCCTGAGATTATCCCCTCACTTTGGACATTTTCCTGCCTGCAAATGAATCAAGTAACCCTTCAAGGGTTTCTAGAGTTTTCTGAAATTCTTGGTCAGCAATCTGTCACTTGCAAGTGCCGGTAGTGATAGTTACATCTCTGAGAACAAGCTGATCACATATTCATGATCTTCTGTAAGCCTTACACCTGACGACTTTGAGCGATTTCACTGTCTCAGGTGAATTTCCAGTATCGGAATAAAATCATGGGAGGTTTGCCTGAGTTGCGGTGCGCTCTCGTCGTCGTGATTGTTTGGCGTAAGGTGGTCATAAAACTGTGTCTGTCTCGGTCTTTTTCTCATTTTGACATTCCAATAAAATAAAAAAATGTTTAATATTAGTCTAATATTGGTCTTGGCTCATGTGCACAGGAAAGTTCAATGATATTAATGTTGTCAACAACCAATAGGTGCACTCTGCAAAATTCTATAATGCGTGACAATAAAAACTGAGTGACTTATGACGCATTGTCTTAAATGTGATATGGTGTCAGAATTTAATCTTTTTTAAGTCTTTTCGATGTCTTCTTGTGTATGATAGGCAATACTTGTGTCTATATACACTGTAAACAATAAAAAGTTGACTAAACTTAAGAAGTAAAGCAGCCAGCTGTATAGCATTCTTGAGACTGCTCGCCTTTATGTCCCAGTGGTTGCACAAACTTGAGAGAACTTGGAACTCGAAGTTGAGCCAACTCAAAAATGCTTTGCAGCTGGTTGCCTTACTTTTTTAAGTTGCATCAACTTTACATTTATTGCAGAGCAGACTAGGATTTTCGGTGGATTTAGCCCAGCCCTGTGGTCTCTGACAGTCACAAAAGTGTATCTTTATGCTGCTAATCCTAGAATTCTATTCAAAATCCAACCATTAATTGATGTATTTTCCTAAAACAAATCAGCAGTTGCATATGCATGGAAAAAACACTGCCAAAGGACATCAAGCAATGCCGACTGACTCGATAATATGGAGCAACGTGATTTGAAGGACCCCATTTAGATTGCAACGCTTGCTTTTTGTGAATTTGTCAACTTTTTTGCCAAACACCGGGCAAATTGCTAGCTGAAGTACGATGATCCGTGTTGTACAGTGCTGAGGGGTGAATAACCAGGGAGACAGAGGCAGGTCCATTAATATTTTATTAGCGAAGCTCCTTGGCCAGCAGCTCTCCCAGGGGGTCCAAAATGAAGTTCTTCCTCACAGAAGCAGCACTAAAAACATCAGGGAATCGTTTGCTTTAGGAGTCCATTTAAACCTTAAAATAATAATAGCACATTCATTTCATTTGGAGTTTGTGTTATATTCCGCTCTGACATCCATCCAGATTACTCTATAAACAGAGATGTTTACCGCTACATCTGGCAGTGCTTCTACTTCTTTTGAGTAGTCAAGGTGAAATATCACCGTGGGAACGTTCTCTTCATAAAATAATTATACTGTTACAACAATTGTGTGAGATTGGCCAGTTGTGTTATGAATTTGGGAAGACATCGTAATGAAGACATTGAAGTTTGTTCCAAGGATGCACATTAAATAATCATGCACCGTTTCTCGAACCGACGGTAGATAACATATGGGTGCTCTGTGATTTCCCTCGTGGAGATCTTGACAGATTTGGCGATGAAAATACAGCCCTGATTTAAATAATTTCTTGACTGTGTTGCCAGGCATTGGGATTAAGGAGAATACCACCATTTAAAAATCACTGGGAGCTTCTGTCGGCTAAAGATAAGGCCGATGACTGTATGCAGGCGTGTGTGGGCCGTTTGTGTGTGAGAGTGTGAAGGAGAGAAAGGAAGGGAGTGAGAGAAAGAAAGAGAGAGAGAGACAGTGAGAGAGAGGGAGGGAGAGAGAGAGAGAGACATTTTCATAATAGCATCATTATTGTTAGCAATTTGCACTGGAAGTTTTGGCGATAGTATTTGGCGATAGTATAGCAAAGAACTTAAAACTGTAAATAAAAGTTGATTTATGGTACTGATCTAATGTAGATCGCAAAATTTGTGAGTGCCTTTTGCTCTTTTCAAGCAGGGAGAATAACTGCTAGAAGGTTTTATCTCAAGACTGATGACTGATGATGTTCCTCATATGCAATTCTCCGGCGAAGGCTGCGTTTGGAGAATCTAATATTGACATTTGAAGCAACAAAATAATCAAGCGATATCGACTGGGAGTCGGCATGTCCGTTCGATGCCGTTATCAGCGTGTGAAATTCGAGTCATGAGTATTCCGCGGCTGCTGCTCCAGGAGGTGCTAGCTGGTTTCTTAACAACGGCTAATTGTGCAGAAAATTGTTGTGGGGAAGTGAGCAGAATATTGTAATTAAAACACAAATCTCCGGCGGCTCTGACTGAAGCTGGAACACAACATGGCAGGGTGGCCCTGGTTTGGAACGTGCAGGTATGGCTGTAACCAGAGCCTGTGAATGCGTCCATTCAGTCGACCCTTATCTACAGCTCAGCGTGCATGAAGTGGCTGCGGATTAAAAGTAGGCCGGGCTGTGCTTCGCCGCAGTTTGAATGGGCATCCACTGTTGCACGGACCACGTTTGTAAAAGTGCGTCAACTAAATTGTGTCGCTGCAAACATAACTGTGATTTCAGCGGAGGATGGTGCTGCTACTTTTTGCAGGTCTCTGTAAATGCTCTGCACCTTAAAGTCTAGGTGTTGATTTCATGCGTGTAATTTTACACTTTAGGGAGGCTGTGCTGAAAAGGGAACGGGTTAAAGGGTTAAAGGTGGAATCGATATCCGGATCGAGGTTGTGCAGAATCTCTCCGCGGGGGGACGGTGAGCGACCTCCCGGTGAGTGGTGATGTGAGCCTATTGGCTGTTCGTCAGAGCGCGTGTACGGCGCCCGGAGAGAACAGGGGGCTGCATGTTTTTTGTGTTTTCCACGATGGGCGATATTAGATCATGACATGGAGTGGTGGGTCGGGGATAGGGTGGTGGTGGTAGGGTGGTGGTGGCGGGGGGGGGGTTTTGTTTGACGCAGGTGTCAGAGACCCCCTCCCCCCGCGGTTTCCGTGCTCACTCGGGCCACGTCTGTCCCTCCCGCCCTCAAGCCCGCAGCGATCTGCGCCGCGATTCTCATCTATTAATCATGGAGGCTGGTTTCTTATGCCGTTGCCATAGTTTCAAGGCCCGAGATGGTGCCTGGGTGCGAGGAGAGATGGCGGGGCCGTGCTCAGAGCAGCCTCTTCCACCAGGCGAGGACTTCGAGGGCCCTCCGCGCCCCACTGCGGGGCTCATTAGACACGGACAGAGCATAGAAAGGGGCACAAATAGGTAGAACGCTTGCATCTCATCCAATCCAGTGTAGCCAACCAGCCGTGCAGCATAAATCAGAGCCAAGCACCTCTATGTCACCTCCTTACACATTTTCACTATTGCCAAAATACAGAAGGGAAAGAAGGACTGATACGGTCATGGCGATTATTTGAATAATTGGTCTGGATTTGTGCAGGGCTACAGGATTCTGACTGGTGTGATTTTCGGTGAGCTGCGCATATCGTTCACTCTTGGAAACACCAGCAGAAGGTCAAAGTGTTCGGCCATTTTCCATTTGAATAATTAGTTTATGTACTGTACTATACAGCATGTTGGCTTTTCATTGAAGGTTTTTCCTGACCTGTTGATAAAATTATCTTGTTATTCTCGGTCTTCACCGCCTCTTTCTTCTTCATCTTTGTTGGTTTTGGTTTTTAGTTTTCTGTTTCTCACGAGACTGTGGTTTAAAGAAAGCATTAACCTTCATCTATTGATATTATATATTGATATATTGGCAAAACTGTTCTTGTTATTCTCGCATTAATCAGCCGCAGAGTAAAATAATGCTGCTCCTTTTCTTCGGTTCGTGCGATGCAGCTTCCTGTTGTTCCAAAAAAAAACACAGCGGAGGTGCAGCGTAGTGTTTTCTAAACTCGTCCGAGATGCCCCTCGGTGTATTACCTCTTGAGTAATCACATGCATTGTTATTGATGCACAGCAGCTGGTTATGACTGCGCTCTCGCTGTGTTTTTGCATCGTTTATACTTAGCTGGTGGCGGTATTGATGGGAATGATTTCCGCGCAGAGGTTAACGCTCTAATCATGGGACTTTCTTCTCCGCGGCCTTTCATATGCAGGAGATCTATTAAGCAAAAGGAACCTTGTCATTGTCGATGCCGGGAGGCTGAAATCCAAGCCCTGATGAATCAGTGCCTGCTTTTACCGTAGCTGGCGTGACCTTTTCTCACGCGAATCTTGCTGTAGCATCACAGAGGCGAAAGTGGGCTGCCCAGGCATTTCTTTTTTTAAAAAAGTCTTTGAAGTGATATGATTGCAGGGTTCGGTGACATCACTTTACTGGCCGTTCCCAGATGCAGGTAAGTACTGTGGGGGAGGGGGGTGGGGGACAGAGGCCGTGTGTTTTTCATTCGTCCGGACCGATGTCTTTGTGAAAAGTGATACAGGAGTGATGCAGGGATGGAGCAGGATTTCTGAGGTGCTACCTTTTTCAGTTTCAAAGCAAAGAAATTCATTGGACATGGAGTTAGTGTTACGATTTTAAACTGTCATGTTAATACAACAAACAAAACATCAGAAAAATCAGTAAGCTCTTGGCTCATTTTTAATATTTCTGTGTAGTTCATCCAACCTTTGACTGAGACATTAAGAAAGGTGAGTTTTGAGTTTATTGCCCAGTTGGCTTACACTTACCCGGATACAGCTTCGACAAATCCAAAAATGAATTTCTCCATTCTTTTAATATGAATAAAGCATGGAAAACATATGTAAAATATTAGCAAATAAAGTACAAAAAAATCATTTGTAAGAGCTACTGTGTCACTCACTTCAGAAGCTGGTATCTCACATTACTGTTAATGAGGAAATGCATGTGATGCTTTTGGGATTTAATTTCAAGTATTTTCATCAGTAAGAATATTGAACAATAATACCACTCAGTGTGCATTTATGGTATGGCTAATGAGCCAAATTGCCGCCATGTGGTGTCGTGTGCTTTGATAGGCCACCGAGACCACAAGACCCCAGTGTTTGGCTTGGCCTCGTCGGGCTGGAGTCGGCTGGTAACACTTAGCATTGCTCTCAGAGGAGCATCGAATGCGTTGGTCGAATTTCACAACATAAGGACTGGACCCCTCGGAACAGCCCCACTTAAACTGTAGCAGATGCTACCGTTTTCATTCTAGAAACAATGGTTTTATTTTTTTCGACTGTGCATCGCGTACGTTTCGAGCGCTCCCGTCCGCGCTTCTACGAAAGCGCCGACTGTCAAAGAGTGCGTCTGATGAAAGGCTGAAATTCAAGTTGTGTGAGCTTTGGGCTTGGGGCCAGACCTGGCTACAGTATAAGGCCACAACTTTCAGCAGCGTAGTGCTTACAGTTTAAAAATAGCCTCAGAACTATTCGGCCTCTAACACGTCATCTCGCAGCTGACAGAGAGCCGAAAGATACTTTCAGCAGAAAAGCATTATGAGGTGATGACTCTGAAATTGATTTTTTTGACCAATATCTTGATAGTTTGTGCGTGGCGTGGTTTGCGAGTAAAATAACTGCCCACTGCTTTGCTCTCGACACAAAATGCGATGCATTTTCTTCATCTTGTTTGGCCTTTATTTCAGGTTTATTGCCTCTGTTATCTTGACCTATAAAATATCCAAGATGCCAGGCGGTAGTATTTCTTTATAAAAGTGGATGTACCAAAGTGATAAAATCAACCTGCTCCTTCACAATCTCTTTGTCTTAGGTTAAAAAATGAAGCTATGATGGTTATTTATTTATTTTTAAAGTTTAGAGGCTAGCTCAAGGGTTCTGTTAAGTGGCATGAAGCAGCACCGGGGGTGAATACGAAAGAAATCGCTATAAATGCAATTTCAGCTGACATAGAAACATAGCGGGAGTGACCATCAGTGACCGTCAACAGCCAATACTCAGTCTCAGGGATCTTTGGCTTGTCTCCACAGATAAGCTGTCTTTAGTTTTACGGAACCTACTGTAGCAGGCGTGAAAAGTATGAAAGCTCCTGAATTGAATCATTTTGCCCGACTCTGCAATGCAACTAACCCTTGGACTAGAGTGAGTTCCTCTACAGAATCGCAGTGGAGCCCTTTGAAACCCTTAATTTTGGAGAATGCGGGATATCTGTATTTCTTTTCTGTGTAGTGTACAACCTCGGCTAAAGTGGGCGATGCCTGTGCCATTGGTGGTCTTGCATTTCACCAGCAGCTGGGCCTATTTGTGAACTCAAGCATAATTGTGCCAGTTGCCAGACTTGCGCCTGTTCAGACAGAGCTAATGCAGGCTTAAGTGCTAATCTTTCAGCTTAGCATCTGCTGCCCACAGAAACCAGAAACTCTTCACCGCGCACTAGATCACTGTCCACAATTTCATGTGATTATTTATGTATGCTTGCATTAATTTAATGTATCAAAGAGTATATTTTTGTAATATTCACTTGGCGTACGCTTAGAGAGGGTCATGTTTTGGCTGTGTGTCTGCCTGCACACGTGTCTGTCTGTTTGTCTGTCCAGAGCTAATATTGCATACTACTGAACCAATCAGCTTAATATTATTTGTGCAGTTTTTTGACTGTGTGCTCAAGGACCTCTCGTGGTTGCAGGGAATCAGAATTTTTGCACAAGTGGTGCCAGGCTCAATGCAGCCTGCGAGAGGGAGATGTTTAAACGCTTTTAAGTTTTTTGGGGCCCTTGTCCTTGACCCCCATTAGGTTTAAAATTTAAATCGAGGAATTCTTGGACAATTGCACACCTTTGTTTAAAATGTAGTGTAATGTCATCAAACCATGTTTCTGTTACATCACAAAGAGCCAAATGTCACCGTAAACAATATCCCTCCCCCTTCTGGGCGGGGTTAAAAACGATTTAATTAACTGCTCTGCTGCCATTGGCTACCGACTCCTCTCTCCTCTTAACTGACCGGTTGGGGCCGCATGCGATCGACAGCTGCTTGAGTTTGGAATCTTGTCTCCGGTTGGGACAGCGTTCGCTCCAGCAAAGATCTGCACTCTTCTGCTGGTGTTTACTGTGATTGGTTTCTTCCCATACTTCATTTCTGAAAAAGAAATGGATAAAATGTTAAGGAATAGTGTTATGACAAGCCCAAATTTTACACGGGATGCTTTTTTTCTCCATTTTGATTCATTCATATTGTCTGTACGATGCAGATAGCATATTGGTTGATCATTACCCCACTTCCTCACTTATCATCAAGATAGATGCTTCCTTATTTCTTCCCCATTCTGACCATCAGATAAAAAACTAACAAACCCCTCTCTCTGCAATTACCCATTTTAACACTTTGTTGATTAGGTAAAATGACCAATTGCGATTCATGAGTCGCCCATCTTAGGTTTCTCTTCTGTGGTTTGCCTGGCAGGCGGTTGGTTTGCGTGAGCTAATGCATCAGTAACCAGATAGGAAGAGAGGAAACAATATCCAGACCTGCAGCTTCTGTTCATCCTCTGACCTACATAAGAGCCGAATCCTTCAGCATACAGGCTGGAACATTTCTCTACCTGCCTTTCATCTCTACTACCCTCTGGGCTCTGTGGATTTATGCTCACCGCTATCCTCGTTCAGGTGGAGTCGTCCAGAGTCGGCCAAATTCCCCCACGTTTCTGATGTGGAGTGACGCTATCTTTCGCAAACATTAGCGCACACAGCACAGCTGATAAGGTTAGCAGCCTCTGTGTAGCAGTGGCGCCACAGCGCAATCATGCAATTCATTAGCTAACAGGTCGACCGACTGGGTGAATACGTCTCTTTGTTATAATGGCTTGAAGCCCGAGATACGAACAAGACATTTACACATGAATCGTCAAAGATTATTTTATATGGCTGTTGTTTCATTTTTGGTTGCTGGCACAGTTTTAGGTATCAAAGCAGGATTGATTCACTAATGGGCCTCGTCTCTCCAATTAGAGTTTTAAAAATGAATAAATAATGTTTGACTGTGGCTCATTCGCAGTCGTGCTTGACAAAAACTAATGCTGAGTAGTGACAGCTAACAGACCCAGAGAACATTTCTCAATGAAAGCAGGCAATGGCAAAAAATAGCACCAGAAAATGACATTCATTCATACCAGCTGTAAAATAATGTTTCCGCCATACGTATTGTAATTACAGGCATTGTTAAGAATTCATTGTAAGTGTCTCAGGTGTCTTTGTTGTCTGGAAGAGTGAGCTCTTAGCCATTTTTAAATTTAGGATCCCATCTACCCTTGAGGATCCTCCATATGCCAGGCCTGCTGAGATGCATCTGTGATTGGCTGAGAGCGACAGTCCGGATGAGGTCAATTACTTGAGCTCTGCAATTTTTTTGATCGCCACCCAGATTATTACGAGCATTGACTTAGCGTTCGACTGCTTATTGCTTTCCCCCCCGAGGCGACGGGGACAGTAATTACCGTATCCATGTAATTTTCACCGCTGTATCCGCTACAGTAACCGGTGCCACGGATCCAGTCTTCGCATTGTCTGCTGCACTGATTTGACATTAAGTGTGGTGCCGCACACAATGCCTTGCCGCTTCGCTTTCCCGCCCGTGAGTGTCTGATTATGAACTCAGAGGCATCGCGCTCTCGTGTAATGCAAATGCTTTTATTTTGACTGCACAATAAAAAAGGTAATGAGATAAAATAGAGGCTCAATGAGATATTGATATTTAGAATTACTGAAATGGGCTGCGGCGTAATCCCTGAGATTTGCGTGGGGACTGAGTTACCGGCCTTTCAGCAGAGTTCACTGTCAACCTGACTGCAAGTCCCTTGTTAGACGCAAGCAAATTGACATTAAACAAAACATTAACAAAATATTGATTTTTGGGGACGTGAAATATTTACAGCACTTTTGGAGCCATTCTTAGTTGGAGTATTTATCTGCACAGGCATGGATGCATCAAGTTGCATCTTTTCTGGTAATTGAATGGTGCTGAAACCACAATTGGAGATGACACAAATGTTTGGTTTGTCCTAGTTTTACAGCCCATTGCTCGCCTCTCCTCCGGTAAGCCTGCGAGCTCTGGCAACTGAGAGGCGCAGACTCACTCAATCTGTGCCAGATCATTACTGGAGATTAGCAGGTGAGATGAATTTTAATATAACGCCCAGCATTGTGAGCTGGCCTGAGTAACATCAGCGCTGTCCCATGATGCTTTCTGTCTGAATGAGAGCACTCTGAATGGAGACTCGAGCTAATCGTATTTTGCCCATCGAGATTGAGAGGCTTGGCCAAAAACCAGAGTGGATTTCGACTCGCCCAATTGTCACGTGTTAAACAGTGGCCTGATGGCTGAGCCTTTGCATGAGAATAAATGTAATAAGAATTAACTGAGCTTGGATTTTGTGTCTGTAATTAAGGATACTCATAGGCCTCCAACTGTTTTTTTTTTTTTTTTGCAATTTTTGTCATATTTGGCATTTTATTTCATTCTGTGGATAGTCTCTGCAGAATTTTTGCGTTGGAATGCAGGGATGGGGATAGCATGCAGTAAGCTGAGTATTTGATAGGCCTGCTGTCTGAAGGGTTGGGGTATCTGACCAGATCAGGTGTCCAGTGAACACCTTCTCCAGGTCAGATGTCCTGGCGGACAGAGTAGTGACGTGTTTTGTGCCTTAGCTTGAGTGTCAGATTGGATGAGGGCCTGGGGTTTGGGGTTTGGTTTTTGATGGGGCAATTGCTCTGGATTAAATGCTTCATCTCCCCGAGTGGTCAGCTGTTGGATTGCTTTTGGTGTTGTCTGGATTTGTCTTATTGACAAATAAAGGTTGTGTGTGTTTATATGCGTGGGTCTGTGTGTGTGGGCCTTTGTGTGTGTGTGTGTGTGTGTGTGTGTGGGTATGTGTGTATGTGTATGTGGGTGAGTGCATGTGGATTTTTCTGATTTGTGTCTGTGTGTCTGTGTCCATGTGTATGTAAGTATATAGATGTTCAGCACAGTACTGTGTGTAATAAAGGAGAAATGTAATAGCACTCATCTGGGATTTTGCAGATTATATTTCCTGCTCTCCCAAAGGCGAGGGATGTAGCAGGATGTTCATCTCCATGACTGATCCCCCTCTCCTCAGGCACAGACAGATTACATGAATAGACAAGGAAAAATAGGGCCATGTAACAATATTGTACAAACAAAGTGATATTTCCTGTCTAGGGTTTCGGTCAATACCAAATGGTTCTGAACGAGTTGCGTCAAAGTATCGACTCTCCCGCATTTACAGCATTGGAAAAATCACACTCGGTGGGAGCTCAATGCTCAACCCCTGTGTCCTGCGGTCGGGAGGTGGAAGACAATGCCAAAAATGCGAGCTCTGCCCGTTGCAGGCCCCGCACAATGGGCCAGTTGGCAGCGGCTGGGATTTGAGAGCAAGCCCCCGTGAAGTTAATGTGCTCCAACCCTGAGAATGAAGCCAGGCAGGACACAAGCGCTCATTGTGCACTTCAAATAGCCCGCTCAAGTGCGAGCAGCCCGAGCCCAGCAGAGATCTGTCAAGGTTATAAATTATTCCGCAGTTTTCATATGGTAATCGGTTCCGAAACTTGTTTTTCGATCCGAGCGGGTTTAATGAAAGTGGTCATTGATTGCGCATTCGCTATATGGAATGTGACAGCATTTTGCATTTAGGTAGCTTAATTGACCCGCGTCTGAGCAAGCGAGGGGACAAGACGGCGAGATCAGGCTTCATTATAGTGGACACAGCGTGGTCCGCTGACATCTCTCGTTAGCGTTAAAGCCATTCTGCTGTTGGTAAACAGAGGCATCAAATCTCCCAATTTTAATGAACAGCTTCTCGTGAAATAGTTTGGAAATGTGCATTTAGAGGAGTAGGTTAGACAAAGGGGTACAAGTTCTCCTATTCACAGCTGTATGAAATGTAGTTTAGACTCTGATTAAGCCAAGTGATTTGGAACAAAAACTGTAAATTTTCTTGAATTAACCCTTTGAGTGCTGAATAAATTTTCAAGGAATTAAAAATTTCATTATCCTGAGCTGTTGAAAACCTATCATGTGTCGACTTGTTTAAAAGAGCTCCCGCATGGGAGCTCTTTTAAGCAAGTCGACACATGATAGGTTTTCAACAGCATCTGGTTTTGATATCTTACACCATTGGGCAACTATAGTTGCCTATGGCGCTCAGAGGGTTAAAGTATCAGAATGGTGGCCTGCTGCAGTAGAAGGCTTTCTGCGCGAAGCTTGACAGTGTGCTGTGGATTCAAATTTACTGCCTGGGCTCCTTTGGCCTGGTATAAATAAGAGGCAAGGCTTGATGTGTTTTTGCACTGTTTTTCTTCACTCCTCTCAGAAACAAAAAACGTGCAAATCTCCAAAAGTTTGTATTTTATTTATCTGTCCCTGTATGGGTGCTTTCAGGACAGTTTTGGCGCATCGCTATGAGAACGGCTGCCTGTCCGTTTCTGCCCGAGGGTCAAGGCCCTTATCAGAGCAGTAGCTAAGCTAAAGGCCACAATCCAAGGCCTTATGAACTGTTCTCTGGACCACGGTTGGGAGATAACCCCGGAAATGGCAGATAGCAGGACCTTCGCAGTCTCAGCAGAATTAAAAGGCTCTGTGTTATTTGGGCTAGCTTGCATCTTTTCGCCCGATAACAACCCTTTTGGGGCAATGGAGACTTCCTCTGTCTCAGAGCCCTGAGCTGCTAATCAGGGAAACGAAAGACTTCGTCTTAAAGTTCGAGGCCACGGCTGAAAATCTCTTCTTTTTCTTCCTCTCGGATGATTCAGTGTGGAACAAAGCGACAAGATAGCATAATATGCTTATAACTTTAGGACAGTGCTTTCGCCGATACCCACTGTCGCCCCAAAGTAACTTTTCCCTCTGCAAAAATACAGGCCTGACTGATGTGAACTAAAAGCTGCAGAGTTTTATTTTCAGCTCTCATTCTGGAGAATAGATGGACCGCGCATCAGGCTGTCATCTGAGTCGTGAGGAATGTGTTTTTGTTATTTGATTTCTTTTTGTAGAGGGCACTTCACCCCATCTTGCCAGTGTCGTCCTCTGACAATTGTGTCCCCTCAAAGCTGTTTGCATTTTTGTCAGGGATCACACTGCGAGAGCATGGCGTAACTTGTTGAGCTAAAGAAAGTTATTGTTTTATACATATTAGCTGTTCGTGTTTTGTTATTTTGAACTGCTGAAAATGACCCTTAGTAAGTTTCTGAGTTACTGAATCAGTGTCACAGAAGAAGACTTAATGTGCAAGAGTGCCTGTTTCCCACTAAACCACATTACTGCCTCATAGTTCTCGTGAATTTACTGAAAGTGGTCAATTACCAAGAATATAATATGGGTTACAGTGAGACTCGTAGCAGCCATATGTGGCCATTATCTAATTATGAACGTGCTGCAGTTAGATGTACTATCCTTTTCACTCTGCATTCAGAGAATGCCCAGTGCTTTACAGTACAGTAGGAGTGTTACAAGAGTGCTATGGCTTGTCATCTCTCCATTGCGCAAGCTTGGCAGCTCCGAGCCTGCCGATTAGCAGTGGGAGCCGGTGCTAGCGGAGAGACCTCATGTTCCGATCTGTCCCACATTCCAGAATCTCCACTCTCGCCAAGAGTGAGCCTCCGCAATTCAGAAATAGTGCAAATTAGGATGAGCGCAAGGTCAATTTGTTGCGTGTAGGCGCAGAAAAACACTCACTCACAAACACACACACTCTCTGAGAAACACACTCTCACACACACATACACGCCCTCACACACACACACTATCACGCACAAATACACATGCACTGCCACACACAAACACACTCTCACACACACACAAACGCAATATCACGAACACACTGTCTCACACACTCACACGCACACTCTTTCACAGACATGAATGCGCATTCTCTTTTTCCCACACACAGACACGTGCACGCACAAATACACGCTATATCACACGAATGTGCTCACACACCCTCACAGAAACACTCTCGCACAACACATACACTCACACACTAACACACAGACTATCACGCACATATACACACTTACAGAAACACACACTCGCACACACACACACACACACACTATGACACACAAATACACACGCACACACACACTGTCACACACAAATACATACACACACAAACACACTGTCTCACAAACTCACAAGCACTCTTTTACAGACATGCGGATTCTCTTTTTCACACACACACGCGCGCACACACACCCACGCGCGCACACACACACACGCACACACACAAACTTGTACACCCTTCTACACACAAACATACTCAGTCTCATATATGCACACACCCTCTCAGTCTGTCACACTCTCCCTCTCTCTCTCTCTCTCTCTCACACACACACACACACACACACACACACACACACCTCCCGCATTTTGACAGCTGTGATGATTAGTAGGAGGTGTATCTGTAGGAAGGAGCCTCCGTGACAGGATGTGCTATTTGAACTAAACAACAGCCCACAAAAAGAGTGCAAACAATAACATCCTGTGAATATTAATCATTTAAAATCATTTCTCTCTAGCATTAACTGAAAAGATCGAGCAGGTGTACCGCTCAGAATTAAATGGACAGCGACACATAAAAGGGGCCATGGATCCCATACGGTCCACACTACATGAATGTACGTACCATAAACTTGACAGCCTCTACATTGTCCTTACATCTAGTGCGCAGGAATACTTAGCCAAAAAAGCGAAAACGGTGACATCGTCCGAATACTGACGGCTCGTCCTGTGTGGGTGTTTGTTCGAATGTGCTGCTGGGGGGCAAGCTATATGCACCCTTACTCTTTATTTGTTTATCGCAGATGATTAGTTAATAATTAACGAAAGAGACGGATTAATTAGGGCTCAGTGATCCTCAGTAAATGGAGGACCCCTGGTTTTGTTATTGCCCTGTCATCATCAGTGGAGATTATATCCATTAATTAGGCCTAAGCATATGAGTTCGGATTTGAAGCAAATGGGCCGTATATGAATGCGCAGTGCCTGTAAGAGATGAAGGTTCGCTAAAGTCAAACAGGTGCGAGCGAACGTGCGCCGTAATCTCGCCCCTCCGAAATGGTTCTGTTGTTTTCGAGAAAATTGAAAATTGCGAGCCGCGCAGGATCGTGCTATTATAAGATTTAGCGGCAGGGGAAAATGCTTCAGATCGCAATTACAGTGGATAGAGGTGGAGAGCGGCGATGATGTCATTGATTTCACCATTGAGAAGGCACTGTGCAACAAATTAATGAAGCAGCCAGTCGGACGAGGGCAGTCCATTGCTTCTCAGGCTATAATTATCTTGCTAAAATGGCAGTGGTAGCCAGCAGACTGAATCCGGCAAGAGAGCAGTATGGTCTGTCCCACTAACAGCTGAACGGCTACGCTGGCCAGCAGTGGGAGGTTAGCGTGTCGCTACATGGCCTCTCTTTCAAGTCGTGTCATCACAAATGACAGTTATTTTTGTTTCATCAAATTGTTTTAGCGTAGCATTCACACCCACTTTCAAATCCCATAACTATAGCTGTGCAAAGTGGACAAAATCTGGTTGCTCGCGTTCTAATAAGCGGTTCTTTGGGAGTGTATCATTTCACATGAACTTCAAGCATCCACACGAAAAGACAAGTAGCTGGTTGTCAACTGCACAACCGCAGCGTTTAGTGACATTTAATAAAGTCATTCTGCACTAACGTTGTCTGTCAAAAAGTTGCTCCTGAAAACATTAGATTGCCAAGAACCCCTTTAGTGCTGAAAGTTGTCAAACTTCTCCTTACTTTTTACTCAGGCCAAAGCAATCTTAGAAACCTGATCGTATTTTAATGCACGGCAGTCCCATGAGAAAATGATATGATTCTTTAGTCAATACTGCATTTCTCTGATTGAGCCCAGTTTGACAAAAAGACGGTACAACCCCCCCCCCTTTTTTTTACCATTTGTACTGTGGGATTTTTTTTTAAATTACGTTCCTTTTCTATATTCTGTTAGTGTTGTAGCTCTCCATTGCTTCTAATTCACCAGCTGCGGTTAATAGCTTCATCATTCTTGGGATGCTCAGTTAAGAATATCCTGATCACATAGTTCAGATCAAGCGCCTGAAAGGGTTAAGGACACGCTGGGATCTGGAAGGCAGAGGGGGGCACAGGGAAAGCTCACACTGTGAACACCGCTGCTTTTTTCCTCATGCGCCTGGTCATGGGGGTGGGATGGCGATATTTTACGTAAGAGAATTCGAGACAAGCCTCTGTAAGCGAGCGTCACCTACTGTATCACTGCGCTGTCCCAGTGTGCCATCAGTCTTTTGAGCATTGCTTCTGAAGACAGAGGAAGTGAGGTTTGTGTGGTCGTTTTGCGGTTGGGCGGTTGATGGGTGGTGGTGGGGGGTGGTGAGGGTGATGTCTGTTCTATTGACAGAGCATGTCACCCCATGGGGCTCGACTAATTGCTCGCACTGGCTGGCCCCTTTCGCTTAAGCTTTTTCACAAAGGGGGGAGTTTGTGGATCACGTGGCCGGGAGTTAAAGAAGGGGAACATGGAGGGGACGGGGGGGGGGGGGCAGGAGAGAATGGGGCCACTAGGTTCGGAAAACAAAGCTGGGCTGAGAAGAGGAGGAGGGAGGAACGCTCTTTGCTGGCAGCAGGAATAAATCGGACCGGGTCTTTGGCCTCCCCGAGTTATAGGTGACCCACATAGCCACCCATGTGTGAGCCCCCCTTTTTTCCCCTGCCAAACTGCGCCGCCGAACATTACAACCAATCAGGAGACTGTTCTCCGAGAGCTACTCCTGTTAACTTTTGGAAAAGATGGCGCAGTTCATAAGTATTAGGACTATGGCGCGTTTTCAGCTTTTCGTCTGCACTCAAACGCAGTGGATTCGATAACAGTTAGAAGTAGAGCTTCTCCGCTTATTTACTTCTGTGTGACGTTATTCGCGGAGCAGTTTCAGCCGACTGTATGCAGTATGACTGTCCGTGTTCTCACAGCCCACACTGCATGTTCCTGTGGAAAAGGCCCCCATGCTGTGACATTGTCCTCAGTCCTCAAAGCAAGATGAAGTTGTTGCTTCTTCGGAGCAGAAAGCCCTTTAATATGTCGGCACGGACGTATCGATTATCCCCCTCTGCATGTCTTCAGCGGTGGCTAAAGGTCATTATTGCTCCCGAGTCATGCGCGTCAGTGGTCCTTAACATACTCTGTATTGATTGCTCTTCGGCGGGAATTCCGTTTTTCTGAAGGTACCATTCTTTACAGAATTATCGCCGGCCTTTATGAGGTATAGCCACGCACAATGAAATAAGCAATTATGTGAATATCGATGCCGGCTGCAATATACATTTCATTTTGGAAAATAAACACTTTTTACGGGTTTATAGGTTCGCCTCACTTTTGCCAGTTTTTCTGTTGTTTTTTTAAAAGTGATCTCATTTCATGTTTCATTAGAGGTAATTTTTGTTGAGTGCAGCGAAAGAGGAGTCATGTGGCTCCGCTACTTCCAACGAGACAGTTTTGGCTGTCATTCTCGGATAGGAATGAAGTGTTTTGCACACACTAATCCTCAGCCCTAGGTGACTGAGGAAACTGCATGCCTCTATATTTGATTAAGCTTGCCTTTAAAGACTCTCAATGCCCTGCGAACGCTGACACCATTTGACTGATTAGCAGTTTGTGAACTCCTGCGGGTGTCAGACTAGCCCATTAAAAAACACAAATTCAAATCCAATTTTAAAGTGATCGTCGGAAATGTAGCGCTGTCAAAACCAAATTTTGCCTCAAACGATTTAAAAACTGTAGATCCCCAGGGAACCGTAGGCCCTTTGATTGCCCAGCCTGGGAAACTGGGAACGCTGATGTAGAATTTACATCTTTCATCTGTTTCCATTTTTACAAGGAAAAGATATATCCTATAAGGATGCAGCTGATAACGTGCAAAATGCCCAGTATGCTAGCTGCGCACCAGCACATGCCTGAGCAGAATTAAATAGTCATTTTTTTCTGTAGAGTTCTGTTTCAACAGTACGCATATTACTGCGGTACATGCGCTGTGTTCAATATGAGAATATGACCTCTGTATTCCTGCACATTGAGTTAGTCACAGTTTTTTCTTGCTGCAGCCGAGAGGCTTTTGAGCGACCCCCATGACTAATGGGAGGAGAGCTGAAGTCCCAGGTGTTCAGCTGCTAAGATCTGTTGCATTTTAGTATCCTCAGCCGTGAGTGCACTCGATCCCTTGTGGCTATTCAGTATTGTTTGGGGATGGATCTGCCTGTTCTTTTGATGACGTGAGTAATGCGGTGTGAAGGGGGCTGAAACAGACTGTTGCATTAAGATACAGTATTATGCAGTTCTCTGGATGCGGAGGCGACCTTCCGGATTGTTCCTGTAAAAATCCAGAAAAAAAGAAGGCCTCGACCGCAGTGTCAGTGCTGTAATATTTTAAAATTCTCACGAAACCTTCTTGGAAAAATGACTTCCAATTTACATAAGACGTAGTCAGGAGAAATGGTTTTAAAAGGAGCTCTGTGATTTCACGGAAGAACCGTATCTATTGCAAGTGTTCTTTGTGCGGCTAAATGACTCTTTGTATGGGAGCTTTCACACTTCACACCTGTGATGGGTTTTTTCAGCCATGTGATAGCACAGGGACATATTCGCTTCCAGTATCTATCCCCAAGGCAGTTTGGTAATCTTTGAAAATAGAGCCATTAGTTCTACCACGCTGGTACCTATATTCCAGGTAATTTCTGTTTTTGTCGAGAAACATTGTCGCGTAAGAGTTGTCATATCATAAGAGTTGACACCCGAGTTCAGCTTCGTCCAGATGAATTACCGCTTGAGAATGGGTTCCACAAAATGGATTATCCCGACTCTGTTTGGAATGATGACTGCCGACTTATGAATGTGTGATACTTTCTCGCTCGCATATAGTCTGACAGTCAGAGCGAATGAAAGGACTATGAGGCTGAATGAAGAATGGCGAATTTCAATGCTGAATTGCATAATTGCCATAGTCGGAGCTTCTGCGCTACCACAGTCTCTGAAAATGCATCTCAAAGCTGGAGGAGGAATTGATTGACATGATAATTAACAGCGTAATGAAGGCGGAAATATGTTTTCAATGAGCCCTGTTTGAATATTTTGCCTCGTCCTAAAAAATGTGTGTTAGGCAATCCACTTGATTTTTGCCCCTTGCTTAAAAAAAAATATTTTAATCAATTTCCAGTTTTTACACACACAATACCACATAATACATGTCCAACAGAGAGTGGTGATGGGTGCACCATGTTTTTGGTGCCATGTTCCTTGTGCACTTATCATGTGATTGGATCTCGGCGAATCACATAGTCCCTGTGCTTCTGATTGGCTCATTTGGTGTCTGAGAATGTTCTAGGCTCTGCAGCTTCAGCATTGCATTTACAGTGGAATGGTGTGTACATTATGAGTGAGCACTGCAAACAGTTGGCTGTGTCAGCCAAGCTTTATTTACTCATGAATAAACTCCTCCCAATTACATACCAAGTACCTAAACTTTACCTGTTGTCATTGGTAAGACACATTGCAGTATAAATAACTTGTTTCATATATAAATATGGCCATAGTTCCTTAGAGCGTAGGATAGCAGACTCCATGACATTGAGAGCAGACAGTCTGCTCTCTGACCTGACATTTTTTTTTGTTTTCATTTGATTTAGCCACAGTGCTGAGCAAAAACAAAAAGAAATTGCGGAACTGCCCGATTACTTACGTACAGTGCAGTATGCCGCTCCTCGGAGCGCCACTTGTGCGGAAAATGGTTCCTGGCTCATGGGTGTTTTGAGAGAATTCACGCATTTCCTCTGCGAGTGCCTCCTGGGTCCAGTGTGGGTTGCTGAACAGTGACTACGGAGGCAGGAATGACGATTTTGAACGGAGGAGACAAAGAGGAACAATGTTATGGTCACTGGTCCTGAACATGGCTGAAATGTCAATGAAAACTCACTCCGAAATGCCATCCCTTGGTGCTGAGTAGGCCATTGTGCAGCAACCAAACCAAAAATGAAAATGAAGCATGAATCTGAGATTACAGGCCACATTATGAACAGTGGGCGATCACACCCTTTTCAGTCGTTCTAATTTAATGCAGTATTTTTGAAAGACCACATAAGTGTATTTTTTTTTTAAATGTTGATGAATCAGTTTTACGTGGAGTATGTCATTAAATATTGAGGAATTTTCAATGGTATGACTTTACAACCCAGGAATTCAAAGAATCTTGTGCATGCTTCTTCTCAAGCCATACAAATAACCTCTTGTCAGTTGCATGCAGTGTTACTTCTTAGGTTTATTTTTCACCTGTGAAGGAATGTTTGGGGGCTGATTAAGTTATTTTTAATATTTAATACATCGCGTTAAAAAAATGATTGGAAGAGCTGTGCTGGCAGGTTATCAAGTGTGAGCGAAATTGTAAAATTTGCACTCTTCTGTTTTTCAGGGAAAGAGAAGAAGATAATGCTGGGTTCCTCGAGCAAAACTCTCATGCCAGCACACTCAAGATCTTAAGGTATCTCAAGTTTTATTGCTCGGCACTGAAGGCACTTACAGAGGCATGAATAACCCTACTCATACGCTCTTAATACTTCACTTAGCTGAAGAACGTACAATATTTAAAAGTTTCGAAATTGCTTAAAAGGTTTTCAAGGTTTCAGAATAAAACATGCTTCAACCGCTAATTAGTTCTTGTTGGTCTTCAGAAAGGACAGTATTCCCTACATTTAATGAATTGATTATTTCAAATTCGTTGAGTCATCTGGCATTTTGAAAGGTACTTCAGGATGAACTTTGAAGGGAAGATTTCAGCGCCATTGAAGCTGATGAGTAGGTGCCTATTGCATGCTGGGATAGGTTCCAGTGCCCCCCATGATCCTGACCTGGAAGAAGTGGCTTTGGTAATGAATGGATGGATGTACAAAGGGGTGGTAATTTCTATCAGAGAGAATTTTCTCACTTCCACTGAAGAGAGTCATCCAGCACTGAATGGGAGAATTTGTTGCCTCTGATGAACAATATCATCTTTATCCAGTAGGAAATATTATTTTGGGGAACCGATCACAGGCAATTTATTTGAAAGGAGGAAGTGTGCCCAAATATATAACGCGAGGTGCCAGCAAACTGAGAGAAATCATAAGAAGAGAATGATGTGTGCTCCATTACGCTCCCAGGTAATTTATTACAAAAAACTTGGGCGCATAAATTGCTTGGCAACATAATACAGTGAGTGACTGTCTTTGCCTTTTTACTACCAATCCCAAGCAAGATAAAAATGGCATTTAGCGCACACAGCACAGCCATATTATGACTGTGACTAGAAGCACAGACTAGAGTGATAAATGAATTTCTCTTAGCGCGGCTGTGACATTTGTCTATATGCGCTCTTCCCGGCTTTCAGTACAATGTCAGTAAGGCTGAAAGGATTCCAAACATGCTGCGGAGAGCCGGAAAATCTGCGAAATGAACTATAGCTTGATAAGTCATAAGTGGGAAGAATTAATTATGCTACATCAAGAGAGAGCAGCTGATGACTGAATAGGCTTGTCTGTTGTGGAGGAGTGCAGTAGGAAGTGAGGAAACGATCGAGTCAATGGATGGCTGTGAGTCTCAAATTTTCAGGATATTTTTATGAACAATGGTGCAAGGAAAATATGGAAACATCTGCCAAAGTTGGAACTCTGTAACTGGATGTAATGTGTTTAATGGGCTCGACTCCGTGAAATTCCTATTTGTGGAAGTTTAGAGTAGAAGTATTTC
This sequence comes from Gymnothorax javanicus, assembly GCA_029692085.1. NCBI lineage: Eukaryota > Metazoa > Chordata > Actinopteri > Anguilliformes > Muraenidae > Gymnothorax > Gymnothorax javanicus. The sequence goes on from CM056194.1 coordinate 8,248,278, forward strand.
ATAACTTTGGGGGGATTCCTTTCATACCTATCAAAAAGCTGGAATTTGGTGTTATCTTGTGAGCTTGAGCATCGTGTCTGGAAGAAAATTTTGCAAATGCTTATATAGTGCAGCGCATACTTATTTTACGATTGAAGCTGCGATTCAAAGGGTTGAAATTCCTACATGCTCCAGAAAATATGTGTTTCTTATTTGGGCCGGTCGTCTCTACTTCAGCTTCACATTCATATTCTTAAAATGAAGTGCGTTGAAGCGCAGATCCCGGCAGGAAAAAATGCGTTACAGTCCAAGTACTTACCCACTGTTCTGTATATTTTCTTTTCTATCTCACTCCCAGTGCGGTATATTCACTCGTTTTCTTTAAAGTGAATTTCAACCCTGTCGGTGGCCTCCATTGTCAGAAACCGCATTCCTGTGCTGCCCATTCATTTCGTTAGGAGCGGCATGATGAGTTTTAATCAGCGGCAAGTCTGGTCACGGTGTTTCATTACAGTTTGGCCTGGTCTCCGGGCGTTGCGATTGCGGCGCAGGACTCGCCCTCAATGAGCTTATGTCAGGCTTTGATTAGATGGGAGAGCTCCTGTGCAGCAACCGACGTCACCTTTTTTAAATAGTTAATCTGTTCCCGGGCACAATGCTTCCTTTAGCTCCATTCAAGGCTCCTCCGACCCCCCGAAACTACTCTAGAGTTTCTTTTAAATGCCCTCGGCTGGCTCCCGTCAGACGCTGCCGCTTAAGTTTGTTGTTTCTGTGCATTTTTTTTCTTGTTGAAGTGCCCGTAGTAAGAGGGTGCGCTTTGCAGTGCGGGCTTCATGCCTAACGCCATTGTTACAAGCTGTAGTTTTCAGAAACCAGGATGATCCAGAAAATGTTCGTCTTCAATTCATTGCAGATTTCTCGTTCGTTGTGGAGACCGGTTCGCGAATTAGTTTCCCTGTTAAAAATTAGAGTGGGACGTTGTTTCGCAAAACCAGAGTGCCAATTTCAAATTGAAAATGTTAATTAATACTGCTGTTGTGGAGGTGGCCTAATCTTGTTGAGTTGAATAAAGAGCAGCTACTTTGATTTGTAGTACTGGCTGGAGGGGGCCTCTGTTCCCACCCGATACGGTCATATCTGCGGGCCTCTGGAGTGAAGCTTTCGCTAATCCCCACAATGAGCCACTCCAAGGCGGATTTACCTGAAACGCTGAATACTGTAACCCCGACTGCTTTACATTTTAATGTGCCGCACGGTAGCGCCGGGAAATAAACCATCTTAAATGAGCGCAGTTATCACATCACATAAATTGCTGTTGGGATGCTTGCCAGGTTTCGTTTTAATGCAAACCCCGCTCCATCCCAAATCACGCATCCCCCTTTTAATTTTTTATATCTGAAAATGTAATCCACATATTATTTTCCAGTGCTAATAAGATAAACCTTTTGGAATTAACCGAGCGGTGATTTAATTGAAGAATGCATTTTAAAATATGCAATATGTGCCAACATTGAGTTTTGTGATTACTGGCAAAATACGGCCTGCTCACCACAATAAATGCATGTGAATTAGTATTTAGGGGCTGTACCTTCGCGTCTTTTCAATATTTGAGACATTTTGAGTTTCTTTTGAATTATTTAGCCCTAAAAGCTTCCTTTATTTATGTTTATAATGATATGAAGGGTTACTACAGAAGTGCAGCTGAACTTTGAGAGTTGAGGCTTCGTCTGGTTATTTTTGCTGGAGTCAATTGCATTTAGATTGGCCAAATGGCGCGGTCATAATGTGTAACTGAGTAAACTGGACTTAGTGAGGTTTATTATTACATTGGTTTATTGAAGCCCACTGTGTATTTACACGATATGCAGTTAAATATTCAAAGTTACATCAGCTCTCACCAAGTGCACATGGTACCAGTTATACTCGTATGAACTTGATTATAGTTGAATTAACTGTGTATCTGCAGTGGATTTTTTTGTAATAAGGTCTTCTGTGAATGTTATCACATTTTTCCCCTTTGATGAGATCTATTAAATGTCTTCAGTTTTTGTACACAGCAGTAGTACTGGATGATGAAGGGACCTAAATTAGACCTTGGCAGAATTTTAAATGAGCCACACCATTGGTGGGCTGACACAAGCTGCCATTTTATAATTGGTTTATTTAAATAATTGAATCCATTCGATAAGTGCTGTGGGGGGTGTAGCAGTTATTAAGATCTTTAGTTGGATGTTTTGCCCCTTGGTGGAGGCGCGGCCTAATGCTGTTCCAGAATGCAGCTGGATTTTTCTGTGAGAGAATCGAGCATTTAACGCACAAAAATCTAAATGGCTTTAGGAAGAGGATGAACTTGCGCATCTTCTCGTGCCTTAAAGAGACCGAATGTGGCATAGGACATGATTTAACCCCATTAAACCTGCTTTATTCAAACCTGTGGAACCTCAGGCCTAGTTTAAATCCGAGTGAAGAGCCCAAGGTTTCTAACAATCCCAAATATGTCCGGCTGAATGACAGGAAAATGGTTATGAAGTGATGTGCAAGATCTTGATATTGTCCATTTGATGTAATGCTCTGGCCATAAAAAGCATGGCATCCTGGGAATGAATATTTCTCTCAATGTATTTGTGTTGTTGCTTCAGTGAATCGCTGCAACTAACAGATACAGAATATGTATGCAACATTGTCCTACAACATGAAAAAATGCTTAGTCTGACTTTGAACCTCCTGAAGGGAAAACTTAAGTTTTAGTTTGAGGTTAAGGGGTTAAGTTGTTCTGTCAGAAATCTCTGAGCATGTTCCTGGTTTATGGAGCTGTCCTTGGGGTAACTGAGGGTAGCTCTGGGGTATGGTGTGGAGACGGGGAGAGTCCTTTCCTTTAGACTCATCGAGCAGAGAGGATGTCATCTTTCAGAAGGCCTCAGTGGCAGGGATTGGCGACTCCCTTCAGTCATTAGTTAAGTGGATATTTGAGCCTTAATCAGTCTCAAAATGATGGTCGCTGAGTCTTCCATTCCATTAAGCTAATTTGCATTATTCACCTTGCTCATCAATCAGATTTCCTATGAGTTCGTACAGTGTGACAGCCCCACACATGAAGCTCACAGACGGCCTGCGCTCCATTTGAAGAGCTGCGGACGGGAAAATGGAGACTGGGACATTTCTCTCAGACAGCACGTGTCTTTTCGGATATCGTTTCCGCACGAACGGACCTCGGCGCGGCGTGTTTATCTCCCCAGCCCGCTCCACTGGATCCAGGCTTCGGCCAGCAATGATGAATTGCATTGACAAGAGGAATTGAAATGAATTGTTAATGGAAGCCCACAAGTAAACGTCGCTCTGAAGGGGGACGGAACGGGACGGCACGGTTTCCACGGGAAAAGCAATTTATTCCCAAAAATAGATTTCGTCTTTGTTCCTCGTATCGGATCCTGACATATATAAGTGGTGTGTGAAATTTAGGATGTCTGTCTGTTGTCAGCAAAACGGCTTCTTCTGCACTGACGATAAGGATGCCTGAAGATTTTTGCCCTGGTTTCTGAGAGTGCCGGTGGTGTACAGTGCAAATGTGGACGTTTTAATTTCTTTTAACGCACAAGTTTGAGTCACCGTTTGAAGTATTAGCAGTGTTTACATGCGAAAATGAGCATTGTTAATATTTTAAAGGTCCCCACAAAAGCTCTTAGAAGATGAAACGCAAGTAAACAGGGTTAATGAACTGCACTGTTTTGCAGACGTGTTGTATTAATTAATGATAATCAATACGCAGTATTAATTGTTTTCTCCTCTTCAAACTTTAAAGAGCCTGTCAAGATGCTTTTGTCAGTTGTTTACCCCAGAAAAGGACAAGAGCCTTTGATAATGTCAGGGAATAATTTGTCAAACACTCAGGTACAGTTCTTCAGAAGGGAACATAGCCCCAGGATTATTTTTTTTCCCTCTTGAATCCACTGAAAGGGTTCAGCTCTTCCAAGGTATGTTTACGATCTCGATGAAGCGATGCTCTCCTCTCACTTTAACTTCAAGGCTTCAACCCTTCCTCTCTGTAGCCGGGTATCAAGGCACACCAAGCTTCGCAAGGCTTGGCTTAAGCTCCCTTAGTCCGGATACATATTTGCCGGCAGGCGGTGTTTTATCTGCAAGGAGAAGTAATCCTGGCGTCAGGCAAACATCACAGGGCCTGGGCTGACAAGTTCAACTTCCTGGGCTTCTCCTGAGTGACAGGTGCGGGCTCCAGGTGTAAAGCCCCCCGCCCCCCCTCGTCACTTCTCACAGGAGCTCTCCTTTCATCCTACCCCTCCCAACCTCCCATTTCAATGCTCCCCCAACGGAGAAGATCTGGCGTCAGATTGGCACGGCGTGGCCCTCGTTTGGCTTTCTAAATTTTGCGCGCTAGCGTGGAGAGCTGATTGTCGAAAAATAGGAAAAATGGGGGCGGAAAGGTCGAAGTAAAGGGCACAGGAAGTGGAGCTTTCACATCGAGCTGTGAACGGAAAGCAAATTTGACGAGGACTCTATATTTGGAGGTTTGTGCAGCTTTCCATAAACAATATCTTTCATCCCTGCCAGAGCTGGATGCTCTTGTTAGCTTAGTGCACTGTAAACAGCAGATACAGGTGAGCTGGTGTTTTAAATAATGGCCTGAAAAGATCAGTGTAGCAAGCAGGACATTTCTTTAGCTTGTTGTCATCACCTCAGGACCTATGGATTGCGTGTCACTTAGAGCAAAATGCCTCTGATCTTTGCCATTATGCTTAGTGAATAGCTGAAATGGTATCGTGAGATTTAATCCAGAGGCGGCCGATGCTCAGTAAACTGATGTCATCCCTTCTCACAAAGCAAAGATCTCTGTTCTTATTCAGGGCCGTTCTCTCAAGTTAAGCTTCTGAAATCAAATAGCATGTACATATTACCAGTTGATTTTCATCTTATGGTGTTGACCTCGGGCTCTGAGCACATCGCAGCAAAACTGGCGGCTAATTTTCAATGAGCTGCTGCCTATCTGTACTGCCGTGAGGGAACTGATGTCCATGATCTATTGCCCCTGGTAACAAGATTAATGAAACGTTTCCATTAGAAAAATTGTATGACACGGCTAATACACGGAGTTGGTAATCAAAGGTCCTCTTGTGACTCGGGGAAAATTACCTATCGAACAGCGGCCATGTGTTCTGAGGTTAAGTACCTCATGCTGGGGAGAAAAATGGGAGAAGTTTAACTGCTATCCTCAAAATGCAGTTTGTATCACAGAGATTTTAACAGTGCTATATTTGGCTAGAGATATTTCACCCGTTCTTCCAAGCCAGTTTTATTTACTTCATTCAATAATAGTGTTTGATTCAAGAGAGTCCGAACTGTATACTGTGTCTTGTTAAGTCCTAATCTATGTACTTAATTAGCATCGCTGGCTCATTACCTCACAATTACCTCGTGCTGCATCTGGTAGGTGGATGTATCCGCGATTGTTGAGCATGCTGATATTTAGACAATAAAGTCAGCAGGTGAGATTTTTCACATCGGCAGTTCCCTGAAGAAAAAAGGCCGGCAGACGACCAGTTGCTTTGCGCAGCAAAGCGAGGTGCTAACACAGATCACTGAATCAGTGAACTCCCGCAAAAAAACAGGATTGATTCAGCTCGCCGGGCCTGTGTTTTCGGTACATTGCATTTGAAACAGGGAGTCGCATTGCTCTGTCATCGGATTCATCATAAATGGGGCGATACAAATTGCTTGGGAAAACAGAATTATACCCGGACGGTAAAAAGTGGAAAAACAGAGCTTCGTCATAAATGAAAACAAATGGGACTGTCACTCGATGAGCTAAAGGACCCTAGCTATTCCGGTGTCATTGTGGGCTTCACCCGTAAAATACTTTGCAGGAACTGCAGCGATCCGTATTGCGTGCCTATCCATTCCCCTCACGCTCGACATCTTATAGAATCCCTGTCCCTGATTGGTTGTTATGCGTCGCAAAATTGGATCGGAGGTTTACGATCATCCTTGGCTCTATACAGCGAGTTCTGGAGACACAGGGAACCCTTCATGGTCGGAGTTTATGTGATGGATGCCAATAATAAAAATGCGCCACCATATTGCTGATGTAGGCACTACAGGCAAATTGCTTGCTGAATTGCGGGCCATGTAGAAGATTGTCAGTGTAGCCTTAGTTGGAGCTGGTGGACTGTAAAGCACATTATCCAATTAGGATGAGCACGGCCCGAAGTATGCCGCAGGTTAAGCGAGGTCGCCTTTATTTTTGGCTGCAGTTATTCCCGGCCTCCTGTAAATGGTGTAAACACATACGCCAAGTGAGTAAGAACACAGTTTCACATAACACAACATAAACATAACATAACTTGAGTAGTGAGAAGAGACCATTCAACCCAAATAGGCTCACCATCTTCCCATCAGTAAAGTGAGACTAACACTGTCAGAATTAATGTTTATCTTGTCTGGGTCACAGGGTCAAAGGGGAAGTGTCTGGGCATGGGAACTGACTTTGCAGTTCTGTTTGTTCTTTGTTATTCATCCATCAGGTTCCCTTACACAGACCGCGATTGATAGCGTCTTACTCAGCAGCAGTTTAAAAATTAGATGAACATTTATGGAGGTGATCCGTCATCACCAGGGATTTATTATTATTATTGGTTTTTTTTTTTATTTTTACTACATTCTGGTTTTGCCCTAATCTCTTTGCAGCATGGCTGTCCTACATTGAGAATGCAGTATTTCCAAAGACTCATAAAACCTATGCTGCTGCCACGCTTGATTTGTAAGAGCCATTCCGTTTTCGGCGAAATGTAACGTCTGCTGTGGGAGCCATCTTGCCCGCTCAGCTCATTAGCAGATTAGCATCCTGCTCATTCAGAGCAGATTGTCCCCGGCTAGCCCAGGAGGCGCGTCGTGTATCAGCTGTGGCCACTCGTGCGTAAAGGGACACGAATTCGGCCGGCCTTCAACTCACCTGCGGCCCGGAGGGACTGGGTTGGGCTAATACTGCACTCCATCACCCAGTAATTTCCAACTGAGATGGAAAACTTACACTTTTACAGCTACTTCTCTGCATTTCGCCGAAAATATGAAACCACGAGGGGGAAAAAAAACAACATTTGCATTCATCGCTGGTGTAAACGGTCTCTAAATGCAAGATATGTTTGGATATTTTCACAATCGATATTGGCTCATGTTCATGTCAATATATGTTGTGAATGATGAATGCTGATATCGGTCCATCATGATGCTGGCACTACATACCTTGATTCAACTTTGAGAATAATTCTGTAATTTAAGGAAATCCTTATCTTTAGAGGTTTGCCAGAGAAATAATGGAATGCCTGTTTTGACAAGAGTAAACTAATGTCTGCCTTTCAATGTATTATGGTCTTTATACTACGTTTTTACATGCATTGTTTGTGCCAGTGTACTGCACAGGAATACGGTCAATATATTTAACCTCAGCAGGTATCATCGTACTTAATGGACTGTGCACAGCATGGACCTATTTGCAGAACAGAGTCCATTTTTCTATCAAGTCATTTTCTCCACTTTTGGGGCATTTTAAAGTCAATACCCTGCAGTGGTTTCATCGTACTTTCTTTTGTGTACTTCCCCAAGCCTCTAAGAATTTATGCCGGTGACAGATGGGGTCGAAGACACTTTGTGGTAGTGTAGATTATTCTACTTGAAGGACTTCCTGCTCCTTCGTATTGCTAAGAATTATGGGTAGAAATGATTCAAGGTGGGAGCCCACTGCTATTTTTGTCAAGTCCTCCATTCAGTGACGAAGGGGACAGTCACAAATGTGATTCAGTAAGATCTCTGCCAAGGTCTTGGACAGAGAGGCCTGTGAGTTGATGACAGGGGAAGCTATTACCCACAGTAAATTAAGGCACGTTTGTAGAATCGGGAATTAACAAGAGCATATTATTGGGTTCTGCTGAGTTGTAAAGGCAAATTTGCTATCAATTTGCTGAAGATCTTTCTTCGTTTTGTCTTCTTTTGTGCGGCAAGTTTAACGATGAGTAAAGAACCCTGCCATTCAAGGCTTATAAAAAAAAGATAGAAAAACTGGAAGTCCTTGTACGTTCGCAAAGGTCTTGAAATATGTTGCGGTAGCAGCGATGAAGGTCTTTTGAATAAGCTGGAAACTCGATGAAAATGCGTCTTTGTTGTTCTCGTTTGCTTCAACTCTGCATTGATGTCTGCATTCATCTTGATGGTAGCGATTTAATCAAAAGCATACAGGTATGGCCTTTGCTTTCTGTCAACAAATCTAAGCCCTTCTTCTTTCCTGGTACTTTCCCATCATTTCTTTGAGCTAGAAACAAAAGTTTACTCGAATTTATAACAAGTTGTGGCTGCCTCTTTTTGGACAGAGAAATTAAGCCCGGGCAGCTTTGGATTGAGTCGCCTTCAAAGGTACTTTTTTCTGCTCTTCTGGAGTCTGCTACGAAGTTTCAGTTTGATGTGGTACATGTCGAGGTTTGGCTCGGCTCTCAGGTTAGATGCAGGAGCCAACAAGGACAAAGAAGTGTAACTCTTTGGCGTCGGCGGAAAGTGCTGGGTCATTTTGTGTTTTACGTCCTTGCCTTATTTAGAGTTATAGCTGTTTTTTGACGCGTGTGCCTGAAAGGGGAAAAGGGAGGGGTGGACGCTGTAGAAAAAAGGACTCGAACTTCAGCCTAATACAGCAGAGAGATTTAGCATGAGGCTCGCTGCAGTTAGCATCGGGGTCGTTAGCGGGTTAGCAGTTATAGCTCCATTAATTTCTGTGCCTCTTTACAGTACTTGAAAGCCGGAGTTCTCTGGTACCACAGTCTAACACAGAGGTCAGCTAGCAGTTTTACCAGAAATGAGCATTGTGCACATATATGCTCATGAAGCAGAGCAATTCAAAAAGGTTAAATGTATTCCCAATCCAGAAACCAGAGTTCATATACAAGTAATGGCCTAAGCGGTGACTACAGGATGTAATGCATTACTTGAAGATAGATGATTGACGAGTGTAATTTTTAAATGACCGCACAAGCTTTGAGAAATTCTGCCAAATTTCTGATAAGTCATCTGCGGCATTCTCAATCTCATTTTGCATCATATTCTGGGTTGAAATTTCTTGCTGCCTCCTTGATTGACAGGTGTGGAAAAGGTTGTTATTTAAATGTGTGACCTCATTCTCTTTGGGGGCACTCTCTTTCAAACACTCACTGGGGGCTTTGGGAAGTGGGGGGAGGGGTCTTTCATATAATTTTTCCAGCTGTAGCCATTAAGCATCTGCACCACAGCACCATAGAAAGCATTTTTCTATTCAGCAAAGTGCTTCAGAAATGAGGCGGCGGTATTGCAAGCGTGTTCTCCCGCGAAGATGTCGTGCTGCGCGGATTGTAATTGGCTTCGCATTGTCCTGCGTTTATGTAGTTTCTGTTTACCTTGGCCATGTTCTTATTGAAAACGCCCATACCGTTTCCCGCTCATGTTCCGGAGAGTCATTTGGACAAAACCATGCACAAAGTGGGCTGTACTTCAAGAACACAGACTACTTGGTCTTTTCTAAGTGCAGATATTTCTCCTGACGGTATTTTATGATGTACTTCGACTGTCACATGGAGCTGGCTTAGCCTACTGCTTTACAAAATTTTCATAGAGCGAGAAGATAATTGAGTTGGCCACCTTAAGATGTAGCCTGGGTTTTATTGCCTTATTTTAATTAAGTCAGACCAGTAAATGCACAGATGTGCTGCTTTTTTTATTTTCCTCTTTGTGCAGTGTTGAGAAATTTTTATTTCAGATTATAAAAACGCGATCAAAATGATCAACGTGATTGTGCATCATCGTGCAGTTTTTTATTTACATTGAACAATTGATGTGTCCTTAGCAGCTGATAAGGTAGCGATGTTATGACAGTCTATTTTTACGAGATTGCTGTTATACTCCAAGGGCCTGTTAGATGGTCCTGCAGATCATCAGGTTCTTGAATTTTGTTATTCCTGTACTGTTGTACTTGACCATGATGCATATTTGGGGCCATTGTCACCTGATAACTTGGGTCTGAATTGGGTGATAATTTACAAATGGAAACAGAAACCATTTCTATGGCTCGCCGTTACCAGACCCCCGCCCTACTGTGCTAAACTTGTGTGCAGCATCACAGGTTTTGCACGACCTTTGCTACAAAGAGTGTAGTGTTCTGAACAGGCACATTACAAACCCCCAAAAGATTGAAAACTGCGCATAGTCGTAATAAGTGCTTGGAGAAATGAGCGGGTCTGGATTAAATGAATATATAGTTCTCATTTGAGGCCTGGACTGGGTGATGTGATGTGATAGCATAGACCGGCCATTTCTGGTGAGCAGGCTAAATAGGATGTGTAATTTAACATATTCACGGGGAAATGAATGCGACCGCATTACGAGCGATGCACGAACCATTAACTCTCAAGAAGGTTGAAGTGAACGGAGAGCGGTAAATTCATGTCATAAACCGATGACAAAAAACATGACACGGGCTGTAAGTGGTGCCATGGTTATTACGTTGCTAATTGTTTTCAATTCATTAATTTTGAAATGGGTCCAACCGCGGCTAAGCCCATGGGTGCCTCAGGATGAACATTTCGGCCAATCAGAGCGCAGGCCAAGTGCCTCCATGTACCATGTACCACGTAAGTATTCAGACAGCGGCTCTCTTTAAAAAGGGCTGCAATGCCAACCCAATGCTTCACACAATATTTGATGTAAGCACCCTCAAATTAAAGGGAACAGCCTCCGCTTTTAACTCATTTCCATTGCTCTCAGATCCGTTACACTGGAAAGCAGAGCCATAAAGCTAAATTGTGGTACCGTCCGAATACTTAACTCTTTCCAGATGGCGCTGACAAATTCCGGTCATATATAACCGGCAACAAAGGTTATCAAACTTTCAGTGATTGTATTACTTCATGTTATGCATCGAAAGAAAGCTTAGAATAAGAACTTTCTGATGATACTCAAATATGGAAATGTTCTGCTATCCTTAGAATAGTTCAGCTCCTCAAAGCACGCAATGTCATTTTCTAGAAAAATCCTTTGTTTACAATCACTCGTGCATAGCAAATGTTGTGTACGCATTGCAACCCATTTCGTTTTTTTGCTCATCATCACTCAAAAAACATCAATGACGGAACGTGACACTGAAATGGTATCTGTTATGGACTCTGAGGAAGACTTGAGTTAGACCTAAATAGTCATCCAGAGAAGTTTTCAGTCGGAAATTCCTGGGAATGGAGTGATATTTCCTCAGAAGATCAACAGCCCGACAACATCATCAAAAAATTTTAAAAATAGAATATTGTACTGGATTTTTTGCTGTGGCAGTGTGTTTCCTTAACCATTTTGTCCTTGTGTTGGCCTGTTGGGATAGAGTTAACGACTGCACAGCATCCATGCCTCAGAATCGATCTGAGGTGCCCGTCGCTTCGTATGTGGCCGCTGGCTTGCATTCGGCGCGTATTCACACCCCTGTAAGAAGAACATGTTCGGCCTTGACACTACAGCGCCAGGTTATTACCACCCTCCCCGAACCTCTGGAGATGGTGCAAATGACACTCTCGCCCATCCCCTTGCCTGTTATTTGGGGACTCAGCTCCAGCATTTGCCCTTTATTCCACTCAGTTCCTCTCTCAGGCAAGGGGTCTCGAACTGGTCAGTAAGTGAGGCAAGAGCCTGCAGGTTTTCAACCCAACCGAGCGGAGGCACATCTGACACAACTAATTTAATCAACTGATCTCAGCCTGCACTGGTGATTAGTTGTATCAGGAGTGCTTCTGCACAGTTGGAATGAAAACCTGCAGCCCCCTGGCCCTTTCACGGATCATTTTGAGAGCCCTGGTCTAAGGCATCTATGAAACTGTTTTCAGTAAAAACACAAGAACAATCAGGAGATGGAATATCCCCCCGTCCCTAAGTCATCAACTTCGGATTAGCAAAAGGCTGCACATCAGGTCATGAATAATGTGCACACCAAGTTTTGTGGAAAAATATTGAACGGTTTTCAAGTTATGCTCCGGAAACGAAATGTTCACAGACGGACGGACGTACAACCACACCCATGACTATATCCCCCCCGCATTATATGCCGGGGGGATAAAAAATGTAAAAAAGCGCACTATAATTAAATTTGACCCGTTTGTGGCCACTGAACGGCAAATGGTTAAATGCTTTGGCGACAGTGGCACCCTGCAGTCCGCAGTTATTTAATTAAACCTCGCTGTCTCCCTCGTTGCTCAGGTGGATGGATGGGCTGGGGCGCGCAGATAAATTATTCCCTCTGTAATGATGTACAACTCCCCGGGATTCGCAAACTCGCTGTGCTCAGACGACCCAGTCAGACGAACACAAACCCCCCCCCCCCCCCACAGCTCACACTGACAGTACCCTGCCTACCGTTAAACACGTTGATGAAATACACCGCTCTATTTTTACATGCCATTTGCCTAAATACTTTTAGATAACATGTTGATGCAACAGAGCAAATAATGTAATTAGGCTGTTAATGTGTTTATCGATAAGAGCTAAAGCTCTCTGACTCTCGGCTGGCTCTCAATCACGGTGTAAACTCGTAATGGCCCTGCGGTTAGACGTCGGAAGCTGCAGTGATTCGATGCTCCGGGGCAGAGCTCACCCGCCCGCTGTCGCTCCCTGTTATTTTTAGGACACACGACGGCGGACACTCGCCCTGTATTTCCGCACACAGACGACTCCCAGTCTTTCGTCCTTTAAATATCACTGTTTTTTATATCGTAAGCTAAACAGGTTTCTGGTGGCAATTTGTAAAGGTTCTTGTTTTCTGTTTTAAAATGAAAGCCTGCGTGTGGTAGTAATTCAGTGAAAATTACCAAGTGCTGTCTGCCAGGTCTTTTATTTTTGGCTGAGTTAAAAAAAAAAAAAAACTTCACTCTGGATGTTTATGTAATGGTGAGCTATGAATCTGCTCCCAGAAAACACACGGACTGTACATTGCCTGTAATGAATACTCGGCTGAGAACTAGCCTGCTGACACAGTTAAGGGCCAAAGCCACTGTAAATTAGTCTTGTGTCATGCTCCATCGGATTCGGTCACAAAGCAGCCTCTATTTGCGACTCTCTCTGTGCCCTGGATTAAATCAGCGTGTGCTTGCGACTTAAATGAAAATGTTGTTTTAACTAATCGCAGTTAGCTCAGCTAGCTTGGAGATAATGGAAGTGACCGAATAACAAAGCTTTTACTTTTATTGAGAAAAATGAATCAACCCTGTTCTTACAGCATTTGTGTGTGAGTCTTTTTTTTTTCCCTCAGTGTAAAAGGTGTTTTTATCTGAATCATTGGCATTTCCTTTGTGTTTGAATTAGCCATCTGAAAGTGACCGAGTGAAGAAATATTCTCGCCGCTGGCTGTCTATGAACTATTGACCCAAGGGCTGTCAGTTCAGTCAACAAACCCTACTCAAATGATTAACTCAGCATCAACCTCAGCAAAGCGTTTACTCCAACAGAAACATGCTTGGCGTCTGTAGCAATGCATGTGGCGCATTTGTCAAAACACTGTTTGCTAGCCTGTTGCCATAAAGCGATGTAAGGAAATGTAAATATATTTTGCTTAGCATCCTTAGTTTGTGGGAGTTTCCTGGGTGAGCTTTTTATGTGGGCAGTGCAGGGTAATTCTAAATGTATTGACTCTTCTTTTCAAAGAGCCATTATGAACCCTTAGAGCGCTAAATACAAATAGTGTTGCTCAATGATGTAAGATGTCAAATTCAAAGCTGTTGACAACCTATCATGTGGCGACTTGTTTAAAAGAGCTCCCGGAGGGGAGCTCTTTTAAACAAATCGCCACATGATAGGTTTTCAACCACACAAGATCATTTAATTTATAATTTTTTGAAAATTTATTTCAGCACTCTAAGGGCTCGTGGTATTATTCACTAGTGATGCCATTAAACAACGGTACTGAAACTGTTTTAGGTTTGATATACCTGCTTTAAGTACACCGAGTCTCCCTTCACAAAATTTGATCCCCGTTTTATCCAGGAGGTGATTAAGTATGTGACAGCATGCTTCAGCCCATCATAATGATTTATACCTTCGGATATTTATGGTTTTTTTTTATAGCGAGCCCTGTTTGGTAATTAATTTACACAGTTTCTGTCTCATCTGTCAACCGATAAATGCCGGTTTAGACTATAAATTCAGATCTTGTCTCGTGATGTCTGTATAGTATAGTACGTATTAAGTTTGGGTACAACTGAAATGAAGTTTGAATTTATTGGTATGAGGGGAGATGGGCAGCTGGCTTCACAAGATTTCTGAGTGCAGTCGAGCCAAAATGTGAGCTCATCCTTTTCAAATGCTTTATTTTCTACCTGATTCTTTCCTGGTTTACTGGTGCAATCTGACAAACCCTCCACTCAGGCCAAATTGTCGCTCGATTTCTGACATACTGTAAGACTGGCCAAGGATTCATCCTCTAAAGTCTAGTTCTTTTGGGTGGGCGTTTATGCCTTGACAAACAGCAACATTTCTATTCCGAGATGTTGTGTTACATTGGGGATTTCAGTAGGAGACAATCGATATGCAGGTACCCTTATATAACTGCTAAAAGAGCGATGTGGAAATGTAAAGGAGAAATCGATTGTGCAAAGTTGAAGCCTTGAGGTCAGGCTTGATAATGTCCCTCCATTCAGTCGCCTTGTTATTCTAGTCCGGAGTGGATCAGTATGTGGAAAGCGCAAGAATTCTCAACCCACTGATCAAGGTTGCTTCCTGGGTTTTTTTTTTTTTTTGTGTGTGCATCATGCTGTTAAGTGAATCTTGCAGTGAATAGTGTTTTTCATTCCATCCCTGAATGTGAGTCTTGGGTGCATGGAGTGAGCCCTCTCCTTTTTTTTCTCTTTTTCCCTCATTCTTACTCTTCTGTTTCTGTCTATTCTGGCACACAGCATGTCGGTGGCCCTCTGAGTCGGGGGTGGGGGGAGGACTGGTTGGGGAGGGGGGTTGGGGGGGTGTTTGAGGGGGAACACAACCTTCCTTCATTCCTCAAAACTCCCAAACTAACCCCCGGGGCATTTTACGTCTAAAACAGTTATATACCCTCCTAAGCCACATTTTGACAGAAATAGCAAGTGGCTCATAAAGAATAAAAGATGTTCCAACATAATGTGATTATTCTCTATATTGCAAGTAATTCTAGGTATCAAATGTTTGTAAACTGATCAAATTGCGCTCTGAAACAACCAGTAAGCTCCAACTTAGGTCATTGAACACAGGTGTTTAGAGTTCTTTGAAAATAATTTACTTGAACTTGATAACATGATATGACGCAGGTTGGACTCTTAGCATTTGCTTGCCCTAATAAATGGTTTGTTTTCTTGACTATGTACTCCTGGTTTCACCAATTAGGAACCTATTGATTTTATTTGGTCAATTCTCTTCCTTTTTTTCTTTAGTTGTATCTCATGTCACGGCGTGGATATTGAATTTTCATTCTTCAAGGCACTAGGATATTTTTCATCAAAATGTGGCCGAAAGAGGGTAAATAACTGGTCTAAACATGAAATGCACCTAATTAAGACAAATTTGCAGCTTTTCTAAATCTTATGATTGCAATTGTGGTTGGAACAAAAACTAGCATACACAGTGGGGTCCCAGTACAGGGTTTGGGAAACACAGCCTTAAGAACTGAGAGAGATTTCAATTAAATTACCCAACCCCCCCAAAATAAAATGTCTGCAGTTCACTGTCTGGCCTGGGAACCAAAAAAACAAGTTTGAATTAAACAATCATACTTGATTAAATTATGGCCTCAGAAATTGCTCCACTGTGATTTATGAAGGTAATTTGTTGCCACAACGCACAAGAATGGTTCCCAAGCTTGAAAAAACACCAACATGGTCACAGGCTGCAATAAATCTGGTTACAACTCCTGGCTGCTGATAATTATGTACAGAAAAGTGCTTCCTTTTTAATTCAGCCACTAAAGCTGGGTCCAGTCCTGTGATCTGTCAAGAGCGGCTGAGCTTCGACCCTGTTAAAAAACAAGAATTCAGTACTTCCTTCTGTGATGGCAGGTTAATCATAACAATCTGCATCTGAAGCCCTGCCATCGATCTATCACACATATCACCACCCTAATCCAATTAATTTGTGTGCTTGCAGTGCTCGGTTGTGTAGTCGTAGAGCAACAATATGGCTGAAACCTATGTTATCGACCCTCAAATTGAAAGAGGTGGACGTGTTCAGCAGCTGAAATGCATCTGTTTTTTATCTCCGCGTTACAGGGTGAAATAAAGAAGCGATCGAGGACCGAACACGGCACCGCTACCATGAGGTCCGCGGCCTTGCTGCTGTATTTAACCCTACTGCAGTTTGTCGGAGCCGGCTTTCCAGAAGATTCTGAGCCAATCAGCATCTCGCATGGCAACTGTGAGTACGCCGTGCTGCCATTCGGCTCCTCTAACGCTCCTGGGACCTCTTTCTCTCCCTCCTGGCGCTGCTGGAAGTTTTCATGTAGGATTTTTATGCCCAGGCAAGCAGACAGAAAGGGGAAAAACTTTGTGAACTTACGGTCGCTTTTGAAAAGGAAGTTTCTCTTCAACATCAAAGAATAATTCTTTGTGTTCCTGTCGGTGATTAAGCGCTTTGTGAGGTAGTTTACTCAACATAAGAAGGAGGCTTTTCTTATTTCTTTCATCGTGACCTGATGTTACCGCAGAGGACTGAAGTCTTGAGAATGAACACCTTGCTCTATACTGTGCTTTAGCGAGGCTTCATCGCACACATTACACATCATTATAAATTACTTTACATTCTTATAAATAGTGCCATGATACATGTGATATCACATGTTCCCAGGGGGAGAGTTTAGTCTTCCCTGTAATAGACATGGCCAATCCATAAGCATTTGAGAAATGCATTTATGCTCACATTATTGTATTATTCTTGCTGACTTTACTGAATAATTTATGTTATGTTTCATCAAGTTGTTTCATTCACCCGCTTACTCAGACACATGCGCTCGAATGCATGTTTGCGAAATATAGATGAAAATACCTGCAAATCAAAGCTGACAGTCTCCACTTTAACCACATTTTTACCGATCCAAGATGTGGGAGCACAGTGGCAAAAAGAAAAAGAAATTACTTGCTGTCCAAATACATAAATACTTCACTGTAACATAAATATATGTTTTGTAGTTAACTAAATGAAATGCTGTTATAGGGTTTGCAATCAGCTCCTCCCAGGAAATAGACTTGAGGTCTCCAACCCTGCACCTGGTGAGCTACCATCCTGTAGGTTTTTTGCTCCAACCGTTATTCAGCACTCCTGATTTGGCTAATTATCCGCTCATCAACATCTCCAAGTGGGAAATGAGGTGTGCTATGCTTTGGCTGGAGTAAAAACCTTCAGGACGGTAGCACTCCAGGAACAGGGTCGGAGACTGCTGCCATAGAGGGACCTACTAGCTATTCTAATGTGGTCCACAGGTTACTAAAAAAGAGCTGGAGATCAGAGGAGTGTGTGACCAGACTGTGGCAGGGAGGAAAGATCACAGAGCCCTATATAAGAGCTGGTTCATCTCCCCTCCCCTCCCCCACCCCTCTCCACCCACAGACACAAAGCAGTACCCAGCTTTTGTTGGCCACAAGCCCGGAAGAAACAACACGCAGAGGCACAAACTGGATATCCAGCTGATCATGGCTATGGACCGGACTCTCTACATCGCCGCCAGGTTAGCTCTCCTTCTGCAATGCCCAGGCCGCATCGCAAACACTAGAAATTAAGTCAGCCTGAATGAATGACTTAGTCTTTTATTTAGAGCTTAAATCTTATTTGTGTTACTTATTGGCAAAATTAGACCGAGGATATTGCCAATGAGAGGAAACATTCTGATTCATTCGGGGACTTGCCTGTGGGATTGTAGAATTTCCTTTTTCAAGCAAACAGGAAGTTTAAACTTGCTAATTGTCCCAATTTATGAAAAAAAACAAGGTTTTAAGTCTAATTACGGGACTAAGGCGTTTGATAGGAGTGAGATTTTTTTTTTTTAGTTCCCTCCTCCCCCCTGCCCCCAGATTTCGACTTAAATCTCTGCACGGGGAAGTATCGGTGCCAAAAAACCATTCTATGAAGAGGTGCCGCATTGTGCTTAGGCTACAGCCAAGTGAAAACAAAAGGCAGTGTGCTTGGCAGTTCGGTCGTTCTGGAAAGAGGTGTCGAGCTCAGTGAAACGCTCACTAAAATGGGGATTGACTGCTGTTACATTCTCTCCGCCATTAAGAAACGCGGCCTTCGCCTCTTTGGCACACTTACTCTATCCAGGGCGATGGACTTCTGGCGATTTGAGGCAGTTAGGATAGCATGTCAGTTCTCAGTGTGGGCTTGAATCGCGTTAAGAAATCTGCTACTTTGCGCGGCTCCTTCAGTATCAAAAGCTGCCAGTAGCCTTTAAGGAAATCTGTGCAAGATCACGCATTATGGATGAAAAGGTTTTTTTTTCGCAAACCGCTCCACTTGTCATTTTTTGCTCACTTTAAAAAATGGGTCTTGGCAAGCTCTAGCGCGATACTTATTAGATCAAGGCTGCAGCCGAGAGCGGGCTAACCATTTTTGGGGGACTTTTTTTGTAGTCAGAAAAGCACCCTGTCATCAGGGCGTTCATTGCGACAGCAGTGAGCTGCGATAACGTGGTCGCAAGACGGGGGCTGCGGGGCTCGTCCACCCCCCTGTTTGTGAAGTGGGGTCCTGATTAATGCACTGTGCATAGGCCCTTTCCCCTGTGTGCGCAGAAGCACAATCACACTTCGGGGACAGCGCCCTGATTTATGGGCCAGGCTTTCCTTTCTGGCCTGCAGACAGAGCCGGAGAGGCTGGAACTTCAGAGTAAGCAGCTTGCTCTTTCCTGCATATCTGCGATTTAGCCGAAGCACGCGTCACCGCTAACGTCGTTCCACGAGGCACATGATCAGGCCCGCGGCCAACGAAGAACATGGTTCGATAGCGAGACAAGTCACGAAGCGCGCTGTTGCGAGCGAACGAGGGCTCAGACAGGGAGGATTTGACTGGACTTGACGCTCGGTGAACGTTATTGCAGCCTGCATAATCAGGACTGCGAGGGGTTGCTAATTTAATCAGTGTTTTATTAAAATGTAACACTGCTGAAGGGATTTAGGGAGCCATCTTTCAACACCTGGTTATTTTGATAATTCAATTCTATCGGTTTCATTCGCTAATGTCCAACAGGCTTGTTCAGAATTGCAAGTAAACAAATGCAATGGGTGTCGTTGCAGTAAATGAGGCCTGTATAACTCCTGTTTACTGAATGCTGAATGAATTTATTCATTAAATATGTAGAAGCATTGGTTTGATTCAGTCAACTGCTGGTTTTTAAAGTCATTACTAAATCTCAGATTTTTCTGTATATACTTCCTCTGAATCTGCTTCCTAATCTAGACCTTGCAATGAAGAAGGAATGTGCTAACCAACCCAGTTATGGTATATCTGTCATTTTACCTTACTGTACAAATTAGCAGCTCATTAAAATCCCTGACTGCTAAATGAGGTGAGCTTTATTTAAGTTGGAATGAAAACCTACAGGCTGTATATCACCAGGAGCAGGGCTGGTTCCCACTTGTGTAGAATAATGCAAAAGACCTATGTTTACTACCCAACATGATGGCTGTTAAAGGAGTTGTGTCACGATTCCTGTGCATGCTTGCAACTTTGAACAAAATGAATTTGCTCGGCTGCAAGTCAAAATCTACTTCCATGCTTGCAAATCCATCATCGTTTTGCACTGTATTTATATATGTTAATGACTCAGGCATTATGCTTTTTACAATAAGGAGTTTTCTATGGAAATTTGAGGATTCAAAGCACTCTTTTAGTGTTTTAGCAAAAGGATATGAATAATGTAAACTAGTTTTCCTATCGCCAATAATCATGGAACAATGTTCATTGGCAACAGTAAACCCGCTTACATTCTTCATATCCTTTGGCCAAAGTGCTAGAATCCTCGATTTTCCATGGAAAACTCCTTAATATAAAAAGCATAATGCCTGAGAAGCTAAAATATATAATACAATGCAAAATGATTACAGATTAGCAAGGATGGAATCAGATTATGATCTGCAGTCAAGCAAACTCACTTTGTTAGGAGGTACGTTTTGAAAATGCGTAGAAATCCTGACTCAGCTTTTTAAAATATTAGTTTCCTCTGCTCTTTGACTTCTGAACATGTCTGGGTATTAAGAGTTTTGACTCTAGTAGCCAACACTATGAAGTTCTAGCATACATCTGTTCTTTGAATCGGGAAGTGGGGGTATGGGATGGGGGGGTGATTTAGGTGGGCGTTGTCTGGGAAAAAAGGAAAGGGACTGTGGAAACAAATTAGCCTTTGCCATAAAAACATAAAAAAGGGCGACGGGCAGTTTTGCGGCTCCTCAAAGTGGCGACTAGCAAAAAGGGGCAGGAATTTTGTCCCAGCTGGGGGCAGTCTGTTGACCTTATGTGAAGGACCTGGTCAATGGCTTTCTGATACCTCGTGAACAGACCGCAAAGAGTCCCAGATAGAGGGTGATTTATGATCGAGTTAGACGTGCGGCACTGTGTATGCGGACTGATATCCACTGGAGGAGTATCGGCTGAGGGTTCGGTTGCTGCAGATGGTCAGCGGCGGTAAATTCCAGACCGCAAACGCTGTCGGAGCCGATTTTATGAATGGCAGGACTCCCATTGGCTCAGTTGTTTCGCCCTGAAGATTATTCCGCAAGCTCTATTAACGGATAGGACACACAGATACACAGATAGCGCTGTAAATAGACCGAATTTTGGCTGCGGCTTGAGGAAAGATAATCATACTTACTGGCATCAGTGAAAACATAGCAGATGCAGCGAATGGGGTTTGGTGTGAGACAGTAATTACATATAAATATTGAAATATTAATGAGGTCATACTCTTTAGTCGTTCAAAGCTTCTGTCATTGCGATTCTAAATATACTAAGCCAGGACTGTGGTCCCATGTCAAAACATTGGGGGGTTGTCAGTGAATTTACTCAATAGTTTTATCTTTCCTTTTGAATTATTTGTTATTTGCTCATTTGTATAGTATCAAGGAAGCAGGAATTTACTGTAAGCCCCATTTGATTCTGTCATGCTCTGACTCGTATTTAAACAGCATTGACCTTAGTTGAGCAACAGAGTGTAAATTAAATCATTTTACCAAAATATTTTTTTTTTCACAGCTACTTAAGCATACATTCTGAAACCATTAGCACATTATCCAGGACTCCTTAACATGAAAAATAGATTCACAAAAGCTTCACTGCTTTTTTTTCAACATTTGAACAGAATAATAAAATTGTGGAGTGGATAATTTAATTTCCAACGCGGCGCTTTGAATTAACACTGCTTCAAACGGACGCGCGGTATGCCCCTCGTGGCACCAGCCGTGACCTTTTCCGTTTCCACGCCAACCGCTTTGAGTCATAAATGAGAATGGCGGACACGCTGGCCGCTGTATTGACCCTGCTTGTCGTTTGGCTCTGCCTGTGTTTCAGACGTGCAGTGACTGTGCTTCTTGCAGTAGTGCCATTTTGGGCTGCCTGTCCTAGTGTTCACTGCACCCCACAAAAAATAAGCTTTAACAAACTTCAATTTGTAGGTAAATTCATTCCTATTTTATATTTTGCTAAGTGAGACAATAAGATTGCTGATGAATTTGATAGTTAACCCTTTTCAAGACTTCCCCAATGCGACAAGCTAATTTTGCGAGTCAAGCAATTAGTAGCTTAAAGCTAATACTCACCACTAAAGAAAAGAAAAAGATTTTAACCCTTAGAGTGCCGAATAAACTTTCGGGGAATTAAAAATATAATTCTCCTGAGCTGTTGAAAATCTATCATGTGGCAACTTGTTTAAAAGATCTCCCCTGCAGGGGAGCTCTTTTAAACAAGTTGCCACATGATAGGTTTTTAACAGCATCTGATTTTGATATCGTGCATCATTGAACAACTATAGTTCCTATAGCGCTCTAAGGGTTAATTCTCACAACTGAAATAAAACATTTGTCGGAGACAGACTTTTTTGTTGTTTTGCCCATTAGCAACAAGTGTTTTGGTCGAGTAAATCAGAGTTTATTTTCTTCTTCTCAAGTAGAAAATACTTGCTTTGTTCAAGGTACTGTTTCCTTTACAAGTTAAAGCTCTTTACTACGATGGCCATTCCCGTAATGATTGACATAGCCCACCTCATTTCCAGCATTTCTGAAAAACATGGAAAGAGGATTTTACGGTTAAATGTCGGATTAAAATGCTTGTTACGATGGAATTTTTTCTGCGTTTTTCGTAAGGGCAGGGCTTTTGGCTGATCCCAACCGTCGACGTTGTAGCTTCGCGGTGCTAAGCCTCCTCCCAAAATCCAGAATGTTCCCGTGGGGAGCCCATTGCCAGCCTGCCAGCGGGTTGTGCCAGGTCACCCTGGCGCGCGGGGCATGACTGGCATTCCCGACCCCAGCTCCCACTCGCCATGGCAACCTCTCTCGAGCCCTCATTCCTGGGCTGTGATTGAGGGTGGGAATCAGCTATATGAGGGAGGGGAACAGAGGGGCACCCCTGTGGCTCTGGGCTGTCCCAAAACCAGGGGGCTGCCTTGGGATTACGGGATGGCAAGAACCCGAATAAGTCAGTCTCAGCAGTGATGTTACATTTATACTTCTTTAGTCATCTCACGTCTTTTGCCTTTTTGCTAAATAAAAAATGAGGTAATTTGGCTTATTTCAAAACTTTTTAGAAAGACGCGTACATTATTAATTTCCAAATTTAACATTTTTCAAGGGTTCGTTTTGAAAAATGCATTCCTTGAACCACAAAAATGTATCACCCCTGCACCTTAATTCTGGAGGAAATGCTGTGTCGGAAGAGGCTTTTTCTTCGTGCACAAAAGTTATAGAAGTATAGATAAGACTTCAGTACTTGCTGTGTATGAAGTTTTTTTTTATCTTTTTGGTTTTCAGTGTGTACCTGCCTGCCAGTGCCAAAACCGAACACAAATAGAGGACAAAAACACACGATAAACTGACCCCAACCTCCCTTCCTGGTACAAATGCATAGTATAAGTGCCATCATAGGGCTTTGGCATAATGGAGACCATTAGGGCCTTAGCAAATCACTGAGTTGCGAATGTGTGGACCTTGTCTGAAGGTGTGTGTTAGAACCAAACAATTCACAATGCCCCTCAACCACAAGTGATGCAGTTATGTTGAGGGTTGAACATAGAAGTGGGGAGGGGGGCATGGCATTTGGAGGAGGGAGGTACAGGAGAGCATACTAATGACCTCCCGCTTTCTGCTGTCCGAGTGAGAGATTGTTTTACAAAAGGCCACCAGATGGGACCACGCTGGCCCGTGGTCACCCCAAGAAGAAATGGGGTGTTATGAAAACGGCATTCCTTCGCACACAAAGGCTTTCTGTGTGTACGCTGGAGGCCCAAGGCTTCCTTCCCCTCGGACCCCCTCAACACTCCTCCATCGTCGGAGCCGCGCGGGTATTCACGTGGATGTTTACCTCGTGACTCCTGCGTAGTTCGCAGGACGTGAATGTAAAAATATCTGAGAATCAAAGCTGATGTACTTGACTTCAAATGAATATTTGTTGCCGTCATCTGCGATGTGTTGAAGTACGGAGCCGTCAAGCAACAACTGTCTCTCTGTTCAGCTACATATAGACTGGACTGTACGTCGTAGTTTCAGTGCGGTATTCATTGGTTTATTTTGGGATGTTTTGGGCTATATTTAGCATGTTTTTAAGTCTGTCGCATTTTTTGCATTGTGAAAGAGGTTCATGTGGAGTGCAATGCACAAGTCATTACACCGGGACTTTAAAAAAAGAACAAACACGAAAGTCATGAAACACATTTCAGTGAGCATTATATTTTGCCAGCACTGACGGGAGTTCAGAGATGCTAATTCTTCATTATATTTCGGATATCAAAAATTGTAGGCTTAATTCGTTCGGGCTTAATTTAACGCTTATATTATAATGCTTAGAGGAGTGGATATTCGGAAGGAATTCACTCGAAGGGTTCGGTAACAAAACTCCTCACCGGGACAGTCTCACAGGGATTAGTCAAAAATATCAAGTATTGAAGAACACCGATGATCATTAGTGCGATAGCATTATTTTGGGACAGTCCCACTGAAATTGTCCCTCTTCAAACTTTGTAGCTATAGTCTGGTTGTCCTGGCTTATAAGCGTCAAAACACTTCTCTGCCGCATAGTTGACTCTGCTGTTGATTGAGCACGTCAGCATTTTCCATTTATTCCTCCGTCTCGGAGTTTGCGATGGCCCTCGCAGTGTTGCCGTCAGTGGGGCCGGGGGAAAAGAAAAGCGCCCATCTTTCAGGACAGATGGCGGAGGGAGGGGGGCGATGTTTTTTGGAGTAGTGAAACGCTGTGACAGTGACTTGAGCGGGTCGTTTTTCCCCAGAGGGCAGGCGGCCGAGTTTGAACAAGCAGAGGCTTGCATGGACGCCGCTGCAGGTGCTGGCCGTGTTTGACTTGCTGTGTTTGCGCAGCGACAGGCCCCGCTTTGTGTCGCCAAGATTTTTTGACGCCAAGTTTGGATGACGCACCGCCTGGCCACATCTTATCCTAGAATACACCCCCCATCCCCCATGTCTCCACTGCAAAAACTGAAAAAATTAGTCAATCTATTCTTCTATCTTAGTATTTCTGTTTTTTTCTCTCATTGAAGAAAAATGTCCACAACTATCCCCAACTAGAGGGCACTAGGCGGAGCGCATACCTCCGCCATGCCATATATCTGTTCTTTTGGTCACAGAATGTTTTCCCGATCACTTCCAAAATTAAATCAACTACCTATCACCTATCATCCTGCCAAATTTCATGCCAAGCTGTTCATAAATTTTTGAGTTAATCGGTCAGAAATATCTCACGACCCACGTTAGACAGATACATTGTACTTCTTCCGGATCCAGAATCCAGAATATATTCTGGATCGCTTCCAAAATTGAATCAACTCATTCTTGGACTACCACCGATCATCCTTCCAAATTCTTTGCCAAACCGTTCACAACTTTTTGAGTTATCCTGTTAATAAACAGACAGACAGATGGACAGACAAACAAACAAACAGGGGTGACAATATGACCTCCTTGGCGGAGGTAATGAGGTGAGACAGACTCACTATAATATTTGCCAATGGGTAAAAAACATGTAACCCAGCAACATCATACACTAACAGGAAAAAGGTTTAGGTCACTTTATCAGACTAAAACCTTGAGGATCAAAACCTTTTATATGACAGAAATTTTTTTGCTCTTCCTATCAAATCCTGGCTTATCAGTGAGGAGTGACCATCACAATGGAAAGGGTTTTGTATCTGTGGTGAGAAATCTTTGGAAGTTTGTTCCTCACTCTTTTTTTTCCCCTCATGTTTGCTCCGGCCTGTGCTAAACGTGATCTGCACTCAATCTGTTTTGATGCAGATGAAATAAAGCCTGCGATCTCTGCTGCCGTACGTTCAGCGTTTCCCTGTGGCAAAGCTCGGCAGCGGAATATGCGCAGATAAAAGATTTTTGAACAGCTCTTTGTTTGGTTTTCGCACCTCGAAACTCAAGGAACACGATATACTGTATGATTGAACGATATGGGACATCTTGTCTCAGTTGCTGTTTTGACAGCGGGCAGAAACAGGTTGGATTTTGAGTCTCTTTTTTCAGTTTTTACAGAATATCTGCAGCAGTCTTCATCTCAGTATCTAATATAATCAAACACAGAATGTATCAGCATATTCAGTCCCTTGCAGAAGTGAGAACAGTGAACTCTACAGTAAAATGGTGTGACCTTTGACCTTTAGTAGTGCTTACTTTGGCTCTAGATTCCCATTGGTTGTTGCACAATTAGCCATGGGCCAGAATGGGAGGCGGTCAGGCTATCCATCACTTCATGAGAAATAGTGGAAATAGTGACCCCTCTGGTTGGGTAGAGGACAGCAGCCTTGGCGGAAACCTGCCCTCGTACTTTGCTCCACCCGTATTATAGGCTAAGCATGTGTAGCTTCCTTGCCTTATGGTGGGAGATCCTGTATTCTAATGATTCCACTTGCATGCGCTTGCTACATAAGGGTTTAAGTCTTATCTCAGCGTCTATGGCAAAAAAAAAACAATGTATTGGGCTGTTTGATTAAATGAAGGCCTACTTGTTTGGTATCCAGATGCACTTATGAAAGGAAGTCTGTCAAAAACAAATCTTTATATCCAGGCCAGAAAACAGTTTTTTGAAATCTTCAGTACATGTAAAACAGGCTGCTCTATTTAGCCTTGAACTTTGATTGCGACGTACGCTCTTGTATGAGTGTTGTATTGTGTGAAAAGATAGCAGGGCCTCAGGAAGCCGCTACAAAGTGGTTCCTCTCGAAAACTGCTTCTCCGCGAGACCTTGGTGATTTAGTTAATGAGAACGCAAGCCTCTCTGCAGGTTGTGAGATATAATTAAACCAAAATCTGCAAGAAGATAGCGGCACACTCTGTGATTAAAAACACATTTGCAGAGTACTCTTAAACAAATTATACCGTTTAGAGAATTCTGCCCTCGTTCCCCTCATCCCCCTGCTCAAATCATTGCCGCACGCACCACCTTTGTCTCAGAAAGAATTTCCCAGTAGTCTACGGGCTTCCGAAAAAAGACATTTAACCCCCCGAGTTTATGTTTTCCACATGTTAGTTTTTGCAGCCGTTAGGAAGCCCCTGCCTCCAATGGAACACTGAACTTGTGTCTGGACTCTTATGACTGTTAGTATAAGTTTCCTGTAGGTGAACACTATGCTTAATTGACCTGAACAGTGCAGAATGACTTGGCTCTCTCTCTCTCCACACTATTGAAAACCTTCACCAGGAGACAAAAGCACCTTTGTCTCGATGGCAGCGCTCACAATCCTTTGTCGGCTGTCGCTGTCTGAGGGAGCAGGTTGTGCCAGTGCATGTCCTTGCGCATGGCGGCGGAAAAAAGAACAGTTATATGGGACATGCATCATTTGGCGAAAGGAAACGGCCCAAAGCTCAGAATGGTTCTCACGTGATTTTCCTGTCTGTCGTTGTTTCCTCGATTCACCGCAGGGATCACATATACGCGGTGGACATGGACGCGGTGCACACGGACGAGATCTTCTTCAGCAAGGTGAGTGCACTTCAGAGAAGTGTCCCCCTTCATTTTCACCCCATCTCCCCACACTGCTCACCGCGCTTCCTAAGTGCCCGCCCGCTGTGGAATCCGAGCAGGTTCGAGGCGCGGAAATCTGAAACGCCCTGACCTCACTCCGCGCGGTATCCGGCCCGAGAATCAAAACGTCACGCGTCACCTCCCAATAACAGTGGGCTTGGGGAGAAACCTGAAATTTGAGCACTCGAGAAATAGCCCTGGTGTCATCTTTCGCCCCGGCGAAATCAGGAAAACGAGGCTGATTCGCCCGATAAGGGAGAGACTTATCAGGGAGACGATGATGATGGTTTAATCAGACAAGCGTTTACAGCACGTTTTTAGAGTTTTTATCTTAGAAACTGGCTTCTTACCCTGTTGTTCTTGTTTAAATCATCTTATCATCAACACTCCTTGCAGCTAATAGCTAATTGACCAGCTCTTCACCTGCCGAGTACCCTATCGTCACACAGCCCATCAAGTTTGGCCTGCAGGTCACTCACCCACAGTGGTCTCCAACCCAATTCCAGGAGATCTACCATCTTATTGGTTTTCATTTTGGTTCAGATTTGGCACACAAATTGCACACCAAAGTTTTGTAACTAGTGGCTCATGAAGTGGGCTGGGTGGTTGATCCTCAGAAAAAGGGTTTGTTACCTTTGCGTTTTTAGCTTGACTACCATTAGTCAGCTTTAACCAGCCACAAACCGTCTATGACCACCAGGCAGAAGCATTGAGTACACAGCTTGAACAATCTTAGACTCTCAGCTATTTTATTCAGCCAGGGTGGCAAGCCTGGGGTTAACTTGCGGCGTCCAAAAGTGGAAAGTGAACATGGAGCCGCAGCCTTGCGAAATGGGCTCTGTCTTTTTTTTTTAAGACCTGCGGGCTCCCTCGAGGAATCTCAGTGTAAAAGTCAGGCGAATCACAATCGATTTTCTCCTCCTCTCGACAGAAACTGACGTGGAGGTCCAGGCAGGGGGACGTGGACACCTGCAGGATGAAGGGGAAGCACAAGGTATTGCGATGGTTTCTGTTTCCAGGATTTCCAGGAAGGATTCTGCTGCTCTTGGCTTCGCACCAGTATTATCCATATGTGTTCTGTGTAGTGCGCCATATTGTCCTATATTACCAAGCTGTAAACACTGCTATGTCACAAGATAGGATTTAGTATGCGGTTACACGAGAGAGTGATTCTATTTATGGGATGAAAAGTGGTATAATTTCCGCATACATCTTTTGTGTTTACAGAAAGTAAGGTTAGTGTCGTAAATATAATTGATGAGGTGACATTTGTTCAGTCAGTGATCATCTATCATGTAGATTTTATTGAGGCCCAGTCATGTTAGAAGTTGAGATACTGTATGTGCATGTGTGTATCTCCGTATTTTACTGTATAATGTAACGGTGAGGGTAAGGAGGCCGATTTTCGAGCTGTTTGCCATCGTTTTTTATTGTCAAAATATGGCCTAGAAGCATAATGAGAACACTGAAATATGAAACAAAGGAAAAGTATTCCAAGGTTTTTATCCTTTTGCGTTATTGCTGCATAAACTCTTTGGAAAGTGACGGGAGCCGAAAAAGATTTCAGACGGCGCTGCGGTTTAGTCGTCACGAATTTGCATCTGCAGAACTGCAGATAGCTGCTTTAACTGCTACTATTACTGTGCTCATAATCCAAGCCAAATGTAGATTGACAGAAAAGGGATAAGAAGATTTGATTTATTTCAGTTTAATGCACTTCCCCACATTTCTTTTAGACATCATTAAAATGTTTTCCGTGAGGGTAATGGAGGTAATAAGGGCAGTACAAAGTATTACTGACGATAATATCATTAGGGTGGCTACATCTTCCGAAATGTTTTCGATGAGGCCTGTGGTGGTGATGGCAGATGTTAGGCCTCATATTGCATCATCAGATAGTGCTCGTAAAGTGGATAGTGTTTCCAGTGATTTCTGTTCCCCAGTTTTTATCAGTGGCCATTAACACAACTTTTACAGCTCTAATTATGCAAAAGAGGATTTCATAGGCATGTATGAACAATTATTGCCACTGCCAAGAGCCATTCATCTTCTGGGTTCTCAAGTCTTTATCGTGCAACTGTTGCCCGTGAGAGTTCACTCAGCAATGTACAGGCCATTTGAAATCGTGTCGGTATATCTGCAAGCAATGCTTGGTCACCGTGTTTGTCGTTTCTCTCCATCTCCAGGATGAATGTCACAATTTCATCAAAGTCCTCCTGCAGCAGAACAATGACACCTTGTTTGTGTGCGGGACGAACGCGTTCAACCCCTCGTGTCGAACGTATAAGGTGAGCCTCACATTTCTCTGCACTAATCCCCTGGGCTGCGCTCGCATGCTTTGAATTCACCAGGTATGAGTAAGCCAAACAAATGTGTGTGTGGGGGTGATGTCAAAGGGTACTAACTCGGGGAGACGCGCAGCTAAAATATGGGTTATGCGAGTAGCAGTGATGGATTTGTCCTCCGATCCCGCAAATGTGTTTTCATTTGCGGATGTGGTTGGAAGCCGTTGATTTAAAAGCTGAGTAATTCAAACAGGCATGTAGGCAGAGCCCGAACCCGAGAGGAATGAATCCGTAATTCCGTTAGCGTTCCTGCTCCGTTATCTCCCTGCCTTTCTTTTTTTTTTCTTCCCCAGAGCGCATGTTGTGATACCTCGCAGAGGTTGCGCAGAGTTCCCGAAGCTTGCGAGAAATGTTTATCGTCTTACGCGGAAAGTGTCTTTAATGCGCACTTGGGCGGTCGCGCTTATAGGCTGCGACGGGGGAAATGAATAAGATCTTCATTAAGAGGATATGAGGCGTGCCAGAGCTCGGTCGCGCTGAAGACTCCACTCCATATGGCGGTCTGCGCAATAAGCTGTCGTGTGACTTAACATGGAGAGATATTTATAGCCGTAGTTAAAGGCGGGCTCCGTACCTTGTTTGATCGCTCAAACATGGCTAACGTGCTAGCGCGCTAAATCTCCCAGACTGATACAGTCAGGGAGGAGCAGACCGCTCTTGCCTTCTCGGGCATCCGGGGTGGCATCTGGGGAAATATTCCGGAAGGCCCTGAGGGGAATGGCACTGCTTGTTTCACAGTGAGACCCTATTGACGACCCCCATCAGGCTGTCGTCGACGCTATTGCATCTTGCCTCTCCGCAAAGCAACAGCGAAGCCTGTGAACGCAGCCCTGATGGGGAGGAGGAGGTGAAGTGTGCTGTCGCCGGCTTTGGCGACTGTCTCACCCCACCCCCACCCTCGCCCCCACCCCACCCCTCATATCCCCTGCTGAAAGCCCCATGGGCACGGCTGCTCTGCGCTGGCGGGTCGGGGGACTGCTTATGTGTTGCCACCTTGGCCACATT
Source organism: Gymnothorax javanicus (assembly GCA_029692085.1). NCBI lineage: Eukaryota > Metazoa > Chordata > Actinopteri > Anguilliformes > Muraenidae > Gymnothorax > Gymnothorax javanicus. The sequence goes on from CM056194.1 coordinate 8,278,844, forward strand.
CCGCCTCTCCATCTCCCTGGTGTGACAGGCTTGAAAGAGGCCTCTGTTTCAGGGCCAAACTCATCCCACATTAATCAGGGCCATTTGGGGGAGGGTGGGTAACGGGAGGGGGTGGGGGAGGGGAGGAGTGTCAAGTCGGGGGCTTGTACAAATGTTCCTGTTGTCAGTATCTCCCGCCCTGCGCACAGAGACGCACACACTCTCGCTCTCACACACACACACGCACACCCCTCCCACAGGCCCATCTGCAGCCAGCTCCTCTGATGGTGCCAGCTGAAGTGTTGCTGTCCCACTCAGACAGACACCTCGCCAGCCCCTGGCCCAGTCCCCCGAGCGGATTGGGCCCCAGTGAAACCGGCCTCCCCCAGCTGCCTGATATACGGCCCTTGTGGATTACATCACCTGTTGCCAGGCGGAACAGGGGTGTCGGGGGCAGGTGACATGAATTGACAGTATATCCCTACTTAATTACCCTCGGATCGCCTGTCGACAAAATCACGGAAGGTGAGGCGCGAAAGATTGGCGGCACAGCCAGCAGCTAGGAAACGTTCTGCGAAAGCCAAGCAGCGCGGCCGACATTGTAATATTTACGCCGCCCCCATTGACTATTGGACTGCGGCTGTATTTTTTTTTTCCCGTCCAATTAATTAACTCGAGAACAAATGTTTGTTGTGCCTACGTTTGTAGAATCATCCTGTTTATTTGAGATGACCCACATTTCTGACGGCATGTACTTGAAAGATTAAAAAAAGGTGCGGCGTTGTTTGTTTCAGGGAAAAATGACAAAAGGAGCCGTGTTCCCTCTGGTCTCACTGTTTGATACGGGTTTTGACCTCGTATATCTCTTCTGATTGTCTGGGAGAGTCTCTTCCTCCTATTCACTGAGCAGGAATAGATCACGGACCGTAAGCCAAACCCACCAAACACTGAGTTCATTGCCACGGTGAAGCCAGGAGAAATGGGGGCCCTTTCACGGATATGGGGGGGGGTTGGGAGGGCAGAGGAGGCCTCCGTCTGGGGAGAAATAGGGGCATCACCCACCCTCTGTGTTTGTCCCGCTTGCTATTGCTGGAGCCTGTGTGTTTGCGTTCACCATCTCTGATACACTGCAAACCCAAAGTGAACCAGTCTCATGTGTTTTAATCCCATTGGACTTAAAATCTCAAGTGTATTACTTTTTGGTTGAAATAAAATGCTAACAATGAGGTGCGATGACTCATTTCAGGATTTGCTACTTGTGTATGAAAATTTCACTTGTCAATCAAACAGTGGCTGAAAACAAGCTCAGGTTATTTTCAGTCTCACTGAAAGATAAAGACACCTGTTAAGGCTAATTTTGCAATGCGCTAATACGTTCACTTTTGTTGTTGTCATTCGAAGGGGAAACCAATTGCCTCTAAATTCTCGAGTCATTTCATTCCAGACTTCCAGATTTTTTTCCTTTCTTCCTCTGCTAGTTCCCTGCCACCATCAGTGAAAGCTGGTTTGACCTTTTGGCAAGCAGATGATTGCCATTTCCGCCGGGATCGAGAATAGAAAACAAAATTACTTGCTTTGGAGCCAGAAAGGGCAGGATATGCTCTTGTAATTACTGGAAATCTGCCAGCTTTGTGGAGTAGAAAATAGATTGACCCAGAAATAGTTTAGAATGTAACCAAACTTAAGGAACAGCTAGAACTCCCACCTCTGCCCTCCGCTACAATGTTCCCTTTATTGAAACGTGTTGAGTGGCAGCAGTGGTGACCAATCCTATTCCTGGGGATGTGCCTTCCTGCAGGTTTTCATTCCATACCTTATTTTTTGCAGATGTCTGTTAATAATTTGCAGCTTAACTAGACCTCTAGCTGACGCTAGGGTTGAAGTGAAAACCTATTGGACAGTCAACTTCCAAAAACGAGGTTGGGCAACTCTACTTTAGCAGTTGGGTCAAGTCTTTTTGTGTGGGTCAAAGTGAGGATATACAGGACAGGAAGGTTGATCTCCTGGAACAGGACTGCTGTGGCTATTGTATGAAGGGCTGAGAAGCAGAGTAGTCTAACCCCAAAAAATGAAAATTAGAGCTTGGATCATATTGTCACAGATGTTGATAAGATTCATAACGCAAAATTGGTGTCATGATGTGTATTATACTCCTTGAACAACATTGTGTGTAATTTTTTTTTTATTTGTTTCCTATTTTAAAAACTTTGGCATGTATTATCTCAAGAACAATGTTCCGTGGGTTAGACTGCTCTGGTTCTAAGCCCTTCATGTATGGTATGCTTTGTTAGGGTCAGAGTAAAGACCGCCAGGATGGTTGATCTCCAGAAACAGGACAGCTGTATCTGTTATATGTGGTCGGGTTTGTTTGGGTTGGTGTGGAAATCTGCAGGATGGTAGATCATCTGGAGCTCGCTTGATTAGCCCTGGAGGAGCAAGGCTGTGAAACGTAGTAGGATGGGAAGGATGGGACCCAAATATTTGTTTTCCAGCAACTGTAGCTCTGCAAGAGACAGCAGGCAGGCCCTGCTGATGCTGGGCGGCAGGGGTGTGGCGTGGTGTGGGCACGATCTGACTGGCATTCCTCTCCCTCTGTAGATGGACTCGCTGGATGCCCTCGGCGAAGAGATCAGCGGGATGGCTCGTTGCCCATATGATGCCAAGCATGCCAACGTCGCTCTGTTTGCTGGTGAGCCCACGAACATTTTAGCATCACTCCTTCTGCAGTCCACAGCCTGTTCAACTGCATTATCCAGACAAAGTCTGTGTTACTTAATATAGATGAGTGAGTCATACAGATTAATATTATTAAATAGTAAAGGCTGGTTTCGCATTGCTTTTGAATTATGTAATTGTGTGGTGTCATGGCTACAAACCTGCAGTCTTAAGCCCACAGAGGAATACAGGCTTTTTTGATGTTCTTTTTCAGAATTCTAACACAGTGTTCTAGGCCTATGCTTTGAACAGTGATCCATACATCCTCAGTAGAATGTAAAGTTTAAAATTCTAATCACATATATGTGATCATACACCCTAAAGAAAGGGTTGAATTCTGTAAGTCCAATTTCTTTTACAGTTTAGAAATCTAGTTACACTACTGAGTGCGGCTCTTACCTAAATTTCTCCTACCGAAGAAACCGCTATGCAGCTGTGTTTACAGAGGCGCAAGTCATCCGAGATTGTCTAAGTAGTGGTACAGGCGCAGCGCTGATGGTTTAAATGAAAATATTAGTTTTTAGAGGGCGGCCCAAGATGGTGCCACATGGAGGCTTGTGGTTGGCGCAGGGGTCGAGCGCTAGGGCTGCCAGCGTTTGATGTTTGGTGGCAGGGCGGCGAGATTCTAGCCGCGGGGCGACAGCATTTTCTGGCTCGGTTCTCCTTCTCTGCTCCGCACCCCGCTCCTCTCGTACGGACACGTGTTGCGGTAACAGCTGCCACTCACCAACAGAACGTGGCGCTGAACATCATGGCGCAGATTTGGAGATTTGGCCCACCACTCGCATTGCAGCATTGCCTCGGCTTGAATTACAAAAGGAACTGGCTCCGTTTTCTGGGGAAGATGCGCGTGTAATCTGCTGAAAATTCCAGCTAAAAAGCAGCTTGAATTCTAAGAAGGTTTAAGATGGTCTTAGCTGTGTTTTTGACACCATTTGCTGGTCATAGCTTGACAAAGGTGGTTTAAACTGGTCTCAATAGTGGGACACAAGTGGTGAAAGCTAGTTAAGCTGGTCTTGTTAGCCGGACTCAGATGGTGACGGGCTTTTCGACCAGCTAAAATGGTCAAAAACACTAAACAAGCTGAACCAGCTTCAGTTGGTTAAAGCTGGAATTTTTAGCAGGGAATGCGTGTGCTCCTGCAGGTTTAACGGTGAGCATTGAAGGAATGCGTGTCCTCTTACCTTGCAAAGCTGGAATGGGATTCAATTAATGTTCCCTCATTCATGAGATAAGTTGATACTCTGCTGCAGAATTTAGCTGGGGTTCTCAGGTGGTTCAAACTAGCTGTGCTTTCAACATTTCAACTGGTCATAGCTGGTATCTTGCTGGTTTCACCGAATTTGTGGTTGGTAATAGCTCATCTGTGGCTGGTAGGAGCTGGTCTGTTGCTGATCACCTCTCAGTTGTTGCTCATAGTTTGGCCGTTGCTGATCAGGGACTGCAGGTGAAAAATAGCCTGTATGAGTAAATTTGGCACATTTACATGATGGATTTCAGTGCTAACGTTAATGTGAAGTGTCTCTTCTTAAATGAATAAACATTAACATAAATTAGCCTGTGGCTCATCATATTTGGTCCATTGCTGGTCATATTTAGTCTGTGGCTGGTCATAGTTGGGTCGTTGCTGATCATAATTAATCTGTGGCTGGTCATTGCTGGTTGAAACCCCATGAAGCAAGCAGAGTTTGTGGCGAAGCTGGTGGACTTACTGATTATGGCAGGGTCAGCCAGTGAGCAGTTGGTTTGCCCGTTAGAAGTGTGGAGAACACAGCTTAAATCAGCTCAACCAGCTTAGGCTGGTTTAAACTAGAATTTTCTGCAGAATTTTTTGGCAGCCTGGAAGGAACTGTGGCATGGATTTTTTCTGTTTCTTTTTTTTTGGGGGGGCGGAAATATATGAGGCAGTTTTGGTTTCAAATCGAGCAGAAGAGAACTCCTAACGGAGATGTGGGGATTGGGAATGAATCAATAAGGGGAAAAAAGACCAAAACTGAGAGTGAGTCAGCCCTCCACTCGTGGGCTTTTTGAGCTCCGCGGGTTTGGAGAGCCGCGATAGTGATTCATTTTCATTGATATTCACCGCTAACTTGGTTACGATCCTGCGTCTTCTGTTTTTGCCAAGGAAGAGTAAACACTGGAGGGGTTCTCGTTCATGTGAAACAGAAGCACAGATCTCTCTTTAATCAGGACCGCTTATTCCTTCACTGCCCTTTCAATTACGCAGTTAAACTTTCCAGTGCTCTAGTCCAGCAAACTGAAGTAATTCCAGTTGGGCTGCCTGGATTGTGTGTGCGTGCGCATGTGTGCGCGCGCATGCGCGTGTCTGTGTGTGTTCGTGCATGTCTGTGTCTGTGTGTGTGTGCTTGTGTGTGTGCGTGTGTCTGTTTGTGCTTCAGTGTGTGTATGTGTGTGCGTGTGTGTGTGTGGGCAGGTATTCCTATCTCTTATGGGGACCGAATATCCCCACAAGTGATGGACTGCCAGGTTTATTCTTCCTTATGAAGAAAAATATCCTTTTATTTGGGGGTTAAAGGTTGGGGTTAGGATAACGCATGTAGAGATTACGGATAAGGTGAGGTAAAGAGGTTAGGGAACAAATGTATATCTTATGGATGTTCCCACAAAACATCTAAACACAACATGAGTATGTGTGTGTGTGTGTGTGTGTGTGTGTGGGCTTGTGTACATAAGGGAGTGAGGACAACAGTGTAATTATTTGTTTGTTTGTGTGTCTTCTCGTGTGTGTAGCCGCATATGCATGCCCAAATGTGAACACGTGTGTGAATGCATGTGCAAGTACCTGTGTGCTTGTGTGTCAGAGTGTAGCTTTCAGTAGAGTATTTCTTTCTGTGCGTATTTGCACTATGTTCTTGCACGTGTGTATTTTTATGTGTGCACTTGTGTATTTTTTGTTGTGCCTGCCTGCATGTACATGTTTTTGTGTGTACCTCTTTACACGCTAGAGTGCCTGTGCATAACTGTTTGTGTATGTGTGTGTATGTGTGCACGTGTGTACGTTTGTGTGTGTGCCTGTGTTCATATGTTTGTGTATCTGCGTGTGCATGTCTCAGTGAGTGTGTGCCTGTCTGTATGAGTGTATGCTCGTGCATGTGTGTTCTCGTATATTCTGCCAGAGAGCTTGGCTTCGCCGAGTCTCCGCGCCCCAGCGCTGGGGTCCTTTGCGCATGTTTGTGTATCTAGTCATCAAGCCCAGCTCCAGCGAGAGCGCCCGCTCGTATTATGATTGATGCCACAGAGCTGCTCTCCCTCCCTTTCTTCCCTCTCCAGATGGAAAGCTGTACTCCGCCACAGTAACAGACTTCCTCGCCATCGACGCTGTCATTTATCGCAGCCTGGGAGACAGTCCGACCCTCCGCACGGTCAAACACGACTCCAAGTGGCTCAAAGGTGAGCGGGCGGGCAGGTGGGCATCCCCAGGCCGGTCAGGAGCGGCCCACTCAGGCTGTTGTACGTGCAGTGTTTCGTTTTTTCTGGTCCATTACGCAGGGCTAATGGGCGGAGAGGTGAAGCCCCGGAGGCAAAACGTGAAAATTAGTCAAGCTTCTGGCTAAAGAATCGTGCTAATGAGCAAGTCTGCGTGGACGGGCTTTCATTCTCTGAGCCAAGATTTATTCCTTCACTAATAGGTCTGTGAACCTGTGCTCGGGTCAGGTACCTGTGGACCAGGGAGAGCTTGAAAGAGCAAACTTGATTTCAAAACTTGGCTGTAAGGTTCAGCGGGAAACTAACTTTCAAGGCTGAGCATTTAGCTTGTTCTTTGTAATGGTATCCACACATTGTTTAGGGATTATGCAAGAGGTCCTGTCAGTGCCTTATCTGTCCCTCCTGCCCGATCGGTTCTGCTCACGCGCAATACCAGTACTGTGCAAGTGCATGGAATTTCTGCTCGATTTGTACCTCCCATGCGTAAACATTTTCTTGACGGCAGCCAGCAACTTCTTTTCACAACATAATAGTATACAAATTCACTATAAGACAAGGATATTTTAGAAAGACTAGATTTTATTTCATGGTCCTTCATGTATAGGTTTTTATTTGAATGGCCGTACTTTGCACAAAATCGTCTATGCTCATCACAAGTCATGGCAAAATAAGGAAACTATCGCGCGAAATCTTACGGAAGTGTTTGACAGTATGGGTTGCTTGACAGGAATTTGGGTATTTATGCATAATTCGTTTTTCCGATCCTTCATGTAACCCCTATGGTCCAAAATTGCATATTAATGTAAGCCCTCCCATATCTCTATAAATATGTGATTATACGTGTCCCTCGACGGACATTCAGCACATTGACGGTGCATTTTCCACATAGCCTACTGCTCTCTTGCTCTTTAGGCATCCGGCGGAGGTTTTATTTTTTTCCCATTGTGATCTGAAAAACTACGTCAAGTTATTTGTTACAGCTTACAATGAATAAGAAACTGAGATTCGTGGATGTGCACAAAAATAAATGGATTTTATATAGGAGGAGGTTGATTTTTTTCTGATGAGGGTACAGATAGCTTGAATGCCCAAGTTTAAAATAGACTATTAATTTATCTACGCAATATACTATCAATAGGGTCGTGCACAACGCTACAAAATTTTAGGGGGAGTCAGTAACTGGAGAACGTAAATACTTAAATATTTTATGAAAACATTTCAATCACACTTTTACAAACTGCTGCAGTTAAAATTTAGGCTACACTATGGCATTTTTAGTAGTATATTGCATGCGGCAGTTAAACTGTATTTCGCACTTTGATGATTAAATTTCGCAATTAATTCACGATTTACATGCGTGCCAATTCCGACGGATCATATTCCAACAGATCCTGCCGAGGCTGTCATCAGAAACGAGTGTCGCTTCATATAACGCAACTGAGGAAATCTCGCTTAAAACATATATGTTCTTGTTTCGTCTGTCCTCTCCCTGTTTCCTCCATGCATCCTCGGGGGGAGGGACTAAGACGCAAGGATAGGACGCAAGTGAGGGGAACGAGGTTGCAATTTAAGAGACTTGAAACGCAGCCTCTGTCTCTTTCGCTTAACCAACACTTGAATCTCCAATCCAATCGGTAAAGGGTTTCACGCATGCACGGAACACATCGGACGGTGTCATAAATGAGATAAACAATGCACATGTGCATAACTTTTGCGCATGAGCGGAACCGATCGGGCAGGGGGTACAATAGGGCACTGACAGGTCCATCCAGTTTTATTTAATTGAGCCAAAATGGCGGCCATCATCTTGGTGTACCAGTCTGTGCTTTCCTATGTGGTGAATCTAGTTGACTCAAGACTTGAGTGACGTGGTGCGAGGAGTTGAAAAGCAGCTGAGAAGTGAACAAACAAACCTCTGATTGATTTACGAGGATAGAGTACGCGAGAAGGGGAAACCAGTCAACCTTTGACCTCTTGGACTCTTTGAAGGGTCAACTCAGGGTCCCTTTGGGAAGTGGCTCTTCTTTCAGGCAATAGAAAGTGGAGAGTTTGTTTTCCTTCACCTCTGTAAATCTGCATTATGAGTTAAAAGTCAGACCCTCAAAGTCTGCTTAGAATTTAGTTTAATTATGTTAATGCCAAGCCTTCATGCCAACTATGCTATAAATATGGTTAGAACTGAGTACTTGAGTGATGGATTTGCAATTATTTAATCTTTGGCAGCCATTTTGAAAAGAATGTTCATGATCCTTATGCATGGGTTTGCGGAATACATTCTCTGTATTGCTGGCTAATGCCTGGTTTTTGTGCTCAGAGCCGTACTTTGTGCAAGCTGTGGATTACGGGGATTTTATCTACTTCTTCTTTCGAGAAATCGCCATGGAGTACCACACAATGGGGAAGGTAAGGTGATGGGGGGGGGGGGGGGGGTCTGTCTTGGGGTAGTTTGAGTGAACAGTTCCTGAAAGTCATGATACTTCCTCCCTAAGACCTGAGAACAGGAAGTAAACAGGATGTGGTTGCATGGAGAGTCTGGTTGGGTGGCTGGGAAGAAACAAATTGTCAGCCAATTACAGTGAAGAAAAACACCTTCAGGATGTCCACTCTAAAATTAGCTTTAAAGAGGCATGCTAGCCCTGTCTGGAATTTCAGTTGTCTAATAATATTCTGTCGCCACACATTTGTGCTGCCTTAGTTAAGGATGTCAGCAACTCTTGCTGCTTCCAATGAGGTGACCAAATAGATGCTATCAAGTAGTGTGCAAGTCCAAACTATGCTAATTTTGATAATCTTTTTCTTTTGATTCAATATATAGATTGCTTTTTCACTCCCCTAAGAAAAGGATTAAGTTGAAACAATATATCAGAAGAATGACATTATTAACCTTTTTAAGACTGGATATATTTCTACTTTAATTTGGCTCTTGGCAGTGCCGCTTGAAAGAGAGAGAGGCATCACATTATAACTCAATACTTGTGAACAAAGAGCTTTTTAATATGTCATTTTTCACACTTGGTATTGCACGTACGAAAATATTGCTACGAGGGTTGAAATGACTAAATTATCCTTCGATTATTACATTTTTCATAAGTGTGCAGTGGTTCACATCCTTTGTTGGAAAAAGTAGGAACTTTGTTAACAAACCATAAAGACATGTATGTCTGGTTGGGTAAACTTCAGCCGTTGTCCTCAACCTAAAGAACCTTAGAACGGGAGAAGGTCTCTGGGTGCCTACTGCTTCCAAGTAGCTAGGATGGGTGAAATATTGAAGACAAATCGCCCTGAAGGGTTCTCTTCAGAATATCCTGCTGCTAGCAATAGAGATGTGTATCTATAGCACCATTTTGTGAGGGAGCTGTGCTAGTATCTGAACATTTTCCTCAAGAGTTGGTATAACCCAGAAATAAAGTCGTTAGGTCCGTATGGGGTGATCTGACTCAGATAGTTTTGGCTTTAATTTCAGTTTCTGAATTAGATGCAGCGTGGAAACCCAATTAAAGGTTTGGTTGAGATTGTTAATCATTACTTCTGTTCGTTATTAATTTTGCAACATGGCAGTTAGTGCTGCACCATTATCATCAGCCAAGATGCTTATTTTTTAGGCTTCAATTAAAATTATAGGTTGTTAGTCACAAACTACTGTATGTCTGGGTTGCTATTAAGGTGTTAACACAGGAGGGAAAGACCTTGGGCCTTATTCTTTTATATTTGAGTGTCCCACTCATCGGACTATGTTTTATCGATCTCGGTTTGCTAAGACCTAAAAGAAAAATTTGCAATGCATCTGAGGCTTGGTGCGAAACGAATTCCAAGAGTGATCATGGGTTATGATATTGGTTTTGTGTATGCTTGAAGGTCTGTTATATGCTAAAGGTCTCAGAAAATCCCTTTATCCTTTTCTAATGCATTTTCTATCTCTCTATCTAATATCGATTGTCAGTCTTGTTTTATGTTTTACGGTTATGCCTAGGTTCGCATAAAAGATTTCATTAGAGACATTGAAGGCTACACTCGGCATGTTAGTTGACGGCTCGTGTTCTGACCCTGCTCGTGCGCTCCACAGGTGGTGTTCCCTCGAGTGGCGAGGGTGTGTAAAAACGACCGGGGCGGATCGCAAAGGGTCCTGGAGAAACAATGGACGTCCTTCCTCAAGACCCGCCTCAACTGCTCCATCCCCGGCGACTCGCACTTCTACTTCAACATCCTGCAGGCCGTCACCGACGTGATTCACATCAACGGGCGCCACGTCGTCATGGCAACCTTCTCCACACCTTACAACAGGTGTGAAACCAGAATCAGACACTCTCTGCTGCCTCCTTTTCTTTGTGACCCTGGAGAGAGAGAGAGAGAGAGAGAGAGAGAGAGAGAGAGAGAGAGAGAGAGAGAGATGTCATTTTCTTATTTCTCATTTTGACGTAAAAATGATTGATTGTGGTCATCGAAGCCGACTGTTTACAAGCAGCTAGTTGTTAACCTTAATGTCGCCTTGTACATTAGTTTATTGCGTTTTGTCTTGTTACAATATGAGGACATGGACATATGATTTTATGAATTGGCAGAGGCACTATATATTGATGGAATAGGGACATTTTAATCAGTATAAATAGACATGATGGAAAACTAGTCATTTTACTATATCAGGAGTAATTTTTCATATTCCATTACATATTGATATAGTGCTGTTGGCTCAGTAACAAAACTCTTAAGCTATAATGCAGAAGGTTCAGTTTAAACCATAACCAAATCAAAAAGCATTCCAGTGAGTGAACAGATTATCTGTTACAGTACTGAAGTAACGCATACCTGGATTATGGAGACTGGCTGGTTCAGAATTAAATTAAAAGGAGCTGCCGCACGCTTGAGCTTTAATACACGTAAAACATCTTTATTTAAGACAAATTAACGTTTCAGTGAACAGGTGTCTTTGTCAGGGTGTTGTACATTTTGAACGATGAAGATATTTTTGTGCATAGAGGCTTGAGAGTTAGCCAGCTTCTGTTCATTCGGGGAACCAAATTATTGTGATTACATTTGGACTGGGGTTCCCAACTGTAAAATTCGGGAAAGATTAGTCATTATCTCTTACAGACCGTCTGGACAGCGTTTAATTTCTCTTGTTCTGTATAAATCTACGGCTGTCATATTTGTTAGATTTACGGCTCGGGGCCCGACAGAAAGACGTCTCTGTAGCACTCACAATTCTTGCCTTGTGCCGCCGAGCCCCCAGCATCCTCGAGCCAAACCAGCGGAGATCTTCTTTAAGAAATGGCCCCGGGATGTGACTAATGAATCAGGCTAAAGTTATGCGCGCTGGAGAAGTGTGTCCGAGGGGAAAAATAACGCTGCGTCTGGGAATTCCGTTACAGCATTCCCGGCTCGGCGGTCTGCGCTTACGACATGGCCGAAATCGCCGTCGCCTTCACGGGGCGCTTCAAGGAGCAGAAGTCGCCGGACTCCACGTGGACGCCCGTTCCCGAGGACAAGGTGCCAAAACCGAGGTAGGAGGCCCCCTGACGTCACCCTACCTTCCCACGGCATTGTGAAAACCAAAACAAATCAACACGCCTCTACCAGTCTTGTATTCAGACTTACATCTTATTTAGATCACTTAATCTAATGAGACAAAAATGTTGTGAGTCAGGGCAGATATTTCGACTAATTTCAGAATTTTGCAGATGGGATGTGAACATCGGCAAAGTGTTCTCACAATTAACTTGTTGAGGAAACAAGTCTCAAACAAGCTAAATTTCTGAAAACGTACTAATATTCTCAAGAGATTCTAAGATGAATCATTATATTAAAACATTTTTACGACCCCTGGGGTCCCGCTCCCAACCCCAAGATCTCAAAAATAGATCGGATGTCAGCAAACAATGAGTGAGCTCATGTCCCGCGTTGCTTTTCTAATTCTGCTTAATGCACTTAACAGACATACTGTACCTTGTTACCGCGTCCCTAATTAATTCACTTTTGGCATTTGCGCTTGCGCGGGAAAATGGGGAAGGAAAACAGTGTCCAAGAGCTGGAGCGATCTGCCGAAGATAATTGCAAAGCAGAGTCTCTTTCCATATGGCTCTCAGTGGAGTCAAGAGCTGCAGGAGCCGGCTGAGTCTGAAGATTAACATAAAATTATGTGTTTGTGCGAAACGAGGTCAAGTGTTAATGATATGTAAAATACAGGCCTGTTTTCCCCCACCTCGGCTCATCACTGTAAAAGCAATCAGCGCTAGAACAGAAGGGAGGGACGGCCGTACCGCCCAACTCGGTTTTTATCGCTTCAAGCTCCTCTCCCTTTGGCAATTATGTCTTTGTCACACATGCTTTGCAGGAAGTGCCCGCCTGCAATGTAGCAAACACATTTTTGTTTTTGATTCCTGTTCTCTTTAGTGGAGTTGTTTGCCCCCCAGTTGAGTTAAAAGGAAACCTCACTCCTGCTCCCCCCAAAAACTGGTACAGAGTGTGGAAAATGTTGACTCTTACTAATTACAAAATGGTTTCCTTCTGCTTCATTTTTTTCCCGCCTTTTTCCCCCCTTATCACCAGGCCAGGTTCTTGTGCCGGAACAGCATCCGTGGAGAGGTACAAAGTTTCCAACGAGTTTCCGGACGACACCTTGAACTTCATCAAGATGCACCCGCTCATGGATGAGGCCGTCCCCTCCATTAACAACCGTCCATGGTTCCTGAAGACCATGGTGAGGTGAGTGCAGCCAAATACACCCCCCTCTTTCCTCTGCAGATGGTACAGTCCATGGCCACATCCAGCTCAGATTTAAAGCTTTACCAGTTTGATGCTGGTAGTTCATCCTACATGGGGGGGATCTGGGTTAGTTGATGAATGCTCTGGGCCACAAAAGAGACTTTTTGCACTCAAGCATTCCTCATACTCAGTTGAAAGTGGAATACGCAGAAGTCTGTTAGTGTGTGGACAGTGACACAAGCATTTTATTTTGTTATCCAGCGCATTTGATTTGAAAACATTGAGCTTGAGAAAAGCAGACGTCCAGCTTTGAGTTAGGGATAGGAATCCATGTGGTGTAAGCGGTGTTGGGCCTTTATTGCGTGTAGGGGTCCTAATACTTATAGCTTGCACAGTATCTCCAGTTTGACTGCTCTCGTAGCCAGCCTCTACATTGACGGTAGCATCTTTATGCACGATCAGTGAGCTCTCCATTCATTCAGGTCGTCTTTGCGATTGCCTCTAAATTCCCAGTAATTTCCGCAAAAGGAAATGGATGTTTTTACGCGAGCGTCTGTTTTGGGGTTTTTATGGCGTCGTTGTCTCCTCTCCCCCATGCAGTCCGATGGTAATATTGTGAGACGTGATTCACTCCTGCTCTTGCGAGACCCAGGGGAAAGAGAATAGGTTTGGAGTGTCTGTTTCGTAGCTCCAGTATGCCCTGTTATTCTGATGCAAGAAGTCAGCTGGAGGCCCGGTTTGTAACAAGCTGAGCCAGTACCCTGGAGCAAGAAGCACGAATTGAACCATTTGTTACAAAATAGGAACAATGGAGTCCGTTCTCCAGCAGCAGGAGAATGTGTTCCAGCCAAGCAGAATGGGAGTACTCAAGGTTATCGGCCTTTTGTGAGAGCGCTGCAATAATGTCGTGGACATGCCTAGCATATATACACATACATGCGTGCATACATACCAGCAATGATGCTTTTCAGTTACCATTTGTTTACATTGGCTCTGGATTGAAGAGTTATGAATTGAAGCTGAGGTGGTGTATGCGTTCCATACACGTATGCTATACACAGTTCTTTTTAAATTTTGCGTGTGTGTGTATGTTTGTATGTTTCTGTTGTGCTTTTAGTTCACCATTTGATATTATGTGTAGTTTTTTTGCCATCTATGGTATCGTTTATATTGCGAAAAACTGAATGGCCATCTGAAAATTATTTGTGTTAATTCAATTTGATTCCATTAACTTGATTGTAGCTCGTTTTTCTCAGAGAGAGGTTGGGGGAGGGAAGGCGAGAGAGCTCTCGAGATCACAGCAAGCGGTCGAGTCGAGAGTCAGACCTGACAAACGCGTCAGAGCCCCGCTGTGCGTGATGTTGCCGACGAGAACGATCACGGCTGCTTTCATTCCCATCAGGTACCGCCTGACGCGCATCGCTGTGGACAACGCCGCCGGGCCGCACCGTAATCACACCGTGGTCTTCCTGGGGTCGGAGAAAGGGATCATCCTGAAATTCCTGGCCAGGATGAGCGGTGGAATCCTGAACGACAGCCTCTTCCTGGAGGAGCTCAGCGTCTTCAACCCAGAGAAGTGCGTATCGCGCCAGAACTCCGCAGCTTGTGAGGTTAATAATGAGTCTCTGGAATGTTCGCCATGGAACATTCCAATCCTGATGTCACAATGACTTCTGATGACTGAAAACAGTAAGAATTCCGTAACGCTGATTTAAGGTCTTTTCGCACCAAGGACGAAACGAAAAAATTAAACAGAAAAATGTGAAATACTCAACAGCAAAATATGAAAGTTTTGGATTTATTGTAGTTCGGCTTATAGAGATACATAGATTAGAATTTTTTAATAAACGCATTTTCGTTTTAGTTTTTCCGTTTCGTGAAGGCCTTTGGGCTACAGAATGACATGAGAAAACCCTACTCTTCAAATATTTACCCCCTCGAAGAGTTAAAGCACCTCGCCTCACCCTAAGAAGCCACCAGATGGCTGCTCCATCATTTAAAGAGTTTCCATTGGGAACGTCGGCGCTGAACCGCGGTTCGCAAATTAGAGGCCTCGGCCTGAAACTTCTGTGCCCAGCTCAAACCGCAGTGCCTCCACTTACAGATGTTGGATGATTAAAGCAAACACAGAGGATCTGTGTTAGTCTTTTCAAGCCAAACTGGAGAAGGCCCTGCTCTGCTACATTACAGGCGCTAGGAAATATTGGCTGTACAAATGAAAAAGGGGGGGTGGAACCGCACTGCAAACTTTGATATTTAGATGAAAGCAGCGTGAGTCAGTGGTGAGGGGGTTTTTGGAGGGGGTGGATGCGGCACCCCAGCCCCGGGGGTGTTGTGTGACATGTTGCTAAGGGGGCTGACGGACGCCCCCCTGCTCACACCGCACCCCCCCGCCCCTTCCTTCTGTGGCACGGGCCAATCATTCTCTGGCTGTTGGCCACATGGCTTAGCGGTTAGCATCAGTGACTCTTCTAGGAAAGGATGCCTAACGCGCATTACGGTACACAGTGTGGAGGGACCGAAAGCCGTAATTGAGTGCTCTTACTGTATATGCAGAACGGAGTGTGACCGGGGGTGGGGGCAGGGGTGTGTCCAGGCTGAGATGGGGGTGTGTGTGTGTGTGTGTGTGTGGGGTGGATGATTAGCGCAGTGCTATGCCTTCTGGTTCGGGTCACCCTGCCCTAGCTATGTTTCTAGCTCAGGGTAGGAAGCACACACATTGGTCCTGACTACAACGGCATAACCAAAAAATAAGTCCATCTTGGCAAGTATTTTAGCATTATATTTGGGTTTTTTGTTTCTTTTGTTTTTTTTACCAACAAAAAGTTGTGCCAAAGAGATTACACGAGTTTGACCCATTTCAAGACTTGCCTTGAGGGTAAGGAAATTTCAGTCGCCAAGCAAGACAAGCTGTCTTAAGATGAGCTCAAATGATCTAGTTGAGATATCACATAAGATTTTAAGTCACAGCACAAAAATAATAGTTTTAGCCCAGAAGACAGGATTTTCTGATATGAATATTTTTGTTGACCCCGCCTCCCTTTGTCCCACCCCTCCCCCTGCCCTTCATCCCTCCTCTCCTCCTCTCCTCTCCCTCTATCCCCCCCTCCAACAGGTGCAGCATCGACGGCGTGGAGGACAAGCGTATCGTCAGCATGCAGATCGACAGCAGGGGCCGCGCCCTTTTCGTGGCGTTCACTTCCTGCGTCGTCAGAGTCCCGCTCTCCCGATGCGAACGCCACGGAAGATGCAAAAAGTGTGTTTCGTTTTTCGCCTCTCATTCCACTTCACCCTAATCCTAACACACCGCGCTGTGCATGAGTATTCAGACTGCGACAGCTTGCATGTTTCATTCTCCGCGTCTCATTCGAATTCGCCCAAATCTTGACACACAGCGCAGCGCATAAGTATTCGGAAACGGGCACAGTTTTTGGCCTTTTTGGTCTGTGCTCCAGTCTACTGGATTTGAAAGCAAGTTTCAACATGGACTTTATTTTATTTTACGGATATTTACTTCCACAGGGTGCGATTTATGTTAGAATTGCTCCCCTTATGCGACATCACTGTTCATATTCTTGCGGCCTGCACCAATTTTACAGCATGTAAGAGCCCAGTCCAGAATTATTTGGACATTGACCAATTTTATTTTCTTTTTGGCTCCGTACTCAGGCACTCTGGATTTGAAAATAATGACTGTGTAGAGACCGTCTGTTTCGAGTTAGACTCAACCTTCTGAGACTTGCAACCCGTTCTAAACTGTCTTTGTACAATTACTAATGGACTGTACAGTATACTGCAGTTCATAAATATTGGACTGTGGCCGAATTTGGGGTTTTTTGCCTCTGTTCTATGGTGGATTGGATTTAAAAACAATTCACTCCAGGTTATTATTATCAGTTCATTCCACATCATGTAAGCATGTTAGTTCTTTCTGTCATCGTTCTGATGCTCATGGACTGGGCTGTGGATTCAGTTATGGTGTAGGTGCGACGAGATAAGCTGCTGACACTGTTCTGCCCGACTTCTGCCTTTCCCTCTCGCAAATCAGGGGTATGTTTCCCAAAACTTTGGTTGCTAACTGTGTTAGCAACTTAACATAGTTTGAACTAGAGCTCTGGGGTGCGTTTCTCGAAATTACAAATGCTAGCTTACATAGTTGGACCCACTGACTGCGAATGGACGAACTATGTAAGTTGCTAACTTAGTTAGCAATGACACTTTTGGGAAACGCACTCCTGATTAGCAACTAACATAATTATAAGCTTTTGGGAAATGTACCCCAGGCTGTTTCCTGTCACAGTGACCGTGAGTGTCAAGTCTCGGTCAAATGCATTTACATTTCACCCGTAATGCAACTTTCCTTGTGTATAGGCCAAAAGGTGTTTTTTTTTAAATCTTTTCTCACTGTTTGGGTGAACACAGAATTTAGAGCAAATTTATGTTTTCCTTTGGCATTTTGGTACTTCCTGATCTGTGCACCTGTGATGCATTTTGATGTTTAGAAAACCCTGGGGACCAATTAGACATATTTCTCATCAGACTTTCAGCTGTAAAAACTATACTATTACTGAGTCTACATTAAAATGAAAATATTTCAGTACTTTAATACACCTGTATGTATCGAATTTGACAGTTCAATTTCATTCTAAGAGATTAAAAAAAAACAAATTACCAAAACACATGCACGCAGGCAACAGAGACTGTGTTAATTTGCCTACGCAATGATATCTTTCAGAACAGCAATATGAGATAATGTTGACTGTATTCATTATGACAGTAATGTTACTTCGCCACATATTGTTACATTTACAAGTTTCCATTTCAGGATTGTTTTCATTATTATTATTACTCTTGAGCTTTTATTACTGAGAAAAGTGCGAGTGTTTTTATAAGCCTGTACCCATTAGTCTGGGTGAAAAGCAGATTCCTTTGACTGTGTGCTGGGCTAATGGGTACGCACAAACTCTTGTACTTTCTTTCTGTCACCTGGATTCACTCATTAACACAATCACAATTCTACCGTCAGGATGTAGCGCTAATTAGTGACATTAGCTGGCTGAGTTTATGGGTGGATTTTAGTTTCTATTGTCTGAACTGTGCACACAGATAAATTTTATCTCACTCAAGCAGGTTTCACACTAATAAAGCAGTGCTCCTGGTGCAGGACTGCGCAGAGCTACAGGAGCTGTGCCTCACCCACACAAATCAGCCCTGTGTCCTTCGGTGCAAAAGCGGCTTTAGTTCCCCAGTTCCTTAAAAAGTTCCTGAAAAGGTTCCTAAAAGTAGCTAATGGCTCCTCCTGTCCCCTCTCTCTATTCCTCTTTCTCACTCCCTCCATCCCTCCTGCTGTCTCTCCGTTCAATCCTTCCATCCCTCTTTATTCCTCTCTCTTCTCCTCTCCATCCATCTTTCAATTTATCCCTTTTTCCCTCCCTCTCTCTCTATTCCTCCCTCCCTCTCTCTATCCCTTCATCTCTCTCTCCCTCTTTCTCTCTCCCTCCCTCCCTCTCTCACACACTCCCCTCTCTCTCTCTCTCTCTCTCTATCTCTCCCTCTCCTCTCTCAGGTCCTGCATCGCATCCCGGGACCCGTACTGTGGGTGGGTGGCGGAGGGAGGCTGTCGGGAGGTCGGCCCGGACACGAAGTACGTAACCTCTCGCCCTTTCATTACCGCCATAATAATCACCAGCATGCGCCAGCGGACAGGCCGCTCCTACGGTTAGGGCTGAGCGCGTTAGCCACCATCACGGCTAAGTGACGCAATGCACTGTTATTTTCTACAAAAACAGGAAAGGTTACGGGACAGCCCGACGTAAGAAAAAATGATATTTACCTCAGGAGCAGAAAGGATCATAATTCCTGCTGCACTCGCTGCATGGGAAAAAAAGTATTTTAGTTTTCAGAACAAATGACACATACAATTTGGTTTTAGGAAAAACAGAGAGAAAGCAAGAAAGAGATGGAGAGAAGGAGTGAGGGAGGGAAAACGGCTACGGCACAAATGAAATCATGGCATAAGGATGGCGTTTTTTGATGTTGAGCAAATTTCATTCCGGCTAAATGATTGGTCTTGCGAGCAATTTTCTATCCTGTCATTATTTCTTAAGCCGAGCTGCAGCTGCCCTGATACAGTTTCCACTTTGGCAGCCGCGCAGACATGAGCATTAAAAGGTTATATGGCCTGGCGTTCGCCGCGTGATATTTTTAAAGTGAGTGAGTGGGGATTAAGCCGTTATGATCTGCTGGGTTTGCGGAGAGCGATTGAAAGCTTTTTGGCGCGGCCTCCCTCGGCATCGTTTAATAAAAAGCCGCTAATACAAACAGGCCTTAGAGATGCGGCGATAGTTTTCCGTTGCTCGGCTCCCATCTGGACGGGACGGTGGGGGTCGGTGTGGAGGGGGTGGGGGCTGAGGCTACATAACTCCCTTCTGTGCGAGTCTCCGCTGTGTGCGGTTCTTCACGGTGCCAGCCGTCCACTTTTGTGCGCGAGAAATCCATCATCCTCTGTGCTCTGGCAACTGAGCTACTGCTGCTTAGAAGAAAATGAGTCATTCTTAAGTATTTTTGTCTTATATTTAGAGGGAAAATCTTATGTCCTTTTTATTTTGCTAAGTTTGACAAAAACATTGCCAATGAGCTGAGATAGATTTGCAGGTTTCAGTATTTGCCCAATGGGGTATGACGTCTGTCAAGCACAAACTCAAAATGCTAATATTTTCCACTGGAGATTTGTCTAAGATTTCATATGTCATGATAAGACTGTAACACTTCTCAAGACAGACTTTTCTGTGCGATGCAGCCTCCAGTGTAAACTGATGCTGACTTGAAGTGTCTCTGATTAAGTCGACATAAAGTGTAGGCAAAGTGAGGATTGGGTTGCTGTGTTAATCCCAAAGGATGATGGGAAATTCAAGGACAGGATCTGTATTTTTGGCAAATTTATTCAGTCATTTTAGCAGAATGTACAGAGGAGGTCTTTTTTTGTAACTTGACTCGGATTTAAAGCCAGTTCCCAAATGTGCAGTGTCTCGCAGTGTCTCGCAGTGTGGGGAACACGCAGACACAGAGTGGGGAGTATGCCGACAGAGTTGCTCTGATTTTTGTCAGCAGTGTTTCAGGGCAGAGTTTGTGGTCATATCCCCCTGTCATATCACAGCTGCTGTGTCCTCTGTACTCTGTGCTGTGCTTTATTCATTAAGTCACAGATTTACCTGCACACACACTCACACACCTACATACACGCAAACGCACAGGCACACACAGGCACACACAAACATGCACTTGCAAAAACACAGATGCATACTCACATACGCACATATGTACGCACACTCACACACACTACCGCACACACACACGTAAGCACGTAAATCAAGCACGAAAATGCTCTCTCGCACTCACACATGCACACACGGGCGTATTCACACTAATATGCTCTCTCTCACACACACACACACACACACACACACACACACATGCAGCTGTTCATGCACACACACACAGAAACATGCAGCTGCTCTCACACATACACATACACACGCAAACATGCAGCTGCTCACACACACACACAAACATGCACTTGCTAAAACACAGATGCATATTGACACACATATGTACGCATACTCACGCACCCTACCACACACACACACACACACCTAAGAATGTAAATCGAGCACATAAAATGCTCTCTCACACACATGGGTGCACTCACACACACATACACACACACAAGACCTGATGTGTTTGTCCTGTTGATTTTGAGGACAGGATGCTCCTCCTGGTTGTTATATTGGGTGTTTGTTTCTCACTGGCGGGTGGGGCGTTTACCGCGATGTCTCTGTTGCTTGTGCAGGTCGGCGTTTGAGCAGGACGTGCAGCATGGAAACACGGAGGGACTGGGAGACTGCCAAAGTAAGCAGGGTTCTTCCCTCTGTTTATCAGCGTTCAAAGTGTCTCTGTTCTGCAGGACGAGTCCCGCCTTAACTCCCGAAATCCACCCGCATTGGACCGAGGGCGGGGACTGAAAATAGAGGCCGAAGCCATGCCGAGAGGCTGGCTGGCCGCGAAAGTTGCTCGTTTAAATCCCTGCTTGCTGTTGAAATTAAGGACTGGTAGAAATTAATTGGAATATTTAAAAATAAGTTTGGGTAATGTGCTGCTGATAAGTGGTAAAGGCAGCACTTGATGAACAGAGGGAGTATTTTTATGTTTAAATGCATTCAAGCTGAACTTCGCAATACTCTGGCTTGTTTTACAATTAGTTATCTATATGGCGTAGCACAGCATTATTTCAAACTTACAGCTTTAAGAAATATTTGAGTATTTTGCCTTGTTTTGTCTCATTTACAGATTCCTTTGTGGCGCTGAATGGTGAGTAGCATATAAGGTTGAATGTAACTTCCACTTATCTTGTCCTATCTGTCGATACGATAACATTCCTAAACTCTTTACATCCAGCTAACCTGCTAATTTTCTCTGAAATGAACTGTGCAGTAAAATTCTATTTTTTCCCTTTTTTTTAGATATTCTGTCCTATCCTCACAAGCATGAATGGTCTCACTATTTTCACTCTGGTCAGTTTATAAGCCTCAAATCTTTTTTTCCCCCTCGATATGACCCTCCTACTGTAGCTCATACAATGAACCTTAAGGAATCCTACCCATAATGCCACCATCAACCCACAATCCCCCCCTCCCCTTCCCCCCATCCCAACACAATCTAGCTTCCAATTCAATCTCTGAGCTATTTGTTATTCTCATCGTCCCGTCGAGCCATACCATTGATTCGCCTTGACCTTTGATTGCCTAATTAGATGACTCTGGTCGTTAATGGGATTGTGCTCCGTGCTTTAGGCCTTTAAGCGGAAACTAGAGATTCCAATGGAGGGAAAAAAAAAAGGGGGCTCGCCCCAGAGGTATGACACGGAATCCACAACACTGCAAAAAATGATAAGATAAAAATACTAGGTAAGATGAATTTACTAATTCTAAGACTTAAAACACTTATTTCTATCACCATTTTTCTTAGTAAGACAAAAAAAATTTCTTATTTTGAGGTAATTTTCACTAGCTTGCCAATGGGGTAAGTAAAACTTGTCAAGTCAAACAGTAACTTGTTTTTTTTTTTCCTTAAAACAGGTTACTATTTGATTGACAATGAAAACTTGTTAACAAGCTAGTTAAAATAAAAAAAGAAATTTTTTTTTTTTACTAAAAAAAAATTTTGATAGAAATAAGTGTTTTTTAAAAAAGTAAATTCATTTTTGCAGTGAATACGTCAAGCGTGTGCAAAAAAAGTCGCTATGAGCTCTAAAAAAAAAAAAAAACTGCCTACTTTTCACACTCATCAAACGTGTTTTGTCGTGTTCATTCCTTGCACTTGCGAACCGGTGTCATTTTCTTTCCAGGGGACAGGATGGAATAACAGGATGATTAGTGTGAAACTATGCAAAGTGCGATTGACCCTGCACGCGGCTTTACGTCGTGCCTTTGCGATGACTGTATCACCTCCTTTCTCTTATGACCTACGTTCAGCTCTGGTTCAAGGATAATGGTAATATTTCCTAAAATAGCGATGCTAAATAATTTCCCGAATAAATTAAAGCTCTTTACCACTTGCTGGTCTTCAAAATGCAACCTGCAGAGAGCAGGTAAAAACATTTTACTTTCAAAAAAAGGTTGTTATGACAGTAGCGGAGCTTGTATGTTTAGACGCAGCGAAATTTAGATAAGCCAACATATGAATATTTGAATATTTACTCCCTCTGACAATAATTTATTCAATGCATATGTATTATACATTACAGAGGAAAGCGCACGGTCTGGGTTCGCGCTCACATCAGCTGCACCGTCAATTACTTCAGGCCTTCAGACAACTTTTACGTGGAAGAAAAGAGGTTAAAATTGTCGTCTGAATTGTAATAACTTTTTAAGATACACTACGCACCCCACGCCTGAGTTACCATGTCCAGTTATTTACTATTACAGCATTGAAAATATACGCAAGTAAACAAATTCATAAGATTATAAAATACTGTTTACGAATGGAAGGCATAGAGCCTGACCCAAAATCTGGTGTGTAAAATATTAAAGCATGGCCAAACCTGCCTGAAAACCTCAGGAAAAAAATGCATTATGTATTAGGACATTCATTCTTTATTAAAACGCTCAGGGCCTTAAAACAGGAGCTTTCAATTAGACCTGGGGTTTTCGCCCTAGGTTCCACCGCGCAAGGTCTGGTGTCTGGTTTATCTTGTTAGCCTTCCTCTGCTAGAAGGATGCTAGAGACTGCAAGAACAGTTTCTGGACAATGAAAAGAAATTAAAGAGAAATTAAAATTAGAGCAGTTAGTACTCCAGCTGGGCTCCTCTCTGTGTGTTGATGATTGGCAAACCTACTCCTGGGGAGCTAACGTGAACTCACGCTAGGGTGCATGTCGATGATAAAATGCATGTTCTTACTCATCACTGTTGATTTGGTGTTTAAAACGAAATACCCCATTCGAAAGCTCCTGCTTTGAGCTTCATAGTTAATTTCCAAGAGAGAAAGAACTCAGGCACACAAGAGTCAGCCCTTTGGGGTCCTTTATTTCCTCGCCGAGACGTCTTTCGATGTCTGCCTTTCGATGTCTGCCCAAGCTGCCAGTTTTTTTCTGAGGGTTGAGGGGAATGAATTATAAAACAACCCTGTCACGCTAATCTCTGTGCCCATGGCGCATTGTTAAATAAATCATTTTAATGATCGCGACTTCTTGGCGGCTAAGGGCTGTTGTGTCAACCAGTACAACCATCGGCAACAATTTCCACATTCCCCTGTCCGCCTACGCTGCCGACCTTACAACCAACGGCGAAACCCATGCATTAGTATTGATGTGTAGCCAGTGGCATTGTGCTGTTCAAAACGAAGTGAATTGCTGTATTAATCGTGGACACCTCATGTTTGCGCAAACCTTGGAGATGCTGAAATTCCATTGAAATTATGGCATGCTTACTCTGAGAATGAATGGTGTTATAGTTGCCCCGAAACAAATAAAAATCTGTGACACTGGTTCATGTGTAAACCTGTTACGTTTGTGAAGGGTCTCTATTATTGATTTTATTTACTGAGTTTAGGTATGCAGTATAGGGCAATTTTGTTAATGGGCTTCTTTCATTAACACAGGCCATTTTGAGCAAAGACCCCAAGGCAATTAATGGCTAATAATTAACCTTCGCAGAGGAATGTAATTACTCTGGTTGGAGACTGTCAGCATGATGTCATTGGCCTTTATTCAACCTGCTACTCGATCTGATTTGTTCTGACGGTGACTTGGAAATAAGCTTTCTGTTCCCTTCTCGACACTGCGCAGTTAATGGTAGCTGAAAATTGAGAAAATGTGCCGGTTCAGCTAAGCAGTGGGCCACTATAAAATGAAACTATAAAATACCTGCCAGCGTAATGGGTCAATAATTAATTTAAAAATTGAGGCAAACGTGGACTTCTTCCTGGATGGGCATGGATCCCCACTTCAATTTGTTAGTATCAGCATATCGATTATTAACAGTAACCAAAGTCGTAATGCTGCTTGGATCAGAGGAAACGACGGTAGGAAAGGGACAGATAAGATGGGCCCGAGGTCGACACCATGAAGCAGACGTTAGATTTATTTCCTCTCAAACTCCCTGAGAAAGGCAAGCCGAGACCGATCCTTTCACAGGGACGTCCGTCCGGCGACGACGCTTCTTTCGAGGTCGCAGGCTGCCGTCCGTGGAAGCCACGTGAAAATGAGAATCGTAAGGTCACGAAAATGGCTTTTACAGCTCTCCTCCTCTCAACATCACTCCCCCTCTCTTACATTTAATCCTCCCCACTCCTGCACATGCTCATTAGCGACTCCGAGGAACACTATGTGACGCGTGTTGTGTCCGACAGGCCTCGCTCCTCTCTCCCCCTCCCACGCCACCTTGCCCCCCCTCGAGGGGGGGGGACCCCTGGGCCAGGGCCGGATGGTGGAGGAGAAGGAGCCCCCCCTGCCCGCCGATAAGATGGACCCCTATTTCGCAGTGCCCCCCCACACGCAGCGGGACTCCAACGGTAAGCCTTGGAATGGAGGAGTCGTTTTCCTGTGGCAGGGGCCGCCAGATTTACCGCACGTTCCCCTTCCAGCTGACCGGCGAACGGCCGTAAACCGTGTCGGGAGGAAAAATCGCCCGGCCCCCCCTGGGGAGATTTATGAAACAAAGGGGCCGTAACACCCCTTTGGGAGGTGTAATATCCAGACTATTACTGGCCCGGGCCGGGGAAATTGCAACATATTTATTTTCTCCTGTCCTGTCTCCATTTCGCCCTCAGTCCGCCCCATTTCCGATGAAGGCGTGACATTGGACGCCCTTTTCCCCGGTCTGGACGTCTCGGCGCCTCAAGGACGATCAGAAGCGTAGCGGGGGTAACAGATGAAAATATTGAGAGGGTAGGGCCCGCCCACGAGCCGGCGGAACTGCAATTGGATTGGCCGATTGATAACGGATTGGGTTTACCTCATAAATTCCATTAGATGTAATGTAATGTCTCCGCTGCCGAGCTCATCAGTGAAACTTAATAAACCTGGATTATGATGGATGGATATTGATGGTCAGCACTAAAGATGATTGGTAATTGCTGGCCGGTGGTGGGGTGGGGGAAGGGCTTAGATTTCGTCTCCCCGGTGTGGGTCAGTCTCGAGGCCCAGCGCTCAACGCTGGCCAAAATGGCAGAAAAATGGGCATATCACGACTGTCATAATGGCATGACCTCCAGAGACTCTATTGGTCAGGGGGATGTATAATTCGACGGTCAGAATGTGAAAGCCCCTCCCAGTATCCTCTTCAGCCCATTTCCTTGGATTTGCCATCATATTGTTACCTGGAGGTGCAACCAAGGCCATTTCTCAAAGCATTGGCTGCATATTTTGAAGGCGGAGTTTCTAGGCTGCTATGTCATTGTAGGCTGTTCCATTGTGAAGGCGCTTTCAAATGCAGCTGAGAAATGCAGCCTTCGTCTTGCCTGATATCAGATGGAATTGTCGACATGGAAACAAGCTGAGAATTCCGTCTGATGTTGGGCGAGATGAAGGCTGAATCTCTCGCCTGTTTTCGAAAGCTCCTTCACGATGGGACAGCGATGACCTAGCAGCCTAAAAATGCAGCCTTAGAAGGATGCAGCCTACGCTTTGAGAAATGGCCCATGTGATGAAATGAGGCAACGGCTGCGGTCTTGGGCTGGACATTCGCTTCCTGACAGCGACGTCTTCCATCTCTGGTAAGCTGGAAGGGGAACATCGGCAGGCTGGACAGGCTCAATGGCGGCAGAGCCAAACTGCATGCTCGTTTACTGCTTCGCCGTGGTGTTACCGTCCCCTCGCTAGCACACATGCGGCCAGTCTTTCTCGTTTCGTGCCGCTAGGGTGATAGCGGGGGGACGGAAAGCTTTACATCTAAATATAGCATATTCTTGTTTTTTTTGTATTCTTTCAAAGACACTTGTACTGCTTCTCTTGAGTTCTGATTTCTGTTGTTGTGGTGGGTTGAAGTTGGCTACATCTGCGGAGGTTTCTTTGTTCATTTACGTTGTTACTGTAAACGTGTTGCATGGCTTTGTTTCTTGAACCCCCAGTGGAAACAAACCTTGTTCCTCGAGAGCGACCATCTTGTAGATTTTCATTTCAACCCTATCAAACTACTCCCAGTTCTCCTAATTAGTAGCTGAACTGGAGCTCTAGCTGTCGAACGTGGTGTGCTTTTTTAGGGTTGGAGTGGAAAACTAGCAGGATGGCAGACCTCCAGGAAGTCGGTTACCAATCTCATGCACTGAAGCTTTTTTGCTGTTGAGTTCCAGTTTTGGCTTTCCTACCATTTGATCTGCTGTAAATTTAGCTCCTTTTTTTTTGCAGTGTTGTGTCTGTTCCAGCTTTTTTGAATGAGCATCACCGCCTTGGCAATGTCAGCCATCGTGTCCATCTCCAGCACACCCTATTGGTTATCCTCTGTTTCCTGTCGCGCTCTCATTGGCCCTCCCCTGTGCACCTGCATGTTGTCTTCCATTGAAATCCCCAGGTTGCCAGATGTACTCTGAAAACATCAAATTACACTCCGCTGTGCGGTGACTCCAGAAGTAAACAAAAACAGACATCAAACAAATGCTACTTCTGTGCAAGCTACTTAATTCAACTTTCAAAATTAATGAAGCTTTGAATTAATGGAGCATTGTTGACCTATTTATCCTGCACAGTCATTAATTATGTGAACATTTATAAAATGAAATTATTGATGTTATTTGAAGAGTATATAAATACTGAACTCAAATGCAAAATATCAGAAATACCCCTAAATCATGGCTTTAACTTTCTAAACCATGATTATAAAATCATATATTGTCATGCTTCATGAGTATTCATGAATTGTATTTAAGGTGGCTTGGGGAACAGTGCCAAAAATTATGAGAACATATACCGAACACCAAAAAATAGCCACAGAAAAAAAGATCTATGGCCGCAAGCCAAAGCTGTGCGAATAGATAGACTGGACTTTTGGTTGAATTGGTACAAATAACGACAAAACTACAGCTCTAAAAATCACTGCAGAATTAAAATGGAACAATATCTGAAACAGTTTCACTTAACCAGTATGTCGTAAGCTTCACACAGCTGTTAATAATGGTTCTGATTATTTGATCATCCCCCAGTATGGGAGGTCTGTGTTGCCATATCCATTTGTCTAAAATCACCTAGTGTATATAAATATGTGGGTCTAGAGTAGTTTAGCATTAATGGAATTTCTTCCCTTTGATTTTACCACACAGCTTGAATGAATATAAGAAGTGAAAATCTTAGTAACATTTTCATCAGGCAGCAATTTTAAAGATAATAAGTAATTACGAACTCTAAATGGATTGTTCCGGAATATTTCTAAACTCTGTTGGTCCATCTGCCTAGAATGCCGAGCATCTGTCCAGCCACTTTAAACAATTTAAACCAAATTCATTCAAACCATTTGGCTGTTGTTTGTAGCACTGTAAGCCTGAAATGATGGAATGTTTACTGGGGATATTTATTAGTGTCGAGTTTCCCCTGCTGATGAGCGTCACAGCGATGTTTTTGCAGTACATTTTAGCGCTGTTGTGTCTGGGCACATCTATCTGTGTGATACCCCCCACCTTTCCACACCCGGCCATCTGCTGCCATTGCGCAAAGTTACCCTTCCACAGGATACCTCATCTGTCTAGATGTAGCGTTCCAAGGCTGTACCTTATGTAGGGCTAATGTATTACTAACCATATTTATGGGCATCTGAACAAATCGAAATTATATCTTCTCCTCATTCCCAGGGAATGAAGACCCTTTCCCTCTCTCTCCCCCTCCATCCCTCTCTCTCTCTCTCTCTCTCTCTCTCTCTCTCTCTGACCTGTGGCCATCTCTGTGTGTCTGTCTAATTTATGGGTTCATTACTGAAGGCAACAGCAGATCCTCCTCCGTGCCTCTCTCTCTCTCTCTCTCCCTCTCTCTCTCACACGGTTGCTCTTCCTCTCTCTTTCCCCCTTTTCTCTCTCACTCTCTCTTCTCGTTTTCTCTCTCCTCATGTCAGAAGCCCATCCCTGACTCGGTCATATTCTCTGAGCTAATCGCAGCATGGCTGATGTTAACTGCTGGCAGTCTCTGTGACTCACTCCTCTCCAGTTAGCGCTGCGATCTGCGCCTGTCTCGGGGCCTGGGGGGGGGTAATGGGGTGCGAGGGGTTACGGAGGAGACGGGCCAGAGCCACTTCCTCGCCGCATATTTGCTCTGTGTGATTGAGGGTGGGGGTGCTCAGGAGGGTCTGATGTGTGTTAGCCGGAGAATCCTCCTCCGCCTCTCAGGTTACCGCAGCTGGCTGAAATGGCTCAAAAGCAAAGATTCACAATGCTCAGTAATTGATCTGTTACTCGAAACACCTCAAGTATCAATACCAATTACCAATTATACTCCAGTCATTCATAATGTGTACCAGTGCCAATTTATAGTCTATAACCATCTTCTTTTTTATATTATATTAGAGTAAAAATTTATTACTGTCCATTTCTATCATTGTTTGTGATGGATTAGTGATTTCAAAGATGTTCCGTGGATTAAAAAAAAAAAAATTTGAGGGATGTTTGGACTTAATTACAATAGGAGACAGCTTGATTCATTTCACATTTATTTGTCATGTTTCAAATCGATTCTGCAATTTTAATTTAATCATTTTCCCTGTCCGCAATGTCAGGGTAGAAGATAATGAAACGTCTTCCTGGAAAGCCAGCATAATTGCTTTCCTTGACTGTCTTTTTCAGGGGTACATTTGACTTGTGAATGAGATCTACTTAGTACAAACACTATTCTGTTACAAAATTCGAAGATATGTCCTTGCATACAAAATCCTTTTGGGAATATACTACTATAAATGTCATATAAATACCATATTTAGTGTAAATATAATATGTCTCGAAGTGAAAAATTGGTATTGGATACGTAGCAAATACCAGCAGAGACTGGGAAAATGTTAAAAAAAAAAATGAAATGGACAATTAAACTGCAACCTTAAGATACTGTATTTCACGCAAAATTCAAAACTGCAGTTGGTAAATGAGGGACTAAGGTGTTGCCAGCAAGCAAATATAGGCGTATTTCTCTCAACAGTGATGATTTATAATGTGTTCAGGGGTTGTTCTCTGGATTACAATTATCACAAGAAAGATTGGGAGCTGTAAATTTATGGACAGTATTTTCCTGGTCTAACTACACTCTAAAGGCTCATTTCTGAACTGTACATACATACCTATTTTAAATGATTAACAAACAATTGGGGATCTTTTTTATTATGTGTAGCTCAAGGAAGATAACAGACGATAGTGAATAGCTCCAACATCAGGTACAGAGATGTCTTATAAACACAGGCATTGAAGCACTTTTCTCAATTCAGGAAAAGTCACCAACCGGCTGTTGTTTTTAAAAACAATTAATAAACCGGTATTTACAGAGACTTATTAGCAACTGCTACTTTCTTCGCTTGATTGCCTTGTGATCGCTCAGGATTTGTGTAATTTGCATGAAGTAATGCAGGTTATGTTCTACAGAGAAAAGGCCATGTTTACTGCGGAAAAAACGTCAGTTTAAATCAATGCCATTTCGCTGAAAGAGAATGATGGTGACGTTACTGCTTAACGCGTGTACGCAAGGAAATTTGCTGCAGCTGGATGGACACGGTAAGGTTTTTCATCAACATTATTAGTTCATTATCCGAATATTCACATTCATTTATGACCATTATCAGTCTAAAGCATTCTGCCTCCTTTATCTGCGGCTCACCCACATCTGCCTCGTCCTCGTCTGGTTCAATTACTCCTACTTCTAAAATCCATAAGCTATTAGGTTTAAATACCTTATGAATTATTCATGACAAATGATAAGGCTTTGTTAATACATGAATTAAATGGGGTTCTCAGTAACCTCAAAATATGCCAGAGCTACACAGAACGCACCGTCGCTGTTCTTCAAAAAAGAAAGAAAGCAACTGTGCCTTGATGCCTTGTTTAGCGTATCTGTATTGAAGGAATAATTCATGGACAGGACAAGTCATATCATCTGTTAAATCAGGAGTGTATATGCACTAGAAAGTGACATCGCTCCTTGTGCATTTTGTTAATGTTGACAAGCTGCTGATACAAGACTGCACAGAAGACGAAAAATACTGATTTTATATCACTTGCCATGACGTAGTGGCATTGAAGTTTTCCTAGTATTTTTCTGGGCAGTGTAACAGTTTAATAACAGTTCAGCAAACTTGAATTGATTTTAAATGGCAGCTCGAGTATTGCACTGGCGTACTTGCTTCTAATCTTGCCATATGGTTGACATTTTTCATTTTAAAGCTCCTCTGAGTCCCTTGAGAAGATTAGGACATTACTGAGTCTTTAAAAATCTTAAAATCGCTTCGTCGCTTTTTGCATGCAAACGAGTTTCAGCACAATTCGCGTCGACTTCAATTCTGCTATGCGCAAGGTAAGTTAAATCCGAGAGCATACATTTCAGGCCTGCTCTCCAAATATGTTTGAAAACGACCATGAATATGTGCGATGGGAAGAAAGCTTCTGTGAACACATACATCAAACTGTTTGTCACTTAAAAGAAAATTCACTGTGGAGTTTAGAGAGGACTTTCAAGATGTTTGATGAACAGTTACCAAATATTTACATCAAAGATGCTGGTGTCTGGTGCTAAAAATGCTGCAGTTCTCAGCTAAGCAGCTGGAACAATGTTCCTTTTTGTTTGCTACTGTAATGGAACAAAGACCTTCCTCAGAGGAGATATACGGAGGTCAGCGTCCCAACACTCCATGTGAAAGGAGCTTTGAACTCATAGATGGCTAATTTTAGTGACCCGCAGTGGACCCCCGAAAAGAGGTCTCACACCCCTCCTTCTCGCCAATCAGTCATGTCTGTGCATCCCCGTCAGAGTTATGTTGGACCGGGCAAGAGCGGTACAGCCCCCAACACATTTCTTTCTGATTGCAAGATTTTATCATTTCTCTTTCCATGGCCTCTGACAATGCATCAGCTTCAGTGGAAGGTTCCAGAACTTGAAAGCCAAGTCTTGATGTGATGTTCGCTTTCATGTCACCACAGACAAATTAGCCTGCGTTGGTTAACCTGGGTCATTTTGTAACATCTCCTAATGGTCTGCGTGAGAACTTTTTGTACATCACAGCAGTCTTTTTCACAGAAGGGTGAGAGTGTAATTCATTTAGTGGTTGAGAGTGTCTCACATTCCATTTAATGAGCCCTTTTGTTCTCAGTTTTGCTGAGAATTTGTGTGGTTTTTCCTTCTTCTTCTCCGGTAAAATGTGTCAAAAGATCATACTGCCGTGCAATACGATTTTCGACATCGAAACTTAGAATGATCTTGGCTTCTGTGGTTCCTGGGTCAGTGTTCTGTTGATTTATTTCTAGGGAAAACCATTTTCCCACTGGGTCTTGTCAGTGTAGAATTTGATTGTGCGCTGCAGAGATTACATTATGGCAATAATCAGCACATTACTAGTCATCCAAATGTTATAGCATTATACATGCAGTACGATCCGTAAGTACTCGGACAATTTGCTGCAAATATTACAAGGGTTACATGCAGGAATTGCATGATGTGGATGTGAATGCCCGAACATAACATTGTGTCTAACCCAGAGAGCCAAAGGGTTAAATTGAATGCAAGAAAGATTAAAGGACCAGAGAGAGACATTGAGCGGGTAAAAAGAACAAATTTAGCATTTCCATTCAGCCATTTCCCAATGTTCTCAGAGTGTGAAAAGTGCTGTATTTGTCTCCAGGCATTTTCTGAATAGAAGTGCTGATAGGGTGCAAAGACTTGCTAAATCAACTGACACCAGTGCACAGTCAACAAACTCGGAACGGTCATAATTTCTCAGACGCAATAAATTAAAGCTGTTATAGCTTGAACGGTCAGAAATGCCAGTTTATCAGCTATGGTTTGCTTGCTCATATACGAATGTAAGATAAATGCCGGTGCATGATTTCTGTCTAACTACCTGTTTGATGTGAAATGCTGTCTCAGGTGCAATCAAGTTTAAAGAAATAATTGGCGTCATTAATCATTTAAAACACACAGAGACAGAATCACAATGATTAGTGAACGTTGGGACAGATTCTCCGACTTCCGTATTTGTTGCCTAGCAGAGAGCTCTGTACGTGCCCGCATTAAAGAACGGACAGCTGTTTCTCCAAGAGCCAGTTTAGAGTATGATTTTACTGATATTATAAATATTGATGGGTCTGCTCTAGTAGTATAAATCATGACTTTAATACGTGCATGTGGTCTTGAATGTATAATGAGTCATTTCCATTTTTTTCCTGCAAGTAAGGCTAATAAGCTAATACGTATGCCAGGAATCATTTCCCCATTTTATGAATGGGAGACATTTCGCCAACCACCAGGCTGAAAAATGGAGCATATATTGAAATAGCTAAGACAACGTTTTCGCCGTTTGAACATCTCAGTCGGCAAAGGCAATTAAATTTGGTGTGCTTTACAGATTAAGCGGGTATGATTAAAACGATACATGATCCTCACATGTCGAGTGACTGATATCTAAAAATCGAGCTTATCTCTTCTCTTTTGCTTCCTTCTCCACCATTAATTGTTATGGATAGGAGTTCCTGTTGTAAAGCACTGCAGTGTATGATGGGCTTGTCTGAGAGCCTTACGTTTCTTCAAGGTTATAATCCTCTCTCTGTTCAAATAGTTATTTCTCTCCAGTTGCTTGTTTGGTGACTTACTGACAATGACATCATAAAAAAAAAAAAAAAAAAAAGCGCACTTAAAACTAAAAGTTGGATTTCTTTGTTGAAAATAGATTGAAAAATTGTTATCCCTGCAGGTCGTCTCATCAAAACGGTAAGTCGTCAAAAAAGTTCCATCCCGCATCCCCAGGCCCCAGGTCCATATCAGGGGTCAACGAAGGCTCACGCAAAGGACTGGCAGTTGAATGCTTGAGTTCAAACCCTTAAAGCGAAGCTCGAGTTTGTTACATGAGAGAAGGTGAACCGAAGATCCCAGTAAACTGCGAGCCTCGTCTTTCTCTGAAGTCTGGGGGCTCTTTCGCGCTCCCGACCTTGTTTGAAGTCTGAAGATGTGAAACAATCGACAGCCGGGAGGAGATGGCAATCTTCAAAGGTCCGGCGAGGCCTTGGGGGGTTTATTCGTGTTGGCCCCCGTCTTGTTTGACGCGTCAGAGAGCTTTGGTGGCCGAGAGCTTTGGGCTGGGCCCCTGGGCTCAGGCCTCTGCCCTCTCTCATCTGTCACGGATTACTGTGGCCACCAGCCTCAGTTTTTGTTCATCTTCTCTGTCGCTATGGCTGCCCGACATGTTTAAAACATCTCTTCCAGGAGTATATTGTTAAAGCGCGAAACCCTATCCTCCAACCACACCACTGCCCATTAATTTCGACAAATTCCATGTCATGATGGTTTATTTTTCCATCTCTAACCTTCAAACGCGCGGCCAAGACCGTTATAGATGCTTGTCTTCGCAGGGAAAAAAGCTGAAAGTACAAGCCCAAACCCTCCATTTAAAACCGTTAGCTTAAACTGAGGCTTTTCAGTTCTCTCGACGCCAGTATATCCTCACTGCTTATGGGACTCGGCGGAGAGAGATCGGTGGGCAGCTCCCCTCGGGCTCGTGACTGCACCCCACCTCGTTATCTCCCCAATCTTAAATCAAAGCGAGAAAGTGTGACTCCCAAATCGCAATCAACCCATCGCCGGGTGTCGTTTGAGCAACACGAAGAAGAGGGCTCGTGGCAAGTGATGACTGCCTGTGGAAGAAGTACTGAGATATCGAAAGTCAGGGGCAAAGTTCTAATCGGGTGAAAATTAAAATCAAACAAGAGGAGAGGGAGAGCGAGAGAGGAGGGGGAAAGGAAGAGACTGTCCTCAGATCTTCTCTGGAGCAGACGAGAAGCAGATGTCCCTCTTGCAGGCAGGTCGTTTAGTCACCCGAGATGCAGAAGTATACACTCACTGCCAATTAATACAGCTCCGGCTAGGACTAATGGTGCGTCATTACTCTTTCTGGAACCTTCCCTCTGTAACACAGATATCATGATGCCCAGCACCGGTGAAGTTAGGGCCAGCGGTTTATTTTAACTGGAGTTGGCCGGAGCGTGAGGGATGAAGGGGATAATGGACTGCTGTTATGTGGACATGATGCAGACCTCGTGCTCCAGTCCATTAAAGGACTCGTCCTACAGCTGTGTCATGCTCTGCAGAACCGTCAGCCTCTAATCCCCCTACCCAACACACACACACACACACACACACACGCATGCATATATGCATATACACACATACGCACACACGTACTCACACATATATACATATACACGCACACACACACACAAAAACACAAATATAACGCACACATGCACATATGCACACACACGCACATACGCATACACACACACACACATACGCACATGCACACACACATACACACAGTCACACACATACACAAAAACACACACACATACACGCGCACATGCACGCTCATATACTCACACACATATACACATACACATGCATGCATACACACACAAACACACGCATACATACAGTACATACACACACATACATATACATGCACACACCCATATGCGCACACATACATACATGCACACACGCACACATGCACACACACTCACATTCTGTGACACCCCCAGGCAGTACGCCTGGATTGCACTGCGTGGGTCAGGCTCGTTGGCTGTGCTGAGATGGTACAAAGTAAACATCGATGATGCAAGCACTGATGTAACAGTGGAGATGTTTTCCAGAGCAAGCTGCACTTTTTACTCATCTGGTTTTTCTTTGGTTTGTTTTTTAACGTCCACAGAAGTAACTGTTACTGTATACATCACCCTCTCTTTTCAGTTTATTTAGAATTAATTTTCTCAGAAGTAACAGTTGTTCAGCCGTGGGATTGATCTATATTTGGAGGCACATTAAAGCCGAGGCCTGAATCGAGATCAGAGCTGTTTACAGTCAGTCGGGGGAAGGGTGTGTGTTTGTTGCGTCTGCAGTCTGTATATTCGGCGCAGTCCACACTGTGCGCTGTTTAAAGGACTTCCAGGCTGTTTGTAAGTTCGCCAACATTTTACTTTGAGAATGTTTAATCCCAGAAAAAAGGTAAAATAAATTCCCCAGAAGAGCTACATCACTTGCTACTCGTATGCTATCCTGTTGGTAAATAACTCTGTACCCCTTGTGATGGATTGTATAATTCATTCCAACCTTTACAGTATGTAACAGTTGCTTAGTAGTGATCCCAATGCGCATGCTTGTGCCTCACTGCAGTGTTTCCCAACCCTTGTAAGGGAGGACCCCTGCCCTCCATATTTTATAAGGTTCTTCGTCCCCAGACTTTTCGTCCCCGGACGTTTTGTCCTTGGACTTTTCGTCCCTGGATTGTTTGTCCCCAATAATGCTTTGCCCTCTTCCTGCATTATAACCCTAACCCTAAACCTGATATCATGGTGATAGGTCTGTTGTCCGTCCGTCCATCCGTCTGTCGACAATAGTGTCACGTTTTGTTATCATCAGGGGACAACAAATTGGGGGACGAAGAGTCCGGGGCCGAGAAGTCCACGGGGACGAAAAGTCTGGGGACAAAAAAATCCGGGGACAAAGAGTCCTGTAACCAATTTATATGTCTCCGTGATCTCACACACCCTTATCAAGTACTCCACAAATGAGCTGATGGCCAATTTAAGTGTGTTAAATCAAGGAGACATCTCGTATATACAGGGCAGGAATACTCCAAGAACAGGGTAAAGAAATACTGCCTTACAGGGTACATTCTAACCAGTCGATTCAGTATTGAACCTACCAATTCAGTAATGAGTCTCCGGCAATGGTTTTGAGTTGAGCATACTAAACCACTGAAAGGCTCACAGTAAAATTCAAAAGCTTGCAAAAACTATTTCTCCGCTTTTTGGGGAAACACAGGCTTATTCAGCAAGGTAGCATTGAAGTCAAATTGCGATTGCTTGAATTGTTGATTGTTTGAAAAAAGTATTTTTTATTCAGTTGCATCATTACGCAGTTTCAGCAGCTTCTACAGCATAAAAATACTGTGCCACCCGGTCTTTAAGTAATCAAGCTAATGTGGCAATCGAGAGACCAATCCAATTGTCGTAAGTGCAGTTTGAAAAATATATAGTTTCTTCTTTGACTAGTACACAGGCATTTATAAAGACCTATTATGGTTTTTTTTTTTTTTTTAGAATGGCAGAAATGAAACAGCTTTCTCTTGAAATTTGTCCGTCAATTGTTGTTTATAGATGATTGCCACTCCTTAGATGATATTGCCAAGAGACTAAGAATTTCATTCTAAGATGTCTGTGCCTGTCATTGAAAAAAGCATAAACTGGGTCTACTGAGGACAGTTAGGGAAAATGAAGGTCCAGATGCATGAGGAAGCAAAAGGAAGTACATCACAGTGTCAAGTATGAGAAACAGATGCTTCTCTGGCCCTCAGTCTGCTGCGTTATCTGACAGTGCTCACCAATCATCGGAATCTGTGACCATGAAGAGCCGACTCCCAAATGCAAACTTTAGAGGCCTTGTTCGCCTTGCACTAGTCCAAACAGCGCTTCTGCTCTTCTTCATCTTTCATTTTTAGTTTCAATAGTTTGAAACAGGCTGTGCAGACAGAATCCCTAAGTTGTTTTTAAGTGTTCCAGGTGTCGATGTATAGCAGGGAGGTCCAATTAAGCAGCCAGCAGAGGATCTGTGTGGCATCTGTATAATAAGTGACAGTAAGAGACTCTGATGTACTTGTCCTCCTGCACTGTTGTGCTGTTGGGGCCACTACTTACCTCTCTGATCTGGACAGACCCAGCATGCGCCTCTGTCAAGACAGCAGAGCACATCCTCGTATGAAATCTTCAGTTTCTGGCAAATCTTAGGTAGGCTATGGAGTTGTTGAAAACAACAATTAGGCAAATTTCAAGAGCAAGCCATGTTAGTCACGCAATTCTGAAATGGAAATGGAATATTTAGTAGATATGTTAGTAACCAACAGAAAGTTCTTTTTTTGCTTCTTCTGAAATGAATATAATGGGAGTGGTTTTTGCTGTGCTCAAATGGCGCGTAAGAATAAATGCGCTAGGATAGGGTGACAGAGTGTCTCTAGTACAGCGGGATAATGGCTGCTCAAAATATTTAAAACAGAAATCAATTTTTTTAAATTTATTATCAGTGCCTTTGCTGTATTTCTTGATCAGTTGAATGTCCATCCGTTGGGGGGAAAAAAATCGACTTTTGTTCGAACAACGCGCTAATTTCTCTGAGATACCAAAATTTTAAGTGGCTCTGTACATTCATGCTCACTCCACGCATGCACTCCCTTGAGCATGCACTCATGAGCAGTTTTCAATGGGTGAGCAACCGAGCGAATAGACTCTGAGGATGCATGAAGGAGCGTTTAAACATCATTATACGGCTACGCTAATCTACGCCAGATAAGTCAGAGACGCGGTAGTGCAGTGGTCAAGTAGGCTTGACTCGAGATCGTAAGGTCCTGAGTTAGTGCAGTGGTCAAGGAGGCTTGACTCGAGATCGTAAGGTCCTGAGTTCAAGCCCCGGCCACGGCCTTCGCGGTGTGTTCTTGGGCAAAACACTTTACTCCCACACTCCACGCCTCACTCCACCCAGGTGTATAATTGGGTACCAGCAAATAGGCAGGGAAACTTGTCTAAGAGCTGGGGGAGTACCTGCGATGGACTGGCATCCCATTCAGGGGGAGTAGTAATACTCCTACTCGCTTCATGCCATGGAAACCGGGGTTAAGCACCGGCCCGATGGGCCACTAGGCTCGAACAGGCTTACTAAACTACTAATACGGCTACGCTAATCTACGTCTGACATAAGTCAGACCAGATTTTCACAGCATTGTACATGAGGAATTGGGCTGGTGCCTTGGTATGGAATAAACCAGTACCTTCAGTCGAAAGATGGATTCCTATTTGTAGACTTTCAGGAAATCTTTGTCACTTTGCCTTTTTTCCTGATCGGTTATGTTTGTGAGGACATGTGTTGTTTAGTCCTTTGTTTTTCATTGGACTGCGCACAAATAGTTTGACATGATGTGAACTCTGCATGCAAATTAGTCGCAGAATCGCACAGATATTGCTGGCTAGCAAATTTCTCACTAGCACTTCTGCTTTTATGCCACCATGAGCTTGGGCCAGTGCCTGGTTGTGTTACCCATTAGTGCTTTAATTTAAAGGGCAGATATTCAGCCAGTTCTGTTCAACAAAACAGATTTCTGGGGCTTTTTATTTCACACACAAGCACCCCTCAGCATCTGCTTACAAACATATGAATTGTACACTGTGAACATATTTTTGCGTGAGCAATTGCCTTCTGGCAACAAAGAGCTGAAACCGGTACCAGGTGCTTCTATTTCTGGATATGACGGCATTCGCTCCCTTCGGAGTCAGACCCACTTTTATGTAAAAGAAACACGAGGCATCAGCACTCCAGTTTTGCCTCCCTCAGGTTGATATCTTCATTCATTTATTTTGTTTGTTTTGTTTCGTTATGTAGCTTGACTTCCTGCCCCCGGTGAAAATCGCTGTTCTGCTTTTGAATTTCTTTCCTGTCTCATCCATAGTGGCACAAAGCAAGAGAAAATGTCCTCTAAAGCAACTACGAAATATTCAGTGACTCATGTATATTAGTTTTTGCATGATTTTGCTCATATACGAGGCTGTGTTTGTCATTATAGGTGATCTCTACGGAAATTATCGAGTGTGTATCAAATGGAGTTCGGTTTTCTAGAATTTAAAGTACTATACATAAACCTTATTGAACACAAACTTCCAAGAATACTTAAAATTAAAAATACGAAATGTCCTCAATGATTGAGTTTGTGTGCTTTCTTGTATGGTGAGTGTTTTGCTTGGGTCATTTTCTAAATCATATCAAGATAAAGGTATGACATATTTATTTGCATGTTGGGGCACGGAGGGATTCATACTAGAGGAACATTCCTGACTTTCACAGAATCGAAATGTTACTGTGATTTATCGACACAGTTATAACACTGACAAGATATTCCAGCAACATGGTAAGAATGTTTTGTGTTAGCGGGGTTCTGTCTGTGTGACTCTTGTTGCTAATAAATGCATTATGTTCCTGGGGATCTGCCATCTTGCCGGATTTTCATTTATATCCTTAATTTAGTGCACAGGGGTATTAGCAGCTGAACAAGATTTCTAGCTGCTGAATTTAGTCTGCTTTATTGGGGTTAAATTCATAACCAACATGCTGGTAGATATCTGGGAATTGGCATTGGTTAGCTTGGTTACCAGTGGACGGTAATGTTAGCGTGACATTTGTTGTTGTTAAATGATGATACTGACAAGCGACTGTGCCACTGTCTTTTAGGGGTCATTCGGGAGAGCTACCACAAGGGGCGCGACCAGCTTGTCCCGGTGACACTCCTGGCCATCGCCGTCATCCTGGCTTTTGCCATGGGCGCCATCTTCTCTGGGATCATTGTCTACTGCGTGTGTGATCATCGGCGACGCGACCTGGAACTGTCAGGCCGCAAGGACAAGGATGCCACAGTGCAGTCGCGGAGGGGCTCCATGAATAGCGTGACCAAGCTGACCGGACTCTTCGAGACCCAGGCCAAGGACGGGCGACCCGAGGCCATCCTCACCCCTCTCATGCACGGGAGTCGCGTGAGCGCAGCTAACACAAAAATGCTAATCAAGGCCGATCAGCACCATCTTGACCTAGCGGCGCTCCCAACGCCCGAGTCCACGCCCCTGCAGCCGCGCCGCAAGCCCAGCAGGGGGAGTCGCGAGTGGGAGAGGAACCAGAACCTGATCAACGCCTGCACCAAGGACCTGGCGCCGATGGGGTCTCCCGTCATCCCCACCGACCTACCCTTGCGGGGATCCCCAGGACACATTCCCAGTGTGGTGGTTCTCCCTCTGCCCCAGCACCAGCAAGCCTACCAGCACGAGTACGTGGAGCAGCCGCACCGCGCCGAGATGGGCCCGGACGACCAGGCGGCCACCCTGGAGTACAGGACCATCAAGAGTCCCTGCCACGGCCTCGGCCTGGCGGAGAAGGACCCTCTCCCGCCGCGGGTACCCCAGAGGGAGGCATCTCTGTCCATGCCGACCCCTGTGCCCCAGATGGGCAAGCGCCTAGAGGTGCACTCGTCCATGTACGGCCACGAGTACAAGCGAGGCTACCCGCTCAGCTCTCAGCAGAAAGGTTCGGCCCTCAAGAGGCACAACACCAACTCCTCCAACTCCTCGCACCTGTCGCGCCACCACAGCTTCAACCGCATGGAGAATCCGCCCCCAGCCCCGCAGAGGGTGGACTCGATGCACATGGCCATCCCTCCCCAGGGCGGGGTGTCCCTCTCCCGACAGGCCAGCTTGAGCTCCTACGGGTCGCTTCCCCGAACGGGCACCAAGCACCTGAAGCCGGACGTCCCGCCCAAACCGGCCATGGTGTCCCTCTCCACAAACATCAAGTCGAACGACTCGTGCACATAATCGTCCTGCAGGGGGTTAAACTGACAGCGAGACTCCACATCTGCTTTCGTTTCTTATCAGTGTACAGCAAATACAACACACTTTAAAAACAAACAAAAAAAAAAGTTTTTACCACACATCTGTACGGGACGGTTGTCGTCGAGCGTCGGCGGTTGAATCTTGGTTCCTGGCAACAAATTAAAGTGGAATATTTGCTATTGAAAAGAAACAAGGTGACTTCTTCGCGATTTCAACGGAAGAGCAAAGTCGTTCTGTAGCATTCTGGAAGACGGCTGTGGCGGACTTGAGAACGACACAGTGACTCGATGGATGTTTTATTTTTTTCATAGTTTTTTTCTTTTTTAAAACAGGCTGCCAAAAGCACATTTCAGTGGTGAAAGTGGGAGAAAGCGAAGACTGGGAGGAGGTCTAAGCAAAGCACTTGAGCAAGTCGCCCTTGGACTGTATCATTGGCGAGGGCTGCTTGTGTGTACACAACTGTGAAAACATATCTCAGTGTTAACAGCGACCAGCCACTGCAATCAAGCTCTTTTTCGGCTAGCCCTCGGCCCGAAAAAATAAATAAATCGGCTACTGTTGTGGTTACTGGATCACATGTGACTGTTAATACTAATAGCTCGTTGTATTTATTATTTAATAAGTGCTTTTGGGGAAAAGAGAAAGACAACTTTTTTTTTTTAGGCTCAGAAAAAGAAACGTTTAATATGAATTAATTGAGTGTGAATTTATTTAAAGTCATAAAACTGGAGCCAGTAATTTTTTTAAAATCAAATTGGTCTGCTGAGAGTGTTGAACCTTGGCTTTTGAAGCTTGGGACAAGCCTGACCTCCATGTTTGTGTTTGGGG
The DNA here is from genome assembly GCA_029692085.1 of Gymnothorax javanicus. Classification (NCBI taxonomy): domain Eukaryota; kingdom Metazoa; phylum Chordata; class Actinopteri; order Anguilliformes; family Muraenidae; genus Gymnothorax; species Gymnothorax javanicus. Next base: position 8,320,642 of record CM056194.1, read on the forward strand.
GGTATATTTATTTACCTGTGCCAGGTAGCCCTTCTGCTGGGCTGGGGTGTGGGATGTTGGAGAAGTTGACGGTCCCAGGAAGTTAGCGGTCCAAACGAGGCCCGGATTTGTGTATGTGCCCATTGACACCGCTGCATCAGCCTCTGTCGGTCTGCATCCTGTGGTCCAACAGCCTCTCGACCCAAAACCGCGGCCCAGTCTAGGTTCACTGTATTTGCATGTAAAAGATGCAAAGGGGAAAAAAGTTTAAAAAATCACACGAAAACCAGTAACCACAAAAAAAGCTGTAACTTTTCTGCCAGCTTTTTGAGAAAATGTCTTGTTTGCCAGCTAGTGATAAAAAAGTACTATCTCTGGGCCCCTCACGTGGGCCTTTCGTGGGAATCCATCTGTTAATAGCCTGTTTATCTTCCACATGTAAATGTGTGCCTTACACCCAAAGTAGTTGTTTCTTTAGCTGTTAATTATGTTTCTTGTAGGTTTTTTATGATGAGATATTTCCCATGGTCAAGGCAAATGAAGAATGTAGGTGTTCTTGTTGTAACTTGGGTCCCTCGGAATATTTTGATGGGGGGGTTGGGGTTTGAGGGCAGTTTGACCCCTTGTTCTTTTTTTGTGTTTTGTTTGCTGATTGTGCCAACAATGCGCTTACAGAAATCCTTTTTCGTTGTGCTGGCAGTGTCCGAAATTGTTGTGGGTGTTTGTTTTTAAACTCATCAAGTTCTGATATTCTTTTTTACTCTCATTCTTTTTGCTGTTTGATAGAGTGATTCGCGTACGTTTCTGCAAAGGCCTCCTCGCGTTCCACAGACGCACCGCAATAACAGGACCACAGTTTTATCGGCCAAACCGCGGTATGCTGATAAGACGCCGGCTTTCTAGTGTAAATGGTAAAACTCAGTTTCTAGGCAGCAAAATAAAATAAAAAAGCAGGCTGGTTCCTGCGGTAACAAAGCCCTCTTCAAATAAAATTAGGCAAAAGTATTTTAACCCCCTTTTTTAAATAAAAAATGTTTCATCAGTTGAAACAAATTAGTATGATTAATCTATTAACTCTCTATCAACATGTTACACATGAGGGTTTTACCGACTGGTCTGGCCATTTTTTTTTTGTTTATTTGCGGATTTTTTACATATTTCGCGTGATATTTTCATCATTGCTTCTGACAGACAGTCAGGTCGTCCAGTGCTCTTTCTTTCGAGAGGCGAATATCAGACCATTCGGCAGGTTACATGTACTATAACGATTGAGAGAAGCAAGCTATCGTCAATCACCTTGCAGCCGAAGCGAAATCAACATGTGTAGGATTTTTTTATCCCCCTGGTTTCCATGAAGGCGTAGCTGCGTTTCTTTGACCGAACTGTACATAGACGCTCGTAGGGGTTTTGAGTGCATGAACCGCGAGTCATGCATAAGAATAAACCTTGTAAAGGGACATTTTGTTCAGGTTCCTTTCATTTCAGTAGTGCAGATGGCATCTGTGCCCAGTCTTTGGGTGACGTCTGTTAACCGTGGGCTGTTTTGGTGTGCCTTTGTCTGTCACCCTTGCTATACACTGCTAGATACAACCGTGTCAGAGTCTCAAAATCGTTTCTAATTTGTAAGCTTGTAAAAATATTGTGACGTCACAAGGTTTTTTGGCCCTTCACCTCCTTAACATCTGATTCACAGCTAAATGTATGTTGTAAAGAAATTCTCTTTAATAAATGAAAAAATGTAATAAAAATAAAAACTAAGCACTGTTGTCACTTGGCTCTGTTATCATTCCATTTACTCGCAGAAACTAAGCTAAAATTGAGGTATATGTTTATTCTTTAAAGACATGGTGCAATGGATGTTGACAGAGTGTATTGATTCTTGTATTTTTACATACTTAGGAATGAAACACGTTCTTGCGGAGCAGGGATTTGGGGAGGAGGACAGGGCAAAGTCTCAAAAATTTCAGAAAAGTTAAATTTTTCATCACATTACGAGGGTGGGATTTTTACAAATGGACAAATCACAGCCCACTTGGATTAGACATTGTGATTAGAGCATAATTTTCAGGATGCTTCAATATCCATGGTTGAAACACAACAGATACATGTATGACCGTGAATACCCACTAAACACTGGAAAGTGTCCCAATTTGAGCGCATCTGGTCTTTAAGGAACACATTTCCCAGATGTACCCTGAAGGCAGTGATGTAGAGAAAAAACTAGACTGCGCAAAGCCGCCTTTCTTGTGGTAAGTTGGCTTTAAAATCCGGTCATGGAAAAACAAAGCATGTAGAGCTTTAACCAGTTTGGATGTGTATGATTTATGTGTCAGAATAGTTAGTTCCTGTTGCGCTGTTGGCTGTAAAAACTGTGCAGACCATGAAGAAATGTCTTTTTTTAATTCTCTCCAAAACCGTAGTTTATATTTATAGATGAATATTTGAGTTTTTTAATTATCAGTGTACCTGATTTTGATCATATTGATTATATCCAAAAGCTTTCACTTTTAAGCATGTCCTTTTTTGGAAAAAGTGCCCTATAGGAACCTAATTTTTTTAGATTATTTATTTCTGAACAGGGGTGTTTATTATGTTTACTATGCATTTTCCCATGACTGCAAGCTGGTGTCTATACACGGTTATAAACTTGCACCTTTTTTGCCACTTATTTTAACTTAATTTCACAATAAGTTTACAACAGAGTTCCATGTATATTGAGTGTAAACCACATTTAAATACGTGCAGGACTCTACTTAGAGGTAAATTAAGGCATCATCTCCTGATTATTTTAACTGTTAAATTCAGTCGGTTTATAACAGTATGACCATGGCGGAATGCATCAAAAATGAAGAGTGCGCAGTCTTTTTTTTTTTCGCTACGGCTTTGCCTAAAGGGTAAACTAGTTATCTTTTGGTGCCTTTCACCAGAAAAAAGGGGTTAATTATGAAACAGTTTGATAGGGGGCAAAAGTTTGGACACCAATCGGATGCAACCGCAGTAACAATCTTTTTTTTGGCTCTTCCCACCTTTTTTTTTTTCCCCCTAATTTCTGAGTGAGGCCATGTGACACTGCACCTCACCTATACAGCTTGAGGGACCCTCATTCACAAGTGCTGGATAAAACAGCAGAACCTTCCAGAGGTTCAGCTAAGCCTTTGAATTTACCAGAAACCCAGTTGATGTCCTGTGTGGTTTAGATGCAGATAGAGCCGTCTCTTTGGTGTTAAGAATGTTGACACACAGACAGGGCTATCTCGGCGCAATTAAGAATCTGCAGGTATACACAAAAGCAAATGTCCCATTGATCTATGGTCTCGGAGTACATTGTCGAAGGCTTATATTTTACCAAGACTCAAAGCAAAAGCTGATAAAAATCTGTCTGGAGCCATTTTGCAGAAATGCATTTCGGTGTTATTCAACACATCTGGTGATACCGAGATGAGTCATATGGGTGAAAGATTAGACCTAAAGGAGAGGTGCCACCTCCGAGTGATTAGTCCCTCGTGTTGTTCCGCTTTGAATGTTCTCTTTGTTAAATATGACTAATCTAATTCCAGCAATTTTTGATTTCATCTTCACAAGAAAAAAAAACAAAGGACTGATAAAACCGCCACCCACATTCAGTTGGAAATACTTTTTTCAATAATGGCATATCCACATTTATTGTTAATTATAGCAGGTGTTTTCAGACTCATTGATACCCACTGATGAAGGGCTTTGTGAATTAAGGTTGTTGAAAACATACGTTTAATTTCTTCCATGTTTTCCGCTTCAACTTATTTTAACGTGAAGCAGGTCTGACTTTTTGCCTTTTGCTTTGTCTTTGTACTCATGAAAGGTTTAGTTTCAGTGAGCAGGTGTGCACACTTATCGTAATTAGGACTTGTGGAAATTATCCCCAGTCCTAGAGTCGCACTGTCTGGATTTATGATCCAACTGATTTCACCTGACGGTCTATAATTTAATCAATTTATAGAATGACCTGTTTCTAAAGGAATTCCTTGGCGCACAGTACATTTTCAAAGTAGTGGCCGAAATGGTACGTTTCAGAGCCTGAAAATAGGCCTTTCACTCTTCGCTGCATTCACATCCAATTCTGACAAATTTTGGCTTCAAGAAGGCAAATCCCTCAATAGATTGTAAATGTGTCTAATTAAGAACAATTAACCACGATACAGGTTAAAAGTTGCAATTACGGATGGAATGAAAATCAACTAGGAGTCCCGAAACCCAGCTGGAAAAACCTGTAGCTCATAGCTATAAAGATATAAAGGAGCCTTTCAAAAACAGAATGCGTACAATATAACTTGGTGAAATGTACGTTCAACACCCTTCAGTGTTGGCCTTAACCTTTACCCAACAGCTCTTCCAAATCCTGGTCAGATATGATTGGTGAATTCTGCGATCGTACATCTCCCGGATGACGTTGGACTACTTCAAATTATACATCAAATGAAAGCTGAGAATCTGCTCTTTCCGATGATACAAAAAATATGGAAATGTTCAGTTATCTTGGAGTAGTTTGGCTCCTCGAAACATAAGACGTCATCTGGTTTGTCTTCAACACACTTCGCAGTATTTTATCTAATTTTGATGATTCTTGGTGTAATATTTCTTTTCACCCATTTTCTTGTCAATATTCATGAGAGTTCATGAGCAAAATGTGTTGTGTAATGGACTGTTTTTTCATAACTTAAAAAGAAAGCCCAAGTTCCAAGCTTCCTTATGAGGTAGCATGAAGACATCTTGAACATTTACCATATAAAGGGACAAAACATATTTTAATGAATTTTTTTGTGTGGCACTATTTTTCCTTAGTCATTATAGTCCTCATGTAGGCCAGTGGGGAAAGAGTTAAGCATTTCAGTTTTTACTTTGTATAAAAATGGCTGCGATCCCAGTAAAGATCGACTGAATTGGATGCACAAACCCTCAAATGGAACCTGACAGTTCCCGCTTTTGCCTCATATTTATATTTGTTGTTGCAAGTCAGTTTCTGCAATACAGAGCCAAACCAAAAAATAGAATAAATAAATAAATAAATAGTTTCACTGTCCACATTCTAATGGAGTACATTGTGGTAATCAGTTTCTCCATTTTCAGACAACTTACTTCTCCATCAGGTCTGCCAGTCTACCGTAGTGCTAATACTGATCCATCAACAGTGGATGTAGACGTGTATGGAACCCAGTATTGGGGCCCCAAAATAATTACAAGCTGAACAGTGGGGATCTGAGCAACAGCCCATTCATGGCATGAGAGATGAAGACGGTCACCAGGAGGAACCGGAAAAACAAACTATACACAAAAAAAGTGCTTTTAAATTCATTGCACAGCCAACTGAAGTGAAGACGTTCCACATTAAGTCAGTGACAGCCGGCTGTCAGTTGTAGATACACTGTAAATAAACCAGACGACAAGGAAGGAGAGATTGAACAGGCATCCTTGCTAACCACAAACGACCACGGTCCTCTAAATTGATCAATTGTTCGCTCAAAGTCAGCGACTGCTTTAATGCGAATGTATATTTGCATGTTCCCTCTGTCTCTGGCGAAACAGTTTTTGCTACGGCGAATGCGTTCGCAAAGCTCGCCGTGCCTTACTTTGTTACAAATCAGCTCAGCCAGGAATCACAAGGTAAATTCTGATTCTCGCTGTCTAAGTGGAAACAGGGCAAGTAAGCTATCACATTGCCACCTGTAAGCATGGATTTCATGCTTTCCCTTCAAAACACGAAGGGGAAAAAAACTTTAATTCTAGCCAAAGACGCAACCCTGAACAGAGAGCGGTGTCAGAAGAATGCATGACATCACTCCCGCCATTCGCTGCGAATGTGATCGTATCTCGCGTGAAAAGACACTGGCCTCCATTGGCAAGACCCGCCGCTCATGCAAAATCTGCCAGAATCTCTGGCCACAGTCAGTCTGGTCAATTAATACTTGGCTCGTCACACAGTGCCGCAGCCTGACCTGCCTATCTCTGAAATGACTCATATCCTCTAACACAGTGCGACTACAAACCAACCAACCCCCCCCCCAATCTCTAGGCTTTCTGAGCAGATACCAGAAAGAATGAATGAACATTTCTGAATTTAATCTGCATATGCGAGGTGCTACCGCGAGCTTCTGCAGTCCTCACTGGTCTGTGACCTTTCGATTGTCAATCTGATCGATTTGCTTTAAATTTATGCTCCCGCTAACGGCGAGCAGGACACTGTATCTGGGCGCTCCGCACCTCCCGCGCCCGCCGCAGTCCGGAAATTAAACTCGGCGAAAGCTGAAATACGTCGATTTGCTTTCTGCCCGCAGGGCGGAGAGGAAATATATCAAAACGATAGTGTGCGGCGCTAAAGACCGCTGCAACATAAACACTCCCCAACAGTGCGTGGACAGACAACGTGGTCATCCTTTCCTCAGTTTAGAGGCTTTTTATATTTCCATACATGCAGAGTTTGTGCTTATATATGTTTAATTTCTTTTCCCAAAAGGGAAAAAAAAAAAAAAAACCTAGTGAAGTCCATAAGTATTTGGACAGTGAAATTGTGAATTGAGCTGCAATATACTGTTTTAATGTAAATACCTTTAAATCGTATTCAGTGTTTTCAAATCTAACATGCAGGAGTACAGAGCAAAAAAAAAAAATACATTACAAAAAAAGAAAACATTAGTATTACAGTCTGCATACTTATGAACTGCAGGGCATACTGGTTTGGCATCACATTATACCCATCATCCATCTATTGTGTAGAATTCTCTCATGCCACCGAAACAGCTTGTTCAAACTGACATCCACTTGAATTCCTGAATCCAGGGCTTCCCAGCAGAACATTTCACAGAACATCGCATTTCCTCTACCACCTTGACTTCTTCCCACAGTGTATCCTGGTGCCATCTCTTCCACAAGCAGTGGTGCGCACTTACCTGCAGGATGCACATAAATTTGAAAGAAAATGGAATTCATTAAATGAGGTGACCCTCTTCAGTTGCACCAAGCTCCAGTTCCGACGCCCACAAGCCCATTGAAGGCTTGTCCAGCGGTGGACTGGGGTTAGACTGGTCAGTCTGACTGGTCACCAGCTACAAAGCCCTATTCACAGCAGGATGGCGTGCACTGTGTGTTGTGACACATTTCTCACGTATCATTAAAATTCTTTGCAAGTTGTGCCACAGTAACCTTCTGTCAGTTTGGACCAGATGGCATAGCCGTCATTGTCCTGATAAATTTATGAGTCTCGCCACTTCGGAGATGCTCTAACCCTCTCGTCTGGCCATAACGATTTTACTCTTGTCGGACTCGCTCAAGTCCCATTACTGCCAGATTGAACGTCAAATTTAGGCACTGACTGTTCGTTTAACATCAAAGGTCTGTCAGCAGACCTTGACATGCACCATCGTTACGAGATAATCAACAATATTTGCTTCATCTGTGAGTGGTTTTAATGCTTATTGGTGTACATTAGCGTAACAGTGTGCCCGTAAGTCAAGAAACACCCCGACAAAAATGTAAAACTTATATTCCCAAAAGTGTTTAATCAGGAAATGCTTTCATCCTTCCCTTAGATTAAGGTTTTTCTGCCTCTAGATGTTCATGTGCTCAGATGTACTGTATTTGCCAGCTTATCTTACCAGCTGAAAAGTGATTTGAAGTGATCATTTCTTTGATATGTTTAACAACTGCTAATCTAAATAATAGACTGTGGTCCAATGAGAACGTCAATGTAAATTTATAGTACCTTCCATCTGATAATAATGAACTGGCCTCAGATCTTGTGGTTTGCACTGGCATTTTTGATCAATCCATGAAGAGATGATGGAATTTTAATAACAAAGACATGGACCATATTTACACCAAGGTCTGTAAGTATTTGTGATGCAGATTTCGCTTTTCCCCAATTACTAATTTTTTATGACTTGCACCTCACAAGTGTGTTCACACAACTATAGAGACTTTATGAAAACAAGCTTTGCCAATTAAATTATGGTAATTTTTCACAGATTTAGAGTTGGGGAAATAATTTGCGTGTATTCCCTGTAGAGATGGCCACGCGCTGTGAAATCTACCTGATAGGATTCAGAGTCCAATCCTGCATTCCCCTTTCATTGTGTGAAACATGGAAATTCAGTCATTAAAGCTCTCAACATTTCTCCAGCTCAAACCCTACAAAAGGTTACAGACGCAGCAAAATTTGGGGCTATCCATGATTACGGTATGATTAAGATCTAATTAAGATATGGAAGGATGAACTGCCACATGACAAATTAAACCCACGTGTCTAGGGAATAACCATCGGCATTAATTCATCTGAGACTAGCAGAGGGATTTACCACAACAAATGAAAAATTCGCTTAGGATCTGTCTTTGCACTAAGAGGATAAACAGCCCCGAAGTTTCTTTCCCCATTCAAAATAAATTCAATATAAACACCCAAAGTTTAAGATAGCACTATCAATATCCTTCTGTGACCTAGACAAAAGTTTGTTTTGATTTCATTTCTTATAAAATCCAGCAGTCTTTGTTGACAAAAGCATGTTGCAGTGAAAACATTTTCTAAAACATCGTTCACTTTCATCTGTATTGAATGCCTCCTTTATGTTTCAGGATAGTGGAATATATGGGTATTAAAAGCAGAGAGGATCATGTCCCTTTTAGGGGACAGAAATAAAGTGGGTACCAGGATGGTAAGGCAATGATTTTTTTCACTCTGCATCCACATGCATCACCCTCTTTGGCCAGGACATCTTATAATTTATTTGATAAATATAGTGACGTTCTTTACAGTGAAAGTGGTACCACCCTGACTTGATGTATACAGTATTTTTATCAACCAACCAGCTCTCGGTTTTTAGTATTAGGTCAAGCCTGATCTCTCTGGACCGTGGGTTACGCCACACTCGATGTCTGGTACCAGCCACATCTGAGAGTGATCTATTAGACTGAATAATAGAAATTCACATGGTTGCTGCAAAACTGAACCTGACAGCTGCGCTGGTTCGACCTCATTTCCTCCTGTCACGCCCTTGTGGTCCTCCCTGTCTGGAAATCCGGTTCATATGAGTTTGGCGTTAGAACTTTCGGCTCACGCGAAGACCTTGTCAGTCAAGGCTATATCTGCGGAAATAAACTGGTAACCTTGAGTCCCACATCGACCCGGTTTAGATTTACCAGTGCAAGCCTGCAGGTTGCTATGGTTACACTCTACTTTCTCTTGTCTATCATCAGACCGGAGATCTGGAATGAGGTCATGACATCCACGCAACCTATACGTTGGGCTTACAATGAGGAATGGCATCCCTAAAGTACCGCTACATGCCGGTGGTTCGACTACTCACGCATAAATATTTATACGGATGAAATATTCATGTATGTACCTCATAAAATATGCATTGGCTCAGACTAGCTTTACGTGAATTGTGCACTTTACACACATACAAATATAATTTGATCTCATTTACTTTTAGCCCTTGGGCATGGGCTCCTCCCACCAATTCAGATCAGGGTGGCTTCAAATCGGCACAGTAAACCAACTCTTCGGCTGTGCAGCCATAATCTCTCCCAGAGAAAATTAAGGGACCGCGTAGGATGGCGAGCCGTCCCTAAAGTGTGCTTTAGGGGCCAGGCCACTGCAGTTAGGATGGTACCTAATCTTCAAGGCTCCAGAGAAAAGGAGGGAGCTTTGTATGAGTGGCAGTGTGAAATGGCAAATTCCACAGGCAGCTCCACATACTCCCAGCAGAATTAAAGGTGCTCGTGGGCTGACCTTGACAGGGAGGGGATTAAATGGGGGGGTGACAGAGCCCATTGGGGGGGGATGGTGTAAGAGGGCCAGAGGGAGTCGATTTAAGAAGAATCACTCTCCTAAAGCACAGCCATTGCTCATGGACACATTGGCCTGATGAGAGTAAAAAAAAAAAAAAAAAAAAAACACGCTTCCGCACCGATTCCCCACATGGCAACCCTACAGTGTGGGTTGCCATGTGAGACTCCCCTTACAGCTGCTTTTAAAACCGAAAGGGAGCCTCGGGCCCAGAGAATGCAACAGAGAGAGAGGAGAGCGTGCGGTTCTAATCGCACAGCGATGATTGACACATGAATATGTACAGAAGGTGAAGTGGAGTTGAGAAATTGTCTTAAAATGCAAGTGGATATTAGAATTGCAGTATTGTACTCCGAAGGCCGACTTGCTTTCACTCGTCTGTCATAAGGGCACCGTCATTGTTTTCATTGTTTGTTATTATTTTTATTTAAGGGTTATGCGAGTTTTTCCAGACGGAGTGAAGAACCATGGCTTAGTCTCTCAGTGCATATCAAAATTTGCAAATAAAGCTTTTTATCTTTAATCAACCCTCTGTGCTACAATGGCGTGGCTGGGAATTTCAAGCCCATAAGTGGTGCAGGTGGCTGGGAATAATTGCATGGTAATGATGAAGGTGCTTGCGTTTAATTCAGTGCAGTCAAACTGACCAGTTTTCAAATCATTTACATTTGCAAATAAGGTACTTGTCTCAGCCTAATCTCCCAGGCCTTTGCGAGGCAGGCCATGGAGCTCCCAATATGACATGGAAAAGGCGACAGTGCTTTCATATAGTCCAGTAGAACCAAGACAACAGCGCTGGAACCGAGACAAGAGGATTACTATCAAATGTATTGCTTTTATTAAAATGTTTGGCTAATAAACCAGTCATCCCAGTGTTTCCTTCAGGGCTGTTATGATGTAGTTAGGGTGTTAAATGTCGTCAGTGATGGTAGGGCATGCTGATATGAATACGTAAGGTCAGAAAGGAAGGTACTTGAGTTTAATGAAAACAGAGCCGAGGGTATAAATTTCCAGGCAAATTTCTAGATACATCACAAATATTAAAGGCGTTCATCTCAGTTTTACCTTCGAGGCTGGCGTGATGTGTCTCAGATGTTAAAAGTCGCCCGTGGCACAGGATGATTGGAGTGATTCCACAGTAAGTAAAAAGTGCCTGTGTGGAGACCAACTGCAGCTAATTCCAACACCAAGTAAACACACCTATAGCACTTCCAACCATATAAGGATTCATCAATCATTTAGTGCAAAAGTATAAACTCCAGGTACGGAAAACAAATTCCTTCCCTACCCTAGACCCTAACAACCCCTCACTCCCACCCTGCTCCAAAGCCCACCCCAAGATCACCTAGATCCCCAAAATTAGCACAGTCCCTTGATAAAGAGGCTCAGGAGGTAGAAATAATGACTGACTTAACATTTTGAATTTTAAAAGAGGCAGGAAGTGCCAATTTTGGGGAACGTGCAGGCCTCTGAGATGGAGCCCTCGGCTATGCTGGTTCGCCACCTTCGCCAGTCTCTTAGGGCTGGTTTCTCTCATTAACGACAGGCTGTAGGCCAGGAGAGCATCCAACTCAGAATTCATTACCATTCGTGCCAACCTCTGCACTTATTCCAGAAGCACAACCGCAGCTTGATCTGACATTTGTACTGGCGATATCTGCAGACTGCAAGTGTTTTTAAAGTTCTCAAGTACAGGACTGAACCAACATAGATTATAGAGCTGCCAGAAAACTTATACTAAGCCATATTTAACTGAAGACAAAAAGTATTTAAAAAAAAAAAAAACCATATAGGAAGCCAGCCTGCTATGCGTCGTAGGAAACCCTTTGGGACTAAAGAGTGAAAATAGTTTGTAAACAAATACCCAAGGCAGTAGTCTTGTTCATGAGGAGACCTGACAATTCAAAACACACGTCAGTCTCTGAACTACCAAGACAATTGTCCCAAAAAATGAAAATTCAAAGCTTCTAATCAGCACGTTACTGGACTACTACATCTGGGTGGGAAAACAACCAGCACCACACCAGTCTTCCTGAACCACAGCGGTGCGTCACTGCATTAGACCCTCACATTGCACACTCCACCGCCTGACTCTCTGAATCACGCAGCATGTTTGGTTTGGGCGGCACGGTGGCACAGTGGTTAGCACTGCCACCTCACAGCAAGAAGGTCGTGGGTTTGAATCCAGCCTGGGCCTTTCTGTGTGGAGTTTGCATGTTCTCCCCGTGTTTGCGTGGGTTTCCTCCGGGTACTCCGGTTTCCCCCACCCACAAAAACATGCATTATAGGAACACTCCTAGCAGTACCCCTAACCCAGGGACTGGCTTTAGAACTGGAGTTGATCCCCGGGCACTGCTCTGTGGCTGCCCACTGCTCCTAACTATAGGATGGGTCAAAAGCAGAGGACAAATTACCCCATGGGGTTTTATAAAATGCATCTTAATCTTAATCTTAATCTTGGTGATGCGTGCACAACAGCACCCCTGGTGGCAACCCCCCGTCTCATTCCGCAGCGCGAGGGTTGTGTGTTACAAACTGCTCAGCTGTGCAGAAAGCCTCAGGGACAGTATCTGAGGTCACATCCTAATGCCTCTCTCCGCGTCTCAGAGCGAATGCATCTCGTTCATCAGGTCAGCATCAGCTCGGCAAGCCGTATACCCATTCCGTCCCTATGGTCCCAGCCCGGTGCACCAGAAGTGAGAAATCCTGGTATATACAGTAAAATCCCTCCCCATTGTCTTGGCTTTTCAAACACAAGGATTTGCTGATTACAGCAGCACGACTCTTCAACCGAGGAGCAAAACCAATTAATCAAATAATTAGTGGGAGAAATAAGCACATGACTATTATTTTCTGAATCCCGGATTTCACACCTCAGCAGTACTCCTGATTTCATTCCTGCTCACATCCTCCCAGTAAAGCTCCAGACGAGGAGCATTCATGCTCTTCAAGAAACAAGTTTCCCAACTGTGCTGCAAAAGATAAGATAATGTACTTTGGGTACAAATTGATATATTTTACAAGCAAAAAATAGAGTACAAATGAATCATCGAACCTGTGAGTAGGGGAAGGACTTAATGTACCTAAAGCGTACCACTCCAGTGATAAGTACTGCAGCTTTTTAAGCACTTATTTTTACCTTGTTTTTCGTGAGTGTAGTACAACAATCGTATGACCACAAGGACTCCAATATGGCCAATATCACTTCTGTGGCTGCATACACTCGGTGCTTCGTGCCACTAAAGTGTCAACAAACCCCTTCATATGCTCGTATTCAAGTGCCTGTCCTGCTCATTACAGTTCCTTATGATGTTCCTTAATAGCTTTTCTTTACTGTTGTTCAGTGCCTGAACCACAAAAGTAAGTGCATTGCCTAGTCCTTTCAGATGCTGTGAATACACTACCGCTCAAAAGTTTGGGATCACTTGGAAATTTTCTTGTTTTCCATAGAAACACTTATGAAATTAGTCTGAATAGGAAATATAGCAAATGAACAGAACATGCTGACATTGTCTGAGCTAGAAATAATGATTTTAATGGAAAATGATGAATATGTACTTCAAACTTTGCCTTCATCAAAAAAAAAAAAAAAACCACCATCACTGTTGATACTGAAACTGGTGTTTGACGGGAACTATTTCGCGCAGCTGCTAGCTGACAACCTGAGGCGTCTTTGTCTTAAACTACACACTCTCAGATATTTGTCTTCTTGCACAGTTGTGCATCGGGGCCTCCCACTCCTTTTTTCTGTCCTTGTTAGTGCCAGTTTGCGCTGCTCTCTGAAGGGAGTAGTTGACAGCATGGTAAGAGATTTTAAGTTTTCAATTTCTCGCATTGAATAGCCTTCTTTTCTAAGCACAACAATAGACTGACGGGTCTCTAAAGGAAGTTCTTTCTTTCTGGCCATTTTGAGCCTGTAAACAAACAAACAACTGCTGATGCTTCAGATACTAAACCAACCTCAAGAATGCCATGCTCCCTTTTGCGCTCCCTCATTAGTTCAACAGTTTTCAGCTGTGCAACACTTTTGCAGAAGGGTTTTCTAATAATCAATTAGCCTTATAAAATGCTTAACTTGGATTAGCAGCCATACCAGGAGATTGATGCAGAGGGCTGACAGTCGCTGATAATAGGCCTCTGTGCAAAAATGTAGATCATTCTTTGAAAATCATCTGATTAATTTTAATCGTTTGTGAAATGGATAAAAATGTTTGTGAAATGCATGAAAATGTATTTTTCTTTGGAAAACAAAAAAATTTGCAAGTGATCCCAAACTTTTGAGTGGTAGTGTACCTCACCAAACAGCTCAAGGAAATGAGGCGCAGCTCACACAGCTAGTACAGGCAGACAACTCGAGACACGCCGACGTTCCCATAGACACTCCCATGCATATCTGACACTGCTCCGCTCCTCTGGTAGTTGGGCTATATAAACCACTTTCCTGCTCCACCTTTGTGGCAAAACATGCCTCTGTCTGCTACCGTGCTGCAATGGGCTCTGCTGCAGCATCACTCTTGCGTGTTGCTGGTTAATATCCCTCCTCCACCCCAGCCCCCACCAGCAGGCTCTGAATCTGTCTCGGTGGCGGTGTACTGGGCGGTATCGGCGAATATATCCTGACACCCCCCCCGTTCTCTTCCCCTCAAGCTCAGTTGGCGACAGGGATGCGTCAAGGTCAGAGCCTAGATGCCAAACTATCATTGTATCTGCTTGCTTATTAATGGTTTCCACGTGTAGTTGTCTGACAGAACAAAGGTTAAGCCATGGCAACAGTAACAAGCAGCGCTGAACTTCAGTGGACGCGTGCAATCGTAAGCAGCAAATCAGGAGCTGAGGTCCTAATGACCATTACATTCAGGGCTGGCGGAATCAGGCAGACGAATTTCTAAGGGCTTAACGTAAAGCTGACAATCGACTCTGTTTCTTAAGGTATTTACGCTCATATTGTACAAAGCACACAGGGATTGTGGCCATAAAAAGCACTCTTGCGGATGGAACCGGGCAAAGACCAGCCAACATCAAACAAGATGGAGACAAGTGTGGGGCGATCATACGTACAGTATGTGACACGCACTAATTGGACAAACAAAGCCAAGCCATCTGGACTCCCGCTCCGCTGGATTGCCTTTGGACGGTGAGGGTGGCGCTTAAATGATCTTTGACAGGAGATCAGGAGATCTGTGTGAGAGCACTCCCCTGGTCCAGACGTGGCGAAGGCTGTGATTTCTGTCCCCACACCCACACCTCCCTCTCCTCCTCGATATAACGCACCCCCCCAATCCCCCACAACAATAAAGAGGGCCCAGCTGCAGCCCAGCTCGTCAGCGACGCCCCCCTCCTGAAAAATGGCAATTCCCTGGAATACTGAAGGTCATCTGCTCCATCCCCGCCATATGATTACATCGCACAGGTTCCTGAACAGGGAGCAGTTAGATTGATTTTCTGTCACCGCGGACGAAAATTAATAGAGGAGATCAAATGATTTTTTACTGAACTGATAAATGATTTCCAAGTTACCTGTTACAAGGTTACACATCATTGCGATAATTATACTGCAGTGAGATGGGACTAAATACAATATCTATGTATAATGAGGGGGGGAAAGGAAGTGAGATGAACAGGAATCGGGCTACAGCTGAAAAATAGTAGACGTTAATCCGGGCTCCGATCCTTAAAGCAAGACGAAACTTGAACAATTCATTTTAATGAGCCGCGTACCCGAACGCACTATGTAAGCGCGTTTTCCCCGAGAAAGGCTGAAAATTGAATTTGAATTTAATCACAGGCGCCGGAACTCAAAGATATATTTAGTGAACGTGAGGGAAAAGGAGAGGCTTACCACACGGAGATAATACGGGAGCTTTTTAATTGCGCACGAGCTGGAGAAACTAGGCCATTCTTCCGGCGAAGGAGCTGAACGAATATCTGACTCGCGATGCAACTGAGTGGGGTTTTGTGAAACGGAGACGGCGAAGACAGAGAGGATGCTTCAAGCATCTGGAAAATAGAATGAAAGATACAATTTCCTTTTTCATACCCAACTCCCCATCGTCCCATCATACCAGCGTGAAATTGCAGCCCCTTCACAACAATTATAGACACTCTTTATCTCTCTCATACTCCAGGCTGACTGGTGCACTGATTGATTGCCTTAGAGAAATTATATTCCGAATAAACATAATCTGTCGGTCTATTCTTGGCCGAATAATGCGAAACATCATCGCACGACTGTTTTCTATTCATAAATCACGGCGCAAACTGCGCATGGCTACTCTGCTAACTGCCCTGCGCTTTGAATGATCTTGTGGGGCACTGAAAAAACCACTCTTTAGCGCTCTTTAGTGATTACCAGACCAGTGTTTCGGGCACCGATCCCGTAACCAAGCACCACAGCTGTCACTCAGCAGGGTTCCACATGATGGCTGTGACAAATGTATTTTTATATCCCATTTGGCAGGAGGTCAAAGGTCGGCGCATATCATTTGGACAGGCATCAGTCACACTCGAGCCAATGTTGACCAGCTCGGGTGCAATTTCCTGCAGACCCCTGCTACGAGGACGCATTTGGGATGTGCAAATGGCTTGGTTAGACAGCTCATTTGCACAAAAAAATTTTAGAAAAACGTTTCATTCATTAATGGGCTCCTTTGCGTGTCCAGGCTGATGATAACAACCCTTGCAGACAGTCTGACAGACTGTTAAAAACATGTAAGCTATCACAAGAGCAGAAAAACATAATTCATGCACAGAGAGAGACCCACTCTGAGACTGGATGATGCAACCTTCAGAGACCCATGAGACTACAGCCTTTTAATCTGAGTCTGGCTCAGACCTCCTTGGTCATGTGATCGAAGGTCTGGCAGTAAATGGACTGTCGCTCATGGTTAAGCTCGCATGCTCCCCCCTCCCCCACTTTCCCCCAGGAAACTGCTTATCCCATATTTACATCCCTCAAATCGGTAAAGCTCGGCTTTCCTGACACGGGCTACTTCTCGTGTGATTGATATCGGAACCCAGCCAACGTGAAGTGGACTCTAACACCCTATTATTATTGTTTGAATGAACCAGAAAAAAAAAACAAATCAAAAATAGCCATCAGCTAACAACAAGAAAAACTCAGAAAAACTCAAAGATAAATGTAATTCAATGCATAAAACAACGTCTTACATTAAAATCATACAGAAAACAAAAATACCCAGGGAGAATGCCAAGGGCTAAGAGCATATTTAGATGACATGAATGCTCTCCGAAAAGAAAAAAGTATATAGAGCTACTGGAGCAAAAGAAGATGCCATGATATGTATGAATCGTCCTACATTCGCACCGGGGATCGGCGAGAGCTGGCAGGAATCGCCGTGAAGGACCCGAAAGAACACAGAATAGAGTGGTATTAGCAGCGCAGTCTTTCCAAGCACATGCAGTCCCATCCGTGATGTCTGGGCGAGGGAGTTTTGCTGATGCAGGCCGCAGAGCTCGTGCGACGAATCCCCCCCACCAATCCATTATAGATGAGGGAGTCCAGGATTCCCGAGGGCTTTCTCTCCCCTCATTCCCCCAGCTGTTCTCAAGCGAGACTCCATCTGCATACCGGCTACCCATTCTCATTCTTCATGCTGACAATGCTCCAGATCTTCGAGAGCCTCGTATCTGTGAGGCACGAGGTGAGTCGGGCCCAACTCCATCGCACGCGAAAAAACTTCTCATTTCACTTCAGGCGGCAAAGCACCCTTCTCAGCGCCCAAGGAGAGGACCTCTCTCTCAACGCGATCAGCTCTGATTCCTGTCCAAGAAACACACTTCAAAATTCGTTTGTCCCACCATGTATTTTCATTAAGAAAGGCCCAATGTCCTTACTGAGGAGATCCTGTCCCTTTTCAGATAGGGACAAAAATATGATCATGGACGCCATGACTAATAAATGGTAGCACTCATAAAATGAGAGATCTGTGTTAATTACTAAACATTACTTGAGCATAAACACTTAAAAAAGGTACTAAAACCTGTTATTGGGGTGGTCCCAGATAAGAATTTAAAATTGTAAACCTTCTTGACATTAATAATTAATTTGGACCTTTTTCCCTTCAAAAGGTACTAATGAATACCCAAAGAAGAGGACTGTTCCTTTGAGGATACAACTGAGCACTTTGATCCTAAAAGAACAATAATATCTCAACTGAATCTTTTTTTTAGATTGCAGCACTGAAATACAAGGTGATATAACTGTGCAAAGCACTGAACCTGAATTACATCAGCATACCATGATATTGAGGGCTGACTGCAATGAACAGTTATGTCCAGATGTTTTACATTGGACATAACTGTTTATTGCAGTCAGTCCTCGATATACACCAAATAGCAGCGATAACCAATCCTGAGCGTGGAGATCTACCATCTAGCACAGGGGTGGGCTACAAAGGCTGTATGTGTCCCTGGTTTTCACACCAACTTCTGGCTTTCCTTTAGTTAATTATCTTAACTAGAGGGGACTCTGTAGAACACATACCTCCCCCATGCCATATACAGTATCTGTTTTTTTGGTTACAGAATATGTTCCAGATCACTTCCAAAATTAAATCAACTCTTTCTTGGACTACCACCTATCATCCTGCCAAATTTCATGGAAAACCGTTCATAACCTTATGAGTTATCCGGTCAGAAATATTACACAGACCCATGTTAGATAGATATATTTTAATTCTTCCAGATCCAGAATCTAGAATATGCTCCGGATCACGTCCAAAATTGAATCAACTCCTTGGACTACCACCTATCATCCGAACAAATTTCATGCCAAACTGTACAAAACTTTTTAAAGTATCTTGTGAACAGACAGACAAACAGACAGACGGACAAACAAATAGATGACTCCCGCCTATCGGGACCGTTGTCAAAATCGTCTGGTGTCTGACTCGTGACTTCAAATCTCTGCCAGCATAGCTGGATTTGTACTTTGGCCTAAATCTCAGCTGTACTTTGGCCTAGATATGCCCAAATTTAATCACTTGTTCCTGTTGCGCTTCTGTAACATCCTGCAAAGTTTGGTTGAAATCTATGCCGCTGTTTTTGAGATATCCTGCTAACAAACAGAGAGACAGACAGACAGACGAGAAACGGAACGAAGTGACATGGTTGTCGATTTCGACAACCAACAAATAGGGGTGAAAACATAACCTCCTTGGCAGAAGTAAATAGTCAAACCATTGATGAAATATGACATTTCCGCTGCATTTCTTGAAATTCTCGTGAATGACCAAAAAACTGTTCGTTTCCCCGATATGAAAAAATTTTCTTTGATTTACTGCAGGGCCAAATCCATGTTTGTGTATTCAACAAATTAGCTCAATTAGTCAGGGTAACTGATACAAATAAAAACCTGCATACACACTGGCCCTCCAGGACCTGAACTGCCCACCCCTGCTCCAGCAGGTACCTCATTTTAAGGGTAAATATCATGTTGAGCAGCTAGTTATAAGAGTCAAATATGCAAAGGAAGGACTGAAATGAGAACTCAGCATCTCCAGGAACAAAACTGGAGATTGATTTCATTTACCTTTTCTGACTGTAAGACTGATACTGTCCAAATTCCGATGTGTGTTCGACCAGCTGTAAGGGTCCGACGTGGGCCAGGCGAGGCAACAGACTGGCCGACTCTTGGCCAGCGTTCCCTGGAGACCATCCCCTGCAGATGGTAGCTCAGGAGATGCCCCCAAACCCAGATAAATAAATAAAACAGCCTCAATAAAGGCATTAATAAAACATAAAGCCCTGACTCCTGCCTGACTCCGTGCATGAAAGTGATGAATTGGGCCTGCGAAAAACAATATTCTATGTGTCTGCATGCGTTTTGTCCGGACTAAAGAAAAATTATTGAAAATAATACATGAACGGGGTCAAAATCTCTACCCCCTTTTGACACTACAACAGTGCAGTATTCATCCAAAATCATTCAATCGGGAACTTATTCTAATTATCTCTGTAAGGTCATGCTGTGATTGTGAGCATTAAGGATTGTAAAAAACATGCATACTGTTGGGGATATAGAATACACTTACCTGATCACAACCTTTTATTTCAGGTCACAGCTTTTGGTCAACAATGACAAACAAGGAGCCACATATTGGCCAGATTAAGGCATCTTTGAACCGGTAGTGGGTACCCTGAGCCAGTTGAGCTCAGAATTGATTTTAAGATCCCTTTAATTACTTCCTTAGCAAGGTACGGGTTGACTCCAAATGAGATCAGAGAGCTCATTTCACCTTGCTAAACTGATCGTCCGTTCAGGTCATCTGATAAGGCTATCCAGGTCGATCCAGGCTGAAAATCGAATGGGAGTGTGAAGTCTCATTCTCAAAAACCCGTACAGCCTTCAAACAGGCTTCAGAACAGCTACATTTAAGACCTCTTTTGGAAAAATGCTCCTTAACTGACTGGCATTTACAGCCCCCCAACTCACCAAAAAAAAAAAAAAAAAAAAAAAATTGGGATAGAATAGATAATGCACATAAAAACAGAAAGCAGTGATTTCTAAATTTACTTAAATCTGTATTTCATTGCTGGCAATCTGAAAAAAAAAAAAGATATTTATTGTCCTGTCTGGTCAACGACATTTAATTGCGATCCATTTTTAATTTGTAATCCGTTCCTGCCATTCAGCCCTGAAACATAGTCCAAAAAAGTTGGGACAGGGTAAATTTAGGACTAGCAATGAGGCAAAAAATTTGATTAATGATGTAATTTGAAACAGCTGATGTCAGCAGGTGATGGTAATCATGATTTGGTACAAAAACAAAATCCAGGCAAGGCCTAGTCTTTCAGGAGCAAAGACGTCCATGCTCATTTACAACCCCAATTTAGTAATAGTTGGCACAAAGTGTAAATTGTGAATAAAATCAAAACGCAGTGACTTTCAAAGCACACTAGCCAGTATTTTATTCACAATAGAACAGAGATAACATAGCAAATGTTGAAACTGAGAAATTTTACAATTTTATCCACAAAATGAGCTCATTTCAAATTTGATGGCTGCTACAGGCCTCAAAAAAGTGGGGACAGGGGCCTGTTTACCATGGTGTAGCATCCCCTCTTCTTTTTAACACAGAGTGGAGGCGTCTGAGCATTGAGGAGACAAGTTTCTTGAGTTTAGCCATTGGAATTTGATCCCACTGTCGTTTAATACTGGCTTCCAGCTGCTGGAGAGTTTTGGGTCTCCTTGGACAAACTTTTCGTTTAATTATGCGCCAAATGTTCTCAATCGGTGAAAGATCAGGACTGCAGGCAGGCCAGCTCAGCATACGGACTCTTCTACTTCGAAGCCATGCTGTTGTAATAGCTGCAGTACGTGGTTTTGCATTGTCCTGGTGAAATACACAAGGAATAGATGTCGTCTGGAGGGGAGCATATGTTGCTCTAAAACCTTTATATACCTTTCAGCATTCATGGTGCTTTTTAAAACATGCAAGTGTCCCACACCATATGCACTAATGCATCCCCATACCATCAGAGATGCTGGCTTTTGAACTGAACGCTGATAACAGGAGGGGTGGTTCTTTCTCCTCTTTAGCCCGGAGGACACGACGCCCATGATTTCCAACAAGAATGTCAAATTTGGACTCGTCTGACCGCAGGACACTTTGCCACTTTGCTACAGTCCATTTTAAATGAGCCTTGGCCCACAGAACACGGCGGCGCTTCTGGATCATGCTCAACAATGGCTTCCTTTTTGAATGATGGAGTTTTAGGTGGCATCTGTGGATGGCACGGCGGACTGTGTTTACAGACAGTGGTTTCTTGAAGTATTCCTGGGCCCATTTAGTAATGTCAATGACAGAATCATGCCAGTGAGTGATGCAGCGGCGTCTGAGGGCCCGAAGATCACAGGCATCCAGTAAAGGTCTTCGGCCTTGTCCCTTACGCACAGAGATTTTTCCAGTTTCTCTGAATCTTTTGATGATGTTATGCACTGTCGATGATGAGACCTTCAAAGCCTTTGCAATTTGACGTTGAGGAACATTGTTTTTAAAGTATTCCACAATTTTTTTACGCAAACCTTCACAGGTTGGAGAGCCTCTGGCCATCTTTACTTCTGAGAGACTCAGCCTCTCTAAGACATCCCTTTTATAGCCATCATGTTACACACCTGATGCCAGTTAACTTAATTTCTTGCTAAATGTTCTTTCAGCTGATTCTCATATATTAATTGCTTTTTCAGCCCTTTTTTGCCTGTGTCCCAACTTTTTTGAGACCTGTTGCAGCCAGAAAATTTGAAATAAGTTCATTTTGCAGATTTAAATGTAACATGTCTCAGTTTCAACATTTGAAATGTTATCTAAGTTCTACTGTAAATAACATGTTGGCTCATGTGATCTGAAAGTCATTGCATTTTCACAATTCATACTTCGTCCCAACCATTCCGGAATTGGGGTTGTAGACAAGACAACGGCAAACCGTATTTTACATATATAACAAAGGTATGGCTGTGTTAAAACAAACAAAAAAAAAGTGTGCAGGTGCTAGACTGACCTACCCGCAGTCCCGACTTGCCCCAAATAGGGAATGTGTGGTGCATTTTGAAATGCAAAATGCAACAAAAAAGACCCTGTATTGTTGGACACTCTAAGACTTGTTTGCAGGATGACTGTAAAAAGAATTATACCCGAAACACTAAATCACTGGGTGTCTTCAGTCCATAAATGTTTACTAAGTTTTGAGAAGAGGAATGGCAACACTGCAAAGTGCTAAATAATTAACTTCCCAAACGTTTTTTGCCAAAAGAATCAAAACTGAAATGTGTTTATTTGGAAAAATCAATAAAAATTCATGTGCTGAAGTAAAATTGTGCTGTCGAATTAATATCAACACATTAAAGGTCTAAGATAATTTACAAATGACTGCTTTCAGTTGCAATTTTAACATATCAACCCAACTTTTTCTAATTTGGGGTTGACAAAGCTACAAGCCCGATTTTTTTTATTTTTTATTTACCGTTTACCTGTTTTATAAAAGTTTCTATACTTTTCCTCCATCTTTCTTCCCCATGCCAGATATTACCTTCAACGCTATACTTCCGGAAATATCTTTTTTTAATGATTCTGCTTTGGCCCTTTGAACTCAGAACTTTGATAATGGTCACTGAGGCATAGACGTAATATCATGTTTCCCTGGCACAAGAAATACGATACTAAGCAATGATGAACAAGACAAAAAGAACATTTCAGCAGGTCAGACAGAAGGCGTTTCTGCAGTCGTCCTCAGTTATGGAAAACAATCTTCCATGTTTATTCAATTCAGAACTCTTCAAAACAGCCTTTCAGCATGTAAGAATAATTTATCCAGCCGAAAGAAAAAATAAACATTTGTTTTACCATCTGTTCCATGTCTGAACTAGGACTTTATTCGAAATGCACATATTTTTCAAAGCTTTGATAAAAGTAATTGCTGTACCCCGTAAGAAAAGGAAAAGAATCAATAACTGTGGCTGCTATCAGACAAATAGCAGGCTAATTGAATCTTTGGGCTTCAGCAGGCTACACAAGAGAGAGTCGAGATGAAAGTGAGAGGTTTGCGATGCAGCCCGTGAGGCCAGTCTTGTGGGACACACACTCTCGCTGACTGCAGGTCTTCTGACCAGGTCCACCGATCTCATTAACACACACACACACACACGCCCACAAACACCTTCTTTAAATCTGATGGCTGTTTTTTCTAAACAGAATACGCACCACACACAAATTAATGCACACAGACACACGGTCACACATGCTCACACACACAATAATTTTGTAATTTTTCCTAGAGCAATTGCAACCCATGAAACAACAAAATCACCCCGAAATCACGTCAAATTAATAACACGAGTTACAGTGGCCATGTGCAACATTCGAAAACACATTTTGCGCAACACGAGGCAATATCTGCCAAAAAAAAAAATCTTTGAAATGAACAGAAATGAATTTAGTGAGTCACAAGTCATAAATAAACATCCACAAGGAGCGATCATTAAAATTGACATCAATTATTATTACCCTACATCTGCTGAGAGGCCGAAAGCTTTATTTGGAAGGTTTTTCACAGTAAACAGATGGGAATATGTACAGAGGCGATGAGATTTTTCAAGAGGAAGGCACTTGGATTTGTGAAACAGGATTAGCCAGTGTGCAATGATATGAGAGCTGCAGGGAGATGTGTATGCAATGGCAGTGTGTTGGTGTGTGTGTGTGTGTGTGTGTGTGTGTACGGTGTTGGGGGTTCGTGAAGTTAGAATTTACTTGAGAATGGAGGCACGGACATGAGAAGTTCCAATATGCAAGAGGCAGCTCTTAAATTTTCGGGATGGTGAAATATGTATGAAGCCTTTTCTTTTTTGAGAGGCTTCTAGCACAATGTTCTGGGTACTGACAAGCAGAATTGCCCATTTCAAGAAAAAAAAAGAAAACCATCATAAAGCAGAAGACTAACGGGCACACAAGCGCGCGCGCACGCGCGCACACACACACACACACACACACACACACATACATTCTCTTCCCCCACCCAGCCGCCCCTAGGGCGTGGGAGGTGGCACACATCTTACACAAATCTCTCAGCATCTCATTCATCTTCATCTAATTATAGAGAAGATGCAAAATTGATGTTGTTAAAGCTCCAGCAGACTTATTCTCATCAGAAATGGTCAAGAAACAAAGACATCTTGTCTGAAGGATTATACACCCTCTCCCCCTCCGAGCCTGTTCTTATTTTTATATTCCACACAGGAAGGGGAAAGTGGGGTTTTCACATTACCCAGTGTCAGTCTCGCGCGACACTGTATATGGTAAAAATCTGAATATACCATTTACTGAATAATGGCGGATGAGTCAGAGGGAAACACATGCATTAGACAGTAAATCTCCTCATATCTTTCTGGGACAGAGCAGGATAATGGAGGAGGCAGCTGCCAGTCTGTCAAAGAGTGGCTTCCTCTCACTTTGATGGGCAAATTTTCGCGGTTTCGCATTTGCACTTTTTCCATTAGTGTGCTCAGCGGGTGACAAAATGGCCGCCTGAGCAAGGTTACCTCGGCTCATACAGTGACACCTGCACCGTGGGCAGGACAGCATCGCACACGCTCACTCCGGGGGTCCAGCCCTCGGGCGAAGATTGCGCTCTCAAAGCCAAGATAATCGCAGGTTGCGAACCCAGCTAATGTCTCCATTGTTAGCTACAAAGCAATTAGTGTTGAAATTATTACTGAACTGCAATGGAAGCCAAGCCATTTTCTGTGGGGTGAACTACGACAAACATGAAAGTTGTTCCAAGTCACAATTATGGGACTTTTTACGGAATACAAAATCAAATTTGGGTGGTCATAAGCTGACGCACAGTGGACTGAAGTTATTCAAGGCACTATTATGAGATAATTTTCACTAGAATTAAAATTGTCTAGTGTAGAGTATGACTTTCAATTATAAAGCACGTTAATTAAAAGCAAACTCATCTGTATAGGGGCACTTTCAATGAACAAGACCTTGGAAAGGGAGGTCAATTTTTCATCATTAATGAAAACATGGTCTTCTGACATATCCATTACAACTCACTGAAAGAATACAGTGTTGTGCAACCCGTTTATCATATTTCTATCTCAGTTGTCAAACTTGTAAATCCCTTAACTTTATGCTGGGCGCAGGTATAAATCTGTGCCAAGAGTTGCTTCTTTTTTTAATTACTTTGAGGAATTTAAAGGTTTAAGTCTTAAATACCTGCAGTAGTTTTGTCTTCAAGACCTAATCGCTGAAATCAGCAGAAATATCCTTTCGAACATGGACTTAAAAGCTACTCTACATAAAACTCATTAGAGGATGAAGTCAGAATCTTCTCAAATCTGCTTTATCTACAGCTTTGAAGTGGAAGCACAACTGCCACAGAAAATGTCCTTCAGGGTTGGACAGATCTCGCAGTCTGATTGCGATTTCATAAAGTGCTGCTTTAATCACATCAGCACATGAAGCCCTCTAGCACCTCCCTAAATGAGTGGCTAACACATTAGGGCGCAACACTGTGTAGCTTTTTCTTAAAGGAGACATACTATGAAAAACTCACTTTTTCACTTCTGCACATACATTCTGATATCCGGAGAGCCAACTCACAAACTGTGAAATTAAACAACCCCGTCAGTTTTTTGCGGGCTGCCTTTTTCATAAGACAGGGCATTCCGCATGCCTTTCACATTTGGCTCCCCTTCCTACGTCGCATGCAGGATCGAGAGAATTTTTCCGGCCCTTGTGAATATCTCCACCGACGGCTTATTTTTTTTTTTAATGGCAACATCCATCCAAAAACCTATAATTGTGCTATCCACATTTTGTCTGACTTCTTCATATTACTAACCTAGGTCAGTGTAACGCAGGACAGGCAACAATATTTACTTGTATGTTAAAAGGGATCGATTATGCTTTTTGGAGGATACAAAGAAGTAGTGACCTCGATTTATTTTTAAGGAGAATCTATCGCGAGCTAGCGAAGTAAATGTTTCCAATTTCAGTTCATATTTAAACTGAATTCCAAGTGTGACTAGCAAGCTACTAAACTGCCTGTGAATTTAGGAACCAGCGCTAGTTTAGTGAGGGGCAAAGTAGTAGACAAGTCAATGGGAACAGATAGGACAGGTGACAGTTTTTAATGGAATTCAGCCCGTTTTAAATGGAATAGGGCAGCTATTCAAATAAATGTAAGGTTAGCAAACATTAGCTGGGACACAGAATTCCAAGTGTAGTTAAACTTTCATCATGACTGATATGTCACATTTCACCATGAGTGTAATAACCATCCTTGCCAAGCCTGCATTTGGTACCTTTCCATACTCATTATGTAGCCAGTTTAATCGCTAACTAGGCAACTAGCTGCTTATTCAGTTATCTGCATTTAGAGACTTGCCAGTAGCTGGGGGAATTTTACATCGTCACTCCCTGTTGACACAGTGCTCTGTTCATAGCCCAATCAAAACAGAACTCATTTCACAAAGGGAATGCCCACTCAGTATCGCCTATTTTTCAGAGGGACAGGAATGACAAGAATCAATGTGGCTAGAAATCATGGAATTTTGATGTTTTTTGCAGCAAAGTTTATAAACCTCCCTTTTGAACATCCAAGAGTTTTAAAACTTGAAAAAACTAAAAACAGCATAATTAGCCCCCTTTAAAGTGACTTCATTTAGAAACCATGTTTGGATTTTGCGAGTATGCCTTTTGTAAATATTGTACGAGGTCACAGTTGAATTACTACTATACCGCGGTGCACTTATGTGCAGTGGGAGAATTTACAAACATTTCAGCACACAGATGCATGACAGAATGCTGGCAGCTGAGCCATCACACAAACAGTGATCACTTCTCAAGTGTGTACAAAAAAAGCACAAAAGTTGAGAAACACTCTAAGTGACCTTTCTGCCACATACAAAATACCACGCAATGACAGTTATGGGACACGGATAGAACTGTAACAGACCCTGTGTTCAAAGTCAGATGGCACCATTATTTCTGCTCTACATGTTATAGGTAATAAAAACATGCCGCTCTTATTATGGTAATGTGCAGCACTAATAACATCATTATTATCAGTCTCTTATTGAATGTAAACAGGGTAATTTTCCAAGGGTAAAAAGTGAGCACTATCCTTTGATATCAATTCTGGTGCAACAGACTGGATGCAGTGTTTTCCATATGAAAAAATGTGTGTTCTCTCTGTCGCAAGTGTACAAAGAGCAAACTTCACAGATGTTATCACCAACTTCTAAAATAGACTACAGAGAAATACATAAACACAGAGAGGGAGGGGGGCCCAAGCTCTCTCGATAAACGTAACCTCAAAAACCTCATTTAGAAGACCTGTGAATGTAACCGATGCTAATTAGCTAAACACCAAACGATGTGGTATGGGTATGATACATGCTTAGAGGAACCGCTCCACAAAAGGATTTTGACATCTTATCGCCTGAACTGACTCATCTCCTGCAGAATTATGCCCACCGATTGTTTACAATATCTTCCACCTTCTATTTTCCGCGGGATCTAATCCAGTGCCGGGATGCAGCTCAGGATAATCCTTTGTGAAGCGGAGACCAGTGTTGGAGGCATGACAGCCTCTTCTCCGGCTCAGACCCGATGGGCCCGTCTGTGCCATTTCAGGCAACTCCGGCGCCCGCCCTGTCAATCAAAAGTTTGAGGACAATCACACATTTTTTGTGGCTTTGTCCCCTGCGCTCGCACTGTATCCCAGATCTGAAATGAAACAATAAATATTTGGTCTAGGGCAGGCTGTCGACTGTCAGCTTCGGTTTTGAGGCAGACTGCATCCATTATCGAGTGGCATGTATGGAAATTAAAGTCCTTTACACTGGAGATGGCCTTTAATTTAAGGGAGTAAAAGAAAGTGGACATTTAAATCCCAACATTAATAAAGCCACTATTATTTGACTTTGTTGCAATTTCTCGATATTCAATGACTGTATGAAGTCTGTGACCCATGGCTGTTACTAGATACAGATCTTCCAGAATTTTCCTGCCAAAACAACATGAGTCATGTCACTGCCCCCCAAAACCTTTGATGGGCAGCGGACATGTCGGAAAGACCCCAAGCTGACAAAGACAGATGATGTCATCAGGGCTGGAGGCAAGAGTGGGGAGATGCAGCAGAATTGGAGGGACGGCAGACTGGTTCCAATGAGGCATTCGTACCTCGCGGCTGCGGGGGGAGGGGCTTATAGGGGAATACCATCGCGGCCGAACACGGATCAATGTTTCCCTACCATGACCTCACTGAGCCGCAGGGGACCATGCTGTCACCCCAGACACTGGATTGTTACTGACAGCGAAGGGCTTGGAGCCTTACGAGGGCCTATACTGAGGACCCCCTTAGCACAAGGCCCCACTGACGCCAAGGGGTGGGCAAGAATATATGAAGGACTTACTGTATATGTCCACCTAATGAGAACCTGCTCGAGTGGCCAAGCCATTCTGGATATACTCTGCATATACACACTGACAATGTCACACATTTCCCACGACTGAGTCACTGTAAGTTCATTTTCGGGACATGGTATCATTTATAGTATGATACGACACCATTTTAGTGTCCACCATGTACCGCATAGATGTGATTTTGCATCTTTCACTGTAACACTGGCATCACAGCGTAATTCAAGACCAAACCAGAGAGGAGATGAAGCTCGACATTCTGATGGACTTAGATGGTAGCTACGACTGGCAAAGTCTGCTTGATCAAATGACGACAAAAATGAGTAGACTAAAACAGGGATTGCCAAACCTGGTCCTGGAGAGCCACAGGGTGGGCTGATTTTGGTTTTCTCCACCCAGTTTAAACCTAAACCACCAGGTGAAGTAAGTTAAGAGTGTAATCAACTGTTTTAATTCATTAATCTAGTGCTGAGTCTCTCTAAAAACCCACAGACACTCTCCAGGACCAGGGTCTAAACCAAACTGGACTAAACCAAACTGACCTCTTGAACAGAAAGTACCGACCACTGCATTAACTTTGTGAGTCTACAAAACTCACTGACACTGCTGCAATAGCATAATGGCGAGTCATATTTTACTGCTTTTTATGAATGCCCATCACTTTTCTTTGCTTGAGCAAAAAGAATGAAAATAAACCAATATCACCACAATTTCACACAGCAATATTCAAAGCATAATTCAGACCAACAAAATATTCAAAACAACATCAATTCCAGACGGGCGATTAGCATGCTTGCAGTGAATTTTAAACGCCACCAGCTATTTCCCCATGTGATAATTCATGGAATAATCCTCATTTTCACATAAGGAGAGTATTTCACAGTGGGTACAGTCACGGTGAAACCATTCAAAATGTTCATCACCGCTGCTTCATATTGTCCGAAATACAAATCTCCCATTTCACATTTTGCCAACAATATTCACAATACGGACAATAAGAGTGATAATAATCAGCAGGGTACATGCTATTCTGTTCAATGTGGGTTAACAGATTGTGTATTGTTGTAAATAAAGATTTATAAAGTATGGTAATCAACAGCTTATTCATGTTGAGTGTGACAGAAGTTGGCCTTCAGTTAAGGGAGATAGGCCTTGAAATAACAGTTTTAAAAACTCACATTTTTTCATAAAAATACCCAGCAACTCTAGGGCACGTGTTCAAAACACAAAGGGGCAGTAAAACGAAGATGTAAAATAAAAGTATAAAAACGTACCAGCAAGAGAAGTAACCTCTTAAAATGAAATAAAATCAATATCTGGTGTGACCACCCTTCCCCTATAAAACTAAATCAATTCTCTTAGAGGCACTGCCCCGCAGTTTTATGGGAAAATTCGTTGTCGCACTCAATCCTGTCTCAGCAGGTAAACCAAGGCAAACTGAGTGATTTTGGGATTAGGACAATAACCATCTGCAACCTGCAACAAAGACTTCACAGTAATATTTTTTTGACAGTATTTGGTAATCTAAATCTTTTGTAAACCTCACAACAATTGGAAAAAGAAAACATTAGAGACCGAATTCAGATGGAAGGAATCGAGGATGTCTGAGCCTTTTTCATGCAACTGTACATTAACTGAGAGCGATATGACACTAATAAATGATCAGATAAATTCTTTCAGAGTGCTCGATAAGTTATCAATTAGCTGGATTGCAGCTGTATTGCTTGCAAACATGCAAGGGTCATTCCATATGAACTCAACCAAAGTTCAAGAATCTTCCACGGTCAGACTCAGATTTGGCTCAAATTTATTTTTGGAATACCTCTATATTCATAATGAACACATGCAAACTTTTAGGGTCCTACTCACAGGTGTTTCCAAGATATGGCCCCCCAAAAATCAAGGGCCTTGCCCAAGTGAATCACAAACGTTAATTTATAGGGATTTTGGAGGCCAATATTTTTTAAACAAATCATAGGTATGGGCTGAAAATTACTACCCATGGTAAATTGGGTCCATGCTTTCAAAATCTCTTGTCAAAATTTATCTATCTCTTTTCATTTTCAAGATATTGGCCTCTCAAATATGAAACTTTTTATGGGTGAAAATCAAAAATTCAGTTTTCAAGGGCCTCCTGTAAAGCCAGGATCTTTTCCAGAGGCTAAATTGTGCTGGATTCCTTCAATTTGAGGACAGGTCTGTCTATACAAGGAAGACTGACTGCATCCAGGGCATAATAGTGGAGTTAGGAGACCCTGAAAAGGGTCCCAGCTGAAAAAGTCACCTTTTTGCCAACTTTGGATTGGCAAGTTCACCATGTGGGCAGTTACTCATGGTAATGAAACTTGTTCTACATAAATTTATATATCTTGGCTTTATTTGTTCAAAATTACAGCTTGTTTTCCTATCTCCTTCACTATTTAATCATGTTATCAACTAGATAACTTGGTCGCCACAGGGACCGAGGCGTGTATCTCCCCGATCCCCAAATTTCGGACAAAATGGTCGCCGGCAGCCACGTTGGACTTCCAAAATTGCCAAAAATCGGTCTTGAGCATTGTAAAATAAATATCTTCGCCTGTGCAAAATTAGAAAAACTTCCTGTAATAATTGTCGCTTCCAGAGCCCGGAACAGAAAATCTCTGCGGGTGTGGCGGCGACGGCCCCGGAACGAAAACATAGTATCTCCTGACTATCTTCATCAGGGAGATAAAAAATACAGGCATTTTGGGATAAAAACTCCCTATATTATCTCCTTTGTTCTTCAACTAGAAGTTTTAAATAGGCAATGCCTGCTCATAAACTCAAGTTCCACCATTTCCTAAGATAATCCGACATCTGATATGATGTTGCATTCCCTCCCTAGGATCTCTCAGGTATTGCATCATCTCTAGTTAAAACAATAGGGTAGCTAATTAATGAATTCATTGAAGCTTCAGCATGTCTTCTAATGGATGCAAAAATGGGATTTCCTTGGATCAGGAATGCGACAAACATACATACTGTCGCATTCCTCATCCAAGGAAATCCCAATAGGGGAACTGCAAGTCTCACTGCGCACACACGGAAGTGAAGTACGCGCAGTGCGTAATGGGAAGAGTTGTATGTCTCTATCATGGCTTCGGTAAATACAACCATTGCGGAACTCGATGATTCTCGGCTTATTTTGAACCCAGAAGATGTACCTAAGCGGTTTTCGCCTCTAAGCCCTTGAAGCAGCCATTGTCACAGAATTGAAGAGATTACTGTAACGTCGAAACGCAAATTTAAGTGGCAAGAAGGAGGACCTGGTACAGAGGTAAGGTAGCTACGTGGTAATAACAAAACGGAGGCAGCCTTGTTATTGATGACACACCGGGTTGCTAGGACATGCTCAGCATATGCATTTGCGATATTGAACATCCCCCAAATACATTTGTGTACACTGTTAAAATCGTTATGGCAAATAAAAAGCCGAGACACGTAGAGGTTGGATATGGAGCTCTTTTCGCTCAGATCCTTGGGGATATAACTCGAACATTATTATTTTACATAATTTGGATCTATTGAGTTATTTATCGATTCGCGTCAGCACATTTTCCCTTTCCCCTCCCCAGTCATTGTCACGGTTGATATTCCCGATCAGTCAGCACATATTCAGGCGGACGTAAAAGGGTATTTCATTCTTTGTAAAACGATGTATGGTTTACCCAGTCAGTGTTTTCTTATACGATGTGAAGTTTTGAAAAAGCCCTTGCGATGACGGTGGGAAAAAAGCTCGAGAGCGGCTGTCGTATTATCCATTCATGAAGTTATATCCTCGAAAAATGCTTTCTATAGGTAGTTTCACATAGAACGCACATAATTTCATAAAATTGAAGCGCCAAAAGTCGTATATGCACTGTCAGCGATTGCCCTGCACCGCTACTGTCAACTCATTGTGTTCGCATGGATAGCAGCACTGACATTGTAAAACAACGCTTTTACTTACTGTGAATCGGCGACATATGAGGCTGTTGTTGGGCATTCTTCTCTCAGGATTTTTCGCCTTGGTAGTTTTTAAGAACTGGGTTTGACTGGAAAAATCGTCGATGTGTTTACCATACGTTTTCCTCCAGGCTCAAAACGGCTGCAGCAGACTCGAAGTGCTGAAGTGGGCTTGAACTTGCTGAATTCTGTTATTTCTAGCCCGACCGGAATTGTTTATCCACTTACTTCTAAGCTTAGCGTCTTTGGGGAAAAACGTAGAACCTGAAATGTCGATCCCTGACCTGACGGTTGTAGCATCCAAGCTCGCAACAAGTAATGACCGAGGCTTTCTTTCGTATTGAAGCGTAATCAGTCAGTCACTTGCTGACAAACAGTTCCTATAATGCATTGCGCGCATAAAAATCCAATATGGCTGCTTTGCAGTTCCCCTATTTTGCACCTGTCAGAAGCCATGCTGAGGCTTCAATGAATTTGTAAATTACCTACGCTTTTGCATCATCTCTGATTAAAACAATACAGATGGAAGATGATGCAGTACCTGGGAGATCCTAGGGAGGGAATGCAACATCATGTCAGATTATTTTAGGAAATGAAGTAAATTGAGCTTATAAGTAGGCACTGTCTATTTAAAACTTATAGTTGCAGAACAAAGGGGACAATAATGGGTGTTTTCACCCCAAAATACCATTACTTGATAACATGACTAAATAGTGAAAGAGATGGAAAAACAAGTTGTAATTTTGAGCAAATAAAGCCAAGATATATACATTTCTATAGAACAAGTTTCATTACCATGGGTAACTGCCCACATAGTGAACTTGCCAATCGAAAATTGGCAAAAAAAAGTTACTTTTTCAGCTAGGACCCTTTCCAGGGTCTCCTAACTCGACTATTATGCCTTGGATGCAGTCAATCTTCCCTGTACAGACAATCCTGTCCTCAAATAGAAGGAATCCAGCACAATTTAACCTCTGTAAGGAATCCTGGCCTCATAGGGGGCCCTTGAAAACGGAATTTTGGGTTTCCACCCATAAAAAGTTTCATATTTGAGAGGCCAAGATCTTTAAAATGAAAAGAGATAGATACATTTTGAGAAGAAATTCTAAAAGCATGAACCCAAATTAGCCTGGGTAGCAATTTACAGCCCATACCTATGATGTGTTCCAAAAATATTGGCCTCCAAAACCCCCAAAAATTAACATTTGCAATTAGCACAAGCATGGCCCTTGATTTTTTGGGGTAAACCCCATGAAGTAGGACCCTAAAATTTTGCAAGTATTCATGATGAATATAGAAGTACTCCCAAAATAAATCTGCGCCAAATATGAGTCGATGATCCGGGCACCTGTGGTTGATCCAAGAAAATGGATGACATGCCGTGTTCAAAATGAACGCCAGAAGAACAACTTCTGGAGGATGAATGAAATGGCATTCAGTTTATTAATAAAAAGGCTGGATGTTTATTTCTCTTTGGCTCGTAGACAAAAAAAATGCCCAAATTCAGTACTGGAGCTGGGTCCAAATTATAAACAGTCAGCATTGTTTGGGTTGAACTGAAGGTAAACATGGTCGTGAACTTCTGACGCAGGATACTGCGGTTTAAGGGCAGCGTCTGAATCTGACTCGCTGGTGATTAGAGTTTGGGGGTTTCGGGAGAATCAGATTAGAAAACACAACAACTGGAGGGTAGCCAAAAGGAGGGCATATCAAAGTCTATTTACTGTGGTACTTTTGCATTATGAACCAACATATCTCACAAACAAGGCCCCCGCTAATGCGGAGGAACCTCAGATAATATTCTTATTGTGCTCGAACAATGTGGAGGTTTTTTTCATTGTCTACAGTTTCAGCTGGTGTCTGGGTACTATTGTAATTCAGCCTCAGGGAGTCTTTGTATCACCACCGCTGTTTCTCTCCAGCCCCAGTCCTGTCCTGTCACCAGCTATAGTTTTTTGGTGCTGTTTTAAAGGGGTTTACCACAATGCTTGTGGTGTTTTTTTTGGCAGAGGATGAATGAACGGTGTGTTCAGGCCAACCGGCCCACGCTCAGCCGCAAACCTGGAATGTTCCGGGCCGGTTTGTACTTCCCAGGTTCCCGAACGTGTCCTCCATCCTCCTGTATCCCCTGTCCGAGGTTTGAGGCACTGCAGGATTTCCCAACGCCAATCTGGGTGTCGCCATCTGCTCCACGTGCCGGGTTAACACGCTCTTCCCTCGGGCGTCGACTTCCGCGATTTTTTCACATGGCGGAAAAACTGTAAATTGGATAGAATAACAGCTCAACGTGGAGAGCCGCGCGAATGGCGGAGGTTTTCAAACACTGCGGCATCTCACTAGCCCGCAAGTGCAAGAACGTGCGGCTGATATTTTTGCACTTCCTGCGACACGAACATTTTAAAAAAGCGCAACAAAACGACAACTTTTTAATTCTAGCGATCGGCCTCATCCGCGCATCTGTTGCACACAAAGGGGGCTGCTGAGACCTCATTTGACGCTAGCTCTTCGAGCGCGACTCACGCCTCCGTTTTCGAAAACAATGAGAAAGAGCTTGACAGGCCTGTTATCCCATCAATGGAAACTTCACCGTCGAAAAATAGAACCGAGTACTTTCAAAGTAAGTAACAGGAAAGTCAGAGTAATCAAAAACTAGTCAGAAATTAAGTCCGTCCTCAACTAGAGAGTCATTAGGTTAACACCGCGAGACTGCGAGTGTCACACACAGGTACTCCACATAAATATTTATCACACAGCAAAGTCGTCTGGCTGAAGCTCTTTCAGAGGGCACTCAACACGCCCCGACAGCTCTCTGGCTCAGACAGAGCCTCCTTCTAGAATGATCTCCTCTCCACAGGTGGTAACATGATGGGCCAGTAATACAAGACCATGATTTCCCATTATACCACTTACAAGGGAAAGGGTGCTTCTGCTTGAGACAGGACTTTGACGCGCCAGCGAAATGCCAAGCACATGCTCAAATTATAGCCCTGTTCCTCTCCTGCATGAGCACTACGAAGGTATATTCCATAAATGCGTAGTCGTACAAGGTTTATGAAATAGCCAGAAAGATAATACATGAATAAAATGTCACTCTTTTAAGATAAACTGACCTTTGGTGTACACACTTACATGGTACGCTGAAACTATGCGCCCTTTACATTCTGCCTCTACGGACCACTTTCTGTTCAAGGCACCATTAAGGGTTACCAACCTGAACACAATTCACTGTAGTGTCATCGGGTCATCGCTGTCCACACTCAGTTTAACAACACTCCAATAACTATTGAAATATTTCACCTTTATTGGCAGGATTTCAGAAAAAAAAAAAAAAAGAAAAACATTTACATTGATAAATTGTGGATTTAACAATAAAATCTGAACACAAAAAGCATAGCCTTAACAAGTTTTTTTTTCCCCCCTCAATGAATATCATACACTGGCCAGCAAGTTCTTCTTTTTTTCGCCATGTTTGCAACAGGATACATCTCGTCGTTAGCAGGACTTCCATCTCGGCCTAATGAGGCAGAGAGGTGCTAATGCAACATTATTTCTCAAAATGCCAGGTGTTGCTGAACACATAATTCATGGCACTGTACTTGTAATGCATAATTAAACAATTACAGTCATAGAAACTGAATACAGGAGGCTTTCAAAAACAAAAAAAAAAAAACCCTTTTAATTCAGAAAGGCAATGACACACTCTCATACGCGTCATTTATACTAAAGAGACTGACATTTCGCCTTCTTTACTGTCTGTATTTGGATTGACAGAGATGGCAACACGTCCCCTGAAATGACAAGACGATGACAAAACAGACTCTGACACCATGTACAATACCTGATGGCTAAATATCATACTTAATGCTGCTGCGTGCAAAGGAGATGCAGCATTTTCGCGCGCGGGCTACATCTCGCGGGGAAGAACGAGGACCTCGCCACCGTCGTGCAGCGAGCGCGCTGTCGTCTCCGTCATCAAGAGAGGGAGTCCAATTGCGACTGAATCGTCTCTAGCTGCAAGACAAAGAGCGGGTCGGTAATTCGAAATGTCAAAAGCCTCAGCCTTTCAGAAGGTGGTCATGTGACGCGCGGAGAGCCAGAACTGACCTTGTTGTAGAACTCCAGCAGCTCCTGATGGTTGAACTCAACAAAAAGCTTCTCTGAGTCCTGATGGAGAAAGCAGGCGCACAGTGAGAATTACAGGGCCCCATAACACTGCCACCACTTTCTGTAAAAGCCCGCCATCAATAATTGGTGTGTTTTCATCCAGGCAAAGAGTCCATTTTCCTTCCTCTATCCGTGAAGGAACTGCAGGCTTTTCATCTTTCTGGAAAAATGCACTCTATTACAAACAATTTTCACCATTCCAGACACTTGGAGCAATGGTGAATGAAGCAGGAATATTGGGGACGTATTGCATTGACATAAACCAAATCCAGCCAATAACAAGTAAACTGAAAAGCACAGTTTCAAACAGCATGCACAAAGAAACATTATCTTTGGTCCACAGTATTCTGGCATGGGCACCCTTTATTAATATCCAACCTTCAAAGCAAAGTTTTTTTTTTCCTCCACTGTAATAGTAGGTCATTTAAATACCACATTTTCATAAGCGCCCAGCATACATGCAATTTAACAGCGGCATTTGAAGTCTTTAGCGAGAATGTTTCTCGCCAAAGCAAACGGTCAGCGCTTTGGGGCAGGAGCCACAGCGGGGGAAGGGCACGTCAGAGCAGATTACTGACAGGGAAATTAATGAGAGCCTACATTACCATCCATAATTAAGAGTTAAAGGAGCTACAATGTTATCTTTAGCACAAACTCACTCGACAAGTGTGAATGTGAAATACAGGGCAGCGTTGGGTTGGTAGAGAGCAACAGCTTCAATGTTTACTCCGCGTGAAACAACAACAAAAATATATGGCAACAGTGCTCTGTATGCAAATGAAGAGCAAACTACTGTCAAGCCATTATCTGCTCCGACAACACACTGGCCGACCGTACCTCCACCTTGTTATCTATTCCACTGAGCCGTGTAAATACCGAATATTCATTTTAAGACCACCGATATGAGGGCAAATCACTCACTGCTCACCCGGTGCATTGCGTCATTGGTCCTCATAAAACCCATACGAGATATAAAAAAAGAAAAAAAAATCATAAATAAATAAAAATATAGATAGAAGATAGAAGGGAAGAGAAGCATAAAACTGCTGTTTATTTAAGCGGGGCATGAAGAAACGGTACATGGAGTGAACAGCTGGTGCAAAGAAAAACAAAAACAAAGACAGCCCGCACGAAGACGCGGGAGAAAATAAATGGCCGAGACGCTTTCGATTCCAAACTTGCATCGGTGAAACGAAGCATTCACTCCAGAATTGGCATGAAATTGGTTCCAGGGGCAGCAACTCTTGATCTCACAGTTTTTAATTATGTAAGCGAAGAATGGCTCATACAATGGGGTCTCGCCGACACTGACGTGACCTTTGTATGAATTTTCCATAATGATATCGCAGCTGCTCGTGCAAATGTCAATGTGACTAATCACACATTTGAGCCAGGCAGGTAGTTTGAATAACACGCCGAGCATTAACGGTTTCTATAGTCCGAGACTCTTTCTTAGAAATAAAGTTATGAAACTGTTAACGCATCATTGTTTGTAAAACAAGTCAGGCGTAAAGACAGTCTGGCCAATCAGAGGCACTAAGCGTTCATTTACTTATCTGGGATAAAAGAAAACCTGGGCTAGATTTGGATTCAAGGTCAATATTTAAGGATCCCTGATCTATATTTCCAATAGCACTTCAAGCACTAGGAGGTTGAATGAATTATAGGTTTTTCTTTAACCCTTAAATGCCCAACTATAGTAAAAGTTGAAAGAAAAATCTATGTATTCTGTTAATATGTCCTGGGGAGGTGTTAATAACAACCCAATAGCAATTTTTAATTTTTGGTGACCTTTGACCTCATTTTAGTTTTGTGACATATATGTCACTCTAAGTTTCTAGGATATAAAGATAACTTTTGTCCATCATTGTTTTGGTAGTTGACATATGGCTGAAGTATTAGGCATAGCTTACTTTTCATTAGCTTACCTGTTTTTCTACTGTATCCAGTGATGAATGGGTGCTGATCTATCGTGTGGATTCCACCATGGGGGCAGCCATATTGGAAAGGTTAGCTGGTGCAGCCAGTGTATTGTCAGTTCCACTTTTATGCATCAGATGGCAGCACTGATGGTCTAAATATGTCACTATGGGCATTAGGTTGCAAAATTTATGTGGGGTCAGTGGTTTTGACAACCCCCAAAATCGTGTGACAAATTTGTTACAGGGGGGCATTTAAGGG
Source organism: Gymnothorax javanicus (assembly GCA_029692085.1). Taxonomy (NCBI): domain Eukaryota; kingdom Metazoa; phylum Chordata; class Actinopteri; order Anguilliformes; family Muraenidae; genus Gymnothorax; species Gymnothorax javanicus. The sequence goes on from CM056194.1 coordinate 8,359,693, forward strand.
TTAATTAAAAAAAAAAAAAAGTTTGATATCTTATTGTGTGTTAACCCTTTGAGTGCCGAATACATTTTCAAGGAATTAAAAATATAGTTATCCTGAGCTGTTGAAAACCTATCATGTGGCAACTTGTTTAAAAGAGCTCCCCTGCGGGAGCTCTTTTAAACAAGTTGCCACATGATAGGTTTTCGACAGCATCTGACTTTGATATCTTACAACGGCGCTGAAAGGGTTAAAGTATGGGCTACTGACCTCTTTTCCCAGCAGCCAGGGCAGTCTAGCTGTTTAAAAGGTGGATGATAGAGGCTGGCTGTGTCTTACAGTGTCTGGCTATGACAACGCCGGTGTGAAAGGTATACATTTATATAACTGGAGTTAGAGGGAGAAAATGATCCACAGACAGCATAAGGTAAAGGTGGCATGTACAGCTGGAGAGGAACGGATGCAGGGTGGACGGGTTGGATTACGAAAGTGAAAAGCATAGAGAGACGAAATATTAAGACAACGTTTCTAAAATCGAGCAGCGTCCTTAGCCAGCAATGTCCTATTTATGCCATTTAGGTAGGTTATTTCATTGTGCAAATATGCAAGGACCGGCAGACCAAGAGAGAAATCAATGGAACTACCCCACACACACATGCACGGACGCACACACACAAGAACATAATGAACCACAGATAAAAATTAGGAGTGCTGTTGAGAATAGACTAAAATAACCATGAAGGACCCAATCTTGATGCACCATAATTACATCTTCAGGCAAATTGCTCTTTACTAATGATCTCATCATTCAGTTGTTGTTGTTTTTTTTTTAAAATTAGGTGTAATTAAAGTAAGGTTCAATATTACAACGAAAGTTCTCAAACTATGCAGAATAATACTGCCAAAAAAAAGTATCGATGATTTAAGATTCTTTGTTAAATATTGACCATCAGCCAGTACACAGGTTTGGCAAGTCAAGTCAAATAACACCTACAGATTCTGTATGAATGATTTATCTTTAGCCAATCGCATCATTTGTCACACCACATACCATTTCTAAGGTAAATAAAGATCTTTCTACAGCAGTTCCAAAGTGGGATTATACAACACTATTTTCCAGTTGCCATGGAAATCTCACATGATTTTTCCCATTGCCCAGAGAGCACAATTTTGAGGAGGAACTGAAGAGAGAAATTAATTGAGCATGTTGGGCGAACCAACGTCACATTTAATTTAATTTCTCATGAATCTATTTCTACAGCCAGCCTGGGCAAATGTAGCCAAGATTTTAAAAACTGCTTGTAGTATTTGTATATTTGTGTCATTTTATCTCTGACAACGATGAAAGTAACAACTCCCAGCGAGTAGGGAGATATTGATCCGATATATTTATTGAAACAATCTTAAGAATTGCAAAAAGAATTTATCTTAGCTTTTCAACGAAAGAGCCTTTGTTGGTTGAAGGTCTGATGAAATTCTTAATACATTGTAGCTCACTACATTTCTCAAGGACCAAGTCCATTAACCAGCTCAAAGAAATGTTGGTTCAGCTCATCACAGCCAATTTAAAAGAAAGCAAATATGAAACAGTAGTTTAAGAAAAACAAGACAATAAATTAAGGCCAACCCCATTCATTTAGACAGAAAATGTAATGAGCACTAACATATATATAGGCCTATACAGAATTAATTAACCCATTTAGGCCTGAGGCCTATTCAGAAAACGCCTATGAAAACCTATGGGCGATTTTGAAAAGAACCCCTAAAACCTGAGGTTTTCTGGAAAACAGCACCCAGGTGTCAACGTCTAGTAAAAAGCTGATATCTCAGCCTCTGTAGCAGATAGAAACAAAATTCAAAAAGTGTTTGAGAGCTTACACCTTTGGCTTTCATAAGAACTGTGTTTTTTATTTGTGCAAATCTTCATCACAGTATTTAAAACACTGAACAAACTATAACAAACTATAAAATATAATAAAACCAATAAAATAAATAACAAATCTCTATCTACATAACATGCACAACTCAAATGGAATAAAGAGGCCTAATAAATAAAAGTATAAGCTCTGCACTAGAGAATAACAAACATTTTTTCTTTCTCTGGAACAGGTGGCAGGCATGATAAAGTGTCCGTTCAAATAAAATAAAAATAAACATAAAAATATAAAAAATAAAGTGTCTTGAAGTGTTACTGTGGCACCTGCCCTAGTATAAAGTGCCTGTAAAAGAACAGCTATGAGCCCCGAAATGGTCGGAAAAGTAATGAAAACTACAAAATGACGTATCCGCTTTCCCGGCCTGAAGCGTAGAAATGCGTAACAGCATCCCCGGTTTTAAAGGTTAAGATGCGCACATGCTGTCCCGGTTTAAATGGGTTAATGCAATGTTCCAGACATATAAAATTAATTGAAACACATAGTAATTTAATGTGCAACAACAGATTTATACGGTTGCCCTCAACCATACTCTTATTAGGAAGTACATCAAATAATTTGGTCTCAATAATGAGCATTTTCCAATGCGACTTAAGATGGAAGCAGAATGACAAGAGAACATATTCAGCCAAGTCCGACTGACTGAGGCTCTTTTTGAAGTTTTAAGCTTTTCTTTGATGGGTCTATCAAACGCAACAGGCTTCAAATGCCGTCAGTGGAATATAAAGCTGCAATGAGCCTGCATTTGCTCTCCATTGGGATTAACGAGGTGACTCATATGGAACTCCGCAGTAAACCTCCTCGGTGGTACAGCTGAGACACAACCACATGCATATTCCAGCAGACCTTGGCCTTCGTATGGTATGTTTTTTAACGAGACAGTGTCAAACAAGAGATGTCATAATCTGAAGAGCTTGCAGAGGAAAAAAAAAAAAACAATAATGAGAGTAGGAGAATCTGTGTCAGGAGGTAAGGGTTGAACCTCTCCTCATTTTCCGACACAAGGGGCTACGTGAAAACTGACACATCTGGGCTGAAAATGATGGCTATGTGGCAGAGCCGACCAGAAACAACCCTTAGGCAAGGCGGGGAACACCGAAGCACAGGGAATTACTGAACGCATGTCGCTCTCAACCGAACCCAGGAGAGACTGGGGATGCCATAAGACTGAGGATGCCGTCATCGCGTTCGTTGGACAAAGAGCGAAAACGCATTACCCCCAGGTTTCGGAGGACGGCAACTCCGAGCAGACGGCGAGCCAAAGAAGAAGGTTTATTTATGAGATTTAAATTAAACATCAGGCATTAATGTCATTTTATCCGCCGATGTTGCGGTAGTGTGTTTTTATGTCCTTTCAGTCGGCGCTGATGAAGGGAGAGAGACATAAAAAAGCACTTCTCATGAATTATTCGCCAGGTGCAGAAACTTATGGATTCCATGGGTCTCGTTAAATGAAGAATTTGACGTCTGTCATTCCACTGCAGCAAGTTTTCCTCAGGTAAGATGAGGGCCCTTGTCATGGTTCAGTCTGACTGTCCCGAGGAGCAGACATTAGCCTCTATGGACCTGCTCAACTGATGCATTTAGTTACAGTGTCCCAGCAATAAGGTGTTGACACGATATATGTATTGAACATTCACGAGTAAGCAGTGCCCGTAAACTATTTACAATATGGACGTTTTAAATTCCACCACTGTTGCCCAGGAACTGTGCGAAATAAGCTCCTCAACCAAACCTAATCTGCAAAAAGCCCGACATATTTGCCAATAGCATCCATCCGGCAGTCAATAAAAATGATCTTTTGCTACAAAAAATTGGTTTCCATCATAGCAGCAAGCTGAAGCCACAATAGCTCAAAGGTTTGGCAAATTATTAGTGGAAAAAAAAATCAGCTTTCTGAAGCAAAAAACAACATGTTATTGATATTACAAAATTTAATTGTCCATCATAGCCATCAGATATTAAAAACACATATTACCTAACCATTGATTTATGCATAGATTGATCGATATTCTTTATTGTTTAAAGATGCTTTCAGCATTTCTTCAGGCATCTCATGTAAACATACAATTCATTCATACCAAAAGGAAATTTAGAGTCTCAAGTTAGCCTAACATGCATATCTTTTGAAGGTGGGAGGAAACTGGACTTCTCAAGGGAAACCTACGCAAACACAAAAGGAACATGCAAACTCAACACAGAAAGGCCCCAGGCCGGATTGAAACCCGCAAACTTCTTGTTGTGGTGCCGCGCCACCACGCCGCCCCCATTTACACGTAGATTTGTCCCACACAGGATTCAGTGTTCAGTTATCTGAGCCCCAAACAATCTCTCCTGGAAATCAGTCATATTAGTACTTGCTGACTCTGTAGTGTGTAAAGCACAGCTGTACTTCATGCCCACATGAAAGTTTCCTGGTAATTATCTGTTGATTGACGAGTGTTTTATCCGAGAGGACAGCATGAACTCCTCCATGATATCTGACAGAAATTGATTGGGCCTCCAGAAAAAAGTTTATAAACCCTTGCATAACAGGAAGTCAGGTCGTCTCTTCTCAACTTTGAGCATTTGAATTACTCAAGTGCATTGAAAAAAAAAAAAAAAACGCTACCATATGCAACCCAGGAGCGTTCACGTTACTTTTACGTTGGAAAAGCAAAACAGACATGAGTCGGAACGGGACAAGACAGGAGAGCTCCCTGAGCTTGTCAGCATGGATTCTTCAGTGGAGGAAGTCTATCAAGGGGCGTCTTTCTCCTTGAGGTTTCAGTAGGCATATTGTTGTTTGAAATATTTCAGACACTTAGCCAGCTACTTTGAGTTTTTCCTGTTTACCACTGTTGACATGATTATCATACTGTTGTAAATAGTGAGTCACATTTGTTATTATTACTAACCCTTAGCCTCTGGTAATAATACTGCATGTGGTGGCGTTTTGCTCAATGTGGTGACCAGTTTTAGAATTTATACCGCATTCAACAAAATGGAATGTCTCAGTTTGTGCTATGCTATCACGCAACGCAGACAGCTCAAGGACTTCAGTATACCTGCTATTAAGATCGACCAATTTATGCTCAATGTAGGCTAGCATATTGCCTGCTTTTTCCTGATGGCGGAATATGTTTTTTGGATATATAACATATATTTCAGGTATTGCTGTCAATGAGTTATACTTGCTCCCTATAGAGCATGGAACATGTTTGCACTACATTACTGTGCCCTTATATGCTACGTAAATACTAGCAGGTCAGCTGCATGGGTCCAAAACCAGATGGAACCAAGAACTATGTAAATTTCAAACATCTAAAGCAATGGGAGACATGGTAGTGCAGTGGTTAAGTGTACTTGACTTGGGGTCGAAAGGTCCAAAGTTCGAGTCCTGCCCACCACCTTTGCTGGGTGTTCTTGGGCAAAAACACTTCACTCGCACAGTCCCTCACTCCACCCAGGTGTATTATCGGGTACCAGCAAATTCTCAGGGAAACCTGACTAGCATCCCATCCAGGGGGGAGTAGCAATACTCCTACTCGCTTCATGCTATAGAAACCGGAGTCAAGCACCAGGGCTGATGAGCCACTTGGCTTGGAACAGACTTACTCTCTCTCTATATATATATTTTTTCCAGTTTAGACAGTCATAAATCGCATGATTTTCTATGATCTTTTCTAAATAAAGAACCTCAGGGAAATGCATTCGATTCACGCATTGCTCCAATTATCTACAGCCCGGTGTTTTTGCAGCACCTATCATTTCAAAGCGAGTCATGGCGTTCGATTTCTGTGCTCTCCAGTGATGCAAAGACTGGAAAATTGGAGCGGTAAAAGTAACTTTTTGGGCCATTTTCACACCATTGATTAAAATGGGGGGGGACTCACTGCTAATTAGCCGGTCAAAGTTAGTTTGAAAACACAAAAAAAACCATTTATTCTACGGCATAAACAGAAAACGGAGCAATGCAGGCTGGCTTGGCAGTAGCCTATGGGGTTACGGTGCTTCACTGAGGAGCAGAGGGTAATGTAATGAATGTAATGTGTCGTGCGAAAAATTCGTTTCGCGTCCGGTGTGAAAGCAGCTTAACAGTTCAAGTCCCAGAGTAGCCACAACATAACAGAATGAGCTGTAGGAACCCCAGAGCAAGACCCTTAATGCTTCATTACTTCAGGAAAGACTGGCTGTGACTAAATCGCCCATGATTAAAATATCAGCTAAATAACTAATCTGATTCAATCATAAATTACAGATTATTTCAATTCATAGTAATCAACCCTATCCTGCGAGATTTTCCATTCTGTAAATTATCACCACAGTTCTAACATTGATTACCTCATTCAACAGCTGGAGGAGGGCTATGAAAGACAGCAGATTTTCCAGGCCAATCAGAACAATTCTAAACGGCTTAATTCGTCCTGGGCAATAAATTACACAATACACACACGATATCAACAAAAATGGGCATACAGTCTGTAAATGAAGCAGCTAACTCCAGTCTCAACTCATGTACAATGCAAAGGAACATGAAAACCCGGCTTATTCTCGCAGCTTCAACCTTGACGCAGGCAAATTTTACAAGTTTACCTGCTCTGGGCCAGTCATAATGCTGCCCACACTGCAGAAGGGGGCCTGCGTTTTTTTGTCAGCAACATTTCTGCCTGGCCCAAATGGGTTTTAATGAACAAAATATTAAACTTTTACAAATTGTTTGACACAATGTATGTCTCATACCTCGAATTATCAAAATGCATTTCAATAAAAAAAGAAAAATGAGAACATTTGAATGTATTATCTCGGAGTTGTTTGACTCACAAGGCTTTAAATACCATTAATGTAAAGGACTGAAAGCAACTAAAAATGATCCAAAAGCCGAACAACATAGTTTTTTGCGCATTATTCGCCCAATACTGTCGCCATGGCAACCAAAATCGACAGTCGTCATAAGTGAAGTGTGACACCTGTCCATACCAAATATGAAAGTAATCAGTGAAAAATTATAGCCTATAGAATGTCCACAACGAAGTGTCTACGGACGCAGATGCGGCAGCGGCGGCGGAGACGACATGTGTGAATCCATAGTAGCCGCCCGACATTGTCCGGGGGCCATAAAAAGTTTTCAGTAGAAGTGCTTTTGATGTTGCTCTCATAATATTGTTACTGTGATCCCTGACGCTTCCAAAAGATTCGGTTTCATTCGTTAAAAAAAGGCCAGCACGAACAGTTACGTATACATAATCTAACGCACTTATGAAAAATTATTTTGGAGATTTATTTCCAGACTCCCCGTCGTGAATCTGAACCAGCCAGGTGCTTTGAGTCCCTGGACAGCGCATTTAGCAGGCGATCAACACCCACATCTTCCTCAACTTTTTCCTCTTATCTTGGAAGCCGAGCTCTCGCCCTGACTGCGATGCTGTGCCATCTCAGAGGAAGGGACAGCATTTGGAGCATAGAAAGGGAACCATGCCACCTGAGTCGCGTTCCCATCAGAAGTGCATCTTCCACCTTCCAGTGGTGCGCTGCAGGATGCTCTGAGCCACGCGCTATGCCTCACTGAAGTGCTTAGAACTAAAATGGCCGAACAGCAAGCCGTTATTTGCCTCCCTCTCATATTGAATGATTTGCAATTCCAAAGCAATACCCCACCAGCTGAATTATGCTTATTACGTTTGGTGTCGGCCTTTGCGAGACATTACGTCCCTGAAGTGCCAATTTATTTTTCAGCGCAATTGACAGCTGCGTTAAATAGATCTTAGAAGCGAGCACACGCTCCCAATTTAAGTGCTGTTTCGGGAAACTTGTGAAGACAGAAAAAAAATCACAAACGCCAAGATCAATTGTCAAGGAAATGCACCCACGTTGATTTTCAACAGGTATTGAGCTGAGAAGAGGTGAGTTAAATTACGAGTCGGTGTGAAAACCTTGAAAACCAGCAGGATCGCACACCTTCAGTAACGAGGTCAGGCAGCGCGCCTCCAGGTATTGTACGAGGTTATCTTTGTTAGGCTCGAAAAAAACCCCTCACGACAGAAGCCTCTGGGAAAAGGGTTCGTTATCACTGCTTTAAATCACACTGCAATGTTCATATTGAAGCATCATTTATTTTTAGCATTTTAATCCATGCAAGTCAAGTACAGATATTGTAATATCCATCTTCTGAGGCTAAAAAAAAAAAAAAAAAAATCAGTGTCCTGGTTTAGAGGCTGCCTCGTCTTTCACTGATAGCGCCAGCCAGTGATGTATTAGAACTTGGCCAACCACGATGATTAATAGCGGAGATTAAGGGAGATAAATCTGGCCGGTCTCTTGCTGAAATGGGAGAGTGGCGGCGACGCCCCGCTAGTTCTACAGAGCTCATTGGTGCTAATGGCTACTGGGACCCATTAGACCAAGAACAATACAACAATAGAACATTCCAGAGGGGCCTCGTTGACAAAATTGAAACCAAAGGTATCATGCCCTGTCATAATTCAGCCAAAGGAGATCCAGGACTGTATTCCCACAATGACTTCCCCAAAATTACAATCACTGTCCAATTCAGCTCCTCATTCCTTGAGCCCTTCACCTTGAGTACTTTCATCGCACTTCATTTAGCGCGGTCATTCAGTAATAAATCCTTCAGTCAGGGAGTGTTCTTTCTTTTTAGAGAGCAGTGTGCTGGTGTTACTATGTACCAGTTTCAAGTCTTAGTTCCCCCCCATGAATCTGATGTAAATGATGTAGCATCTTGAAACTTACAGTGCTGTGACAAAGTATTTGCCCCAAACTGAAACGGAGTTATGAGGACACAGCGAAGTGATCGGAGCATCACTCACAAACCATCGCGGTTCCACAACATTTATCAAAAATTTCCACTAAGAAGTTTGCACTGTTGCAGCACTGGGGATGAGAAATGACAAGCTTCCCTTCCTTTCTCTGGTGAAATTAAATTTAACAGTAAAAGATTTTCAAACTGCCTTGATTCCCCTCCAATGCTTCCTTTCCTGAAATGCCAGTTGGGTACTCAGTAAATGATACAGACTCGAGTTTTCTTTTTAATTTTTAATTTTAACCTGCTATCCCATATGTACACACAGGGACCACATGAATATTCAATTAAATGGACCATATACTTCTAAAATAACATGATCGATTTCCACCTGAATTTAATCTTGCCTAACGGCACAGAGGAGGCAAATTACTTTTCTTTCAGGAGCAAGTTTCTCAAAAGTACACAGCAAGGTGCAATACAGTTCCTCTGTGTGAAATAAGCAGCATTTGCTGACATAAAAAAAGGGACGAATCAAATCAATGGTAAAGGTCACAACGTAGGTGAACGACCTCACAAAAACTTTCTCCAGGGTTTTAAGGCCCAAAGAAGCACTTGCAAAGGGAGGAAAGCTTGTCAATGTAGTCGGCGGGCTGTAGAAAGCAGTCTCCCTGTGTGCAGAGAGATTTGTGCGGCCTTCGCCATCTCAACCTACAGCACTACCTTCGCTATCTGCTGCCATCGCCATCTCTCTCTCTCTCTCGCTCTCTCTCTCTTTCTGCTTTGTGATGATCCCTCCGCTGTGAAGCGAGAGTTCAGTCGAAGCGGGAACCACCAACCTCCGTCTTACCGTTCGCCAGCTTCAAGTAGCTCAGCTATTAGAAATGGTCCCCTGCAGCATGGCTACAAAGCAATGATTGTCTGAGGCGACATCGCCCTACCCGGCGCACAGATGTCGTGCCGCAGCTGGTCTCCCCGGCCTTTTGCTTTGCGTGACCGAAATGCAACCACTCTGCCGAAAAAATAGCACTTCTGCTTCACGAGAAACTGTCAGAGATCAAAATGTTTCATGGCTCTGTATCAACGGAAATGTGCATGCATGACGGAATACGAACTGCTGAGATCCAATTTAATTCTTAAAATGAACAGCCGATGCAATTACTTTTTTTTTTTAAAGCAAAGTGAAAACCGCAGGATTATAATATTTTCATAACACCACTTTATTTTAGCTCTCCAGCGCAGAAGTCATGCATCGAGACAGCAATTAGAAATCACGTAACTATGCAATCAGCATTTTCAAAGTTACATGCAATAGCAAAGCAGACTGTGGGATAATTGTAGCAGTATGAGAGTAGCTAGCAATTTAGATATAACAAAAACTCAACAGGCCTCAGCAGGAAGATTGTCATCTTTCACAGGAATTCTAAGTGCAAAGTACAATGTGAGGTAGCCATTTACCAAAATTCACCTGAAAGGACAGGAAATTTAGTGTATAAAATGGACATGCACAAAGCTTTAACTAGTCTGAAAACTAGATGCAACTTGTGAAACATTATTCGGATGAAAATTTTATGCTAAATGCAGTACGGGGGGGGTGGCCGCAAGGCTGGATTATAGACCAGGCCAGTGCCCCGGGGCCTCGGACTCCCAAGGGGCCTCCGAGCCTCAGGCCACGCATGACGTGAGGCCGAAGACTTCTGCGGGAAGTTTAATGCCATGGTCCTCAGTACACAATACATTAACTGACTTATGGCCACTTATAGCATAAGCTAACCACTGGGGGCCCCAATCGACAGTCTTGGCAATGTCAGGCCCCTGGGCCCCTTGGTGTTTACTATGTGAGGCCCCCCGGACCCCTGATGTTTAGAACTTGAGCTGACCCCTTGGGCCCCAGGTGCTTCAGCACTTACAGTGTTAGGGCCCCAAAGGCCCCACCAGTTGGATGGTTTCCATTGCGGGCGGTGGGGGAACTAAACTACGAGGCAGGGCCTTTTACCAGATCGTCCCATCCCCCCGGCCCTTCACTCGTTGTGTCTACATTACAAGTGGGACCTCGGTAGGACCCATCAAACTCTGGAGAGTGTGTGTATAGCTAGTTGGCTAAGATGCTAGCGCTTGCACTGAAAATAAATGTAAGCACTAGCATCCCAGATGACCCCATATTTGAACCAGGAGGCTGGCATTTTCCAGGAATGCTCTGAAGTGAGTAGGGTGTCCCTGCAGGCAGCAGTTTCAGGACCGCACTTTCCTGACCGCAGTTCTAGGACCCTAACCCTAACCCTAACCCTCGATAGGTGGTGCTGTCGCAGAAAACCTAAGGTCTTAGAAATGCGGTCCCAGAACTGCGGGTGGGTCTGAATCTGCAGCCTCCGGGTCTGCAGAGACATACTATAGTCTGAGGTCCCTGCCCCGAGTCAAGGACTTAAATCGTACCCGGAAAAAAGTCCCGAGACCACTGCTACAGGGCCTTTCCTGCTAGTGTGTACATGCAAAACGACCCAGTTCCTGTTAAAAAGGCTCCAGAACTACAAGTGTTAGGGCCCTGAGGGCCCCTTGGTATCTAAAGAGTGAACTGACCACTAGGAGCCCTAGGGAGCCTCTGGGCACCTAGCGTGTGAGGGACGGATGTTAAAACATGCAAGCCATTCACTGTAGTGGCCGTTTTTTCCCCTTTAACACCCTGCACTATCTTCCGCACTGCGAAATGGCAGGCAAATTTCACCCAATGTAATTTCACTTTGGGAGAATCTTATTTCGGTGAGAACTAGCTTAGCTACAGGTATGTTTTTCCAGCTGCAATATGGTTCAGCACACTGCCATTTCCCCCAGTCCTCATTTTAAAATGGAGAGGGCTGGACTGGTCATCTGGCATGTACCGCCCGGCGGGCTGATAGATTTTAATGTAATTTGGGGTGTATCTCTGGACAGTGCTTGGCCTACAATGCCTGGGCTAATTTTTTTTTTTTTTTTGTCTCAGTCCAGCCCTCACTAGGGGGTAGGGTGGGCCACGAGACCAGAGTGGAGGGGGCGTGGGGGCCGTCAACAGACGTGCCCCGGGGCCTCGCGGGACCTTGATCCGGCCCTGGGTGGCCAAAATATCACAGGCACTCAAAAAAAAGTCTTTAACACCCCTAAACCACAATTGAATCATAAGTATCGCAAAATAATAATTATTTCATTTTTAATTATTTATTCAAGTAATTCCTATTCATTTGAATCAGGGACATAGGTCTCCTATAGAGGTCAAACCATTTCGAACTTTGATATGCAAGTCTCCATAACAAGATGAGGATACGAACAAGTTCTCAAGGGGCCTAACAGCTGGTCACAAAAATGGTAAAATTTTTCAAGTTGGCAAGGGAAACGGCATCAAAACAGTGCTATGACAACAAATGCATAATAAATTTTTTTAAAAATGGGAACATCAAAAATGAGCAGCTCTGACGGGGAGAAAATGGACGATAAGTGGGGTGGTTGCTTGTGACCAAAATCTAAGGCCCCAAGAGTCACCACAGAGTTGAATAAATACACCCCTGCAACAGGACCCAGTCTCAACAAAAACAGAACTTTCATGATTTTCAAATACCCCATTTATGACAGTGTTACCGATGACCAACCCTTGTAAATAGAAAGCAATAAAGTAAAAACTGACCTGTGTTATTGAAATATTATTATTGGCAGCGCATCAGATATTCCTGGTTAAGATACTGTAACCATAACCATGTTTTTGCAAATGCAACATCTCAATTTTTGCTAGCATACCAAATATGTTGAAGAGGTGCAGCCCGAAAAAAATTGATTTGATATTTATAGTCCAATTAATAGTGATAAATGGTCAAATTTTCTCAAAATTGCACTCATTTTTATCAAAGAAGGCGCAAAGCGATATTCACAGGCCTTGCTAAATTGAGGTCATTTGGTTCATTTTTCTCATAAATCTAAAATGAAGATAATTAATCATTCATGCGCTTAGTTATTTAACTTGCATTATAAGACCTTATAAACTGGAATTCGTGGAACTGCATCAGGACCGGTTTACGGTTACTGACCGCATCTTCAGTGATACGGAAATGGGAAAAGGCACAGGACATAAAATTTGGCCAAATTATCCACACTTTTGTCATAAAATGCACGTTTTCACTTGCTTACGTCAACAACACGCATAAATCCTAATCCATCCTAATTAGCTGTATAAAAATGCTAATGCAAAAAATGGCTATTGACTGAGAGGTAAACGTCGCAAATATCTTGAGAAATAATGTAATAGCATGGAGTGTTTACCTTCACAACATTCAAAATGAATGGCATTTTTATTATTATGTGCTCAAAATATTTCCACGAAGAATGATACGAGTGGCAGGCAGAAATGCTTATTACACCTCTTCTTGGTTCTCTTACGACAGAGCCATGTTTGTAAACCTTTTTAAATTTCTCCGTTTTCCCCAGTGAGCCTTCGGTGACAGTCCTGATGGAATCAGGGAGCGATGACTCCTCACCCTCAGCTCCCCAAACATCCTTAATTATGAAAAAAAATCCAGGACTCCTGGGTTAACACGTTGCCATGGACACCAAGCTCTTAAAACCAGTCTTTATACTGCCAGGCTGTCTCAGTCGGTCTCAAAATCTCAGCCTCCTGTATGGCTGCTGACTGTTTTTTTTTTTTTTTTGACAGGGTGGAAAGCAAAATAATGAGATTAATTTCAACATAACTGCATTTGTCTGGGCCCTGAAATAAATATATATATTTTTTCTAACAGAATCAGCTTATTTTTTCTTCGGTGTCAATCATTTCTTAAGAGCAGTGACCAATTCGCTCATTGAATGATGACAAAAGGCTCAGAGCTTTGAAGGAAGTTCAATACAAAAGTCCACAGCAGACTGTCAGAAAAATGTGTGTGTGTGTGCGTGTGTGTGGGGTGTGTGTGTAATACGTGAGAGTGTGTGTGTGTGTGTGTGTGCGTGTGCGTGTGTGTTTCCGGTGTGTGTAAAAGAAGACAGACGGAAGACAGCAGAGAAGCACAAAAAGAGGAACATTGACAGCTGAGCTAAAGTAGAAAATAACACAACGCAGAGATAGCAGAGAGGAGAGCTCCAACGCGACTGATTAATATTGCATAGCCAATTCGTTTCAGCTTTATTGTGAAAATGTTCCATCCAACTGAAAATAATATTGCGCTAAAGCCACTTGTGATTTACACAAAATATGAGCTGTCTGGAACCCAGTCACTCGGTTAATTTCCGTCTTTTGAGTGGAGTTTAGCTGGAGAAAATGCGGGCATATATTGTGTGCGACTGTCCATGTCAGTGATTAGAAGTTTGTGTGGGAACACTTGACAGGCTTTTCCTGCTGTAAGCCAACAGGTAAATCACATTCTGGCAAGAGCTGTGCTGAGGTTTGAGGGCTGAATGAAGCGCGACTCTAAATAATAATAATCATAAAAACATGACTGCATTATTCTGGAATTACCAGTGCTCATAGAGTGCAGTCCACAAGTAATCGGACAATGGACATATCAAGGACAGCGCGTCCTACATGACTGACACTTTATGGATGTAAATACCTGGATATAAAAGCAAACAGCTTGTACTTGAACCTCATAGTCACAATTTAGAAATGCAATATGCATGGGTACAGAGCCAAACAGCAATGCAACACTGTTCAAACACTTAAAGATCGCACCATAACTCAAATTACGGGCATTTACTACACCGAGGAAGGGGTGCAACAACAGCAAAAATGATCATAAACTCATTCCCACCTTACTCTGAAGCGAATGGCGCTTACATGCTCAAGAGAATATGGAAGCTCTCAGTTTACTACATTATGCGCTACACTTTCAGATGAACAGTCTACAGTGGCTGGCTCGGAAAGGCAGATTTACACATATTTTCCTAGTTTCATGAGGCCTCGATCAAACTCCCACACAGAAATAAGTGGCCAATCGGATATCAGAGAATCAAGCGACTGATGTTACGCGCAAGCAGATTGCCCTTTTTATGTTGATCTGTCAGTGAAGCCGCGTGTTGCAACGGAGAGTTCAACAGGTCTTGGAGGCCAACGCTGTTTACGTTGCTAGTTTACGAAACCGATAATTGCAACAGAAAGGCAAGCCAAAGGTGACTGCAGTGAAAATGAAATAGATACAGAAGAAATGAGAAAAATTTCTTAAGATGGTAAACAGCTAGGCAGGTGAGCCTGGAGGATGCTATCAGCATACAAAGTCGCGAGGATCATAAGTGGCTCTCAGTTGGGAGACGACAGCTGGGGCCAATTGAGTCGCCAGGGCTCTATATGATATTAAGGGTTGCAGGCACTCTGGCTGTTTGATTTCAACATCCTGCAAATGAAAACGCATCCCAATAAAAACATACAGCGCCACAGATTTATCATGCTTCTTCCCCCTCACACCTTCAGGTGGTTCAAATAAACAGAAAACAAAACAATCATGCGGAAGCCGCTAAATATGGAGAGTCAGGATGGAAGATGACCCTCTTTCCCTTCCGCCCCTCCGCATCTCCTTCTGAGAAGTCCTGTGGGCAAAAGCAGAGTAATTCTGTTCTCTTTCCTCCCTCGCTCTATCTGCCCGGCCTGCGCCATACAGGTTTCCCTTATTCTTTTCTGGCCCTCCCACCCGACAGGTCAACTTTACAAAAAAAAAAAAAAAAAAAAAAGTTCAGAAACCTCTGAGAGGGAGGGAAACCGCGAAAACAAACACCAAATAATCAAACAAACTGCAACAAAACCAGACAAAACAGAAATTACTGAGAAGTATACTCAACAAAAAAAAAAGTTAGGACCACTGAGTTTTCTCAAGTATTTTCTCTTGTTCTGAGCTTCCCAAGATGCTGTCAAGCTGTGGTGAGAACACGCGGTGGTCACACTAGATACGGAAATGACTTCTGATATTATTTGACATTTTGATTTCATGGTCAGAACTTGGTGTGATTCTGGTCTTCCCTGTGGATGCCCTGTTTTGGCGTAATGAAGTCGTCTGATCAAATGCTTTGATGCATTTTTGTGTCTTGGATTAACATCAATGACAAAAACAACACCTGGGATTTACGTTCAGTTTGTACATTTCACTAACTTGGGTTGAAATACTGTGTTCCAACTTTTTTTGTTGAGTATATAAAAAAAATAAATACAGACCGATGTTGGCAAATGGGGCCAGTCACAGCCAGACAGACAGACTAAACAAACAAATTGGACAGACGTAAACGGGCATGGAGAGAACCCAGATCCGGAGAGGTATAAACAGAAACAGGCCGTCAGGGAGGCGACCAATCTGTCGCGGCGATTGAGCTGACATTTGTTGAAAGCTGAGGTTGAGCAAGTCCCTCAGATGGCCAAGAAGATCCAATTAAGAGCGAGGGGGAGGTAAGGAAGCGAGTGGGCCGCTCGTCTGCAGGACAAACCCCAGCCCTTGACGGCGCGGCAGATGTAAACCCGGAGACAAATAGGATGCGGTTACATCAAGTTAGTGGCTCAGAGCCCCCCCGAGAGGCTCCACTTAACCGAGTCGCGCTGTCGTCAGAGAGACAGCGCTGAGCAATGGAGCGGCTTTTCTCGAAATGGCTCCCATATCTGGGGACGGAGCCATGGGCAGACAGGGTGAGATGGAGAGGAAGGGATGAAGAAACAGACTAGCAGAGCCCCAAGGGTCGGGGTATAAAATGCAGTTTGAAAAAGTTAAAGTCCAGCCATTCTTCCAACCGTAAACCCAGCCAGCTGATTGCGTGAGTCAATCCTACCTTCTAGGGCAAGAGCTAATCAGAAAATACATGCCGAAGAAAAATACTGTAGGGAAGCAAATGAAGAACCCAACGCTAAACGTATTACAGTCACATTTTCACACACTGCAAGGTAAGGATGGGCGAATGTCTATTCGAATTACCCAAGTCAATTCTCTCAATATGGACATTTGGTGACTCAAGCACTTTTAGCACTGGGGTCCTCAATCACCAGATTTTATGGATCCATTATATATATTTTTTTTTTTTTTTCTTCCCGCCACCACCCCCCCCTCTTGGGAGGTCAGCTTTATTTTCTTTTATTTTTATTTTAATAAGTGATCCCAAAATGAAGGAAGGGTATAACAAAAAACCAAGATACGTATAGCAGTACAGGAAAGTACAGATATGGATAGACATGGACAGGACACAAAATGATTGGGAGACAGGGAGAAAAAAGAAGGAAAAAGAAAAAGAGAGAGGAAAGAGAAAGAAAGAGAGAAGAGGAAAAAAGAATGAGCAAAATTGTTAAATTAGCCAATAAGCAACAAAACTAATAAAAAAAAAAAGGAAATGGGGTATGAAGATTAAAGAGTCGTAGTGTGCTTTGATATGTGTGATGATTATTGTGACTGGGGTCTGTGGTCATGGATCCATTATAGATTCAGACCCTTTTTATTTCTCAAAAAAGACATTTTGTGACTTCAGCACTTTTAGCACCAGGGTCTTCAATTTTACTCTTCAAACCTGGATTTTATACTTCCACAACTTCCAGCTGAGGAACTGAGGTGATGAGAAAATCCAGTTAGTTGGAGTAGAGTACTGCGGTGGAAATTTACCATCTAAACTCGAACTTCACACCTCTGCCGTCTGGTTACAGAGGTCAGGTGGTGGGATGGAGCATGGAAAAAGCCGCCTGGTAAACAGAGCTCACCTACAACCCCCGAACAGGGATTCCCACTTCCACCCCACTCAGCCACGGCCTTCCTACCACACAAAACCACATCCTCCATCGCGGCTTCCTGCTCATGAAGGAGTCACCGAGCCCTGGCGGCGACGTGCTGCGTACACATCCGACTCCCGGCCCCAGCGATCTGCATCGAGTGACCACAAACAAAATACCCACAGAATAAAACCCAGCCGAGCAGCTCGCTCTGCGAGGCCAAATCGGGGACGAGGCCTGAGCCTTAGAGGCATTCGTCTGGTCATTTTGTTTTCAATTAAAGGGAGAGAAAGCGAGAGGGAGAGGGGGCAGAATGAGACCGAGCGAGGGAGGCGGGGGGAGAGCGGGGAGGGAGGGGGACAGGTTTATTGTCCTATTGAGGACTTCTGAATTCATCGCTGCCGGAGGGTGGCGGTGGGGGGGCGGGATATTTTCGCAGGGCTTTCACACTCCCTTTCAGTACAGTACTCAGCGGAGAGCAATAAGCGAGCACAAAGGCATCGATTGTCACGCCGCCGCTGTACCGAGAAGCTCGCAATTACTGGCCTTCGCAGACAGATCTCCCTTTCAGACCCCAACATCGTCCCCAAACATGGCTCCGGTCTCACCTTCCCCGAAACACACCCCCCCCCCAAATACTCAAACCCTAACCCCGAGCTCCATGGCTTCTGGGAAAGACGTCCCTTCGACCTCAGAGTCCACAGAGATGCAGAGGATAGACGCAGGGAATCGGGACTGGCCATCACTGCGACTCGTGTTTGCTGTTCTGATGTCGCAAACGGACAGCCGAGAAATTAAAACCGCGCATCGTGAAACGTGCCGCGCAGCTAGACGGGGCCCGTCTTTCCCTCAGTCTTTCTTCTTTGACATCCTTTCGCCCGTTGACACGTCCATTGAAAGAGCCTGTCGAGAGGATTGGGTGGGTTTGGGAGGGGGTTGTCAGTCACGTGTGAATGAAAAGAGCTCAGACAGAATGGTTTTGTGCCAGAAGACCAGTGGCAAATACGAATCACATCCCCTCGAGGAATGGCTTCCTCTTCAACCACCTGAAAAGGGATGGGGTGACAGCGTCGTACGTTTCGCCCTCCGATAAACAACCGAGGGCTGAACATCCAGCAAGCTGAATGAAGAACACGCCCCCATGAACGCTTCTCGATCAGCAGGAACGCCTTGCTGGCTCCCAGTTTCCGCACGAGCATCCGCCATTACGATCTCATTTTCCCGCCACCCAACCAACCCGCTTCCCAAATTTTCCCGTTTTCTCACCAGCCAGCTTTCCAGCCATCCAGCTGTCCCTCTACCGGACTTCACCCTGTCGGCCATTCCGCTACATGACAGACGGTCTGGTCAGTTTATTTTTTTGGCGGTAACGAACGAAGGCAGCTTTCCATTTGCTGGCTGGAAATGAGCCCTGAGCTTCATCTACTCACCCCACAGTCACAAATGCATCGGGACTGCTGGGGGTTCAACGCCCAACATTTCTGGGCCACAGCGTCCAGGTGCCAGGCAGTGTAGAGCCCACCCCCCCAAGTTCACTCACCCCAACAGCCCACAGAGGACCACATACCTCAGTAATATCCCACACATGCCATTTGATTTGCAGAAAGCGCAAAAACTTTCAGAGTCAGTGTTTTACATGAGCCAGAAGGTGCCCTACTTACATGCAAATGAATGAAGCACAGGCTCTCGTCTTTGATAAGGACTCGAAATGGACCCTGTACATCTGTTAATGCTTTTAAGCTTATTTTCCAAATATAGGCTTGGGGAGAAAGAAAAGGAATTATTCTCACCATAAATTATGCATGTCTGGCAATAATACTGAACGTCAACAAATCAAAACGAAGCCTGGATTCATTTTCAGTGAATTTAACTCACTAATATTCAAGATGGCAGTTATGAAATTTGTTCGGTAAACAAATTTTTTCAGGGAATAAGTTGGAGCCGAGGACGAAGTGACAGGCAGTAAACTAATGGTAGCTGAAAAATACCGTTGTTAGTTCAGTCAGTTTTAATAACGTTGACGCATGACACCCATGAGGCTTGCAACCTGCTCCATTTTGAATGTGAGAACATGGCTGTGAGCAGAGGCAGTGTAAACTAGTGTGAAAACTGAAACCTGCTGATACCATCGTAAATAGCTTCGCCCGTCAAATGTGTAAAACCAAAGCTCAATATTGCCCGACATTTTATTGTGTAAAGAGCGAAAAGTTACAAAGGTTAATAAATATTCCTGAGGCAAGTACTCGGTAAAACACCATGCAAAATGTTTGCAATGGTACAAACAGAATAACGGCAGCTGCTGTATCACAGTCTTTACAAAGCATTAATGTTTTCAGAGATTACACGCAAAAATCTCCACAAACACGCGCAGCCTGTTCCATCAAAAATGACATTGCCTGAATACGGCTTTGTAATTATCCGCCCGTTTAACGAGCCTCACATCTTTTGAGGTCTTTTTTTTTTTTTTTTTTTTTTTTTTTTTTTTAGCGTTTCTGATCTCGGTGCCCTTTCAGCCAATAGCGGTGACTTGTTTACACCACCTACTCGTGTGCCAGGGAGACCACACTTTGCAGACACGCATCGCTCAGTCATCGCTCGCGTTTGTTTGCCTCTTCTCCGTTTCGCAGTCTCCGAGGACGACGCGCGCCTCATTAAAAAAAAAAAAAAAAAGGGAGAGAGAGAATAAAGGAGAGGGAAAAAAACCCTTAAAAGTGGAAATAAGGCACAGATTTTCCGTCCCGCGATGAAAGTTATTTCCATAATGCTCTGCTCGCCCTCATTAGCGTAGCTGCAGCGGAGAAAATTAGCAGTGAATTAGCATACAGGAGGGCCTCACGGTGAGGTCTGCCTGTTGCGGAGGAACTGCAAGAGACAGGGACAGAGAGAACGGTGGGGAATACAGGAGAAGTTTGAGAGCGGGCCAAGCAAGGTTCAGACCTGCCCAGCCATTAACAAACTCTGTCAACACTAGGCCAATGAAATATTCAGATTAACACACAAAAGAAAGTTGCAGAGAATTGAAGCACTGGGCTGGATATAATTCAAATTAAACCCGCAACAGTGGGCTGAGAAGAAGAGGACTGTGGCCCCCCAATGAGTGGAGAAGTGAGCAGCTTCCGGAATTTTCTATGGGGAAGCGCAGGGTCTGTGCGAGTGGGGTGAAGGGGCTTGACCTCTCTGGGGTCCCACGGCGGCAGCGAGCCCACAAAAAATCCAGGAAAATGGGGGATACTAGTGCATTTTCAGGGGTCTCACAGATCCTGGCTACAGCCCCTACACCACCTCATATGCAGCCACACCAAAAACTCAGGGATAGGCAGTTTGGCGCATGTCCAGAGTTTGAGCTAATGGGAGCAAATTAACACACATTTCAAGGGTGCAGCCAAATAAGGCAGGAATTCTAAATGTCCAACATTTTCTTGATATTAAACTAGGTAACTTGTACTTTGATTAAAATCCTTTCGAATTCAAATCATTAAGGAAGGGAGTTGATAGGGACAGTATTTATCTGCACTTAAACTTCAGAGACATTCAGAAGTTTTGCTCCTCCGATAGAGAGGGCATCTAGACTGAGGCACGTCAAGGAATTCTGGGCCCACCGTACAAATAATGATCCAAAAATATTTTTAATTAAACTAATCTTTGAAATCCATCGCCAAGGTCAGCACCTCAAGCTGTGGCCGTCAAAACAGCCACCATCCTTCATCCGTAAGAGGATCTGTTATGACTTCATACGGGCTCGAGTTTGGATTCACACGACCGCAGAAAGTGAAGACCATCATATTTTGAAAAGGATTACGACTTCATTGAAAACGCCCATAGCTGGCCATACCGTGCCGGAGGAATCATCCGCTTGCAAACCCATCATCCCACTCATAATTACCGAGGCACAGAGAGGATTTCTGGGCTCACAGAGAGAATTCAGCTCGGAGCCCTCTTTCTTGTGGCCGCCTTCAAAACTGTGGGCCCCTAGAATTGCCACAGCCTTTCACCTCCCTTGTGACAACGCAGCGAATGAACAGAGGTGTCTTTGCCTGTGATTGGTGGAAAAAGTTCCAACTAGCAAAGCTAATAAATGCATCTAAGTGCCTCCTGTATCTCATGAGGACAACTGATGAGATTAGTCAATATATTACGGCAAATGCATTCCGGCTGCAAGCTCGTCGTGTTCAAACTCCCTCAAGCACACAATTAAAAATGTTATTAATCAATGTTTACCATTTTAATTGCATGGCGTATGCTCTTCCGAACTGTGCCGGCTGTCAAGCCATCATCCTTTCGTACAAAGCCAAACGTCAACGACTCACAAAAGGCTTCACAGGCAGAGCAGAGCATGTCATTGGAACCAAACAAGAAATTTTCTGTATGTTTTTCTTACCCGACAACTTCTCAATAAAAATGCTGATTTGTGTACCGCCTTAACCATCTTAATCCAAGGGCCTTTTTTTCAACCATCTTAATCCATCAACTCAGTTCGGAGTGATTTCTTTCATGCCGCGTTTCTGATTTATACCATCTGAGAATACAATGCCACCGTTAGCCACGCCGGCTATCCTAATTGTGAAACCAAAAACCACAACATTCTACATATTATGGCACGAAAACATGATGTGACGATCATGGATGTCATAAATGATTGGTAACAGACAAACTTTAGTGGAGAGCGAGTCGCAAGCAACTGTCAGGGCGTGAGTGGGGAGCGACAACTGGACTGACAGACGGTTTTAGCACACTCATTTTTCAACATTAAAATGCATGAGCCCATGAAAATAGTGAAATTTAAGGGTAACTTCGGAGGAAAAAACAACTATACCGCTAAAAAATACGGTCCAACTGCCTATTCGGTGAGGATTATAAATTACAAGCAGCAGCGCGGTTTGAGTGGTGTGACGCTTGGCCTGATTTTATATCGCCCAGTGGAAGGGCAGAGGAAATTAAAGGAACTGAAGCGTCTAGAGGGTCTAAATTTCACAAACAGGCTGTCTTTATGTAAGTTTCCATCAAAAAAAAAAGACATGGCAGTCATTTCCCATAAGATCAAACAATTTTGGAGCAATTAGTAACTTACTACTTGCCCAGGGAACGCCCCTTTTAAATCTCCAGAATCGATTATGCTGCCCTTTCTTAGCGTGACGTCATCAAAAGAACTCAAGACCAATTCACCGCATAGCCGGTGTGCACAACGGAATGTAAAAATATCACTTTGATCACTTCATTACGTTTTTGTCACCACAGTGCTTAATTACTTCAAATCTGATATGATTTACATTATGAGCAAAAAAAAAAAAAAAAAAGTAAAAATTGGCAAGATATACATATCAGAGGTCGCGTTACACTTTCTGATTGTCCGTCATTGTGACGGACAGGGGCATAAAAATTCCGTCATAATCAATTATTATCCGTCATTGTAATTTTATTTTTTAAAACGATAATCGTTTATTTTTTTTAATAAAATAAACAGAATAATTTATAGATTACGCATTATCTGATGCCGACAGAGATTCATGTAGACACACACTGCGCACAGTGTTAAATACAGCACTGCGTGGATTTTCGAACTTACTGCTGTATGAACTTTATAAAACATCACAAATGATTTCTCCCCCCACACAGTAACAGTGCGCAAATGAACAATGCTTTCAGTTATTGCTGGGCTTCACTAAGCCTAACAACTGCAGTCCCGCTAAGCGGTCCTACGAAGCTGCTTATCGACCAGGGCTTTCCCGACCTAGATATCTGTGTGTTCACATAACAGAGACGGCGTTTGTAGCATATGACCAATGGTCTACCGGCAGCAGAGCAGCATATTTTACAAATCAAGAGCAAATGATCATATTACAAAAATATGAGGAATACAGGATCATACCAGAGATGCCAAGTCTCACGCATTCGGCTTGAGTCTCTCGCCTCTTTGTGGCATTGACGTTCCTGTGCCGTCGTCAGCAATTATTCAATCAACATGCATTGTTTCCAATCCCTGAGTGAAGAGAAGCACGAGAAGTCCGGAGTCATAATCGTTTTCCATGGCGAGGTCCACCTTCATGCAAGTGAAACTGAAACTACAAGGCACAAGGATTTTAATTCTGCGCAAGAATCTCATTAATAAGCGTTAATTGAATAATTGCGGACTACGGTGAATAAGCCTAAAAAATGCGTGAGACCTACGCCGAATGCGTGAGACTTGGCATCTCTGTCATACAGATCAAAGACAATGCTCGAGACAATATGACACCCACCAACAATTGGGCGGGGGTGTGAATTACATTGTGTCAAAATGACGGACGGCCTTCAAAATGTTCCGTCATTGTTAAAAAAAATCCGTCATCGACGGAAAATATTTGGTTAACACGACCTCAGTATGGCAGTATGGAAAAACGAGCTCGACTGAGCTCGCGTCGTTCTTTAGATGACGTCAGCAGGTTGATGTGTCAATTACGTGGATTTTGGACCCAACTGTGGGCGGGGCAAAAACTGGCTGAAAATCAAGGTCTGTCATCAGAAAACAAGCCTAAAATTACTACTGTGTGTATTTTATGGGAATTTTTGCAGCAGACAAGTCCAGAACTATGGAATAAGTGCCAAAGTACACAGTAATAGCTTGTCCCTTTAAAATCTTTCCTGTCTGTGTGTGTATCTCACGCCAACACCTAAAAACCACCATTCCCCCTCCCCTAACTATTCGCCTCAAATCCCGCCATTGCCAGGCCATATGATCGCATATAGACGCATATGATCTGACTCAAAGAAACACCCGAATGTAAACATTTCAGTATGATTTATTCACTGGCTTCAACTTAAACATTGCACGCAAAACATTCAGCATGCACGGTTTTGGGTGAACCGCACTGCTTTCAGCCGCTGAATAACTATGGGCATTTTCTTGTCAGTGCCGAAAGCGAAACGCTGGAGCGCTTGAACGCTTTTTGAACACAAAACTGCACATCTCGGCTTTACCCATATTTCTGCACAGACTTCAGTTCTGTCCGCATCCCAGCACCAGCGGGAAACAGATAGAGAGGATGTGCTATCGGGACAAAAAAGAAAAAAGAAAGAAAGACCGAGGTTTAACTTTGTCCCCAAACCGCACTCCACCGCCCCTGGAAAGCGAGTCAGAAATGGCTTTCTCGTGGGTGCTACACCCCGCGACTGTGACTAAATGGATTCCCGAGGTCGTGACGTAGCGCGGCAGAAAGCACCCAGTTACAGTAATTGGAGAGACTGACCCCCCCCCATTTTATCTCTTTACTCTGCTCCATGCCGACGTCCCTCTTTAGGGTTTTGAGAGCTTGAAGCCTTATCTGGGAGCCACAGGGCCCTGCTTAACCCAGGCCAAAGACTCTTCCGTCGAAAGCCTCTACAGTTCACCCTTTTTACTGCGCGACGCTGGTGACACGTTGGCACAGAGTATCTGTGGGCAGCATCCCCACTCTCACCCATTCCCTCGGCAAAACCCCGAGAAAAAACATCACACAGTGCCTCATTTAATTCCATACGTCTCCAGACGGAAGCACAGACTGTCCAGAATATGCAAAGGAGGATTAGGGCCCGTCACAAAAATTGTCCATAAGATGACATCTAATGTAGCTCAGAAACCAACCGCAAGCAGTGGTTCACAAAGGATTAGATTCATCACACGCGTGTCGCGCATTTTCAGTTTCCAGCTAAACTTGAGGACGTGTCACAGCACAGCAGGATAATGACAAAAATTGTGCTTAAGATGACAACTGGAGTGGCTCGAAAAGCAATCATTAGGAGTCTTTTTTTACTATAAAACTGCAGTTATGTCATACATGCCGTAAATGATCACTTTCAACAAATGTTAGGTTATAGAATAGCAGGGTTATTCAACATTATCCAGAATGAAAGCCTGCACCCACACCAACCCTTCTGGATAATGTTGAATAGCCCTGTGCGACAGTAACTGAAAACAGCACTATTATGAAAATAATTTGTGACAACTACGGTTACCCAAGAACCGAACGCTAAGAATATACCGTATGGCACTGCATTCACCACTTGGCATGTCATGTCTTCTCATGAATTTATTGATAATACAGTAAAAACAAGACGACACTGTAATCAATATCCACCGCCACCATGGAATCCCATATTCTAACCCAATCACGGACTTGACCAATAGCATACACACACAAAATTTGTTTACCTAAGTCAAGTAGCTTCTGACAAAACTTGTCCAAACTTATGAGCACAAACTGATGGACGTAAGGAAGGACAGACTGACTGACACACACACTCCATAGCAATATCCCCCGCTCCCCTTTGTGTTGGGGCAGGGGATAAAAAACAAAAGGTTAATGTTATACTGGCAGGTAGAGAAAGATGACAAAAGCATGTGTACGGCCATCTTGCGCGCTTTAATTAACGTGAATGTATTTCAGAAACCTGGCTGTGTTTGGGACTGGAAGCGAACGCGCTTATTTCTGTCCGCTGGCGATATTACGGGTCTGACAAAGGAGCGCAGAAATGCCTACATTCTGTGAATGAGGAAAGTGACAGACGAGATACTCGATGTCGCTCCTAAGCGTCTCCTCAAGGCGCTGTGCTTTTTTTATTTTCCCCCAAAATCCTCCTCCATTCATCTTCTCGCTCGCTCTCCTCATCTCTCCAAAAAAACTTTTGTCTGAGATATATAACAGCAATCTGTCGTCCTGTGAAATGTGCGCCGCACCCGGTCCGATATTGCAGGGTAAAAAAAAAAGATGCCCTTCCCGATCTCAGATCGGTCTATATTTTCAGTGGAGCCATTTTTCCCCAGTGCCGAAAATTACGTTGTTTCAGTCATCTTAAAGCGCCACACTGAGATGCGTTTCAATCGTTTAAATATGCCTCACTGAGGCGTTTGGCCTAAAAATGTATCCCTTTCCTTTGTGAAAATTACCTCAAGAAACCAACGCGCAAAACTTAAAACACAAATCATTCTGTGCCGTGGTCTTCTCTGTACACAAAATGATTTTGGAACGATGTGGCACAATGACAACATCCACAAAATATTTTAATAACATTGTGGCTGCATTTCCTGTGAGTTGAGTGTTCCCATTTTTGGAACATATCTACTGTTTATGATGCTAGCTCACAGCACTGCCATATCAGGGCACAGAATAATTTCTCTTAGGGCGTTCCTTCTTCATTGCATTTAATAGAATAAGAGGAACAGCTGCACATAATGACTTCTAGATCTGGTTTGTTTCTGTACGGCATAAAGGTAGCAGCGGGTATTTTATTTTTCATTAACAATTTAGTGTCACGGATAGCAGTGAGTATATTTATCAGACTGATGGGCGCACTTTGCCTGTATAGCACAGCAGAGACACACTCTCATAGATGGGTTTCAGTGTTACAGTCATAAACGGTGTGTTACAAAAAAAAAAAAAAAAAACCTGACAATGTGTTTCCTAAAATCTAGCTCCATCACTTGGCCCTAGGCTGGTCCTAGAATTTGAAGTAGAAAAAGGCAACAGTTAAGCTGCTTTCACTCCGGACGCGAAACAAATTTTTCGCACGACAGATTACATTCAAAGTCAATGCAAAGACGCAAATACACGCGAAACGCGTGTATTCGCGTCTTTACATTGACTTTGAAGGTAATCTGTCGTGCGAAAAATTCGTTTCGCGTCCAGTGTGAAAGCAGCTTTATTCTCCGCAGTGGCTTTCAAATGTGGAGTTCCAGGTACAGAACATTAAAGACCGCCCCAGGATTTCGCTCTGACCGCCCGGATTTGCTGATTAACATAATTTGTCAGCCAGAAGATAACAGCAATGGGCAAATCAGCTGGCTGAGTTTATGGGTAGAAAAAACATCAGGCAGGATTTCTACTCTCAGGCCCCAAGACTGGCTCCTCGAGGTCAAACGTTATGAAGGCTTCAGCCAAATTAGACATATCTTAACGATGCATACACAAACTGTACCCGCCCCCGAAGAAGGGGTACGCCCACCCACTCATCCAATCAGCACACCCTATTCTCCGGCCACCCATTAATTACACACGTGGCTTATCAATGTCAAAGCTCATCGAAAACTAAGCACGGTCATGCCAGTGGAACACGGTAAAAAGTCTCATATGTGCTCTGTCAGAGCTGAAATAATACTGGGCATTGTACTCCGGTATGGCCCTACTGAATCACATGCTACGTCCCCCACTCCATATCCGGACAGGTAATAGTCAACTACACACTTCATTTCCATTGACAGTGGCACCCAGCAGTACCAGGTCAGTCAATGCTAATGACCCCGCTGACCTCAACTTTTTTTTGGTTCTCAACTTTCACCTGTATTAACCCCATGGGAAAAACAAGCGCACTGTGCTTACATCATCAACTCATATGGCATAGCATGAGTGGCACACTAGCGCAGTGGTTAGCACTGCTGCTTCACAGCAAGAAGGTCAAGGGTTCAAATCTGGCCCGGAGCCTTTCTGCATAGACTCGGCATATTCTCCCCGTGGTCAAGTGTGTTCGCTCAGGGTACGCAAGCTTCCTCCCACAGTTCAAAGACATACACATCGGGCTAATTGGAGACTCTAAATTGCCCATGGGTGTGAGTGGGTGTGTAAATGGTGTGTGCGCCCTGCGATGGATTCACGCAATGTCAAAGGTGTGTCCCTGCCTTTCGACCATAGATAGCTGACTGGGATTGGCTCCAGCTCCCCTGCAACCCAAGTGAAGAAGCAGTGGTATAGATAATGGATGGATAAAAAGGTGCTGGTAAATGTATACAGTGTTGTCCTTAAGTGTTTGGACAGTGAGAGAAATGTTTCTTTTTGGTTCCATTTTCATGTGCTTGAGGTGAAATCACATACAGTTAAAGCTTCAATCTATGTACATTTACATTCATATCCTGCTAACCTTGCAAAATTTGGCACCCCTTCTCCACAGCAGCACAGTCCTAATACTTAAGAATCTTGCTGTGTCCAGGTTACAACGGCTTTAAATGGTAAATGGCTGCAAATGTAAATTTATGTGCGAGCCACAGAACTGTAAAACACATTACACAGCTGAGAAAATCCGAAGCTGGGGGTGTTAGCGCAGCCTCAGTGCTAACTTAAGCAGGGGATGGGGGGGGCGCAAAACGCCCCAAAGTCACAGGATAAATGGATGTGATTACATTAGAGTTTATATATGCATGTTCACATCCCAAATCTGCAATTTCATAAACGGCTGAAGGACCCGGCCCGTGACACCGGATAGCGCCGAATCTCGGCACCAGCTCAGAGCGAGGGATTCTCTACAGAGGCCCAAGGACTCCGCTCGGCTGCAGAGGTGACTTTTCTCAGCAAGTACGGACAGGCAGAGACTAAGCTGATATGGGACGTTAGCCTGGGACCCTGATTCACAGGATACCGGGGTAAAATTACCGTGAATCATCAAAACACCCGGATGGGATTAAATCTGAAATGCTTAGACAGGCATGGACGCAAAGAACACAAAAACACAAGTGCGGGATTTTGACTGAAGAACAAAGCGCCCGTGTCGCCGAGCAGCAGGGCTGTCGCTGATGCGGAGAGAGATGGTGGCGATTCTTGGGGTTCACAAACTGGGGGAGCACAGCTGGAGGTCCTGCGAGTTTTATTAACCCCTTCACACCTGCATACCGAAATTTCTGTATCATGCTAATTGACTCCTCTGTCCGAATACAGATTTTTCCTTGTTTGTTGATTGTCTTGGGGTCCTCAGGGCCGGTGTGGGTGCCGGCTTTCATTCCAACCAAGCAGTTACACCCCTGATTCTACTAATCAAAGTCTTCAGCGAAGATTCAAATTCAAAATGATCATGTATCCCTGAATATTTGCTCTTGGTATGCAAAATCTGCAAAATTTTTGCCGTAAATAAAGGCATCCAACTTGTGCTGAAGTGTATAAGCAACATTTAATTTTACCATTTCATACCATGAAGTGCAATGGTTAACTCAGAATTTAACATGAGTCATCAAAAGCTGACATATTCCCCCAGTCATCGCAAAAATATCTCAGAAATCCGAAAATATAGAAAGGCACTCAATCGAGGACCTGATTAATATGTACAGCAAGTTTCATTAAAAAATGTGGAACGGTATTCGAGCTCTGCTCCGGAAACAAAATGTCCACGAACGGACAGACGACCTCACTGACAACTATATTCCCCCCATTAAATGCCAGGGAATGGTAAAAACTTTGAGCATATCTGATATCTGGCCTGAATTAACTTGGGTAGCGCAATCATGTTGGGTTTTGCATAAGCTGGGTGTCAAAGGGTTAAAAACAGGGAGAGGCAGGAGAAGCACTCTCTGTGACTGAGTCCTTTCTAAAATGGACCTCGTTCATCCATCTTATGACCACCGCTGAGCTGCATTTCATTTCTGGGTTTCATGACGAGCGCGTCCATCCGTGCAAATGTATTTGCAAAAGCCACAACCAAATACAATTACCTGCATATGTACATGAGGGTATGAGAGAGTACAGTATGTGTGTGTAGAAGGAGAGAGAGACTGGAGGAATGGCATATCCCACAAGCCTTGGCTACGGTTCAGCACCAGCCACCTGCAGGATGCGTCACGTTCACACTTCCTGCCCCAGGATACGGTTTCGGAAATAACCTCGCTCCTTCCAAACAACCCCTCCCTTCGCAAATGCGGTCATGTGACCATTCTCCGGGAGGTAATAAGCCCATGAGAACAATGGGAGAGACCTGTGCACTTCCTGGCAAAACTTTCAGTCACGAACAAAACTTCTTTGTCAACGCATCACCCCCTCTACAGTGGAAGAACATTTTTGTTAACCTTAGGGAAAGGGATACAAATATCGTGCATTTTCAGTGATGCCCACAAGAATTTCCAGAGAAACAAAACTTAAGGGCTGCAATTCCTCAAATTAAAGGCAAAGAGTGTCACCTTTAATTTGAGGGTATTATGCGGTAATATATCAAGACAAATATGTAGAGTTAAATGATGAATTACAGCACTCAAAAATTGTGCAGCTGTCCAAATACTTACACAGTCTAAATACTAACTGTATAGGCCTCCTGTGAAAAGGGTTAAACCTTTTTAGGGCACTTTGTCTTTTCACTTTTGATACAGTTTATCTTTCGGAGCGTGCAACAACACAGTTAAAAGTTGCTAATGTAAGAAAAGAAAGGTCATTTCAATATAATCAAGGTCTTATCCAGGCAGATTGCAAAAACACTATTTTTTTCTCTAGTTATAAGACAAGTAAGTCAATCAGGAACAAAATTAAAGGTCCCCTATCATGTCGCTGGGTGCACAGCCAATTAGTCATTAAAAAACAATGTCAGGATCAGTTTGCTTGCGACATCACATGGCAAAGTCGCTGCCATTGACCGTATAAATCAGGCCACTGCCCAGAAGCAAGAAGGACCGATCAGCTTCAACCAACCAGGTAATCAGTTCCTTCATTGTTCTGTGTGATCCCTCCCCTTTTACGATGTCACAAAGGGCAGATTTGAAAGTAATTGTAATGGGTAACTGGCTGTGCACCTGGTGACATAAGAGGACCTTAAAATATTCAACATTTTGCTTACAGTAGGTTCCACGAATCTCCTCTCAAACCTCCACCCCATTTCCAGAAGTACGAACAGAGCATCAGTGTGTCAGCTTATATGAATGAGGAAGAACACAAAATCACACCAATATCTTCTCTCTGCAAAAAAAAAAAAAAAAAAAAAAAAATTGGGAAAATTGGGCGACTGTAAAGTAAAACCAAACAGCGGTACAGATAACCATTCAACAGAAAAAAGGTGGAAAAGAGTAAAAACGGGTAATATCCCCTTTTTCTGTTGCCAAGCAACACTCAAAGAAAACAAAAGTTATTTATTTCGTTCTCCATTTTAACTCATAAGAAAACAATAAGTAATGATGCAAACAAAGCAATCTGCGACACAGCACAGCTGGAGTGTCAACATGCTATCAGGCTAATTCTGGAATAAAACGGAGATTATAAACAGGCAGACAATTATTTGTCCTCTGCATTTTAGAACTCAAATTATTCCAGGCATTGTCTGATTGGTTGCACATAGCTACAGACACAGACTCGGCGGACCACCGCGGCGCAAAGTTGAACATCCTTTCAACCCCTGTGTGCCAGGCTATGCGCGACTAACAAGCACGACAGCGGGAGTTTAGCTGTTCCAGTTGCCTTGCCTGAGAAATTATGCACTTCAGAGCACAAACGGCAGAGCGCGATTAGACCTGAACGCGGTATGTTCGCTGGCTAAATCAAAAACTTAAAACATCCACATTAACCCATAGAGCGCTAATGCAGCTATTGTTGCTCAATGATGTAAGATATCAAAATCAAAGCTGTTGAAAACCTATCACGTGGCGACTTGCTTAAAAGAGCTACCTTTTAAACAAGTTGCCACATGATAGGTTTTCAACAACACAAGATAATTACATTTATTAAAAAATTTATTTCAGCGCTCCAAGGGTTAACACTGTGACTCCAAAATCGGGAGGTCTTAAACAATAACAAACCACGATCATGACTGTTGGTAGTGTCTTTCTCCACACCAATGTCGCCCGCCTATTTCTCAGTGTTTTTGAGAAATTATGTGAAATATCCAAATTTCTCAAAACGCATTCCTCTCACGCCTACCCATCTGATGCTATATGGAGGGAAACGTCCCTCAGTCACGACTTCAAGATGTTAGCGCGGACACCTATTTCCCATGCTAACCTCGCTCACCAGCCCCGGTGCTGGCCCCTGCTTGTGTATCCGCATCTGTTTTGCATCTCACAGTGTGTGTGTGTGTGTGTGTGTGTGTGTGTGTGCATACATGGCGAACACTTTCGAGAACCCGACAGCAATCAGGTTTGTTTCTGCATTTTGGTTCCACTGTCCCAGGGGCCAAGACAAGACAGTTTAGTTTGCAGCTTAATTTCATTTAATCTAATTTGGGGCCTGGATGGCAGGCACCTTAGTAATACGGAGCTATAGAGATAGAACGCAAAAAGACAGTCACGGGTTCTTTCCGGAGTGTTTACGGGTCTGAGCTACAATTAATGATATATACTGCAAGCACAAACAGACGTGCATAAGCATTCTCAAGTAATTACCTACAGTTTCACAGACTAAATAGGGCTGCCTCATCTATCGTGGCCAAATTGACCGTGTCCTTTCAGAAAACTTGTTAGAGAGTATGAATGTGCCAAATTATCGGGAGGAAAGGTTGCTTATTTTTCTTTTCTTTATTTCTTTTTTAAGAATACACAATTTATTCATATTTATTGCAGAGAGAACCTGAGGACTCCAGCTCTGAGTTTATCCATCCCGATATCATCACATGATCGCTTTTTATCTGGAGCGCCAGGTCTGCCCGTGTCACCCAGAATGAGAGGCTGGGATGCAACCACAGGATCTTCATTTAGTCCAGACCTGCCTCTGCTCTGCAAATCTGGCAGCCCAGCAAAATACAACTAATTTGTCACTCCTTTTAGTTTACGATGACCATTACATTTTGTTAGGGTATTACTTCTGACTCTGATTTATGTACATGCCCTAAGAAACATCTTTTGTCTT
Source organism: Gymnothorax javanicus (assembly GCA_029692085.1). NCBI lineage: Eukaryota > Metazoa > Chordata > Actinopteri > Anguilliformes > Muraenidae > Gymnothorax > Gymnothorax javanicus. Next base: position 8,392,543 of record CM056194.1, read on the forward strand.
TGAATGTGCGTGTGAGTGTGAGTGTGAGTGTGTGTGTGTGTGTGTGTGTTCTTGTACTTGCTACGTACTGAGGACCGGCATGAGTTTTTAACCCACAAAGTGAAGTCTTTTTTGGGAAGTGAGGACATTTTGGCCAGTCCTCACTTCTACAAAGGCAAATTATTTATTTGTTAAGGTTAGGGGTAAGGTTAGAATTAGGGATAGGTTAAGGGTAGGGTAAGGGTTTGGGTTAAGGTTAGAATTAGGGCTAAGTTAAGGTTAGGGTAAGGGTTTGGGTTAGGCATACATTGCTTATTGTTAAGATTAGGGAAAGGCTGTAGAGACACAGGAAGAATGAATGGGAGTCAATGTAACATCCTCACAAAGATATAAGTGCAAGGATGTGTGTGTGTGTGTGTGTGTGTGTGTGTGTGTGTGTGAGAGAGAGAGAGAGTGAGAGAGAGAGAGAGAGAGAGAGAGAGAGAGAGAGAGAGAGAGAGATGTGTGCGTGCATACATCTGTATGTATATGTGTGGGTCTGGCAAGTCTCCATTACTGCCAATTTGTGCTAAAGTGTGATCACACATTTATGTGTTTTGATGCATTCCTGACTGAGCATGTCATATGCAATAAGGAGTGAGAATGCAAAAGAAAGTTTACATCATCAGGTTTAAGCACGCGGGCACACAAGTGTGTGCACGAGTCTGCGCACATTTACCCGTGTGCATGTATCAGTACTGGCGTTAGCGTTCATGTTCATGGCTTTGGAGGAATGTATGCACGAGATCCTGTGCATGTCTGGACATTAAGCATGTAAGAGCATGTATGTCTGTGTTCATACTTCTGTTGCTGAGTGTATGCGTACATGTCTGGGCATGCCTGAGCATGCGCACGTTTCACAGCCTAAAGGTCACCAACCAGGCACTTCACTGTCATACTTTGAGACTGATTGAATCTCGTCTGAAGCACGAGAGAAAGAGCCAAGTTGTGGCCTTCTCTCCATATCCAAAAAGCACAAGCTCCATATTGACAGCATGCGAGAAGGCCATTGGGATCCTCACTGATGAAATGAAGGAATATTAAGCAAAAACTCAAACACGTAAACAAGAATGCAATTTTAATGGAGGCCTTAAAAAGTGCGATGAATAATTAAAGAGGCGAGCGCAGAGCACCTTGATTACGCCTGCACAGATGCCCTCGAGTGGCCCATAGCAAAGAGGCAGCCGACACATGCAGCATCAGCAGCGCTGGCGGCTCTAATCCGCTACTTCTGTCCTCAAACACGAGTCACTACTGAGGACACGGCCGCTCTATACCTGAATCCCTGTCCTCAAAAACACACCATTACTGAGCACATGACCGCTCTATACCTGAATCCCTGTCCTCAAAAAAACACCATTACTGAGCACATGACCGCTCTATACCTGAATCCCTGTCCTCAAAAACACACCATTACTGAGCACATGACCGCTCTATACCTGAATCCCTGTCCTCAAAAACACACCATTACTGAGCACATGACCGCTCTATACCTGAATCCCTGTCCTCAAAAACACAACATTACTGAGCACATGACCGCTCTATACCTCAATCCGTGTCCTCAAAAACACAACATTACTGAGCACATGACCACTTTACATCTGAATCCCTGTACTCAAAAACACAACATTACTGAGCACATGACCGCTCTATACCTGAATCCTCATCCTCAAAAACACACCATTACTGAGCACATGACCGCTCTATACCTGAATCCGTGTCCTCAAAAACACACCATTACTGAGCAAATGACCGCTCTATACCTGAATCCCTGTCCTCAAAAACACACCATTACTGGGCACATGACCGCTCTATACCTGAATCCCTGTCCTCAAAAACACACCATTACAGAGCACATGAACGCTCTATACCTGAATCCGTGTCCTCAAAAACACACCATTACTGAGCACATGACCGCTCTATACCTGAATGTCTGTCCTCAAAAACGCACCATTACTGAGCAGATGACCGCTCTATACCTGAATCCGTGTCCTCAAAAACACACCATTACTGAGCACATGACCGCTCTATACCTGAATCTCTGTCCTCAAAACACACCATTACTGAGCACATGACCGCTCTATACCTGAATCCCTGTCCTCAAAAACACACCATTACTGAGCACATGACCGCTCTATACCTGAATTTCTGTCCTCAAAAACACACCATTACTGAGCAAATGACCGCTCTATACCTGAATCCATGTCCTAAAAAACACACCATTACTGGGCACATGACCGCTCTATACCTGAATCCCTGCCCTCAAAAACACACCATTACTGAGCAAATGACCGCTCTATACCTGAATCCCTGTCCTCAAAAACACACCATTACTGAGCACATGACCGCTCTATACCTGAATCTCTGTCCTCAAAAACACACCATTACTGAGCACATGACCGCTCTATACCTGAATCCGTGTCCTCAAAAACGCACCATTACTGAGCACATGACCGCTCTATACCTGAATCTCTGTCCTCAAAACACACCATTACTGAGCACATGACCGCTCTATACCTGAATCCCTGTCCTCAAAAACACACCATTACTGAGCACATGACCGCTCTATACCTGAATCTCTGTCCTCAAAAACACACCATTACTGAGCAAATGACCACTCTATACCTGAATCCGTGTCCTCAAAAACACACCATTACTGGGCACATGACCGCTCTATACCTGAATCCCTGTCCTCAAAAACACACCATTACTGAGCACATGACCGCTCTATACCTGAATCTCTGTCCTCAAAAACACACCATTACTGAGCAGATGACCGCTCTATACCTGAATCCCTGTCCTCAAAAACACACCATTACTGGGCACATGACCGCTCTATACCTGAATCCCTGTCCTCAAAAACACACCATTACTGAGCACATGACCGCTCTATACCTGAATCTCTGTCCTCAAAAACACACCATTACTGAGCACATGACCGCTCTATACCTGAATGTCTGTCCTCAAAAACACACCATTACTGAGCAGATGACCGCTCTATACCTGAATCCCTGTCCTCAAAAACACACCATTACTGAGCAAATGACCGCTCTATACCTGAATCTCTGTCCTCAAAACACACCATTACTGAGCACATGACCGCTCTATACCTGAATCCCTGTCCTCAAAAACACACCATTACTGAGCACATGACCGCTCTATACCTGAATCTCTGTCCTCAAAAACACACCATTACTGAGCAAATGACCGCTCTATACCTGAATCCCTGTCCTCAAAAACACACCATTACTGAGCACATGACCGCTCTATACCTGAATCCCTGTCCTCAAAAACACACCATTACTGAGCACATGACCGCTCTATACCTGAATCCCTGTCCTCAAAAAACACACCATTACTGAGCACATGACCGCTCTATACCTGAATCTCTGTCCTTAAAACACACCATTACTGAGCACATGACCGCTCTATACCTGAATCCGTGTCCTCAAAAACACACCATTACTGAGCAAATGACCGCTCTATACCTGAATCCCTGTCCTCAAAAACACACCATTACTGGGCACATGACCGCTCTATACCTGAATCCCTGTCCTCAAAAACACACCATTACTGAGCACATGAACGCTCTATACCTGAATCCGTGTCCTCAAAAACACACCATTACTGAGCACATGACCGCTCTATACCTGAATGTCTGTCCTCAAAAACACACCATTACTGAGCAGATGACCGCTCTATACCTGAATCCCTGTCCTCAAAAACACACCATTACTGAGCAAATGACCGCTCTATACCTGAATCTCTGTCCTCAAAAACACACCATTACTGAGCACATGACCGCTCTATACCTGAATCCCTGTCCTCAAAAACACACCATTACTGAGCACATGACCGCTCTATACCTGAATCTCTGTCCTCAAAAACACACCATTACTGAGCAGATGACCGCTCTATACCTGAATCCCTGTCCTCAAAAACACACCATTACTGGGCACATGACCGCTCTATACCTGAATCTCTGTCCTCAAAACACACCATTACTGAGCAAATGACCGCTCTATACCTGAATCCCTGTCCTCAAAAACACACCATTACTGAGCACATGACCGCTCTATACCTGAATCTCTGTCCTCAAAAACACACCATTACTGAGCACATGACCGCTCTATACCTGAATCCCTGTCCTCAAAAACACACCATTACTGAGCACATGACCGCTCTATACCTGAATCTCTGTCCTCAAAACACACCATTACTGAGCACATGACCACTCTATACCTGAATCCCTGTCCTCAAAAACACACCATTACTGAGCACATGACCGCTCTATACCTGAATCTCTGTCCTCAAAAACACACCATTACTGAGCACATGACCGCTCTATACCTGAATGTCTGTCCTCAAAAACACACCATTACTGAGCAGATGACCGCTCTATACCTGAATCTCTGTCCTCAAAAAACACACCATTACTGAGCACATGACCGCTCTATACCTGAATCTCTGTCCTCAAAAACACACCATTACTGAGCACATGACCGCTCTATACCTGAATCCCTGTCCTCAAAAACACACCATTACTGAGCACATGACCGCTCTATACCTGAATCTCTGTCCTCAAAAACACACCATTACTGAGCACATGACCGCTCTATACCTGAATCCCTGTCCTCAAAAACACACCATTACTGAGCACATGACCTCTATACCTGAATCTCTGTCCTCAAAAACACACCATTACTGAGCAAATGACCGCTCTATACCTGAATCCCTGTCCTCAAAAACACACCATTACTGAGCACATGACCGCTCTATACCTGAATCTCTGTCCTCAAAAACACACCATTACTGAGCACATGACCGCTCTATACCTGAATCCGTGTCCTCAAAAACACACCATTACTGAGCACATGACCGCTCTATACCTGAATCCCTGTCCTCAAAAACACACCATTACTGAGCACATGACCACTCTATACCTGAATCCCTGTCCTCAAAAACACACCATTACTGAGCACATGACCGCTCTATACCTAATCTCTGTCCTCAAAACACACCATTATTGAATCCGTGTCCTCAAAAAAACACACCATTACTGAGCACATGACCACTCTATACCTGAATGTCTGTCCTCAAAAAACACACCATTACCTGAGCTGATCAAAAACCACCACCTATACCTGAACCTGAATCTCTGTCCTCAAAAAACACACCATTACTGAGCACATGACCGCTCTATACCTGAATCTCTGTCCTCAAAACACACCATTACTGAGCACATGACCGCTCTATACCTGAATGTCTGTCCTCAAAAACACACCATTACTGAGCACATGACCGCTCTATACCTGAATCTCTGTCCTCAAAAACACACCATTACTGAGCAAATGACCACTCTATACCTGAATCCCTGTCCTCAAAAACACACCATTACTGGGCACATGACCGCTCTATACCTGAATCCCTGTCCTCAAAAACACACCATTACTGAGCAAATGACCGCTCTATACCTGAATCCCTGTCCTCAAAAAACACACCATTACCACATGAATCCTGAATGTCTGTCCTCAAAAACACACCATTACTGAGCACATGACCGCTCTATACCTGAATCTCTGTCCTCAAAAACACACCATTACTGAGCACATGACCGCTCTATACCTGAATCTCTGTCCTCAAAAACACACCATTACTGAGCACATGACCGCTCTATACCTGAATCTCTGTCCTCAAAAACACACCATTACTGAGCACATGACCGCTCTATACCTGAATCCCTGTCCTCAAAAACACACCATTACTGAGCACATGACCACATGAATCCCTGTCCTCAAAAACACACCTATACCTGAATACCTGAATCCCTGTCCTCAAAAAACACACCATTACTGAGCACATGACCACTCTATACCTGAATCCCTGTCCTCAAAAAAACACACCATTACTGAGCACATGACATGAATCTGTGTCCTCAAAATACCTGAATGACCGCTCTATACCTGTCCTCAAAAAACACACCATTACTGAGCACATGACCGCTCTATACCTGAATCCCTGTCCTCAAAAAACACACCATTACTGAGCACATGACCGCTCTATACCTGAATCCTGTCCTCAAAAACACACCATTACTGAGCACATGACCACTCTATACCTGAATCCCTGTCCTCAAAAACACACCATTACTGAGCACATGACCACTCTATACCTGAATCCCTGTCCTCAAAAACACACCATTACTGAGCACATGACCACTCTATACCTGAATCCCTGTCCTCAAAAACACACCATTACTGAGCACATGACCGCTCTATACCTGAATCCCTGTCCTCAAAAACACACCATTACTGAGCACATGACCGCTCTATACCTGAATCCCTGTCCTCAAAAACACACCATTACTGAGCACATGACCGCTCTATACCTGAATCCCTGTCCTCAAAAACACACCATTACTGAGCACATGACCGCTCTATACCTGAATCCATGTCCTCAAAAACACAACATTACTGAGCACATGACCAATTTATACCTGAATCCCTGTCCTCAAAAACACACCATTACTGAGCACATGACCGCTCTATACCTGAATCTTTGCCCTCAAAAACACACCATTACTGAGCACATGACCGCTCTATACCTGAATCTGTCCTCAAAAACACACCATTACTGAGCACATGACCGCTCTATACCTGAATCCCTGTCCTCAAAAACACACCATTACTGAGCACATGACTGCTCTATACCTGAATCCGTGTCCTCAAAAACACACCATTACTGAGCACATGACCGCTCTATACCTGAATCCCTGTCCTCAAAAACACACCATTACTGAGCAGATGACCGCTCTATACCTGAATCCCTGTCCTCAAAAACACAACATTACTGAGCACATGACCGCTCTATACCTCAATCCGTGTCCTCAAAAACACAACATTACTGAGCACATGACCGCTCTATACCTGAATCCCTGTACTCAAAAACACAACATTACTGAGCACATGACCGCTCTATACCTGAATCCTCATCCTCAAAAATACAACATTACTGAGCACATGACAACTCTATACCTGAATCCCTGTCCTCAAAAACACACCATTACCGAGGACACGGACACTATACCTCAACTTCCGTCCTCTAATACACGCCATTACTGAGGACACGGCCACTCTATACCTGAATACTTTCCTCAAAGACATGTCATTACTGAGGACAGGGCTACTCTATATCTCAACACCTGTCTTCGAATACACATCATTACTTAAAACATGGCCACCCTATACCTGAACCCCTGGCCTCAAAGAGAAGTTATGACTGAGGATACAGCCACTCTAAACCTCAACCCCTGCCCTCAAAAACACACCATTACTGAGGACACAGCCACTCTACACCTCAACCTCTGCCCTGAAAAACAGTTACTGAGGACACTGTGACCACATGCTCTCTCGCTCACACTTTTTTCGCTTTTAGTCTCCCCTTCCCTTTCAATTTTCACCCTCTCCTCCCTTCTCTCACTGCATTATTAAAGTACTTTTGTTTATCATATTTTCAGTTTTCCTTTGTGTTGAAAAAGTAGTGTTTTGTTCCGAAGAACAGGAGTTGCAAGGCATAATATCCAATCGATAATTTCAACTGTTTTCAAGAAAGTTAGTGTTCATTGGAAATAATGTTCTTAAAGGGCTTTTAAAAATTAAATTCTCTCACTCTCACACGCAGCCAAACACAGTTTCCAAACCTACATACATCACAGTCCATAGTGGTTTGTGAAGCGGTGCTGTATAAAAAAGAGCAGTTAATTTGACAACTTTAACTCTTGCTTTAACTGCCTGCTCAACCAAAACGACTCCTCCCGGAGGTTACAATAGAACCCAGACATATATCTGAAGGACGGTAGGCCGCAGTTAATTCCACCGTAAGGAAGTGACTGGGCAAAAATGGCATCCATGGGAGAGCTGCAAGGTGAAAATCACTGCTGACCAAAGAGAACACAAAGGGTTGCCTCACATTGATAATCGCCAGGACTTACAGAATGACATTTTTTGGACTTATGAGTCAGAAACTGGACTTCTTGGAGGACATGGGTCCCATCACATCTGGCATAAAGTCAAAACAGCGTTCGACGATTAGAATATCATACCACCAGTCAAACAGAGTGATGGTCTGGGGCCGTTTTTCTGGTTCAGGACCTTGGCGACTTGCCATAACTGATGGCACCATGAATTTTGCCATCAACCAGGAAATCCTGGAGGAAAATGTCCGCCCTTCAGTTCAAGACCAAAAGTTCCAGCACCGTTGGGTTATGCAGCAGGACAATGCTCTGAAGCACTGAAGCAAGACTTACTTTGAATGACCCAAAAAAAACAAAACAATGGTTTTCGAGTGGCGCAGTCAGTCTTTCTTTGAATGTGATGGACATGATGTGGCATGACCTTGAACAGCCAGTTCAAACTCAAATACCCCCCAATGTGGCTGAATTAAAACAATTCTGCGCAGAAGAGTGGGCCAAAATTCATCCACAGTGATGTAGAAGACACATTGCCAGTTATCCCAAACATTTGACTGCGGTCGGTGCTGCAAAGGGCGACAAAATCAGTTATTAGGTTTGGGGGCAGTTATTTTTTTTCACATAGATGGTGTTAGTTTTGAATAAATCTTTACCTAAAATAAATAAAATGATCATTTAAATGCCGCATTTGTGTCAACTCATGTTGTCTTTACCCGACATAAAAATAAGTTGGATGATCTAGAACTTCTAAATATGACAAATAAGCAAAAATAAAAAAATAAAAAATGGGAAGGGGAAAATACTTTTTCACAGCACTGTAGCAAAAGTATAAATAAATAAAACAAACTGCGTAGCTGTCCAAATACTTAGGGACTGCATGCAATGCATTGATGTGCAATGAGATATAAAAACACCCCCCAAAAGTGTTAACAGGAGGACATGTGTAGCCTATTATCCCCGCTCTGTGGCTTGCATCCAATCCATTATATGGTATTTATGCTGGCATCACTTTTCCGGATGTGTTGCCACTAATTTATGGTATAAACATCATGACAGTCAACTAAGCTGAGAAATTGCTCTCCGATTCCTCTCACAGTCTGAAACGGTTTGCAGGTTTAAAAAAAAAAAAAAAAAAAGTTTCCGAACCCCATAAAGATGCCATTTTAAGATGGAACGCTTATGCGGCACTAACGCCGTCGTCAAACGCTCGAAGAAAAATGAAAAAAAGAAAGATTATTTGCAGCCGCGCAGGGCTCGAGCGGGCTTCCCACTTCGCGATCTGCAGTCGATAAAAAATAAGGAAGTCGTGCGGCCGCCGTGTGATTTAGGGGTTGTTCCAAAGGTTCCCGTGGGACTCGGGCCGCGTGTCGCAAACAAGTAGCCCGCCAATGTTTTCATCTTTCAGGACTGCATCACCGCGGGTTCACGGAAAGGTTGTGCTTAAACTGCAGCCCTGGTGGTTGGAACACATCGCCGAGTCACTCGTGTGAAACAGGACACATTTAAACTCATTTGAGGGGCGCAATCTTGCACACAGGTGTTCCTGTGATTATCTGTTTACAGTTTTTCATCAACATGATCAATTTTTTCTTCACTGCATCCTCCCTGCTTATACATCAATTCATTATCTTCACTTCTTCCTCGTGAGGGAGTGGGAAAGCTGGAGCCTTTCCCAGCTGACTACGACCAAAAGGCACAAACACACCACGGACAGCTCGACAATTAATGGCAGGATCAACACACCATTTACTCACACTCTCATACCTGTGAGCGCTTTACAGTCTCCAATTAGCCTGATACGCATGTCTTTGCACAGTGGGAGGAAACCAGAGTACCTGGAGGACACCCATGCAAACACGGGGAGGGACGACAAACTCTAAAGAGAAAGGCCCCAGTCCAGATTCGAACCCACAACCCGCATTTTATCTGTACTTATCATGAAAGCATCAATGAAAGCATGCGAAAAATTTGGAACACAATGTCATGAATTCCGAGGGATTTTACTCCCCCCCCAATCACAGAGAGATGCCTGGCTGCTGAAAATACAGACAGTGAATAAAATTAGAGACAGGTGAAATAAATATAAATTGACTTAAGTGCAAACAGCACCTTAAATTCATCGATCAAAATGAGGACTGAAATGCCCCCATAGATCTTAGATCATAGAGTACTTTTTAAAGTCAGAAAATAACAGACACCAGAATTACCATATTAATGAAAAGAAAATATGCATAACGTTTTTTTTTTTTTTTTTTTTTTTCATACCAGGAATCTTGCAAATTAATAGATGCCCTATATGCAGATGGGGGCGGGGGTTTGACAGTTGAGAATAGTGGCCTCCTAGCATGAAACAAACAAAATATTTGGTTTTCCATGGCCCTCGGTGACCAATCAAAACAAGAAAACATCGGTTGTGATTCTTGAAGATACTGGCTTTTTAGAAGCTAATGCTTCAGTGCTATTAAGTCATAACAAACCGTACATTTTCACAGCTACAATCGTGTCGGTGCTGAAAATGGAAAAAAAAACAAAGCAACTCATTGTCAAACGAAACTTTTAAGCAGTCTGCCAGGGAAAAATCGTGGAAACACTCCCACTGCCCCTGACCTACATTACGTCTTTGAAATCCTCAAAGTAAATGATCAAAAATGCGTATCCCCGTGGATAGTTTTTGTTTTTCATTTCTTGAATAGGCGCTGAAAAGGTCTGTGCTAATTTTACTCTTGGATTCATGTCATAAAATTCTGTAAATTTTTTATCTTTAAATTCTGCTGAATGCAGTGGCATCAAACATCAGTGGGAAGTAAAACAAGGTTGTGTCATGTTTTTATTTTTCTTTTATACTTTAAAGCAACCGATCTCCACCCAACCTATTCCACATAAATGAATGAAAAACCTTCAGCCACACACACTAAACGCACGCCCAGGACGTCATTAATTTTCAGCAATTTACATCTGCTGTATAGCTTTTCACAAGCAGAAAACAACCTATAACTTCATCTTCGGCAAATCACAAGCCACGCCGATTACAAAAATTACATTTTGTCTTTTTATTTATTCAATTCAACACCATACAGGCACAATGTGCCCGCTCTAGTGGGTCGATAAAATTAAATTATTAAATTGCAATTAATTGAAAGACATAATTAATGATTTACACTTACTGAGCGCTTTATTAGGAACACCAGTTGCTGTTTATTCGTGCAATTTTCCGATCATGTGGTAGCAGTGTTATGCATAATGTCAAACAGATATTGGTCAGGAGCTTGAGAGGTTTCATTCAAACATCAGAATGGGGGAAAAATGTGATCTCACTGGCTTTGGCTGTGATATGGTAGTTGGTGGGAAACAAGATGCCTTGAGTATTTCAGAAAGAACTGATCTCCAGGGATTATCATGCTTAACCCTTTGAGGAATCAAGGAATTAAGAATGTCGTTATCCTGAGCTGTTGAAAACCTATCATGTGGCAACTTGTTTAAAAGAGCTCCCCTGCAGGAGCGCTTTTAAACAAGTTGCCACATGATAGGTTTTCAACAGCTTCTGATTTTGATATCTTACATCATTGTTGCCCACGGCGCTGAAAGGGTTAACTGCAAAGAGTTTACAAAAAACAAACACACATCCTATGAGCAGCAGTTCTGCAGATATAAACGCCAAGCTCAACAGAGGTCAGAGGAGAGTGGCCAAATTGGCTTAAGCTGAAAAAGACTATGGTCACTTTGAATATCACTCCTAACACCTCTGAGGCTCACTGAAGCATCGCCATGCACAACATGTCGAACCATGAGCTGGGGGAACTACAACAGCAGAAAACCAGGTTGGGTCACGCATCTGCCTGCCAAGAACAGGAATGTGAGGCTGTAGTTACAATCTCACCAAAACTGAACAGAAAAGGACTGGAAAAAGCATACCGTGGTCTGATGAATCTCGATTTCCGCTGCAGCAAGCAGATGGTCAGGTCAAAATTTGGCGTCAACAGCATGAATCGATGGACCCCACCAGCCTCGTGTCCACAGCTCAAGCTGGTCGTGGGACATTTGGGCCCCTAATTACCAATATATCATCATTTGAATGCCACAGCAGCGCATTGTTACAGGCCATGTGCATCCCATCACGGCCACAATTTACTCATCTTCTAATGGCCGCTTCCGGCATGATGATGAACCAAAGCATAAGTCGTCTCCAACTAGTTTCACGAACATAATGAGTGTAGAGTACATCAACAGTTCGCCCAGCCACCACATCTGAATCCAGTAGAGCACCTTTGAGATGTACAAGAACCAGAGATTCACAGCACATACATGTGCCTGACGGATGCGCAGAAATAATAATGTGATGCAATCACGTCAACATGGACCAGAATGCCAAAGGAATGTTTCCCACCCATTGTGGACTCCAAGCCACAGAATACTGAGCCAGTTCAGAGAGTGAAGGGAGGCGCTAACCAGTCTTGGAATGCTCTTCCTCAATTGCATTCCGAGAGTATGACTACCTCACCATTTTGTGACAACTGATCAAAAATAATACACCTACAATACCTTGACTCTGCTTCACCAAAGTACTCACGGAAGAAATGTTCCTGACAATGGGTCCCAGGACAGATTCAATGAGTCAACACGGAGATTCAGCCCACTGTTCATTCCAAGGCCTCATAGGAATAAAATAAAAATATTTTGGCCTTCGTGTAAAGGGCTGCTCGCACATCCAAGAGCAGTTTTCTCCCAAAAGGAACAAAGAAAAAACTAAGATAAACAAGTACAAAGGAATGAGAGCACCTTGAGCACGCTGGGATTTACCGCGCTTCTCCGTAATTGTAAAGCTTTCAACCGCAAGACCGAAAGCTTGGCTACTAAAGAGATTTCAGATTAATCCCAGCGTGCCAATGCTCCCTTTGTTCATGCTTTCTTGGGGCCGTGAACATCGTTGGAGCCAGACATTTCTTCTGCAGTGGAGTAACAGCGGATATTGCACAAGCGATACTAAACCCAGATCAACAGTTCAATAAAGAGCCGAATAATTATCTCTTTGAGCACCAAGAGGTCAGTGACGTCACAATAACTTCCGTTGCCAAGTCTTAAGAGCCTGTGCTAGTATCTTGTCCTCCCAGAGGGAGCACAACCTAACTCTGCTTCTTTCCATTTAGCACTGCAGCACGGAGCTGCATGGTCATTGGCCTTGAGGGCAGGAAGTGGCATCTCATTGGCCATAGGATTCATCTTGCATCAAATTTGGCTGATGCTATACAAATAAGTGCATTTGGAGATCGATCTGCTTTTTCAGAAGACACTTGTATCGAAAGTGGCAAGAAGTATATGAACACATATATATCTAGTAAAAATTATAAAAACACACTGTAACCATTGCATTGCTATTGCAATGCTCCACGAACCAAGCTAGAAGACTATGGATGACAGCTATATGACCAACTCAAATAGATAAGAGCACAAAAACATAACTCACCCAGGCCGCATAAAGCAACAGGAGCACATTCTTAAATATAAATGTCCAGTTTAGTTTGGTGGAACGCCAGGTCCCCACTGTATGATGACGGAGCACAACAGGAATCGTTCCAGCATCTGAGCACAATGCGCAAAATCACAGTCATTGTACCCACTGCTAATGCTCCATTTGTGTAGCAGGCTTTTCAATGGGCACAATTAGCATCTTAGACAATGAGGTTTTAAATTAAAACATTTCAAACACAACGCACTAAATTATTTCATAATAAAAAAATATGAGAAAAGAAAATGAACACAATCACCAGGCAAGCACAGTTGTGTATAATATTTTACAAATGTAATTGGGTGTTTACTGAGAAAATCATGGATGTTAATAGTGGCTTGTCAGGCATCTCTACAAAAACCTGTGAACAAGAAATAATGCAGCGAACAACTGAATATGGAAGGCAACAAATTCTGAATATACAATGCAAGGGTCCTAGTAATGACATTATGGAAAATTCTGATTCAAGCACCAGATTCGACTGATGAATTAATCATGGCCAATCAAATCCATGGTTAATCAAGTCCAAGCGAGACAGAATAATTAGAAGTTTTATTGCTGGAATGCAGCAGATCCTGTAGCCAATCCAGTCACCTTTTAAAAAGGAACATTTTAAATCTTCTGCATCACACTCATCAGAGGCTGCAAATTCCTCCTGATTCATAATTAAACAATCAATGTATTATTAATTTCAAATATCCTGGGTGAGTGTGGCATTATGATTTCCCTAAATCAGCTTAAAAAGGCTACCTTTTTGAAGTTGGCCTCTGCACCTTGAAGTTTGTCCTTTAAACGTACGCCGGGCGCCATCAAGCCCACTCGCCACTCCTGCATACGGAAACAGAAACTGCTTTCAGACGGAGATGCGCAACGGCAAATATATTCCACCCTCCGCGCACCTTCAGTGACGCTAGCGGTGTGAGTGAAGTCACCAGAGATGAACTCTAACGCCACGCGCTTCATTCCCTGACCGATGCATTTACTTTGCAGAAAACACTTCAGCTACAATCCTACTCAGCCCTATGAAATAAAATGGGCCACAGAAAGCACCGGCCAAGAGTTACACAAGCCAAAATAACAGTTCCAAACCACACGACGTGTTCTTGACTTGACGGATAAAAGCAAATAAACGTATGGCTGCAAAATGATGAGCCACACCATTACTGTAAACACTGAAAGAGGCCACACAAATATCAATATGAATCCAAATAGCTCCACTGAACATTAACAATGATAAAGCAAATTAATAAACAGTACATATATACGTCTGTATGGCTTATTAAATATCACATTAGCCTATCACCACAAGACATTAATCAGTAACATTTAACAGTCTCCATTTTTATTAATGTGTCTGAGGCCTCCTCTGAATCCGAACGCATTACAGGCTCTCAGCAGAAAGACAGTCTCATCCACAGCAGCTCATCAGCAGAGAACATCAGCGCTAATCCCAGGAATAGAAATGTGTGATGTCATTGCGAAGGCACAGAAGACCCATTTATAAATCGGCGAGCGCTAGGTCTCGTCCTCGCAGATTAGGAGCGCGCTCACGAAAGGGGAAGTTTCCTCGCGCGGAGAGACTGGGGAGGGTGTCAGCGGAGGTTCTCTGGGTGGATGTGACAGCC
Source organism: Gymnothorax javanicus (assembly GCA_029692085.1). NCBI lineage: Eukaryota > Metazoa > Chordata > Actinopteri > Anguilliformes > Muraenidae > Gymnothorax > Gymnothorax javanicus. The sequence continues at coordinate 8,407,658 of CM056194.1, forward strand.
TTCGGAGCTGTTTTCCCACCGCGCGGTGCGACGGAGGGGCATGAAGTCATAAAGTGGCATGTTGACGCTCCGCTCAGTATCTATAATTCATCACTCTCCTCAAAACAAAGCTTGGTGCACCAGCGTTTGTGAGCGCATGCACAACTGGGAGAACGATAGATACCAGGAGACAGAGAGAGAGAGAGAGAGACAGAGAGAAAGAGAGAGAGGCTGTGCTCAATCAGCCAACTGTGAGCGAGGAATCGCTGCTAAACTCAGGCCTTCCGTGACCATCTGTCTTTCCACATCTCTCTCACACTCACCTCATCGTGCACCCTTCCTCCACACCCCTCTCCCTCCATCTCTCTCCCTTTGCCTTTCTGTCCTGTCTCCTGACACACTCACTTCGGTCTGCATTATTAACTGCGACCGCTCCCATTACACATCGCTCCAGGGTAGCGATAAGATCGAGGCAGCCTCACATCCTCAAATTGAGGCTCAAACATGCCTGCGCTGGAGGCCACACCGTCGAATCACGGCGCGAAATAAACCGCGATAATAAATTCAACACACGCATGCGCGGCAAATAGAGTTACAATCACGGCCCTGTCAGCCTCAATCGCGTTAGCTACATGTTGCTGTAATATTCAATCGTGACAAAACGTCAATTACTGAGAATTAAGAAATCAGAAATGCAGACGCACTGCCCAGGGAGGACAGGAAATATTCACACGTTAAATGGTCAGGATATTTCTTTTCATCCTGTCATAAGAACAAAGAGGAAAATGAGATTTGTCTGAACACCTCCTCTGCCTTAGTTCAAGTACATTTTCATGAGGGAACAGCAACTGACTCTTCAATATTTCTTATTCCATTTGATGTGCTTCTGCTAGGGATACATACAAATTCGTTCGCAATATGATACCGTCATAGTATTTCAAGCGCTATTATGATATTCATATTTCATTGTTGTTATACAACATGTTTTTTCTCAAAAACACATTTTCTAAATAAAAAAAAGTATGATTTGTGCTCGATGGATGGGCAATGTAAGACGCTGTGTTTGTTGCACAGAAGCGAGTTGCTCGACAGGGCAGGTTATTTTAAACTGAATCACATCTATTTATGTGGACTGACTCATCTTTCGGTCCAAGATTTCAGATCCTTTCACATCAAACACCTAACAACTTCCACCCAATGCAACCCCAGTCTCTCTGCTACGGAAACGGTTTTCAATACTTAACGCACTCCGTTTCGGTAAAAAGGATTGAGAAGATCAAGATTGCAAACCCACCGGCACTGCTTTTCAAAAAACAAACGTGTGTGTATTAAACCAAAGTGGGGCCTTGTGCCAGAGGGATATACATCCCAAATCAGGCTGCATGATATTAAAAATTAATCTGAAGAATCTTGCAATTGGGTTATTCCCCATAAACATTCGACACTGAATACGTATTTCGGAAGTAAAATTCAACCAAAAAAAGCATGAAAATAGCCAAGACTAATGGCATGATTGCGTGATAACAAAACGCCTTTGGTGGTCTTCTGATTATTAAAACGTTATGGAGCAAGGTCGCCAAGATTTGCCACTGTAGACCGCCAAAAAGTCAGAGAAAACTGAGGTGCACTCTGGGAATATTTGGGAGAGGTAAGGCATTGAATGCAGTACATAACTGAAGAAAATTTCTTTCCAAGTAACCCCAAATCATAATAAACAATGCCTTTTATGTTTGTGTACTGAGACTCAGCGCAAAACTAATTACAGGGATAAGCCATCTGGTAATTGGAGCAGATTCCTGATGCAGAATGAGTGCGTATCTATCCTGTGTGATTGATTTGGCTCATCTCTATGTACATCTGTGACAAATGAATGCCTGCTCCAGTCTGCTCACCTATGGTGTCAAACCAGGTGACGATATCGACCAGTAGCCCGAAACAGTTAAGTATAAACATTAAGAGCCCATGTTTGCAATAGCATCAAAGTCTTCAGCACATGTAATCAAACTTAAATAAGGATGTTCTCAAAAACAACAGAAAGAAAATGTCGTAAATATCAAACATGCAAAATAAAGAACACATGACAGATGAAGCCAAATCAAAGCAATGTTTGACATGACCAGACTTTGATGTCAAAACTGTGCAAGTTCTCTCTGATACACTTTTCTGTGGTTTTAGAAGAAAATTGACTGGTTGCATGCAGGAGAATTCATCTCAGCTCTCTGGCAGACTGGCTGTCACTTATCTCAGCATCTCCAGGTAATCCCAGTCAGCATCACTGATGAGGTCAGGGCTCTATGGAGGCCATACCATCTGTTATTTTCTTCAACAGGACATTAATATTTCTCTGTATCATTATTTGTTTTTGGAAAAATGTCAGATGTCTAGAATTTGCCCTTTTCTACAAAAAAATCCAATGCAAAAAAAAAAAAAAAAAAAAAAAGCACTGAAGCGGAAAATACTTATAAAATCTTGGGTGTCAGAGCAAAAGTTCCCAAAATACCATGATATTCACATACTCAATAACACTAGGATCGATTTATGTTAGTAATTGCCAAGCATAATTTTGCATTATTATCATATTTAAATCATTTTAAACACAAGTAGATCCAGTCCTTTGATGAACTCCTGCCATTCCCACTTGAAAATCATGAACTCCTATTGAGTATCATGAATCAAAATGGTTGATCTGTGGTAAAATATGATTATTTTACGATTTGACAATGCACCATTTGTAAAGCCATTGGGAAAGCCACTTGGAGAGCCATTTTGAGAGCGCTCTTATTTGGATCCAGAACAGTTGGAAATTTTGAATATCAGACTCAGATGACAAACCTGTGGTCAGGACATTTACCATCCCAAAAAGCCATTGTTTGTACCTCTGAGCCATTTTTCACTTCTAAGTTTTTTTAATACCTTCAATGCTGAAGTTTCATGAAGCTTTTTTGCGTTTGCGGCCTCGATTCTGCACTAAAATTACTCAAAATACACTTTAATAAGCTGGTATGCCAAATGCTGCAAGTGTCTTACTTCATTGAAGTTATTTTGCTACTCTCCGTGATGCTCAAATCTTGAATAATAAAGCTTAAAATAAAGAAACGTATAAATCGCCTGACTTGGTTGCAGAGCAAAGGGGTTAATAATGTGCAATACCAGATGTAAAAATCCATTCATCGATGTACTAGAAGGAATCTTCTGCAAGATACTACTCAGTTAGCACAGGCGATACCCCCCGACACTTTAAATCGGTGCAACACCACCACCACATCACACTGTACCTGAAATATCAACAGTAAAATGGCATACTTATCAAAAAAAATGCAGCCATAACTCAAATGCGGCACAATGCAACACGTCCCTATGACCGGTTGATGTGAGAAGCTTCATACTTACAGAACACCTCAAAGTCTCGTGCCAAGTGCTTTGGAGTGAGGTGAGAGGCCATCTTACAAAAAAACCCTGAACAAGTTTCCAATCCTTGTGAGGACACAAACACCAGTTTCATACAAACTCATTCCTATGTGCAGTACAGACTCGCCAGTTACACCAATCAGCATTTATTTGGACAATAAGAGTAACGGGGCAGGGCATTATATAAGACATGAGATACCTGAGTGATATTGTCATGGTTTGTGAGGCCTGCATGTGTTTTGGACTTTTCTTTGTGGCTCTTGTCCCTGACGATATCGAATTCCTTTTCAATCGGATTCTATAACCAGCTGGCTGATTGAACTGGGGCGGCGCTTCCCCGGACTCTACATAAGCCGGAAGTCCGCCACGCCTCCTTTGCTAGAGTGTCTGTTTGTAGCTAAGCACTATAGCCGAAAATATCTCTAGTCAGGATTTGTGTGACTTTATATCTTCCTGTTATTATTGGAGTTCCTTCCTCTTTAAGAATTTTCCCTTTTCTACTTTTGTTCTCTCTCGCGTTGCTTCTGTTTTTCGGACTATAATACGTCCTTTGGAAGCGCGAGTACTTTCTGGTGGTCTGTGTAACTCTCTGTGTTTGTATTGTGTCCATACTGCTCGTTCTCTCTCTTGCCGCTGCACTTGGCCTCTCAATTTTAACAGCCATTACAGATATATTGTCGTACATTGTGTACTGACACAAGTGTTGGCTTTTCTGGTTTTAGAGGCTGCATTACAGTATAGGCATGCAGTTATGTGCACCAATGAGGCCGTTTTAGCTGTTGCCTGTACTTGCATGGTTATCACATCCAGATCGCTCATTACTGCTTGTCCGAATGTCAAAATCAGCATGATGTAAATATTTCGTGAAAGCACCAACACTCATCCCTGTAATATTGCCATAATATCAATATTCGTTAAAGATGTGATGCTATTCGATTTTTCCATGTTGGCCAGCAGGAAGGAGGAAGCTGAAGAACCGGACAGAAGCCCGTATGAACACAGGAAAATCATCCACAGAAAGGCCCGGAACTTATACAAAGGTGTTCAAAGGCATGTCTCAGTAGGAAACAAACTACAATAATTGTGGACTCATACCACCAGGTAATATTCCAGAGCAACATGCAACGTTTCAGCAACCCTTTACTTCACCGGCCGATTAATGGCCCCATTTTCAGGCTTTCCATGGGAGTGACTGAATGGCGTAGCTCCAGGTGCCGTCTAATAGCTCTCCCACAGAGTAGCGTACACACCAGGAGTGACGACCGACTCGTGTCAAACAGCACGGCGTCATTTCAAGAAGTCCATTAAATAACCTGAAGGTTTCAACAACATTCACAGGAAATTACTCAGAAAATGACAACGACAAAAGCACCCCGATGTATGCCTGGTGAAGAATGTTTTTTTTTTTTTTAATGAATTGGAAAATTACTTGATGGTTCCTACAAATGGAAACCGGATTGTACAAGGTTGACAGCCCCGCGAAAAACTGTCCTCATTATCAGTTAAAGGCCACCATCTCGAGTAGGCGTTCGAGCCGGATAGATGGTCTTAAAAAGACCTCTCGTATTCCTGAGCAAGTCGTCCTTCAGTAACATGATAAGTGTCAAGCTTTTTCCTACCGATTTCAAGCTATTCTTACAGCACTTTACAAAAGGGAATGAAGTAAAAGTGTTTATACTTTCCATCCCCTAAAAAAAAAAAAAAAAAAAAAAGGAAATGGATGAAAGTCGTTATTCTCAGCTCACTGTGAGTGAAGTATGCTCCGGCTCTTAATTCTTCTACTTTTTCTTAAATGTTACACCACCGTCTCATTCCTCATTTGATATGAGAAACTTGTTTGTCTCCCGTCTTGACAGTAACTTTTTGTTCCTTGTCGGGTCCCTGACAAAAGAGATTTCAAATACAATGGGTTTTCGCCTGGTTAAATGATGGTTCCACAAAATAAAAACTTGAAGAATCACATGAGGATTTAGGTGTAAAATGAGGCCTGCAGTGCTGTTCTGACAGGAGTGCTCAGCCTTGTGTAATGTGGTGAATCTAAAACAAAAGAAATTTTCACCACTGCCAAAAATGCCTTTAAAATGCAAAAGTTTCAATCCTACGGACCATGCAGAGTTATTGAAAGAGAGAAAACTAGAATCAGAGTAATTATTCCCTGTCAAGACTGTTTCAAACCAATTATCAACCACAATTCGAAAAAAGTTGGCACATTCCGGAAAATGCAAATAAAATCAAAAAGGAGCAACTTGAAAAGACCATTCACCCTCAACTACACTGAAAACACCATTACACCACAAAGTGATGCTTTAACAATTCACCTTTTCATCGAAAACACATTTTGTTGAATTTCAAATCTGATGACTGCAATAAACTAAAAAAAATTGGCGCATGAGAAACGCAGGCCTGAAAGTGATGCAACATATTGTAATACGGTGATTTAAAACAGGTGATTTAAACAGGTTAGGTAATCCGGTTAAGTAAAGAGAGCCACAAACAAGGCCTAGTCCCTCAAGAGCAAAGATGGGTCACGGCTCTCCAATTTGCCTGCTGATGCGCAAGTTTATAATACATCACTTTGAGAACAATGTTCCTCAAAGGACAAATCAGAGCGATTTTGGGCATTTTGCCATCTACAGTATGAAGTATAATTAAAAGATGGAAGGACTGCAGTCGTGTCTCGGTGCGAGAGGGGCAAGGCTGCAAACCACTTCTGAATACGTGTGATCTCCAATCCCTCAGATGTCACTGTCCCCAGAACTGTCATGTGACAATAATGGATTTCACAAGATGGGCATAGAAATTCTTTGGTAAACCTTCGTCAGTCAACACCATTTAAACCTGCATTCACAGATGGATGTCAAAGCTTGGCAATGCAAAGCCAAAGTCAAACATCAACGGTGTCCAAAAGCACCGCTGATTTTTCTGGGCTCTGTGTCATCCGAGATGAACAGTAGCCCAGTGCGAACATATTTTGTGGTTTGAGGCGACAACATTTCAAAAAAAAAAAAAAAATAGGACCAAGGGTCCAGTAGCTTACCGGCAAGCAGTCTTACAGCGATGATACAACTTATAAAAATTTCATGTGAGGTTTGACATTTGAATCAATGAAAATCAATGTCAAGGTCACTAAATAAAAGTTCACATAGATTTATAGACCTTCTGTAATACAATCCTAAGCTCTGAACCAGTTTTGGTGATACAAGTCATTAAAATATGTCAATATGTATTCAATATGTCAGTTGTGAACTTTAAAGGTCACAGAATGTCAAGTTGTGGTCAGCAAATGGACTTCATATATGACTTTCTAAATGTCTCTATACAAACCTTGGCTCCATCTGTGACCATTTTGGTGATACAAGTCATTGTAATTTCACTGTCGAGTTTGACCCTCAAAGGTCACTGACAGTCAAGTTGAATGTCACCAAATGAAAGTTCATATGTGACTTCCTAGATGTTAGTAACACAAACTTAGGCTCCATCTGTGGCCGTTTTATTGATACAAGTCATTGAATTTTCACTTGGTCACATTTCTCCTTTCAGGGTCAGTATGAAGGTCACCAAATGAAAGCTCATACATGACTTCCTATACGTCTCTAATACAAACCTACACTCAATCTGTAATGATTTTGCTGATATAAGTCATTGAAATTTCACTGTATAGTTTGGCCGTTGAAAGTCACTGAAAGTCAAGTTCAAGGTCACCCAATGAAACTACATGCATGACTTACTATATGGCCACAATACAGACCTAAGCTCTATCTGTAATAGTTTTGGTGATAGAAGTCATTGAAATTTCACTATGTGAAGTTTGACCTTTGAAGGTCACTGAAGGTCAAGTTCAAGGCCACCAAATGAAAGTTCATGTATGACTTCCTTTACATCTCCAATACAAACCGAAACTATCTGTAACCATTTTGCTGATATAAGTCATTGAAATTTCACTGTGAAGTTTGGGCATTCAAGGTCACTGAAGGTCAAGTTCAATGTAACCAAATGAAACTTCAAACATGACTTCCGATATGCCCGTAATACAAACCTAAGCTCTATCTGTAATAGTTTTGGTGATAGAAGTCATTGAAATTTCACTATGTGAAGTTTGACCTTCGAAGGTCGCCGAAGGTCAAGTTCAAGGCCACCAAATGAAAGTTCATACATTACTTCCTACAAGTGGTTAATGCACATATGTTCCCAATCTTCAATATTTTCAAGCCTAGAAACCTTTGAAAATTGTAACATTTTGCTTGACCTCAAGTTTGACCTTTCAAGGTCATCTGAGGTCAACTTTAACACAGCCAAATTATAGGTCATATATTACTTACTATATGTCAGTAATTCAAACTTAATCTCTATCTGCAACCATTTGGCCCATTCTCCATAAGACCCGATGTTTAAGTACAGCGCCCCCACTAGACCCACTTCCATCGATTCAATCAAAATGGCACTCGCACTGTACATAAAGTGTATCAAGGTGAGTTCATTGCCAGATTTAGAAAAAAAAGTTATCGGACAGTTTTTGAGAAATTTTTTTTTTAAATTTCAAGTCATATCTTTTAACATTGCTAATATATTCCCTGACTTCGAGTTGACCTTTCAAAGTCACCTGTGGTCAAATTTAATATTGCCAAAATATAGGTCATATATGACTTCCTATATGTCGATAATACAAACTTAATCTCTATCTGCAACCATTTGGCCTCCACAGGCCATCTTGCATATTCATAAAGTACAGCGCCCCCAACAGACCCACTTCTGTCGATTCAATCAAAATGGCACTCGCACTGTACATTGACGGTACCAAGGTAAGTTGATTGCCTGATTTAGAAAAAAATTTATCACATAGTTTTTGAGAAATAATTTTTTAAAATTTCTCAGTCCCATCTTTAACACTGGAGCCAAAATTTCAAGGGCCCATAAAACGGACAAAAATGATTCTATCAAAAATCCGAGAAAAACGTCTGGAGATATGGTCTAGTAGTATGTTATTGCAAATTTACACGAAAATTCATTAGGCTAAAAAAAAGATAAAAAATGTACCGGACGACAGACGCCACACCACGACAATAGCTTATCGGCCCATAGGGCCGGTAAGCTAAAAAACAGCCACCATGTTTTCTGGACCAATGACAAGGACAACCCAAACTGTATCTAAAAATTTCAAAAGCCACTATCTGTCATTATTATGGAGGTGTGTCATTGCACATGGCATGGGTGACTCGCACATTTGTAGAGGGACCATAAATGCAGAAAGTTATTTGCAAATTTCAGAGCAACAGATGGTGCCATCTAGACATTGTCTGTTCCAGGGCTGTCCCTGACATTTTGCAGCGAGACAATGCCAAACCACATTCAGCACGGCTAAAAGGTACATGGCTGTGTAAGCAGGGAGTGCGGGTGGTAGATCTACTCGGATTGGTCTCCGATAAAGCACAAATGGCGCATTGTGAAGCGAAATATAAGGCAACGAAGGCGCCTTACAGTTGCCCAGCAGAAGACCTGCAGAAAGACACGGCGACGTTACAAAGTGGTAAACAGTGAACTGAGCCAACCGTTTCGGGCTCCATTGCAGTCATTACATTGTGTATTTTCAACAAGCAATTCAATTCACGTTACAACATCAATTAATGTGTTGTTGCACAATTTTCAGGATAGTAAACATGTCAAATTAGTCCTTTTTGATTTTATTTGCACTTTCCGAGATGAGCTCACTTTCGGAATCAGGGCTGTATTCCTGGCCGTTCAGAGGGATCCAGGGCACGAATTACATTATAAACTGAGACAATAACAAAAGCAAATTGATGTCCCTGAGAACTTCAGGAATTTTAACGACACTCAAAAAAAAAAAAAAAAAAAAAAAAAAATCAGAGAAAAAGGCCTTGGAGCCAGAATGCCTGAAAGGCCCGCTCTCTTCTTCTTCTTTATTTTCTTCTATTCTTCCCATTTTCTGCGGCTTCTCCTTCTTAAGGACTCAATTTGACTGCATTGCCAGACTCAAATCTGGCAGGCTTACGGCCCATAATCTATGCCTCTTAAATTTAGAAAGAAAAAGGGAAGCAGAGGCAGCCGGAATGTACAGCCTGGCACATGCTTTTTTTGGACGTGGCCAGAGCAAGCAGCTTACACGGGCTGAAATAGCAATCTTTATTAATACATGTACGCCAACCAATAAGTACAGCCAATACCCCTTTCCATCAGGCATGCTTTACTGAGAATAAAAAAAGCGTAATGACGTAAAGCAGTCGTACGTGCACAAATGCGGCCCCGCGCGTCTTATTACTTCTCACTTTCGTTAACAAAATAATCGCTCTCTGGTTCCACATGGGAGTTGGAATGTGTATAAAACCGGAGAAAACAGCTCGCTTCCGTCTCACAGGTACATTCCACTCCAGTTACTTTATAGTCCTTCCGAAACGAGATTGCACGGAGGGCTGAAGTTACACAGTCAGTCAGAGTCTTCCTTAAAGAAAAGATAAGAAACACGTCTGCATTCTTGTGCCAGCCTACATCTCCCCTCCCTCACGGGTCCAGTCACACATGAAACAAAGGCAACAATGATCCTATTGTAGGATGTTTCCCCCCCCCCAGAACTTCCAGCAAGCTCACGACTGGGCCAAAAAAAAAAAAAAAAGCGCATACTCTCCTAATCCGGACGATCTAAGCATCAACTAATCTTCCTTTCTCCCGAGTTCCCAGGAATCATGTCTAACCACGGCGGGTCCTTAACGCTGGAGAGAGCGCACAAAACAGATTAACGGTTTAATTCCGCTGAAATAAACAGCCAAACAAGCGCAGTATTACCGTAAGCCGCGGTAAAATGATTAAGGGGAGCCGTGGCTCGATCGGGCTAAGAAAAAAGGAGAAAAGGGAAAAAAAAAAAAAAAAACACGCTTTTTCGCCCCGTGCCAACTCAGTGCTGTCCTTTTCGGCGACCGTGAGCGGGCGGGGACTGTGCGCCGCGGTAAAGTGACAAAAGCAGCGGCACGCCAAATTCCGGTGTGAAACAGGACTCGGGGCCTCCATTTTGAAATGCGGGGCATTATTTGTATGTATAGAGTGACCCGAGGAGGAGGAAGGCCTCATGGCTGCCATTCATAACTGTAGAAAACCACTCCTGTGTGGGGGGCTTTGAGAGATCGCCTAGGCACCCCTTCAGGATCCTTCTGGAATGTAGATAGAGAGCATGGTCCATCCCTTTCAGTTTTTTTTTTTTTTTTTTTTTTGTTTTGTTTACAGTAGGATTGTGGGAAAAGGGCATCAGGAGGGTCAGATGTCCACGGTTGCACCTCTCAACCCCGTCCAATACATCAATACCCACCCTGCAGGCCTCGGCCCAAACCAACAGGACACCCTCCCGTCAGGAGAGCTGTGGAGCCGTGACCCCGCTAAATTCTGCTAATTAATTCACTGGAAACTGTCGAGGACGGAGGAGAAAAACGAGCCGCCTTCGAGTTCTTTAGTAAACCGAGGCTACACGCCCAAACGCCAAGTCCGTCTGATCGTTATTCCTTATCGCCCGTGTCACTTCGTGACGCGGACTGGAAAATTCCACAAGGCGCGCAAATAACTCTCAGGTTACAGCAGGGGACGATAAAGGAATGATAATTAGCACCGGCCCCACATCTAAGCCACAGACCGATAACAATATAAATGTGACGAGGACGGAAAGCATTCATAATGAGAGGGAAAAAATTGAAGACGTCTGCAAAAGCTAACACAAATCAACAATGTTTACAGAGAGATTAAACAACCCATTTAAACAGTCAGTAAATAAATTCATTTAAGCAGCATTTTACAGGATCACCTTTTTTTTTTTTTTTTTACATTTCCTAAACCAGCCAAGGAATAGTGGGTAAAAGCAAAAGGCCCCGCTTGTGAAAAAAAATACAATTGCATCAACTGCAGTAGTTCATTGCACCCCCATTTTAAACTTGGCCGAGGCTTTCTTCAAGATTACTATATTACTGCTACTAGGCTACAGCTAGCAACTGCAGTACCATGGCAACGTAATGAATCAATAATTTGGCAACTGTATTCGAACCAAACAACCACTCTCTTTCCCAGCTCAATAATTTTGGCCACCCATGGATCAAAGCATCACACAGGAGAAAACCTGAACGGCGCAAATGCACAAAACGCAGCCAGCGCTCAGAACGAATGAAGGACTACCCACCATACACACTGCCCCTATTCAATCAGCAACTGCAATGAAGTGATTAAGACCTGAATTGGAACACAGGCCTGCATCCGGATACATCTCAAATGCCCACAACAATGGACAAAGGAAATTCAAAAAGGGAACAAAAGTGACAAATTGTGTGGAAGAGTCTATGGACTACCAGGCAAAATCTCAAACAAGCGAAGTTTCTTACTCATCTAAATAGGCAAAAAAAAAAAAAAGAGAGAGAGAATCTCACAGGGAAATACCAATCATCAATGACAACCTCCAGTGACTTCAATGCCAGGGAAGTAACAGAACGTCACTCAGCAGCTAACCGAGACGTTCTGAACAATAACCACGACTGGCTCTTTTCAGCTAATAGCTAGCATCGCTCAAACTAGCAAGCTGAGGGCACCAGACCACCCACTGAAAATGTTTGTGTTAATATCCTTTGAAAGCCAGAATCATCTTTATCAAAAGTCGGGGGGGGACATCTCTTGGCAAACTGTCGAAAATACTACAGCAGGGTAGTGAAAATTGGAATGTTAACGAGAAGGGCACAATCAGCATGGCAGATCTCCTGAGGAAAGAGCGACACCTCCCACAGATATTTAACATTATTTATATTGTTTACTAGTGACACAATTATTTGGCTTACATCTCCGGATCACACAAACAGCATTATAACGTACGCCGATTTGGGAAAAAATGCACAATTATATTTACTATTATGCATCAGTTTAATTATTAAAAAGTGTATGATGCAGTCCATAAGTATTTGGACTAAAAAAATGCCCCTCCATTTTGGCTCCATAATCCAGCAAATTAGAAGGAATGAGGTTTGAGGGCAATCAGTGATCTTCAGTTTGAAACAACTCACATGAATACAGAATATCTTTATCACCATTTCATCCATCAGAATGAAGGTCTTAATCAAATTATCACCGCTTTTTTGCGTATTTTCCATCCAAACACTAATGGACCAAATAGAAAAATGAATTCTTTCGAACTCCTCAGTCAGCCAGTAAATGCAGGGTTCTGCTCCACTGCGCACAAAAGACAAAATATTACAAAAAATACCAGTCAGCCATTTATTTGAAGGGAGGCGTTTTAAACGCTCTGAGTAATTCAAAATATCAGTGTTCTAAACTGCGAGAGCTGTGACAAAGAAATTCTAGTAACCAAGAATGAATAGCTTGGAAAAAAAAAAAAAAAAACAGCCTTCATTTCAAAATAAAAATCTAAAAGAAAAAAAATCAATAAATTCAAACAATATGAAAGGGAAAAGCACTCAGCAAAGCCTACTGGCTTGATGAAAAACACGTTTAAATTAAAAACATTTCAGATACAATGTGAAGCAGAGAAACTTCACAATCTTTTAATATTTATTGCACATCAGAGAAAAATTCAGGATAATGGCAGTTAATCCAATCAGGGCGCAAAAGAACAATTTATTACACCCTTTGACCAGGAATTGTGTGCGAGAGGCCTCGTATGAACCCACTCCAGTAAAACTCGTCCAGGCTCTTCCTTTGCCTATCGTCCAAAAAACTGTGACTGGAGACTTTTGTTGAACATTTAAAAAATGGCATAAACAGCCAGGCCACATTTTAGGACAAAAATCCCATTACCCAGTCCTTGCACTAAATTATGAACAGTAAAATGCTACAATTTAATACTTAATCAATCTCGCCGCAGTACTTTTTTTGTCCTGGTTCATGAAGTCATAAAATTTAACCCTCCATTCTGCCAAGCCAAGTACAAAAACATGACAAATAATTTGAGTGATGTAGAATGGGAGAAAAGATTCACTGTAATAGCGGGTCAAAAGGACAAAAGCACGCAGACATGTGCTCGTCCAACTAGGCGTTAGACCGCTGCCGCAGGGATTTTCTTCTACTGCAGCAAGATAAACATTAATTAGGTCATCAGGCAGAGATGTCGGGCATCTAGCACCAACTCGGAGCCTGGGATTCAGTTAATCGGAGTGGTGTTTGATAGGGTTGAGGTAAAGGCTACGTACAGGCCAGTCAAATTCCTCAACGCCAGTCTTGACAAAACACGTATGGACCGCACTCCCTGCATGGAGGCATTCCTATGTGGAAACAATAGTGGGCCCCCCAAATTTTCCTTCAATAAATCAAAAAGGACCAAGAAATGTTTGCATGCTATTGGTCATGTAAGTGTATGACTGACAAAACGGCACCCTCCAACTTTCTAGAACTCTCTAGTGGGTAACTAGAGGTTCACGTGAACCTGCAACTCAATTGGACTGTGACTCTGCCAAGCACATTTGGGAGTAGGGTACAAGCTGAAAGTGTTTTATATCCTAAAGATGTTGCATAACAAAGTTTCATCAAAATTGATCAATATTTGTGACTGCTTGAGGTTACCGGTAGTTCAAATAGATGACAATGGCTGAAGGAATGTCAAGGGTCACAAAAAAGCCAGTTTTCAGAAATCATCAAAACCCATCATTTGGATGTTGAGACATGTTGTACATCACTTACATATCAAGTTTCAGCTCCATCTGTATTCGAAATATCTAAAATGGACAACTTTAATTTTTCAATATGACCACCCTGCCAGGCCTACTTTCAGGAATAAGGGGCTGAAATGCAGTCCCAATGTAGTATATGTACTAAACAAACTGCCTGCAAAGTTTTATAAATTTGATCAATATTTGTGACCGCTAGAGGTTACGAGTCAAATTGCTTACAGACGACAGACGATGGATGACGTACCACGGAGTTTAAACCATCTAAATAACGCAGCTTGTCAATGACCAGTTGAGTCAAAGAAAAACTCGATCTGCTTTTAAATGATAAAGTGTTGATTACTTAGACTTGTAATAAAAATTAATGAATAGTACATCAATTTACGAAGCACAGACGTCAGCACTGCCAGACTGCACACATCATTTCCCCAAACACAGGAGCAGCAGGCCACATCCACAGACAACAGCACCCAGATACAGTTTAGTTTTAGTTTAAGTTTATTTGTCTCAAACATCAAAAACAAAAAAGACTACAATATATAAAAACACAAAATATAATGCAATACATCACTTGGTATTCATCAGAAGAACCGAAAATTTGGAATGTGTTCGAGGAGCAGAGTGCTTATCAAGTCCTACCCCATCATTACAGTATCGGTGTAAATAAAGATATCTCTTTTATACCCAAAAGGTAATACTCACCAAAATAACTTTAACACTGCAATTACAAGGTTCCTCGCATCATTAAATCATCATTATTTTTTGAGCTCCGCCTCATCTCTGTATTTGTCCGTGATTGATTTCTTATATTTGCTTTTAAACTGTGTAATATTATTGCTTTGCTTAATGTAATCATCAAGTCTATTCCACAGGATCACCCCACAAACTGATATGCACATGCTTTTTTGTGTCGTGCAGACACAAGGTAGTTTTTTCAGATTTAATTTCCCTCTTAGTTCACCTCTTGCCCCTCTGTCAATGAATAATTTTTGAATGTTTCTTGGTAGTAGATTGTGTCTTGCTTTAAATGTAATTTGTACAGTTTTAAATTTTATTAGATCCATGAATTTCAGAATGTTTGATTTTAAAAACAGTACATTTGCGTGTTCTCTGTATCCCACATGAGGCATTAACCTTATTGCTCTTTTTTGCCGTGTGCATTTTTTTTGTAAGTTGCTCCTAAGGCACTTCAGGAAGTGTAGAAAAGCTATGACATTAACACTGCAACTGCATTTGTGAGCGTGCAACTGCGTACAACGGTAGGTCGACCTCAGAAGAAGTGCCCAGAGGCAGCCTCCGAGAGCAATTTAAATAAATTATCAAGAAAAGCAAAAATAAGGGAGGAAGAAGCATAATTCAGCAGCAACTCACAACCTTGCGCACCCCAAAAAACATCGACCCCGGGCAAACTGTTTACACAAAAAAGACACCAAAGAACTGACAAAAAAAAAGAGAGAAAAAAAAAAAATGCATGGAGTCTAGGGGGTTAGATGAGGGGAGAGAGCAAAAATCAATGGGCCAGGCACAGAATGTGACATCACCGGCAGGGGCGCACAGCACCATTACGCCACCGGGCCGTTCGCGCCGACAGAAGAATGGATAATAGCCAGACAATGGGGGCAGTGAGCAGAATCCCCGAGGGACGAAAACAAATCACCCGGGAGAGACCAGCCAGCGCGACAGGAGCAAAAAGCATCCGAGAGAAAGCGGGCCGAGACGGGGACAGACGGGTCATTGTGGGACCCCGGGGACGCCAGTCCCGCACAGTGGTGGATCGACACCGTCTGGTTACGCCGGGACACTATCGCCGACTCTAACGGCACAGGGAACACTGGAGTCACTGCTCCGGCCAGTAATTGCATCCGCACTCTCGGCGAGGAAAACCAAACTTGCGTGAAAATGTAAATATCGGAAGTTCGCCTGAGAAGATCTTTTGTGCGGTGGGAAAAAAAAAAAAAAAGAAAAAGAAAGAATGGAGTGAAACAATGCTGATTTGTGACAACATTAAAATGAGCGACTCAACCTGCCTGAGAGCAACTTGAATCACATTCATGTCAGATGCAGTGAAATACTGTCAAATAAGTTTGTAGGTGATGCATTTTTTTATGACAGTTCAGTATTGTGTGGAGGTTCAGTGCTGAGTAAGAATTCATTCAGTATTCCAGCAAGTAGAAAATATTCAACCGGTATTTAGTTTTCAGCACGTGTCATGTGAACAAGGACATTTACTAATTTATCACCATTAAATTTGTGCACAACTAACAAAATGCAGATTCCAGGACCAAGGACCAAGGAAAAAACTTGTATTTTGGAAATATTCTGCCCGATGACCTTCCAACCAGTTTCTTGAGGGTTGAGAAAGCATAAACATTTCATAATTTTTTGAGCTCAAAGTGAAGTTACCATTTGTTTTCACAATCACATGCTTCCTCAGGCGTAAAACATAAGACTTCAATAAACAGATGATAGGACCTTCACAAAATGGGGGCTTTTCCAGTATCACCTGCAAGGCCCCCCTTTCAAATCGAATCTCACACAACAAAATAAATAAAAGTGCTAGATGTAAGAGAATTTTACCAACTGGCTAACAGGCTATTCTACACGTACGGCGCCGGCATTCTGGTCATCATCATCCATTTCCCACAAAATACGGCATCAAGGTAAACCTTATTGAAGTTAAGCATTCCACGAGTCGAATGAAAAACAATCAATGCTCGTCACACATTAAGAGTAGCAATTAAGGCTGGAATGAAGCGGCACGCATGGGACCAGGGCAGAAAACTCATTAGGGCCAGAATTGTCCGCATACGCCACATCAGACGATACGCGCACAGACAGATCGCTACATCCATTCCAATTTTCCCCCAACCGTGAGGAATAACCGGTAAGTTCCGACCAGCGCTACACACAAATGGGCGGAGAGAAGAATAACAAGGGTGTAGTTTTATTTTAGGGGCGTTTTTCTATGTAAATTAGATGGCACCAGTGAGGGCCTTAGTTACATTAGGTCATGCAAGACATTATCAGGACATCTTGCTGAAACATCAGGATGGCAATGTATGCGCAACCCATTTCTAATTTCACCATATGGTGCCAACAAACAGATTAATACGTGACATATTTAACCCCTAAAACTTTATTTCTTCCGCTTCAGTTTTCCCTTAAGCAGGTTCAAAGTCAGAAAAGGCTTTTTTCATGCTGCCAGAGTACTTCATATACATATTCTGTGTCTGCTGGCTGCAGTGCTACACTGAAGCAACATCACTCTTAAATTGAGTGAAATATTCAAATGCAGGATGCCATGTTTTTATGGCTAGAGCATTACATTAAGTGGAAAATGTTTTGATCTCGTACATCATTTTAAACACATTTCCCTGTAATTCAGCAGGACATATTTGGGGTAGTTGGCAACCTTGGGATCTCCGATTGGATCCAGAAGTTTTTATGAGGTTAAAGGTATTAATCATTCTGTAATCGGAGACATCACTGTACGTCCTTCGATTTTCATGACAATCGTTCATCCGATTCCCTTCAAACTTGGCAGGTGTATTACTGAGGACCAAGGAAGTGCAGTGGTAAGTGTGAAGTTGTTCAGCTGAGTGGTTCTTGAAATCTTAAGAGAGCTGCAAGTGGCAATGCTAGAGGCTAAGCGAGCAGCCCGTTCAAAACACACATCTTGAACTCGTGCTGCACCAGTATAAATAATGCATTATGTTTCATTGCATCATGTTATATTGCATCATCACTATTTATTACTTGCAGTCCTGCATCTGGTATTGAATATAATGTACATCAACTGTGGAGCCAGTATGCGACTTCACTCAACCAGCTTCACCCAGCCACAGATGTGCGTAAGGGCACGGTCGAAGAATACTTCAGGCATGCCAGTCCTGACAAAGGGGCAATCCGTTTACTGTTTGCCATTCGATTCTACCCACTCACTTTAGAACGGCACTTTTTGAAGTGTGGAATGTGTAATATTACCAAAATTTCAATTACTTTAGAGTGCAGAAACACATTCAGGGTCAAGGAACTTTGTCAGTGATATTTCATTTTGAAACATAACTGACAAGGAGTACCAGAGAAACCTCTCTCTCTGATGGTCATAGAAATCTACGGTCCAAGCGATCCAACTACCCTCTCTGTTGCAGTCAATAATTACCCTGGCCTTATTAAGTTCTGAGAAAAACTATTTGCCCCCTTCCCTGTTTCTTCTTTTTTTGTTTATTTGTCGTATTTAAATGCTTCAGATCATCCAACTAATTTTAATATGCAAAGCGCCATTACAAACGCACCTGTGAGGCATCTTACTCTTGGCTGCCATGGGCGGGGTCAGTCAGTGACCGCACCCGTTTTCCGTTCTCGGGCACACAGCAGACTGGTTGTTGACCGGTGACAGTATGTCGTAAGCCGTGGCATTTCTCTTGAAGCCATAGCTTTTTTAATTTTTTTCGTTGGCTTTATATAGGCAATCGATCACACCCATAAGAACAAGTCAAGCTCGCCGTACACGGAACAACTCAATGTTCATTATTACAGAAGAGTTTGGCGTGTTCTTGTGGTGCGTCGGGATTACAATACCAAACACTTTTCTTTATTTCACTCATAAGATATCTCACTGGAAAAAAAACAATAAAAACGGATTTGATTCTTAAATTTGCAACAAATACAGTATACCTCACACTTCTGTTTTTAATGGCCCCAAGTATGTAGCAAAGACAACAAGAGTATACACAAAATGCAGCTTTTAAATGATCAATTCATTTCTCAATGGCAAAGTCATTCAAAACTTATGTCACCCCTGAGAAACAATCATTGCCCCGCTAAACAAATAACTAGTTGTTCTGCCCTTGGCTACATCTGCAATCAAACATTTGCAATAACGGGAAATGAGTCTTTCACATTGCCGTAGGGGAATTTCTGGCCACTCTTCTTTGCTGAATTGTTTGAATTCAACCACATTGGAGACTTTTCGTTTATAAACTGTTCGTTTAAGGTTAGGTTACAGGCAAAACTCAAAAATTCTTATATCTTCATAAAATCATATAATTTGATCATAAAGTGATATGTTATGACAAGGAAAGCATAATTCCTGATTTTTTCCTTATTAGGTCATATGATTCAAGATGGCCGCCACCAAAAAGTTACATATAGAAAATGCAGCATATCTCAAGAAGTATTTGGAGTACAGACTTGGAATTTGGTATATCTATTATGTATATACCACTCTTGGTTTTGAATTAAAAAGAAAACTTGACCCTAGGATGGAAAAAAAATTTGCCTCTATTTCTGGGGTACCCAATTTCAGGGGGGTGTCAACTGATTTTAACCCTCTCTTGGCTGCATATTTAAGTACATACTGTTAAGTTTTTTTTAATTCAAAACCAAGAGTGGTATATACATAATAGATATACCAAATTCCAAGTCTGTACTCCCAATACTTCTTGAGATATGCTGCATTTTCTATATGTCACTTTTCAGCGGCGGCCATCTTGAATCACATGACCTAATTAGCATAATTATGCAAAAATCAGAAAATATGCTTTCCTTGTCATAACATATCATTTTATGATCAAATTATATGATTTTATGAAGTTATAAGAATTTTTGAGTTTTGCCTGTAGCCCAACCTTAAGGTCATGCCACAGCATCCAAATCAAATTCAAGTCAGGACTTAGACTAAACCACTCGAAAACCATCATTTTGCTTCTTTTAAGCCATTCAGAGGTGGACTTGCTTGCGTACTTCAGATCATTGTCATGCTACCAGACCCAACTACGCTGGAGCTTTAGGTCACAAACTGATGGCCAGACATTCTCCTACAGGATTTTGCAATAGAAAGCAGAATTTATGGTTCCGGTAATTATGGCAAGTCACCCAGGTCCTGAAGCAGCAAAGCAGCACCAGACTATCACACTACCAGCATCGCGTTTGACAGTTGGTATGATGTTCTTTTGGTGGAATGCTCTGTGAGACTTACGGCAGGTGTAATGGGACCCGTGTCTTCCGAAAAGTTCCACTTTTGACTCATCAGTCCACAGAATACTATCACAAAAGTCCTGAGGTTCATCAAGATGTTTTTCAGCAAATGTGAGACAAGGCTTTGAGCTCTTTTTGATCAGCAGTGTTTTTCGGCTTGGAGCTCTCCCATGAATGCCATTCTTACCCAGACTCTTATTGTGGAATCCTGAAGACTGATCTTAACTGAGGTAAGTGAACCCGGAAGTTCTTTGAATGTTAGTCTGCGTTCTTTTGTGACCTCCAAGATGAGTCATCGATGCACTCTTCAAGGAATCTGGGTAGGCCCGCAACCTCCAGGAAAGTTTACCACTGTTCCAAGTTTTCTCCATTTGTAGATTATGGCTTTCAACATGATTTGCTGGAGTCCCAGAGCCGAACAAATGGCTTCGTATCCCTTTCCAGACTGATAATTGTCAACGACTTCGTTTCTCATTCGTTCTGAAATTTCTTTAGATTGCTGCATCATGTGCTGCTTTTTACCAATTTCAAATTGCCAAACAGGTTCTATGGAAGTGATGTTTACATTCAACAGGTCCGTCAGTAATCATGTCTGGGTGTGTCTGGTGAAACTGAACCAAATTATCCATTTAATTTGTTAAACGGATTGATTTTTGATTTCGTAACTAAGGGGGCATTTACTTTTCCACATTGGGACAGGTAGGGTTGGATGGTTTTTTCCTTCAATAAATGATATGATCATTGGAAAACTGCATTTTGCGTTCACACAGGCCATCTTTGTCTGAAATTTAAATCAGTTTGATCTGAAGGATTTATGCGTGGAAAAATTATGCAAAAATAGATGAAATTGGAAAGAGGGCTAATGCTTTTTGACAGCACTGTACGCCCATTTTTAATCCAATGTAATAATACAGTGATATATGTTTTTTAATTTTGGAATTGTATTCTGGCAGCAAGTAAGATAAAGATATTTCAGCACAGCAAAGACACTCGAACGACATTGTACAATGGCCCAATTTCACAGAAGGCAGTCAGGGCTTCTATGGTAAAGACCCACTGAGACCCAGGTGGTCATGATAAGTTGGGGGCCACTCCCACTGACAGATAACAGAGGAGGTATCAATATTCCTTGTGTGTGTCGCAAATAACAGGGGAAATCAAGCTCTTCATATTAATCACACTTAACACTGAAAAACTGGCATTTGGCAATCACTTTTATGTTATTCAGAAGGAAAACTGGGAAAACATTTCAGCAAAACAATTTTTTTGTTTGAAGACAAAATGCAAAATCAAGATGATGCTCAAAGATGAATCAAGCTCTTGCAATCTGAGCTCTGTCACTGGCTCAATTATTCCGCTCCCGAGTGTAAACACGACCTCAGCTCATTTGCCGTTTAATTTCAATGCCGCAGAGTCGTAAAACAATACGCGACTTTGCAAGTTTCCATCGGCGGAAGAACTTCGCAAGCAAAAGAACCGAGAAGGCCATTTCAATTTAGGAGGCACTGTATTATTGACAGGAGGGCAATATTTTCGCAGGGCAATAAGCAGCCTCCTCTATCTCGCTGCCTCAAGGTTAATTGACAATCCTTTCATCCACCTGCTGCCTTCGACAGATTCTGGGAGCTGATCTGCCCTATAACTTCATATGCAAGCTTTTGTTTTTTGCTTCACCAGAAAGAACAGCGAGACCTCTTTTCTATCAGACCGTACCCTGAAACACAGACAACAGGCCTAATTATTCCATTAGTACTGTCACTCAGGGAGGAAGCCATATGGGTAATGAAACTTGTTCTCACTCAGTGTTAAGCACAAGCCTTTTACGACGCCTCAAAATTATAGGGAAAGGTGCAGTATCTGGGGGGCTTTTCTTTTGAAATGCCGCAAGTTTGTTACGGAGAAGCTGCCCCTTTACGTGCTCCTGAGGAGATGTGACTGGGGCGCACTGCTGTTTTTATCCGAGGCGAAGATGTCAGAACCGCAGATGGCTCCCAATGAAATGATCACAGCGTCTCTTCACAAGCCAAAACGGGAGATGTAATCGCGTTCTCCATCTCGCGGGCGATAATAAATGAGGTCACGGTCTTCGCTATGCAAATTCCAACAAAGAGCTTCCGCAGCTCGGCGGCTCGAACCCAGAGAAAACAAATTATAATCAGCGTGCTTTTCAAGTAAGATGCTCCGATAACAATTATGAAAGTTTAAGAAAATCCGATTAGGAAGCACTTTCGCACATTAAATGACGAAAACAGACGCGACAGAGAGACGGAGTAGAAAAAGAAACTAAAAAAAACAAGGCCAACATAGAAGACAGTCGACGAAAATCACGCCAGAGAAGGAGTGTAAATAACATAAAATAAACTTAGTATTCATTTTGTCTTCATCCTTTGTCTGGGACATTTAAAGTCGAGGCAATGGAGTAGGGAGCTGCCTGAAGTCTAACACAGGGGAGCTCACCCCGGTCAGGCCTAGGGGCATTCAAAATTAAAGCCTGGCAAAACCTGGAATTTGATGGATTGCATTTTTCAAAATGTAGACTTTGCCCCCAACAGACAATAAAACAAAAAAAAATCTGATTGCAAATTCAGGGAACGTACAAAATCTAGTTTGTTGCGAACTTCCCTACGGCAAAACACACTGTTGTTAAACAACCCATCAACATTTCAACTCCCATTCCAGATAAACAATGCTGTGAATACAGTGCCTTCTAACTACCAACTGTGAAAAAGTTTCAGATATTTCACAGGCACTCAGGAAACAGTCAAAGCTTTTGACGCACATTAAAGAAAAGCAGGATCACTGGCTTTGCCACAACTTTCCAACTCAAATAAATCAGCAAAAAAAAAAAAAAAAAAACACAGTAACAACAGCAAAAGCAAAAGATATCTCCAACACAAAAGGTAAAAACACCATTTTATGTCAGATCAACATATCAACGCCAATAAGCCCTCAGGGCCAATGCTGCTTTGACCTAACGCACCTGAAGTACGCCCGGGTGTGCTGGGGGGAAATGTGAAAGATGAACTTTGACCTGCCTTGGCCCAAGCACTGCTCGGAAAAATACGGAGGTCAGCAGAACAGCTTGGCAAGCCATGAAGCCCTTTGAGGGTAACAACGCCAATACCACCTCTTCACGGAACCACCTGTAGAGCGATTTCTACCAGCAATCCCACAGCGGTGCCCGATTAGACATTTAATCATGACTAATTACAAGCAGTCGCAGGTCGATTCTAACGTTTGCTGACATATTTACACATTTCATTCAGGGCACTTACAAGATCTGTCAATAATACATCCAAGCTAACAAGTAGCGGTGCTTAATCTGTCAGTATATGATTAGATCGCAAAAGAGCCTTTTCAGTCATTGAAAATGATTCCCATTTGTAATTAAATTAAAGCATCTCCACAGGCTCCAATGATAAGCTTAATGACAGACACTAATAATAAACGGTTGTTTGAGAACTCCACTCAGAAAACCGTGATAATTTTGACAATTAGGTTATTAAGTGCACCCTGCAAATGGTTGATTGAATAAAAGTACTCCAAAAGTTTTGCCTTCACTGGAGTTATACTAATTATATTGCATTACATTTATCTAGCAGACGCTTTTATCCAAAGCATCTTACAGCAAGTGCATACAGTTAGGTCACGGACACTGTAGCCCAACAGATTGGACAAGGTACAATTCATATCGAGCATTAGTCACTAAGTCATGAACATGTAGAGCACAGACTATACAGAAGGCAATGGCACGCAGAGCAAAAAAAAAAAAAGCAAATGGAGACAAACATTAGAGCAGGAAGATTTTTTTTTTTTTTTTTAATAAAGCAGGGGAACTCAAAATGTTACTCAAAATGTTTACTATACAATCTGATTATAATTGGAATCCCTTCCCAGCAGAAAATCCCATTTGAATCCAGCCCAAGTTATTGAAGCTGTTTTAAGCCATTTTCAGCAGGTTCAGCTGGTCACTGAGCTGCCAACCAGCTGAGCAACTGCTTTTTCACAAAGATCCACCAGCCTTGACCAGCTTTGTCAAGGCAGAGACCAACTTCATCTTCAACCATCTTAGAATCCCAGATGGACTTTGCTGGAGTTTTTGTCAGGGTTGCGCAGTGCTAAATTCAACCGCACCGAAGGCATCCAGCTGTCCGCAGTGTGAAACAGTACACCACACTTTTTCAGATAACCGCGCGCTTGATCAACACCAACATTAATCTTTTTCCTCATTTCTAGAAATGTGCCGAGTCGCTGAGCTTCAGATAACATTCATAAACAACTCATCCACCAAATTCAGCTGTTTTTAAAGTCAGTACGGCTTTGAAAACAAATCTGAGAACGACAAGCATGTTTGTCCCGCAGAACTGATTAATACTCCAGCTGAAAAGGATTTTGCGCGCACAAACTGAATTATGGAACCTGAACTACGAGGTAATTCCAGTTCTTCACTTAACCCTCTGTTAACCAAGTACCTTTCCAACTGTGTAAAAATCATTTCCCTAGGCAAATATGTTGATTATGGGCCAATATTTGGAAAAATGGAAAGAAAAAAAAAATCGACCCTTTGGCCCACCTTTCTAAAATGTAGCAGATATGCTACGGTGGTTAATAGAGGGTTAATATCAATCATTTTTGGGGTGCAGATGCCGAAGGAGGCCAGCCACTCTCTCTCAACATCCTCCTACGAGTTTAACTCACCAGAAGTCAAAGAGAAAACTAGAATGAAGGTGAAGCGGTGCTAAGAGACATCTAATTTAAAGACGCTTTCGCACCGGACGCGAAACGAATTTTTCGCACGACAGGTTACATTGAAAGTCAATGCAAAGACGCGAATACCCGCGAAACGCGTGTCTTCGCGCCTTTGCATTGACTTTGAATGTAATCTGTTGTGCGGAAAATTCGTTCCGCGTCCAGTGTGAAAGCAGCTTAAAGCTACAAAATGCACTCCGGCAGACACTTCTCAAGGTGACATTTTTATAGCCTAGTAATCAATCAACCATCAGACACACAGCAGCCTGTTATGCCATTTGCTGTAACATTTCTCTCATTTCCATGTGGCTGGTTTCGCCACAACAGTTTCATGACAGACCATTAAATATGTGCATTTTTATAATAATAGTATATGCTTTTGAACTGCTATCTGGGTCACAGCAATCTTCTCAGCATCATAATTAAATTCTCTTTAAGTTTGGATGTTGGAACTAAAGTTATGGCAGCCAACATGTAAAATACATTGGAAACTTTCCTTCTAAAACATGACTAAAATATTTATTAATGTTAAAAGTTTGGTATAGCACCACTAACGTAATATGTTAAGTAAAGAAAAGTCGCATTTCAAAACTGTCATAAACCGATGAGATATGAACTGCTTGTTACCTGCAATGTATGGCCATAACATTCATCTTGCCCCATCAGGCATTCTATGTTCGATATGCAAGGGCTCTTCAAAAAAAAAAAAAAAAAAAAAAGCTAAAAACAAGTCGCATAACCAACTGTAGCAGTCATTTTAGCTTTCAGCAGTGCGTAAAGCTCACCTGAGCTAATAACTATTGACAAAAGATAAACATCTCATATGAAAAAACTAGCAACAGAACAATCATCCACACAACTGATAAGCATACAAAACGAACTGTATCTTCAGATTTAGATCTCAAAATCTGTGGATGTGTCTTTTATCCATATCAAAATAAAATGCCCATAATAGACTTTGTAAATATCTGCTAATGATTTATAAACCAAAGTCTATGGCGTCAAAGCCTGCTCACAACGTGTAAAAAGTTAGATATTAGACACATTGTGCAAGCAGGAGGTGGTCTATTCTGTAAACTTCCCACAGCTCATAATGAATGTTGCAATAATGAGTGTCAACAAACAACATGTATAATAAATGAAAGGTTTCTTCAGTGTGAGTATATTTAGAAGGCTGAGCAACGTATGATGCCAAGGGAGAGAAAACAAGAGCCGTGCTCTCAGCGCAGAACGTCTTAGATCTGTCTGGCAATCACCTCAAAAAGAACATTCATCCACAAGCATCTCCTAGTTAAAACAAGGCATCTTTGCCGCAGGTAATCATCTTCAGCGAGGAAATACGCATTATCTATTCAACCATAGCAACTGTCCTGGCTTCGTCTCGTCTTTGTGTAGGTTACCAAACACAGCACAATCGGATATGATCTTTACATCTTCTCATACTACAAATAAACACAGGAGTCCTCCAGCACCATTGTCCAGTGTTTCCTCAGTGAAGCACTGATGCATTATGATCAGGTCATACTCTGCTTTAATCACAGGGTGGATGAACACTGGCTTTCTTTGCAATTCCTTTGTCGAGAAAACGGCTTTTATCATGGTTCTAAATATTAAAACCACATCAATCTTTTTGGTTTCGTATTGCAAACAGGTAGATTTACTTTCCAAGTAAGAGTTGGAGGGAAAAAAAGGGCGATGAAAATAAATTAATCAAATATCAAAATATAGAACACGAATGAAAAATTTTATAATAATAGTTCATAGAGTCTGAATAAAATGTAGTTCTACACTTTTACGCTCCTCTCTCACGACAGTGTTTACTGGCATTAATTTTGTGGAAATGTGAGTTTCAATGCATGAGTGAATAAAATGGACAATTAAAATGCAAGAAAAGCCTTTTGTTCTGTTGTTTATTTTGCATATTTTATGTAAAAATAGTTCTCTTAAGGTTATGTTTTCTTCGTAGGAACACTAATTCCACAAATAATAAAACATTTACAAAGTAAACAGAGCTAATCTTGGGAAGTAGCACATTTTATATCCCTAAAGTATTGCCTGCATGGGGATTATGATTCTTGGATTTCAAAAATATTCTTACAGGAATCAGAAAAATTCAGAAATGAAATAAAAATCAACAAAACAGATAGTTTATTGGCCATAAATGCAAAATCAATGTTTAGATCATCAAAAGCAAGAGAAATAAAACAACTAATCTACCAGAATAGCATATAGCCGGATCATCTCCAAATATGATTAGGAACAAAGCCTTTTTATACTGCTTTTGATATGTAGCAACAGTGCCCCCACTAGAGCGACAGAAATGTTGCATACTGGCAATAATATTATGTTTCCATTGCTTGCTCAAGGCTTTATTTAATTCCCAGGAGACCAAATGTCAAGTTGTGCAAATATATGAATCCATGTTTTAAGAAATGACACTCATACTGAAGCGATAACCACACACATGCAAGGTATTCCCAATAGCATCCCAGTCAGGCAGAAGAAAACTAAATTAACTTGCAACAACACAAGACAAACTATTCTCTGTCACACTCAGGTGAATGTGTTATGCGTGAAACGGCATAAAAAAAACATTTTCCAGAAAACGCAAAAATGTAGAACTCAAATTAGACCAATATCTGCTGTGATGAGACTTTTTACATACGCTGCACACATCACTGCCAAGGGAGATGCATTGTATCGAGTCAGCAGCAGCAGGGAGAAAGGGAGAAACTGGGCAAACCGAACAGCATCATCGCGAAGCGAGGAAACCCATCTGACAGAGTCCAGCCCGTGCAGCTGCAGGGCAGAGCAGGGGGGGGGTTACATTATTATTAAACCTCCCTTACGCCTTCACTACAGCATGAGTACCCAGAACGTGGGTGGTCTATTCATCATCAGAGACGGGCTTTTGGTTCAAATCCAGTTCTGACCACGCAAATACCAGAAGCGCCTGCCACCCGTGAACAAAAACCAAGGCTATCAGAGGAAAGCACCTGACACCGTTTCTAAGAAGCCTGATCCCGCGTCGTCTTATCGAGCGCGTGGGGTTCTGGCTTTTCGCAACGGATTACCAGGAATGCTCAGTGAGCCGCGGAGAGAAGGCGGCTGTGCGTTTTCCGCCTTTCCAGCAGGGAAAGCGGTCAGCAGGCGTGGCCTGGTCCAAGGAATATGGACTGTTGCAGATGGCCAGGGCCCAAAATGGCAGCAGCGCGGCAGCTAGGCCCCGGAGGCCGCTATTAACAAGCTCTCCCCTCCTCTCGCTAACTCAGCCCTAAGGGACAGCAGCAGAATTAGCATCCATTTAAAGAAAGGAGGTGCTCCCTGAAGTACGTGCCGAGTAAACAGTCTTGCATTTTCGTTTTTGTTTCCATATTTTCTTTGCGCAAGAGCTGTAACAGCAAAGTGCGGGATTGTGTTCGTCAAACAGTGCAGTCGTTACCTCGGCCTCCTCGCCGCCGACCCCCAGCTCCAGCACTGCCAGCGGGGACTTCAGCTTCGCCTGTGCGGACTGGCCCATCTGCAGGCTGAGCTGCCACCCGACATGCTCCAGCTGCCAAACAGAAGAGACATTTTGTTTGTCCTTGCAGTTACACAGTCCACGTGGGTGTCTCTCTCCATGCATAAGGATACAACTCCAAACAACAATACTGACCTGCCTGTCATGTAAAGATAATACACTGCCAGCCAAAATAACAAGTTGCCATTTTCAATTTGATAATGATTGTATCATTATCACAGTGATGAATATGTTTCAGCTTGTTACAAGTCTTTGAACCCCCGACCGATGCAATGTGTAGCTTCTCATTCCTTTAACAACCCTGTTGGAAGACATATCCCATGGTCGTGGAAAAGATGTTGCAATGTTTCACAGGAGGCCATTTTTTTCAACTGCATCATGCAAAGAAAAAAACAAATAATTTCACTGATGTCAGCAATCTGAGTTAAGAACTGTCCAAGGCATTATGAACCCTACTGAAAGTCTTTGGGCTATGCTAGATAAGACCTCACAGATGGGCTCTACTCCCTCATCAGCAGTCCAAAATGTCAGTCAGAACTTAATTCAACCCTGGATTAAAATAAATGTTGCTACGTTGCAGAGGGTTGTTGAAACTAATGTGCGCCATAATTAAAGCCAAAGGCCATCAAACAAAGTATTACGAGTGTGCAACTTTTTTTTGGCCGGGCAGTGTAGTTATCCTCCTTGCATAGGCACATAACCGGGTGTAATGGTTTCATTAAGCTACAAAATAGTTTTTTACCCCATTAACCGGACGCATTTTCCTTTATTTGAGGTTTCGTTGAAGTCATTCCTGGGAGCTTTTTCCATTTTAAATGTTCAATTACGTTCAACTTTAGTACGAAGACATTAAATCTCCCATAATTCTAATCCTATGGCTCCACTGCATTGTACCTGAATTGTCTGCTTTATTACCCATTTGCACCCTTCTCACTGTCAGTTTAAACCACTTATTTCTGTTTCCCTTGGAATTAAGGAAAAACATATATACCTTTCCCATCTTTCAACAAGCTGGCACAATTTCACATGTAGACGATGTTTAATTGTTGCAATAGTTAAACCAGTGATGGTGAATGACACATTTCACCACAACAAATAATTCAAAATAATAAACATTAAGAAAGAAAAAATTGTATTGGTGACAAACAGATTGAATCTTTGTTTTCAGTCTTCACAGTCCAATAAGATATTATTTAGAAATATTAATAGTAATATTCCAAACAACAGAATGAAATAAAAGAATTACATCCAGTCAATTTGATAACGGATATACGGACTAGGAAAAAAGATTAATAAAAAATTTTCAGACTCGTCTGGGATGTTATGGGATTACCTCTCTGAAGCAAACAGAACATGGAGGTGCTAAACATATGATTTATGGCACATCAAACTAATGCGCAAGGCGAGACTGATTGATAGGCCAGCAAGGACGAATCGTGCTAAGCGTTTTATAGGGCACTTTCCTGTACATTAAAAAGTGAACAACCCTCAAGCTTTAATGCCTGTATGATATATGAAATGTAAAAAGAGCGTTTGGTTTCTCATACAGGTCAACTGGAACAGGGAGTCATGCCGATACTATAACCTTCGCTAATAGCATTGCTGCAGCAAACCTGTTAGGTGACCTAATATCGTCCCAACGATTTACAATCGCATGCCATTTGCCATTTGAAACGGAGACTGGTTGATTGGGTCGATGACAACACACTTGCAACAATCACCGTGAACGTCAGTAAGTAAAGTTTATTTATATAGCACCTTTCACAGACAGGGTCAAAAAGTGCTTCACAGTCATTTAAACAGAGGAAAAAATAAAATACAATAAAAATAGGGATAGAATAAAAACACAGAAATATTCAAATGCCAGTAACACACACGTAGAAGAACAGACAACTAGACAAATGCATGACTAAACAAGTAAGTCTTTAGTTGTGCCTTAAAGTTTTCTATGGAGGCTGCAGTTCGCAGCTCTTGTGGGAGAGCATTCCAAAAATTAGATGCCATTGTTTGGAAGGCACGATCACCTTTTGTTTTAAGCCATGTCCGAGGAACAACCAGTAGCTCCTGATTTGAGGACCTACGTGACCTGCTAGTGACATATGGATGAAGTAGGTCGCGAATATAATCAGGGGCCTGACCATGAAGGGAACCTTTCTAAATTTCTCATCCATCTGCAATGATGTCATACCTGCCTAAGAGTACCATGCGCCCCCAAACAGAAGACTACTTGAAATCGAAACCTCTCAAGCTGCAGGTGCACCTTGGTTCGCCTGGTGAGGTATTCAGCTTATCAAAGGCACAGGAGGTAAATCTCTATCAGCACAACACCACCACTGCAGGACAGATGCGCAGATGCTGCAGTACAATTACGCCCCAAAGCAAGGCACATCTGCTCCCAGCTGCGCAAATATCTCTTTCAATGCATTTTTATAGAATCACTCAACGACTAGCACCTCGTATTGAACAGTTTCCTGAGTGCTAGTTCCTTCTGAGAGGGATTTTTTGCATCAGTTCTGGCTCAATAAATTTTACGCAACCATTCTGAACACACCACCATTAAGTGACATAAGCAATATACACAAGGTGACAACATGTCCAGCATTAATAAAGTAGTTAGGAAACAAAATATGATTGGGGATGTAAACAAAGACTTAGGCAAAATTAAGCTGCTTTCACACCGGACGCGGAACGAATTTTTCGCAGGACAGATTACATTCAAAGTCAATGCAAAGACGCGAATACGCGCGTATTGAAAGTAATCTGTCGTGTGAAAAATTCGTTTCGCGTCCGGTTTGAAAGCAGCTTTACGCAGTCGATGCGAATGCTAATTCCCATGTTGCCATTACAAAACCCGTGAGCAGCACCGTCCCTCCTAAGGCCTCGCTTACAGAGGCGACACAATCCTCAATTGACGAATTTAAATTTCCAGGGCAGTGTGTTCGCACGTAGGCACAAATGCAGTTTTGACTTGGCCTCCAGGCTCCAGCACAATGAGAATATGATGTTTGAGACATTCCGCTTTAGCTTGTAGATACTAGCATCCATATCACATGAACTATAAAGGAATAAGCCCTGAGCACAGAGATACTGTCCAAAAACTTACAGATGCAGTGCACTTCACACCAGAAACATTCCAAAAACAACATGGCTCCTCTCTGCAGCTCAGCCGTACCTCAAATCACTGAAGCTAATGAAAACAGAACTGAAGTGTCACCCTAGTGGCATTATATAAGAATAAGCGCACGTAAACAAGCTCTCCGAAAAAGCCCGTCTTCTTACAGGCTCCAGACTTATGAGGAGATCTGAAACGTTATTGTTTCTCTTGAGTAGAAAGCATTAGCTTGACTCTGAGTAACTGTTTACTTGACAAGTATAATGTTCCAACTTGATTTGTTTGCAAATCTTGGTAATAGGCAAGCCATCTCACCTCATTGGCAATATTTTTGTCTCATTCAGCCAAACAGCATTCAAATAAAGATTTAAATTCTAGCTATGAGGCAAAAATGTTTTGTTTTTTTTTGTTTTTTTTTAAACAAAAAGTCATTGTTCTTTCCTCACCTTTTTGGGGGCAAATATCCGTTGCCTGACCTTCTCGATGGTCTCGGGGCCCGATGAGGCCCAGGCTTGGGCAAACGCATCGACCTTCTCGGGGTCCAGGTGAACACTCTCCAGCTGCTGTTTGAAGGCAGCTGGTTTCACATTGTGGTATACTGCCTGTGCAAAAAAAAATTACACAGCAGTACATGAGAGTTTAGACAGTGGCATGTATAAAATGGGTGGTGATTCTTACTTGGTTCATACACTATGGATGCATATAGCTGAAAATTAATGCTGAAGATCTATACTGTGATTTCAAATTCAATGAACAAGAGCACAGAGCCCATATCAAATATTATTTCACCACCTGCACACAAAATGACCAGAAGCTGAATGGTGGAACTTTTTTTTTTCCCCATCCGCCCTCTTTTTCCCCTCCCTGAACACAGCTGAACTGTTTAGCCCACCGCGAAGCGACCTGCTCCCATCCACTCGGAAGGAAGATGCCGTGGCACGCGATTCCTTCAGCTCAAGTGACAACTAGCCCTCGCTTCTTTACACTATGAGGTCGCACCACCAATTACACACTGCCGACGCCGTCGGAGGATCATGTGGTCAGTGTACAATTTTGTTTGTGCAGCTACATGCTCCTGGACGACCAGAGGCGGTCACTACAGAGCAATGAACCAACTTATTTTGACCAGCTTAATCCCCATTATCCCCAGCAAGGCTACGCCAATTATCGCCTCGCCCATGCCGACCTACAGCCACGGCCGGTAATAGCGTAGCTGGGATTCGAACATGAATGCTGGAACGTCAAACGGACTGCTCTGTACACTGAATGGGCACAACTGACAAGGTCAAACATTTCAGTTTTACAGGATACAGAACATACATGTATGTCTATAATATACCACATGAAAAAGCACTCTGCTTTCAAACTAACATTTTGCTGTACAAAGCAAACAAAAAGTGCTTATTTTCAACAAAGTTCTCAAAACCTTGAGGACAAAGTTCACGAAAAAAAAATACGTAAAACAATGCAAGTTTCAATTGAGAAATACTTCACTCAAAACCTTGCACAAGAGACTAGCATTGTTTATAAGATATCTGCCAGATGGCCAAACTTCTTTAATTTCAAGGACGCAGCACACGCAAGACTCTTTTCACTTGAAGGAGAAATGAAACTTCTTATAGTAATAATGAATATCATCAGTACTTCATATCAGTTATGGCCTCAGTAAAGAAGAGTTTATTGTCCAAAGAGTGCATGACGCAAGGACCAAATGTCAGGGCGAGGCAAGATTAGGATAGAACTTTCCAACTCCTAGGGACACAGAATAATTAATCTAATTTGTGGCATAAAGTCTGCACGTTATAGCTACAACAGACTAGAATTCACAAACTCAATTCCCTGATGATTGGGACAATGCATGAAAAGAGTTTAAGACCAAAAAGCTAATCCTTTTTAACCTGCATTTCAACTGAAAAAAGTACATAGACAAAATAAGGTATGTTTTAACTAATCAATTTTTATCTTTTTTAAAGTCTGAAATGTGATATCTACGACAAGTTCTACGGAGGTTGGAGCAGATGCATGCTCTCCAATGTGTAATATGCCCTCTCCTTAAAATAACACTCTGTAGTCGTTTTCCTTGCGAAAGAAGGCCAATATGGACATAATGGAAGTGAGTGAGTGAGTGAGTGAGTCACAATCCTTTCATACTCAATATCTCAAGAATGGCATGACCCATAACCTTCTAACTTTGCACATTAACAGAAATAGTGCAGCAGATGAGCTGATTAAAATTCAGTTGAATCTGCAAAGTTTCATCACACTAAATTAATCTGCAAAAACGCACCGCATCACACAGTCCTGTACAATCCAGTAGGAATGCATGTTGCCTCTATCATTCAACCTGCTGAACAAGCTACCGGTGGCAAGAGCATTAATGAAATTATTAGTGATTCAGTCAAAGCCTGATGAAGCCTCGATTTCCCCAATAATTATGCTAGCAATGTTTGTTTTGTGTTTCTGGCTCAGTTGAAGTGTACTGCACTAACGTTACTTGCACAAACCTTCATTTCATGTCTACAGTAGCCAGCTAGCCAGCTACAGGGCTACATGAAAATGGTGGCATTGAGCAGCCCATTTTTCATGTAGCTCTGTAGCTAGTTAGCTTGCCACTGTAGACCTCAAATAATGCTGGCTGGGTAGGAATAATTTAGGCATTACCATTACTAGCTAGCTACATTCACAGAAAAGACCCTGAGTTTACAAGCGGCACTTCAGCCTTGTTGCATCATACTTAATTAATATGTAAAAAGACACCACATCACAGGGTCCTGTACAATCCAGTAGGATTGTACGTTGCTTGCTCAAACAGAGGACAGCAATTGTTGGAGTTCTGAAGGCCGAATTTCTTCCCATTTTTGCCTGATCTAGGACTTCAGTTGGTCAACAGTCTGGGGTCTCCATTGTCATATTTTGTGCTTCATATTCAGCCACATTTTTCAAATGGGAGACCGGTCTGGGCGAAAGGCAGGCCAGTCTAATACCCGCACTCTGTGACTATGAAACCATGCTGTTATAATGCATGCAAAGTGTAGCTGGTATTATCCTACTGGAACAAGCCAGGGTGTATAAAGGTGTGTCAACGATGCATCCATTTTTAAATCCAAATTTTGACAGCGTAGTAAGAACAACTGCCAGCATTAGCAGTGGAGGCATTTGGGCACCATTTATTTTTCTTGAAAACATACTTTCATACCCGAATTGGGTCTCCAACAAACAGCAACCAAATGTCAGCGATTACATGAATTGTTTCCAGGAAGATCTGTGTTGAGAAGTCTGATGATCACCAGTGAGGTCTCACATCCTGTCACCTTTTAACACATGATAATCCTCCACCGGTTCCCTACCCTTTTCCTGAATAACAATCAAGCCATTTATTTACCAATAAATCAAAACCACTATGTAAACCATGTCACATCATGACAATGTTTTCACTGATACAAATTTTTTGAGGTATTTTCAAGTGCTTTGTTTATGCCCAATATACGTTGTAGAAGCATGTCAGTTCTTAATAGCAGTGCTGTCGAGAGCTCGAAGGTCACAAGAATCCAATATTGGTGTTCTAACCTTGTTTTTTACGCATAGAAATTGCACCAGTTTCTCAGGATTCTTGGAATCTTTTCACCATATAATGGTTCATCAATGGTGAAATCCCAACCTGGAACCATACTGTCAGTATATTACCAAGCCATTCCTAACTGCTCATTTTATACCCAATAATAATTACCTACTCACCCGTTTACCTGCACAATGTTCAAAAGGGGTGTTTTTCTGAAGATTTCATAACTTCTCCAAGCTTTCCGTTCCCCTGTTCCAATTGTTTTGGAAGATGATTCAGGCGCCAAACTCAAAATTTGCAGATATTTACAAAACCCAATTCAGTTCATAAGGTTAAAATTTCAATATTTTTCTTTCTGCCATTTCCAATTAAATGTTGGTAAGTCAACTTTGTATTTATTTTCATTTTGCGTATTGTCCCAATTAATCTGGAATTGAGGTCATTGAGCATTGAGCCACCAATGTCCTTCAAATCTGGCGAGATACTTCTCAAAAAGTCACTTGAACGTCACATCACCAAGACAGGACTTTGTCAGGAGCGAGATCCCAAAAGCTGGCAGATCGATGAATTTACCATGCAGGAGGTGCCCAGAACAAAAGCTCAGATCTATTGTGGCAAAAGCTAATTGGTCTCTCAGCTCACAAGACTGGAGTCAGGTGCATAAATGTATTAGAAGAGGTGCGAGCCACAAATTTGAGGTGCAGGATTTTCTCACAAGCACATCACCCGTATAGCCACAGCAGAGTCAAAACAATGAAAAACAAGCAGCGAATGCTCAGTCTAAAATAATCTGCCGTAACAAATACGTCATCCGTACAGTGAATTCCATACTGTCAGTGACACAATAATTATCAAATTTCTTCCATAATCAGAGCCAGCATTCGCCAACTAAAAAGACATAATCAGGAATGTAAACAAAACAGTCAAAGATTTTGATGCACACACATTAACAGTTGGCCAACTCGATATTTCAACCAGGACCAGAAACATTCAGCTTTGTCAAAATATCATGCAAAGTGACTTTGGCGTTAATGTTACTGTACACAAGATAGACATGGCAATTACGAGATCATCTTCAGAGTGAAAAATGATCATGAATCAGGCACAATAACTGCATTCGCGCTGCCCTCGACAAACGGCTGAAGCTAAGCAGGTGTAGACTCAGTTAGCACTTGGATGGAAGTTGCTGTCGGAGATGGTGTTTGTGTGGCAGCAGGAGACGACAGTAGAATTCCTTCAGGCCAAATAAGCCCCAATGCACTGAGAGAGGGATGGCCAATCCAGTCCTGAGGGGCCAAAGCGTCTGCAGGTTTCGGTGCGTTTCTGCACGAGTGATTAAGGGCGCTTTTACACTAGGTACAACTGTTCCGTACCGTGCCACAGTACGATTGCCCTCCCCCTCCCCTCTCCCCCTGCTGGACAGTTTCCACACTAGCAATGTTGTTCTGTACCCTAGTACGGTTGCTTTTGTCAAAATTCCAATTCAGTAGGTGGCAGTATGCGCTTAGGTGGTTTTTAAAGGGGAAATATACACAAAGAAGAAGAAGCCAAAATAAATGTATCTTTTCCATCACTTGAGCTGCCAGACTTTCACACCATGTTCTGCACTTTTAAAATATTACTGCTGCATTTACTTTAGTTTGTCATGGCACTGTTCTACTGTTCTGCGATAACCACACAAATGCAAATACTCGCAAATTATTGCACAAATCTCCGCATTTCTGCGTGTGGTATCCAGTTGTGATTGTATGTTTTCATCTGCACAAATTTCAAGGAAGCATCTAATTTCTTCGTTTGACCAGAGAGATCCTTTCGCCGCCGCGTTTGTTAGAAAAAAAAAAAAAAAAAAAAAAGAGTCAAATCGGCAACCTGTCACATAACAGTCCTCTTCCGTGCTCAAGTACGTTTGCTTTCACATTTGGTGCGAGTACGGATGAACCATCCCCGAGACCACTTCTTCCAAGCAGACTCGCGTACCGTGCCCAAGCACGGTTCGCTTGTGTTCACACTTACCAAATAAGCTGGACTTTGGGGTCAAGTGTACTCAGATCCGTGCCTGAGTCCCTAGTGTGAAAGCACCATAAGTCAGCAATTGCCTAGAAAGCCCACAGGCCTTGTTTTCCAAGCATGAACTTTCTGCTGAATAAAAGAGAAGACGAAATCCAGCAGACACCGAGGCCCTACAGGATCAGAGTTACCCGTCTGTGTTCTCATGGATACTCCGCAGATGGCAAAGCCATCTTGTGGTTGTACATCTATACATAATGAGCTCTCATGGTGGTTAATTCAAGCTTCAGTTATCTCAGTCATTTTATATCAACACTGTGCGATCTCAGCACGAGATAAAGAGGCAGATTCAGATTCTGGCCATGGGCTGTGGGAGAGGGGCTTGAGGTGGAGATATTGATTCAAGTCCTCCACAGCAGGGGGGTTGTGAATTGCTCTCTCGGTCTTTCGAGAATCGGGACATTGCAATTTCAGCAGGTGACCCCGTCCGCAGTATTGACCAACACCACTAAAAGTATTTTCCTGCCAATTTTGTCATTTATCGCGGCCGAGAAAACTGCATCGACAAATTTTGCCAGTTTTCAAGGGCACCAGGGAACCCAGTTATAAGAAGGCACCGTCTCAGGGGACGAGCGAGCCATGACTGTCGCTTCAGGGGCACTGACCTGCTCTAAGATAAAAGAGATGGTTTCCAGCACCAGGCTGAGGGCTGGCTTGTCCAATGAGAGTGCAGCCTGCAATTTCTGCTCCTCTTCCTCACTGAAGGACCTTTCTGCCTGCAAACGGGAGGACAGCAAGCATTACAACAAACGCCGTAGCAGGGTGAGGGGAGTATTTGTAAAGCACACCTTTAAAAGACATCTCTCCAAGTCTTAGTCTTCCAAAGAGAATTATTTATTTATCTCTAATGCAAATTATTATCTTTTTTAAGTAACTTGTTTCCCTGAGAAGTGATATTTTCATACTTCATTGGGATATCTTCAAGTGAAGAGGTCTCACATTAGTGGTAACATCGTCTCGCATCACAAAAAAGTAAAAAAAGAAAATAAAAAAGAAGATTTTTTTTGTCCAAATGCAAGATAAAATTTCTGGCATTCATTGACTTTTTCCTGGTTTGTGCAGCAGGGTGATTGCAGAGCGAGCTAACCGCAGTAAAAATAACAGCAGCTCTTTTGTGCTTCAGTCCTTGTTCCAGATTTGAGGGTCAAGGTTTAATCATCCACCTGACTGCTTAGTGAAACAGGGCCTTGTTAGGAACAGATGCAAGCTTTCCAGAAGTTCCAGAGTATATTTTGATGAGGTAATTGAATCTAATTTAATCAACTGTTTCCAGCAACACTGCTGAATTAAGCATGCTCACTGGTAACAAAAACACAATGCTCCATCCTGCTGCACATTTATCACAGTGAAATTAATTAAGTGAGGGTGAATATTATGTTGTACTATCTGCAGAATAGAGAGGGTCTCGTTCATTATACTGTTGCTGCAGCTCTTCATTTGCATAGGGGTGTCAACTGCCTGCTTGAATAAATTGTAGGGCACGCTCGCCAAGACGGAAAGTGTGCTGGCCTGGTGCAGACTGACAAGCAGCAAGTTGCAAAAGCTATTGTTAGTGTCAGCTGTTGTGAAGTCTTTATGGAGCGTTGGCTGCTGTACACCATTAACTGGAAAAGTTCATCGGAGGAAACCTGGATTTTTGCACTGTACGGAATGCATTAGCGTGTTCCCAAATTGTTCACATAAGATGCGTGTGCTCCGTGATAACTCGTTCAGTAATTGAAGTGGCTTCGAAACAAATTTCCACAGATGAAGATATTACACTCCCTGAAAATTATTATTTTTCACATTAATGAACCTAAAAACATGGAGTGTACATCTCTCGTGACCGCAAAGGACGAGGTCGGTTTTTCATCCTAAGTATACAATGCAAGGGCGACAGAAAAAGGATGTTATTCAAAATTTAGGAGGAAATCAGGAAGAAGAAAAAAAACAGGAAATTTGATTCCTAACCGAAACATTCACGAGGTAATAATACCTTGAGGTGAAGCTTCTGTAGAATCCTGGACAGCAACCGAGAGAACTTGTTTGCGTCGATTGCGTTGATGTGTGTCACAGCATCTTTAATGCTATTCGGGTTGAAAACAAAACCTTTTAGTTGAACACACAACTGCACAGCAAGACCACACACCCAAGAGTTCCCACCATAATCCTTAACATCATCAGGTCATCAATTAATATAACGTGAAGCCCTGTACGTCAACCAAAGGGGGTTTGACAGCAAAGCTAACCCACCCGACTTCCACATGACTATCCACGATTGTTTCCAGAGATCTGGTCCTACTAGGCAAATATTATTTGTCGACTTTGTTCGCAGAGTAGCTAGCTAGCTACATAAACTAAATATACAGCACAAAAAAGTAGGGTGTTTGGCTAATTTTCGAACGTTACCTTCCCAATTAGCTGAATTATCCGCAATCTTGAGGCCCTCAATACCCGATTACGGAGTTAAATTCGTAAATTTCAGCCCATAATATTAAATTCATATTTTTTTAAAGTGAAATTCTCACCTCTGAGTTTCCTTAATAATTGATGCCATAATGAACTAGGGACAGTGTTCGCCTCGAATCCGCTTCTCGGCTCCCTACGAGCTAATTCATTTCTTACTTTTCTGTTTGCAGTTACTTCCTAGTTGGTCACA
Organism: Gymnothorax javanicus; assembly: GCA_029692085.1. NCBI lineage: Eukaryota > Metazoa > Chordata > Actinopteri > Anguilliformes > Muraenidae > Gymnothorax > Gymnothorax javanicus. The sequence goes on from CM056194.1 coordinate 8,447,321, forward strand.
TGTTTTTAGCATCCGTGTTCGACAGGACTTCAGCGCTACCAAACAGAACGGATTTTTAAGCGATCGCATTCTGCCTGTTCGCGAAGCAGGTCATGTCACACCAGGAACAAATAAAAATAAGAATTATTCAAACAATTTGAACCATTGCGCTTCATAATTTACAAATAAAAAGATATTATTCTTTTACATTTTTTCTTCCCCACTTATTTACATTTTTCGCTGAGGTGATTAGACATGAAAACAATGACGTGTAAAACGGCAACAGGCAAAATTAAGGCAGTAGTGTGGTAATTCGCTCGCCATTTGTTTGTGTAAAGCCCCTGTCACACTGTGGAGAGTTAGGAGTACGAGTTATGGCGAGTTGTAGCTCGCCATAACTCCTCCCTAGTTGTGCAAAACTCATTTCCATGTCTTTGTATGTTGCAGAGATGTTCTGTCATGTCACCACTACTCTGCATTGTTCGGCGAGAATTTCAAACTGTTTTAAATTGTCCTGCGAGTTTTCATCAGGTACACATGTCAAGCCTTGTGGCAGGGATGTTACCAGAACTTGCGCAAGTCTTGTACTCATGTCTTGACTTGTCATCGCTTCTCGCCATGTCAAAACTTCCATAACATGGTATGAGTTTAGTGCCGAGTTTGGACGAGTTGTGACGATCCTATAAAAAGGCATGGATTTCTGGAACATCATCAGACGCTCCATGACTCAAAAATCCAGAAACAACCGATTTTATCCCCAGTCAGTGATTGTCGCCTTCATTCGTGCAGTTTTCGTAAGTTTCTCATCATTTCTCGTAAAGAAATCTTCCAAGTTCGTCATGGACTCGTGTTAATGTGGCCCCAACTCATCAATACTTGCCAAAACTCGTGTATTGTTGAAGAGCAGTCAGGGGTTGTTGAGTGAGTGTTGTGTTGATGTGACAGTTGAAGGGTCCTGTCACTAGAAATGTCTCCTAATAAGTACGCGCCCTGGCTACCTTGCCAACAAGCCTGGCTCTTTGGCGATGTGGTCAGCGCATTAGACTATTACCCCGGAGTCTGGAGGTTCCAGGAGGTTCCCCGCCTGGGCCCTCCTTCGGCCTGCCACATTAAGATAGTACACATCTTGCAGAAACTCTTGGGAAATGGATGATTCTCGCACACATCTCCTATCAGTGTTCCAACCTGTTGAACAGAAGTTGAAAAAAGTGGAAGAGGAGTTGAAAGAATGTCACCATCCCCACAACTCGGGCCAACTCACGGAAATTTGGGGCGAGTTATAAATCGTCAACAGTCGTGACAACTCACACTCCTAACTCTCCACAGTGTGACAGGGGCTTAAATGTAACACATGCAATTTCTAATATAACATTTCTGCATACTACATATATTAAATGACCAAACAGCCTGCCCTACTTTTTAGTGAGCAGAATATCTCACGAGCCCAACATAGCTTTTTTTAGAACTATTAGTTCTAGGGAAAAAACTGCAATCTTTGTGGCATCGTGTCGGACTGGTGACGTAACATCCACATTGCTGCAATGTCATCAAAAGCATGCCCTCTGACACTCATCCCAGCTGCCATCTACCAGCTACCAAGTGTGACTAAAGAAGTCTCCAAACAAGCGGCATTTAAAGCAAATTGTAGCATGGTGAAGTCTGCTGTTAGTATATACATCTTATTTTCCAGAAACAGGTGCTGTGTGAATTTAAACATAAAGCATTACATCTCTGCCCCCTAGGCATCAGAAGTCACTCCGTTTATCCACTTTAAACTAAGGCACATTTCTGCAAACTTATGCAAACTGTAATTTATTTTACAGAGGATCTCAAGCTTGGTCCCAGGGGACCGTCGCATGCTTTGTTTTTGTATCCTTTTAAGCCACATTATGTCAGAAATAGCGACACATACCTTGAAAAGTTCCACATTCGTACTATACAGCATTGCAGTTGATTCCTTATTGCATCACACCATGGAAAAATTGTAACTGAGAAAACTAAAGAATCAATTGGCAATCAAAAATGTTATCAGATACTCAAGAATTCAAGAACACACAGGTCAAAACAGGCTTTGTATTATTTTGCATTAAAGGCAAGGAATGACATCTAGAGAAAAATTTAACACCTGTGTTTAGAAATCTAGTTTGCAGCTTATCGATTTGCCACACTTTTTTTTTTTTTTTAATTTTTTCAGTTAAAAAAATATCATTTTTGTTGCCATTACATGGGCAATACCAAAATAAACACAATAAGATGAACTAGTAATTATTATTCATATAATGCATTTTTCATAACATGGTTTCAGAGGGTAAAAAATCTGTCAAAACAGAAAGTGCAGCAACTTAAAAACAAGATCAGGTCATCAACATTCAAGGACTGCAATGTGGGACCAGAATAAAAACAAGCAAGGAAAGTAGTCCTCCAGGAACAAGTTTGAGAGCCACTTACTCATTGCACCCTGAGCCCATTTCACAAAGCAGGATTAGATTTAACAAGATAACTGCACTGAGTCAGACCAGAGTTTCTCTACACGATTCACTGAGACCAAATCACTGCTCGTCAAATCGTTGTAAAGGCATTAATTGGCTGATTTAAAGCAGACCACAAAAACCTGCAGACAATGTGGTCCTCCTGGACTAGACTTATAAAGGACTCATCATTCCCTCCTCTATAAATTCACGGTTAGAGAAATCCTGTCGAGAACTTTGTATCCCAGTTAAGGCTGCTTTTACACCGGACATTCAAAGTCAATGCAACGACGCGAATACACGCGAAACGCGAGTATTCGCGTCTTTGCATCGACTTTGAATGTAATCTATCGTGCGAAAAATTCATTTCGCTTTCGGTGTAAAAGCAGCCTTAAGCGAAGCCATGACCCGAAAGCTGAAAATGTGACGTTTTCTCCCTGGTTTCATCAGAAAATAAAGTCCTCTGTTCAAAGAATTGGATTCCTCTGGTACGCTGGCTTTGGAGGACACGCAATATCAACGAAAATGGCATTTAAGGTAAAAAGCACAGCACTTGGATATTAACTTTAATATATGTGAATCAGCTGCAGGCAAATAGCCTAATATGAGAAGTGATTTCATGAAATCTAAAACATAATTTGATACATTTTGGAGAGAAATAAAAAAAATTCTTATCACCCCCATCACAAAAGAGCTTCAAAGTAACCCACAGAATGAAGATCAATATCACCTTGACTCCAAAGAGATGAGGAATCTGTCAAAGAAACACAGTCGGACATCTTTCTCCATTACTGTTCCCCACAGAATTCATTTATAAAAGTCCAAGAAAGATAAAAAGATATACCATGGTCCTCTTCAAGCTGAAGTTATTAATTCAGAGGAATGACCTGACGTGACAGCTAATGGAGTGGAAGAAACTAGAATTTAAACCATTATGAGGCATTAAACAGAATGTAATTACATTGAAGTGCATTTAAAAATATTTTCATCCTGAGTTCATAGCGAGAAATGGGAGACCAAAAATGTAGCATTTAATGGTAGCAACTACAGCACCGCAATTCATCTTATTAAAGGTCATCTTCTCATGAAACGGCATTTATATCGCCAGCGGAGACAAGGCAGAAATGTATTTGGATCTTTAAGTGCCGCACTGTAAATGTAAATGAACCGATGAAGACGGGAGCAGTCTCAAGTAGCACTGATAAAAGTATGCTCTGCGATTGAAGACCTTTTAGTACTGTGAAGTGTAGTTTCATTAGTGGTTTACCGAGGGACTGTCCAAATGCTAAAACATTGAATACTGTAATTATTTATTTTTTAAATTTCCAAGTTGCTAAGTGGGACAGAGAAGCGGAAATGCCGTTCTAATTGAAGTTGGAAAGACATCAGGGGTTTTGGGGTTTTTTTTTTTTTTATACTTAGTATGACAGAGCCCCCTACAGGAGACAATGAAACTATGCAAGAATCTGCAAAAAGGAAGGACAACAAACATTTTTTAATTCTTTATTATGGCGCAAAATAAGAAGGAAAAAAAAAAAGCAACCCCTCACAAGCAATGATCAAAAATAAGGAGTGTTTATCTGACTCTTCTGAAGTGACCATTTTCATTAGACATCCAATATCAAGCTATTCAAATAATTCCCACTAAAGTACCAAACACGCTGTTCCCCATTGCCAAACGCTGTCCAAAGCGATAATGCATAAGATTGTGAAATGACATATTTGTGAGGCCAATCACACCTCAGCAGTTCATGATCACCAATCACATTAATGGTGCAACTTAAGCATCCCCATGGCAACAAATGTATAGTGAACACTTGGTTAAAAAAAAAAAAAAGATATACAACCGCGAGACGAGAAAATTGACCATTTAAGTTACAATACTGAAACTGAAAAAAGAAAGTAAAAAGAAAAATTCTCAATAACATGTGCAGAGTGGTCTGTAAGTATTTGGACAGTGATGGCTCAAATCCAGCAAATCAAAATGAAACTATGAACGAGGTCAAAGTGCAAACTGTCCGCTTTAAGGTGAGTCCATTTGCATCCATATCAGGCGATCTTCCGAGGCCTTAGAGACGTTTCTTGTGTATACAGTGACCATCCAAATACTTACAGGCTGTACCGTCACCCCAAGGCAGTGAGTGTGCCATTTCCCCTGTGATTGTCAGACTGCTAGTGGGCCAGTTGGTATGACCGTACAAGGCCAGTCACCACCACAGTCAAATCAAAGTAGAAAAAGGAAGCTTGTTTTCGTGTGGCCATTTTGTGGTCATAGGTAGAAAAATCGGAAGCAACAACAGGACTGAAAGTTGCGCTGGCCGAGCATAATGCTGTGTACTACCTGATTTTCCACTGTACATTATTAAGGCTCAAGAACATGAACTGCTGATACGGAAAATGTCACGACATGAGGAGTCTGTTGGAATATTCAAATACAAGTTCCGATAAAATAGTTTCTTAAGCCCCTGAAAAAGATATAATTTACACATTTAAAAGACTTTGAATACATAGACAAAACATTAATACTACATAAGAATAGATTTTTCGATAAATGAATATAAGAATATTTTAGTATGTTTCACAGAGTTCTGCAAAAGTACTCAATGCCTTAAAACACTGTAGCAGCCAAGACTTAAGGGCACTGACCAAGACAAGGAATGGAATGTAATAAATAAATACTATAAGAATGATTCTTACTTTAAAAAAAAAAAAAGAAAATAAAAAACATTCAATTCCAACATGGGTACATCAACAAACACAAAGGAGAATCACAAAGTACCTTCATTTTTTTTCTCTTTGATAAACGTTATGTCTTTGATTTTGGTGAACAAATTCAATAGTAAACGGTCGGCGACTTCATCCATAGAGCTGTCCGGACTATTTGAAGGAGGGTAGATTTGGCACTTTAATGCTGATGTCGCCGATATTGATGTTTCGGGGGATCTCTGGCAGGTTCATGTTCTTTACGGCCGAGACGGCCCGGGCTGGCGCCCCAGCGATGCCAGCCTGCACGACAGGGCACAAGAGAAGAGAGTTAGCGCCAACCTCGCGCCATCAAGCACTTTAGAGCCACCCTCGCACTGTCAAGCACTTGCAGGACAAAACAACCGCACAACAAACCCACGTAACGTACTGCACAGACACAGGCACCGACGAACACAATGCAAAGCATCAACAACACCACGCATACACAAAACGCCATTGCACACGAGTACGCAACGCCTCAGGTACAAACATACGCGCATGCAGTCTTCCCCGGTCTGCCAAAATGCCTTTCCATTCAATCCGCATCCAATTACAATAAATGTCAGCAACTGAGTATAAAGTATGTCAAGAAACTAAACACACTGTAAATGTGCACTAGCAGAGGCAGCATTACTTAAAAGGGAACCCACCAAGCTCTTGTCGACTGTAAAAAAGGATAAAAATGCAAGGAGAGAGAGAGGGAAGCAGAAAAATGGATTTTGTCATGAAGGGAAAAGTGAAGATATGCCAGCTACAAGAAAATGTGTGGAATTCTTTCATCTGAATTTCAGACGCGAGTGTGGAGGAGCCTCTTCGAGGATAGAGGCGAACCTACACGACTCAAGAGTGCTTCATCTCGCAAAAGTTGAGACGAAATGCATAAAATCACAAAATTTATACGAGACAGAATTATAGGACCTACGCAGGAAGCTGAAGGTACAAGTAAAAAGGATCAAAGATCACAGATTTCTCCATTTCTGAGTAAAGCTCAAACTCCAGTGGGGGAAAACTGCCCTAAAAAGTGGAGGTTTTTAGCCTGGTCTGACATGAAATATACCACTGAGGATTATTACAGACCTTTCTGCAGTTCATGCCTAAATTAATGTTCTAAATGCACCCCAACCGCTGCATCTTTCCATATAAATCCCCAACTTCAAATGGAATGTACCCACTCTTGGGCCAGGAGCATTAACATTTTAAACCCTGCTGAGTTGTAAGTTTTCCGAAGCTTATTCATGACATGGGCCAGAAAGCGGACGCTCCTGCGTCCGAAGCGGTCTTTTTTTTCACGGTTTTCTCGGCCTCCTGCTCGCTAGCAAGACAATGCTGCCATGCACAGAGAGGTTCACGCATACACTGTTCAGTTTAATGCAGAGGAACTTGACAAGCCGCAACAGGAACACTCTCAGAAACAGCAGTTCTTACAGTTTATGACAGAGCCAAGATGGGTCCAACCTGAATCCACCGATATGCAATGTACACAGGATTCTTTATTACAAATATACAGATTACATCAATGATAAAAATATGCCACTTCAGCATCATGTTAACAACCTAACTGCCCATAGACAGTGAATATTTACCAGCAAGTCAAACCTCAATCATTTCAAACAATCAGTAAATGCAATATTTTGGCTGATATGGGTGATTTCCCTTGCCTAAATTGTCAGCAACCAAAATGGGAAACAATGCTTTTCAAAAGTAAGGCCATCTTGAAACCTCAGATCAAAAACTGAACATTAAAAAAGGCATCAAAAAAAAAGAAATTTTGTCATAACTTTCAAAAATTACACAGACAGTTACCAGAAAGATTCAGCTTCTTAAGTAGTATAAGAAGCCTGCATGTTTTAAAAAATATGCACCGTTCCTATTCTACACATTAGTGCAAGTGATCGTAAAATTTTGTGAAGAGGGGAGAAGTTTAACATTATAGCTTGATGTTGAATGCACAAGGTCTCAACGGCATGAAATATTCACAATTCAAGACATCCTGTCAGCTGGTTTAACTTTGTTGATTGTGGTATAGGGTCATTACAGTTTGGATGTATGCTTGGTGAGTAGCCAGCAACTGTCTGAAGGCTATCACAGTCATAACAGGCATATTGAACATTGTCAGGCCAGGGCTGAGATGATCATAAATCACACGAGAGACAGCAAACGGTGCTCTACATTCTGCGCCAGTCAAGTCAAAGGCTGGGTCGCAACTGAAATCAAGTTCTCGGCTGCTTCCAAAGAATATTCATGAGAACGCTGGTCTGGAACTGACTTTGGTCCCAAATAATTCTACACATGTTCACGCTAGAATCCACTCCAAACCAATAACAGACTTTCTGTTGATGAATATTCATAAACACCTGCCAACATTAGAAGTTTTTTTTTTTGCATTTAAAGACACTTGCAGTCTGAATGCTGGAACAAGCCGCAGTCGTTTCTGTCGAGTAAACAGGAAGTCTACATAAAATACACCAGTCAGTGGAACAGGTCTGTTTCAGGTTCCTGCGTTTACCACAGGCTCACAGCTTTACTGACCCTCTGAACCAGTGCCATCCAACTCATTACTGCAGCCCAATCTCAACCTCAAAAAGAGTTAATATTCAACACACTTTTAGTGTCCCTACTTCTGAGTGTTTTTAAACGCAATACAACTACTCAGATATAAAGGGGAACTTTGCTGGGAGCAAAAATTTGTGCTGCCATTTCTGGACATGGAGATGTGTTTAAAAATTACATGTTTCTTTTTTTTTTTTTTTTTAACAAATCAGTTTTACAAGAGCGGGGGGTTTCACTTTGCCCAGTTAACTAAGGGCTGAAGCCGCGATTAAAATCCACACGGCACCATACTAGATTTTAGTCACGCTAGCAGCATGTGAGCGCTCTTCTTTGGCATCAGTGTTTCTGAGGTAGACTAGCAGGTGTGTTATCAGCAAAATCACACTTGGACCACACAGCTGTCTGTTGTTAACAGGATATTCTTATCTTTAACCCTCTATTAACCACCGTAGCATATCTGCTACATAAAGTGAAAGGGTTAACAGCCTGGACACCCTGCTGGTTTTGTTTCTTATTGCCAAATAAACATTTGAGAATAACTTGAATGGTCCGTCACTTTAATTTTTCCATTCGCATTATTACCCAACGTAGCAGATCTGCTACATTTTGGAAAGGTGGGCCAAAGGGTCGAATTTTTTTTTTTTTACTATTTTTCCAAATATTGGCCCATAATCAACATATTTGCCTAGGGAAATGATTTTTACACAGTTGGAAAGGTACTTGGTTAACAGAGGGTTAATCAGTCCAACAAGCATGAAATATTCTACTCTAAATTTTTTCAGTAATTGCCAGCTCAATTTCTGTGATATAAAGCACCAGCAATCTAAAATTACTGATCGAATGCAAAGAGGAACACAGGTAATTAAAAAAGAATTACAAATGCTATTACCAGACCTAGGACGCCAACAGAAACAAGCTAGTGTAAGGTTAAAAAGCAAGGAAACATAACTTATACATTGTCCATAATTTTAACTGGTCATGAACTTGGTTCTGCTCCTCCCCTTTGATGTATATAGGCTGTGACTGACCAATAGCTTTAATCCTTAAACTCTCAAGGCAGGAGTCTACTCTCGCCATTGGCCAGCACAAAAAGGGCCAGTTGTGGAGTGCTTAAAATTAGTAAAACATCCACTACTTACAGAAAACGAACTCAACACAGAATATTGGGTTGTATGCGTCTCAAAAAAACAAGGAATAATTAACTCATTGTCTCTTTTGAAAGCACTGCAATCAATCTTTCAACGTTAGCAGGAGCAGGCCTCTGAACAGGACAATCAGCGCAAATGGGAAGTAAGACAGTACACAGTACTGATAATCCCAGGCAAATGCTTCATTGCCGACAGGATGAAATCAATGTAAGCCCATTATACCAGTAATTAGTGCAATTGGTTAGCGGTTTGTAAAACACTGCTTTGCCCAGTTAGAGTTTTCAGGTCACCAGACGTCACCTGGAGGTTTTTTTAATTTTATTCATTTATTTATTTGAAGCTTGTAGTTTGGCTAACAACAATTTATGAAACAAATTTAAGGAACAGTGGGATCCAGCCATAAAAATTTAAAAAAAAAAAGTTTATACAGTACCAGTCAAAAGTTTGGACACTCACATTTTTCTTACAATATATGTTAAATAAAGAAATAAGCACCTTTGTTTTGCCAAAAAAAAAAAAGATCTAATTCTTAAATCCATCAAACTAACCATCATTTGTTGTCATATTTGCAGAGCATTCTCACTTTTTTTTAAACAAGGGCAGTCACATGACTAATGAATTTGCGGCTGGACGGCTGTAACTTCCCAAAGACGTGCTGCACTTGAGGTGGCTTTTCATCAACGTTTTTGCCCAATAAGTCCCAAAACTGCTTGACTTTAATTTGGCTGTTGGAAAATAGAAGGAGCTTATTTGTCTATTTACTTTGCAAAATATGGCTTCTTTGAGAATTCCAAAATTTTGGACACTATTCAAACAAGTAAATTATTCTCTTTTCACTTCCGACTGTTTACCTTTTACAAGATTCCATTAGAGATTATATAGAGGAGTTAAGCTGTTTAAATTTCTCTAAAAACAGAGAGCTGTGACATAAGCAAAGTGAGTCCAAACTTTTGACTGGTACTGTATATTTGAAGGACACATATTTATTTATGTATTTACACATACATAAACACATTTAACATAAAACTGGCCTTAAAATGAAGTCAAGGGAAAGTAATGTAATTGGCTGTAACAAACACAAACTAAGTGAATCAACCAAGTAAGGCTTACTTAGCCCTGGATTCCAAAGACAAAAATCTGGATTTTATTTTTTTAGAACCTCCAAATGCACATTCCCTTTTTAAAAAGGCCCCAAAAATACGGTTTTTAAAAACGGCCGTTAATGCTGAGGCGAGGACATTTCACTTTGAGATAACATTGAGATAACATTTTAGGTAACATTGCAAAGGAATCTATACTCACACAAGCATTCGGTCATTATAACGAAAACATACAGAGAACATGAACACAAACCACCATATGAGAGCTTCCATTACTCTGTAGCTAGCCAACTGAAAACTGTTCCAAGCAATGACTAACCAGCAGATTTCTTACCTTTGGGTGGTCAGAGAACAGGTTTTTTAAGGTTGCTGAGAGTTACGTGTAAAGCAGGGTTGAAACGCTTCTTCGACGTACTATTTTTGGGTCCTTTGTGAAGCATTAATGGGTTTTAGAGGCCAGCCTTGGGAAAGCTACTGAAAGCATGTTTCTGCAGATAATTTTATGTGAAATTCAGCAGTACCTGTGTCTACCTGTCCTGTCTGGGAGACTGAAAGATAAAACTCTGTAAAAAGAGAAGAATGAGAAGAGCTCGAGAAGGTCAGGAAAGAGAAATGGGGAGTGATTGTTAAAACAGTAGATTTTATTACAGTTTACATTATAGAAATAGAATGAGGTGACCTACCATAAACCGCACAATTGAAAATAGACAAACGCTTCAGAACACAAATGCCTCGCCGATCTGCATCATCGCATTTTCAAGAACAAATTCAGGACAGTTCTGATGGTTTTTTTTTTTAAATTTACAATGATTTCCTGTAAAAATTTCTGCAATACTCGGTTCCAACATAGTTCACAGTTTCAGTTTTACAGGACAAAATAAGGCCATACTCTGCGAAATAGGAGGGTACTTGTGTGCGTGCAGTTAGGGAGTTAGTGAATGAATGAATGATTCGAAAGAGGGAGTTGGTGACTTCTTGTGTGAATCTGAGTTCCATCATTTTTGAAATTTACTTCTACTATACGATTTAACCAACTAGTAAGATCCTAGCCGAGTTCAGTTTAGCAGTAAAGGTCAAAGAAAACAAAAGAAAGTTTGTAAATGCGAGCAGGTTAGTGAATAAGTGAATGATTCAATTAAGCGAGTTGGACGCTTCTTGCGTGAATCTGAAGATGCTTTAACATTTTAATAATGAACTTATTCTATGCATCTGCGATTTACCCAACCAGCAAGTTCCAAGCAGAGCTCTTAATCGTTTAACAGTTGAAATGAGTTAATTAATGAGCAATTCAAAAGGTTTTCTTCCTAACTGTGATCTCAGAACTGATTGTAATTCATTGAACGATATGCTTAAAAGATTCAGAACAATGCCATTGGCGGTCTATGGTAGGTTCAAGAGAAGAGAGTCAAGAGCAGATTTGATGTGTGGGAAACTGTCAAAGACTCTTCTAACATCTGTCAAGAATGATTCAGAAAATAGGGTTTGAGCAACTTCATTACTAAAGATACATTATGCCTATATCCACATTGCTTTATATTCCAGCCTCGTAATTGACGTAGCAGACACACCATTATTTAATGTTAACCCCTCTAATTTTCTGTGTTTTCCCTCTAGTGGGTCCAAAGTATGAAAAAGCATTTTGTTCATATTGTAAGACAATGTCACGTACATATTCTGTATCTGCTGGTTGCAGCACTTCAACTGTAGCTACATCACACTTATATTGTGAGAAATATTCAAACCCAGGATGCCATGTTTTTATGGCCGCAGCATTACATCAGCTGGAACATGTCTAGATCTTGAAAATCATTTCATACACGTCCTTGTGATTCTCCACTAGAATTTAAAATAGGCCAGAAGTTCCAAATGTTTAAATACAGCAGCTGGATTTGATGGACCCATATTATGTTAAGCCTGCCCCAGACGGTGCAGCTTTGCCTGAGGCAGGTGACGTGCGTGTATACGGCATCAGGCAATGTTGCACCGTGTGGGGATGGTTTTCGCTGCGTAACTTCCTCATGTGACAGTGCAGCAGCGTATCTAGTATGCTAGATATTTTCGCGTCACGAGAGGAAGTTACTCACCGTGTGGGGGCTACCTACTGCAATGTTACACGTGCTCGACCGATCACAACTTGCAGACTCGTCATATGATGTGCAGACGAGTTACATGATACAGAAAAATGGCGGCACCCACTGAAACAGAAACAGACACCCTGGCCGAGGATAAATTAGTTGAATTGTGGCCATTTTTCTGTATCATGGAACTCGTCTGCACATCATATGACTGGTCTGCACGTTGTGATCGGTCGAGCACGTGTAACATTGCAGCAGGTAGCCCCCACACGGTGAGTAACTTCCTCGCGTGACGCGAAAATATCTAGCATGCTAGATATGCTGCTGCACTGTCACGCAAGGAAGTTACGCAGCGAAAACCATCCCCACACGGTGCAACATTGCCTGATGCAGTATACACGCGCGTCACCTGCCTCAGGCAGAGCTGCACCGTCTGGGGCAGGCTTTAAGAGTTCTAGAACATTGAACTTGGAATTCGGAAGAGAAGCTACTTTTCGTAGGGTTTAAGTTCCTTACATATGCACAGGTAGCACAGACTGCATTTTTACCATGTACTCCTCACCTCAACAATAAGATCAAACATCCTCATTTCCCATTGGCCATTGCGTCTGTCAGTCATCTCATTCTTACCTCTCAGAGATATTTATATGCCCCATTAAATTACATGGCCAGCTTCCAGTAAAACTCATTCTCGACCTAACATAAAATCAGATGCGTCCGATCAAAAATTGTTCACATTTTCATCATTTGCGTTTAAATCCTGAGTTCCTGACAGGACTTCATGAAATTTCAGTTTTAAGGTCATTTCAAAGGGCAGATAGTGTTTTAATCTCCCTCCTGTGAAAACAGAGAGGCCTGACCCAAGCTTTCGAATTCTCAATTCTTGACGCAGCTGGTTTTTCACAGGCTATGCTATGTTTAAGTTTTCAGAATCATTATTTCAGCTAATGACCGCATTTCCTGTGCTACACCATGACCTGAACCGGGGATAAAGCGCTTGTGAGAATGAAATGCTCAGAGGGACACCATGTGAGTATTGAACAGCAACAGTCATGCTTGTCAGAAATGAACTTTAAATCACCAGCACAACGCCAGTCACAAGGGCTTTGTTTTCAGGGTCAGGTTACATCACCAATTCTCTACAGCCAACTGCAATCAGGAAATTTGATGACCACTGCTCCGCAGATAAGACAACTTTGCAGCCACATTTTATGATGTATTCCCCAGAAAATGTAATTTTTTTTACCTGGAAAAATATATATATATATTTACAGATCCTTCTCTGTTTCTCAGCAAGGAGCACAAACTGAATGCAGTAACCAGAAATGTATTTTGCTTACTTCCTGATTTTGTTTATTGCGCAAATCATATGCAAGACCTTACTTAAAGAAAAACTGAATCCTTTTTCGATGCTTTCAATCGAATGCCCTCATAGTTCCTAAGAAAATCATGAGAATTTTGAACAAATGTTTCCCTAAATGAACTCCACCTTTTGTAACTGCAAAAAGTACTGGGATTTCATTCATTTCCACGATAAATATATTTAAATAAATAGTTACACTGGTGAACAACAGCCTTATTCAGATGGTGATGAACGTTTACAAAGATTTATGGCCTGGCTCCAAACACCTTTGGCGACAGCGGTCACAGAGTTACTGCTAGCGAGTCTGGGCGTCAGGCCAAAATTCCTGATGTGCTGCTGTTTAATTAGGGGAGTAACATTTGTACTGTGCCTCGCCATTATTCATTTTTAAGACAATGCCATAATTCTTGTGCTTCTTGGGACATTTTCTAATCCATTTTATAATCCATCCATTACAAAAAAGAAAGAAAAACATGCAGATGTGCGACACACATTGGAAACGTATGAAATACATTGAAGAAAACACTCAAAAAAATTCATGAATCAGATTGAAGAATCACTGCGACTGAGCATAATTTTCCTGAATTACTGACCAGCTGACAATGCAGCTGGGATTTGAGGAAGCAGCTGGTTCATTATTCTTGCCAAAATACCGAAATAAAAAAAATTTAAATCAATGATGATGAATACTAATGCAAATAATACTATTATTTTTTTTTATTTTTTTTTTTTCATTAACATAAATTCCATTCAAATTATTAATGTGATATTTGTTTGTACTCAAAAGAAGTGCATGCATTGGAACAGTAAACTTGTGAACACGGCCTTAAAAATAACAGAGAACTCCAAAAATGAAAAAATGTTAACTCCTTCTAGCTAAAGGCAGTGGGAATCCCAGAAAACATGCCACAATGACTTTAGAGGGCTTAAAAAGAATGGCATAGAAAATTCGCAGATTGCTGTGCAGTTTGTGAGCCAGGAATTTATGTTTAAACCAGCATATGAGGATTTAACAGCTGAATTCACTGCCTGCCTGTCGCCTTTAGTGTTGGCACTAGTTTGACTGGTGAAATGACGACATCCATTTTAATTCACTTTAAATTACCCCAGTGAAAGAATGTTTGGACAAGAACTACGTTTTCTTACGAGTTCAGTCGCAAAGAATGGGCACCCAATGTCACAAATAAATGTGTAACGAGGCAAATGGAGGACTTCCATTTTTGAGGGGAGCTTAAGGGAAGTTGTGGAAAACAACTGAATCATTCAGGCCAGATGGTAAATGCTACGCTTTCTGCTGCAGTCTTTGACAAAGCATCATCAAATCTCACCGGTTTTACCGTTCGATCCCCTCCTCTTACTCACCTGCAACCTCCTACCCAAATAATCTCTGTGAATTCCACAGAAAAATAACCTGTCACTGGATACCAATGTGTGTGTAACAGTACAGAAGAAGAAAGGTGGTGAAGTGAACTGGCCCTGCCCTCGTTTCTCCAGTGGCAGGAGCCAATGTGTCAGCTGAGTAGAGTTTGACCATGTCTGGGCTGGTGTGAGTTTGGTTGGAAGTTTGACTGTGACTGGGTTGGGACTAGTCAAGATTGACGGAGTCTTAGTTGGGGTGAGTGGAGATTGACTGTGTCTGGGTCGGGATCCGTTAGGTTTGACAGCATCTCCGTTCGGATGAGTTGATTATTATTGTATTGCCGTTGGGATGAACTGAGTTCGACTGTCTAGGATGGGATGAGTCCAGTTTGACTGAGTCTGAGCAGGGATGAGTCGAATTCGACTGCATCTCGGTCGGGATGGGCAGACTTTGACCGTGTCTAGCTTGGAATGAGGTGAGTTTGACTGTATCTGGGTTGGGATGAGAGGACTGACTGTCGGGTCTGGAATGAGTCAGGTCTGAGTATGTTGGTTGGAATGAGTCCGGCTGAATCTTGGCAGAGATGAGTTGAGTTTGACTGAATCTTGGTTGGCATGAGTTGAGTTTGACTATCTGGGCTGGAATGAGTTGACATCGACTGGTTTTGAATGGTTGTTTAATGCAGGTACAAACCTGGAATAGAATAGTTTTTCCATCTAAACGTGATGGGGTTGGGGGGTCAGGATCGATCGGGAGGGTGGGGAGGGTTCTTGGCTGATCAGCGAGCAGGTGCACATCGTGCGGGAGGCAGGGGAGAGAGCGGGGGAGCGAAAGGGCTGTCGTTTCAGCATGCAAGTTCTGCGGTCATGCAGTTCATGCTGTCACAGACCTGTAGGGGGAGCCGTTGTGGCCAGCGCCCTTACCTCGGACTTCTCCATTTTGTTCTGGGCGTCGACTTGCGTGATGATCTCGTTCATATTTGTCTCCAGGACCATTCCTCCCATCACCATTTCTGCCAGTATGTTGTGGACCTATCAGCAAGTTGAAGACAACTATGATGTTACTGTGGATCCATCAACACAAGCGAATACAAGAGGGCCAGTATTCAACTCAATACTTAAGTACTTAGTGCTGTACTTAAGTAAAAATTGGTCAAAGTTGGTATTCAAGTAAACTTTTGGCTAAGTATTTTGCTAAGTTTTTGACTGAGAATTTTACTTATTCTAAGTAAAATTCTCAGTCATACTAAGTAAAAATTTAGTACTTAAGTATTTTTGGTATTCAAGTGCGTACAACTAAGTAAGTATTTTGTCTTGTCCAGATTGGACACTTAAGTACAATATTATTCTCAAAGAATCATTCCTCGGGACAAGACGCATCATCACAGCTGCTCTCCTCCATCTTCAATTCAACCATCAACTCGAACTTCGTCAGCATATGGCTAACCAACGTTTACATCCAATCGACGCGTACAATGATAAAGAACTTATCAAAAGATATCGTTTCAACAGGGAAGGGATCCTGCGCCTAACTCAGTTGATAGAGGATGACATCGCCCCCCAGAGGCAATACCAACCATCCAATCGCACCCGTGGATAGGCTGTGCAAAGCACTGCATTTCTACACCATGGGATGCTTTCAGCGCACAGATGGAGACACCTCCCACATCTCCCTGGCGTGATGTCATAATTTTGGCTAAATAATTTACTTAGATATCGTCTTACTAAGTAAATGTCTTAGATGCATCTTGAACACGACTTAAGCATTTTTCTTAGCCAAGTAAAAAACTAAGTTTAAGTTTTACTTAGACTAAGTATTGAATTGAATACCGGCCCAGTAGTGTAAATATAGCACTATTTCCCGCTAAGGTTACATAGCAATCATTTCTTGAATCTGATTCCATTACGAGAATCACTTTTAAGGTCACAAACCATGCAGTCTGTAAGTACGTACAGTTAATCTTTTGACCCTATCCCCCGGCAAAATGAAAGCAAACCCTTACTATACACGCACACACAAACATACAGAATACTGTGTATACACACACACACACACACACACACACACACACAGCGTGCACGCACAGTGCTGTGATAGAGTATTTGCCCCCCTTCCCAATTTTTTTTTCATATTTAAATGTTTCGAATCATCTAAATCCAATACGAGACAAAAACAAAGTAAAGAAAGCACAAAATGCAGGGTTTAAGTGAAAAATTCATAAATTTAGGGAAAAAAGTGATATAGAACCAATATATTATATGTGAAATAGTAATTTCCCTCAACACCTAATATGTGGTTGTGCCACCCCAGGCGGCAACAACTGCAATCAAATGTTATAACACGTGATGCATCATTCACATCACCGTGGAGGAATTTCGGCCCGCTCTTCTCTGCAGAATTATTTTCATTCAGCGACACTGGAGGGTTTTCGAGCGTTCACTGCCCGTTTAAGGCCACATCGCAGCATGTCAATCAGATTCTGCATAGGACTTTGACTAGGCCACTCCAAAACATTCATTCTGAGGATGTTAATGATTTGTCATTAATTGCCAATAAGAATTTCACTGACTAATGTGTTCACTGGCAGTGTATGTTTTGTGTACCGTTTGTCCAGACCGCACATATTTTAACTTCTATACCACAAGAGGACGTACTTCAAAGTTAGCAGTTCAGAAAAACTGCTGGGTTTGGTTCGGTCTGCCTTTGTTGAGGTGCGGTCACATTAGTCATGCAAATTCTCACATCAGAGTTCATCATACTTGAATTCGGGGAGAGAAAAAAAAACTGGCAAGATTTCTTTGGCTACGGACATGATATTTTCTCATCCAGTCACAAGAATGAATGAACCGCAATTTTTTACACCTCCGCTTCGTAGGTAAGTAATCGCATCCTGAGTCTTGAAATGGCAGTAATTGCACCCCATTTAACATCACTTTATTTGGCTGCGCCATTTCTTGAATAAAGACAGGTGGACAAAAGCAGTCATTTCTAGTTAATGCCATATTGTCTTATTATTCTGTTCCAGTAAATTGTTTTGACTTCATGAATTAATGTTTCACATAACTAATGTTCAGATAGAATTGTGAAAATAAAACAAAGAAAAAAGGTTTTACATCTCACTAATCAATAATGACTAATCAGTTATTGATTGATAACATGTTCAACTATTGGTCAAGGAAAATGCACAAAATTTGCCACCCTACTTCATTTTCTTTCGAGCCATTCAGAGGTGGACTGGCTTGTGTGCTTCGGATCATTGTCCAGCAGCATGACCCAAATGCGATTGAGCTTTAGGTCACAAACTGATGACTGGAAATTTTCCTTCGGGACTTTCTGGCGTAGCGCTGAATTCAAGGTTCCATCATTTATGGCAAGACACCCAGGTCCTGAAGCAGCAAAGCAGCCCCAGACCGTCACACCACCACCACAGTGTTTGACTGTCGGCATGATGTTCATATTGTGGAATGGTGTGTTCACTTTACGCCAGATGAAACGGGACCCACCCATGCCTTCCAAAAGGTTCCATTTTTGACCCATCAGTCCACAGAATATTATCCCAAAAGTCTTGGCAGTCATTCAAGATGTTTTTTTCAACTTGAAACTCTCCCATAGATGGCATTTTAGCTCAGACTCTTTTATTGTGGAATTGTGAACTCTGACCTTGACTAAGGTAAAGTGAAGCCAGCAGGTCTTTAGGGTTCTTTTCTGACTTCTTGGATGAGTCCTCAACGTGCTTTTAGAAGAATTTTAGTAGGGTGGCCACTCCTGGGAAGGTTCACAACTGTTCCAGGTTTTCTCCATTTGTAGATAATGACTCTCACCGTGGTTTACTGGAGTCCTAGAGCCTTACAAATGGCTTTGTAACCCTATTGAGACTGATAGATGTCAACAACTTTGTTTCTCAGTGGTTCTTGAATTTCTTGAGATTGCAGCATCATGTGCTGCTTTTTGCCTACTGCAAACTGTCAGAGAGGCTCCAATGAGGAGACACTTAAATTCAAAAGGGCTGGCAGTCAAGCCTAACTGTGTCCAATGAAATTGGACCCAATTATCAACTACATTAGTTTAATTGGTTGATTCAGTAACTAAGGAGGCAATTACTTTTTCATATTGAGCCAAGGAGGGTTGGATACCTTTTTTTCCTTCAGTAAATGAGATCTTCATTTACAAGCTGCATTTTGTGTTTATTCGGGTTATCTGTGCCTAACACTAAAAGTCGTTTGATCATCTCAAACATGCAAGTGACAAATATGCAGAAATGGACAAAATCTTGAAGGGACAAACACTTTTTCACAGCACTGATGCATATATAATGTTGCAAACCATCAATCAGCTTTACATGCACATAGTGTGATATCGGGAATTACGTCCATGTTTTACATAAGGCGAATGTCGAAGAACTCAAGAACTGCTCATGAATTAAAATGTTTAAAAAAATAAAAAATTACACCCATTTACGCACATTTTCTTTCCATCAACTCTTCCATGGAAGACCACCATATTTCAACACTGTTGCAACAGTAATTCCCAAAAAATGTACAAATTTGATGTAAAGCTTGCGCATGAAATTCATCACCTTGTCCACATGGAAAATGAGGTCCAGTTCACATACGTTCTCAAAACATTTGTCCAACGTTTCCACAAATACCTGTCAAAACAATTAGAGGAGTTTTCAACGAACTGTGCCATGCAGTGTAACAGAGGTCCAACAATTGCGAAACGAAAGGGCACAGAACAAAAGGCATGAAATAAGAAAAACGATATGATGGACAACTAAATAAAAAGCTGGACTGCATTTCACCAGCAGAACAGACAGACAGATGCGTCACTGAAATTACAAGATGAAGGTCAATAAAAATGGGAAAAAAGCCATATAAATAATACAATGAACATAAATTGTATGTCTGGATGCATGTGTGTCTGGCCGGACGAGAGAAAAGATTTACACACCTGAATTAAATCTAAAATACCAAGCTCACTCTCTGATGAGTCCACGCAGAACACAAAGTATAGCGTGGCATAGTGTCTGTAGATGAGCTTGTTATCAGACCCGCCAATCAACCTGAGAGAAAAAAAAATTAAAAACAAAAAACACATGGACACCGTTACATCAAGAAAAATGTCATGGCGAAAATCTGGGTCAATTTATTTGAATATTTCAACAAATTGCCAGAGAGTATTGGCCAACATTCAACTGTATAATTTTGTTTGTTCCTATGGCAGTGTTTCCTGCTTGAACTGGCCAGAAAAAAAAACAATATTCAAATGCTGGATATGCAGACACTGTCTTTAATATTTTCCTCAATCAAGTACTCAAAGAAATTAAATTTCATCATTTACAATTTTTTTTGGCCGCTGCTGCCACCTTACAGAGGCTATATGTACCATTGAAATGCTGTTGAATTCCTTTCTGCCAAGACACTCGGCCCAATAACAAAGGAAAACAACATGTCTTTTGAATAAAGTATCAGATAGAGTGCAGTAACTTTTAAGACCCTGAGATTTCCAAACCAAAATTTAAAGCCATGTGAAGTAATGGCTAACTTTAATTCTTAATTTTGGTAAAAACTTGAGGAAGCCAGAAGTGCACAATATTAAAATGATATCGTAAACTTGCAAAATCAAATGTGACTCCACAACAGCATAATCATTTTCATTATTTGTGTTATCAGAATAAAAATTACAATGAAAATGCAATTATCCAATTAGCATTTTCATTTTCAAATATTTGTATGGGCATTCTATGACCATATTAAAATGAAAATGGAAAAGCTGCATGACATTTGATTTTAAAAGTCATACCTTGCAGTACAGTGGACAATATTAAAATGTTAATTCAAATTTGCACATTAAAATGCAATCTGAACATGTACTGTATAATGTTGTGGAAAAGTATTAGGCACCAGCCTGCATTATTCTATTTTTGCATATTTGTCACAATTATATGTTTGAAATCATCCAAATTAAAGGAGCTGTGCCACAATTACTGCGCATGTTCACAACTTTGAACAAAGTAAATCCATTCAACTGCAAGTCAAAAGTCTCCCAGGTATTTTTCTACTATGATTATTGGTGATGGCAACCAGCTTACATTCTTTGTGTCCCTTTGCTAAAGCTTAAAATTGCGGTTTGAATCCTCAAATTTCTGTAGAAAGCTCCTTAAGAGCCAGTTTTTCAAAGAATCAGGCAGTTAACCATTAGGGGGTGATATATGATGGTCTCAGATTTGCCTAAAATTTGTGTTGGTGAAAGATGGTTGGTTCAACAGAAAAACTGCATTTTTTTTTCTTTCTTACTCAGATGGACTGCAAAGGGTTAATGCAGCAGAAACCCAGAGTAATCTTCACATCACAGTTAGTAGACATGATAGGGCTACCCAACAGAGAAGGTTTCATCAAAATCGGATGAGGGCACATGGAGAATTTTGACCTCCCAAAATGCCAAATTGCACTTTTTCCCCCGACTGAAGCGCCACCTATACTCTTGCGCCCTCAACATGTCATATTTAATTTGTGTTGATTATGTAAAAGAGTTCCCATGGTATCCTATTATGAATAAACCATTTTGGGCTGTCAAGGGCAGTCTGGAAATGCCCCTGATATTACTGCTAAACTGGCCAAAAGTAGCATCTCGCAGCGCCCCCTATAGGACGTGCCCTC
The DNA here is from genome assembly GCA_029692085.1 of Gymnothorax javanicus. Taxonomy (NCBI): domain Eukaryota; kingdom Metazoa; phylum Chordata; class Actinopteri; order Anguilliformes; family Muraenidae; genus Gymnothorax; species Gymnothorax javanicus. The sequence goes on from CM056194.1 coordinate 8,468,768, forward strand.
GATTTAAAGTAATTTAATTGATGACTGGGTTCAATTTCACTAGATACAGCCAAACATTTCTGCCAGCTTTCACAGGGTGAAGCTGTTGAAATACTCAGCACTGCCCCTTGTGGTGCACCAGAACTGCACCACTCCACCGGCTGAGGCAACACAACTGTGTACGCACTCGCGTTGGCCTCCAGTTGGCACTGCACCATTCATGCACATTTTAACAAGGCGTATCAATCAGCAAATGACCAGGCCTAGTATAGGCCCAAGAATCAAAGCTAACTACATTTCAGGCATAATCTCACTTGAAAAGAAGGTCAAGCTGTTGACTTTAATGCGCAACACAATTCCAATTCAAATGTGTGACACCCTTATAAACACCAATGCCTCATGTTAACCTTTAAAAAAGCTGAAACAATTTTAGACAAAAATGATCAATGGTAGCACACAGAGCAGTTCAAAAGCATTTTGACGGAGACAATCTCTGGCTCTGTGCCCCACAGCATTAGACTGGAAAACAACGCAAATGGTTGAAATGGTTTTCGCGACAAATAGTTCCGCCAAAGATTTAAGTTGAGACTGTCGGCTCTAATTTGTGGGCATCTGTGTCCATATTGCGCAAACCATATAGAAACTGCAGCCCTTTTTAAACAGGGCCACAGTCCAAGCACCTCTGAACGACCCCTCAGGGCAAAGCTTTAGCACAAACCACCTCCGAGTCGAGAGCTCCTTTAAGACCGCAATGACTTTGCTGGTAGACAGTGAAGAACATGGCTGCCGGCCAAAGAGGGTTTAGCACAGATCAGTCCACACAGCCATCTGTCCTGAGCACACACTGGAAACTGACACCACTACAGAGTATCAGAGACTGCTCTGCCGCTGTCGCCTCGTCAATTAAATCGACTCAAACGCGCTAATTAGATTAGTGGGTTTACACGCTGGGTACATCATGACACTCAGCTTTATTTATGAAACCACGTCGGCTCCAGTCACAAGTTCTACCCGACTCATAATAACCAAGAAAACTTTCTACCACAGTGAACATGGGTTCTCAAAGAGTTCCGGGCTGCGACGTCTAAAATACTGAAAATCAGCACACGCTGAAGATACAAAATGCAAGGTCACTGTGTCGTAGGAAATGAAGATTGTATCAGCACAAAATCTAATCGCTAAGAACAAGCACGTATTTAAAAAAAACTGAAGCAAATAAAGCGACAGGAGGAAGTACAGAAGTACTGAAGGTACACTGTTCCAAAACTAACTGAAACTGAAGTAATAACCGGCAATAAGAACAAAACTAAGGAACATGGTCCTGGTGAGGAACATCATAATCTTTGTTGCCTACCGGACCATAACCACTGATGCAAATGTGTTTAATAGCATTTAACTTTAAAAGAAGAAGCCTGTCTGTCTGTCTGCCTGCCCATATGAATGCATACGTATGTATGTATGTGCACATGCATGCATATCTGTCCGATGATTTCACAACAGCTGTTCATACGATCGACTTCACATTTTGTGGGTGGATTGCCAAGGACCCCACCAAACAGCCAGTTTCGAATAGGCACTGTACCACCCTGCACAACTGCGCTGACCTACAGTAACAGGAAAGACAGAAATTTCAGAATGACTGTGGAGCTACTGCTCCTGAACATTCTACACATTATTGTCCTGAGAACATAGATAAATAGCGATGAAGAAAGTAACTCTGGATTAGCAAACCCAACCACTGCAATATTTAGAGAGGTAGTACAATCATCATGTAGCCTGTAAATATTATCAATTGCTTTTGCATTGGATAGATATGGATGAAACTGGTATCAATCTGATAATCTAACTAAGGTCATGACGGTAAATTTGCCTTAAAATTTGTCTGAATACAAACTCAACTTCCATGTACACTGCTCATAAACATCAGATGACAAGGACCACTTACATGACAGTGCTATTGTCCATAAAGTTTATGACCAAAACATCATTCCCTGTCCTTACATGTAACCTAAACAATCGCACAGCCTCATCCACTCTAAACTTCCCTCAAAGAACACCCCAAGCAGAGATAGCACAAACTTTCAATAAATAAAGGAAGCGTTTTCCAATTGCACTTATAATATTTCAAAAACTATGCACAGCCAATACTAGAAGGCACTATGAGAGAGCATTACATCGACTGTTATGAAATTCGTTAGCGGAGGAACTGTAATTGAACATGAGTGTTAAATGAGTCAGGGCATTCCTGTCTTATCGCGCACAGAAATTCTTTCGGATCCCGGATCAAGAATACGAGCCGAATCTTCACCAAAATTTAATCACTTCCTCCTTAGCACAGTATCTATCAACACACACAATTTCACTGACATCTATCAATAACCTTTCGAGATATTCCATCAACTGATGACCGAACGAACCAACAAACAATAAAACGAACACTGATGAAAATGTATTACCTTCAGGTGGAAGTATAATAACAATTCAACTGACAGAGTAAAATCAAGAAAAAACAACAAATAGCTAATTGTTAGTAAAAAAAAATTTAAATAAAAAGCTTTCTGTCTCAAGATCTTAGCTAGGTGGAAGTCATGCAAATGACGGAAAAACGTTTGACGTTAATGTTGTCGTAATTTCTGTGTTTCTATTTTGAAAAACCTGCAATTTGAGTACTTTTTATCAACCACACTGAAGCTAACAGGTGCTGGGGAGATAGGGAGGCTACCTGCTGCTATATTTAGAGCTAAATGGATAGCTAATGAAATGGCTTTCAGGATATCTCACACAGCGGGCAGCAGATGGCCTTTTCACATCCGATCAAATATCAGATCCCTCACAATACACCTGTAATTCAGTAACCGGTCCCTGGAGTCGACTCGATAAATAAGTTATCGAGCCTCCCCTTACAAGGCTAGCCCGCGTATCAAACTGTTCAAATAGACACTATGCCTGAGGGTGACTTTCCAGTCCCCAGATAGGAGAAGATTGAGGAGAGACCGATTCTCATGCCGTGTTATCTTAGTTCAATTAGAACCAATGTCAGCAACAAAAGCCTGTCTTAACAAGCATTTTAGTCGGGCAGCGACACTTACAATTCTCTCACCGCCAGCCCCCCTCCCCCCAATGCAGAGAATAAGCTTGTTTTGCTCAACAAGTGAGATCGTCTAACCACACAGGCAAAACAAGAAATTAGTAAATCAAAATCTGACACACTTAATGACTTTTTGTCTAATTCAGCAAAAGAAATATGAGCAATTAATTTTAGTCTCAACACAAGACTAAAATGCAAGCTAATATTTATTTTTTTCATTGACCCATTGTTTACAGCATTTTTTAGCTGGATGCGAATGTGGGTCATCCTGTGTCCAGTGAACACAAAATGTCGATAAGAAAACAATGGGTCTCCTTCAGATACCGAAGGGTTACAGACAACCTCACAGAAAAGGCCTCACTTTAGCGCATGCCCTCCTGCACACAGTCCCTCCCCACTGCCCTCTATGTCCCTGCTCGCTCTGTGCACTCATCTCAGTCAAACATGCACGAGTCTCACTGCAGTGGCTCAACGCTATTTCTGCATGTCCCCTCCACAAGGAGCACATTAACTGGCTAATGTCACACAGCAATGGTAGCTACACAGTTTTGATAGTTCCTGTCGATCAAACTGATGGGGCGGGAAGGAGGCGCATAGCTTTATTTCACAATCGTCTATAACCACCGGTTATATAGCTGTCTTTAAAATTATATTGATATGTCAAACCTGCACACAAACTGCCACCTATGAATATGGAAAAACAATTTTTCTCTCAAAATGAATTTATAGAGGCAAGAAGCCTGAGTCATAAAGCAGGATTACTGGGTTAACAGGAAATCTGTGGAGAGAAAGCCCCGAATCGCCCATTTTTCCTGTCCCAGATATGGTTTGGGCACTGGATTTTACTCAGGATATTTATCCAGCTGACACAATAATCCGGTTTTTGCGGTACAGGCCGCTGAGCGTCCACTACAAGGATCAAATCAGGACCTCGGATCCAAATCCGCCCAGTTTCCTTTTCTGCTTGGTAATTAACTGACAAATTAGTGCTTCTAATTGGCCAGACTGTCTATTTTTATCATAAGTAAAGGGAGGGCAGAAAACCACTAGTTCTCAGACCTTGAGGACTGTGATTTGAGGATCCCACATGAGGATGCAGAGAAGGAATATCATTTGGCCAAGAAAAAACGTAAAAATGTGCAACTTGTTTGAAGACTTACTTAAAAAAAACCCTCATTTTAGGTGATAAGATGTCTCTTTTTGGTTAGCACATAAGAGGGTTACACCACTAGAGGAAGATAATAAAGATAAAGGCTTACTTCCCCTTTTCAAAAGCTGTTCACAGCAGCTCAAGCTTCAAAAAAAATCTTCGGCATTGCCGTTACCATAATTGTGACACCCAGAAGACTTCCAATTGTCGTCTATTTCATGTATCTCAATGTAAGAGGACTCTGTAGCGGCCTCCAATTACGGCCAGATGACAGCCACAGACAGATCAGCGCTCAGCAGTATTTCAGCTCAACACTGCGATAAAAGCAGCTCATACGGCTCTTCTCGCTCCGCATTCGGTGCACTCTCTCGCCGAATTAGAGCGACGCGACACTTGCCATGAAAGTCATGCCCCACTATACTTGGTGGTACAATATGGGTTTTCAAAACAGCCTTCTAAAAGCTACGAAAATTTCAAAAATGGAGAGAGTCTGGTGTTTATGTTCCTCAGGATGTAAGACTTATGGGAGAGAGGGGCCGGTTCAGGCTGCATTCGCACACAAATGTGAAGCGCAAATAAACGGCTGCACTTACAGTCCTCCCTCCAGGAAATTGCAGACGTTCTCGTCTCTCTTCGACACCAAGTGAAAAGTTTCTCGGATGATCTGCTGTTCTGTGTCTTCACTCTGTCGAGGATGGAGGGAGAAGAAGGACATTAGAGTGTGGACCCCCCACACACACACACACACACATCCTTGTACTTCTGTCCTTGTGAGGACATTACATTGACTTCCATTTGTTCTTTGTGTGTCTCTACTGCCATTCCCTAGTCTTAACAATAAGCAACCCATGCCAAACTCAAACCCTTACCCTCACCTTCACCTATCCCCAATTCTAATCTTCCCAAAACCCTTAGCCTATCCTTAATCTATCCCTAATTCTAACCTTAACTAATCAGTCACAATTTGCCTTTGTAGTCGCGAAGACAGGGGAAATCGTCCTCACTACCCAATAATGTCCCCACTTTGTAAGAAAAAAACATTTTCTAGTCCCCTCTGTGTAGCAAGAACAAAAACACAAATAAACACACTGCAGTCAGTTGGGACTACTGAAATAATCTCACAGCTTGAAAATGGAGGCATGTCTTCACACACAAATTCAATTTTAATTTGTCTTTACTGCATTTTTAAGATGTGTTTACTTCAACTTGTTCGCCAACTTGCAACCAAGAGCAAGATTTTGCATTTTATATAGCATAGGCCTACAGCACTCATTCCCGACCCAACTCCAGGAGAACCCCTGCCCTGCACTTTTTATACATGGGTCAATGACAAATCAGCCTTTTAAAAATGTTTTTTTTCATAAATATTTAAAAATGTACTGAATACATTTATTTGAAGTTGGAAGAGTGTGTTTAAACAAGTCTTAATGGTTGCACAACATTTACAGGGTTTTAGTACAGTTTTAGGCTGTATTTGCAATTTCACCAGCCAAAAAATGTCAGGTGGTGCAACCAAAAGTTTCTTGAAAAAAAACACACTTCCCTCTTTTTTTTCCAAGTGATTTTTTTAGTAAGTATACCCGAGAGTGTCTACTCTGCCTAAAACATTACTATTTTGTAGTTGAGCTGGGTATTAAAAGTAATTTATGGATTCTTTATTGTAGGGGGCAAGTATTTTGGTTTCCCAAACAGTTTAAGAGCAATTAAACTATTAAACTTTGTTTATTTGAAAAGATTTTAAATATATAATTATGCCCCCATATTAATATTATATTAATTCATATTTTAAATTACATATTTAATACATTTCGCATAGTGTTAACTTGCTCGGACGGTTGTGCCACCTGACATTTTGAGGGTTTGAGATGGCAAAACATAATATATATATAATTTTTATGATAAACTGGAAATATGTTCAAATTAAAAAGGTTTTATAGAATAAAATTATGCTTATTAAGAATCATTTAAAATTATTTTAAACCAAAGTAGTGCACTCGGACAATGTCACGTCATTGACCTACATCTGCCTGATCAGACCCACTCAGTTCACCTCATCAAGACCTCCACTGATGAGGTGATCAGCTGTGATCAGGTGTGTTAAATTAGGGAGACATCTCAAATGTGCAGGGCAGGAATATTCCAGAAACAGGGGTGAAGAAACTGCCTCCAACTTCAATACTACATTTTCCACAGCCGGCCCGAGCACAGAGGTAAATATCATGAATGCTATCAGTAGGTAACCTTAAACCTGTTTACACTTTATCCACAGAGAACCCAACAGCTGAAACCGCACAGAGCCCTCTACACTCACTGGCCAAACTTAATTTATTTTTAAACATCCCTCAAGGTGAAGCCTCACTGTGCACCCAACCAGCGAATTTTTTGTGAACAGCTTCTCAGCCTTTGAAAAATAAAGAAACTGAAGATAAACAATACACTGCCCGTCGAAAAAAATAAGTTGCGTACTGTAATATTTTGTTGGGACACCTTTAGCTTTGATCATGGTGCATATTCGTTGTTGCATTGTTTTGACAATCTTGTACAATGTCACAACATTTATCTCTAACCAGATTTGCATTTATTTTTGGCTGAGATATTGTATTGACAATGGGTGACTTAAACCACTCCGTTATGCCAACTCCAGCACATCCCAAAGGTAACGGTTAAGGTCTGGACTCTGTGGCAGCCAATTCATGTGTGAAAATGACTCCTCATGCTTGATAAACCATTCTTTCACAATTTGAGCCCAATGAAGCTTAGCATTGTCATTCTGGAATACGCCTATGCCATCAGGGATTAAAAAGTCCATTGATGGGTAAATGGTCACTCAGTATATTCAGGTGGTCTGCCAAATTCATTTTATTGCTGCAGAGCAGTGCTGAGCCTAGACCTGACCAATTGAAGCAACCACAGATCATAACACTGCCTCCTGAAGCTTATACAATGGGCACAATGCACGATGGGCGCATCGCTTCATGGGCTTCCTTTATTACCCTGACGTGCCCATCACTCTGGAATAGGGTAAATTTGGACTCATTGGACCACGTGACCTTTTTCCGTTGCTCGTCAGTCCAATCTTTTGGGAAAACATGCATTTTAGGAACACTCCTACCGGTGCCCCAGACCAAGGAACTGGCTTTAGAACTGGAGTTGGTCCCCTGGCTCTGTTCCATGGCTGCTCACTGCTCCTGACAAACAGGATGGGTTAAATGCAGAGGACAAATTTCCGCACAGGGTTCAATGGCGCATAACTGGATCTTAATCTTATGCTCTCTTGCAAATTAAGGACATGATTCCCAGTAAAACTCACTCACAAGCAGCGTTCTTGTGGCCACTGCTGCTGTTCTGTCCCAATAATCCAAGTTCTTGTTGCACCGTGCATATAGAAATGCTCTTACCTTCATAACTAATCACAGACATGAGTTCTACCATTGATTTTTTTAAGGAGAGACTTCGCCAAGCATTTTAGTGATCTCCGATCAGGATCAGTCATGATTTTTCTCCAACCCATTCCTTTCACAATGATGGCATTTCACCACCATTCTTCCAAGTTTAATATATTGTTGGACAGTCCCTGACCCAATTCCAGTGATTTCAGCAAACTCCTTAGCTGTTTTCTTTGCTTGATGCCAGCCAATAATTTGCCCCTCTCAAAACACAGAAACATTTTTTGAACAACCATAAGACACATCTTCCAACTTGGTTTTTTAAGAAATGAGAAGAAATGCACTGAATCAGTCAGGATTAAAAGAACTATTGTCAGCTGAAACATATGATTATTCAACATAAGCTCTTGAGTATTTGCTTTAAATCCAAACGGCAACTTTTCTTTTGGACGGGCAGTGTATCTGGAATACCCAATGCAGTGCTTGTAGACCAGCATTAGGAACCATCGGTTTCTGGAAAGCAGTTGTCATAAGCAGTGGGCCTCAAATCCAAATCCAGTCCTGGTTTTCTTATCTCCCAGTTAATTGACTAATTAACTGAAAAATTAGGGCTACAAATAGGCAAGACGGTCTTCACACCTGAATCTCAGGTAAAGGGAGGGAGGAAACCCAGCAGTTCTAGCACCTTAACTCATTCTCTACGGAATACTTTTATATAAAATTGTCGCGTTTGTACGGAATACTTTTCCCAAAAATTACACAATATAAACACACATTTAGTTAAACATCTGTATTTTCAAAATAAAGGTTTTTAGCAAGTTCAAATGCAAATGTCAAACTAGCAGTGTCATTTTGGGTATTTGTAACATCATTCCAATTGTCATTTTGGTTGCCTGGTACATGACGCTGAGCAGCTCCTCGACTAGGTGCTCGACTACGTGCTCGACCACGACCTGTCCTGCTCGGCCACGGCCCCTCCCCTCCTGTGGTTGAAGTACAGGCGGCCCATCACCGCGATCGTCAATTGATTTTGTGTTTTCATCGGACTGCGAATGGTCGAGGTCGCTATTACTGCTGTCAGATTGGTCAGATTGACGCGATACTCATGTATTATGCATATTTTCAACGGAACTCCGAATGACGTCATCCACGCCGCTGGCACTGGCTTACCGTAGGGAATGGTAGAATTCACTGCGCCTTTGGCAGCGGCTTGCTTTAGGGAATGAGTTAAGGATGGAGATTTGGTCATGCCTGCTTTAAAGCAATACATGACAACTTTTGCACCGCAACAAAAATGCCTTATAATTATTTTACTGTTATATTGACTAAAAATATTGCAAATGATCATTCTACTATTTCTACAATGTCAGCAGTTCTTTTACTATGAGTGCCTGAAGTGGCCGTGGTCCGTCCCGGACCACTAGGCCAAATGCGCGTATTAACGACAGTGCAATTACACCCGGGAACTGTAGGGGCGCTGTTTAGTCAAAAGTATAAGAAACCGTCATGTATTGCATTAAAGCTACTCCAACAACAGTTATTAATTACCTTCACTGTCAGGTCTTGCGTTTCACTCGATGTCTCAAGTGTGTAGATTTCAAGACTTTAATTGATTGGTTGCAAAAAGATAAATTTAATAAATGTAATTTAAAAAAATGGAAAGGACACTCTTAAAGTAGGATAAAGCATACAAAAGTACTTTTTATAGACCTTATAATGAAAGCTGAGAGGTCAATGGTGAAAATAGTGTTCCAAGACATGACAAGGCATCAGTACTCTTTCCATACAGATGTCTACTCCAGTGAAGCCAAGAAACAACCAAAATGCATAATACAACTTTATAAAACTTAAACCTTAAAATAAAAAAAACAGCTAAAGCCAATCTTGCAGTTTGGGTTACTGAAATCGGATTCATTGTGCATCTGTCCGCAGTCACACACAAGACAGCTGCATTAGTTTGAGGGTAATTCATATGCTGGGAATGTGAAGGCCAAAAATTCTCACTTCAAACAGATGCTGCACATACTCCAGAAACGATAAGGAATTTTGTCATCTTGATTCCCAAAGTCATAAATCTCTCCTTCAAAGCTTCCACAGACTACGCACTGCTAACCAGAACACACTAGCTCCAGTCTTCACTGATGCTGCTCTCACTCTTCAATGCTTTCTTTGTAATCTCCCCATATTTTCTTAAATAATTGCAGATAGAGACTTCCACCCTTCTGATTAAGATACGTCATGCTGTTTTTATAACTGTGAGGTTCCTTACATCCTGAATTTAACATCCTATCAAACTCCAACTGCTTTGTAATCTCAAAAAAAGTCAATATTCCAATTTAAAATAATAATAACCAATGAAATACTTTAAACTCGCATTCATCTCAGTCGGTAAAGCCAACTTAACAGTGGGAACGTCTAATTCGAGAACATCCAAATCCAACAGTAGAGAAGTGGAATCATGACATGTTGAATTTTGAAAGCATATTTCTAAATGTGGAGAACGTAATTAACCCCCCGTACTGCAGAGCTCGGAAATGACCACGTCCATGTATGCATAAAATGTCACATCAAGCCTAAGCAGGAATGCCCTTCATGAAGCATGTGGTTAACAGCCAGTCTCCAAACATACTTTGCATCCTGAGCCGCAGGTTGAGGTATCTGAGAATTCTCAGACTCATATTTCACAATATGAACGTTGATCAGTGGCATGAAACTACATAGGTAAACAAACATGTTTACAAATTTGCAGCAAGCACCGCAACATACCCCTCTCTCCCATCCACAACCTCGTGTCAAACACTGTAGCCTGAAACACTGCTTTATTTTGGCTGGGTTGGTAGCCTAAATTCACAGTTTTTAGAGAGAGAAAAAATGCACTTATTAATTTTTATTTCTTCTCCAAATTATTCTGGTGACCTTGTCCTCAAACAAGAAGCAAACACACAACTGGTCACAAAACACAGTTCAACAGCCCCTGAGCTATACCAAATACGCATTCAAACATTAACGTTTCCAAGCCCTAACAGTTTGGCCGAATAAAAGTGAAACTATAGAATGTAGGCTAATCTTGGAGTGTGTATAACCTAACATTTGGAATATGCTTCTTGTAACAGAAATGCAACTGCGGTCCACAGGGACATTTCTGTGGATAGGGGCCATATCTAGAATGCAACTGCTTATGCCAAAGCAATGGCTTTACTTAGTCAAGCGACAAGAAGCATGGGACACTGGAGAAGGCAAGCCGAGCAGAGGGGGAGGGGTAACGGAAGAGAGACAGCACCTTCCGTCTCTAGGCTCGCCAGTTCTCCCTCCGCCGAACACCGCTATTTCTGAAAACACCGTACACCCGAGACTGGACACCAGCTGATTATATTTCCTTATCTCCGCTCCCCTTCTGCTCCAGTCCTCGGCCCAACAGCCAATCAGACTCAGAGGCGAATCTTTCGCCTTTTTATTGCGCAAAATCTGCGCGAGACAAACCGAGCATATTTCAGCTGTTTACCGGAAGACCGATAAGCCTTCCGTTTCAGCCGAGCGCAGGCAGATTTCTCAGTCATAAGACCCGGGCCTCATCGAAAATTCAGCATCCAGAGTAGAAACGACAGCAGCGAGTTGGCGTTCATTCAGCTGTGTTAAGTTGCGTCATGGCCGTCGAGCGGCCGCAGAGGACAGAAAAGCTTTCATTTCAGAAAGATGACATTTTGAGTCAAGGAGTTAAATCTGGTCAGAATCAGCAGACATTTCAGAACTTCCAGGCAGGCATCGTCCAGATAAGAAGACCGCAACTTTGCCAGACAATTCTCAAAATCATACCACGCTGACATTCAAAACCAGCATCAAAATCTTGTCATCTCTTCTTGGTTTTTGATTACAGCAAGATAATGTGGGTCATAACTCATTTTCCTCGAATCACTAGCTTGCGAGATTGCAAATGACACTTCCTCCATACGCAGATGAAATCCACTCAAACTTTGGCCAAACTTTCTATGCTGCACCCACAGCTGTAATGTGTCAACACTGGTAGAGCATTCGTTGCCCAAGCAAACAAACAGTAAACAAATACATAACTAAATGAAAATAAACAAGCGGCATCATAAAGTACTGAAGCTTTGGAAAGCAAGCTATGTAGACTGCACAGGCATTCTGCCACAGGTGCAACATTTAAACTGTCGTCTCAACGTGTCCTTCGGCCATCCGACCCTTTACAATTCGAGTCACATGACATCACATCTGCAGTGATGCTCACCTTCTCCCATCTCTTCATAACGCCACGTCTCAGCCGTGGCGAGAAAAAAAAAAAAACATAAAGAGTAAATGTGCGACGAAACATATTTCACTGACAGCTAAACTGGATTTGAACCATTCAGATGTGAAAGCTCTAATAATTAGAGAATCATAACATCAATTCGCCGTGCCCAGAATTCTGGCTGGGGAGAGGACTTTCAAGAAAAGGCAACTCGAGTGGATGCAATCTGCGCGCCGCGGTCACAGTGCCAAACAAAATCATCCAACTCAAGCGCCCGTGATTTCAGGGAGCACTCGAAAGTAAAGGCTTTTAAGCTGCTTTCCCACCGGACGCGACACGAATTTTTCGCACGACAGATTACACTCAAAGTCAATGGAAAGACGCGAATACACGCGTTCGTCCAGTGTAAAAGCGGCTTTACACAGCTATGTCAAGTCTCGACAGTGACTTCGACTAGAACCAGACTGAACTCGGTCAAACAGCATTTTAATGGAACACAAAGGCGAAAAGTACAATTACACATGCGATGAAACGAACATGCAAGCGCACATTTGAAAATAATCTTGTTAATAACCCATTTTATGCGACTGAGTACACTTTACATCATTATGACCATCGCTCTCCTCAAAACTGTCAAGACAAGTTTACACTGCCACCAAACCAGATCAGTCAGCAAGATTATATCCATGAATGAAAAACCTTGAGCACTGACACGGTAGCAACTTTATCCATCACGCTAGCGATAAGAAAAGCAACTTGCTACAGTAAAGCACAAACTGATTGCTTGGAGGCTAGCTTTCGCACTAACGGAATTAGCTATACAGCGCAAGCAAAACGCTCTCCGCATGCATTACTGCCATACTTCCATCAGGCAGCCACCAACATTACCAAGCAACCGCAGAAGTTCAATTCACACAGATGTCAGTCACACACTTAAGCCACAACACGCACAGTTAGCCCAACCACACCAACGAGCGTGAATTCCTGTAGCGAGTCCATACTCACATAATGCTCGTAGAATTTGGACAGGCGAGGTTTGCCATGATTGTTAAATATTAAAATGGCTTTAATCATGTTTCCACTCAAACGTGTCAGGACCGACGATACAACGATCAGTCTTTCCAGACTGGCTCATTCGATATTAACCCTCCAGTCTCCAGTCTACCTGAAAACTTAGCTAGCTAGCAGCAAATTTCTCTCAACTGCATTTCAGGGCGGAAATAATCCACGTCAAACCATTCATCTTTTGCCAAGTACGGGAGCCGAAGAGGGTCGATGAGGAGTTTCACGCACATATCGCTTACGTCATTTAAGGAGGAAGGAAGCGTTGTTGTATTTATTCAGATTACATACTCATGAAAAATTTAGCGAAGGTTTTAGCCAGCTGATGACGGACGAAACCTCAACACAACAACTGTCCCTCAATGGAGTTTAGTCTAGAGTTTAAAATATTTTTACTCGCAGGACTGGAAGATGGGTGGGTGTCGGCCGGGGGGTGGAGAGGATGGTCGCGTAAAATTGAGAGCATGGTGTGGAAAAGGGGAGGGAAGAGAATGATGAAGATCTACACAGACAGCCAAGAAAGACAACATGGAAGTGGAGTGGAAAGTGGGAGCCTCTCTAAAGAGCCCCAGCATTAAGGGAATATGGCTACCAATGGAAGGTTTTAAACCTCTGCTGAGAAATCTGCACCCCTAAAACCAGCTGGCATTGATTGTTTATGCTGTGTTATTAACCCTCCGAGCTGGTGATTGCTGGCCTGAGGATGATCGTTTGTGACTTGTCTGTGATTAGTCAATGCCGGTTATAGCTGGTTATGGTAACGGTGTAAGCTGGCAGGTATGGTGGACGAAGTGAGTATCGGCTGCTTAGCTGGTGAAAAGCTGATCCACCAACTAGAAGCGTCAAACATAGGCTGCTGCTTAAACCAATGAGGATTTTCATCGGTCACACTTCCCAGAACACCAGTGTCAGGAATGCCAATTGGGACAGGACCCAAAGGTAATATGTCAGCTTGATATACAAAAACTGTAAGCTTGAGGCCCCAGGGTCTACTGAGACAGAGACCCAAGATGAACTTTGCATGAGAGCAACCAGAATCAAATATTGTATGGCTGCCAATAAACCAGTTGCTGGCATTATCAAATAAAATCAATATCAAATATCACAAGAACTGCAGGTGTCCTTACTCCAGGAATGATCATGATGATAAACATGTATTATCCTTCATATTTAAAGAAGTTTTCGAAACTCAAAGGAGTCTTAACAAACACTTAAAACATTGCTTTCCATGCCACTGGGGTATAAATATGAGCTATATACATGCCACAGTCCTTTGATTAATTATGAACATGAGGAATGACTGAGAAAATTTAAAATAAATGAGAGAAAATGTTTGGATGTTTAAAAAGCTGGCCGATGTCTGAACAAAGCTCAGGACTAGAAATACCTGTTATTACTGTTTTGAGCACTTATTAAATCAAGTTTAGAGTGATGGGTGCCTGGATAAGATAAGATAAGATACACTTTATTGAACCCCGTAGGGTAATTTGTCCTCTGCATTTGACCCATCCTATAGTTAGGAGCAGTGGGCAGCCACAGAGCAGCGCCCGGGGACCAATTCCAGTTCTAAAGCCAGTTCCTTGGTCAGGGGTACTGGTAGTAGTGTTGCCATAATGCATGTTCTTCTAGGTGGGGGAAACCGCAGTATCCGGAGAAAACCCACACGAACACGGGGAGAACATGCAAACTCCACACAGAAAGGCCTTAGGTCAGATTCGAACTCACAACTTTTTTGCTGTGAGATGGCAGTGCTAACCACTGCACCACCGTGCCAAGGATGGACCTATCTGTACATATGGGATTGTAGTGAAAGAAATTGATGGTAATTAAAATCACTTGAATCAGACTGTCAAGTGTCGTAATGTATATATACAGAGCTATGAAAAATTATTTGCACCATTCCCAATTTCTTTTATTTTTGCATATTTGTTACACTAAAAGCTCAAGAACTATTGATTCATGCAGCTGTACTATAATCCAAAGCACACAAGCAAGTACACCCTTGAATGGCTCAAAAGAAAAAAAGTGAAGAATTTGGAGTGGCTTAGTCCAAGTCCTGACTTGAATTCAATTGAGATGCTTTGGCATGACCTCAAACAGGCAGTTAATGCTCAGAAACCTCCCAAAGTCGCTGAATGAAAACAATTTTATGAATAAAAAGTGGGCCAACATTCCTCCACAGCAATGTAAGAGACTCATTGCTAGTTATCGCAAACATTTGATTGCAGTTGTTGCCACCAAGGGTGGCACAATCAGGTATTAAGTGCAGGGGGCAATTATTTTTTCACATGGGTGATATGGGTTTTCAATAATTCTTTACCATAAATATTTGAAATGATCATTTAAAAGTTGCATTTTCTTCATTTAATAACATTGTCTTTGTCACATTAAAATTAATTAGATGATCTGAAACATTTAAATATGACAGATAAGCAAAAATTGAATTAATCTGGTGGGAGGGCACTGTAACTGTTACTCGGGTCCTTTGCTCCGAAGGAGCATTGAAATCTCATGAGGCTACTGGGCACCACAAACTCAATGACATCCCAAAAGATCCGAGACTGAAATCTGCCTACCTGTGCAACGGGGGTAAAACATGGCACTAGCGTCCCTCACAACTCTGACCGGATGTAACTGGGATGAATAATGAATAAATGAAGTGGCCTCAATGTTTTTTACATGTGATCCTCCACCTCAGTGTTCATCATGCTCTCAATGACAGTGATATATATATTTTTTTCTGAATACATTTTTAAGTGTTAGCGATTTTTGTTTTTCAAAAAAAAAAATTCTTCAAAGAGCAATGGGATACCAAAAAAAAAATTTTCCCCAGATTGTTGTGCATTGAAAGCATTTGTTCAATGATAAAGTGAGTTTTATCCAATTTTCCTTTTTCATATTGAGGGGGCCAATAATTTTGGTGAGCAGAGCAACATTATCAATGCAAACAATATCATGAAAATGCAAATATAATAGAAAACACTGTCATTTCTCATGAAAAATTCTCTAGAATTAAAATATTTTTGGGCCCAAATCAATTAAAGTTTCTGCTAATAATGTAATTTCCAAATGTAATATTTATATGCTTAAAAAGCTCATAAATCGTAAAGTTTGCCATTTATGTTTACACCCAACACAAATGGGCATTTTACTGACAACAGCATTGACTGTTCGACTGATTTTTGAAGCGGTTGTTTTGTTTTCATGCTAATCTGTTGTCTGAATATAATAGCTATATATCATTGCTTTTGAATTGTTATTGAATTACTATTACATTATATTGAAATAACAATGAATGCGCTCATGCATCATTTCATCCAGTAGATGGCAGAGGTGCATCGTGTTTTGCTATGAAGGTCACATAAACGCATTGGGCTGAGGTGGAGCGTGAGGGACTAATTACAACTTCATAGCAAAAAAGAATGTATTTTTACCTCTGGAAAAAAACTTTCTGAAGGTTAAAAGGGGTTAACCATTGGTTTATGACCCAGAAATATTGCTGGCAGAAGCTGACAAGAAATGCAGACCGTCAGAAAGTTTTTGTTATTTATTTTTTCAGCCAATCCCCCTGCAGAGTGTAATTTGTTTAAACTTACCATTACCTCATTGACCTCTTTACCCATTCAAAACTGTTTTTTCTGTAAGAGAACTTCTCCATCTAAGGTATGATAAATAGGAATGTTCTCTGGAGGCGTACTTCACATGTTTAGTCGTGTGCCTTTAGGCTGCTCTTAATTTCACGCCCCAGCAGTGAGCAAACTAACATTTGTGGTCTTTGCTAGTCCTTTTTCTTGACACATTTTTTGTCTTTAGTGAAATATTGGCAAAGTGCAAAACAAAATGCATGCAGTTAACATGTTCCTCGATTTTGATTAATGATTGTAAAGACATGCACATTTAGTATGCACATTCTCATGCATAAACACACACACACACACACACAATCACTGAAAGTGAAGTTCTCAGAATTCTTTACATTTTGCCATAATAAAAAGTTACATTTACTGGCAATGTCTTGCATAGCATGGTTGTCTACTGCATATTTGCTTTATAACTGGGAGAGCTGAAATCTAGCTCTCTCGTTTATATTATTCTTCTGCTTCTTCTCCTTCTCTTCTTCTTCTTCTTCTTCTTCTTCTTATTATTATTATTAAATTTTTTGCACCTTACTACTTCCGCATGCGTTCAGCGAGAAACTTTATTCAAAGTTTTTTCAAAATATTCACATTATTTTGGACATGCATGCCTGCATTCAATTTTTCATACTTTTCATACTTTTTAAAATGGGCTTTTATGGAAGTTGATGGGAGCAATGATAAAAATTTAGCTAATTGTCCAAGTCAATCACTTTTCATACTTTCAGCCTGAAACCTCATTCAGTGTTTAAAATGTTCAGCTTACTTAGCATACTGCAAATGAGTAGCTTTCAGGAGGCCCACGCGGTTTCCACTGCATTTATTTTTATTTGATAATGTCGCTCAGTTTTGTAACCCAGTTTAAACTATGGTGTATGTCAGGTAGAGAAAACTGCTTCTAAACAGCTGAACGGATAAACTCAGTTTAGTGCAAGGCAGAGCTTAGTCTACCTCTGAAAGTGGCCCTAAATATGCTTTCATCTATCAAACTATGAAACTACTTTTGTTGCCGCGAAGAATATGTACAGTATAGTGAAAAGATTTGCATGTCACTCTTAATAACTCTTTTCATATGCTCTTAAATATTGTCGAGTTCAGGCATCAGCTTTGACATAAAGGTCGCTGGTGGAGGTTTGTTTTTCGAATAAAGTATAAAATTCGACTTATTCAATTTAACACTAGCCAAATCGTAATGGGTACGTTTTTAATTGTGTGCCTACAAAGGCACATTTTAAAGCCAAAGGGAAAAGGTCAATATTGTCTCAGGATCGACTATTTTGTCGAACGAAAGGGCTATTGGTCATAGTCACGAGCCTTGGTACAACTGATAATGTAACAACAGACCAATAATGTAACAACTGCCCGATAATGTAATAACTTCAACCTATAATGTAATAACTGCCTGCCCAATAAGGTAATAACATTTTGACCGATAATGTAATAAAAATGGTCTGCCCAATAATGTCATAACAATCAAGTCAAGTCAAGTCAAGTTTATTTATAAAGCACAATTAAAACAACAAAAGTTGAACCAAAGTCCTGTACAATGATAATTGGCAAAGAATAAAATGGGGAAACTAAAACATCTATAAAATCAATAAATCTGTAAAATTAAATCACCATCAATAAAATGAATGTACATATAGAGCAAACAGAAGTAAATAAATTAATAAATAAAGATAACATGAAATGCACGCAATTAAAATCAACAGTTAAAAGACGAAGCACTCAACCGATAATGTAATAACTTAGTTCATTCAATTCATGTGGGTGTGAGTGGGTCACAGTGTTGCAAGATCATCGAGCCAAATTCATATGGGCGTGAATGGGTGACTGTTGCCAGATTATTGAGCCAAATTCATTCGTGTGTGAGGGTGCGGCAGTGTTGCCAGATGTATCGGGCCAAATTTGTTCAGGAGTGAGTGGGCGGAGTGTTGCCAGATGTGTCTTTCAAAAATCCATCTATCCATAGTCATCTGGCAATAGAATATGGCCATTGATAAGAGTAATGGTGCGATAGGGCGTGTGAGGGCAACGACCAGGGTTGCTGGTAGGGGTTCCACGCTATTATTCTATGTTTGCGCACGTGACCTAACTCCTAGTGACTGTGACGTCAACAGGTCGCCTTTCATTGCTAGGGCAACAGCTGATGACCTGTTTACCTCACAATTACTTTGGACTTTGGTCACATGGTACCCTCACACACCCTTTGAAGAATCCGGGCAGATTTGATGGGTGCTTCGGAATCAGACGTCGGACTGGATGGAGTGGACAGAGTCGGTATCGGAAAACACGGGTGACGATCTGGATTCGAACGAACAGTTTCAGATGGAACAGCTGGTTTGGGTTCAGGCCAGTCTGTAGCAGCCCTTTTGTTCTCCAGAAAGTCATCGGGCTTCATCTAAACTTCCGTTCCGAGTGTGGTTCCTTGCAACCTGTAGTTCATGGCCAAGCTCTTTATCGAAACATCAACGTCTTGTCCGAATCGGGGGATCAGCACGCCTATTTGAAGTTTGAGGCCAGTGGGCAAGAAAACGTTCAGTTGTGTGAATAATCAGCGAAGTGTAATCAAAAAATCATGCAATCTGCAACATGATTTCCAATGTACTTTCACAATTTCAAAATTTGTGAGTTTTAAATTCAATGAGTGCATAGCACAAGAACAAAATTCAACTGTTTTGTCGACTTCTCTTACATCAGTCTCTAATGATGATTACAATAGCATCAAAGGAGGTAGTTTTGTTTTTTGGTGAAACACTGGTCCACAAACTGGTGATTATAATAATTGCAATGACTATAAAAACTACACAGTGTAAAATTGCTGAAACTGAACAATGCGTAATGACTATGAAACTGAACAATTACTTTGAAACTCAACAAAGTGTAATACCTATCAAAACTGAACAATTACTATGAAAATTAACTATGTGTAATGACTATCATAACTGAACAATCACTATGAAACTGAACAATGTGGAATTACTTACTATTACATTATCAGGCAGTTATTACATTCCTTTGGCACTAAGTTGTTACATTATCGGGCAGACGCATTTTATTACATTATAGGTCAAAATGTTATTTCATTATGGGGCAGGCAGCTATTACCTACATTATCGGTTGAAGTTATTACATTATCGGGCAGTTATTACATTATCGGTTAATTTAATTACATTATCGGACAGTAATTACATCATTGGTTCATTTTTACATTACGGGGTTCAGTTGTAACGAGCCTCATTGCTTTTTTGTGTCCGCTGCCAACCAAATATGCTGGCCCCCAATAATTTTACGTCTCTCAGAACCAGTTGGTTATATAAATTACTGGCTGAAACTGCTTGCAGTGCGATTTTCAGGATGTTACATGCTACCTATAGTTTAGTGACCGCTAAAACAAAAATTTTAGATCACTTTATTGCATTCAGAGAATGTAATCAAAATCATTTTCGTTACTACATTTCAGTAAATCAAATCATTTAGCATCAAAACAATTTAGGTGCAGCTACCACGACTTGATCTGCTCCATTCGCGTGGCTGATGCTAAGAAGGTGTGGGGTCGGTTAGTGCTTGGATGGGAGACCACTTGGGAAAATCAGTTGCTGTTGGAGGAGATGTTGGTGGCCAGTAGGTTGCGATCCTCCCTCTGGTGGAATATGCCCCAGTGCAGTGATGCGGACACCGTACTGAAGGAGACGGTGAGACGTTAAACCGAGATCCTGATTTACTGTGGTCATCAAACAACCTATGACTCTCTTCAATATGCGTCGAGAGTTCCCCGGTGTCACAGCTAAATTCCCAACCTGGATCTCTCAACCTGCCACTAAATCATCCCCTGATCTAATTGGCTGTGCAACTTATCCTCTCCCTCTCCCCCTCAACCCTCAGGGCTCCCATGAAAAAGAGATTTCGATCTCAGCGGGACTTCCATGGTTCCATGTTTAAAGGATAAATAAATAAATAAATTTGTTATGATTATTAATCTTGTAGAACTTGGTGACTGTAGAGTGTTATTTCCCCAAAAATGAAAACATTATTCTTATGATTACAATTGATATGGTCTCGATAATGATGATGATTATGAAGAAGCAGAAGATGATGATGATGATGATGATGATGATGATGATTATTATTATTATTATTATTGTTGTTGTTGTTGTTGTTGTCGTTGTTGTTGTTGTTGTCTCATTATTTTTCACGACTGTTTTGGTGTTGCACATGCCTGGGAAAGTATGAAAATGTTAAAGGACGCAACACAGAACCCTGTTCGTAATTTATAATAGTACTTAATTTATGAAGAACTTGCTAATTTGGAAAATGTGCATCAACTGCGAGCAAGATCACCGTTTTATTTCTCTCCCCCCCTCAAATTGATAAACTTTTTTTTTAATCAAAGTTTAAAAACGCATAAACAGTATTTATAGGCGTTCTTGGTTCTCTGTGGGCTTTACTGCAGTCCAATGAACTTCGGAATTGCGAAGCTCATTGTAACCGAGTTGCCCACTGTACTGGAAAAAGAGGAATAAACCATTAGTCCAGAGCCATAAAGGGCAGATTGGCAGTCACTTGTTTACTGTTTCTTCGTAAAATACAAATTTTAATTTGAAAGACGTCTAAATTATTCATAAAAAAATAATGTTTTAAAAACAATTTGATCCACCGTGGCCATTAACTATTCTTTTGAATATAATAAAATGCTGATTTATTGCCAGCATTTACCTGTTATCGTATTGGTATCGTCCAGCTAAACTTCGCCAGAAATTTCTATAAAGAGTAGGCAATGCCCGTCAATTAAATAGTCTTAGTGTGGCTGCAGTCTTGGTCAACAATGGAGCATACCGAAGTGATGAAGCCTGAGACATTAGATGATTTGATAAAGATTTTACACCAGGTCTTTGCAAATGATAGCGTTAATGTTGAGGAGGTGCAGAATATTATGGAGTCGTATGAAAGCAAGCCACTGGAATGGATGAAGTATGCGAAATTCGACCAGTTCAGGTAATGTGTAAGTGTAGCTTATTATTGATAAGACTGTTATTTTGCGACTGCTGCTGCTGCTGTTACTTAATCAGTGTCAAAACGAATGATTTTAATTGCTTGCTGTATCAAATATTATATATCAAATATGGCTTCATGAATCGAATGTTTGCGAAATAAATGTGCAAGCTCTTTTTGTGTATGCCAATTATGTCGGAGGGTAGACAAAATCGATTGGAGTGTTCAATCTGGCTGTAGAAGAGCGGTAACCTTCACGATGCTGGTGGGGGGTAAACCATAAGTACAAGGTTTGTCTTGCGTATAAATGTTATCTGTCACTGAAATATACAACAAGAAAGCGTTGCATGAGCCAATTAGTGAACCAACCTTCGTGGAAACAAAAGCTTTGCACATAACAGTCTGTGTTTGTATCATTTGGAGGCGGACCAAGGGACGCAACGAGGGTACCGTTAGCCAAATCGGGAGTCTAAATATATGCTATATACCTCTGCATGCAATGGCTAGATTTATAACTACGGGACATACGTTTGCTTGATATGACCTTGGCTTTTAAATGCTTGTGACAGTGTACTCGATAAGCATGTTTTTGGCTTGTGCTTGCGTATGCGTTAATGCATGGGCTCCACACATACAAACATACATAACTATATACAGACACACACACGCATACATCGTCTATGCAAACATACATATGGACATACATACATACATCGTAACATACATTCATACATACGTTTGTACGTACGTGAGTATATACTTAAACAAAATGTAGCCTATTGTTTTAGGAAATTCAATTAATGAAGTTAAAATCAACGATGGATCGTACTGACGTTGATTTTTAGCCTACTTTTGTCGCGATGTATGTGTTATAGTCCTGCGTTCATTTCCATGCGAAAGCATTGCTGGCGGCAAATGACTTTTAAAGTTCGTCAGGGACGTTTTTGAGTGGACCTTAGCCAGCTGCGAAGGCAGGGGAAGGTGGGGACAAATTTACCAATCAGAATCCACAAACAAGTCCACACCCGCAGTGTCAAAAAAAAAAAAAAAAAATGGTCTGCCATGGGCCCGATGTCCTTTTTTTTTTTTTTTACATTTATTTTATTGCAGCGTCGTGTTGGCAACACCAGGAATTGGACGCTCAGAAGCTGGAGCTCGCGACAACTGCGATTTGTTTTTATTGTGCAGTTGTTCAGCAAGCGCATCAGACCAACTGCGTCGTCTTCAGCATTATGTTTTTCAGCATTTATCCTGCTTTTTAAATAAGCTTCTAAATTAGTATTCTAGATATTTTGCTCCTGTACAATTGAGGGGAAAAAAAACATGCAGGAGCTTGGCACAGAACAAGAATTGCCAACACCCTGATAACCTCTTCATTTTTTCTGTCACTTGATGTAAATGTGGTTGTAATTAAGTTAATATATTCTACAGTATAGGTCATGAATCATCTTGGCGTGGTATTAGCGCTATAAACGAATTCATCCTTTTATTTGATCTGTGCTAGTTCATACCTGTTTATTCGACATAAACCCAATATTTCATACTCAAAAAGCAGTGAGCTGATCTTAGACGTTTTCTTGCTCATAGGAAAATGCTTAGATTTAAAGTCCATGCTGGCACTTATCTGGGTTATTTCATGGCAGAGGGGGAAATTTTTCATATTTTCCTGTTTTTTTTTTTTCCATTTTCATGTTATTTTCTATCATTTTCACAAAAGGGCAATGAAAAATTTTACCTTTGTTGAAATGGGTGAATTGTTTTTATTGCAGATCTTGCAGACAAGCATTCAAGTTAAATATTTAATGTCCTTTCTGAAAAGGATGGAGAGGGATTTGGCCAAAGCAGTTTTATGTCTTGTTCTTAAGCCCAGAAACAGCGCTGCACCTTGTATGAAGCCCACAGTTTCCTTGGCTTGGATCCAGAGCTGTTGATATAAGTGTCGTCTTACTGCTGTTTTGTAATTTCAACCACGAGCTTTCCCTACTGAGTGTTTCCTCCTCTGTCACTAAAGGACAGCCAGTTTACAGATGCTTTAATCCACTGGTCTTAGCAAACGCGTTACTTGCACAGAACACTTAGGAATCAAATGCAACAAACACTTACATTGGTCTGAAATGCCCAGGACTTGGTAAGCAAATAACACAGTAAAAAATGTTATTGTGAGTGAAACATACAGCAGGCACAGAAGCGAGATACTCCTCGATTTTCTACTTTTGTACTTTGGTAAATATCACGTTGCACTAAACCACAGTTTTGCCCGGAGATCTGGTTACGTAATTGCCAGTTTTTTTTTCTGTGTGATTCGAAATGTTTTGTGCATTTAATGTTGGCGTTGACATGGCCTGTTAGGGAAATACTTTGGTCCGGTTTTACAGACACATGTTGAGCCTAGTGCTGAACTGAAATACATTTTGAATGGAGGTGCTCCGTACAAAATTCCATTTAGTCCCGGATTCAGCTTAGTTTGTGTCTGTGGAACTGACCTATTGTGAGTTGAGCCAGTCAATAAATCCACTGCTCTTTATGTCAATTGTAGATACACCAGGAACCTGGTGGATGAAGGCAATGGAAAATTCAATCTCATGATCCTCTGTTGGGGTGAAGGTCATGGCAGGTGAGGAGACAATGTACAAGAAAATGCTCGTTCTGCTGAACTGTGTATCCTGCACTTTAGCCTTAGACTGCATGTAAACAAGCTCATATTCGCAATGGCTGCAAACACGTACACGCTTGCATCCACACACACGTAACCTCACAAGCACTTAACTTCTATGGCAAATCTCGGGTCGAGGCTGATCCATAGCACTGAAGAGGAACCTCTGCTGAATCTAATGATTCCTCTTATAAGAGTCCAGGACTAACAGTTCATGAGTTATGAAAGGGGGTGTGGCTAAAGTTTAGGGGGCTGGGTAGAATGATATCCATGATAAACAAACTCTGAGGAGTCCAGTGATGCCTCTTATAAGAGCATACAACGCATGGTTCATGAGTTGTGAGAGGGAGCTGAACTGTAGCGGCGCGGTGAACCATCGCCAATGAAAAGGGAATCCTGCTTAGTCTGAGGATGCTGCCCTCAAGTGCTGATGACATGAATTATGAATGGAGATGTGGGGTGTGGCAAAATGGGGTGGGTGTGTGTGTGCACGTGTGTGTGTGTTTGTGTCTGTGTATGTGTACGTCTTCCTATCTGTGTGTGTATGTGTGGTTGTTGAAAGTCAGGCCATGTTTCGCAAATCCATTTAGAGTTGATTGTTAAGGGCCGCTCTCCCTGCCACATTCCTTTTTTTGCCAGTTGGCATGAGCAGTTAGTCGGCTGTCCTGCGGCTCATGACTCACCTTTCCGCAAACTCTTCTGTAGTCCTTTAGTAAGTTATGTGCCTTTTGGCAATCGGGCACTCCCATTAACCGATTGGCATGAAAACAAATACACACCTTCACGCGCACATTTGACTGCCGTGCCAAATTTAAGCCTCCTTGGGTGAAAACTGGGGCCGAAATTTTTGCGGACCGACCAACCGACCAAGCAATAGAGCCGCTGCTGCTAAAACCCAAATGAGATACTGTTTCATGGAAACTAGACACAAAAACAGCTTATAGAGTCAGCAGGGATACCTCAGTCTGTTGACAATGGGGGCTTTGGCTGCAGTAAGAGTATTTTTTTACAACACTAAGACGGCTTTCCGAAGCTGTATTTGAGAAGCACTTCGTTCTTCAGGATCAAGTTCAAAAGCCTGGCTTTAGCACTAAATAACACAGACTTGTGACTTTGTGAAGTACTATCTGCTGCAGACTTTAGAGAGTATAGAAGGCCTTCATAATATCCTCTCAAGAACAAATGTAATACGTTTGTATAATTTGAGATCAAGCAAGTTATTCTGGTGGAAATAACTCTTTGTTATACATTTCTAATGTCCAGGGTCGGAGAGTTCATTAGAAATGAGTGCGACAATTGATTGTTATTTATCAACAGTCTTGTTGGGTGACTGTTTTATCTGAGGGCCTCCTTGCAAAAGAAATTTTGATCCTACTGGTGGTTCTCCCAGCTGAATATTGGTGCATATTCCTTTACTGCTATGCATTGGCGACCTGTCCACAGGGTATTCCTGCCCGTAGCATAAATGCATGCTGGGATGTGCTCAAACACCCCTGCGACACAGACCAAGAATTTGCGGATAAGAAAATGAGTGGATGTGTAAAAAAAAAAAATCCACTTGGCATGAAAGATAATTGCTCCATAATCTAGGAAGAGGACCAAGTTCTCAAAACACTTAGTTCACTAGCACACCTCTACAGTTTATTGAAGCTCCGTCATACGTGGAGCGGAAAGCAATTATTGATTCATGATTGATTCACTCATGAAAACAGGAGAGAACTGTACCTCCTCCAGCTTCAGTACTTCCTGTGTTAGTGAGCAGTAGCATAGCTAAGCGGAGTTGCTAAGCTTTGCTACGCTGGAAGAATACTGCCCTTGGCCTCCAGTCCTACTGGAGTTTTTATTGGCTCTCGGTAGCAGTCGTCCCCTCAGTTTATTGGCCCCTTGATCCATCTTTTTGTCAGTCCACCGGTAATGGCACTAACTTAGAGGTGCAGTCAACATTTCGGAATTCTGCCTCATAAATCAGTGTTAGAAAATGCTGGAAGCTTGGTGACGAGGGGTTTGGAAGCCTCGCAGATGGTGTGTCCTCTCTCTCTGAGTGTCTCTGGGTCCTCTCCCATTCGCAGCAGCATCCACGATCACACGGACTCCCACTGCTTCATGAAGATGCTTCAGGGCCAGCTCAAAGAGACGCTGTACGAGTGGCCCGACGGCGAATCGCAGGGCGAGATGACGCAGAAGTCTCAGAGGATCCTACAGGAGAACCAGTGTGCTTACATAAACGGTGAGAGCACACTGTCTGATAAGAATTTTGTGTGGCACTGTAAAACAAACCAAATTAAGGAAATTAACTAGTCTAAAAATGGCAAATTTACAAGGTGTAAAAAATTGGCAGTTGGCTGCTTTCACACACTCCTCATGCAGTACACTCAAAATTTTTAATTTTGGACTGAAAAATTTGATGCCAACAAATGTAGCACAACAGTCATGTAACTCCTCAGTAACTTTGAGTATTTTAAGTTACTCATATGTCTTTTGCACAATTGCATGGAACCAAGTGAGAGCATGTTTTTAAGTAATTCTCAGATTCCAGTTTTTTGAGTGTCAAATTGCAATTGTATATTTTATGATTAACAATGCAGCATATTTTTCAGTAGCTGCGATACTTTCTAGATAGCAATAACACTGTTGTGTAAATGTTTTGCTGGCTGTGTCTGAACCTATTGCTCATATCAGTTCTGTTCGGGGAAGGGCACATCTGTTTTAGAAAATTCTCACTGCTGCAGAACATATTTCTACACATCTCTCTGCCCTGCTGGGGTGTTGCTCTAGACGTTTGTGGACTTGAACACTGCTGTATGATGGTCATTTTCAGATGGGAATGCGGATGGTAAACATAGATAAGGTTTGCTGTGACTCTAACTACAGGTAGTGGCATCAGTAGCAATTAAGTGCAGCACTGAAAGAATACTTCTCAGGGGCTGCCACCTTTTAAATCCTCCTGGAGCGTTTGTGGGCCCTTCGGAATTGTGGGCCCCTGGAATTGTTGCCATCTTTCACCCCACAAGTGGTGTCCCGCGGTCCGGGTGGTGCACAGGGTGTTACTTGTGTTTGAAGGGTTCATATTATGCTTTTTTTTAGGTTCTCCCTTTCCTTTGGGGTACTTTGTAGTTTCTTAGTGCATGTGAAACGTCTGCAAAGTCACAAAGTCCACGCTGAAGGGAGTTATTCTCTTTGACAGAAAGCACAGCTCCTGAACTGCCTGAAATGCCTAGTTTGTAGTCCTGCCATTTCTTTAGTAGCATTTCTCAGTCTGGATTTAACATTCAGGCATAATTCCTGTCAAGTGGCCAGTTTGATATGCCTTTGAATGAAGCTTGATAGAGCAAGGGCCGGGAAGAGTTTGGTTTGTGCAGATCGCCAACATCGAGAAGACTGTTTTCTTCAGTGTGAAGACAAGTTGTCTTTGTGTAGACTTCAAAGGAAGACATAGTGAAGAATCGGTGGCTAAAATTGATTTTACCACTTTTCTTCAGCAATACAACCCCAATATTTTGTTGTGTTCCCTCAATTTGACAGAACACTGCTTTCTGAATTACAGTCGGCCAATCACAACACAGTGAGCTTTAACGGTGGGGACCCTAAAGAGACAGGTGCTAAAACAGTCTGTTTCATGCTGAGTGAGCTTGAGGTGCTGCGCACACAGCCTGTACAGCTGTAACTTGGTCTATTTTAGACTGTAAAAACATGCACGTCTGTAAATAGACCTTGAAAATGAAAATATCAAACTGGGCAATGGGCAAAATATGACCCCTTTAATCCTTTAAGGCCTAATGCAAAAATCCCAGCAGAGAATCATGCTGCCATGTTTACCATAGTAACCTGTATTTGGGCTGAAGCAAAGCTTCTCAGCTTTCAGGAACAGTTGGAATTTTTTTCTATTGCGCAAAACTTACAGTAATTATGGTACTTTCAAAATTACGCGCATATCTGTGTCGGCAACGACACGTTCTTAAAATGCGCACATGCTGTCCCGGTTTAAATGGGTTAAGAGCCCACCCCTACATGTAGACCTACCACATGTATCACTGAAATGCTGAAAGCTTGTGGTCTGGCTGGTTTTTCTCGAATGCAGATTCCGTGGGCCTTCATCGGGTGGAGAATTTCAGCCACACGGAAAGTGCAACCAGCCTACACCTGTACAGCCCCCCCTTCCAGCATTGCCAAACCTTCGACCAGCGGACAGGTCACAGAAACGTCGTCAAGATGACCTTCTGGAGCAAATATGGAGAAAGGACACCATTTGTAAGAGCACATTTCAATCACTTACTCCCTAACCCATTAACCCAGATCTACCCCTCAAACATGCACCGGGTCATTATTCACTATTGATGATGTAAGGACGTCTGACCTTCAGTGCCCTGAAGCTAAGCCAAGTGGAGTTTCACAAGGTTTAGAGGAATGGTAGTTGAATGTCATGCATTCCAAGCTCTCCAATAAAACATGTCCTCCCTGACTAGCAGGTTTTCACTTATATAAAAGGTGTGTTTGGACCTAGAATAATAAATTACAGCAGTTTTGTTTCCATAGCACACATTAATCATGGTTTTGATGCAAAAGCTTTTTGGATTGGATGCAGCTCATTTTCTATGAACCGTCCTTCAAAAGAGCTTTGTAACTCCTTCATCGTCTATTCATGAGTAATTCTCTTCAAAATTAATGACATACATGAACTGCATGCAAGCGAAATGCAGATGACATACAGCAAATATTTGCAGTTATTCTGATAATGATTTATGATATGAGTTATGTGTACGAAGGAACTTTGTTGTATCTGTGAAGTTGTAACTTATTTTGATCATATGAAAGAACATTCCTAGAAAGTGCTAATACATGGTTAACCAGTCCGATATTCTGGTCCAGTATGGATGTTGATCAAAGGTTTCAATTAATATCAACAAGTTACAATGTCTTCTGTGAAAATCAAGATCAATATTCTGGTTTTGGAATACAGGACGGAAGGGAAGGTTACAGAGGTGGGAATCCGCTTTTATTTCAGTGCGATAATCAGCAGAATGGTGAGCCCTGTGAAAGAGTGCGCTAGCAGTTGTGAAATCACTGATAGGAGCAGAATGACCTCAGTTCTCGAGCCAGCTGAACGTTCAAATATTACCGACTCGTCAGCTTCCTCCGTGAATTATGTCCCAAAACTAAAACCAAAGGTTGCATTTTACAGGTAATTTTTTGGCAAGCGCTCAGGTCACGTTGCTTTAATGAATCACGTCACACACTGCAGGCCTCACGGGTTGAAAAAATCACCAAGAGTCAGGAGTTGAGATGTCGCACAAAGGGCATCAGTTCACAAATGCTGAACAGCATTGATCAGAATGAGTCTGTTCTTGCTTTGGCCCTGTGAAAGTAAGCTAGGCACCACTCATCTTTACGGACGCTGTGCGTGCAGTCAGTCCCTGGGGTAACATTAGAAGAGGTTTAGAGCTCTCTTTTGTAAGCAAAGCCTGCTGACATTCGTAGAATGCAATGACCACGCAGCGTCGCTCAGCATTCTGTGCATGCTTTGCACCCACAGAATATTTGTGCATGCAAGTGCGCAAAAAAATGACTTAGCTGTCATCACTTGTCCACTGTCAGAAATAATGGCACTGGGCAGGTATTTTTGCATTCTTTTGGGAACACACTTAACGGCCATATCCCGAAAGGCACAAGAACAGCTCATTCACCTGTCTGTAGCCTTGTTGTTTTCGGTCCACTTCTGTGCTTTCAACTAAATATTGAGTTTGAAGTGCAGTGAAGAAATCCAGCAAAGCGACAGAAGTGGAATATGTTCCATTATCATTTTCCTGAAGCAAAACATGTGTGTCCCTCTTGTCGTTTCTTGGAAAACATTATTAACTCCACTGTGAACAAGTTTTTTCTTTTTTTTTTTTTAAATCTACAGTACAGTGCAGTGTTATTAATTTACTCGTTTTGGCTTTGTATATTGTATATACCAGGATTTGATGCAGCCTGCTGTTGAGACCAATGTGAATGGGTGTTCCCAGAATCGACTGCTGTTGTCTGCTTTAGTGTGAACTATTGACGAACAACGCACACTAGCCTGGGAAACAGATGAGAGGCTGATTGCCAGACTAGTTTTTGTCCTGTAAAATGGAGGAAAAGTCTATATGAAGGGTTGGAAATTACACACAGATGTAAATACGCTCTGTGTGCCAGAAGTACCTAGGTCACTAAATAACATTTTTGTGATTTTGGAGGTCAAAGTTTTCAAAACATGTTGCAGATATATCAGATACATATATATATATATATATATATTTTATGTGCTGTTTTAACATTGTAGTATTATACTGTATATATGTGTACTGTACATACTCTATATATGTGTACATTTTTGGCTCTACTCTCCCAGGCATTGGATTTGCCAAGAACATAGCCAAATTAAAGAACGGGAGGTGAAAGTACATATTATGTAATTTATCATTTGTGGATATTTATATTATATTATATGAATGCAAGCAAACTTCGAAAATTCTGCCCTTTGTATAGATTGCCAGTGTCCTGATACTTACGGCTGCAATGTGTGTTCATTCGCAACAGACATTTTTAGCAAAGCAGCCTGGTCCAGAGAGGCATGAAACTGGCTGTGCTGGAGTTGTTTGCCACGTCTCCAGCATTAAAGCGCAGGGATTGGTTGATTCTTAAATTTTTTTTTTTTTTTTGCGAACCATCTGAGAATCATTTTCCAGACAGGGAAAGCATTCTTGAAGCCTGTTTCCACAAGTACGCAGATGTGGAGCTGAGAGGCCGTATTTTCCATGGGGAGCGATAAATTTGCCATGTGAATGCTTGCACTGTTATAAAACGTGGAACATATTTTTTTTTGGCATTTCTGCCTGTTTTTCTGGTAGATACAGAGGGCTTATCTGAGGCTGTTGCATTTGCTTACGCTTACCTTGAGCAAATGACTGTCTGGCCAGGGGATGGTTACAACACCGGGCTTCTGATAAGATTGCACTTGCATTCATTGCTCTGTCTTGCCTGCCTCACCATCAGCCGCCCTCTTGTCCTTCCAGTTTGTTCTCAGTGATTTACTGATTTAGGATTTTATGGTTTTAAGAGGCATACCGAAGGAACTGGTTGCATGTATTTGTTATACTCGAAAAGCCTGCTCCTCCGCTAATTATTGGGGATTTCATCACTTTAAGGGCCTTCTCATGACAAGCCGTTCATAAGACTGTGTTTTCCTTTTTAACTGCATGCCCTTTCGCTGTTTCTCATGAGCGCCGTCAAATGACTGCGCTCTCCAGTGTACCGCAACTTCAAATTCATTTTTTTTCTAATCCAGTGTGCTGAGTACGGAGCCAAAATTGTGTCACTTCCCGCTGTATTGTTTATAGGCTAACAACATTTGTATTTGATGAACGCATAGATTCTTTTTGGAAAACTCTAGCTTGTTTCCATGGAGTTTTTTGTTGTTTGTGTTACATCCCCTAATGGGCTTTGCGAATGGTTTATCCGTGCAAAGCCCCACTTCGGCGCCAGAGAAAAGATCGATGTACTCTCAGTCCAATCGCATGGTAGTATCCAGACTGCGCTCTCCCTCCATAAAGCCTCAGTGCTTTAGCTGCTTGTCTCCCTTATACGCTCGGCCAACTTTCAAAATGGATTTTTTTTCCCCGGTGAGTAAGCGGTCCTAGGTTGAGCCGCTAACCTCTCCAGCGCATCTGCTAGCACTGTCAGTTCTGTTAGCGCCGATAGCATTGCTTGCTGCCATCAGCGCTGCCGGGCAAAGTTCGACTGCATACGTGATGACAGATGTGAGAACTCTGTACAAAACATCCTTCACGGCTCAGATACAAAATCATGACTAAAACTCTATAGAAACCGGGCAGTGTTCCATGCGAACTAGCCCGCAGCCTGCTGAAGTGAGTGTTTCTTTATCGAGTGGGTACAAGAAAATGGCATTGCGAGAGGCATGCCCTCTTTAATCTTCCACTTCACAAGCGAACCTCCCCACTAGACACCAACAGGCGATTCTTGTCACAATGACTGGCTATTCACCACCATTACTTGCTGTAGCAGCCTGAACTGGACTTGAGCGTGCTAATGGAAACTGCCACCATTACGGCTCAGCCACTTCTGTAACATTCCATGTTAGTTCAGAGGTGGGAGCTGGATGCATGTTATTCTGGCTAGCCTCACACCTCTGAGAAAAAATGGAGACCAAACACTACGACAGTGGAGCGGTTTTCCAAATGAAACACCCCGCAGATGAGTGTTTTTTCCTTATTGATAGTGCATGACAGACCTAAGTGAGTGGCGAAAAGTGACAAGAATTCTCCCAGCCATCCTTTGTGCAGTTTGTCGGAAGAGGACACATGAGATGCAGAGGCGTCTTTGCTACTTCGGTCGTTTCCTAACCGTTTTTGCCCCGCTTGATCTATCAAAATGGGAGTGTTGGAGAGCCTTTCAGCTTTCCCTCACTGAACCTATCACCACACCACTCACGGACAGTTACTCAACATGGGTGCAGTTCTACGGCCCCTGCTCCACCTGGCAAGCCAGTACACTGCGGAGGAGCATTGTAATTCTGCCTCCGACCATCTGTTTTTTTTTTTTTTAATGCGGCATCTCCAATCCCACCCAAATCTGGAATGTCCAATTGGGGAACTATGTACAAAGCTTTAGCATATGCGACCCCCCGTTGCTAACTCAGGAGAGTAAAGACAGCTCGCGGCTCTCCTCCGAAGCACGCGCCTGTCAGCCACTGCTCCTTATACACTCATTGGTTGAATCTTCGCAAGTCAGAACGAGGGCGGAGGACACCCCAACATGAACAAGCTTAGAATCTTCCTGACGAGCGCCCGTCTGGCCAACAGGAGGCGCCTAAGGAACGAACAAAGCAACTTATATTACCCTTCCCAATTTGCATCCCTGTAGCGCATTGGCCAATTGCACGCTACTTCTGAAAAAGCTGCCGACTGGTACGACCGGGGCTCGAACCTGCGCCCTGATAGTCACTTCTGCTTCGGAATGCGATGCCTTAACCGAGTGAGCTATCCAGCAGCTTGACCCTCTCTGTATAATAGCATACTTCAGATTTCTCTTTCCTTCCCCGTTCAGCAGACAGCCTGGAGCAAGAAATAGCTGCATTGGTCCAAAGAGGAGCCAGGAAGTGGTAGCCCACATTCAGCTTATCACTCAGTTGGGCTTCGCCAGCTGGGAGCACATGGCTTCCCTAACAATCTTCGGCGCAGGTGTAAACCAATAGTAAAGCAGTTTTGGAGGTTGAGGCATGCACAACATAGAAATAATAGTAATTTGGATCTAACTCCAGGACTATAAGTGCATGCGTAGCCCTCTAACTATTAGCCCAGCTGGCCCCAGTTGTTCGTTGCTGAGTTTCAAAGAGATACGAGCAGGAAGAGCACTGCGACTTTATATGGGCGGGGTGCTGTGAGGGCACTGCCTCTTGATTGGGCAGTGAGCACATCCATCTTTTCTCTAGTGCCCAGGCAGAGTCTAGTCAGGGTAAAACAATAGCAAAGCCCGTTCGACGGCAAGGCATGTACTCATATAACTGGAGTAACATCCAGTTAACCACTATTTTGTTATTGTCATAATGTATTATACTTGTAGTATATGTCATAAACTTCATTATTTGCACTGTCAGGTATGCTGTATCTCAAAATACAATGCAGCAATACAGGTGTCTTGATAGCATTTGCCTGCATGTTGGTATTTCATGCTGACTTTCTCTTTTTCATCTATTTTTAGGAAACCACAGTTTCACAGGAAAACAACTAGGAACCTGGTGTGAAAACTGACTGTAAACAAGGCTGTAAAAATTCAGACTGGCGAAGAAAAAGAAAAATACCAGCCACTAAAGCAAAGACATACAAAAAAAAAAAGGTAGTTGACGAATTGTGAGGGTCAGTCGAAAAGGATCAGTAATTGTTGCTTGTTCATCACGGCCCCTGGGTACGCTCGTCAAACGCTGATGAACGCAGTATCAGAGTTCCAAAAGCAGTGTTAGGCTGAACGATGGAATGAATTTGCTCTTTGTTCGCCGGGCAGGAAGAAGCCCTTTGCCAATAGTTGCATTCCTATGTGTCTGTGACCTGTGTAATTACACTTTTGTACTGTTACGGGGAATGAGAAGAGGTTTGAGTTAATCGTGTAATGGGAGAAAGGCAGCGCGCATCTGGTCACAGTCATGCTTGCTGTCAGCGTGCTAAGAAATGACCTATAGACATTCTGTTATTGATATTGTTCTTCTACACAAAATTGAGCACTTTTCTTTAAAACTTGGTAATTTTTAAAATGAAAATTGTATTTTTGGCTTTTATAGACAAGCAATGCATGTACAAATGGCGATTAAAAGTAGTTGTATTAAGGCTTTTTAGATCTGCTGTTTTTAAATGCAATGCTGGCAATTTACATTTGTAGAAAAAGTTATGTCGGTGTTAATCGGTCTTTGTTACTTGAGTGAGAAGGCCAGACTTTTCTCTTTTTTTGTTTTAGAAGTATTAGCGGAGATTGTCATACAGATTTGTATGACTGTTTCTGGATTTTTAAAATAGAGTGTTAAAACAAGGACTGTTTATCCAGGATGAGTCGTTCAGTGGAACAAGGATCTCATTCTCTCTCTTTCTCTCAGGACTTTTGCTCATTTAATTTTTGTAGCTATATTTGCTATTCTTATGCGTTGGAAGAGTACTAGATCAGACATCTCCTTTAAAAATGTTTATTATTATGGCAGACTTCGTGATCTTGGAATGGCCGCCTGTACGTGTAAACCATTAAACATTTTCTCTGTTAAACGGCATTTCTGAGTGTTTTTTTTTCTGGTTTTTTTGTTGCCTGTCCTTGTCTTTTCCATGGGTGGAGCCTGAGGTCATTCATTTGGCATCGTGTGAATGTTGCTGACAAGTATCATTTTAAGTGAATGTGCATCTTTAAATTGGGTGTCATTTTGCTCAGTAAAAAAAAAAAAAAAAAAAATTCTACACGCATATGTGCCAGAAGCATATTTTGTGCACACTATTTATGCTTCTACACTGCACATGTAGCCTGATTGGTAAAGACAAAACCCCATAAAACACATCACGGCTCTTGATAAACAAACAAGACAACAGAAAAAATTGCTGCCAAAATGTAAAAGTGTTCCAAGATATCCCTGTACCATTTGAACAAAATTAAGTACATCTTATGTGCATGATCAGTCAAGATTAAAAGTTCCGAAGGATTCAGTAAAGAATTGGGATGTTGCCCGTTCCTCAGCTCCAGTTACATAATACAGAAAAATGAACCCAGCCTTTTGTAAATACTGCCAACCCTGGATGTGGAACATCTCATTAGAGACCATGAATTTGAAACGGTTCTGCTTCTAAACAAAACTAAATTGATCTACTGTGGATGCAGTCACCTTAAATCTCCCTGACACCTAACCCTTTCATTACTTCTCCTGATTGCTTGCTTCTGTCTTGATACGGTGGTGTATTTACATGGACAAACATACGGCCTCTGGCATGCAATTACACATATACATCATTCATATATGCATATAGTCTATCATGCTTATTTAAACTGCATTACATACTTAAAGTGCACCTATTAAGTGTCTTTTCATTGGTCATTCTTGTTTTCTTGAAGTCTACTAAAAAAAAAAGGCTTAAATGGGTCATTGTTAAGAAAAAACGAGTTTTCTCATGCTGGCCATTTCTGCAGTACCTGTATGTGAAATGCTCTGTTGAGGTCCTGCCCCCGCCCTCCTGAAAACCCCAGTGTGCTGTGATTGATCAACTTGATCACTCACTTGTGATTGGTCCAAAGTTAGCGTATGTGTTGGAAAGGTCACGCCCCTTACCATAAATGGATTTCCGCTCCAGAGTGCAAATAAGCTTCAGAAACAAATACCAGTGTAGCCTTGTAAGTGTAACCCACTTGATTCAAGGGCGTGCCAAACTATCTGCTTGGCACGAAAATTCAATTGGTGACGTCACCAATTGATGAAAAAAATAGCCAGAAGTGATTGGGGTGTTTCAGTCAGCTCTGGAGCAGTGAGCTTTGCAGCAGAAAGGCTTCCTCTGGAGATGACTGAGTTGTTTTCCGACTCAGACCTTTAAAATGTGCATAAAAATGATATGATTCAGGCTACGACATTAAAATAATGAAAATTCATAATAGGTGCACTTGAATATTGAACAGTTTTAGTGAGCGAATCCAGAATTGTTTGTTTACAACTGATTTATAGATTCAAACTTTTTCTTGCTTTAAAAACTGATCTATTCCCATTTAATTAATGGGCAATATGCTAATACTTGATTTATTCTGTGTGTAAATATGCAGCACACATCACAGCTCTCCTGGATGGTCCATAATTTGCAATGGTCTGGAAGCCATCAAATGGTCCGTAATCAGAATGCTGTCGCGATGCTCAAATTCAAACAATTAACCGGTATTGTTTGAACAGTAACACCACTGTCTTTAGTGCATGAAACTATGTCTTTATAATGATCATGAAAACTACGAGCTTGAAAAGAGCGTATTAACATCCATGTTAAAGGGTCATCCAGGTATCCTGTGTCAGGTTACCTCACAAGTGGTCAAACAAGTGATTTATTACACTATTGAATGTATTTCTTCCTGGTTGTTTTTGCACAGGAGTGGCCAACCCTGGTCCTGGAGAGCCGCAGTGTCTGCTGATTTTTGGTGTTACTCAGCACGCGATTGATGCATTAAAGTAGTTGATTACGCACTTAACTGATCTCACCTGGTGTCTCAGGTTTAATTTGGTAATAATGAGTCAATCAAGCAATTAGCAGGAACAACCCACAAGACTCCTGGAGCCAATTAAGCAGACTTGCAGGTTGTGACAGCAATCTACGTGTTAACCAAGATTTGTCAATGTGGTTGGACATTTAGCGTAGTTGTAATGCAGACAAAGTAGAAGTACAGAACACAGATAAAAGTTTATAGAGCAGGGGTGGATAGCGCTAGTCCTGTAGAGCCACAGGGTGTGCTGAGTTTGGTTTTCTCCACCCGATTTAAGCCTAAGACACCAGGTGAGATGAGTTAAGTGTGTAATCAACTGCTTTAATTCATCAATCAAGTGCTGACTAACACTAAAAATCAGCAGACACTGCGGCCCTCCAGGACCAGGGTTGGCCACCCCTGTTTTTGCATATTGGTAAAACATAATTGTTTCATATCAGCAAAGAAAATTTAACATAAGGCTTAGACTGCCGGAGTAAACACAAAATACAGTTTGAAGTGATACTTGCATTTATTGAAAGAAAAACATTTTTCCTACACCAGCTGATCTTACATGATACATTCTTCCCTTTACCATTATCAAAATTTTCTGTGAGTTGTGCCCTTCGGTAATACTTTCACCCTTGGTTAATATGAACAAAAGTGGTTATGAATATTAATATTTCCATATCGCATTCAAAAGATTAACAAAAACAGACTTTACTTGAAGTGCAATGGCTGAATTAAAAAAAAAATTATCATCAAGAAAGAAATTTTTTCTCAAAAACGTGTGTGCCACAATTATTGGATCCCTGTCATTTAACACTGTGCATCCTCCCGTGGCAAAAGGAACAGCACTGAGTCTTCTTCTTCTCTTGTAATGTACAGTGAGGTTGGAGAGGAAGGGTTTTGGATTAGAGGAGTCTGTTGGCTATGGCAAAACCTTGATTCTGTGGACCACAAATCATTTTTTTGTCAATTTCATTGCATGTTTTAGATCATTGTCTTATTTTGAGATCTAATCACTGCTAAGTTCTGATCAAGGCAGCCTAGTTTTTGTTGAATATGTTCTGGCACTTGGTAAAATTCAGAAAAAAATGAATACAAACTGGTTATTCAGGGCTTTTGGACAAAAAAATGCCCAATTACCTCAAAGATCCCCCACCATATTTTACGGCCTTAAAATCAGGATACAGCGCTACATACAAATAAAAAAAAGAATTCAATGATTTCCAAATATTTTAAAAACAATATTAAATTAAAAATAGTGCAAAGACAACATCAGATGTTGAAAATTTGTTTTATGAAAAATATCTGCTCATTTTGAATTTGATGCCATCAATACATTTCAAAACTAGTTTGGACGGGGGCAATAAAGACCGGAAAAGTTGTATGATGCTAAAAAAATGCACCTCATGGAACATCTAACTGCTCATTTGGTTAATTAGCAACAGGTCTGTAACATGATTGGGTATAAAAAGAGCATCCCAGAGAAGGTTTTTTTCAGAATTAAAGATGAAAATAAAGAAGCAAAGATAAGAGTAAAGTGGCTTCACCACTCTATAAAATGAAAGACTGTGAATAACAATTCATGAATATCCTTTCTTAATGTAAAATTGCCAAGAATTTGGGGATTTCATCATCTACAGTACATAATATCATTATAGGATTCAGGGAATCTGGTGAAATCTCTATACACAAGGCACAAGGCTGAAAACCGATATGAATGGCTGTGATTTTCAGGCCCTGAGGCAGCACTGCATCAAAAAGAGACAGGATTTGGTTGGAAATCACTGCATGGACTCAGGAACACCTCTGTAAACCATTGTCAGTGAACACAGTTAATCGCTGCATCCACATATCGAGGGTTTGGAGCGCAAAGGTTTTGAGAAAAATAGATTTTTAGGTTTGCAAATGTTCTATTAAATCAGGTACATCATTTACATCATTTTAATGTCAGTCGCTCTTTTACTGTATGGTTCAGAAGTATACTGAACATGTAAGTTTTCATAAGTGTGGTACTTCGACATCATGGCCAAAATTACCAAAGTTGACATGTCACCTACGTGCTCCAACAATTCTCGCACTTGATGTGACATAACACAATGGTGATAGATTGAAGTTAAGTTTGTTTGCAATGGAAGACAGATGATTCTGTAATACTACTCATGTTTATTCGTCAAAATATCAATGTTTAATTCATATAAGCAGATTTTGTTGGACATACCACAAAATGAAAATGTGAATTCTGGATAAAACTGAGGCGCATGGACATATAATTATTGTGCTCCAAGAATTAGCTGATTGAAATGTGTGACAGGAGGTAAAAATCTCAAAATCACAAAATTTGGACATATCACCATTGTGCTCCAAACCCTTGATATGCAAGTTAAAACTATGCCATGTGAAGATTATACCATATATGCTGTATATACAAGATCCAGAACCGCTGCAGCCTTCTCTGGGCCTGACCTCATTTAAGATTGATGGAGGCAGAGTGGAAAACTATCCTGAGGTCTAATCAATCATGGAAAATCATGGATGACACATCGTCTGGGCTGAAGAGGGCAGTGGGACCATCTGGCTTGTGATCAGTGCTTAGTTTAAAAGGCAGAATCCATGATTGTATGGGGGGGCATTAGTGGTTGTGGCATGGGTAACTTGCACATCTGTGAAGGCACCATTAATGCTTGATGATATACACAGGTTTTGGAGCAGTGTTTACTGCCATCCAGACGTCTTTTTCGGGGAAGGCCTTTTATTTCAGCGCAAAAATGCCAAACACTGCCCTCTGCATGCATTACAACAAAATAACTCCATAATAAAAGAGTCTGGGTGCTAAACTGGCCAGTCTACAGTTCAGACCAGTCACCCACTGAAATATGTGGAGCATTATGAAACAAAAAAAATATGACAAAGGAGGCCAAAAAGTGTTCAGCAGCTTAAGTCCTACATCAAGCAAGAATGGGAAAACATTTTGCTTTCATAACCAGAGCAGTTGGTGTCTTCAGATCCCAAGCACTTAACGAGTGTTTTTAAAAGAAGAGATGACGCAACACAGTGGTAAACATGCCCCCATCCGAACTTTATTGAAACATGTTGATAGCGTAAAATTCAAAACAAAATGAGCAGATATTTTTCAAAAAACAAAATTTTTCACTTTCAATATGACGTATTTTATTTTTACTATTTTTATTAAATATTGCAAATCATTGCATTTGTCGCAATGCAGACTCAGGACTGACACGCAGACTAGAAGTCAGTTCATGGGTCTTTTTCATAGCCTTGGTTGTACAGTCCATTTCCTCACACAGTATAGCACAGATAGGGTAATCGAACCTGTCAACCTGGAACAGTCCAAAGATCAAAAACCACACAGTTGGTATGCCAAGTTTGAGGGATATGCCAAAACATAAATCAAAAAAAGAAAGCAAGGAAAGATACACAGAAATTTACAAATGCACCAAAGACTGCATTAAATTGTTAATTAGGGACAAAGAAAGAACTCTTACCACAGATTTAAGAGGTACTTGAACAGCAGACACAGATAAATATGGGAAGCAAACTCACATTTCCTGACTTTGAAAGCAGGGAATATAATGAGAGAAAGAAGCTGATTACAAGGGGAAACAGGTGAGGGAAGGAGAAAAGAGTGTGCAGGGAGGTGTGGCTAAAAATGAGGAATTGAGCAGGGAGCAGTTAACTGACAGATCAGGGAAGGGAGAGTGCTGAGAGGGAAAGAAAGTAAAAGCACATGAGAACAGAGAGAGAATGGGAATACAGAAGACCATAAAACACAAAAACTTAGGAAAATAAACAATGCAATGGGTACAAATGCAAAGAATCATGAAAACTGACCAAACTGACTCTTAAACCGTCATAGCATTCTGGGGTTTTTTTCCCTACATTTTACACAGCATCCAAACTTTATTGGAAATACGATTATAAAGAAGGGACGTGGTCCTTCATGGAATGGGTATTTTTGTGTTTACACCATTCTCATCTCTGGGGTTTATTGCCAAAGACCTATGTTTTTGGTCTCATCTGATCATTGAATTCCATGCCTCTGGAAGTTCAAGTGCTGTTTAGCAAATTATGGGTGCATGTGCTTGTTTTTGCATAACAAAAGAGGCATACTTCGGACAACCCTACCCGTCATTTTGTAATTGTGTATATCCTGTCTGATTGTAGCTTTTGACTTTTCGACCCCTAAACATAATTAATGTCTATAAATCTCCATGTTATGTTTCTGCCTCGTGTGTTGTTTTCACATTATGCTTTTACTTTTTTCTTTGTGCTTGTGCCATTTTCTCTGAGCCTCACTCTTTGTGTATCTGTTTCAGCTTTCTTTTCACCGTCTGAGGATTCATTCACTCTTGCCTAATTCCCGTGATGTCGTTTGACAGTCCTGAGTGTGCCTGCGTCTCATTGTCTAATCACGCTTCCTCATTCGGAATCGGCTTGTGGCATTTCATTCGTTATTTCCACCTGTGCTTAATTCTGGGTCTCGCTAAACTCTGAGTGAATGTGTTCTCTGATAGGTTCATTACTAACCCGTACTAACCAGCACTTATTGGGGTTGATTGAATATATTTATCACGTATTATTAACCCTGATTAACTCATTAGCGTGTGCGAGCGTTTCTAGCTTTTGTATTTCTTCCTATGCAGTGTCTAGAGACACGGCAGTTTTTATTGGTACAGCAGTCGATTTCAAGGGATGAGGATAAGGATTCGGGATTATGGCTAGGGGAAGGGTTAGAGGTTGGGGTTGGGGTTAGGGTTAGGGTTAGGGGAAGGGTTAGGGGTTAGGGTTAGGGTTAGGTTAGGGCAGGGCTTGAAATGGGGCCGCCGTACCTCTCCACATTGAAATGCATTGAAAAACTGCTGTACCCGTAGCAACTGCCTACTTCCTAAGCTTTCCCTGTTAACTATGTTTACACTATGCTTTCCTTCGCTTCTCTCATGGTGTTTTTATACTGGTCACGTTTAGATTACCTTGATCTAAACCATGGAGGTAACATAATAGAACTGGAGAGAGCGAGGAAGTGCCACCCCTATTACTTTCAATGGGAGATGCTAGGCTAGCTACTTCAGCCCAGGAAGTACGGAATTGACCGACGCCATCTATAAAAATGGCGTTCCATGGGTGCTTATTTCTGGCATCATTTCATAAGATTGCCAATCTGATTACACAGCACAAATGGCCAAGAAAATGTGTCGTCTGTGTGGATTGGCGAATGTGTTTGAGGGGAAATGACGAGCAACGCTGTTAATCCGGAACGCGCGCACACTATACACTCATTGGCTGAACTGCTGCAGTCAGAGCAACAGCTGGACAACCAAACTTGTGCACGAGCTGTCATCAAGCTCTAAGTAGCAGTTCTTATTTTACAGGCCCTCTTGAAAACATCGAACATTAGCGTCAGACAAAGAGCAAAATAATGAAGGATTACCGAATACATTTTCTTTTGTTTTCGCTTTATTTGGCAAGAAAAAAAGGCGCACTTTTCAATTGGTGTCTATAGCGCTTCAGCGTCTTTGGCCACAAAATTGCATCCTTGGGAAACGCAGAAGCAGGAAGCTAACATGCTAACTGGCTGAAGCAAAGGTACTTCCTCGTTCTCTCTGGTTCTATTATATATCTCTATGATCTAAACCGTCTAGTTTGATTGATTGTCTCAGCGTCTCACGTCATTATTGTTATCCCGGTTCTCGTGAGTTTGTTTATTAATCCCATGTGTTTCTTTTTACTTTGAGATTGCCTTCCGAATTCCTGCCCCATTCCGTGTGTATTTCAGTGGGCAAGAGTGGAGAGATCATCAGACGGAACTTTGTCAGCTTTGCTACATTATGAAATCTCTGCGCCAAAACCTTCCGAGTATTTTCCTGTTTGAGCCATTCCCGAGTCCTGTGTTTTTGCTGCGTCCACGTCTTGTCTCCCCTTAGTCTAAGTCTCCCAGTGTTTCTTGCTAGGTCAGTTAGGTAAAGTTTTTGTTTTCTAGTTTAGATTTGTTTTGCCGCTCATTGAGTGTGTACTTCTGTTTCCCCCTGCCTTGGGCAGTCTACTTTAGTTTTTCCCATTCGTTCAGTGCATTGGCACAGTGTTTTATTTCTGGCCTGCTTGCCTGCTTTTCTCCCTTAGTGTTTGGTGTTTGTAAATAAACTAATTTTTTCCTGCATCTGTTGTCCATCTGACCACTTCTTGACACTCCAACTGTGATCCTTTGAAGTTTATTTTACCTCCTAAAACATGCTTCTCACAGTGCTTGCATTCACATCATAGTGTTTGCACACATCCTCCTCCAGGTAGATTTTTAATATTGCCATTTGCGTAAAACTTCTTAGGCACAATAGGCACAATGGGTATTTTCAACTTTTTAGATATTTTCTGGGGGCCATTTTCCCCATTTCTGAAATACATGTATGTTAGGCTAACTGGAGACTCTAAATTGCCCGTAGGTATAATTATGTGAGCAAACAGCGTGTGTGCCCTGTGATAGATTGGTGAGCTGACCAGGATGTGTTCCTGCCTTTTGCCCATATTTGGCTGGGATAGTCTGCAGTTCTCCTGCGACCCTGATGAGAAAATGGTTTTGATAATGGATGGAT
Organism: Gymnothorax javanicus; assembly: GCA_029692085.1. Classification (NCBI taxonomy): domain Eukaryota; kingdom Metazoa; phylum Chordata; class Actinopteri; order Anguilliformes; family Muraenidae; genus Gymnothorax; species Gymnothorax javanicus. Next base: position 8,512,287 of record CM056194.1, read on the forward strand.
GATACAGGTCTTGCATAATCTTTTTCTTTCAATAAATGAAATGACAATTTAAACGCTATAGTTTGTGTTTCCTCACATTTTCTTTGTTTTACACTTCCAAACACTTTTTAATGTCCCTGTACCTTCGCCACAATATGTATTTATACATAAATCTAGTATTTTGATGATTTGAAAATCCAAAATTCTGACGCGTTTCCCTAAATATATGGACTCGATTTCAAAGGAGGGTTGCTTATAAACATTTCTGTCATTATTGCAAGTTGAATTAATGGTAACTATTTTACATCTAAATTAAAACCATGTTCATATGTTTGAACTTTGGGAAGTAGAATAGCAATTGACTAATTTCGGAAGAAGGTAAAACTATTGCAGTTTCCCAAAGTACTCAAACTTATGGAAACAGAATTAAACTCTTTAAAAACTTCCCATCAGTTTGGTAATTTTCTGTAAATGGCTTCCCTGTGCTAGCTGTCAAAATTTGACTCGTATGCGACAAGGCAGTTGCAAGTTCAATGAAAGTTCAAATCACTGTGTGACTCTACTAAATTAATGCTTTGGTTTTTGCTTCAGTTTCAGCCATCTTCCAACACAATTTCAATTACAGTTTCTCTAATATGCCACTTGCCGTAAAATTGTCTAAAATGTATACACACCAATTATCATATTCCAAAGCATCATCACAGCCAACGTCTATTTTACTGAGGAAATAACTGCCCTTTTTGTGAGTGTGGACTACTTCCTACAGTTTACAAAATTGCATAGTAGTAAAAGTATCTTGCTGCTGAATTTCAGTGGTTGTAATCACAATACAGATACCAGCACTTGTCATCATGAGAACATCATTGTTAGACCTTGATAAGTGGCATTAGAGTCTAATACAGGCAATAGCTCATACAGGGAGATGACACATCACTCTCAGTTTCAACAAATAATCATGTTCCAGTTTTGTCACAATGACAATAATGTTCTTATCACACCCTCACATAATGCACCAGGGTTTCCCTGCTCGTGCGTGACTGGGTGTCCTCTACCCTATTCTGTGTGTGACATGCTTGAGTCTGCAGGAAAAAGCAGCGGGTTGGTTCTGTTTTTCAGAGAAAACCTCAATATGTTCTAACACCTCTAAGCCACCAGAGGGGGGATTTATGAACATACTTACGCACAGTAAGGAAATTGAGCATTTCACATATGACTGGGATTGGAGATCTCTGATGCCAAATACACAGTAACAGTTCTTTCGCACTGCAAAAAGTGAAAAGTAAGGCCACCTTCCCAAGCAGTTTAATTTTGTATTAAGACAAAGAACACTTATTTCTCTTACTTCTTTTCTCATTAAGACAAAAATTTGCCAATGAGGTGAGATAATTTTGATTTACTTCAAGATTTGCCATTGGCATAAGAAATTTTCACTTGTCAAACACATTGTAACTTAAAATCTATATATTGATTCTCAGTTTGCCCGGCCTTTACGATGTATCTCCTCCCAAACTGCCGTGCCCTCTGACATATGTATTTCAGATTAGTCTGCCTCTGTCTTACGCCATGTGGGATCAAACCAACTCGCCCCGCTACTTAAATTTGGGCCATTTTATCCGTTTTTGCCTTTCATTACCATGACGATGGGTGACGTCACTATTCATTAGGATTACTGGTCACAATCAACTTCTGCGGAACGCGGGTATGGCTAGTAAGCTAATATTTTCTACTTGAGAGAAAAAAACTTGGGAGTTACGTCTTATATTGAGACTAAATGACTTGTCGGGAAGGCCACTTTTGGCAGTGAGCTCAGATGTTCTGACCAGCCAGGCTGGATGAAAAACATATAATTCCCAGCCTTTGGCCTTCACTGCTGCATCAACACACCATGATTAAAATGCACCATTAATGAGTCAACTTGCACACAGCATGGTTTAGATGTATGTGCAGGTGGATGGATCAGTTTACCCCTCGAGGCAACAAGCATTCTTGTTAATAATTACCACTGCGAACAGAGGGATTGAGCTGAACAAGAAAACAAGTCGAAAGGTATGCAAACTGGATATTGCCTGCAATAATCTTGCAATTAAAGACAATTTCAGTTTCGGAAAGTGTGTGTGTGTGCGTGTGTGTGTGTACGTGTGTGTGCATGTGTATAGTGTGGTAAAATGTAATCATGAGTTTTCCGTAAGTTGGACGGTTTACAGAAAACAGTATTGCATAATCTCAAAAGGTTTCTAGAGGGCATTTCATCTCACATGATCTGTCTATCTGATGTCTCAATTGTAAAACATCATGACACCCAGATCGATATCATGTCAAACTTCAACCTCTCCTCAGTGCCACTGAACATTACAGAGAACAGTCCTGCTCTTGTTAAAGATGCCACTGGATGAAGATGAAGACATGCATGAGCAGACTCTGGTACAGTAAAAATGGTCATCTTACAATCTTAGATACGTGATGATGGAGGACCGATATTGATCAGATTTCCCATTAGTACTCAAATAATCAGGTCCAAAATGAGGTTCAATAATTTTCCATTTGGGTTCTAATGCGTAATTTTTACTGCAAAACTTAAATTACTGTTGCCATAGTGTATGGGTTGGAGAACAATTCTAGGCACAACTTGGGTTTTACAGCTGGCATTTTTAGAGTCGCTTTTTCTGAAAGTACATATGTGAACTTGAAATGACCTCTGTTTATTTTTCTTATACATACAGATCCTAAAACCCAACAGATTATTATAGTGTGGGGCAGCACAGTGGTGCAGTAGGTAGCACTGTTACCTCACGGCAAGGAGGTTTTGGGTTTGAATCCGGTCTAAGGCCTTTCTTTTTGGAGTTAGCCTGTTATCTCCATTTTCATATGGACTTCCTCCTGCTACTCCCAGAGCACAAAGACATGCAGGTTAGGCTCATTGGAGACTAAAAAACTACCTGTAGGTGTGAGTGAATGGTCTGGGAACGGTGTGTGTGCCCTGCGATGGACTGGCGAACTGTCCAAAATGTCTTCCTGCCTTTTACCCAGAGTCAGCTGGGAGCCTCCACGCCCATAGTGAGGAAGAAGTGGTTTAGATAATGTGTGGATTGTTATCATGCTTGGTTTGCAGTTTCTAGTTTTATGTTTTCATTGTAAAAACTTGTGGATGGTACCAAAAGAACTGTTCCAATCTGTCCCGTTTTTTTTCATCTTATTACGCCTTTGTTGAGGTACTTAGCACACTGAACCCTGACTAAAAGGAGGAGCTAGAAACACTGCAGTCTGTGGATTAGTCAATAGAGAATCATCATTCTTGCTCCACCAAGGAAGACGTTGACGTAGCTGGTCATCACCCTGGTGGGTTTGGGATTCTGACTTGATCTGGAGAGATGTGGGAGGAAGTTGGGCCCTTGAACAAGGCCCTTAATCCCAAATTTGCTCCAGGGGCTTCGCCCCTCCCTCTCTGACTCGCATCTACAGTGCCGTGAAAAAGTATTTGCCCCCTTCCTGATTTCTTTTTTTTTGCATATTTGTTCACTTAAATGTTTCAGATCATCAAACAAATTTTACTTTTTGACAAAGATAACCCGAGTAAATACAAAATGCAGTTTTTAAATGATGATTTCATTTATTGAGGGAAAAAAGCTATCCAAACCTACCTGACCCTGTGTGAAAAAAGTAAACCTAATAACTGGCTAATATTAAAACTTGTTTGATGATCTGAAACATTTAAGTGTGACAAATATGCAAAAAACATAAAAAATCAGGAAGGGGGCAAATACTTTTCACGGCACTGTATACTATCTGGCATTTCTCCCTGGGCATCCTTGATTAAGCTTTTTGAGCAGATTTAGACGCTGGCGTCCATAAATTCTGATATTTAATTCTTAAATAATTCTGTAATTGAATTTCCAAATATCTTGCTTCACTGGAATAATTTTCCAGAGTCTCTGTGACACAAGTACTGAGTTATAAAGCCTAAATAGGCTCATGCATAACAGGAAAAACTGGCATAATTTGTATTCTGCGCGAAGTGTTTCAGAGTTGCCTTTTTTCAATGGAACCTTCTTTGGCTTAATTAAGGCTTTCAAATACTATAAAATAGCACTGCTTCTTATGCATAACTGGGTTTTGACAAAAAGTTCAAGCTCTTCAGCTATGCTTACTCAATTTGAATAAAACGCCTCAGCAAAATAATTGGAAATCTAAAGTAAATTCAAAACCCGAATGCTTCCATATGTTAAAACCGAAAAGGAGAAGCATGAGGCATGTACTGTAAAAAGGACGGAAGCACTAGAATCTGTTATGTACATTCTGTCACCTTTTAGGGAAGGATGTTAAGACAGCTGAGTTTCCCTTTGTATCATAAGCTTACAGTAATGAGTACAATTTGTTCTGGATGTACAATAAATCTATTTTTTCTCCAAATGTATAGTAAGTGCATAGGCATTTTTTCAAATCAGGGTTTCGCAAGAGATACGGGCCTCGAAGACTTATTCATTTGAATTGCACACCTTCCAGATGTTTCCTTTCCAAATGAAGACACCAGTGCAAAAAGAACTTGAGTCACAAACTGCATACATACGTAACTATAAAAGACATTTTCCCATCCTTAACTCAGTGTGTGAAAATGTGACTTAGTCCCTTAAACTCCAGCTTTTCCCCTCAGTTTTCCATCAAGTTGGTTCAAAGTCAGAAAAAGCATTTTTTTTCATTGTAGGACAGAGCCCAGTCTCGTCCCAACGCTTCCTGACCATGTGTTGATTTACGAGGCAAAAGGAGGCTTTTGGTGTCCTTATTTGATGCCAGTTCAAAACAAACACTACCCCCTAACCCTTGACCCGAACCCTTACCCTAAGCATCAAATAAGGATGTCAAAAGCCTCCTGTTTCGTCGTATATTGACACTCGGTCAGGTAGCGTCACTGTATGATGTGCCAGGATGAGAATGTATTGTAGGACAAAGTCATATACAAATTCTGTATCTGCTGGTTTCAGCACTTCACCATGGCTACATCACACTTAGAGAGAAATATTCAAACCCAGGACGCCATGTTTTTGTTAAGGAATGAGGTCAGGTGGACACCAGGCGCAGGATCCAGGAGGTTTTATTTGGAACCCAGACACAGGAAAAGTGGCACACAGGCCAAAAAGAAACACCGTGCACATGCACTGAACCAGGAGAACCAAGGTACTCTGCCAAAGGCAGGGAAGGGGGGAAATTAATAAATACACTCCACGAGTGGCTAGAATAAAACTGAAACAAGCTGGCGGGAACACGGGGACTTAGACAAGGGGAAGACATTGGACTCAAAAATACAACGGAAATGCTCGGAAGGAACAGAGATCTTCAAAGCCGCACAGACTCAGGTGAAAACGCGCGCGAAGTCCCATCTGACATCTCTTCCAAGTTTAAATACACCAGGGAGGAGGCGGGGATAAGGCAGGCAATCTCAAGGGGAAACAGAAACACATGTGATTTATTAACAAATTCATGAGGACCGGGTAGACAATGACTCGACACAAGACGCTAAGACGATCAATCAAACTGGACGGTTTAGATTTAGGTAATCTAAACGTGACGAGCAAAAAGCACCACGAGAACAGCAAAGGGAAGCATAGCTTTAAAAGCAGTTAATCAGGGAAAGCTTAGGTAGGAATTCACAAAAGCTAGAAACACTCGCACTCGCTAATGAGTTAATTAGGTTAGTACTATGTGACAATATATACACACCCTTAAATAAGTGCCGGTTAGTATGGTTAGTATGGCCCTATCAGTACGCATTCACTCAGTTTACGAGCCATTCACTCAGAGTTTGCGAGACCCAGAATTAAGCACAGGTGGAAGCAATGAATGAAATACCAAAGCCAAAACCGAAAGAGGAAATGTGATTGGACAACGGGACTCAGGCATGCAGGCTGTCGCACGATATCACAGGAACCAGGGCGAGGGGGAATAGATGGACGGGTCGCAGGAATGGAGCTGAAACACAAATCAAGAGGGACACGAGGAAACACAAGCACAGACAAGCACACAAGGCAGAATCATAACAGTTTTAATGACCACAGCATTACACACTGTAAACCCTGATAGTGTGGTGAACTCAAATGTTTTGTGGAAACCAATTACCTCAAAAAAATTGTGTAGGCCAACTTAATTGCATTGTGTGGAAAGAACATAAAGAAAATAAGGTAAAGTTATTTTTTTTACCTGTTTTAAGTGCCGCGAACACAAGATCATTTAGTTGGCATACTCAATTTTTTTGAGGTAATCGGTTTCCACAAAACATTTGAGTTCACCACACTATCAGGGTTTACAGTGCTTCAAATGGAAAAATATCAAGATCCCATATATAATTTTATATTCATTTCCCTGTGATTCAACAGGACATATTTTGGATTGTTGAAAAGGTCAAGTTGTCCTCTAGAGTTTCAGATAGACCTGAAGTGCCACAGGTTTGAATACAACAGCTGCATTTGACAAACATATGGGTCCATAGGTTTTATGAGGTAAAGTGCTTTTAGCGCTCGGCTCATCAAATATTTTCCCGGCTGTTTTATTAAAGTTCACAGCTGAGTAGTCCTTTTTTCCATATCCCAGTATCTCACAATGCCAGTTCAGCTGTTTTGAAGTTTTAAATTCAAGGAAAACATTTCGATCTGTTATCTCTTTTGGCAGGCCCTTGGATGGATGCGCAACATTATTTGTGCTCATAAACTCAGTGCTGGGTTTTTTTGGAAAATGGCTGTTTAAGTATATTTATCTTTCTTATTATACTCGCTCCAGTGCTCCATCCTCGTGTGCAAGCACCTGCACGCCAAACACAGCTACACAGCTTTTTTACGGAGTATAGCACACCAGGGGGAAAAATTGTCCATCAGCGGAGGATTTTGGTCGCAACATAAACCAGTAAACCTAAACTACAGCATAACGTTGAAAAATTCCATTGTTACATAATGTATTACTTTGGTCACACCTTTGATCAAAAGTGTGAGCAAATATTTGGGAAAGCAACCAGAACTTCTCGTGGGTTCAAAAGTGAAAGCAATATATCTTTCAACACTGATAGTGGGCAAAGATTATATTCCGGCGAATCTCCATTGATGTGCTGAATTCAGGTATATTTTATGATTATATTGTTCATTGACCAGGAGCGGAGATATCTGCTTGTTCATTGTACTCAGGTAGTCCTTATCACTGAGGATTGTAGCTATCACTCAGAAGGTTATGGTCTTAGTGTCATAAACATCCTGTTCTTTTGTAAATGCGAATGCTGATATCTTAGAAGGGGATCTATTAATTTCATGCGCATATTCCACAAGGTGCTTTGACAATACTACGCTCGCCGAGTGATATTTGATATTACAGGCAAGCATTTATGACAATAAAACTTGTCCATGTATGCAGAAAACTTTGATCCATTGTGTCTAAGAATGATTTTGAGGTTCTGTATAAACTTCCAAGGTTGTAAATTCACACCCACTATGCAATGTAAGTCTAAACTTCATGAAAGAGTGGGTGGAGCCTTCTACTATGGACTAAAAATCCAAGACAAGATCGGCTCACCCGGGCAATGGGGAGTCACATGATTTTCTGCAATTTATTCATCCATCCATCCATTATCCCTAGGTACAACTGTAGGCTAGCTGGGGGGGCAGAGTCTGTGTATTGGGCTGGAGTCTTCCCCAGCATCCAATATGCAGGAGACACGAACACACCCTGAATAGTTTTACAATCCTCTGTAGGGTACACAAACAATTCACTCACACACTCATACCTACAAGCTCGTTAGAGTGTCTTTAGAGGCTGACATTAGGTCGTTTGGTCTGTGGGAGAAAATTAAGGTGCCTGGATAAAATGTCAGTTTGAAGTAACGTCAATTGCAGAAAATGTCATTTTGAAGTAATGTCAGTGACAGATCGTTACAGGAAACATGGTCAGTCGCAGAGTTACAGGAAATGTTATTTTGAAGTAAGGTCAGTTATGAACAGTCACAGTTATGGCTGATGCGTGGCTCATGGGGAGAGGTTGATTCATGGGACAGTTGATTCTGTATTGCGCATTTCAGATAGTTTCCGCTGTGAAGGACAGCCACAATGTCTCTTAGCTGGAGAGGCATCTCTATTCCTTTTACCTCTCACTATATCTTACTGGAAACTTCTCACTGATTGTGGACCTCGATCGATTTCTGGGTCCAGTGCAATCAAGGAAAGGAAAGAGTGAAAAATAGGACTGGGCCTCAAATATGTCAACCTTGATTAAAGACATACATTTACACCGACTGACACTCTAATGACCAGTTAGCATACAGACCCAGAGCAGAAGAAAGGCTGGTTTGAGCAGGTTTACCACCTCATTGTACGGTCATAAACTTTCCTATCTGTCACTGATCAACAGCTGTGTCCCCATTTCTCATGGAGAGGCTCTGGTAGGGTTAAGCATGCTCCTTGCTTTGTCATGACTGTGCATATTCACTTGTGTCCCAGTTGCTATCCAGTTACAGGAAATTTCCGGTGAGTTAACATGTTAACACCATCTATCTGCCACGTTGACAAACCTTCTCTGCAAGAACAATGATGTAGACTGCCAAGTACTCAATGCTGAAAGCAGTCAAACTATAATAAAGAAGGAAAAAGGAGCTTATAAAACTGCAATTACACAAAAATGTTTGAAGTACTTTGTTATAAAATAGCAACCTTCATGTTTTCTCTGGAATGGCAACACATAAGCAAAGCCTCCTTTTTGCCCAAGAAGAGAAGCACAACACAGCTTATTTTGGAAATCCAGCGACATGGCTGAAAAGGTGGACAATTACTGGGTACTTTCATGGAGCAGAAAGCTTCTCACTGACCAGGATTTGAAGGCAAATAGATAAAGGAGATGGTATCTTGTGAACATTGTTTTGGGGGAAAACGCACCTGCATTTTGCCAAATGAAAGACACAGAAACTAAAAAACAGAATGGACAAATTTCGTTGATACTATCTTCTATGCCACAAAAGGCAAAAAAAAAAAAAAAAAAAGTAACTAGACAAATGCCCTCAGTGGATGACAGCAGGCTACAGCCCCAAAACAATAGCATTCTACCCACAGACAAAATTCATAGTCAGGCTTAGTGCTGGCACTACAGGAAAGGGTAACGAGTCTAAGAAAATCAACCAGGGAATTACTCTTGGTTCTGTGAATGTTCACAGCAAATTTGATCTGATTCCCGGAGGAACTGTCTGACTTAAAGGGAAAGTTCACCCAAAAATGAAAAATCACTCCTCATCTTCTCACCCCAAGGCTAATTGAAGAGTTGGTGAATTTGTTTCATCCTCAAAACACTTTTGGAGTGTCAAAGAAAAACAGCATTGAAGACAAATCCAAATCAAGTGAAGTCAATAGTGGCCACTCTTTCAAGTGCAAAAAAACTCCATAAAAAAATAAAGCACAAAATGCCTCCATACTGCTCATGTGGTTTTATCTAAGTGTCTGTAAGCCCCGACATTCAAATTTTACTTGAAAAGACGTCTTTTCATTGTGTTTTTAGCCTAAATGTCCAATTAAGCCACTTTGCAAGGAGTCTTGTTTATCTTCACGGAAGAAGTCTGAGATTCAACAGCTTACCATGGTGGCCGACGAGGGCAAATGCGCTGCAACAGCCGAAAACATCTCAAATTGGAGAAACAAGTTGCAGTTTTGGTGCGTTTGCCCACGTCGGCCACCGTAGGTAGATCTTGAATCTTAGACTTCTTCCGCGAAGATGATTGCTCTTTTTTGCACCAATACATTCACAGCAAAGCTGATCTGGTTCCCATTAGAACAGCTAGACATGTATTTGGAAATGTAGTTTTACTGAATGGTGGTGCTACAGTAAAGGTAATAAAGGCATGAAAATCGATAACTTTCTTCCTCTATGCACCAGGAATTTTGACAGCAGATTTGACAGGATTCCCATTAAAACAATTTGAGTGATTGCATTTCTAAAAATAAAAAGTTTGGCCAGGCATTGGTGCTACAAGGAAGGTCCTAAGGTTACCAACATCACCTCGATACACCAGGAACAACAAGAGAAAGTTAATTTTCTCCATATGCACGAGGATAGTTGTATGGAACATCCCTCACCAGGAATGTTGAAAGCAGGTTTGACATGATTCTCACCAAAGCTGTTCAAATTATTGCAATTTTTCAAAATTAAAAGCTGTGCCTGGTGGTGGTGCAACAACAGAGGTCATCGGGTGACCACAAATATCAATAACAGGTCCTCTCTGTGCACTAAAAATGATCACGAGAAGTGTGACTTGATCGTTAGCAAAACTGTTTGAGATATCGCATTTGGAAGTGCAAAGTTTGACCTGGTGGTGGTGCTACAGGAAAGGTCATTGGATCACAGAAAATGACAGGGTTCATCCACTATGCTCCACGAATGAAAAAAGAAGTTTCATGTGATTCCCATAAAAACTGTGAATTTATTGCTGTATTAAAAGCTTGGCCTTGTGGTGCCACTACTGCAAAGATTACAGTGTTAGCAACATCAGTGACAGCCCTTCTTTATGCACCGGAAATGATCATAAGATGTGTGACATTATTCCCAACAAAATTGTTTGTTTTTGCATTTGAAAATACAGAGTTTCATTTGGTGGTGAAGCCAAAGAGCTGGTTGTAGGGTTGCACCAAATGATTGGGTTCGTCCTCTAAGCGTCATGAATGAACACTAAAAGTTTAATGTGATTCTCATTAAAATAATGAAGTTATTACAATTTTTTACCTAATACTTTGGCTGGTGTTTGCACTGGAATGAAGGTGACAGGGTGACCAACATCAATAGCTGGCCTTTTCTCTGCACCGGAAACAATCGCAAGAAGTGTGACGTGATTTCCGTCAGTTGCGTTTGAGTTATGGCATTTGTAATTATAAAGTTTTGCCAGGTGGTGGCGCTTCAGGAAAGGTCAAAAGGTCTCACAAAACAATAGGGTTTCCCTTTTATGCATCAGGAACATAGACTGTATAAAAAGATGGACACAGCACTCGGGTCTGAAAACTGAGGCCAATGCGGAAATCTCCAAAATTTGCATTCCATTTAATGGCCAGCAGATGGCAACGTCGGTGGTTGCAGAAAGAAGTTCAATCCTATAGAAGTCTGAGAAAATGACCCTACTTTCCCACCTGATTTATTATTTAAATAATGATTTTCCACATTACTTTATTGTATCAATCGCAAGTTTCAAGTCTTCTCCGATATATCATGGTTTTCATTTTTGTGAATTATGGTCCCAAATAGACTAGAATAAAGGATAAAGCCAGAATATGCTTTAGGGGCGTGGCTATCCTCTGGTCCTTGTCAGATACGGTCAGATCCACCCGTAAATCCACCCCTCGCTTCTCCCCGGATATTCAGTTCATGCTCTCGTCCAATAGGCATCACATCCGGTTTCAAAATGATAAAATGGTGCAATTCAAATTGCCAAAATCAAGGCTTCCTCAATGGTATGCTGAAACCAATGGGTGATGTCACGGTTGCTTCATCCATCTTTTTATACAGTCTATGATCAGGAATGAGAAAAACAAATTTTGTGTGATTCCTTGACAAACTGTTCAAGTTATTGTGCAAACACAAAGGATCTGCACCGGTATGGTGAGGCAAATCCATAATATCCTGGAACATTCTGTTTCAGGATTATAATTAAAGCACCACATCCACAGAAAGGATTTAATTGTTGAACTACCAGCCAAATGTAATCACGCTTCAAGTTTATTTACATGCAGCTGAACCATTTCCAAACACTGCTGGTATCTTCAACCACAGCACTTCCCCTTTTCTTTTTATTTTCACACATAACGGTGCAAGTGTAAATATACTTTACAAATTGAAACTTTAGTAACATTTCCCGATGAACTCTGATATCATGTGTATTCTATACCCACTGTAGGATATACACCAGTGCTTCTCAAACCTCTCCTCTCAAATGATCAGGACGCTATCAATCGGCTTTAGGGGATGAATAACAAGCTGATCATTTGAATCACCTGTGCTGGAGCAGGGAGAGATCTAAAACAGGCAGGACAGGTGGTCCTCCAGGAGAGGTTTGGGAAACACTGTACTAAAGGACTTATGTAAGTAGGCCCCATCTCCTTTAGTCATTTCAGCTGGTTGATTGATTACACCTGGTAGGGAACTTGGCTGTCTTTTTCTGTGCTGCGAATCGTTCATGTCAGTAGCACTGAAGGACTGAAATGTTTGCTGCTGTTTCTAATCACCCTTCTTTTGAGCACTGGGCACATTTTTGTTAATGCACTGTCTTAATTAAAGTCTGACTTTTTTGCACTGATCTCAGCCTCTGGATTTCTTTTGCGTGGCAGTTTTAGCCCATTTTTTGGTGTGCGGGTATCTTCTTCATGGTGGTCCTCTTTACCCGTTTCCAGTACCAACGCACCAAGGACAAACTTTTTTCTAGTAGGCGCAGTTTCAGGGCCTTTTGATGATGCGCGTATGTACATGCACGCACTCGCTCACACACACAAACACAAGTGTGCACACACACACACACACACACACACACACGCACACCCCGCTAGTACACCAGTGCAGGACAATGCATAAGTGATCGCTGCATATGGTGTATGCCACAAATCAAAGAAAGCAGTCCTCTCAGACATAAAAGCACATTTTGCTGGTGTGAATATTCAAGGTGGAAGTGATGCAGGGCAAATTAGATCAGTTTGCACCTTTGATCTGTCCAGAACTTTACCAATTCCATTACAGAGATGCATTTCATGCCAATGTCAGAACGAAAATGGAACAAGTGGACAGCAGCCAACAGGAAATGAGATATTGGCAGCGGCGGGCCGTGGACGGAAAACCGAGGGGACGGAAAACATCCCTTGAAACGGATGAGATTTGTGACCCGATTTCAATTATTGTTCTTGGTCAACATGTTAGTTTCCCTTATAATGAAATGTTTAGGCGAGTGAATAATACATTCTATAAAATAATTAATTCACATGCCTTAATAAGCAACTCTTCACAAAAAAAACCACCGTGGATTTTCCGCGTTAAATTTTGTCACATCCTAAGCAAGTCGTCAAACCTGTGCGTAATGATTGTTTAATTGAAAAAGATAGAAATACGCTCTTTTTTGTGTTCAACTGATGTGTTTGATTTCTCGTCTTAACGAAGACAATTAGCTACACCTGAGAGGGGAGAGTTCAAGTGTCTTTTACCAGGGAAATTGACTGAAAACAGATCAAGACTAATAAGCAGTTTAAAGACATGTTTATCGCCCTCCTTGTTCTCTGTCCACCGCCCGCCACTGGATATTGGAGCCAAATCACACTTCCAGGTGTTCAGCAGGCTTTGTTTTAAGGGAATGAGGTGCGGAAAAAAGCTGGAACATCAGTGAAGCTGCAAGGAGCAGAGAAAATGGTTTTGCGCCCCAGGATCAAACAGGAGGACTGTGCAGCTCAGCACCTGGACGCCACCTTACCTCCTGAAGTCAGATCTGCTTCGGCTGTGTTGGTTGGGGTAACGTGTGCAATTTTCAAAGGCCCAAAGTGCTCTACAAGCCCCCGAAAAACATTTGGTAAGAGCAAATTATCTCAAACAAATACTGATACAGGGTTATTCCCATCATACTGCACAGCCATCCAATAGCAGCGCCAGGATATCAGCACGTACGCAAGTGATGTCCGGCAAAGTCAGATTACTAAAACAAAATTTTACCATTTAGGACTTTTGCAGAAAAATAGAGCCCTTAGCAGTTAAGACTAGCTTTTTGCTTGGAGAGATAAATTGTTTCATGCTGGGTTTTGACAAATTTAACTGTAATGCACTCTTTTCCTATATGCGAGGATCAAACCATTCGCATTTACAGGATACCTGAAGGGCCAACACTGCATGAATAATTGTGCTCACCTTCAGTGCAAATATGATGTGAATTTATTCGACTGTATTATCATCAAATTCACTTTGATTGCAGATATAATTCGCATTTGATATTTGCAGATATAGTGATTATGGTGAAAAACTTCTGTGAATTATTAAATGCACTGCACATTCCCTATGGATTTGCAAAAGTAGGCAACTATTATGTGAATTTCAAAATTGCTTCATATTTATCAGATGATAATTTGACGCTAATTTGAAAATTGCGATATATTTACGTTATTCAAAAACGTGAAGTGTATGTGGCATGCACCATCTTCACTAACTTTACAAATTTGAGATGAAGATCATGTTTGCACTTAAGCAAACATGATCAAATGTGAACAAATGTGGTTTCACACATAACATTCACCCTGAAGTGAGTCAAATTTTTCATGCAGTGTGAGGAACATCAGTGATGATACATGCAGGGTCATCAGATGGTTGAATAGTACACTGTGATCAGTACCATTAATATGTTGTGTTGATCGGTCCCCTAAACATAAGTGTACTGTATTTATTACTTTTGTGGTGAATGTGTTTGTTATTGTTTCTGTTTGTATTGCTGTGCTGTTTTTCTGCTGGCTGTACAACAAATTGCCCCTCATGGGGATAATAAAGTTTACTAAGACTAAGACTAAGACCATACTATAATTTCCAAATAATCATTTGCACAGCACTGCCTGTGCTCAGCACACCACACGGTTTGACTTGCACCACCTGTTGTATTCGCGCTTATGTGCTACTCTGCAACCACCCGGGCTGAACCAGGGTGTTGCAATATTGGAAGAGACTCACAGATGTGTTTGGCTAATCAAAGTTGGGTAAACTTGCAAATTGTGGGAAGAGGAGGGGTGCTCATGTTGAAACCTCTTGGCAGAAGATAGTTTATTATAAATTGGAGGGGTATCTCAATGTCACCCGTTACGCAATGAGCGTGTGCCTTTGAGCTGATGTGGACACAAGCCTCTCAGTGTGGAGCGAGAGGGGGCAATCAGCAGGGCCAGGCAGAAGGTCCAGATCAGGATGGCCGATTGTGTTACATCCTGCTAAAATAAAATAACCAAATTCGTTCTTTATTTCCTTTGTTTGAATTAATGAAACAAATAATGTCTGGGAATCAAACAGATATGTTTGAATTTAATCGAGAACTGTTTGTTCTCCCTGTTTATCCTACCATGATCCCACCACTAGATACAGATAGACTGACCAAGCATAACATTACTGTAATCACGTTTTCTCACATATTAACCTAATTAAAGAAATTGTGAGCAAGATGATGATGTGTTAATATTCACTCTTATGAAAATATCCTATTGTTATTTCTTAGTAATACTATAGTATGTCTGGCATAACTGCAGTATTACTATAGTTTGCATAGTATAACTAGAGTACTAATATAGCCATCACATTATAACTATAGTATTACCACAGTCAACAGTACCATTATATTACTATAGTCCACACAACTGTATTGCTGTTGTTTGAATAACTATAGTATCACTAAAGTAATACTCCACTATGGTGGCAAAAATACAATCCATTTATGATAGGATACCTACAGCTTGGAGCTATAGTAATTTTTCATAAAGGTATAGCTTAATATTGCATTACCAAATCAGAAATTAATCATGAATACATGATATTAAAGACAATTTGTGGATCATAGCCAAAAATATTGAGTTGTCCAAAAGTAATCAGCAGAGATACAATATTAGTGATTTGGCTCCGTTCTCAGGCAAAATGGATTCAAAAACAATTAATCCAAGGTTCAAATAGACACTGCCAGCCTTAATTTGCAGGTATTTGCATCTCTATTATGTTTACAGTACTAGAATTGCGAACATTTTTATTTAGTGACACTTTCCAAAAACTTACGGACTGCACACAATGAATGCGCAACAAAGGACAGACCCTCACACTGGCACTTATTTGACTATCCCTTTATTCCAATATAATAAAAGCCCTGTGCGTGTATTAAATTTTTGTTATGCTGTATAGGACAGGTCTTAAGAAATACTGTGAACTGGCAGAGAATCTGTGAACAGCTTTCATCTGGTAATTAAGGAATGCCATGTAATTTATGAAGTAAAATAGCGTGACTATCTGGATAATTGAGAAAAGACTGGTAAGATATAGAATTTTTAATGTTTGTAATTGTCATCAAAGGTTCAAAGGAAAAAATATCATTGCCATCGCTGTTACATGAAAAATTTAATTATATCACCTCTGCCTCTTCTCCACTGGTTGTTGCCATAGGCTCCACCCCCTTCATCCTCAAGACCATTTGAACAAGGAAATTTTTTGTCATTGGAAAAATAATAGCTTACATCTTTTTCTAAGATGAAAAAAGATGAAGCATTTTATATATGGATGAACATCTTGATCAAGGCTTTTTGTGGCAAGCTGATACAGACAAAAATGAAACAGTTTGGTTGCCAATGACCAATACATGTATCTCTTAAGCTTGTATTATTTGGTCAGCCTGGCAATACAGAAAAATCAGCATTTGGCCTTGATCATAAGGTCAAAGCTGAAGCCCTAGGTATCTGTGATGTATATAAACCCCCTCCTTTGAGTTGCACGTTTCTGGATTGCCATAAGCTATGTTTACTTAGAATCGGTCAGTTTTTACCAAGAAAAGTCTTCATCTTTTGAAAGTAAAACGTTAATCTTTAATGATAGCAATTACAGAAGTTTCCTTCCCAGTTCAGTTAATAGGAGCAAGCCCTCAAGTTTTTCTCATGGTCTCCAGGATTGGGACTGTGTGCCTGTTAACCCTTTCCCAGTATGTTCCGCTGTCCAGTTTATTAAGAACAAGCCCCCAATCCTTCTGAAGCTGCTTTCACACCGGACGCGGAACGAATTTTTCGCACGACAGATTACATTGAAGTCAATGCAAAGACGCCAATACACGCGAAACGCGTGTATTGGCGTCTTTGCATTGACTTTGAATGTAATCTGTCGCGCGAAAAATTCGTTCCGCGTTCGGAGTGAAAGCGGCTTAAAGTCATCAGGATTGGAGCAGCGTTCCTCCTAGATTACTCCATCCTGCCCTCTGACAGTTTGGCTCTGATGAATTGTGAACTCCACCTGGCTGCCACCCTGGAAAGCCACTGGCTGGAGATTGGCGATGCGTACGTGGCTGGTGGCTACACCTACAGCACCTGAACTGAACCATGCTATCCTCTTCAGGGCTATGTTCCACTGCTACCATTTTACTATCCATAAACCCTACCATTGGATTGTACTCTGCCTCCACACTTGATTCCTGGTCTGGATCATAACACAAAAAAATGCTTTTTTACAGACTCCAATACAAACCCAAGCTATATACTGTATGTAATTATAAGCAAGATACAGGGTGTTTTTCCGTTTAACCATGAGCCCAAGGTCAAAGGTCAAATCTAATGTCACAAACTGATGCGCAATATATGAATCCATACTGGTCCCCAACACAAACTCAAGCCCTAAATACCACCCTAAATATGACAATAAGTGAGAAATAGGCCATATCATATGGGTTTGTGTCATTTAGGCCCTTAAATAGTTAATTATTCTGTGAATTATCATCTGATATTGACCACAATTGATTGGCCTTGATACCTCACCACTTTTAATGCCGAAGCAAAATTTCAACAAAATTTGGTTGTAACTGTGACCTGCAGTTTGATTGCAAGACACCTCCACCGCATATGGCAGTGGAACAAGCGCAAACCTTCAGAGTTTGTCCAGGGATAAAATAAACTGACATATAGATGAGTTTAGCAGTTTAGAAATACATAATTCGCAGAATACCCCTTCCTGGTGTGATTAATTGTGAAAACGAAAGCTTTAAAATGGTACAGTACTCCTGGAAATGACCCAAGTTCCTCTAAAAACATGCAATCCAACTTTCAGCTGTGGGTCTGCCTTTCGCAGGAGAGGATGTGTCATTCTAGGAAAGGAGATAATAATGCTGATGACTTGTTTTTATTCTGAGGAGGTTGCAGGTTGCGCTGATTACAGTCTTAATAAGAAAATAAAAATAAGTAACTCTCTCCCCCCCCCCATCCAAAAATGTCCAGAAAATTCAATTGAATGAGAACCAAGCAAAGAAAATGTTGCCCTCAAATCTCGAAAACAAGTCACCAACCGAATACTTTCTGACTGCTTTGTTTTCACACTGAAAACATTTTACATCTACTTTTTGACTCTGAACTCCAAAATATTGATAAAATTTATAACCTGTGTTGTGTTTGTGAAAAGAAATATGGGTTGCAATTCACTGGTGGATAGTTGAAGCAAGTTGGTAACATTTTAACTGCACTTTTAAAATGCTGAATATTCACAGGCCTGAAAATTAAGCATGAACGTATGTGAATTAACCAGCCATGACATCCACAGCAAAAATGCAAGCAGAGCCAACAGAATTTAAACAAACAGGTTAAACACAGATGAACAACACAATGTCCTGAAGTATCTCTTCAAACTTCGTAACATTTTTTTAAAGCGGTGATTAAATATGATGCAAAACGCCGCTCCATCTTCACAAATAATAATTCTCATTTAGGAACATTACATCGCAGTACATAATGCTGGGATATACTGTGACTGAGTTGTTCTAAAACACAACTGAGAAGGAAAAGAATCTGGAAAGAATTTTCCGGGAAAAAAATTGCATGTATTTTCAAAAAAATATAAATCTCATTTTGTTAAAATATAAAAGTATAAAGTATAATTTTTATATATATATATATATATATATATATATATAAACAGGGAAGGTCTGATTCTGCAGTCATTTTAGTTTTTAGTTACTTAATACCTTTATCAATATCTTTAGCAAGACAAAACACCTTGAAGATACTAGGAAAGTCATTGGTTCTGTCATTGGTAATTTGTGCAATAAAAAAAAAAAAATGGGTATGCTGAAGATATTTATAAATCAGGCCCTTTACATTCATAAATACAGTTCCAAGTGGCTGCACGCACATCCGAGTATTATAACAGGTGCAGGACAAACGTATGTTAAAACTGAAACTGAAATGTGTGCACACTGTTGAATCAGCTCACAAAAATTTAATGCACAACAGTTTCGGCGGATGTGGCCTGACTAAGAAAGTATTGTAGCACCACAGTCATTTTACAATGTAAAGGGACTTCTGTGTTGGAATGCCTTTGTATATTTTACACACCATAAAGGTGAAAGTAGTGGATTGACTTTGTGAAGAAGATATCACTGGATGCTGCCCGCTCTCAGCAGGTAAGATTGCGACATGACGTGAACTAAAATTTCTGAAAGGAGAAACAAAAGATAAAAAAGGAAACGTGCTTAGTGAATCATCAACAACTGGACAAACAATCACACCCCCCCCTCTTACAGATCCCTGTGCATATTCTGACCTGTATCTCCCACAATGACGAACAAGGACAGCGGGCACTGCGTCAAAGGGAGAGTATTTGTCCTCTACGGCATGATAAAAGTCACGTTCTCTCCCAAATTCAATTTTAACCAGCTCTTGGTCCACATCTCCGCACTATTACATTTTAACAAGTGCTATTTACTTCCATTAGCCCTCAATGCTGCCATCAAGTGCTCATACTAGCTAATTTGGTACTTAGTGGCTTCATCATGTTGTCTCCTGAAGTAAACTACGGTTCTCAAAAAAAAAAAGTCTTTCTCAACATTTTTGGAGACCTGAGAATTAGTAGTTAATTTTCACCCTGAAATATGAAATGATTTAAATCACTGCATGCTTGAAAAGTGAAATTTTCAAACCAGATTGACAGCTCTTGCATTGAGTCAAAACATCTCCCCTCATTTTTCACCCTGAAATATGAAACTTGTTTTAAGTCACTGCATGCTCTGCTTAGTCTGTTACTCCCGCGACCCCGCCCTGGATAAGCGGCAGAAAATGGATGGATGGATGGATGGATGGATGGGTGGATGGATGTTTTGCTTGACAAGTGGCATTTTCAAACCGGATTAACAGCTCTTGCACGAATTAAAATATCTCCCGATTTTTCACGCATTTAAGGAGGATCCAATTCAACGACAAATATAATTCCACATGCTGTAGGCCATAAGAGTAAAACACTTGCTGAGTCATATTTATTGTTATTTTAGAGAGTATTTTTTTTTCATCTCTCTATACGACGGACAGTGGCTCCAGGGTACAGGACCTCAGCACACAAGCTATCATCAGGCGGCATACCTGCATGATTCCTGCTGGACACTGCCTCCGGTTGACCTGCATTCCCCATTCACTGCGGTCACACATCTTACTCTCACCTTTTGCCCCTGCAGCTTCCGCCATCGTTAAATGAACCGCAGTAATCATAAAATCTACGTAATATCTTCTATTATTCAGCTTCCATCTTGGTTTTAGGATCCAGATCACATCCAGAATATACGGACTCTGAAACCTTTACTCCTCCCATTCTGTGCAAACATGTGAAGTAGAATTGTTTACCAGCGATTACAAATTAGTGATTTCTGAGGCAATGCAATTAATTGCTCTTTTTCTGAAAAAAAAACCCCAAAAAACTATTAAGCAGAGAAACTCCCAGTAAAATGAAAGTGCTTGATCACATTATAAACCCAGATAATGTTGCAAACTCAAATGTTTTGTGGAAACCTTCTACCACAAAAAAAAATAATGTAAGCCAACTTAATTGCACTGTGGACGGTACTTAAAGAACATAAGGTAAAAGCTATTCTTACCATGTTTTTAAGTGCTGTGAACACAAGATCACTAAGTTGGCCAACACAATTTTTTTGAGGTCATCAGTTTCCACAAAACAATTGCATGCACCACACTATCTGGGTTTATTGTGAAGAATTAAGGGTCCTTATCAATGCTGCAAAAGCTCTTCCAAACATCTATTGTCTCGCCCATGATCCCAGGGGTGTTGTGGGCAGGAATACACAATGAATAGGCTGCCAGTTGATTACAGGGGTCAAACATCATTCACTTGCTTGCACGTAGCCATGGACAAGTCAGAGTGTCCAATTAGACTATTAGCATGTTGTGGACTGTGGCAGGAACCGGAGAATCACACGAGGGGAAATCTTCACAAATATGGAAAAACAGGCATTCTTCACACAGAAAAGCCCGAGGCTGGATTTGAAGGCAGGTTTTTCTTGCAGTGAGGCAACAGTTCTGCCCATTAGGCCGCCATGCTGCACGCTGACAAGTCTCCTGTGTTTTTATTTTTTTTAAAACACATAATTGTTTCATCGCCAGCATGAATTGGTGGATGTTTTGATGATTTTTAAAAGCTGGTTTGCATAAAATGCATGTGCGACAGTTCTGTTTTTTTTTTTTCATTTTTATTTATTTATTTACTTACTTTACTTTGCAAATAATCTGTATGCGTCAGAAAGTAAAGGCAAGTATTTATTTAATGTGTAAATACCATTGCGTTTCAGTGCCTGTTCAACAATCCAGTAAATACTATGGTTGTACTTTACTGCCATCTGGTGAACATAGCTCGAAAAAATAATTCTTAAAAATAATTCCTCATCAGGCAAACACTGCATGCACCGGAGAGTCTTAGCAGCCGCCGAAGGGTCATGGGTTCGAAGTTCAACATCTTTTTTTTCTTTTTGTTTATTTCGAATATGCCAGGATTAAAACAAAATGTAAAATGAAAAAAATTCATTAAAAAAAGAAAAAACAAACAATAAAGCATGGTGAATATACAGAAACATGAAGCAAAGAAACATGCATATTCAAAAAGGAGTGAGAAGAGATATAACTTATTTCATCCATTAGTACAAAATAACAATAATAAGCTTCTTTGCTGTCAATACCTAAATATGCCTAATATTTCTTGTCAAATAATTAAATTTCTGATATTATATAGCAAAATCTGTAAATATAGATGTATACATACATATTACAAACTTATATATTCGAACACCTGTACGTGCATTCATTCATACATTCCTGCATACACATACACACATACAGTACAAATACTCCAGAAAAGAATAAAAGAGACTTGAGAAAATATCCAAATAAATAAACAAATAAAAAGGAGCCCCAATAACACCAAATAATTTCCTACACGTCCTTCATCCCTGTATCTGTTGAAGATAATATCTTTATACTTCCTTTTGAATTGCATCACATTTGGACATTTCTTTAACTCCAAACCAAACTTGTTCCACAATCTCACCCCACAAATTGATGTACAAAAGCTTTTCCAGGTTGTACGAATACACTGCTATCTAAAGTTAAATTTTCCCCTGAAATGGTAACCCCCCTCTTGACTAATGAAAAATTTCTGTACATTTTCTAGTAGTAGATTATTTTTTGCTTTATAGATTATTTGTGCCATTAAATATTCTGCAATGTCGGAAAATTTTAACAGTTTTGACAGTAAAAATAATGTGTTTGCACGTTCCTGATAACCAACATTGTGGATGCTTCGTATCGCTCATTTCCAAAGGATAATTAATGAATATAGTGAGGTTTTGTAGTTGTTGCCCCATACCTCAGCACAGTACTGCAAATCAGGTGAGACAAGGGAACTGTGTAGGATGTGGAGTGATTTCAGATCCAGAACCTTCTTTACTTTGTTGATGATGACAATGCTTCTTGAAACTTTAGTATGTCCATGTTTGAAATGTGACTTCCAGCTGATCATCTATGGTTACCCCCAGAAATTTAATTTCATGAACTCCTTCAATATCAACCCCATCTATTTTTATCTTTATGTGAGTATTCATTCCACAATTGCCAAATACCATTATTTTTGTGTTGTTCAAATTTAATGATAACCTGTTACTGTCAAACCCATTTTTTAGTTTTTTCATTTCTATAGTTAGGTCTTCCTGTAATTTTTCCAAGTTATGCCCAGAGCAGAAAATATTTATATCATCTGCAATAGCACAAACTGCATTAATTGTGAAATTGTACACGTCATTGATATAAAAGATAAAGAATTTAGGGCCCAACACTGACCCCTGGGGGACACCCCAAGCACTGCCCAAACATGAAGGGGAATAATCACCTAGCTTCACAAACTGCTGTCTCCCACTAAAATAACTTTTGACCCAGTCAGGCACTATTCCCCTGATACCATATATTTCCAATTCATTGATTAATATGCTATAGTTGATTGCATCAAAAGTTTTTTTTAAATCAATAACTATCCAAACAGTATATTGCTTGTGATCTCTAACATTGGTGATTTCTTCTATTGCCTCTATTATTTCCGAAGATGTTGACCTATTTGACCTGAACCTGTACTGATTTTCTGCAAGTATTTTGTGCTTTTCTAAAATTTGTCCAATCTATTGTTGATGAGTTTTTCCAGTATTTTAGAGAATTATGGCAGTGAAGAGGTGGGTCTATAGTTAGTGAACAGATGCCTGCTTTCATTTTTGAACAAAGGAATGACTTTAGCCATTTTCATTTTATGTGGAAATGAACCAGTTTGAAATGATAAGTTGAAGATGTATGCTAGTGGTTCAGAGATGCCCTCGATTGCCTTTTTAACTAGTGACAAATTGATGTCATTAAAGTCAGTAGACTTTTTATTCTTACATTTTTTAACAATATCTAATATCTCATTCTCATCAACTGCTTTATGAAACATTCAGCAGGGATTTCACCCTAACAGAAGTTCTTCATATATGCCTGAATCAGGGATTTTTTTTTTTTTTTTTTTTTTTTGCTAGATCAGGTCCGACATTTACAAAGAATTCATTGAAGCTATTGGCAACATCATAGTAGTTGTTGTAGTTTTCAATATCTTTATCAATAAAATACTTTGGCAAACTATTTTGCCTAGATCCATTTCTTATGATATTGTTTAGTGTAGTCCATATTCCTTTAATATTCTTTTTATTATCATCTAATATCCTTTTATAATAATCCTTCTTATTTGCCCTTATAATATTAGTTAACTTATTTTTTTTATATATATTTATTTTCTGCCTCTTAAGGTCCACATCTTTTTCTCTGTATATTATATCCCAGTTCTGCTCCAATAATTCATTTTTAGTGTGTTTATGGATTCATCTGACCTTTAGTGGCAATATTCTGTATGGTTGTCTAATTTTCTCCTGAAATCACAATCATAAATTGTAAACCCTGGCAGATGGTCACTAATATCATTGATTAATAACCCACTCTTTGCATTACTGTCAATATCATTGGTGATTATATTATCAATGAGAGTGGCCCTATAGGATGTAATTCTGCGGGGTCTAGTGATTATCAAAAATAGGCACATACTGTACATTGTATCAATAAATTAATCTGTGGCGTTATGCTTATTAGGATTTAACAAATCAATGTTAAAATCCCCACATATAAAAATAGTTTTGTTGCATATTTTTGAAAACATACTTTCCATCCATTCACTGAAAATACCAATGCTTGAACCTGAAGCTCTATTTATACTTTTCCTCTTGCGGGATTTAAACTGTTAAACATTCAAGTAAATTATCAACCGCAGTGGTCATTCCAACCAAAACCCTAAAGTCTAAAGATTTATCAATGTGCTGAATATAACAACTCCTCCACCACCCTTGTTTAGTCTGTTATGATACCTCAATTCATAGCCATCCAGTTCAAAATCTGTCCCTTTTTCAGTGGTAATCCATGATTCAGTTATTGCGATTATATTGAATGGCTGTGAAAATGTATGCAGATAGTCCTTAATGTCATTGAAGTTTGCGTATAAGCTTGTACTATTGAAGTGAAGGTTGAAGTGAAGTGAACATCCATTCAAAATATGTTTGATTCATATCTTGCATAAAATATCCATGATAACCTGGTATCTGTAAGTATTTTACTCTTGTCAGAATGGCTGGATTATTTATTTATTTGGACAAGCTTCAAGTTGCATAAGTTGGAGCAGTAAAAGTAATAACAATAACAATAGTAATATTAATAATAATAATAACAATCACAGATGGAGTAGCCATCAGGAGCGCAAGGAGTTTTTGAATCGTCAGCCCAACCATTGGGCAAGGGAGCGAGGGGTATACAAAAATCTGACAGGCTGTCAAGTCTTCCGAAAAACAACAACAAATAAAAAACATTTGTTTCGACAAGCGCGTCTCCATTATGAGGAGTCAGTGTCCTGAAAAACTGAGCCACTCCTCAGTATGAACAACCAACCAACACAATGTGCATTTGTGCAATGAGATTTTAGGGATTCAGAAAAATATACGCGGACATGCTCAAAATTCTGAGTTACCTGGGGCCATGGAATACTGATTGATCCGGAGGTCAGTTCAGTCAGCTCATCTGACTGAACCTCTTATATTACATTAAACTATTCATCTACTATTTACTTCTTTGAATGCAGAAAGTTTAAATTCCCAGTTTTGAAAGTTTGGGTTAAGGTTAGAATATGGAATGAAATGGGTCACGGTTAAGGTTAGGATAAAATAGGAAGTTGTCTACTCTTATTGCTATATCATGATACGGTCCCTTGATGGACAGTGTCACGACAAGCGAGTCCCAGTAAAATCTAGTCACGTTACAAACGGAGCCATTTAGTTTTCATCGCCAAACCGAGCACTGTAACAAAGTGCATGAGTTCATACGAGTCCATAATTTTGATGAAAAAGCTTCAAAATCTGTTAATATGATGGGTCGCTTCAAAATCTGTTAATATGATGGGTCGCTGCATCTATGGTGTTTTGACTTGAAAATCACGACAAAGAAAACCAGCAATGATAACTTAAACAAATTTATTCTTCACTGATTAGGTCCAAAAATTTCTACAAATAATCCACTGTGTACTTTTATGATAACGCTCTAATGCCACTATGTAACTCTGATGCCAAAACAAAAACTCTCCTTAACTGACCAAAATCACAGCATTTATACAGACTAGGAACATTCTGGAAAGATCTACAGGATTCCTGAGTAATCCGGCCCCCTCCAGGCAAGAAGGTGCCAGAAACCTCTAGAAAGCACTAGTCTATTTCATCACAAACAAGTGGTATTGTATCAGATTATGTTTTGCTACAGACATACCACCAGAGGGTGCTAAATGATGGACAAAATAAACAAATAGCTGACCAGTAAAGCAGCACAAATAAATCTCCATTTACAGATGATATACCGTGCTTTACATAAAATACTCATACATAACAATGGGCACAACAAAAGGTCAGAGAAAGGGCACAACATGTACAGGTTCCCTGCTGATCCGGAGAGAACTAACATGTGGGCAAATAAGTCCATTGTGAAGGATGGAACCTGATGTCATCATTGTTTCTTTGCAAGGAAAGTCCCTCCTCTGGACAGCCATTTTATCGTTTTATTTAGGCGTCTTACGAAACTGATTGGGTAGATGCACTATGCAGTGAGGTTACACACGTCTGGTAATGTGCTGCCTTACGTAAACTTACTGCAGAAATTTTGTCTTCTTGCGTAAGCTGACTGCAAACCAACTGATCAACTTAATACGGAAAGCTACGTCAGTCTTCGTAAGATAGCGCCAAATGTAGGGTCTTACGTTTCTTAGCGGATGAAAACAGGCTCCTAAATAGTTTTCCAGCGTGTTGGAAAAAAGCCAACCACGCAAGATGACATACCTTTACGTTAGAATATGCAGCATGCAGTAATCTGTTGCCAATGCATCAGAATATCTATGAGACACAAAACAATATTTTAAAAACACAGACTCACCTCAAGCTAAATAATTCAACATTATAGACAAGTTTTATTGCATGAAAGAAGTCCTCCATAGCGGAATGTGTAAGTTCCTGTACCTTCACATGACCACAGATCCACTGTCTTATCAGTTTGAGAATCTTTACTGTCACTAGCGGATCGCAATGAACTTGATAACCAAAAGTAGATTTATGTAAATTTACGCGAGCAAGACTCGCTTTGTGAAACTTTACTGCATAATGGATCTACCCTATGAATTAAATAAATGCATTTCCTATAACTGGCAGTAATGATGCGATGAACCTCTGCAAGATTTAAAGATGTCACAGATTGTACCCAGAAGAGCAAATCACAGAATGCGTTTAACCATTGATCGAACTCTGACTGTCTCTCTAATAGTGAAAGGCTGTGATTATCCACTTTCACGGTTCATCCCAACTGTTATCTACCATTTTTCACAAAAAAGTAAGCATTCAGAAAGTACCATGCATTTACTTGGGCAAGTTAGTGCCTTTAAAAGTGAGTAAGGATTTTTTTTTTTAAGTAAGGTTGTATGAGGTACTCATCCATGGTCAGTGTATTACCTACAATAGATGGCACTTTGCACTCCCTGAAAGTGCATGCAACTCTCCAACCCTCTTCAAAGTGATTAAAGTGATTGCCAGCAAAAAGGCTGACTTCATTGGCACGTGCTTCAGTGAGGCCCCTTCAAGTGGTTCAAATGGTCGCCGAGTAAGTGCTTACAATACACTCTTGAAGTGCTAAGTTGCCTGCTGTCCTGGTCCTCCCTGGGCACAAGCACCACAACCGCGACATAAAACTGCTGACCATGCAGTGCCTACCCGCAGAACCCTCTGGAAGCCCAACATGACTTCCAGAAATAGTAGCCTGGGAGGCAGTTGTAGAAGCAGACACCTCAGCATCCAGCAGAAATTGCAAATGTAACACCGGCAGCACTTTACCATAGACTGGGTTCAGTTTACCTTGTGCACACCACAAATAAAATGCCAACCACCCTTCCTGTAGACATAGTTGTGACCATTTGCACCTCTCAGAGGTCAAGGCCAGATGTTGAGATGATGCAGATTCAAGCACCACATAAAGCCTCTGGTCCGTGACAACAGGCAGGGTCCCAGAGGCAGCTTCCACAATGTCCCCATCAGCAGATAATGGCTGGCTGAATCATGGCCTCCTGGTCCAAAATGGAACCTCCAAAATCAGTTCCCCTCCAACTTTGTTTTGTCCTGTTATGGCCCCAATTTGTTATGGCGTCAATTTGTTATGGCGTAGCGGACAGCAAGGGATGACAGACAAAATTTTAAAACTTTAACAGATTTAATTTAACAAACACTTTGAACTAATCTACAATCTACTCTACTGACCAAGATTGAAATAAAAAAAAAATGAGATATTTACAGTCCCTTGGTAATTGAGATGGGGCTGCTATGTTGCGATGTCCTGGGACAGGAAAATGCTCCAACACAGGCAAAAATCCACAAAAAGCTTCACAGGTCTTGAAAAGAGTGACAGGTCTGGTCAAATGTATCCTTCCACAATTTCCCCTTGCAGTTTCTCCTACTACCTTTCACTCTCTCAATTTTTCTCTTTATATACTCTTTTCCAGCCACCTCCCACCTTCCAGACTTTTCCATTTTCTCTGGGACATTCCCCTCTGAGGCATGCCCAGAACATGCCCCAAAACCTAGCTCCAGACTGGGCTTAACAAAAAAATTGTCAATACTGCCATCTAGTGGCTTTTTTTTTCCACATTACAGTCCAGGACAGCCAGTATTAAGGGAATTAACCAAAAAGCCAATCTTGAGAGAGCACAATGGGTGTTCTCAGCAGAGAACCACCTGAGCTTTGCCAAATCTCTCTCAAACCTGGCGCACAACCTGATGATGCAGGCCCCTGTCTGCGTCCTGAGACTCCCCATCTGGACAGCATATCCACTGCTGAGTCACAAACACTGGGAAAATGTGCTACCCCCAGAGATGCTAGAGGACTAAGTGCCCACAAAAGCAACTTCAGTCATTCTGTGGAGAAGCTGAAATTGCTAATTCCCCTGGTGGTTGATGCAGGCGACCTCTAAGGCATTGTCTGTCCTCACCAACATATGCACGGCTATCAGCAATGGAGGGAAACTCTGGACAATGAAAACAAATTGCAGAATACAAACACTTATAACTGCTTCCCAAATAATTTAATAACTCTATAACAATGTTTCAACCATCAAAAGGTTTCTTTAAGGGCCTGACGAAAGGGATAGCATCCAAAACTGCAGGTGCTTTGACTGCCGATTGATTGTCAGCAGATCTAGGATAAGGCACAGACAGTGCCCTTTCCTGGGGATGATAGAAATACATTAATTAGAACCCACTTACCCATTCTGATAGATCAAGCTTCCAATATACCTCCTTCTCCAGAAATATCAGTATCTCTCGGTTAAGGCACCGCAGTTGTGATGCAGTAGTGACTACTGCGGCACGGGTTCGATCCCTGGTCGTACTAACCAGCAGTGGTCGGCAGCTTTTTTAGAACAGCGCGCAATTGGCTAAAGCACTGTGGGAATGCAAATTGGGAAAGGACTGCTGGGAAGGGAAATTAAAAATGATTGCCTTGTTCATTGCTCAAGCGCCTCCTGTTGGCCAGCCGGGCACTCGTCAGTGAGATTCTGAGCTCGCTCATGTTGGGTATCCTCCGCCCTCGTTCTGAACTTGCGATAGTTTCGACCAATGAGTGTAAAGATGCAGGGGCTGATAGGTGCGTGCTTCGGAGGAGAGCCGCGAACTGTCTCTCTCTCCTGAGCTGGCAATAGGGGTTTGCATACGAGCAAACCTTGTACATAGTTCTCGGATTAGGCATTCCAAATTCGGGTGGGATTGGAGATGCCAAATTTATTTAAAAAAAAAAAAAGAAAGAAATATCAGTATCTCTGTTTGGAGGCATCCGTCTTTATGGAGCAGGTCCTAAAAGTCGACCTGAGGGCCTTTCAAGATGAAGGCCAGCCTCGTAATTTGGGCCTGTACCCCTGAAGCATAGCGCTAAGCACCCAAGACTCCACACGCTCCTCCAAGATTACTCTTTGGGCCTGGGAGAGGTTTATGTGGCCAACAAGGCCATTAGGCTGACAGCTGTTGCCCAACACCCCGAGGAACAGGGCGTTTAGATCCTGAGGACACATTCCTGCTTTGACACTCTGTGCTTCTCCACCCTCCGATGTGCAGAATTAGCTGCAGCAGGTCATGCTTGCCATGGAGGAGGAGGCTCCAGCTGCCTTTCCTGTAGCTGCTGGCTCTTAATGCCTAGTTTTGAATGGGGGAGCCCTAGGCAAGGAAGGGGCATAAATTGCTTTAGCATCTTACCTTTTCAAACCTAGTCTGTTTGACACAGGAGGTCAGCCTGATGCAATGAGAAGACTAACAAGGTGCTCTGCATGGAAGAGGGCAATG
This sequence comes from Gymnothorax javanicus, assembly GCA_029692085.1. Classification (NCBI taxonomy): domain Eukaryota; kingdom Metazoa; phylum Chordata; class Actinopteri; order Anguilliformes; family Muraenidae; genus Gymnothorax; species Gymnothorax javanicus. Next base: position 8,542,231 of record CM056194.1, read on the forward strand.
ACGTATGCTCTAGCCAGAGGTAGCACCAAAAGATAACCACAAGGGCAAGTGTTTTACCACTGTCTCATTGGATCAGGGATATAAGATGAGACACTTCCTCTGCCTCCTTAAGGAGTTGTTGCCATCAGCATACTAAGACAGGAGCTTTTGCAGATAGTCCTACAGTAGTGCAGCTGCATTAGACAACCTGCCTACTGCTGTGACCCATAAATTGACCTTATGTAGTCCAGGCATGAGGCGAGTGCATCTCTCAGTGATGTTCTTGTGGAACAACGCCATACCTGTGACTATAGTGTCCATGAACAGATGTGATCCAGTGGCTATGGATTCTTGATATAAACCTAAGTTTGTGGTTTTGAATTACCATCTTGAAGGAAGGAAATTAGCACTGACATGTAAATGAACACTGGGAGGTACTCATGCTCATGGCTGCAGAGCAATATGTTCGAATGGACTTATAACCTCAGATACGGGGTTTTTCCAATGGCATTTTTGTCCGTGCCAAGTCAAGCCATGTCACACTGATTTGCATTTCCATTACCACTTTAAGGTGCCAATTGTGCCAAGCCGCAACATGCTGAACGCCCTCTAGAGTGGAACCAAAGCTCTCCGGACCTTCTCCCTAAGAGGGTTGCAGTGATGTCTGAGGGCTCCATCATCAACTGTTCCATCCATCCATCTATCTATCCATCCATCCATCCATTTTCTACCTCTTATCTGGACCCAGCCAAGTCGTGGGGTGAGCAAACTAAGCAAAGTGGCCCAAGCATCCCCCACCCCAGCAACTTCCTCCAACTCTTCCTGAGGGACCCCAAAACGTTTCCAAGCCAGCCAGGAGATATAATCCCTCCAGCATGTATTGGGTCTGCCTCTGGGCCTCCTCCTAGTTAGACATGCCCAGAGCACCTCTGAAGGAAGGCCAGATGCCCGGAGCACCTCAAGTGACTCCTCTGCAGAGGAGAAGCAGTTCTACTCTGAGCCTCACTTGAATGTCTGAGCTCCTACCCTATCCCGAAGGGTCAGCTCAGCCACCCTGCTAAGTAAGGTCATTTTGGCTGGTTGTAGTCTTGACCTTGTTCTTTCGGTCACTACCCAAAGCTTGTGACCATAGGTAAGGTTTGGAACATAGATTAACCACAAAATCGAGAGCTTTGTCTTTAAGCTCAGCTCGTTCTACACCACAATGGACCGGTACAACACCTGCTTCACTGCAGATGCTGGACCAATCCACCTGTCCTTCTCCTGCTCTATTCTACCCACACTCGTGAACAAGACCCTGAGATACTTAAACTCCTCCACTTGGGGTAACAACTCACTCCCCTCTTGGAGGGGAAAATCCACCTCTTTCTGGCAGAGAACCATGGCCTTGAATTTGGAGGTGCTGATCCTCAATCTGACCGCTTCACACTCAGCTGCAAACCACTCCAGTGCATGTTGGAGGTCACAGCACGATGAAGCCAACAGGACAACATCTGCCAACAGCAGAGATGCAACCCTGAGGTCACCAATCTGGACACCCTCCAAGCTTCAACTGCACCTTGATAACCTGTCCATGGAAATCATGAACAAAATAGCTGACAAGGCACACATTTGGCAGAGTCCAACACCAACTGGAAATGAGTCTGACTTAGTGGCAGGAATGCGGACACGACTCCTGCTTTAATTGTACAGGGATCGGATAGTTTGACCTAATAGCCTCAGAGCCCCATACTGTCGCAGCACCCCCAAAGGATACCTCATGGGACGTAGTCATAAGCCTTCTCCAAGCCCACAAAACACATGTTGACTAGATTGGCAAACTCCCATGACCCCTCCAGTACCTGTGCAAAGGTAAAAATTTAGTCCACTGTTCCACGGTCAAAATGAAACCTGCGTTGTTTCTCCTGAATCCTAGTATGACGATTGGGAAGGGTTTCCTTTCCAGCACTCTGACATAGGCATTTCCTGGGAGGCTGAGCAGTGTGATCCCCCTATAGTCAAAGCACACCCTCCGGTCACCCCTTTTAAAAATGAGAACCACCACCCCAGTCTGTCAATCCAAGGGTACTGTGCCTGGCACCGATGCGATGTTGAACAGACGTGTCAACCAAAACCTTCAGGGCACAGCTAATGAATGCTGCATCTGCAATGGAGACTTTGAGCAGGGTCCGCTCAGACTTTATGTTCCCAGTCTCCCCTGGGATGTGGGAAAAGCTCCTCCGGAGGTGTGAGTTAAAAATTGTTCAGACAGAGTCCTCTACTAAACATTCCCGGACAACCCTCACAACACCTTTAGGTTTACCAGGTCTGTCTGGCAGTCTTCCCTGACATCTGATCCAACTCACCACCAGGTGGTGATCAGTCGACAGCCTTGCCCCTCCTTCACCTGAGTTTCCAAGACATACGGCCGCAGATCCAATGACTTGATTACAAAATCGATCATCCACCTTTAGCCAAGGGTGTTCTGATACTAAGTACACTTATGAACACCCTTATGCTCAGACATGGTGTTTGTTATGGATAATCCATGGCCAGCACAGAAATCCAATAACAAAACACCACTCGGGTTCAGATCAGGGAGGCCATTCTTCCCATTCACTCCCCTCCAAGTGTCTCCATCATTGCCCATGTGAACGTTGAAGTCCCAACTATTGAATCTCCAGTTGAAGCCTTTTCCAGGACCCCGCCCAAGTACTCCAAGAAGGCTGCATACTCTGAACTGCTGTTAGGTGCGTAAGCACAAACAGCAGTCAGAGCATTCCCCCGCACTGGGCTGATATGCTGCATTGAACCAGCGAAAGCTGGGCCAGCACGTGTATGGAAAAAGGCCAATAGTGACCTGAAAATCAATCGCACTGCAGAGAGGAGTGAAATAATCGACAAACTGCTGAATATATTTTCTTTTCTTTCCATACTTATTTATTTACAATTTCTGACAATAACAAATCAAAATTTACTATTTGTATTACAGATCTTTAACATGATTCCAGAGATTATTCAAGCCCCTAACCCCCCCCCCCACACACACACACACACACCTGCCGCCCACAGTCCTCCATGCTACTAATATGATTTAAATTCAGCTTTCCTCAAGAGATTATATACAGTTTACTCCTGAGTACTTAAAGCTACTACACATTTATTTCCCTCTGAGATAGCTACTGACAATGTTTGTGATCAAAAGCTGTACTTTATTGTGTTTCGTGGGCGAGTCTGTCCAAAAGTCGGGGTAATTCTTCATCCACAGTGCATCCCAAAGCTTGGCCATCCTTCTCGAGGCCTCCAGGAGCTTTTTGTGCCGTATTTTCTTTCCAAACAAGGAAACAGACAGATAATTAATTCTCTGTCCTGGCCGAATATGCTGATTAAAAATCCTGATTGCATCCTTCTCAGTGCGTTTCTCCTGTGTGCTCCCCAGAATTGCAGCCTGAGGAGAGAATCACGATTGTCAGCAAAAGATCTGACAGGAGTGTCATACATTAAATATGAGGACACACACTACCATGCACACACAAAAACACACATGCATAAGCACACAAAACACACACAGCCTCTCACCTCCCACTCCTTGAGATACTGCTGTGGTTAGTCTCAGCGACTCTCTGCAGCGGACCTCCAAGTCTCGCATCTGAAATGGACAAGGATAGTGGCATAGAAGACTAATTCTTTGGAACAGGTACAAATTGGAATAGCCAAGGCAAACAGAATAAGCTTTAATTCACTGTGTGCACGACTCCATTTGGTGATGTGTCTGGTCATTTCTGAATGTATTTGCTGTGATTATTAGCATGAAGTATCACACAGAGGACCGTAGTTTTGAATGAATGAATGAACATTGGATTTATTTCGCTCCCTTTCTTAAAGCGCATGATAGTCATGAGGTAATTTCATCTCTCAACCACCAATGTGTAGCACCGAAATGGATGATGCGATGGCAGCAATTTTGCACCAAAACGCTCGCTACACATCAGCTTGAGGTGGAGAGCGAGAGGACAAATTCCACAGTCAGTTAAATCGTGGAATGATTTGGTGGCAGTGGAATTAGTCTGACTGGGAATTTAGCCAGGACACTGGGACACCTCTACACTTGTCTGTAATGACCACAACGAGTTACCAACTCAGTTTAACGTCTCATCCGAAAGACAGTGTCTTCTTCAGTACAGTGTCCGGATCGCTGCACTGGGACATCGGGGATTTTTTCACTCGAGGGAACAGGGTTTCCTCCAGGATTTTTTGAAACTGTGGCGGAGGGCTTCAGCGTCGAGTCAAAACTCAGCAGGTCTGGCCAGTTTTCATTAATCAGCACGTAGGCGATGTAATAATTGAAGTCTATGTGCACGGAGGTTTATCAGTTTCACGTGCGTGACGCTGGATTTCACATATAATATGAAAACCTATTATGACTCCGGACTCCGGAATTGGAATTAAATAATCGTGAGGATAAAATTAGGTAGAGCAGGATGTGCTCACAGCAAACACAGAAGTTAACATCGTAGTTTATCGTTTTGCAAAGTGAACAAAATATTTTTTCTCTAATTGTTGCATACATTGGATTAAGACGAAAGCAGCGTGTTTTACTGCCGATGGCTAATTTTTATTCATCGGAAAATGTGTTCATCAAGCAAAATGATTGACAACAGGTCAAGAATTATTAGCGCTCATTTTAACTAAGCAAGGAGAACTGGAGACACCTGATTGTCCTTACGATTTTTGGAGTTTATGTAAAGTCATTCTACATAGGAGTGGCAGCTTTTATTTTGCTGTGGCGGTGCGCCACAATCAATTACATGTAGCGGAAACCCTGGGGAAGATTGCCATTCGCTGGCTCACCAGCACCACTTCCAACAGCAACTCAGTCTTAGGTAGTCTCCCATTCAAGTACTAACTGAGTCCACTCCAATTTAGCTTAAGCTCAGTGACTGGAGCAGATCAAGTACCGGTATGGCTGCTGGCCAAATTGACAAAATGTTGACATTGCACACTAAGACTTGTTTGCTAAGGTGAAGAATTTCAGTAATGTGGACACAGACACAAATTTCGGCCAGGCGAGCGCAATGGCTAAATACAAACTTTACAAAGTAGTCAGTATTTGAAAGGACACTTCCGAGAATATTCCAGTATGCGAAATATAAAGTGGTCTCAGTGGTGCACCCAGGCCCCACAAATACTGTATGGATGTAGTCCCATGACAGGAGACCATACTTGACTCTTCTACAAGCGAAAAGGAATATTCCACAAGGAACCCATTGAGAAACCCATCCTGTCAGGGTATGATTAAATGGAGGCCATTTTGTGGAGAGGGCACAGAGGGTGGAGTTTAGACTGAAATAGTTGCTGAATGTTCTCACCTGGATTTGATGGGCCTGGCAAAGCTTGTACTTCAGGTCTTGTACCTCCTGATGAATGTTCTTTTCAAGTTCTCTCCCTTCCTCCGTAGCTTCTTTTAACTTTTCCTGACAGTTCTGTTCAAGCCTTTCCAGATTTCTACAGCACAGAGAACAGACTTCAGTCTAACAAAGTTTCCTGAAGCACAGAGCATACTAGCCTCAGTCTGACACAGCTTCTAAAATCACAGAGCACTCTCGCTTCAGTCTGACACAGCTTCCAACAACACAAAGCACACTAGCTTCAGTCTAACACAGCTTCCCAAAGCACAGAGCACGCTGGCTTCGGTCTGACACAGCTTCCAACAGCACAGAGCACACTGGCTTCAATCTGACACAGCTTCCAGCGGTTCAAGTGATCAGCCCTGCCCAATGTCATCAACTGCATATCACTCAATATGAACAGTCTCAGCTAAATAACTGAACTGTAAGATTTCTACACAGTTTTGGTAACTCTAATCAGCACCTAGCTTGCTACTCACAGCTGAAGAGCCCTCTTGCTTTCCTGATTTGGTTTTTTAATGGGCTCCTGCTCCATTTTGGACCTTTCAATTTGATCCTCGACCTGCCGCAGTAATTTTTTCGTGTTTTCGTGTAGCAGGATCTCCTGTTTAAAACGCTCCTCAAGGTCTCTCCTCTCCTTCATTTCGTCCTCCAGCCTTTCTCTCCAGTGGTCCTCCACTTTACCCAGTTTCCTGTATCACAGAACACACAGGCATCAGTAGGACACAGCTTCCTACAGCACAGAGTACACAGGGTTCAGCATGACACAGCTTTCAAAAGCACAGAGCACACTGGCTTCAGTCTGACACAGCTTTTAAAAGCACAAAGCACTATGGCTTCAGTCTGACACAGCTTTTAAAAGCACAGAGCACTATGGCTTCAGTCTAACAAAGCTTCCAAAAGCACAGAGCACACTGGCTTCAGTCTGACACAGCTTTCAAAAGCACAGAGTACACTAGCTTTTTTGGACCTTTCAATTTGATCCTCGATCCCTCGCAGTAATTCTTTGGTGTTTTTATGTTGCAGGATCTCCTGCTTTAAACGCTCCTCGAAGTCTCTCCTCTCCTTCATTTCATCCTCCACCCTTTCTCTCCAGTGCTCCTCCACTTGACCCAGTTTCCTGAATCACAGAACACACAGGCATCAGTAGGACACAGCTTCCGAAAGCACAGAGCACACTGGTGTCAGTCTGACACAGCTTCCAAAAGCACAGAGCACACTGGCTTCAGTCTGACACAGCTTTCGAAAGCACAGAGCACACTGGCTTCAGTCTGACACAGCTTCCAAAAGCATAGAGCACACTGACTTCAGTCTGACACAGCTTACAAAAGCACAGAGCACACTGGCTTTTTTGGACCTTTCAATTTGATCCTCGACCTCCCGCAGTAATTTTTTCGCGTTTTCGTGTAGCAGGATCTCCTGTTTTAATCGCTCCTCAAGGTCTCTCCTCTCCTTCATTTCGTCCTCCAGCCTTTCTCTCCAGTGCTCCTCCACTTGACCCAGTTTCCTGTATCACAGAACACACAGGCATCAGTAGGACACAGCTTGCTACAGCACAGAATACGCAGGATTCAGCCTGACACAGCTTTCAAAAGCACAGAGCACACTGGCTTCAGTCTGACACAGCTTTTAACAGCACAGAACACTATGGCTTCAGGCTGACACAGCTTTTAAAAGCACAGAGCACACTGGCTTCAGTCTAACACAACTTCCAAAAGCACAGAGCACAATGGCTGAAGTCTGACACAGCTTCCAAAAGCACAGAGCACACTGGCTTCAGTCTGACACAGCTTCCAAAAGCACAGAGCACAATGGCTTCAGTCTGACACAGCCTCCAAAGGCAAAGAGCACGCTGGCTTCACTCTGACACAGCTTTCAAAAGCACAGAACACTGGCTTCAGCCCGACACAGCTTCCAAAAGCACAGAAAACACTGGCTTCAGTCTGACACAGCTTCCAAAAGCACAGAAAACACTGGCTTTAGTCTGACACAGCTTCGTACAGCAGAGAGCACACTGGCTTCAGACTGACACAGCTTCCAAAAGCACAAAGCACACAAGCTTTTTTGGACCTTTTAATTTGATCCTCGACCCCTCGCAGTAATTCTTTCGTGTTTTTATGTTGCAGGATCTCCTGCTTTAAACGCTCCGCAAAGTCTCTCCTCTCCTTCATTCCATCCACCAGCCTTTGTCTCCAGTGCTCTTCCACTTGACCCAGTTTCCTGTATCACAGGGCACACAGGCATCAGTAGGACACAGCTTCCTACAGCACAGAGTACACAAGTTCAGAACAACACCGCTTCTTCCAGTCTAAGCATGTCTACCTTTGCTCTCCCACAGCTGTTACATCGCCTTGAGAATTAAATGTCACTAGCCCCCAAATGGGTGGAGCTATTCATTATATGTCATTAAGAGCTGATGAAATTTTTCCAATTAAAGGCATTGACAGCGAAGACAAAATTTGATTGCCCAGTCCGTACCAATGTTTGCGACACAAAACCCAAGGTGGCTGCACCTGTAATGGAGTTCTTTAATTTGCCTGTCCATGGCTATTTTATTTTCCTCTGTGGGAGCGGCTTTGTGGAAAAGGTATTCAATGGAGAATCAGAGGGTTGTGGTCCAAACGCCAGTGAAGACACAATGAGATTAGAGGAGTAATTGGGCCCCGAAGAGAGGCCCCTACAGAATGTTAGATATATAACTGCAGTGAAATAGATGCCATATTTGCACACAACTCAGATTGCCCTTGCCAGAGACTAGCTTGGTACTCACAGCTGTAGAGCAAACTCTCTCTCCTGACACGTTATTTTAAACGTCTCCTGCTGCAGTTCAGAAGTGCGTATCTGCTCCTCTCTGTCCCTCAGCAAGGAGCTGAGCCGATCTCTCTCTGCACTCATGTCCATCACTGTCTGGTTCAGCTCCTGCACACGCGCCTTTATGAAGCAGAGAACGGAGCGAATGCAGACGTTCAGTTTAAACTGTCGCCTGAACAGCAGTGGACTACTTCCGCTCTTCCGCCAGAGTTAACGCTCACCAAAAAAGGCACACTCTGAACCTAACTTAAATGAATCACACTTTTCTACAGTGCATGACAGTGTTGGGAGTTTTTCCTTCTATGTTGACAGATTTACTTGTTGTTCGGTTCTGGATCTCACCTTCAGCTTCCGGTTATGATGTCGAGAGGAAGACAGCATTCGCTTCATTCTCTCTTTTCTTTCAGAGACTCTCACCTACAATAGTGCAGATTATGCCTAAATACAAGATTCTTATGACAAAAATAGTTAAACTGGATTTCAACAATCTGGATCGTACGTTTTTGATTAAGCCTGACATTTTCCTCTGAAGTTTTCCTGTCTGCGAGGCACACTGCTCCGAAATCTGCTTGGTAGCCACTGAAGAATCAAAATTTGAAAAAAAAAAAAAAAAAAACACATTAATTCAGGTTGAGCTGCACGATTTTCAGGTCTAACAGACATTAAATCAGAAAATGTATGGCAGATATTATAAAATAAAAATACATATTTGATTAAAAATAAATGAACTTACATTCGCTTTTCCGGCTTTTAAACTGGGAAAGGAAAAAAATTGAAAGCAGGCATCAGAATACGATCATATCTAAAAATAAAAACTGTTACACAAGGCAACCCAGCAGAGCAGTGTAGCCAATCTTGGTCAAATTCAGAATCTTTGTTTACAGTACAGCGGGCAGGGAGAGCTCAGACACTTTAGGCTCAGATTAATGAGGTAAATGCTTACAGTTCTCCAGACAAAGAGCAGAAACATCAGCGCATCCAGTGCAGGCGTCATGGTCAGCACCATGTGCATCGCTATGTAGAGCTTCTTAGCTCCCTTGTGCACAGGAGATGTGCTGGTGATCTGAACAGACACAATCAGGGTCAAAACTTAGGACCCCTTCCATTACACTGTTACAAATTGACTGAATTTAACAGTTAAATTAATGCATTGTCTCCTTGTTATTTTAACTGTAAGTAGAGTTCTAAGCATATTTAACTGTGGTATACAGTTAACATACACAGAACCTTTGGTGTAAACTGATTGTAAAATTACAGTTAAAATCACGGGCAAAAAAGGTGCAAGTTTTTAACAGTGTAGCTGCATTTCCTTATGGAGTGAAGACCATTTTATAAGTTAATTCCTGAAAGCACAAAGCTATAAAAGCAAATATCATAAAAACAGCTGCCATTACCAGTTCCAAATACCCTCTGATCCACTGGTCAGCCTGGGAGAGTATGCCTGCTGCATTTGATAAGCCTCCAGAGGCATTGTTCTTCTTAACACAGCCCTCAATGGCGGAGAAATTTCCGGATTCTAAAAAGTAATGAAGAAAATTTTAGGCATTTTCACGTCATAGGAAATTATTCTCTTCGCAAATGCATGATGTGTATCCTAGAATAATACCAGGAGGCAGATACCTGTCGATAGGCGGTCTGATTCCAGACAGATATCCACGGTTGGTTGGTGCTGTAATTTGGGGCACATATTCAGTTGTGCAGGGGCCAAATTACCCCCAAATCCCTCTGCAGATAAAAGATAACATTACTCATATCCCACTGTAAATACAGAGAAATACTCCCCAAATAACAATTCTGATAGTAAATAATATTCCCCAAATTACTCTGCAGGAGCAAAATGACTCTCCCCAAATCACACTGAAGAGACAAGATAACTCTCAAAATCATTCCAATTATACTTTATAATCCATTGAAAACACAAAGTTTGTATGAATAGATGACTGTATTGGATTGAGAATTTCAAGTATGTTTATAATTTTCATGGTCATACTATAATATTATAGGTCATAGGAAAACAATGAAATATTTTCATCTTTACCAAAGACAAGAAATGCAATAAGTATTAAGTATCTATCCATGTGTCATAAAACTCAGGTTGCAAAGCATCAGTGGAATGATGCAATATCTCCACTTATGGCGATAAATCTCATTAGGGGCAGGAATTGGATCCACAGTGAATTTTGGTTTATTTTCCCGGACACCTGTCCGTAGGAAATGTAGCCCTGGGCAAAGAGCAGAATTGCATGAATTTAATCTCTCATAAATTCACACTCCAAATACAAGATAGTATCAATCAAATCAAACTGTGGATACAAAATGATAGCTCCCTAATCACGCCACAAATGCAAATTGGTATACTCAAATCATATGGCAGATACAAAATTAAACTCCCTATATCACATTGCATAAGAAAGTAACACACCTCAAATCAGATGGCAGATACAAGACTGCTTTCCACAAAACACACAGGAGATACAAAATAATACTCACCAAATCACACAGCAGATGCAAAATAATACTTCCCAAACCACAATTGCATATACAAAATAATATCCCCCGGATCACACTGCAGATGAAAAATAATGCTTGCCAAATGTGGTGCAGATGTAAAATAATACTCCCCAAATCACACTACAGATACAAAATAATACTCCTGAAATCACACTACAGATACAAAATAATACTCCTGAGATCACACTGTAGATAAAAATAGTACTGCTGTAATCACTTGGAAGATATGAGATGATACACCCCAAATTATACTGCAGATAAATAATAATCTGCCCCGTCACACTGTGTGTAAAATGCAATACTACCAAAATCCATGAGCAGATACAAGATTCCACACTTCGAATCATACTTCAAATAAAAATTAACTCCCGAAATCAGCCGGCGGATACACACTAGGAAAAAAAGGTTCATTTCAGCACCTTTTACGGGTGCGCACATTTGCTACAATAGCAGCAGCTTTTTTTAAAGGAGCTCACGAGCACCCTAAAAAGGGGTGGACACACGCACCCCAAACGGTGCTCATGACCACCCCAAAAAGGAGTGAACATAAGCACCCCAAGAAAGTGTTAATGAGCGCCCTTGCATGGGGTGAACGCGACAACCCTGAAACTTGCTAATGAGCAACTCTATAAGGGAGTAACGCAAGAACCCTTAAAGGTGCAGATGAGCACCCTTATTAGGGGTGACCACGCGCACCTCCGTAGAGGGTGACTGCAAGCACCTTTTAAGGTTCTTGTTATCGCCATTTCACAGGGTGCACATATGTACCTTTTCTAATGGGTGCTTGTCTGCACTTCTAAAGATTTGCACTTATACCTTTTTTAAGCACCCAAAAGACGCTTGCGGCCTCAGAGAGGGTGTTCAGGTTCCACCCTTACCGATTCTTGCCCTGGTTAAAACACCCATGTGCCTGCACACATAAGCAAACACACGCATACACACACCCTCAACATAATCCTTAAGTTCCACACATCTGTCAATCATTGTGTAAGGTCTCGTGTCCTGCGCACAGTGACTGGTACGGAGGACAGGAAGCGGTAGACTGGACTCAGATGCAGGGATTGAGTGGAGCTTTTATTATGTCCACACAGCAGTGCAGTGGGCATCAGCGTTGCCATCAGTATGAAACAAAAAGGAACTGAGGTTCCACAAAGATAGATGGTAATACAGCAGTAGACAAAGTATTACACAATCAAAGAAAACTAAACAAGAAGGGCTGCTTTAAAGTAAGTGGCTCTTAGTTTATAATTTGGCTTAGTATATGCGAAACCTGGGAACTGTCTGACAGAATGTCATGGTTATGGTTTTGGTCATGTTTATGTTCATGTTCAGTGTTCATGATTTTGTCTTTTATTTATTATTTTTGGTTATAGTAATCCTCAGGCTTTTAGTTCATTCCATTTCTCAGTTCCATTGCACTTGTCTCCCCTGTCTTGTGATCTAGTTGGTTCAGTCCGTCTTCCCTGTGTGTGTGCTCACTTACTTCGGGTGATTTAAATGAATTCCGGTGTTTAATATATTCCTTCGATTCTCGTTTACTTCCTTCGTCTTACTGTTCTGATTACTAACAGAACTAACATTTGTATTTTGTATCATAGTCTACTAACACAACTAATCCATGTATATAGATTACTAACTTACTAATGAGCACTCTAGTTGAATCTGTAAAGTTGCACCGCTACTAATTAATACTAATTCCCTCTCAGCAATCGCCCTGTTCTAGTCTCCGCCTCTTGCTCAGCTGTACCTGTCTCCCCCTGCGTTTCTGCGAGATCTCTCGCACGTGCTTAATTACTTTCCTGCACTCATTATCTGTGCACTTAGAACTCCTTGACCGGAGCTGTTTAAATGTCAGAGGCCGTCTGTGTGATTCCCGTCCGTGTCTTGGCTTTCGCCAATTTTCGTGGTTAGGGTTTCCCTCATGTGATTCTCCCGCTGTAATTAGTCTGATCCAGCTCACCTGCTCCCTGCATAGCATGTGACTTTCCTCCCGTCTATTTAAGCAGTCTTGTCACAGCCAGCTCCTTGTCAGAACGTTGATCAATATTTCTTTGTGCAGAGCGCCTTGCATGCCATTGAGTATTGTTTTTTTCTACTGGTTTGTCTGACTTTGGTTCTTGCCTAGCCCTTTTTGTACTGTTTTGTCTTTTTGGATTTTGACCCTTTTGTATGACTACGATTTCTGTGTTTGGATGCCCTGTGTATGACCCTTGGATTTGTTCATCGACTACGACTTTTTGCCTATCGATTTTGCACCTTTGCTCATCTGTCTTACTGGTTCTGACCCCTGCCTGTCAAGTCGACACTGTTTTTGGATTTCTTATTGTGGCTAGGCAATTGTGTGTTTTGGCTTTTCACTCAGACTCCATTAAAGGCATAAGTTTTTGGATTACTGTCTCTTGCGTGTGGTTCCTGAACTGTACCTCACAACAGAAGACCTACAGCACCGCATGCGTGGCATTTAAGATGCATCACAAAGAGCCTTCGCACAGGACATATATATATATATATATATGCAGTCCTCAAAATTATTCATACCCCTATCAAATTTTGTTTTTTTCAAGATATTGTTTGACAAATCAAATTTATTCTTGCACAAATGGCACAGGAAGTAGACATTAGGCTGTAAGAAGTACAGTGACACAATTTTTTTTGAGAAATACAATACTTTATGGTATTTTGACAGATTTACAAAAAATGCCATGTCCAGAATAATTCATACCTTTTTTCTTGTCATCGATGGCGAAGACTTTATTCGCGATTACAACCTACAGATGCTTCCTGTAGTTTATCAGAAAGTTTCTACACATCTGCTTGGGGATTTTGGCCCACTCCTCTTTGGCAAATAAAACATCAAAGTATTCTATTTCTTGATGAATTGTGCTTCTGTACTTCTTACAGCCTTATGTCAACTTCCTGCATCATTTGTGCAAGAAAAAAGTTGATTTGTCAAATATCAGGAAAAAAAATACAAAATTTGATAGGGGCATGAGTAATTTTGAGGACAACTGTGTGTGTGTGTGTATATACACTGCCCGGCCAAAAAAAAGTAACCGTTCGGAAATTAAAACAAATTCTATAATTGGATCATTATTGCGGTTATTAATGTTTCAGCGGGCAATAATCATTTTTACCCTGACTGATGAAGCACGTCGTTACTCATTTCTTAAATCACATCGGAAGACACATCCCTTGATGGTGGAAAAGATGTTACAGTATTTTAGAACGGGCAAGTTATTGGCCTGTATTTAGCAAAGAAAAGCATGAATGACAAAAACAAGTATGAGGAATCATTTTCACAAATAAATTTGCCACCACAAAGTCCTGACCTTAAGCACATTAAAAGTTATTGGGATGTGTGACTTTTTTTTTGGCCAGGCAGTGTGTGTATATATATATACACACACACATACGCTCAACTCCAAAAGAAACGCAAGGGTGAGGTATGTAGCCTACTGTATTTGCGGCAAATTGAAGAATCGATTGATTTTTTTTTTTGCTTTTCCAGTGAGGCACGAGTGGAAATAGAGAAAAGCATGTGGTATCATAATCCTGACGCGCGCCAAGTGAACGCGCCAAAAACTTCAGTAATAACAAACATTGATCTGTTTGTGATGTGTACAGTGACACTTGACTTGTTCTTTTGGGTGCGGTCAATAGCCTACACTCAAAACAATGAAATGTTAGATTTACTTAATGTTATGTCAGCTGGTTCCACGCAATTGCTTTGCGTAACCTTTATTTGACTTCCAACATTTTTGGCCAGTTTAATTAGTTGCATTGAGTGGAATGCACTTAACTCAGTTTTGTGGAACCAGTTGACATAAAATTATTAAGTAAATCTAACATTTCATAACGTTTCATTGTTTTGAGTGTACATAAAAAAAAAAAAAAAAAAACGAAAAATGCTACTGCATCAAGAAAATGGAACGGCTTGCGGCACAGGAGAGAGAAAAAGAGCCGTTGGCATGTTACGGGCAGATCTCAGCCGCGGAGAGGTGGTGCGTCATTTGCACTGCCACCGTTCAACAATCAGTCGGCTGTCTATCTGAGAATGGAACACAGGCGCTGTCACTGACCGACGCCGCTTTGGGCAGCCACGAGTGACTATGGCAGCTCAAGAGTGCCACATCTGGTTACAGCCTGTAAGTAACAGATTCTGGACAACAACGGGTCCGAGTCATCTGAGGGTGAGCAAAAGCTCAGTTCGACGCCGTCTATGTGAGCAGCACATGCGTGCGCACGGCCCCTGTGGACAATTTAAGTTTATGGTTCAAAATTCATTGATTGGGTTTGGGTTTGAAGTGAAATAGGCGTAATGCCGGAGCAATACAATATTTATGCTTACCGTAATAACCTGCGCTGGGAACCTGTTTCGGGTTTTGGTCCACGATGTATTCCGGTGGCTTAAAACTCAACAGTCCTATCAGGAGCAGCCAACGCCATGTATATTGCATTTTGGCTGTCCTCGTTGCTCAGTACAGAATAGAATAAATGAAAATATATCGCAGTCCGTATACCAAAGCGCGCTGTCATGAACTGACAGAAAGAGAACCAACGTCCAATACAAGTAAGTTGGAATTCGGAATTCGCAGGTGCGGTACTGTTATCAGTCAATGCGTCACAGAGGTGACCCATTGCTTTAAAGAACAGTCCGTTATTGCGTACTGTGATGACGTCACAGCTACCGTACGGGTACCGTGTAAAGTTTTAATTTATCGAAAGATTGCGTTTGGTCTCAATTCAGATTCGAGAAGAACCTACCGCATGTTAAAACATGGCCAATACGTTGCAACCGACAGCAGTACTGCGCACGACTATAAGCGCATTTGAAGAAAGTGATCGGTCCGTCTGAATACAAAATTCAGTTTTAAAAATGCAAGATTTATTTCAAGTACCGGTAGCCTATAGACTGCACCGTCGTATACCGAGGCATCGTCATCTCCCCTTTTGAAACAATGAATAAATAAATAAATAAATAAATAAACCCGTTTGAACCCTGAGGAGGAAAAGTCCAGTGAAATAGATGGAAGAAATATTCCATGACAATTATTTCCAGAAACTTGATTTTTTGAGGATACAATTTTTTCTCAAAAATACAGGGGTCAAAAACATTGGCACACGAAAAATGAAAATATAACGCATAATAACATGGAAATCTCGTCGGCAGCCATCTGTCACATCCCTTGCGTGTCAAAATTGGCTCCTCCCCTGTTCCAGCAGTCCACGTGTTTTTGCAGTTTGCGTCTTTTAACTGATTTATTGCCCCCTCTCCTCCCTTGCTACCCAGTGTTATCATTTGTATCCCCCATCCCTTTTGTGAGTGTCCTGATGATATCTGTAATTTGCTAGTGATTTCAATGTGATTGCTGGATTGTCATGGTTCATACCCTACTAAACCTTCCAGCCAGTTTGTGTTCTCTCCTATTGAGCTCAGCTCTCTTCTTCTGTGTGTTTTGATATATTAATGAAAAAGAAACGTAATTACAATTCTGAGTCCACTGATAGGAACTACTTCTCATGTCTAAAATTAGTCTCCAGGATTGAGACTGCAATCCTGTTAGTCCGGGAGCTCGGAGGGTTTTACATCGAGGGTTTGGAGCACAATGGTTGTATGTCCAAAATTTCGAATTAGAGATTTATATACTAAAACAAGTGGTTTCTGATGCTTTTCCTTGGAGCACAAACGTGATATGTCCAGCTGGCTCAGTTCCAGGAGAATTGGCAATTTAAAATAGTATTATGTCCATCAATGCAGAAACCTTTGGAGCACAAAAGTGCTATGTCCGGACATGTACCATTTGTGCTCCAACTGCACTGAACTGTTGGAGCACAAATGTGACACGTCCGGACATACAACTCTGTGCTCCAAGGTATCCTGTGTAGATGTTGACATATCACAGGGTTTCCGCTACATGTAATTGATTGTGGCGCACAGCCACGGCAAAATGAAAGCCGCCACGCCTATGTAAAATGACTTTACATAAACTCCAAAAATCCTAAGGACAATCAGGTGTCGCCAGTTCTCAATGTTAAGTTAAAATGAGCGCTAATAATTCTTGACGTGTTGTCAGTCATTTTGCTTGATGAACATGTTTTCCAATGAATAAAAATTAGCCCTCGGCAGTAAAACGCTCTGCTTTCTTCTTAATGCAATGTGTGCAACGATTAGAGAAAAAAAATATTTTGTTCACTTTGCAAAATGATAAACTACGATGTTAACTTCTGTGTTTGCTGTGATTCATTGAAAGTAAGCGACTGCGCTTGCCATTGACTTTCATTTTTTTCGGCATACCAAGACACTAGATCTAAAGGAAACTGAGGAAATGAAATACATGAGTGTGATTGAGAATAATGATTGTAGTTGTTCCAAATTGAACTTGATGGTGGACTGGAAAGATTTACCAATTCCAATTTAATTTAATTTTTAATTTAATTTTTTTTACCAATTTATCAAAAGAGATGAACGTAGTCAATGATTCAGAAACTTTGGTTATAAATCCAGTTCCCAGCGGGCGACCGTCCAAAGATCTAACAGAGCGTGAATGTAAGAAAGGGTGGATGGGAATGGAATGTCTCCTAGCCCACTCTGCATCCATAAAACAATCCACGGCGCCAGAGTCCACAAAAGCTTCGATAAATATTCTCTGTCTCCCCACAGTCAATTCTATAAGGATTAAAGTTCGGAAGGGAAATTGGGTCTGTCCCTCATACCCCCCATACCGCTAGAGGGACTTCCCGTTTCCTGAAGCTCAGGGCAGTGTGGACAGATATGTCCCAGTTTGTAACAATTATAGCAGATTATATGTCTGCGAACGGGCTTACGAGTCCGGCTCTCATATAAGCCATCAACCTGCATAGGCTCACCAGGAGTGGAAATTTCAGTGGGCGGAATGGGAGCTGTATGCATGCTGCTAGGAGCCCCGTTGCCAGCAAGAGTCAATGCAGAACGTTTTTCCCTGTTACGTTCGCGGATGCGATTATCAATTGTGAACCAATGTAATCCAGAGACAAACAAGGCTCCAGTGTAGCCAGAGCGTCCTTAACCTCCTCAGCCAAAGCGTGAACAAACACTGTCATAAGAGACACTTCTGGCCAGCCTGTCTCTGTCGCCAAGGAGCGAAATGTGATTGAAAACGCAGCGACACTCTCAGAGCCCTGCCTTAGATGCATTAAACGCTTAGCCGCGTCCTGACCACAAACATCCTGATCACACACCGATACCATTTCTCTAACGAGAGTCTCCACAGTATTCACTACCGATGAATTAGATCGAATAAGTGAGCCGACCCAAGTGAGTGCTGTGTCGGTTAACGGATAAAATAAATGAAACCTGAGACTCTTCATTCACAAACCGTGAAGGCTGCACTTTAAAAAATATCTCACATTGGGCAATGAAATCTTTACATCTTCCTGCCTCGCCTCCATACCCACACAGAAAGAACCTATATAAACATATCGGTTTTAATATAGGGCCAGATATAGGTTTCGCATATATGCGACATACATAAAATTGGCCGTTTTCATATATTATAGGTCCGTATATGTACGAAAACAGCCAATTTCATATCGCCCTATATTAGAACCTAAATGTCTTTTTTTTTTTTTTTTGGCATCTCCAATCACATCCCAATCTGGGATATCCAATTAGGAAACTATGTGCAAGTACTTAGGGTTTTTCACATATGCAGCCCCATATTGCTGACTCAGATGAGTATACACAGCTCGTGACTCTGCTCCAGAACTCACACGCATTAGTCATTGCTGTTTACAAATATATTGGTTGAGATTTTACAAGCTCAGGAGGGTGATGTTATGATTCTAATCTGTTCTGTCATGATTCTGCCATGTTTGTTATGATTCTGCCACTCCCTGTTATGTTTATGTTTATGTCTGTTAGGTTTTGCCAGGTTCAGTTTTGTTTTTGTACTTTGCCATGTTTTCGTTTTTGCCATTCCCAATCCACTATTCTGTTAGATTCCGGTCCATGTCTTTATTCATGCCCTGCATTGCACTTTGTCTCCCCTGTCTGGTCTCTTGTTAAGTTACAGCTTCTCCCCAGTCCTGCGTGTCACATGCTTAGGTGATTTCATGGTTTCTGGGTTTCAAACATTCCTTCCAATCTCGTTTGCTTCCTTCGCCTCTCTTTTCTATATTACTAACCAATACTAACAGTTTGTTGTTTTCGTTAAAGTTACTAACCCATACTAACATTGTATATAATATTAACTTACTAACGAGCACTAGGGATTGTATAGCTGCACTTACTAATTGATTAACAAGCTCTCAGCTTTTCGCCCTGTTCTAGTCTCCGCCTCTTGCCTGCACTTAGTCTTTGCTGCAATTCAGCAGATCCTCTGCACCTGCTCCACTCTGTCCTACCTCTCATTATCTGTGCACATTAGAACTCCCTAACCGGAGCTGTATGTTTTGTCATAGGTTGTCTCGTGTTCCCTGTCCGCGTTTTGGCTTTTGCCAATTTCATGTGATTAGGTTCTCCCTCATGTTCCCTCCTTTGTAATTAGTCTGATCCTCATCACCTGATCCTAATCATAGCATGTGACTTCCCTTGAGTGTATTTAAGCTGTCTTCTCACTGCAGTTCCCCGTCAGAACGTTTCCTCTTGTTTACCTGTGCTGCTATCTTTCGCCTTGTACTCATAGTGTTAATCTTCTGACTGGACCGCCCGACTTACGATTTTTGGCTCTGCTCTTTTGTACTTTTGTCTGTATCTGTTTTCGAACCCTTTTTGCCCGACTACGAGTTTTTTTGTTTGCTGCCCTGGTAACGGTTTGGATTTTGCCCTCTGGATTTTGGCTTTTGCTTCTCTCACTAACCTGTGCCTGTGTACCGTACCTGTTTTTGCCCGACCACGATTACTGTGATTGCTGCCCTGGTTTTTCGACTTTTGGATTTTGTCCCTGGGATTGTGTTCTGTGGATTGGACTTTGTCCTGTCGCCTCCTGCTCTGCGGGGGTTCGCCCCCTTTCCAATAAAATCCCATTTTACCTTCACTGCTCGACTCTCGCGTCTGGTTCCAGAACCGTACCTAACAGGTGGAGGTTATGTAACTTTAAGTATGGGCAGAATCTTTTTTGAGGGCCCGTCTGGCTAACAAGAGATGCCTAGGGGAACTCTAATCTTCATAACCCTTCCCAGCAGGCCCCTCCTAATTTGCATCCCTGTAGCAAATTGGCCAATTGCGCGCTACTTCTGAAAAGAGCTGCCGACCACTGCTGGTTGATACGAGGCGGGGGTTAAAACCAATATGTTTATATAGGTTCTTTCCGTGTGGGAATTTAAGAATCCTTGTTTCATCCCTGTAGGAAAAAGTCTGGGACCTTTAGTAGCTATACAAGCATCTCAGATAAAAGACAAGTGTCTGTTCATTAAAACAGAACAGAAATGTCGACTTTGTCTTCAAATTCATTAACCACAGTGAAATGCTCAAATAGATGTGGGGATGAAAATGACTTTTGAAAGGCATGTTTACTTGAATGTATGTTCTTCTATGTACTTTTATTTTTTTTTTTTTATTTTGCTACATTTAGACTAAGGACCTCTGAGCCATATTCATCTAGAAACTGCATTACAGACAAGATAGGAAAACATTGCATTTGGCGGAGGTAACAGTGTAGTGTATTACCTTTCAGTGGATGTGTATGAGCTGTAATGATGTGAATCCAATTTTATCTAATGGTGAATCTGGCAGTGACTTAAACTTGAAAAAATGCTTAATTGATGAAAGAAACATAATCAAACCATTTTGTTTTTATACATTTCCTTCTCTTCCACAATACGCAACAGAATCTTCATAGAATATAAAGAATGGAAATAAGTATGGTCAAGAAAGAATTGATGACCTTGTTATTGTTTCAGGAAAAAAAATGTAACAAATAGTATTAGATATTTGTGTTGATATCATAGCTTTTTGTCTCCTCTCACTTTACATAGTTAATGACTGGTTGACACATAACATGCCGTTGTCACATGTCAACATGTATTTAAGATCAAATGTGATGCCAATTTCACATGTTCACATGCGATTAATAAGTTCTTGCATGAAATTCTTGTTATTTCTGGAAGGGACTTTGGACTAATATGCAGATATTACATTGAGAATAAAAATATGAGCTAGGCATCATGTATGACAGTTGCAAAAGAGAGATATGAGCTATACAATAGGTATGACAAACAGAACCTGCCACTGGGTATATGAGCTATATAGGAGACCTATATGCCCTCTATAAGCACATATATGTACCTGAATTTGGCCTATATGCTGCATATATGCGGCATATAGGTTGCATATATGCTCATATATGTTCATATAGATTCTTTCCATGTGGGTATCTTGGGGGTAACTGAAGCTTTGGCTCTCGGGGAAGATGTACGGATTGTGCTTGCGCAACATTTTGTGTGATCTACATGGACAAGGATCTAATACTCTCAGTGAGAGTTAACAGAACGTTCTCCTGTCTCTCCATGGCATTCGCTTGAAGGCAGACTCTCTCCGCCAACTCTGCCTGTTGATTGTTCAGGCTAGAAAGACCCTTGCCATAACCAGAGAGAACAGCTTGTTGGTTAGCCACAACTTTCTCTAACGCAGCCGTTGCTGACGACTCCATGTTGGCTGGAGTGCGAAGCTAAAAACAGACACTCTAGCGAAGGGGGCGTGCCGGACTTCCTGCTTATATAGAGTCTGGGAAAGCGCCGCCCCAGCTCAATCAGCCAGCTGGGTAAAGAATTCGATAGTCCAGGAATACGATATCGTCCCGGGAAGAGAGGCGCAAAGAAAAGTCCAAGCAACACGCACACCTCACAAACCATGACAGATATATAGGGTAATGTTACATTCGACTCTGTGTTTGACAAATAATGTGAAAAAACTGATTGACTTATGTGTTGTTTGAGTCGGGAAATGACTTGTTGTTGATGTACAGCTCCCATTGGTTCTTCTTTTAGTCCTCACATTTGCAGGCACACAACTGCGTACACTTCAGGCTGAAGCGATAGCATTTGCATCGTCCTCGGCATTCAGTCTTGCAGCCGCATTTTGTCTACTGCTCACAAGTCTGAGCAATGGGTGTAAGGGTGGTCCAGAGAACTTGCCAGACCTCACCATCTTTTTGCCAGCCCCAGTTGGCAGAGCTTTCAGTTTGCATTTTGGTCACTGTTGCCTGACAGGCAGCTTGGAAGGCAGACCGGTGCGGCTCTCTGACTACAATACTACAACTAACGAAACTTCTAGTTGAGATATATACAGGGGCTTATTAGATAGTATTTGGGACACTAAAGTTATACTACAAACTACAGTGAGAACACCACTACAACACTTAGTAAACTACAACTACAGCTAGTACACTACAAGCCGACCCTGAACCCCATGCTGAGTCTCACAGCAGTGATGTCGCCAGTGTGCCCTGGTTGTGCTTTGACATCACTCTTATAAAATAATACAAACCAATAGCGCTTGACCACAGCATTTCAATGTATGATCATGGATGTTGCCCTTCAACTTAATGCAATATCTGTGATCATACAGCTTCCAAAAATGCTAATTTTGAGTCAATTAATAGCCGCCATCTTGAAAACTGGCAGCCATATTGGAATTCAGTTGACACCATTGAGTTCTGCCAGTCAGAATACATTCATTTTGATGTTTGGATCATTAACACATTTCTGTTCATTCAAGTTCTACTTCGAAAAACATTTTTTTGTATTTGACGTGGCAGCCATCTTGAAAACTGGCAGCCATCTTGAATTTTCAGCTGGATAACATACTTTTCTTAAAAAGTACATCCTGGACATCATTTGTGCCAAATTTGATGCTTGTATCACCAAGTGAAAGATTCTTCTGGAATATTCACTTCATCTGCCCCACTAAATGCAAAAAACATGCAAATTTCACTATTGTGGTCCAGTGTTCACAACTGAGCTTGCTGCGCCTATAAGAAAGTCATGTCCAGCATGTTGGAAAAAAGTCAACCACGCAAGATGACATACCTTTACGTTAGAATATGCAGCGTGCAATAATCTGTTGCCAATAAGTCAGAATATCTATGAGACACAAAACAATATTTTAAAAGCACAGACTCACCTCAAGCTAAATAATTCAACATTATAGACAAGTTTTATAGCATGAATGAAGTCCTCCATAGCAGAGTGTGTAAGTTCCTGTACCTTCACATGACCACAGATCCACTGTCTTATCAGTTTGTGAATCTTTATGGTCACTAGCGGAGCGCAATGAACTTGATTACCAAAGTAGATTTATGTAAATTTACGCGAGCCAGCCTCGCCTTGCGAAACTTTACTGCATGATGGATCTACCCTATGAATTAAATAAATGCATTTGCTATAACTGGCAGTAATGATGCGATTAACCTCTGCAAGATTTAAAGATGTCACGAATTGTCCCAAGAACAGCAAATCACAAAATGCGTTGAACCATCTATCAAACTCTGACTGTCACTCTAATAGTGAAAGGCTGTGATTATCCACTTTCATGGTTCATCCCAACTGTTATCTACCATTTTTCACAAAAAAGTAAGCATTCAGAAAGTACCATGCATTAACTTTGGCAAGTTAGTGCCTTAAAAAGTTCGTAAGGATTTTTTTTTTTAAGTAAGGTTGTATGAGGTACTCATCCATGGTCAGTGTATTACCTACAATAGATGGCACTTTGCACTCCCTGAGAGTGCATGCAACTCTCCAACCCTCTTCAAAGTGATTAAAGTGATTGCCAGCAAAAAGGCTGACTTCATTGGCACGTGCTACAGTGAGGCCCCTTCAAGTGGTTCAAATGGTCGCCAAGTAAGTGCTTACAATACACTGTTGAGGTGCTAAGTTGCCTGCTGTCCTGGTCCTCCCTGGGCACAAGCACCACAACCCCAACATAAAACTGCTGACAATGCAGTGCCTACCCGCAGAACCCTCTGGAAGCCCAACATGACTTCCAGAAATAGTAGCCTGGGAGGCCGTTGTAGAAGCAGACACCTCAGCATCCAGCAGAAATTGCAAATGTAACACCTGCGGCACTTTACCATAGACTGAGTTCAGTTTACCTTGTGCACACCACAAATAAAATGCCTACCACCCTTCCTGTAGACATAGTTGTGACCATTTGCACCTCTCAGAGGTCAAGGCCAGATGTTGAGATGATGTGGATTCAAGCACCACATAAAGCTCCTGGTCCGTGACAACAGGCAGGGTCCCAAAGGCAGCTGGCATGATGTCTCCATCAGCAGTGATAACGGCTGGCTGAATCATGGCCTCCTGGTCCAAAATGGAACCTCAAAAATCAGTTCCCCTCCAACTTTGTTTTGTCCAGGACAGCCAGTATTAACGGAATTAACCAGAAGGCCAATCTTGAGAGTGTTATGATCTGTATCTGTCTGATTTTGTATTTATTATTTTTCATGTATATTCATCCACTCCATTATTGCATTGCACATTGTCTCCCCTGTAATGGCTGATGTGATCTGTGTCATCATGCCAGTGCACTCCCCTGTCTGCGTGCAGACACGCTTCGGGTGATTTCGGAAGTTTTCCGGTATTTCATGAACTTCCTTCAAGTCTCGTTTTTACCTTCCCTCCCGCTTTTCTGAAATTACCATATTAATTAACCGCTAGGCTGCTTAGTTAGTACTGGTAATTTTACTGTATACTAATCCCTTTGTCTGTACAGTAACTAACAAACTAACAATCACGTATTTTGATTAGGTGTGTAGATATCACTGTTTACTAATATAACTAACTCTGCAACTCTGCCCCTTTTGCTTTCCCTGTGCTCTGCTTTGATTACAGCTTACGCACCTCAGGTGCGCTTCTCTCTCTGTCCTGGAAACTTATCTATGCACATGTAACTCCTTGAATGGAGCTGTCATTGTTTTGTTTGCTGTCTGCGTGAATCCAGTCCGCGTTTTCATTTACCCTCATCTTTGTTTGTAATTCCCCACTTGTGCTTTCCCTCCTGTTGATTGTATTAGCAGGCCCCCACACCTGTTCCCTCATAGAATTTAATCATTCCCTGTGCATATATCGTCTCACTTTGCCATAGCTCCCTTGTCAGTACGTTGATCAATTTCTCCTGTGCCGATGCTGAGTAAGCCAGCTGATTTTGTAATACCTGAGACACCCTTTGGAAGACCTTGCTTTTTGCCTTTGACCCTCTGTACCTGTTTCTTGCCCGTTTTGGATTTCAACTCGTTTCTGATTGACCATTCTATTGCCTGCTGCCCTGTTAACGAACATTGCTCGCGAACTCTGACTTCTGTTTTTGGATTTGCCCTCTTGTACTTTCGCTACTCTGATTACCTGGACTTGACCACTGCCTGTCTTCTGGATTACGATTTTGAACTGTGTCTCTGTACCTCTGCATAAGTTGATCACTGGCTTTTTGACAATTTGACCGTTATAAACCTTGATTTTTTTTGGATTATCCTTGAGTTGCGATTGGTTCCTCTGAGCGTATCGTTACAGAGAGCACAATGGGTGTTCTCTGCAGAGAACCACCTGAGCTTTGCCAAATCTCTCTCAAACCTGGTGCACAACCTGATGATGCAGGCCCCTGTCTGCGTCCTGAGACCCCCCCTCTGGACAACATATCCACTGCTGAGTCACACACTGGGAAAATGTGCTACCCCTAGACAGTGTTGTGCGTGAACGGGAAAAAAGAACGGCGTTCATGAACACGTTCATTTTTTTTTTTTTTTTTTGACGAACGATGAACTGAACGCACGCACCTGCCGAAAATGAACGATTCCCTGAACGAGTTCATTTTGGAAGGGAATAACGGGCGTTCAATGTTGTTGCCAAAAATACTTCTCCCAGTATCTTTGTGATGACGTCATCAACTGACGCCGCCGCCGCTCGGTCTATGCCAATGAATGGATATAGAACTTGAGAGGCTGCCGCCGTTTCCTTCTACCATAGACAGTAAAAGAAGTGGAAGGCGGGATGGCGCTATTTTCAACGGGGGAGTGAGAAGCTCAATTGAATGAGTTTCAGTCGCCTTCTACGAGCTCAGTTGAAGAAACCAATATGGCGTTTAGTGCACCACACTTCTGAATTTCCCATGGAGAGTCTAATGGAGAAATTCCTGCTATTTTCCGCCAAACTAAGGGGTCTTCCGAAACAATTTCAACATAGTTGTGATCCAAAAACATGAGTAAAAATTAATGCGCAATTTTACATGACACTGTTCGAGACGTCGAGCAAATAAAACACGTCTTAATGGGAAGCGCAACTCTAACTAGCCACATGTCTAGCTGGCGTGTTAGGTAATAGGGTCGCTGTAGACGGCTGTGATGGCAAACTTAATCTGTAATTTAGCTAGCTAGATAAACTTAGTTGGCACAATAAAACCAGGCTGCTTACAAAGGGTGATGGCCAGCCAGCTCTCATGCCCATGTAATGTTAGCCAAGTTGCATATCTACATAGCATTAGCCATAGCGAATGACCTGGCAGAAACGTTTGTGTAATGTTAGCGGTGTTCATTCCGGATGAATTGTACAAATAGAAGCATGCTTATCAGGCATCTGCCTATCTACGGACTATTTTGCGAGCAAGCTGTGAGTTTTTTTTTTTTTTTTTTTATTACGATAACGCAATCCTAGCAAGATGAAAACATAGCTCAGTAACCATGGGAGTTCAAATTACTTACGGCAATGTTCTTGCAGACTATTCACCAATGCTATGCGAGTGACCAATCAGAGTCAGATGTGAGTCATATTGACCTACCAATGGATTAACCGTTGACTAAAACAAGCTCTTATAACTTCGTTCTCGAAAAGTGTCAAGCAAAATTGTGCCTCGATTCTTTTTTTTATAATGTAATCCAGTCCTACGCCGGAAAGATTTGCGATTGTATACCTTTTAAATAACAAAATAGCAGCGGGAGTTTTTCCATTATAGTCAATGGGAAATTCAGAAGTGCGGTGCACTGGACGCCTTTTACTCAGTGTTCTTGCCTACTGTAACATTGTTGGTCTTGGCTTGTTTTTTGAACTGCATTGGAATGTGATTCATGCAGTTGTAATGAAGGACAATTGCATCTACAGAAACTTTGCTGGACCTTACTTTCAGCATGTAGTTTGAATCTACTGACATTTTTTTCAGTACTATAACTTGTTAAATAAAAGCTGTGATTCCATTTTTGGACATTGAGGCAATGATTGGGAGCTGGGGGTGAATGGATAAGAACAGACTCTTATGAAGAAAAAAATGCTTGGATGAGTGCGTTAAAAATGAACGTAAAAAAATAACTAGTTCATTTTTTGGGACTGTGAACTTCGTTCATTTTTTAAAAAAATATGAACGATGAACTGAACTAGTTCATTTTAAAATCTGTGAACTGAACTTTGAACTAGTTCATTTGAACTAACAAACTAACAAAACACTGCCCCTAGAGATGCTAGAGGACTAAGTGCCCACAAAAGCAACTTCAGTCATTCTGTGGAGAAGCTGAAATTGCTAATTCCCCTGGTGGTTGATGCAGGCGACCTCGAAGGCATTGTCTGTCCTCACCAACATATGCATGCCTATCAGCAATGGAGGGAAACTCTGGACAATGAAAACAAATTTCAGAATACACACACCCTTATAACTGCTTCCCAAATAAATTTAATAACTCTATAACAATGTTTCGACCCCCAAAAGGTTTCTTTAAGTACCTGACGCAAGGGATAGCATCCAAAACTGCAGGTGCTTTGACTGCGGATTGATTGTCAGCAGATCTAGAATAAGGCACAGACAGTGCCCTTCCCTGGGGATGATTGAAATACATTCATTAGAACCCACTTACCCATTCTGATAGATCAAGCTTCCAATATACCTCCTTCTCCAGAAATATCAGTATCTCTCGGTTAAGGTGCCGCAATTGCGATGCAGTAGTGACTACTGCGGCGCGGGTTCGATCCCTGGTCGTACCAACCAGCAGTGGTCGGCAACTTTTTCAGAGCAGCACTTGATTGGCTAAAGCGCTGCGGGAATGCAAATTGGGAAGGGACTGCTGGGAAGGGAAATTAAAAATGATTGCCTTGTTCATTGCTCAAGCGCCTCCTGTTAGCCAGCTGGGCACTCGTCAGTGAGATTCTGAGCTCGCTCATGTTGGGTATCCTCCGCCCTCGTTCTGAACTTGCGATAGTTTCGACCAATGAGTGTTAAGATGCAGGGGCTGACAGTTGCGTGCTTCGGAGGAGAGCAGTGAACTGTCTCTCTCTCCTGAGCTGGCAATAGGGGGTTGCATACGAGCAAGTCTTGTCCATAGTTCTCGGATTAGGCATTCCAAATACGGGTGGGATTGGAGATGCCAAATTGATTTAAAAAAAAAGAAAGAAATATCAGTATCTCTGTTTGGAGGCATCCGTCTTTATGAAGCAGGTCCTAGAAGTCGACCTGAGGGCCTTTCAAGATGAAGGCCAGCCTCGTAATTTGGGCCTGTACCCCTGAAGCATAGTGCTAAGCACCCAAGACTCCACACGCTCCTCCAAGATTACTCTTTGGGCCTGGGAGAGGTTTATGTGGCCAACAAGGCCATTAGGCTGACAGCTGTAGCCCAACACCCCGAGGAACAGGGCGCTTAGATCCTGAGGACACATTCCTGCTTTGGCTCTCTGTGCTTCTCCGCCCTCCGCTGCAGCAGGTCATGCTTGCCATGGAGGAGGAGGCTCCAGCTGCCTTTCCTGTAGCTGCTGGCTCTTAATGCCTAATTTTGAATGGGGGAGCCCTAGGCAAGGAAGGGGCATAAATTGCTTTAGCATCTTATCTTTTCAAACCTAGTCTGTTTGACACAGGAGGTCAGCCTGATGCAATGAGAAGACTAACAAGGTGCTTTGCATGGAAGAGGGCAATGACGTATGCTCTAGCCAGAGGTAGCACCAAAAGATAACCACAAGGGCAAGTGTTTTACCACTGTCTCATTGGATCAGGGACATAAGATGAGACAATTTCTCTGCCTCCTTAAGGAGGTGTTGCCATCAGCATACTAAGACAGGAGCTTTGGCAGATAGTCCTACAGTAGTGCAGCTGCATTAGACAACCTGCCTACTGCTGTGACCCATAAATTGACCTTATGTAGTCCAGGCATGAGGCGAGTGCATCTCTCAGTGATGTTCTTGCGGAATAACGCCATACCTGTGACTGTAGTGTCCATGAACAGATGTGATCCAGTGGCTATGGATTCTTGATATAAACCTAAGTTTGTGGTTTTGAATTACCATCTTGAAGGAGGGAAATTAGCACTGACATGTAAATGAACACCGGGAGGTGCTCATGCTCATGGCTGCAGAGCAATATGTTCGAATGGCCTTATGGCCTCAGATACGGGGTTTTTCCGATGGCATTTTTGTCGTGCAAAGTCAAGCCATGTCACACTGATTTGCATTTCCATTACCACTATAAGGTGCCAAATGTGCCAAGCCGCAACAAGCTGAACGCCCTCTAGAATGGAAGCAAAGCTCTCCGGACATTCTCCTTAAGAGGGTTGCAGTGATGTCTGAGGGCTCCAACATCAACTGTTCCATCCATCCATCCATCCATCCATCCATTCATTTTCTACCTCTTATCTGGACCCAGGCATCCCCCACCCCAGCAACTTCCTCCAACTCTTTCTGAGGGACCCCTGAAACGTTTCCAAGCCAGCCAGGAGATATAATCCCTCCAGCATGTCTTGGGACTGCCTCTGGGCCTCCTCCTAGTTGGACATGCCCAGAGCACCTCTGAAGGAAGGCATCGAGGAGGCATCCGAGCCAGATGCCCGGAGTACCTCAAGTGACTCCTCTGCAGAGGAGAAGCAGTTCTACTCTGAGCCTCACTTGAATGTCTGAGCTCCTACCCTATCGCGAAGGGTCAGCCCAGCCACCCTGCTAAGTAAGGTCATTTTGGCTGGTTGTAGTCTTGACCTTGTTCTTTCGGTTACTACCCAAATCTTGTGACTATAGGTAAGGTTTGGAACATAGATTAACCACAAAATCGAGAGCTTCGTCTTAAAGCTCAGCTCGTTCTACACCACAACGGACTGGTACAACACCCGCTTCACTGCAGGTGCTGGACCAATCCACCTGTCCTTCTCCTGCTCTATCCTACCCACACTCGTGAACAAGACCCTGAGATACTTAAACTCATCCACTTGGGGTAACAACTCACTCCCCGCTTGGAGGGAAAATCCACCTCTTTCTGGCAGAGAACCATGGCCTTGAATTTAGAGGTGCTGATCCTCAATCTGACCGCTTCACGCTCAGCTGCAAACCACTCCAGTGCATGTTGGAGGTCACAGCACGATGAAGCCAACAGGACAACATCTGCCAACAGCAGAGATGCAACCCTGAGGTCACCAATCTGGACACCCTCCAAGCTTCAACTGTACCTTGATAACCTGTCCATGGAAATCATGAACAAAATAGCTGACAAGGCACACATTTAGCCAACACCAACTGGAAATGAGTCTGACTTGGTGGCAGGAATGCGGATATAACTCCTGCTTTAATTGTACAGGGATCGGATGGCTTGAACTAATGGCCTCGGAGCCCCATACTGTCGCGGCACCCCCCATAGGATACCTCATGGGACGTAGTCATAAGCCTTCTCCAAGCCCACAAAACACTTGTGGACTAGATTGGCAAACTCCCATGACCCCTCCAGTACCTGTGCAAAGGTAAAAATTTAGTCCATTGTTCCACGGTCAAAATGAAACCTGCGTTGTTTCTCCTGAATCCTAGTATGACGATTGGGAAGGGTTTCCTTTCCAGCACTCTGACATAGGCATTTCCTGGGAGGCTGAGCAGTGTGATCCCCCAATAGTCGAAGCACACCCTCCGGTCACCCCTTTTAAAAATGTGAACCACCACCCCAGTCTGTCAATCCAAGGATACTGTACCTGGCACCGATGCGATGTTGAACTGACGTGTAAACCAAAACCTTCAGGGCACAGCTTATGGATGCTGCTTCTGCAATGGAGACTGTGAGCAGGGTCCGCTCAGACTTCATGTTCCCAGTCTCCCCTGGGATGTGGGAAAAGCTCTTCCGGAGGTGTGAGTTGAAAATTGTTCAGACAGAGTCCTCTACTAAACATTCCCGGACAACCCTCACAACACCTTTAGGTTTACCAGGTCTGTCTGGCAGTCTTCCCTGACATCTGATCCAACTCACCACCAGGTGGTGATCAGTCGACAGCCTTGCCCCTCCTTCACCCGAATTTCCAAGACATACGGCCGCAGATCCAATGACTTGATTACAAAATCGATCATCCACCTTTAGCTAAGGGTGTTCTGATACTAAGTATACTTATGAACACCCTTATGCTCAGACATGGTGTTTGTTATGGATAATCCATGGCCAGCACAGAAATCCTATAACAAAACACCACTCGGGTTCAGATCAGGGAGGCCATTCCTCCCATTCACTCCACTCCAAGTGTCTCCATCATTGCCCATGTGAACGTTGAAGTCCCAACTATTGAATCTCCAGTTGAAGCCTTTTCCAGGACCCTGCCCAAGTACTCCAAGAAGGCTGTATACTCTGAACTGCTGTTAGGTGCGTAAGCACAAACAGCAGTCAGAGCATTCCCCCCGCACTGGGCTGATATGCTGCATTGAACCAGCGAAAGCTGGGCCAGCACGTGTATGGAAAAAGGCCAATAGTGACCTGATAATCAATCGCACTGCAGAGAGGAGTGAAATGATCGACAAACTGCTGAATATATTTTGTTTTCTTCCCATTCTTATTTATTTACAATTTCTGACAATAACGAATCAAAATTTATTATTTGTATTACAGATCTTTAACATGATTCCAGAGATTATTCAAGCCCCTAACCCCCCCCCACACACACACACACACCTGCCGCCCACAGTCCTCCATGCTACTAATATGATTTAAATTCAGCTTTCCTCAAGAGATTATATGCAGTTTACTCCTGAGTACTTAAATCTACTACACATTTATTTCCCTCTGAGATAGCTACTGACAATGTTTGTGATCAAAAGATGTATTTTATTGTGTTTCGTGGGCGAGTCTGTCCAAAAGTCGGGGTAATTTTTCATCCACAGTCCATTCTAAAGCTTGGCCATCCTTCTCGAGGCCTCCAGGAGCTTTTTGGGCTGCATTTTCTTTCCAAACAAGGCAAAAAAAAGACGGATAATTAATTCTCTGTCCTGGCCGAATATGCTGATGAAAAATCCTAATTGCATCCTTCTCAGTGCGTTTCTCCTGTGTGCTCCCCAGAATTGCAGCCTGAGGAGAGAATCACGATTGTCAGCAAAAGATCTGACAGGTGAGTCATACATTAAATATGAGGACACACACTACCATGCACACACAAAAACACACATGCACACATGCAGCCTCTCACCTCCCACTCCTTGAGATTCTGCTGTGGTTAGTCTCAGCGACTCTCTGCAGCGGACCTCTAAGTCTCGCATCTGAAATGGACAAGGATAGTGGCGTAAAAGATAAATGCTTTGGAACAGGTACAAACTGGAATAGCTAAGGCAAACAAGCTTTAATTCACTGTGTGCACGACTCCATTTGGTGATGTGTCTGGTCATTTCTGAATGTATTTGCTGTGATTATTAGCATGAAATATCACACAGAGGACCGTAGTTTTGAATGAATGAATGAACATTGGATTTATTGTGCTCCCTTTCTCAAAGCGCATTATAGTCATGGGGTAATTTCATCTCTCAACCACCAATGTGTAGCACCCAAATGGATGATGCAATGGCAGCAATTTTGCACCAAAACGCTCGCTACACATCAGCTTGAGGTGGAGAGCGAGAGGACAAATTCCACAGTCGGTTAAATCGTGGAATGATTAGGTGGCAGTGGAATTAGTCTGACTGGGAATTTAGCCAGGATACTGGGACACCTCTACACTTGTCTGTAATGACCACAATGAGTTACCAACTCAGGTTAACGTCTCATCCAAAAGACAGTGTCTTCTTCAGTACAGTGTCCGGATCGCTGCACTGGGACATCGGGGATTTTTTCACTCGAGGGAACAGGGTTTCCTCCAGGATTTTTTGAAACTGTGGCGGAGGGCTTCAGCGTCGAGTCAAAACTCAGCAGGTCTGGCCAGTTTTCATTAATCAGCACGTAGGCGATGTAATAATTAAAGTCTATGTGCACGGAGGTTTATCAGTTTCACGTGCGTGACGCTGGATTTCACATATAAGATGAAAACCGATTATGACTCCGGACTCCGGAATTGGAATTAAATAATCGTGAGGATAAAATTAGGTAGAGCAGGATGTGCTCACAGCAAACACAGAAGTTAACATCGTAGTTTATCGTTTTGCAAAGTGAACAAAATATTTTTTCTCTAATTGTTGCATATATTGGATGAAGACGAAAGCAGCGTGTTTTACTGCCGATGGCTAATTTTTATTCATCGGAAAACGAGTTCATCAAGCAAAATGATTGACAACAGGTCAAGAATTATTAGCGCTCATTTTAACTAAACAAGGAGAACTGGAGACACCTGATTGTCCTTACGATTTTTGGAGTTTATGTAAAGTCATTCTACATAGGAGTGGCAGCTTTTATTTTGCTGTGGCGGTGCGCCACGATCAATTACATGTAGCGGAAACCCTGGGGAAGATTGCCATTCGCTGGCTCACCAGCACCACTTCCAACAGCACCTTAGTCTTAGGTAGTCTCCCATTCAAGTACTAACTGAGTCCACTCCAATTTAGCTTAAGCTCAGTGACTAAAGCAGATCTAGTAGCAGTATAGCTGCTGGCCAAATTGACAAAATGTTGACATTGCACACTAAGATTTCTTTGCTTAGGTGAAGAATTTCAGTAATGTGGACACAGACACAAATTTCGGCCAGGCGAGCGCAATGGCTAAATAAAAACTTTACAAAGTAGTCAGTATTTGAAAGGACACTTCCGAGAATAGTCCAGTATGCGAAATATAAAGTGGTCTCAGTGGTGCACCCAGGCCCCACAAATACTGTATGGATGTAGTCCCAAGACAGGAGACCATACTTGACTCTTCTACAAGCGAAAAGGAATATTCCACAAGGAACCCATTGAGAAACCCATCCTGTCAGGGTATGATTAAATGGAGGCCATTTTGTGGAGAGGGCACAGAGGGCGGAGTTTAGACTGAAATAGTTGCTGGATGTTCTCACCTGGGTCAGGTGCATTTGATGGGCCTGGCAAAGCTTGTACTTCAGATCTTGTACCTCCTGATCGATGTTCTTCTCAAGTTCTCTCCCTTCCTCCGTCGCTTCTTTTAACTTTTCCCAACAGTTCTGTTCAAGCCTTTCCAGATTTCTACAGCACAGAGAACAGACTTCAGTCTAACAAAGTTTCCTGAAGCACAAAGCATACTAGCCTCAGTCTGACACAGCTTCTAAAATCACAGAGCACTCTCGCTTCAGTCTGACACAGCTTCCAAAAGCATGGAGCACACTGGCTTCAGTATGACACAGCTTCCAACAGCACAAAGCACACTAGCTTCAGTCTAACACAGCCTCCCAAAGCACAGAGCACACTGGCTTCATTTGGGCTCAGAGCACACTGGCTTCGGTCTGACACAGCTTCCAACAGCACAGAGCATACCAGCTTCAGTCTGACACAGCTTCCAGCTGTTCAAGTGATCAGCCCTGCCCAATGTGATCAACTGCACATCACTCAATATGAACAGTCTCAGCTAAATAACTGAACTGTAAGATTTCTACACAGTTTTGGTAACTCTAATCAGCACCTAGCTTACTACTCACAGCTGTAGAGCCCTCTTGCTTTCCTGATTTGGTTTTTTAATGGGCTCCTGCTCCATTTTGGACCTTTCAATTTGATCCTCGACCTACCGCAGTAATTTTTTTGTGTTTTCATGTAGCAGGATCTCCTGTTTAAAACGCTCCTCAAGGTCTCTCCTCTCCTTCATTTCGTCCTCCAGCCTTTCTCTCCAGTGCTCCTCCACTTGACCCAGTTTCCTGAATCACAGAACACACAGGCATCAGTAGGACACAGCTTCCTACAGCACAGAGTACACAGGATTCAGCCAGACATTGCTTTCAAAAGCACAGAGCACACTGGCTTCAGTCTGACACAGCTTCCAAAAACATAGAGCACACTGGCTTCAGTCTGACACAGCTTCCAAAAGCACAGAGCACATTGGCTTCAGTCTGACACAGCTTTCAAAAGCACAGAGCACACTGGCTTCAGTCTGACACAGCTTTCAAAAGCACAGAATACACTAGCTTTTTTGGACCTTTCAATTTGATCCTCGACCCCTCGCAGTAATTCTTTGGTGTTTTTGTGTTGCAGGATCTCCTGCTTTAAACGCTCCTCGAAGTCTATCCTCTCCTTCATTTCATCCACCAGCCTTTCTCTCCAGTGCTCCTCCACTTGACCCAGTTTCCTGTATCACAGAACACACAGGCATCAGTAGGACACAACTTCCTACAGCACAGAGTACACAGGATTCAGCCTGACACAGCCTCCAAAAGCACAGAGCACACTGGCTTCAGTCTGACACAGCGTTCAAAAGCACAGAAAACACTGGCTTCAGTCTGACACAGCTTCGTACAGCACAGAGCACACTGGCTTCAGACTGACACAGCTTCCAAAAGCACAAAACACACAAGCTTTTTTGGACCTTGTAATTTGATCCTCGACCCCTCGCAGTAATTCTTTCGTGTTCTTATGTTGAAGGATCTCCTGTTTTAAATGCTCCGCAAAGTCTCTCCTTTCTTCCATTTCGTCCTCCAGCCTTTCTCTCCAGTGCTCCTCCACTTGACCCAGTTTCCTGTATCACAGGGCACACAGGCATCAGTAGGACACAGCTTCCTACAGCACAGAGTACACAAGTTCAGAACAACACCGCTTCTTTCAGTCAAAGCATGTCTACCTTTGCTCTCCCACAGCTGTTACATTGCCATGAGAATTAAATGTCACTAGCCCCCAAATGGGTGGAGCTGTTCATTTTATGTCATTAAGAGCTGATGAAATTTTTCCAATTAAGGGGGTTGACAGCGAAGACAAAATTTGATTGCCCAGTCCGTACCAATGTTTGCGACACAAAACACAAGGTGGCTGCACCTGTAATGGAGTTCTTTAATTTGCCTGTCCATGGCTATTTTATTTTCCTCTGTGGGAGCGGCTTTGTGGAAAAGGTATTCAATGGAGAATCAGAGGGTTGTGGTCCAAACGCCAGTGAAGACACAATGAGATTGGAGGAGTAATTGGGCCCCGAAGAGAGGCCCCTACAAAATGTTAGATATATAACTGCAGTGAAATAGATGCCATATTTTCAGACAACTCAGATTGCCCTTGCCAGAGACTAGCTTGGTACTCACAGCTGTAGAGCAAACTCTCTCTCCTGACACGTTTTTCTAAACGTCTCCTGCTGCAGTTCAGAACTGCGTATTTGCTCCTCTCTCTTCCCTCAGCAAGGAGCTGAGCCGATCTCTCTCTGCACTCCTGTCCTTCACTGTCTGGTTCAGCTCCTGCACACGCGCCTTTATGAAGCAGAGAACGGAGCGAATGCAGACGTCCAGTTTAAACTGTTGCCTGAACAGCAGTGGACTACTTCCGCTCTTCCGCCAGAGTTAACGCTCACCAAAAAAGGCACACTCTGAAACTAGCTTAAATGAATCACACTTTTCTACAGTGCATGACAGTGTTGGGAGTTTTTCCTTCTATGTTGACAGATTTACTTGTTGTTCGGTTCTGGATCTCACCTTCAGCTTCCGGTTATGATGTCGAGAGGAAGACAGCATTCGCTTCATTCTCTCTTTTCTTTCAGAGACTCTCACCTAAAATAGTGCAGATTATGCCTAAATACAAGATTCTTATGACAAAAATAGTTAAACTGGATTTCAACAATCTGGATCGTACGTTTTTAATTAAGCCTGACGTTTTCCTCTGAAGCTTTCCTGTCTGCGAGGCGCGCTGCTCCAAAATCTGCTTGGTAGCCACTGAAGAATCTAAATTTGAAAAAAAAAAAAAAAAAACACTTATTCAGGTTGAGCTGCACGATTTTCAGGTCTTACAGACATTAAATCGGAAAATGTATGGCAGATATTGTAAAATAAAAATACATATTTGATTAAAAATAAATGAACTTACATTCGCTTTTCCGGCTTTTAAACTGGGAGAGGAAAAAAAATTGAAAGCAGGCATCAGAATACAATCATATCTAAAAATAAAAACTGCTACACAAGGCAACCCCAGCAGAGCAGTGTAGACCATCTTGGTCAAATTCAGAATCTTTGTTTACAGTACAGCGGGCAGGGAGAGCTCAGACACTTTAGGCTCAGATTCATGAAGTAAATGCTTACAGTTCTCCAGACAAAGAGCAGAAACATCAGCACATCCAGTGCAGGCGTCATGGTCAGCACCATGTGCATCGCCGTGTAGAGCTTCTTAGCTCCGTCGTGCACAGGAGATGTGCTGGTGATCTGAACAGAGACAATCAGGGTCAAAACTTAGGAGTCCTTCCATTACACTGTTATAAATTGACTGAATTTAACAGTTAAATTAATGCATTGTCTCCTTGTTATTTTAACTGTAAGTAGAGTTCTGAAGGCATTTCACTGTGGTATACAGTTAACATACACAGAACCTCCGTTATTAACTGATTGTAAAATTACAGTTAAAATCACGGGCAAAAAAGGTGCAAGTTTTTAACAGTGTAGCTGCATTTCCTTCTGGAGTGAAGTCCATTTTATAAGTTAATTCCTGAAAGCACAAAGCTAAAAAAGCAAACATCATAAAAACAGCTGCCATTACCAGTTCCAAATACCCTCTGATCCACTGGTCAGCCTGGGAGAGTATGCCTGCGGCATTTGAAAAGCCTCCAGAGGCATTGTTCTTCTTAACACAGCCCTCAATGGCGGAGAAATTTCCCGATTCTAAAAAGAAATGAAGAAAATTTTAGGCATTTTCATGTCATAGGAAATTATTCTCTTCGCAAATGCATGATGTGTAACCTAGAATAATACCAGGAGGCAGATACCTGTCGATAGGCGGTCTGATTCCAGACAGATATCCACGGTGGGTTGGTGCTGTAATTTGGGGCACATATTCAGCTGTGCAGGGGCCAAATTACCCCCAAATCCCCCTGCAGATAAAAGATAACATTACTCATATCCCACTGTAAATACGGAGAAATACTCCCCTAATAACAATTCTGATAGTAAATAATATTCCCTAAATTACTCTGCAGGAGCAAAATGACTCTCCCCAAATCACACTGAAGAGACAAGATAACTCTCAAAATCACTCTAATTATACTTTATAATCCATTGAAAACACAAGGTTTGTATGAATAGATGACTGTATTGGATCGATAATTTCAAGTATGTTTATAATTTTCATGGTCATACTTTAATATTATAGGTCATAGGAAAACAATTAAATATTTTCATCTTTACCAAAGACAAGAAATGCAATAAGTATTAAGTATCTATCCATGTGTCATAAAACTCAGGTTGCAAAGCATCAGTGGAATGATGCAATATCTCCACTTACGGCGATAAATCTCATCAGGGGCAGGAATCAGATCCACAGTGAATTTTGGTTTATTTTCCCGGACACCTGTCCGTAGGAAAGGTAGCCCTGGGCAAAGAGCAGAATTGCATGAATTTCATCTCTCATAAATTCACACTGCAAATACAAGATAGTATCAATCAAATCAAACTGTGGACACAAAATGATAGCTCCCTAATCACACCACAAATGCAAGATGGTACTCCTCAAATCATATGGCAGATACAAAATTAAACTCCCTACATCACATTGCATAAGAAAGTAACACACCTCAAATCAGATGGCAGATACAAGACTGCTTTCCACAAGACACAAAGGAGATACAAAATAATACTCACCAAATCACACAGCAGATGCAAAATAATACTTCCCAAACCACAATTGCATATACAAAATAATATCCCCCGGATCACACTGCAGATGAAAAATAATACTCCTGAAATCACACTGCAGATACAAAATAATACTCCTGAGATCACACTGCAGATAAAAGTAGTACTGCTGTAATCACTTTGAAGATACAAGATAATACACCCCAAATTATACTGCAGATAAATAATAATCTGCCCCGTCACACTGTGTGTAAAATGCAATACTCCCAAAATCCATGAGCAGATACAAGATTCCACACTTCAAATAAAAATTAACTCCCGAAATCACCCGGCAGATACACACTAGGAAAAAAAGGTTAATTTCAGCACCTTTTACGGGTGCGCACATTTGCTACAATAGCAGCAGCTTTTTTTAAGGAGCTCACGAGCACCCTAAAAAGGGGTGGACACACGCACCCCAAACGGTGCTCATGACCACCCCAAAAAGGAGTGAACATAAGCACCCCAAGAAAGTGTTAATGAGCGCCCTTGCATGGGGTGAACGCGACAACCCTGAAAGGTGCTAATGAGCAGCTCCATAAGGGGGCAACGCAAGAACCCTTCAAGGTGCAGATGAGCACCCTTATTAGGGGTGACCACGCGCACCTCCGTAGAGGGTGACTGCAAGCACCTTTTCAGGTTCTTGTTATCGCCATTTCACAGGGTGCACATATGTACCTTTTCTAATGGGTGCTTGTCTGCACTTCTAAAGATTTGCACTTATCCCTTTTTTGAAGCACCCAAAAGGCACTTGCAGCCTCAGAGAGGGTGTTCAGGTTCCACCCTTACAGATTCTTACCCTGGTTAAAACACCCATGTGCACGCACACATAAGCAAACACACGCATACACACACCCTCAACATAATCCTTAAGTTCCACACATGTATCAGTCATTGTGTAAGGTCTCGTGTCCCGCGCACAGTGACTGGTACGGAGGACAGGAAGCGGTAGACTGGACTCAGATGCAGGGATTGAGTGGAGCTTTTATTATGTCCACACAGCAGTGCAGTGGGCATCAGCGTTGCCATCAGTATGAAACAAAAAGGAACTGAGGTTCCACAAAGATAGATGGTAATACAGCAGTAGACAAAGTGTTACACAATCAAAGAAAACAAAACAAGAAAGGCTGCTTTAAAATAAGCGGCTCTTAGTTTATAATTTGGCTTAGTATACGCGAAACACGGGAACTGTCTTACAGAAGACCGACAGCACCGCATGCGTGGCATTTAAGATGCATCACAAAGAGCCTTTGCACAGGACTCATATATATATATATATATATATATACACAATTGTCCTCAAAATTATTCATACCCCTCTCAAATTTTGTCTTTTTTCCAAGATATTTTTTGACAAATCAAATTTATTCTTGCACAAATGGCACAGGAAGTTGACATTAGGCTGTAAGAAGTATAGTAACACAATTTTTTGAGAAATACAATACTTTTTAGTATTTTATTTGACAGATTTACAAAAAATGCCATGTCCAGAATTATTCATCCCTTTTTCTCGTAATCGATGGCAAAGACTTTATTCGCGATTACAGCCTACAGATGCTTGCTGTAGTTTATCACAAAGTTTCCACACATCTGCACGGGGATTTTGGCCCACTCCTCTTTGGCAAATAAAACATCAAAAAGTATTGTATTTCTCAAAAAATTGTGTCACTGTACTTCTTACAGCCTAATATCAACTTCCTGTGTCATTTGTGCAAGAATAAAATAGATTTGGCAAAACATATCTCAAAAAAAAAAACAAAATTTGATCGGGGTATGAGTAATTTTGAGGACGACTGTATATATATATATATATATATATATAAACACACACACACACACACACACACACATACGCTCAACTCCAAAAGAAACGCAAGGGTGAGGTATGTGGCCTACTGTATTTGCGCAAATTGAAGAATCGATTGATTTTTATTGCTTTTCCAGTGAGGCACGAGTGGAAATAAAGAAAAGCATGTGGTATTGTAATCCTGACGCGCGCCATGTGAACGCGCCAAACCCTTCAGTAATAACAAACATTGAGCTGTTTGTGATATGTACAGTGACACTTGACTTGTTCTTTTGGGTGTGGTCAATAGACATAGAGCCAACAAAAAAAAAAAAAAAAAAAAAAACGAAAATGCTTCTGCATCAAGAAAATGGAACGCACATGCGTGCGCACGGCCCCTGTGGACAATTTAACTTTCTGGTTTAAAATTCATTGATTGGGTTTGGGTTTGAAGTGAAATAGGCGTAATGCCGGAGCTATACAATATTTATGCTTACCGTAATAACCTGCGCTGGGAACCTGATTCGGGTTTCGATCCACGACGTAATCCGGTGGATTAAAACTCAACAGTCCTAGCAGGAGCAGCCAACGCCATGTATATTGCATTTTCGCTGTCCTCGTTGCTCAGTGCAGAATATAATGAATGAAAATATATCGCAGTCTGTATACCAAAGCGCGCTGTCATGAACTGACAGAAAGAGAACCAACGTCCAATACAAGTAAGTTAGAATTCGAAATTGGCAGGTGCGGTACTGTTACCAGTCAATGCGTCACAGAGGTGACCCATTACTTTGAAGAACAGGCCGTTATTGCGTGCTAAAGTGATGACGTCACAGCAACCGTACGGGTACCGTATAAAGTTTTAATTTATCGAAAGATTACGTTTGGTCTCAATGCAGATTCGAGAAGAACCTACCGTATGCTAAAACACGGCCAATACGTTGCAACCGACAGCAGTACTGCGCACGACTATAAGCGCATTTGACGAATGTGATCGGTCAGTCTGTATACAAAATTCAGTTTTAAAAATGCAAGATTTATTTCAAGTACCGGTAGCCTATAGACTGCACCGTCGTATACCGAGGCACTGTCATCGCCCCTTTTGAAACAATAAACAAACAAACAAACAAATAAATAAATAAACCCGTTTGAACCCTGAGGAAAAGTCCAGTGAAATAGATGGAGGAAATATTCCGTGACAATTATTTCCAGAAACATGATTTATTGAGGATACAATTTTTTCTCAAAAATACAGGGGTCAAAAACATTGGCACACGAAAAATGAAAATGTAACGCATAATAACATGGCAATCTCGTCGGCAGCCATCTGTCACATCCCTTGCGTGTCAAAATTGGCTCCTCCCCTGTTCCAGCAGTCCACGTGTGTTTTTGCAGTTTGCCTCCTTTAACTGATTAATTGCCCCCTCTCCTCCCTTGCTACCCAGTGTTATCATTTGTATCCCCCATCCCTTTTGTGAGTGTCCTGACGATATCCGTAATTTGCTAGTGATTTCAATGTGATTGCTGGATTGTCATGGTTCATACCCTACTAAACCTTCCAGCCAGTTTGTGTTCTCTCCTATTGAGCTCAGCTCTCTTCTTCTGTGTGTTTTGATATATTAATGAAAAAGACAAATGTAATTACAATTCTGAGTCCACTGATAGGAACTACTTCTCATGTCTAAAATTAGTCTCGAGGATTGGGACTGTAATCCTGTTAGTCCTTTGCTCAGAGGGTTTCATATCGAGGGTTTTGAGCACAATGGTTGTATGTCCAAAATTTCGAATTAGAGATTTATATGCTAAAACATGTGGTTTCTGATGCTTTTCCTTAGCACAAACGTGATATGTCCAGCTGGCTCAGTTCCAGCAGAATTGGCAATTTAAAATAGTATTATGTCCATCAATGCAGAAACCTTTGGAGCACAGAAGTGCTATGCCCAGACATGTACCATTTGTGCTCCAACTGCTCTGAACTGTTGGAGCACAAATGTGACACGTCCGGACATACAACTCTGTGCTCCAAGGTATCCTGTGTAGATGTTGACATATCACAGGGTTTCCGCTACATGTAATTGATTGTGGCGCACAGCCACGGCAAAATAAAAGCCGCCACGCCTATGTAAAATGACTTTACATAAACTCCAAAAATCCTGAGGACAATCAGGTGTCTCCAGTTCTCCTTGTTAAGTTAAAATGAGTGCTAATAATTCTTGACCTGTTGTCAATCATTTTGCTTGATGAACACGTTTTCCAATGAATAAAAATTAGCCCTCGGCAGTAAAACGCGCTGCTTTCTTCTGAATGCAATGTGTGCAACGATTAGAGAAAAAAATATTTTGTTGACTTTGCAAAACGATAAACTACGATGTTCACTTCTGTGTTTGCTGTGATTCATTGAAAGTGTAAAACCCACAAAACAATAACCAACGACGGAAATTGTAGGGCAAAGGTTCAACGTGTTCTGTT
This sequence comes from Gymnothorax javanicus, assembly GCA_029692085.1. Classification (NCBI taxonomy): domain Eukaryota; kingdom Metazoa; phylum Chordata; class Actinopteri; order Anguilliformes; family Muraenidae; genus Gymnothorax; species Gymnothorax javanicus. Next base: position 8,585,049 of record CM056194.1, read on the forward strand.
GGCTGGTATTAACACGCGTGTCGTCCTGGCTGGTGCGAATCACAATAAAATAAAACAACGGGGCACAAAAGCACAACGGTTACAATTAATCTGACTCCATAATAAATTTAGAATACCAAATTTAGTTATACCCTCGTTAAATATCTGACTCCAAATTAGAATTAGAATTTATAGTTTAGGGACACATGTCTCGAGCAACTAAGCCGCCAGACTCTTCCGTGAAAACCCAGTTACTCAACTGACGCCCCGGTAATAAGCGCAATTGCCGGATCTTAGTTCGGTGAGAGTTCTAGAGGATGGAAGAAATTACCATGATAGTAGCAACTTTGGCATAAACATATCATGAACCCAGATTTATGTGCACCACAGGGCCCTTTAAGGGGATCGGCCAGGCACCGGCTTATAAACTCAAGAAAACCCTTAAGGTCAATCCCCAGGAATGCTAATGCGCACCACAGGGCCCTTAAGGGGATGCTTATAAGCCCAAGGGTGCCCTTTAAGGTCAAATCCCAGGACCGATACTACATAAACCCTTTATATAAGTGTAATCTGCAATCCAACTTAAAACCCATCACTACCTTTAAAACATCAGCTAGCTAGTCTGGAATGGACGCCCCCTAAATGTTGAACGTGGCTAGAAAGAACAAAAGGATTAGGAGTCACGGAGACCACGCAAGCTTTAAAGGAATGACAATAATTTATTCACCAGGTAGGCAAAAGCTTAAATCAAACAAATCAACGTTAAGCCAATTACAAGTTAATAATTTAGAAGAGGAGAATAAAGTCATACCTGGAGGAGAAGGATACACGCACTAATGTGCGGGAAGTTCCGATGTTACATCATTGAAAAAGGACTACTCATTTTGCTTGCGGGGACAGATCGGATAACGATCTTCCCAGAATGGATTGTTTCTCTTTGCTTTAAGCCAAATCACGCCTTTGATCCAATGGCCATAAACATGAAGGGGGTCGAATCCGGTTTTGGGTAATAAAACACTTCAGCAGAGAGAGGAGAATAGGGCGATTACCAGAGAGTATTCTTCAAAAGGAATTAACCATAATTTCAATGGGAATGAAACATACTCCATTCAACTCCTTGGATTTCCCGAGAATAACAAGACCAAACATGATATGAGTATGTCCTAATATGATGCAATGAAAAAGTTTTAAGATGAATTAATATATAGTTTAATTGGGTTATAAGTATATAAGTGATTTCTTAACAGGATATTGAACATATAAACATATTATGCTCTTCTCAGAGGTTTAGATTATTTGAAAAGATTAATATAACTGGACTTTAACGTAAGACTTAGGTCAGTAACATGACTCGCACAGGGCATTTGTCAGCCAGAGCCCTGCAACAACCCCCCTGTGGTTAGACCATTGTCACCTCCTGAAGTCCACAAAAGTTTTATTACTATCTGGCATGGCTCTGGACTAAGCTTATCAGCCATTTGTCGCATACAGTCGCTGGGCTCCCCCACGCATCAGCGTTTGCAGATCTTACAGAGGTGCCGCTCAGAACCCAACCCAAAGGCACAGATGAATTTTACTGGTTTCGGAATGGAACAATCTTTTATAAAATGAAATATGCAATGTCTACAAAAGTAAGCGACTGCGCTTGCCATTGACTTTCTCTTTTTCTGGCATACCAAGACACTAGATCTAAAGGAAACTGAGGAAATGAAATACATGAGTGTGATTGAGAATAATGACTGTAGTTGTTCCAAATTGAACTTGATGGTGGACTGGAAAGATTTAGCAATTCCTACGATTCTTTAAGTTTCCGCACAAAAGTTTTGAAGGAGGAAACCAGACTTGGTAGTAGTTATTTTGTGTTGCCCTGATATCCTTAAAGCCATTGGATTGATTGACATAAAATTACATCTAATTTATAGCTAAGTTACCATTATTCTTTATACTTAATACATTTGACCATTGTGCTATGTTACCAAATGTGCGAAGATTATTGGAGCACAAAAGTAATATGTCCATTTTTGGTCATTTTGGCTCTTATGCAATACTTCAACATAATTGAATCATTATTTATTCAAAGACAAGTGTAATGCCCAGCATATAAGTAGTGAATGTGTAAAGTCTATAAAACATCTGATTTAATACAGCATTCACAAAGTTTAAAATTGGGTTTTCTCAAAAGTGCTAAAATGGACATATAACCATTGCGCCCCAAACCCTCGATATGTAATTTCGAGTACAAAAGGTTTGAGGGGTGAAATATGTAGCTGGGGCATGGGGGACCTTCAAATGGGTTTTCGTAAGTTCCAGGGGGTAAGTTTCGTAAGCAATTCCAGGGGGCGCCACTTCAAATGACCCCAAATTTCACTTTAATTACACTGAGCAAAAATACAAACGCACAAAGAGATTTTTTTTCAAATTATTTTTTATCAATCGGGAAATATTTCAACAAAACAATTATTATTTTATTCTTGCCTTAATATTCAAGCAACAGAAACATGACCAGCAATTTACTGTACACAATTCATGAGTTATCACAGCCTGAGCCCAACAGGGGTCAGCGGGCAGAGTTCACAGCAATCAGTGTGTCCACCATCGGTATCACGTAAAGCGGGACACCTCCGGCGCATGGAGTTCACGAGGTTGCCAGTAGTGGCCTGCGGAATCTTGTCCCATTCCTCCTGCAGTGCAACTCAGAGCTGGCATCAGCGTAACGCTCGCCCACACGTCGCCATACGCGTTGTCTGCCATCAGCGCGGTACAGTTGGAATCGCGATTCATCGCTGAATAACACTGTCCTCCTCTGTGCAAGCCTCCAGCGAAGGTTAGGGTTGGCCCAGTCGAGTCTGTACCGATGATGGACGGTGGTCAGGTTGAGACCTTGGTGCGTTCAGCGGACTTGAAGGTCTGCCTCCCTCAGACAGTTTCGGACAGTCTGAGCTGATATCCGCCTGTTGTGCAGTCCGACGGTCTCATCAGCTGTCCTGGTGGCTGGTCGGAGCCGTTCACGGAGGTGCTGGAGCCGCATGTGCCGATCCTGTGTGGGCGTGGTCACGCGTGGTCGTGGGGCATGTGGACGATTCACAGTGCTGCCAGTCTCTCTGAAATGACTTCTTATCCGGCTGACGGTGGAATAATGCACATTCAAGTGTTGACACCGCTGTCACAGATATCCCAGCATTCAGCATGCCAATGGCACGCTCCCTCATGACTTGTGACATCTGTGGCATTGTGACTTGTGACAAAAGTGCACATTTTGCAGGGCCTTTTATTGACCCTGGTGCAAGGAGTGCCTGTGTATTGGTTACGCTGACTGACCAACTCAATGTTATGCTCTATGCAACTCAGGGGCAGAATAACTCAGTGAGTTAGTAAACTCACAGGGAGTGGTCAATGAGAAGTGTGTCACCAGAATTGAGAAAAACAAATCATTCAGTACACCAATAAACACTATTTGTGGGCATATTTCATTATAGGTCAATTTAACTCAGCATTTCTTGTGCGTGCGTTTATATTTTTGTTCAGTGTATCATGATCGAGTACATCGATCAAACTTGTGCCAAACTGTTCTTTGGTCAACCCTGATTACCAAATGACCTTCCTTAAGTGTCAGCTCCTGTACCAAGTCCACTTAAGAAAGGCTTTAATTTATACCAATTAGTGGTTTAATTGTCATGATTGAGTAGATCAACCAAACCAACGCTAAAATTTTCTTTAGACATCACTGATACCTGAATGGCATTTCTTAAGTTTTGGTTCCTGTTTGAAGTGAACTTAAGAATTGTCTTTAGCTATCACCTGTAATCATAGCACTAAAGTATACAACAAACTCCAGTGAGTACACCACTACAACAGTTAGTAAACTACAACTACAGCTAGTACACTACAAGCCGACCAAGAACCCCATGCTGAGTCTCACTGCAGTGATGTCACCAAAGTGCCCTGGTTGTGCTTTGACATCACTCTTATAAAATAATACAAACCAATAGAGTTGGACCACAGCATTTCAATGAATGATCATGGTTGTTGCCCTTCAACTTAATGCAATATCTGTGATCAGACAGCTTCCTAAAACGCTACTTTTGAGTCATGTGATAGCCGCCAACTTGAAAACTGGCGGCCATATTGGAATTCAACTGACACCATTGAGTTCTTCCAGTTAGACTACATTCATTTTGATGTTTGGATCATAAATACATTTCTGTTCATTCAAGTTCTACTTCGAAAACCATTTGTTTGCATTTGACGAGGCTGCCATCTTGAAAACGGGCGGCCATCTTGGATTTTCAGCTGGATAACATACTTTTCTTAAAAAGTACATTCTGGACATCATTTGTGCCAAATTTGGTGCTTGTATCACCAAGTGAAAGATTCTTATGGAATATTGACTTAATCTGCCCCACTAAATGCAATAAACATGCACATTTCACTATTGTGGTCCAGTGTTCACAACTGAGCTTGCTGCACCTATAAGAGAGTCATGTAATGTCTTTCCAATCCACCAGGTGGCACACAATTAGCCTTGGGGCATTTTGAAAGCACATGGGCAAAAGTCCTCTCAATGCATGATGCATTCCCCTGTGAATCTGCATCATGCATGATCATCATCACTTATAATCCACTGCTTGTATTTTTTTCTCTAAAGGACAGGGTTGTAGATCCATGTGAGTTAACTGATTAATGCTACTGGTGAGTTGGTACATGTACACCTGTCCGGTTGGATACACTACATGTATGAGAGCATGATACTTGATAGCCTAGGCCAGTGGTAGTCAACCCTGGTCCTGGAGAGCCGCAGGGTGTGCCGAGTTTGATTTTCTCCACCCTATTTAAACCTAAGACACCAGGTGAGATGAGCGTGTAATCAACTGCTTTAATTCATCAATTAAGTGCTGAGTAACATCAAAAACCAGCAGACACTGCGGCTCTCCAGGGCTTGGATTGACTACCAATGACCTAGGCCTACATGTATTGTATTGTATCACGCAGTATATGGTAAATCGTAACACGGTTGGTTTATTTTGGTCAATGATAAATGTAGCCTCAAAGATTAAAGGCGCTCTTTGCGTGTGGTTTTTTTACATCACTGATTGAAGTTCCGTGTTCTTGTTCACAGATGGTGTCACCGTTTCGCTACCATATGCAACTCCTACGTATTTGATTGACTCCTATAAAAGGCTCACTAAGGGTGCAGGATTGTAAGTGCCTTAACAACTGCTGCAATAAAATACTTTTCTTTAAAAGCTTTCAACTGTCCAAACCCACTTCATTGAAAGCAGCACCACCCAATACTAATATTTTGAATTTGCTTTAAACAATACTTTAATAGTACTGTGCCATTTCTTTGTTGGCAGGTATACTGCAGTACACCATGTTGAACCAGAATGATCCCAATTCCCAAGACCCAGACTGGCAACCCAAACAGCCAGTTTCGACTGTTCCCCCAAAAGAGGCAGGTCCTTCCCAACGCTGCATACTTCATGTTGCGAAGTTTGCCCATAACACAAGTGTGTTTCCTTCTCAAGAAGACAAGTGGAATCCTGTAAATCAAGCATCAGAATCCCGTAAAGGCAAACAAAACTTTGAGACATCATTGTACTATGATGTAGTGCAACGTCTGCCAGAATCCCCTGACGAGAACGATGGCTATCACAGCATTTGTGATAAGAATTTCACCGCTGTGACCTATAGTTCACCAGTCCACTCTGTGAAGGGCAGTACGGAGAACGACACACCTTCATGTACACCACATTTGCTGTCAGCATCGTCAATTAGTGAAAACATACTGTTATGGTTCTGCCTCATGTGTGCTGTCTTATCATTGTGCTTATTTTTTTTTTTTTGTGCTTGTGCCTTTTCTCCCATGCCTTACTCTTGGTTCATTTTTTCAGCTTTCATTCTGCCGTCTGAGGATTGATTCACTCTTGCCCAAACTCCTATGATGTCGTTTGACAGCCTTGAGCATGCCTGCTTCTCGTTGTCCAATCACATTTCCTCATTCGGAATCAGCTTGTGGTATTTCATTCATTACTTCCACCTGTGCTTAATTCTGGGTCTTGCTAAGGGAGTTTGTCAATATTCTGAACAGTGAACGCGCTCATTTTTGAACGGACGCCTGTTCATTTTTGGATGCGTTCGAGGCTGCAAGCCTGGTCACTGCGTTCGATGATGAACACCCTTCCATTCATTTTCTGATACGTTCATTTCCCTATGCGTTCATTCTCTGATGCCTGCCCAAGGCCTGATGCGTTAATCTATGTGTGAAGTGAGCTTTTAGATTATGGGCGCAGAAATTCTTTTGTGAACAACGACTGAATATCGTTGACGGATTATAGAAACGCTTGTACGGGCCTATTTTTAATTCTCAGTTCCTTAAAGTGAAATAGTTCTCATTGTCATTGTTAGTTTTTTTTTTTTTTCATATACTGGGTATAATCCGCCTGCTCAAGATCATTTGCCAATAGGTGACGCTTCAGGAATGGGATTATATGCGACCTACTCCTGTTCTCTGAACAAAAACATATTCCAGTTTCTAAACAAAAACATATTAAACTTAGTCGACTGAACAAATTGAGTATTAATCGTGCACATCATCCAAAAGTCTTGTCACCGGTATTGCAGTGTGTCGCATGAATTCAGGTCTCACTCCGTGATCTCGTATCCCTGAACCAGCTAATCCCCATGGCATCGCAAGACTACTTAGTCGTTTATCTTGCAATCAAGCTTATTCATTAATTGAACTGATAACGCCCTTATAGTAAGGGTTATATTCATGAAGGGGGAAGGGGGGGAGATAAATATTTATTAACATTCAGACATGCTGATTTGATAATAGCCTACTGTGCACATGCAGAGGATTTACTTTGCTCATCTGCTTGCCTAGATCTGGACTCGTCGTCAGCAGCTCCCACAGAGCGGCGGTTTCATGTGTTGTGACTGCAATCTGAAAAAAATACTGTACAATAAATTAGAACAATATATAATATGACAAATGGTACAAAATCTGCGACAATCAATGGAACAAAATCTGAATATCATTGCAGAACTCATCGTGTACGTAGTGGGCTGTAAAGTGTGGCATTTTTTTTTTTTTTTTTTTTTTTTGGCTTGCGCGTTCATGGTTTAAAAAGAAAGGATTAATATCACGGATAATTTTGCAATTTGATATGAGCGGGCAAGGCCGCCGACAGGGGGGGGCAAAGGGGACTGCTATCCCCGGGCACCAGACAAGGGGGGGCATGAAACTGACCCCCTGATTTTAAAATAATCTGCTGGAAAATTCATCATAATAAATATCTGTGAAGATTTAACATAGTATTTCTCCGTTACATAAAAGTATGGAAGCCCATAGTGGACAATATTCAAATGAAAATGTAATCCCACTATTGCATTATAATTTTCCGCTTATGAATGAGTTATTTGAGACAATATTAAATTGAAAATGTATTAATCCAATTATCACTTTCATTTTCACATACACACATGGGAAATCTATGACTATATTCAAACGATAATGCAAAGCCTTTTGACATCTCATTTTCAAAGTCATGCTCTGCAATACAGTGGACAATATTCAAATGCAATAAGAAAAACAGCACCCCCAGCCTATTGCATTTACATTTACATGTCATCACGCTCTTTTAGGGTCAACATGATAATGAAAATGCTGTTTTCTAATCACTTGGAAATAATAATGATATAATAATGATGACGACATTTGACATTTCATTTTCAAAGACTTATCCTGCAATACATGGGACAATATTCTAATGCAGTAAGGGAAACAGCGCCTCCCAGTCCATTGCATTTTCAAATACAAGTCACCACGCTCTTTTTGGGACACAATGAAAATTAAAATGCAATCTGTTAGCGTCTCATCAAGGTGGGTCTTCCACTAGGACGTCACTCATTAGGGGCGCGAACGGAAACCATGTTCCTCATTTGCATACCAACCAATCAGCTTCTGGGTAGCTCTTGTACGCACAGAGGCTTACTGATAATGTCATGATGGCTAGGCTGCTATGTATTGTGTGCCATCGCGCAGTAGGCTACGTTGCGCTTTGGATGTAGCCATCTCGGCAGCTAGTATACTAGCTAACGTTAACTAAGGAAAATGTTTGTAAATGATCATCACATTAAAGCGATATGATTTGATTTTTGCCGCAACTCTATTAACTGAGCTAGCTGTAATATGCATTAACTTATCCGAGGCTTCGCGGCAGTGTTGTGCAACTGCAACCCAAGTATGCTTGCAGATTTCAGAGACGTTAGCTAGCTTGCTAGTGAGTCTAAAAGCAATCGCTTAGGTACAGCTAGCTAGCTATGATGCCTACTGGAGAAGCTCTTACAGCCCTGATTTGTCACTTTCAATGCCATCTCGCACACACGACCTCTTTCACCATTGATTAGCAGCTTCTTTTACCTGAAGAACAAACTGACAGTTCAGCCTGAGACACATTATTTCATAGCTAGTTAAAGCAGCATTATCCTTCCATGCGTGCTATAGCGTATTAAATTACTCCAGATAAAACGCTATCCGTCGTCCCACCCTGCGGACACTAGTTAGGGGAAATGTTTGTCATCATTTTTATACTTAATCGCTGTGATTCGGTTTTTGCCCTAGCTTCACAAGCTAGCTAGCTGACAGCGATTGCTCTTGTGCTTGCCGATTGTTCTTGAGCTAGCCAGCTAATGAGCTATCCATTTAACTCTCCCGGAAATCTGATAGTACTGTTGGGACGTACAAAAGTGCTGCCAAACATATCAAAGAAGTTCATATTTCAGCAGGTTAAGTCAGCAAATGAGGAACATCGTTTTCAGCCAGTCAGAGTCATCAAAACCTCTCCCATTGCTATGCGGCTTGGGAATCGCGATTATACTAGGAACAGCGGCAGCCTGACTGCTGGCCGTTTATCGGACCGTTCTGCATGATGCATACATTGTGCATGTTTCAAGAGTGGCGAACTTGCTACTCGGCAAGCACAAGAGCAATCGCTGTCAGCTAGCTAGCTTGTGAAGCTAGGGCAAAAACCGAATCACAGCGATTCAGCATAAAAATGATGACAAACATTTCCCCTAACTAGCGTCAGCAGGGTGGGAAGACGGATAGCGTTTTATCTGGAGTAATTTAATACGCTATAGCACGCATGGAAGGATAATGCTGCTTTAAGTAGCTGTGGCGCTACTATGTCTCAGGCTGAACTGTCCGTTTGTTCTTCAGGGAAAAGAAGCTGCTAATCAATGGTGAAAGAGGTCGTGTGTGCGAGATGGCGTTGAAAGTGACAAATCAGGGCTATCAGAGCTTCTCCAGTAGGCATCATGGCTAGCTAGCAGTACCAAAGCGATTGCTTTTAGACTCACTAGCAAGCTAGCTAACGTCTCTGAAATCTGCAAGCATACTTGGGTTGCAGTTGCACAACACCGCCGCGAAGCCTCGGATAAGTTAATGCATATTACAGCTAGCTCAGTTAATAGAGTTGCGGCAAAAATCAAATCATATCGCTTTAATGTGATGATCATTTACAAACATTTTCCTTAGTTAACATTAGCTAGCTTACTAGCTGCCGAGATGGCTACATAGCGCAACGCGCAACGTAGCCTAATGCGCGATGGCACACAATACATAGCAGCCTAGCCATCATGACATTCTCAGTAAGCCTCCGTGCGTACAAGAGCTACCCAGAAGCTGATTGGTTGGTATGCAAATGAGGAACATGGTTTCCGTTCGCGCCCCTAATGAGTGACGTCCTAGCGGAAGACCCGCCTTGATGAGACGCTAACAGATTGCATTTTAATTTTCATTGTGTCCCAAAAAGAGCGTGGTGACATGTATTTGAAAAAGCAATGGACTGGGAGGCGCTGTTTCCCTTACTGCATTAGAATATTGTCCCATGTATTGCAGGATAAGTCTTTGAAAATGAAATGTCAAATGTCGTCATCATTATTATATCATTATTATTTCCAAGTGATTAGAAAACAGCATTTTCATTATCATGTTGACCCTAAAAGAGCGTGATGACATGTAAATGTAAATGCAATAGGCTGGGGGTGCTGTTTTGCTTATTGCATTTGAGTATTGTCCACTGTATTGCGGAGCATGACTTTGAAAATGAAATGTCAAAAGGCTTTGCATTATCATTTGAATATAGTCATAGATTTCCCGTATGTGTATGTGAAAATGAAAGTGATAATTGGATTAATACATTTTCAATTTAATATTGTCTCAAATAACTCATTCATAAGTGGAAATTATAATGCAATAGTGGGATTACATTTTTATTTGAATATTGTCCACTATGGGCTTCCATATAAAAACTTTATATATTCTATTTTGCTAATTGTCTTTGACAAATGACATAGTGGTAAAAATAGATTTACCCCCCCCCCCCCAATGCAAGTGGTTTGGTCCGTCTTTAGCGCCGCAGCACAAGACTGATGACGTGAGCTACCACACACGCTCGCTCGCCTGAGATCGCTTGTTGCGTATCTTTCTGACATTGCCCGTAACGGTGGCTGGAGGTGAGCGCACTTTCAGTAAACTTAAAATAATAAAAAAATCACTTGCGCTCCACCATGTCACATGAGAGACTAAATGGTTTAGCGATGATCTCGATAGAACATGAACTGGCCAAGAGAATTGATTTCGATTATATTATGACTTTGCAACTAGAAAAGTGCGGCGCCTTTCATTTGTCAAATGAATAGTTATGCTGCTTATTTTGGTTCGTTCCGTGCTGCAAGAAGTCCGGTCGCCGCGCTGGCTATACGCTATACACGTACACGTTGTCTAGTTTAGAAAGAAAATTATGTTTTTATTGGAGTCATCATGCTACCATTCCGAGGAAGGTTGGACAAGCCAATGCTCTGGGCTACAAATAAGATAGTATTTTATGAACACGATCAAGTGGACTCTCATAACAGTGATTGTCTGACATAGAAATATGGAGTGACGAGGTTGATGCCATTTAGAACACAATTGTACCCCTCAAATATCTCCACCCAATACCTCAAAAGCAGCCTGAATCGTCCGCCTGTACTTCTCATGCACTTAAGTTAAATTTTAATCGCTTTTTTATAGTTGTTGTATCTCCTCCCATGGTTCTTTCTTCAACTTCTGCTCCTTCCTCTTCCATGATGGCCAAAACGAAACAAAACCTCGCAAATGTAATAACGTAAAATAGTTACAGTATACGCAATAGAAAGATCTGACGACAGGCAGCTGCAAGTGCATGAACACTATGTATTCCTGCGCGAGTTAAGAGAGAGAATACATTCTAAAAATCTTCCTTTCTTGTTTTCTCGTCGCACTTATCAAGTCTAATCATCAAAAAAAAATCATAATAAATTAATATATCAGTCCCTCCCCGTATTTACACATGATTTCCGTCAGATCGTTTAGCCTATGTCCATGGTAATCTTCATTGTAGGCCCTACTGTGTAGAAAAATATGAGTTTAAATTTAAAAAAAAAACGACAGATGAATGTTTCTCTATTATAATTTATCCATCTCAAGTAAAGTACGACACAATTTGAACCTTGAATAACAAAATATAAAGCTTAGAGAGACGTAGCTACACTGCACGCAAATTCACGGAGCAGTGCTTGCAAAACCCGTACGTGACGTCACCCAAAACGGGCGTCATTCCTAGCATCACGGAAGTATTCATGCTCCATAAAGTAGGCCTACTGTCTTTTCGTGCGTGTTTCCATTTTCTCGTATCGATAATGTGACGGAACGACATTAGATTGCATTCTTTGCGTTCCAAGCTTTCCATTGATGTCGAAATTGCTGTATTTCAGTTTTTCCTTTGAATCCCAACTTTAACTCTATAGCCTACTGGGGGGGGGTCAGCATTGCGAGACCATTTTATCCCCGGGCATTGGCTAGGCTGACGGCGGCGCTGTGAGCGGGACTAAGTTACCTATAGTTATCTAAGTTAACTATAATTTTAATGTATTTAATTTATTTACAATCTTTTGCATACAAATTGCCTAGCGGTCACATCATGATTTGGAATTCTAAAATGCTTTTTTTTTTATAAGAAGGAGAAAGTGGCATACTGAAACCACACAGAAGCGATGTTCATTCCAGTAAAGTATTCACACAATAACATCCGAATGTTTCGGCTGACTGAACGTACCCCGGTACCAGTGAATCACAATTTATCTCCGGTCTTGAGTGTGGAATGTGTTAAAGCATCTTATCGAACTCGATGAAAAGTGCAAAACGTATAGCGGAAGATTGACGATCGGTAAAGATATAATCTCGAAACTGGAGATTTGGTTGGATTTTTTAGTCGACGTGAAAACTGTCATTTAATAGGCATGTAACTTACAATATACTTCTAAATTCTGTAGGATGGGAGACAGGGAATTTTTTTCTCGTAAGAAGGAAATATTTACGCATGTTGGTGAAAATTTTGCAAAGTGGAGAGCAGCCAACTGAATTTAGCCCATGATTTCATCGCTGTTAGATCGCATATGGAGAGAAACCGTGTCTTCATGTTAGGAAGTAGGCAGAGGAACACCAGATGCAGGAACTGAAGTGTTTATTTAAACACAAAACACTAGGAGAAAATAGGCACACAGGCCAGAAATAAAACACCGTGCACATGCACTGAACAAATGGGAAAACTAAAGTACACACTCCAAGAATGGCTAAACTAGAAAAACAAAAACTGAACCTAACTAGACTGACGGACACACTGGGAGACTTAAACAAGGGGCAGACAAGACGTGGGCGCAGCAAAAAACAAGACTCGGGAATCATACACGGGAAATACTCGGAAGGCACAAGGAGCTGAGATTTCACCATGCAGAGCAAGTCTAGCAAAGTTCCGTCTGATGTCTCCTCCCATCTCTGCCACATAAATAGTCACGAGAGGAGGCGGGGACTCGGAACGCAATCTCGACTGGAACAGAAACACATGGGATTAATAAACAAATTAACGAGGACCGGGTAAACCATAATGACTCGAGACAAGATGCTGAGACCATCAATCAAACTAGACAGTTTAGATTAAGGTAATCTAAACGTGACGAGTAAAAAGCACCACGAGAGAAGCAAAGGAAAGCACAGCTTTAAACGCAGTTAATCAGGGAAAGCTTAGGCAGGAATTACAAAAGCTAGAAACGCTTGCACTCGCTAATGAGTTAATAAAGGTTAATACTACGTGACGAAATATTTACAATCACCCTCAAGTGCTGGTTAGTACGGTTAGTAATTATCCTATCAGAGAACACATTAACTCAGTTTAGCGAGACCCAGAATTAAGCACAGGTGGAAACAATGAATGAAATACCACAGCCGAAACCGAAAGAGGAAACGTGATTGGACAACGAGACGCAGGCATGCTGAAGGTTGTCACGCGACACCACTGGAGATTGGCAGAGAGGGAATCGATCATCAGACGGCAGAATGAAAGCTGAAAAATAAAACGAGAGTAAGCACAAGCACAAATAAGCACAAAGACAACACACGAGGCAGAACATAACAGTACCCCCAAGAAGCGCCACCTGGCGCTTAAACGGAACAAAGAAACTTAAAAATACAAGAAACATCAAAAAACTAAATACAAAACCCCACAAGACAAATACAAAACACCTGCCAAAAACTAAATACAAAACCCTAAAGACTAACACAAAACACCTAACCAAATACAGAAAACAAAACCCTAACACCAAAAATCTAACCAAAAGCACAAGAACACAGAACATAAACAAGAATACTCAGGGTCTCCAGCAAAAGCTGGGGCTAAGGCTTAGGGTGAGTCTTGTGAAACTCTGAAATCAAGTTTTTGTCCAGAATGAATCGGGCAGGGACCCAGGAACGTTCCTCGGGACCGTAACCTTCCCAGTCCACGAGGTACTGGAGACCTCTACCCCTCCGCCGACAGTTGAGAAGCTTGCGGACGGTGTAGGCTTCTCCACCGTCGATGATGCGCGGCGGAGGTGGGGGCTCGGGATCCGGGTGGAGGGGGTGGGTGACAGAGGGCCGGACTCGGGAAACGTGGAAGACTGGGTGGATGCGGCGCATGGTGTGGGGGAGCTTCAGGCGGACGGCGGTGGGGCTGATGACTTTGTCAACGGGGAAGGGACCAAGGAATCTGGGGGTGAATTTGCGAGACTCGACTCTCAGGGGAATGTCCTGGGCGGAGAGCCAGACCTTCTGGCCGACACAGTAGGTGGGGGCCGGCTTACGTCGCTTGTCCGCCGCGTCCTTCATCTGTTTCCCCGCACGGACAAGGGCGCGGCGGGCAGTGTGCCAGGTGTTACGGCACCACCTTATGAAGGCCTCGGCAGACGGGACCCCCACCTCCACCTCCTGTGAGGGGAACAGGGGAGGCTGGTAACCCAGGCAGCACTCGAAGGGGGTGACACCAGAGGCTGCGGATGCGTGGGAATTATGGGCATACTCGACCCAAGGCAGATGGGCCGACCAAGAGCTTGGGTTCTTGGCGCACACGCACCGCAGCATGGTCTCCAGGGTCTGGTTAGCCCGCCCGGTCTGGCCGTTGGTCTGGGGATGGAAACCCGAAATGAGGGAACATGAAGGGCCTAGGAGTGACAGGAAAGCTTTCCAAAAGCGGGAGGTGAACTGGGGACCACGGTCAGACACAACGTCTGCAGGGATACCGTGGGGACGGACAACGTGCTGTATCAGGAGGTTGGCAGTGGACTTGGCTGAGGGGAGCTTGGGGAGTGCAATGAAATGGGCTGCCTTAGAAAAACGGTCAACTATGGTGAGGATGGTGGTGTTGCCTTGGGAGGGAGGTAGACCGGTGACAAAATCGAGAGCAATGTGGGACCAGGGTCGGCTAGGGATAGGGAGTGGCTGAAGGAGACCGGAGGGGGGTGTGTGTGGGGTTTTGGCCGTGGCACAGACCGAGCAGGCACTCACAAAGCCCTTGACGTCGTCTGGTAGGTCCGGCCACCAGAAGCGACGCCGAATGAAGGCGGTGGTCCTCTTGACCCCCAGATGGCCCGAGAACTGGGATCCGTGTCCCCACTGAAGCACCTCAGACCGGAGGCCCTGGGGAACGAACAGGCAGTTACTGGGACAGGCACTGGGCGCGGCCTGCCCGCTCAGTGCTGCCCGGACCTTTTCCTCAATGGGGAGCTGGATGGCACTGAGGATGGTCTCGGGAGGGTTCTCGGAAGCGGCACTCGTCTTGAACCGCCAAGAAAGGGCATCAGCCTTGGCATTACGGGACCCAGGCCTGGAAGTCAAGGAGAAATTGAATCTCTCGAAAAATAAGGCACACCGGGCCTGGCGGGGATTAAGCCTCTTAGCCGTCTTCAGGTACTCGAGGTTTTTGTGGTCCGTCCACACCAGGAATGGCGTAGTGGCTCCCTCCAGCCAGTGACGCCACTCCTCTAGAGCCAACTTTACTGCCAGTAACTCCCGGTTACCGACATCATAGTTGGCCTCAGTAGGCGTGAGGCGGTGCGAAAAGAAGGCACATGGGTGTACCTTCCCATCCTTGGTGGACCTTTGGGACAGCACCGCTCCAACGCCCACATTGGAAGCATCCACCTCCACGATGAACTGGGACGCCGGGTCCGGGGTCATCAGGACGGGCGCAGATGTAAACCGCCGCTTTAGCTGCTGGAAAGCCAGGTCCGCCTGGGGATTCCAGCAGAACGGGTGCTTGGTGGAGGTGAGTGCGGTCAAAGGGGCTGCCACCGAGCCGTACCCTCGGATGAACCGCCGATAAAAATTAGCAAAACCCAGGAATCCTTGGAGAGCCTTGCGGTCCTTGGGCTGGGGCCATTCCAGGATGGACTGCACCTTAGCGGGGTCCATTCTCAGGGACCCGGGAGAGATAATGTAGCCCAGAAACGTTGTGGAGCAGGTGTTGAACTCGCACTTTTCGACCTTCACAAAAAGGCGGTTCTCCAACAAGCGTTTCAGGACTTGGCGCACATGCCGAGTGTGCTCCTCCCGAGTGCGTGAGAAAATGAGGATGTCGTCCAGGTAGACATAAACGAACCGGCCGATCATGTCACCCAGGACATTGTTCACCAGATGCTGGAACACTGCGGGCACATTGGTAAGGCCAAAGGGAACCACCAGGTATTCCCAATGGCCACTGGGGGTGTTGAATGCGGTCTTCCATTCATCCCCCTCGCGTATCCGCACCAGGTGGTAAGCGTTCTGCAGATCCAGCTTGGTGAACACCTCGGTCCCCTGGATGATGTCGAAGGCAGACGACATGAGAGGCAGGGGATAACGGTTCCGGACCGTTATCTTGTTCAGCCCTCTATAGTCGATGCAGGGCCGGAGCGACCCATCCTTCTTTGCCAGAAGAACCCGGCTCCTGCTGGTGACGTGGAGGGCCGAATTATCCCAGCCGCGAAAGACTCCTGGAGGTACTTCTCCATGGCGACTCTCTCGGGCTGAGACAGGGAGAAGACCCGCCCCCGGGGCGGTACTGCTCCCAGCAGGAGGTCAATCTCACAATCATAGGGCCGGTGAGGTGGCAGAGACACCGCCCTAGATTTGCTGAATACCGCACCCAGGTCATGGTATTCAGCAGGGACTCGGGAGAGATCAGCTCGGAAGAAACCTGAGACCCAGGCACAGGTGAGGCCGCGTGGCGAAGGCAGCGGGCAGAACAGGAGGATTTCCACTCACGAACCTCATGGGTGGACCAGTCCAAGACCGGGCCATGCTCGCGGAGCCAGGGGTGTCCCAGAACCACCGGGGATCTGGAAGACCGGATGATCAGGAAGGAGATGGTCTCACGGTGGTTGCCTGAGACCAGAAGCTGGACTAGAGCCGTTTGATGTTGAATCTGAGCCAGTCTTTGGCCCCCAAGGCCAAAGACAGTCAGAGGCTGCGCCAGTGGAGAGAGTGGAATACCCCAGGAGGCAGCGGCTTCGGCGTCCAGAAAGTTCCCCTCTGCTCCTGAATCCACCAAGGCGGAGGTACGGCGGCTCTGGTTGCCCCAGGAGATGGTTACTGGAATGCAGGTACGGCAGCTGGAGGAGGCTTCAGTGCGGGAGACGCCCACTAATGCTTCTCTGGTCACTAGTGGGCATTGGATCTTCTCCGGGCAGTTGGCAACAAAATGCCCCTGCTGACCACAGTAGAGGCAGGCCCTGGATCGCATGCGGTGATCCCTCTCCTCCTTAGTGAGGCGGCTGCGCCCCAGCTGCATGGGTTCTGGCTCGGGTTGGAGGACTCGGGTGGACGTACAACTGGGACTTGGATACGGAGGCAGGATGACAGGAGCGTTGGAGGGGTTGGAAGGAGCTGGCCGACATCGCCCCAAGCGAGTGGCAGTCTCCTCCAGGCGGTTGTCAATCCGGATTGACAGATCCGCCACAGCCTCGGGAGTCTTGGGCAGCTCGTGAAAAATCAGGTGGTCCTTAATACGATCAGCCAGGCCTTCCACAAATACGTCATGGAGTGCTTCTGGGTTCCACTCGGAACTGGCCGCTAGGGTCTGAAACTCGATGGCGTATTCTGCCACCGAGTGGCTTCCCTGCCGGAGCCGGGTCAGCTCCCTTCCTGCAGCCGTACCGCGCCTGGTGCGGTCGAATAATCTCTCCATTTCGGAGGCCAGGGCAGAGAAGGAGGCTACGTAGGGTAGGCGAGCTGACCAGGCGGCAGTACCCCACTGGAGAGCTGGACCCGTCAGGTGGGAGATGACGAAGGCCACCTTAGCAGGCTCCGTGGCGTAGGTTCTGGGCTGCAGGGCGAAAAGCATCTTGCAGATGGTCAGAAATGACCTAGAGGACCCAGGGTTGCCATTGTAGCGCTCGGGAGGCGGTAGCTGAGGCTCTGGACCAAGACCAGGAGGTGGCGATGCAGCAGCTCCAGCAGGCGGGTAAGGTTGCCCCGTGCTCCCAGTAGCGGTGGTCTGCTGCGCTGCCAGGGCAGCAGTCAGGTGTTGGATCTGCTGCCGCTGGCGCTGGAGCTCGGCATCGCGGGAATCCATCCTGCTGGTGTTCATGAGACGGAACTTCTGTTAGGAAGTAGGCAGAGGAACACCAGATGCAGGAACTGAAGGGTTTATTTAAACACAAAACACTAGGAGAAAATAGGCACACAGGCCAGAAATAAAACACCGTGCACATGCACTGAACAAATGGGAAAACTAAAGTACACACTCCAAGAATGGCTAAACTAGAAAAACAAAAACTGAACCTAACTAGACTGACGGACACACTGGGAGACTTAAACAAGGGGCAGACAAGACGTGGGCGCAGCAAAAAACAAGACTCGGGAATCATACACGGGAAATACTCGGAAGGCACAAGGAGCTGAGATTTCACCATGCAGGTGGAAACAATGAATGAAATACCACAGCCGAAACCGAAAGAGGAAACGTGATTGGACAACGAGACGCAGGCATGCTGCAGGTTGTCACGCGACATCACTGGAGATTGGCAGAGAGGGAATCGATCATCAGACGGCAGAATGAAAGCTGGAAAATAAAACGAAAGTAAGCACAAGCACAAATAAGCACAAAGACAACACACATGAGGCAGAACATAACACTTCAGTTGCCAATTACGATAATTGGAAAAGTTGTCAATAAAGGAAAATGATTGAGAACTTGCCAGGACTAAAAGGGAGATGTCTGTGCCCCCCAATTCCCTGTTCTAGCGCCGGGCCTGAGCTGCGTTCGTTTTTGGATGCTGCCCGGTCAAAATGAACGCATGCTTGTTCATTTTCGAAGGCAAAACGAATGCATGCTCATTCATTTTTGAACACTCTTCTGTTCGTTTTTTTAGCTGAACACGAACAGAGACTTGTTCATTTATGAAGGCCTGTTCAAATTTGAATGTGTTCAGTATATTGACAAGCTCCCTAAACTCTGAGTGAATGTGTTCTCTGATAGGTTCGTTACTAATCCGTACTAACCAGCACTTATTTGAGGGTGATTGTATATATTTATCACGTAGTATTAACCCTAATTAACTCATTAGCATGTGCGAGCGTTTCTAGCTTTTGTAATTTCTTCCTAAGCTTTCCCTGTTAACTACGTTTACGCTATGATTTCCTTCACTTCTCTCGTGGTGTTTTTATCCTTGTCACGTTTAGTACACCTTAATCTAAACCTTCTAGTTTGATTGATTGTCTCAGCGTCTTGTCTCGAGTCATTATTGTTAACCCGGTTCTCATGAATTTGTTAATCCTATGTTTTTCTGTTTCCTTCGAGATTGCCTTCCGAGTTCCACGCCCCTTTTCAAGTGAATTTCAGGGGGCAAGGATGGAGAGATCTTCAGAGGGAACTTTGTTTGCCTTGCGCTACATTGTGAAATCTCAGCTTCTGTGCCTTCTGAGTATTTCCATTGAGCCATTCCCGAGTCTTGTGTTTTTGCTGTACCCACGTCTTGTTCTTCCCTTGTCTAAGTCTCCCAGTGTTTCCATCAGTCTAGTTAGGTTAAGTTTTTGTTTTCTAGTTTAGCCACTCATTGAGTGTGTACCTTTGTTTCCCCCTGCCTTGGGCAGTGTACCTTAGTTTCTCCCATTTGTTCAGTGCATTGGCACGGTGTTTTGTTTCTGGCCTTATTGCCTGCTTTTCTCCTCAGTGTTTAGTGTTTCAATAAACTCTTTGTTCCTGAATCTGGTGTCTCTCCGACCACTTCTTGACACATACCTTCTTCGTCCGGTATTTTCCCACCAAGCTGCTTATTCTGTGGACAGGTGAAAAAATATGAAAAGGGGATGCTTGAAGTAGCCGGTGCTTGTGAAACTCTAGAAGCTAGTCAGACCATCCAGAATGCTGCGCTTGTGCTCAACGATGCGGTATTACTAACAAAGGTTACTGGTGTTGATCTCATTGCTAAAGAAGCCAAATACCACCACTCGTGCAAGAGTGCTTACCTTCTTTCAGCAAAACAACAGTCCATCCAATGAAATAACGATGAACAGGGACCTGACAAATCACCAGGGGCCTATGGAACAGCCCTTGAGAGCAAATTTGAACATGTTGAATGATCAGTTATTCGAAACAATAGACCAGAGTTACTGACTTCACTGTTCACGTGGTATTTGTGCATGGGTCATGATGGTGACAGCTCCCTTAAGAGTAAGCAAACACTCATGCAAAATTTGATGACAAAGTTTGGCAATAAAATCAGATTTCACAACCCAGTTGAGAAGAAGCTGGGCACTATTGTGTAAAACTCCCTTCTTGCCCCAGAGTCTGTGCGTGTAGCCTCTAACTTTGCCTCAGATGATGAGCGCACAGTCACTAAGGCGGCACTCTTACTTCGAAAAGAGTTACTAGATGTAAAGAAAAAGGATTTACCTTAAAATTCTACTTTACCTGAGGTTAAGGGTGGGGATGTATGTTCTCCGCAATTATTGACTACATTTTTCACAGCACTGTATAGTGGACAGGGCCCAAGTAAGTGTACTGATCAGGTAAGACGTCGTGTCAACTCCTCATGTGATGATGCCCTCTTCATTGTACGAGGAGGCACGGTAAAACCAGCCAAACATGTAGTACTTGGTATGGCTGTAAAAAGTATGACAGGCAGCAAGAAACTAGGACAGATTCTTTACAGGTTTGGACATAGCTTGAATTACAACTGCTTAGAAGAGCTGGAGACAAGCACAGCAGTCAGAATACAGGAGAGCAAAGTGGAATACCCTGATGGCACAGTCAAAGGTCAACCAATGGGCGTGGCATTTGACTATTTTGACGTGTTGACCCATACATTGCCTGGAAGTGAAACCCTCCATGATACTATGGGGATTCTTTATCAGAATGTTCCAGATGGAGATGAAGTAGTAGTTACAAAAATAGACCCTAGTCTGTCAAGCACAGGACTGAGGAGAGACAGAAGCGGTCCCTTGAACCATGAGAAACATCACTGGAACCATATCGGAAGAAGCCTAAAATGAATGTCTTCAGTTACAGCAATTCAGATGTCTTCAACTTCACTGCCGATTCCAATAGAGAAGCGAAGAACTTTGACTTCCTTTGGATGACAGGCCATGCATTAGATCACAACAAACAACCAGTGTGGGTTGGCTACAATGCGAGATCTTACGAGGACAAATTGCCAAGACAGGAGGTGCATAACATGGCAAACTTGAAGGAGCCCATCACCAGACTTGATGTCATCCAGGAAACGCTCGCCAAAACACAGAGATGTGCAGAGGAATGTGGCCAGAAATATGGCATTGTAACATATGACCTGAATGCCACAAAGTCGGCTATGCAAATTCAGGCCACAGAAAAACCCAAATTTGACAATGTCTTCGTAATGCAAGGAGCATTCCACATAGAAATGGCTTTTTTCAAAGCCCTGGGGAAAATCTTGTCCAGCTCTGGTGGACCAGACATGTTAACCGAAACTGAAGTACTCGCACCAGGTTCCTTGAATGGCTTCCTCACTGGCAAACAGTTCAATCGGTGTAAGCAATTATGTCCAATCTTAGCTCTTGCTTTTGAAAGCCTCCACTTCACAGCATTTCTGAACACTTACAAAGAAGTTGACCAGTTCAAGGAGCTGCTGATTAGTTTCCATGAAGGAGTGGAATCGGAAGACTCGTTGACCAGGTGTGATGCTTTCCTTGCCGAGGTAACAGCATATCATCAGTACACTCAAGAGACAAGATCTGGGGACCACGGAACAACTGCTCGATTTTGCCTGATGTATGTTGATGACATCCAGCATTATCATCTGCTGGAGAGGGCTATCAAAACGTCCGATATAGCACAGTACATCTCTGCCCTGAACCCCATATTGATCTGTTCTTTGCAACAAATTATCTGAATTACGCCAGATGGTAAACCAAGTTCCAGCTTGATCTCTTGAACATAGATGAGTCGCACCCAGGACTTTGCAACATCCTACAACAGGGAGTCTTCAGCATTCGAAGAACTGAGCATTCCTTTAGCCGTGTCCCTGAAGACTTGACGTTAGAGAAGACAGTCAATGCCGATGCAGCATCTTGTGTTACTGGCATTACATCAGCAACAAACAACTATGCCGCCTGTCTGTGCTGGATGGTCACAAAGTCCTCTAGAGCTTGCTTTATCAGTCTAGTCCAAGAAATGACAGGGTTGACTATTACAGATGACACTGTAACCGAGCTCTGACAAAGTCGAATCAAACTTGACACCACGGATTTGAAGAAGGTCATAAAACAAATAGAAGAAACATGCAACCTCTTCAAGCCTGGTCTGGAGACAGAAAGCGCACAGCTGATCATCATTCGTACAGGAAAGGCTGCCAGTGCAGAGGTACGAGAAACCCTCCTAAGTATTCCAGAAAACGAATATAAAAGGCACTAAAAATTTCTACATGCTTGTCTAGACAACCCTGGCTGGTTTGAAGAATGAATAGCCAAAGCAAGACTGAAGACATTCGTTGATGATGGTGTGAAGAATCAATGAACACAGGACAAAAGAATTGCTGAGACGAAGTATACGAGGGATCTCATGGGTCGCCTCGTGATACTCGCCACCAAGAGTAATCTTGACTTGGAACATGTATTCCAATACCTGTTGACACCAGTTCCCCTCTCTCTTGGAAATGCAGATGGCACTACGGCAAAAACAGACAAGAATGCACTCTTTCGGCTGCTGGAGTCAAGGGGAGGAGACGCAAAGGGTAATGGTCCAAAGGACACTCGTGCCTGTATGATAGATGGGCAATTCCTTCTACGTGCACTCCCGCCTCCATCTGCCTCCAACATATGGTGGACTTGCAACAACTGTCCTTATCCGAGCTCTGGCCCTTTCCACAGTTGAAGTATAATGGCTGGTAGTATACGGAGGCCTAGCGCAACGACAGAGGGAAAGAGAGTAGCACGAACACAGTACAAACACAGAGAATAATACAAACCAAACGCAAGTACTCGCGCTTCCAAAGGACGTATAAGAGTCCGATCCACGGAAGCAAAGCGAGATAGAAAAAGGGAGATGAAACTTCAACAATAAGAAGATATAAAGTCATACAAAACCTGACTACAGATACCTTCGGCTATAGTGTGAAGCTAAAAACAGACACTCTAGCGAAGGAGGCGTGCCGGACATCCTGCTTATATAGATTCTGGGGAAGCGCCGCCCCAGGAATTTGATATCGTCCCGGGACGAGAGCCGCAAAGAAAGGTCCAAACAACATGCACACCTAACAAACCACGACATGAAGTCCATTTGCTTTTTGATGACCACCCGAACCCGTCACTGAAAGATTCGGAGCGACAGCTGAGAGGAGCGGACAACAGGGTATATCTGATAACGGACCAGAACAAAAGCGACCAAGCCAGCTAAGCGAAGCCCTCAAGTCCCGGTCATTCAAAACACAGTTACCTCAGTTCCTTGCAAGGGAGTGGCAAGACCAGAAGTATGCACCAATCTTAGGAAAATGACAGCTCTACTTGGATATTCCTGGGGAATGTTATTGCTTCCAAGTCATCAATGGTGTACTCAGGCGAGAAGTTGTTGAAGAGCTCAAGAACAACCATGAAGAAGCTGACACCAAGGTTTGCCTCCATGTCAAGTCAGTCGATGAGAAAATGCCAAGGGGTGACATAGTCATTCGGGCATCAGACACTGATATAGCTGTCGTCATGCTGTATCATTGTACAACCCCAATTCCGAAATAGTTGGGACAAAGTGTAAATTGTGAATAAAATCAAAATGCAATGACTTTCAGATCACTTGAGCCATGTTATTTACAATAGAACATAGATAACATTTCAAATGTTGAAACTGACACATTTTACATTTTTATCCAAAACATGAGCTCATCTCAAATTTTCTGGCTGCAACAGGTCTCAAAAAAGTTGGGACACAGGCAAAAAAGAGCTGAAAAAGCAATTAATATATTTTTATTTTTGTTTATTTAACCTTTATTTAACCAGGTAAAAACCAGTTGAGATAAAAAAATCTCTTTTACAATGGTGACCTGGCCAAGAAGGCAGCAAATAATTGCACATCAGAACAAGCTGAATACATACAACGAAATACAAAACAATATTTTTGGGCAGAACAGATTTGTGAATATACAAAGGCACATATAAACAAAATGCATCAAGATAAAACAGGTTATTTTGCTCTAAAACAAGAACAGTTAGTGGTGCAGATTTGGGTCAGCTTTTGTTTGAAGCTCCTATGGGGGATCAGTGAGCTTTTGATTTTGTTTTGTTTTTATTTCGGCATGATTGTATACTCATTTCATGACAATTTCAATACAACATGTATCATAACCGAAAGGGTCGCGGGAGAAGCGAGATCGCTTGTCAAAGTCCCGCCACCAACTTCCAGAAAAACAGTTTGATTATGGTTAAGATATCATAGAGATTCATATATCACAACAGAGCTGAGCGCCCATTTACACTACGATTTAAGCGCCACAACATAAGATAATAAAGAGTTGTGAACATCATGAAGAATTTTAATCACAATATAGCTGAGTGTCTACGCTAGTTTAGATTTGAGAGTCACTCTTGATTTAATCCATTAGACTTGGTCCAGAGAAACCTGAACTCCTTTCTTCATCAGTTGGTTTGTTCCTAGTGATTTGGAATAGGTGGAAGGTGCAATAATACCGGATCTTTGCATGGATCTCTTAGTTAGTCATCATCTCCGTCGACTTGGTTCACCCTTGCCTTGTCGGATTTAATGACCCCTCGCAGTATATTTAGTCCGTCCTTGGCTTCCTTGACGTCAAATCCAATTTTATTGAGCTTTATGTCGAGGATAACCATGCTTTTCAAAGTTTTCTTTATCCTGTGGTCGATCAAAAACAGACCGAGCCCCAATGATATAGCAGGCCCGCTATCATAAATCCAACTAGATAGGCGTCCTCTACATCCTCGATGTCCAGGACTGCCAAACACAGCGAACGCCACTTTCCCCATGCATCCATGGTGTAACCAGCCGAATGTCCCATCCGGCATTTCGGTTCTCCAGAACCTGTCCGCCTCGTGGAAATAATTTTGTCAATTGCATTTAACGACCAGTTTATAAGGTCCATGTTGGTTACAGCTGTCTGTGGTAATGTGCTGTGACGGTTTCTTTAGACAGGTGGCCTAAGGTGGCCTAGCTTAGGTTGAGTGTGGCCTGCAAGTTGTTCCAAGACCAAGGGCCGAAATAAAACAGACTCCTTTTCCCAGCCTCAGTCCGTACAGATGGTACCGTTAGACGTATTTGATAATTGGACCTAAGATTGTAGGCGTTTTGAACAAAGTCAAACTTTGAACTTATGTAGCTGAGTAACCTTCCCAAAATGGCCTTATACATTAAAATGTGCCAATGCTGCAGCCTGCGTACAGCAAGAGAAGGCCAGCCTACCAGGTCATACAGTACACAGTGGTGAGTCCGGTAGACAGAGTTTGAAATGTATCTCAAGGCAGCATGGTATAATGAATCAAGTTTTGCTAGGGTAGTGGGGCTAGCAAATCTGTAAATGGTATCACCATAGTCCAGCTGAGACATAAACAGGGCAGAAACCAGTCTTTTACGTGCAGCTGGTGAGAAACATGACTTTAGCCTATAGAGGAAACCCAGTGTAAGCTTGAGTTTCTTACATAGCATGCAAATGTGGTGTTTTAAGTTCAGGTTTTTGTCCAACCATATCCCCAAATATTTATAGGTGTCAACAAATTGAATACCAACACCTTCCAAGGTGTTGCTAGAGAGAGAGGGGACTATAGTATTGCTGGGGGCAAATAACATTGCCTTAGTTTTGTTTGCGTTTAGAAACAGTTTTAGGTGAATAAGAGCCTGCTGCAATGAGTCAAAATCAGACTGCAACTTGTCAACCGCAGTCATAGGAGAGGGAGCAGAAGCATATAAAACAGTATCATCAGCATACATGTGGTACATTGAATATTTCAACTGATCACAAATGTTATTGATGTAAAATAAAAACAGCAGTGGAGCCAGAATGGATCCTTGAGGGACTCCTCTATCCAAAACAATAGGATCAGAAATAATATTACCCAATCTGACAAACTGAGTGCGGTCAGTTCAATAGCTCCGGAACCAACTGATCACTTTACGACCAATACCAGCTTTTGCAAGGGCATCAATTAATAAAAAATGATCGATGGTATCAAATGCCTTGGCTAAATCTATAAAAATAGCAACAACGTACTGTTTTTTTTTCGATGGCACTCTTGATGTCATCGAAAACCTTCAGTCCAGCCGTCACGGTACTATGCCTAGCCCTGAATCCGGATTGCATGGGGCTAAGGACAATGCATGAGTCTAAAAATGGTTTCAGCTGAGCAGAAACTAAGGATTCCAATATCTTAGCCAAAGCTGAGAGATTTGAAATAGGCCTTTAATTATTCAGTTCAGCAGGGTCACCAGCCTTTAACAGCGGTGTAACAAAGGCTTGTTTCCATAATACGGGCCATTTACAAGTAAGAATTGAGAGATTAAAAATGTCAGTGACTGGCTTAGCTATGATTGGAGCTGCAATTTTTAAAAAGAAAGGATCAAGCCCATCAGGCCGAGCAGCTTTCTTTGGATCTAATGTTTGGAGGGCATGCAAGACTTCAGAGGTTGAAAAGGGGGTCAAGTCGAAAATGGAGGCTGACTGGAGAGTATCTGCTGTCATTTGGTTGCAAAGTGTGCTCTCATTTTTATGCAGGATGTGACTTTGTTCATCAAACAAATTAGCTACATTTTTAAAATGAAGATTGAAAGTATTGGACATTTCATTTTTATCATAAATAGATATATTATTGACATTGACTTTACTGGGAGAACTGGAGACTTTCTTGTTCTGTAGGGCTCTAATTGATTTCCAGAACTTAGAGTGATCGTTGAGGCAATCAGAGGTTAATGACAAATAATATTCAGCCTTAGATTTTTTAATGAGTGATGTGCATTTGTTCCTAAGGGAACGAAAAAGAGCCCAGTCATCTAAGGCATGTGACTTTCTGGCTAAAGACCATTGCTTAATACGAGCATGAATCATCCCAGCAATTTCTTTGGTGAACCAAGGATTGTCCCTATTTTTGATCCTAAATTTTCGAAGAGGAGCATGCTTGTTTACAATCTTTAAAAAGTGGTGTTGGAAAAAAGGCAACTGCCTTTTCCACTGTAGGAATTAAAGTTACTTGATGCCAATTCACCCCAAACAAGTCATGAAGAAAAGCCTGCTCTGAGAAGTTTTAAAGCAGTGCCTAAGTACAATTAAGCTCTTGGTTTTGGGCAGTTTGGTGCTCCTAACACAGGCAAGTGTGCAGTGATCACTAATATCATTAGGGAAGACTCCAACTGCCACATATTTATGTACTGCATTGGTTAAAATTATGTCTATTAAGGTATCTTTGTCAGATTTGGCAGAGTTAACTCTGGTGGGGCTGTCAACAAGCTGAGAAAGATTCAGGGAGTCACAAACCTGCTTGAAATGATCAGATTTGTCACTCAACCAATCATAATTTAAATCTCCCATCAAAATTAATTCAGATGTGACTAAACAGGATAATGCTTCGGTCAAATTGGTCAGGGATTCAGGGACAGCTGATGGAGGCCTGTAACAACCCACAATGGAAAGGGGAGCTTTTGCTATCAGTATCTGTACAGCTAAGAGTTCAAATTGCTTTGGAATTGTAATGGAGTGAAGAACAGAACCTTGAAATTTCTCAGAAATGTACATTGCAACACCACCAGCCCTGCCCTTGCGATCAGTTCTAAAAACATTATAGCCAGCAATATTAATAAATTTGTCAGGGGTAGATGGTTTCAGCCAAGTTTCAGAAACAACAACAACGTCAGGCTTTGCAATTAAGAACCAGGTCTTAAAAATATCCAGTTTGGGTACAAGACTCCGAGCGTTAATATGTAGAAAACCCAAACCATGCCGATTACTGAATTCATGCGGAGTTGAAAGTTGATGGATTTTCTCGGGAAAAGGCCCTGGGCCAGGGTTGCCATGAACGTTACCAGATACTAAAAGCAACAACAAGATTAAAAGCCTCGAAGAAGAGTTTTTAGTTTCGTCTTTCGTGGAAATGCAGTGAGAGACGGAACTATATTGCGCTTTCGAGAGGATAGAATCCAGAATTATGAAGGCACAGGGGAGAGTACGTTTAACAACGAAAAATGACTGTTCAGTGTAAAAACAGACCGCAGTTTCTCCATAGGCATCGGTTATTCGGTATAAGCGATTAATATATTTAAAATGAACGCACGAATGCGTCTCAGTCACATTTCTGTGATTTAAACCGACAATAAAGCTAAGAACGAGCACAACTTTGAAAATAACCTTTGACATCATGATTGGGACATAAAAACAACTTTTTTTTAAAAAGCTCATGCACAGAATCACAAGCACCGTACCTCTACTTCAGAGAAAACACGGCATTTAAGTCATTAGTTCAGCGCCGTGACACAGGTCCGCGCTGGTCGTATTCAAACCAAACCTATGGCACTTACAGTACCACTGTTCCGCAACGCTGATTCAGCGACGCAGCCCAAACAACAGCGAGAGATCTCGGTGTGCGCCAGAGGCCGACGAATCCAGAGGGGACAGCTGTACCTGCGAAGCCTGACCCTCAGAAAGAGGGCTCAATCGCGGAAGTCATCGAGGACCAACAGCAACAGAGAAGACGGGGTAGGGCAAGGCCAATTACGCCGGGGACTCCTTCAAGAGAGCCATAAACTCCAGCATCAGCAAGCCCACAAAGCGCAAGAAGATCCCATTGAGAAGATTCCATATTAGAGAATCAGCTGAAAGAACATTTAGCAAGTAATGACATTAACTGGCATCAGGTGTGTAACATGATTGGCTATAAAAGGGATGTCTTAGAGAGGCTGAGCTTCTCAGAAGTAAAGATGGCCAGAGGCTCTCCAACCTGTGAAGGCTTGCGTAAAAAAAAATTGTGGAATACTTTAAAAACAATGTTCCGAGCTGCCGAATAGCTCACTCGGTTAAAGCATCGCTTTGCGAAGCAGAAGTGACTACCACGGCGCGGGTTCGAGCCCCGATCGTACCATCCGGCAGTGTTCGGCAGCTTTATCAGAAGTAGCGCGCAATTGGGCAATGCGCTACAGGGATGCAAATTGGGAAGAGTCTGCCGGGAAAGGTAATATAAGTTACTTTGTTCGTTCCCTAGGCGCCTCCTTTTGGCCAGACGGGCGTTCGTCAGGAAGATTCTAAGCTTGTTCATGTTCGGGTATCCTCCGCCCTTGTTCTGAACTTGTGACGATTCAACCAATGAGTGTATAAGAAGCGGTGGCTGACAGGCACTTGCTTTCAAGGAGAGCCGCGAGCTGTCTTCACTCTCCTGAGTTGGCAACAGGGGGTTGCATATGCAAAAGCCTTGTACATAGTTCCCCAATTGGACATTCCAGATTCGGGTGGGATTGGAGATGCCAAATTTATAAAAAAAAAAAAAAAGTTCCTCAACATCAAATTGCAAAGGCTTTGAAGGTCTCATCATCGACAGTGCGTAACATAATCAAAAGATTCAGAGAAACTGGAAAAATCTCAGAACATAAGGGACAACACCCAAGACCTTTACTGGATGCACGTGATCTTCGGGCCCTCAGACGCCACTGCATCACTCACCGGCATGATTCTGTCATTGACATTACTAAATGGGCCCAGGAATACTTCAAGAAACCACTGTCTGTAAACACAGTCTGCCGTGCCATCCACAGATGCCACCTAAAACTCTATCATGCAAAAAAGAAGGCATTGTTGAGCATGATCCAGAAGCATCACCATGTTCTGTGGGCCAAGGCTCATTTAAAATGGACTTTAGTGAAGTTGCAAAGTGTCCTGTGGTCAGACAAGTCCAAATTTTACATTCTTGTTGGAAATCATGGGCGTTGTGTCCTCCGGGCTAAAGAGGAGAAAGACCACCCCTCCTGTTATCAGCGCTCAGTTCAAAAGCCAGCATCTCTGATAGTATGGGGATGCATTAGTGCATATGGTGTGGGACACTTGCATGTTTTAAAAAGCACCATGAATGCTGAAAGGTATATAAAGGTTTTAGAGCAACATATGCTCCCCTCCAGACGACATCTATTCCAGGGAAGGTCTTGTGTATTTCAGCAGGACAAAGCAAAACCACATACTTCAGCTATTACAACAGCATGGCTTCATAGTAGAAGAGTCCGTGTGCTGAACTGGCCTGCCTGCAGTCCTGATCTTTCACCGATTGAGAACATTTGGTGCATAATTCAACAAAAGGTCTGTCAAAGGAGACCCAAAACTCTCCAGCAGCTGGAAGCCAGTATTAAACAAGAGTGGGATCAAATTTCAATGGCTAAACTCAAGAAACTTGTCTCCTCAATGCCCAGATGCCTCCACTCTGTGTTAAAAAGAAGAGGGGATGCTACACCATGGTAAACAGGCCCCTGTCCCAACTTTTTTGAGACCTGTGGCAGTCATCAAATTTGAAATGAGCTCACTTTGTGGATAAAATTGTTCAAAGGAAACAAAGGAGTTCCGCACACTGACTTGCAAATAGCAAAAGTTTTATTGTGAGGTTTCGGTTCTTAAACCTTCATCAGACATTTTTTGTCTGATGAAGGTTTAGGTACCGAAACGTCACAATAAAACTTTTGCTATTTGCAAGTCAGTGTGCGGGACTCCTCTCTTTCCGTTGAGCTGTTCATCCTAGTCCGACGCACCTGTCGTTAGAAATAGATGTGCGAAGTGTCCCCTCGTTTGTGGATAAAATTGTAAAATTTCTCAGTTTCAACATTTGCTATGTTATCTCTGTTCTGTTGTGAATAAAATACTGGCTGGTATGATTTGAAAGTCAATGCGTTTTGATTTTATTCACAATTTACACTTTGTCCCAACTATTTCGGAATTGGGGTTGTACTTTAACAACATAGTAGTATACAAATTCACTACAACACAAGGACATTTTACAGAGATTATATTTTATTTTATTTCATGGTCCTTCATGTATAGATTTCTATTTGAATAGGCGTATTTTGCCACATTTTGCACAAAATTGCCTATGTTCATTACTTCCAGCGTAAGTCATGGCAAAATAAGGAAACCATGCAAAATCTTATGGAATGTTCACAGTATGGGTTGCTTGACAGGAATTTGGGTATTTATACAAAATTCATTTTTCCCATCCATTATGTAAACCGTGTGGGCCAAAATCGCATATTGACGTAACCCCTCTTTAGTCAATATGAATATGTGATTATACGTGTCCCTCAACAGACATTCAGCACATTGACGGTGCATTTTCCACGTAGCCTACCGCTCTCTTGCTCTTTAGGCATCCGGCGGAGGTTTTATTTTTTTTCCCATTGCGATCAAAACAACGTCAAGTTATCCCTTACAGCTTAGATTGGAAAAGAAACAGAAATTCGTGGATGCGTCCGAAAATAAATGGATTTTGTATCGAGGGAGTGTGATTTTTTATTTATTTTTTCTGATGAGGGTACAGATATCCGGAAAGCCTGAGTTTAAAATTGGCTATTAATTTATCTACGTCATATATACTGGACAAAGAAAATTAGGGATCACCCCAATTTTCGAATTTGAAATATTTGATAGTTCAAATTATGTTCCATATCATATTTCAATATTAAAAATCAGAGTGATCCCTAACTTTCTTTGTCCAGTATATTATCAATAGGGTCGCCAACAACGCAACAAAATTCGAGGAGGAGTCAATAACTGGAGAACTTAAATATTTTATGAAAAAATTTAAATCACACTTTTAAAAGCTACCACGGTTCAAATTTAGGCTCCCCCTATGCCGTTTTTTGTGGTAGCCTATATTGCATGCGGCAGCTGAACTGTATTTCATACTTTGATCATTAAATTTTGCTATTAATTCACAGTTTACATGTGTGCCAATTCCCGCAGATCATATTCCAACAGATCCAGCCGAGTCCGTCATCAGAAATGAGCTTTGCTTCATATAACGCAACTGAGGAAAGGACATCTCATGTTGCTTCAAACATATGTCCTCGTCTCATCTGTTCTCTGTTTCCTCCATGCATCCTCGGGGAACTAGGATGCAATTTAAGAGACTTGAAATGCAGACTATTTCGATCGCTGGCTTAACCAGCAACTGAATCGCCAATTCAACCGCTGAAGGGTTTAACTTTTGCGCATGCATAGAACACATCGGGCAGTGTCGTAAATATGAGTTAAACAATGCACATGCGCAGAACGTTTGAGCATGCGCAGAACCGATCGGGCAGGAGCTACAGATAGGGCGTGAGAAGCCCCTTTAAGATACGGGCGCGTAGATGATATCATTCTCATGAGACCCGATATGAAAATTGGGAAGAAGATGGAGGTCTAACCAAGGGCAATGGTTGCACCAAAGCCAGTTGCTACGGGTACGGCAGTTTTCCAATGCATTTCAATGTAGAGAGGTACGACAGTCCCCCTTTCAAACCCTGCCCTAACCTAACCCTGACCCCAACCCTAACCCCTAACCTTTCCCCTAACCATAATCCCTAATCTTTATCCTAAGTCCAGCAAATCGACTGCCGTCCCAATAAAAACTGCCGTATCTGTCGACACTGCATTCACTAAAACCTTGTAATCCACCTACTAGTAGCATGCAGTGCATGTGTGGGGCGAGCGCAGCGAGTCCCTTATTGGTCAGGTCATTGGTCAGCTCAATGCACCCTCTGTCGGCAATTTCGAGCAGAGCAGCTGGTCGGTTGATGACAAAAATACATACAAACAGAGGGCGCATTGAGGTGACTAACTAGTGGCATGCAGAGCATGCGTGGGGCGAGCGCAGCGAGTCCCTTATTGGTCAGGTCATTGGTCAGCTCAATGCACCCTCTGTTGGCAATTTCAAGCAGAGCAGCCGGTCGGTTGATGACAAACATACATACATACATACATTCAAACATACAGACAGGGGGTGCATTGAGCTGACTAATAAAGCACAAGCACGATTAAGATTTCCCAAGAGCTCACGATTATGAGCGGTTATGTTGGGAATATTAAGCCCTTTATCTGGTTTTTACTTGTAGACCTTTGATTTTTATGGATTGTCCAGGATGCGTGGCTGCTAGCTAAAGACCTGTCCATGTGAAGCAGAGTGAGTGATTTTGTGTTAAACTGAGACATTAATGAAATGTAATGAGGTATATTTCAAGAAATGTAATGGTGAAAATGTGGGTAACAATCTGCTGTTGATGTTTTCTTTATTAGCATTGCCACTGCCGCATTTTGATAACTGTTTCGGGTGTATTTGAACTGTAACTTCGTTATTCGTGTATCTCATGCTAGACTGTTCTAGCGAGATCATAGACTAGTAGTGTTGCATATTTCGCCACGCCAATTTGTTTTATCGATTAGTTTTATTTGTCCTGCTGGAAGTATTTAGTCGCAATCGTTGAAACCGACCTCACTAAATAGCTAGCTCCTTGTTTCGGGGCTGGATTGGGGCAGAGAGACCGTAGTGGTCCGGTTAACTTTTCTTGTGATAAAAGTCTGCCCTCTAGTGGCAGTAGAATGTATTTTTTGATAACAAGGGATATTGTGTTCGGTTTCTCACTCCAGTACAAAGGAAGAAAATTCTGTAAAAAATCTAACAGAATAAACCAACAAAAAAAACAACAGTTTTCAATTCACAATTCCATTCACACACATTGTGCTGGGGAAAATAATCGCGCTGATTCCCGAAAAATCACAAGAGCTACTGCGAATTTGATCATGATCAATATCGCGTGAATTAGTGAGATTTTTGTGTCCACACACAGGAAAAAAAATCGAAAATTGAATCGCGCTCAGAAAATGAATTTTTAAATTTCACTTTTTGCCGTAGGTGTGAACGCCCCTACAGTTTAAATAAACAATAAATCAATTACACATGGGTCAACCTCACTCTGTTTCTGACTATTGTGCAATTTTTTTGCAGTTTGTGGCTTACCCTTTATTGTGGCAATCTCTTCTGTTATGAATTATATTTGCTGTCCTTGGTTCTTGGCTAACTGTTTATGCTCAGTTTTTTTTACCTGCTGATCTTCTTTATCTTCTTTATTTTTGGGTCCTTGAGTTGATCCTTTTGATTTTATATTGAGTTTTGTTAGCATTGTTAGCATTTACCTAACATCAGTCTTGCTGCTGATTTACCTGGTCTTTTGTTAATAGACAGTCATCTGGACTGCATAAAAAAATATGAAAAATCTACAAATCTAATTATGCTTCAACAGCAATTTGTTTTTCACTATTTTCTATCACTTTGTCTCATTCTAAACAAACAAAAAACATTAAGATTTAAGAGCTCAAATTGAGCATGACTGCTTCTCACAAAGTCTCTCTCTCTCTCTCTCTCTCTCTCTCTCAATTTCAATTGAATTTCAATTTGCTTTATTGGCATGACATTTTAAAATACATATTGCCAAAGCTTAACTACAATAACGAGAACGATAATAATTAAAAAAAAATTAACAAGAGATTGATTATTATTAATATTAACAATAATAATTATAACAACTATCATATTATTATCTCCGCCAAGGAGATAATGCGATCGAGTCGGTTTATTTATTTATTTATTTGTTTGTCCTTCTGTCTGTCTGTGGACAGGAAATCTCGGATTGCTCTTGTTATTATTATTATTATGACCAGAAAAATTTGAGGTATATAAATGAGAACACTATTTACAGGATAAAATGAATTTCCGTGTATTTTACACATATGCAATGTAAAATTTAAGTTAAATAAGTTTAGAATGGCTTTTTGGAATTTATTGCTGCTGTATTTGAGCATTTCGTTTAAAATGCCATCAGATCCTGAGGTTTTTTTGGATTTAAGGATTTGTAATTTCTTCTCTGTGAGAGCTGTGAGACGGTGCTGGGGCAGCTGTGGTCTGTAAGTGTGTGAGCTGCTCCTGTAGGAGCTGTGAGTCTGTGCTGGGGCAGCTGTGGTCTGTAAGTGTGTGAGCTGCTCCTGTAGGAGCTGTGGGTCTGTGCTGGGGCAGCTGTGGTCTGTAAGTGTGTGAGCTGCTCCTGTAGGAGCTGTGGGTCTGTGCTGGGGCAGCTGTGGTCTGTAAGTGTGTGAGCTGCTCCTGTAGGAGCTGTGGGTCTGTGCTGGGGCAGCTGTGGTCTGTAAGTGTGTGAGCTGCTCCTGTAGGAGCTGTGGGTCTGTGCTGGGGCAGCTGTGGTCTGTAAGTGTGTGAGCTGCTCCTGTAGGAGCTGTGGGTCTGTGCTGGGGCAGCTGTGGTCTGTAAGTGTATGAGCTGCTCCTGTAGGAGCTGTGGGTCTGTGCTGGGGCAGCTGTGGTCTGTAAGTGTGTGAGCTGCTCCTGTAGGAGCTGTGAGTCGGTGCTGGGGCAGCTGTGGTCTGTAAGTGTATGAGCTGCTCCTGTAGGAGCTGTGGGTCTGTGCTGGGGCAGCTGTGGTCTGTAAGTGTGTGAGCTGCTCCTGTAGGAGCTGTGAGTCGGTGCTGGGGCAGCTGTGGTCTGTAAGTGTGTGAGCTGCTCCTGTAGGAGCTGTGGGTCTGTGCTGGGGCAGTTGTGGTCTGTAAGTGTGTGAGCTGCTCCTGTAGGAGCTGTGAGTCGGTGCTGGGGCAGCTGTGGTCTGTAAGTGTGTGAGCTGCTCCTGTAGGAGCTGTGGGTCTGTGCTGGGGCAGCTGTGGCTCAGGAGCTGCTCTCTCAGCTCAGCGAGCTCCACCTCCAGCAGGGCGAGGCTGTCCTTTATCAGGCCCACGCTGCTGTGGAGCTGCTGGGCTTGGGTGGGAGGGTCCTGGCCTGCGTCCTCACTGGGGTCCAGAGTGGGGGTCCCATCTCTGGGTCATGGTGGGCTTGGGTTGTTGGCTTTGTTTGATCAAGAATGAGAGATAGAGACGACCGGCACATCCGGATACTTCGCCAAACGTCAAGGCTGCGCCCCTTTTCATGGATAGAAAACCTCAGATCCCATTGACCCTAATGTAATTTGACGTGTTTTCAGGTGTAAAATTTATTTGATTTATTTAACTAAATTTCCTGTTTATATTCATTTATTGATATGTCTAGCGATTATTTTGCTACCTTGCCTGAACCTGAGCGTTCGCGTTATCTTAATAAATTAAAGCAATTCTTACCTTTCTGGCATGCGGCACAGCACTGAGGAAAATTTGAACATGAACAACTCCGCCTCACTCCAAAGTCCCACCCTCTACCCCCTGCCTGACCTCTGAGGCTCCCCTCCTCTCCTGACGCGTGCGGTGAGAAAGTGAGCAGCGAGAATGAAGCTGCTTTCACTCCGGACGCGAAACGAATTTTTCGCACAGTTGGCTGACGCTACTTGACGTTAGCTAGTTAACCAATGGAGGCGTTGCACTGGATGCAGAAACCGTAGTGTAAGTCATGTGATCCCCGAAGTAACCCAGGAAGATAGCTTTGATTGAATGGGATTGCATCGATTAATTATTATTTATTTATACAAAAAAAAATTATTTCCTTGCTCTGAAAGGTCGCATGTCTAACCGGATGTTGAACCTCAGGTCCAAATGCTCCGCCTTATCCACGACACTAGCTCAACAGACAATATATTCACTGGTCGATTTAGCACTTGTATAGCTGTGCTGTGTTTGAACTTGAGCATATTGGCGCAAGGATTCTCAGTCATAAACCGGTTTTGAAAACAACAGTTGAATATTTAGCGGTTAATTATCGCGAATATACAAAAAACAAACCATTTTAAGCGATTATACTGCTGAGGTCTTTCAGTGCATAGCAAAATGGCAAGAGGACTCTCAGATAGACTGGCTAAAACAATAGCTAGCGCAGATTTACCCACAAACAGCTTTTATGACAAAATATCAAAGGTAAGAAAATTTTTTGCTCATCT
The DNA here is from genome assembly GCA_029692085.1 of Gymnothorax javanicus. Lineage (NCBI taxonomy): Eukaryota > Metazoa > Chordata > Actinopteri > Anguilliformes > Muraenidae > Gymnothorax > Gymnothorax javanicus. The sequence continues at coordinate 8,621,749 of CM056194.1, forward strand.
CTGTAGCATTTAAAGTGTATGCCTGCTGTTCTTTGAGTATGGTGACAATTTAAAATGACAAGGCTTATATCGTTGGAATTTGTGGACTGTCCTTTTTCATTTGAGGCATCGTTTGTATGCATAGCACAAATTCAACAGAAATACTTGCGATAGAGCACTGATCTTATTTAATTTAATGTTTTGCTAGATGCTTATTTACTTGCTTGGTACTTGAATTGTGTTCGGTTTAGGTAAAAACGGTCATCACAATCTTTTCAACCATGACGAGGTTGCTATTAGGAAGCATGCTGTATTTATTATGCAAATTCATTGGCCCCGGTACAGGAGTGTTCAGACTTAAGGTTAATATTTGTATAGAATGTATATTTAACTCTAATTTCTTGAAATCTTCACTTTAAAACCAGTTTTTATTGCAACCAAACCGTTGACTTACTTGTGAACTTCTGGTACGTGAAGCAGCTTTTCTCGAAGTGCTCTGAGCAAAGAACTGAATGTTTTGTTGGTTTGTAAGGCTGTCCACGGTCAATTCTTCTTAATTTAACAAGTCACTCTTTCAAAAGGGCTTCAGTATTTTGTGGAAATTGATGGAAACTTATTTTGCCATATTTTCCAGACGACTGAACGGCATTATTATTGGCGCAAGCAACAGCAGCACAAGATTTCCCCATTTTCACTATGCTGAGATCAATCTTTGTGTACATTTTGCTTCGGGGATCACGTGACCACTTACGTAACTTGCAACGACCTCATTAAAGAATAATAATGACACGAGACAAAAATCAGAGCGAATAAACCTATTAAAGTATAGTACCAAGTCTTACATATTAAAGGGTACTTGCGTTACTTTCTAAGTTTAAAAAAAGAGTGGCATTGCCTGTTATGAAGCGTTTCCCACACATATAAACATGGGAAGACTCTGGATACATAGCTTTTACTCTTCATCTTCTCTTAACTCTCCTTTTTGGATTCTTCCCTTTTCCAGGTAGGATGGGGAGCCTGAGATCTGGACTGGTCATTTTATTGGAGGTGCAACCCGGCACACAACTTTTGGGCATTTTACCGCTCAATTATCGCGCTTATTTCTCATTGATTTCAAAGCATAAGAGAGTTTGTTTTCCCCCAAAAAGGAGCGCAGCCTTTGCGCTGAGCTCTTGATGACGTTGAACCGGTCATCTCTATGTGCTGCCATTTTGTGTTTTGAAAGTCTGCGCCAGTTTTTTCAGGGTGCAAAAATCCCTTTTAAAGTGGCTGAGTGCCCTTTCAGAGCCCTGTATCATTATGGTGCCATTTTGATACATATCAATTGTTAAGAAACGGTTGGCAGGGTCTTTCTCCTCATCACAAAATGTCATAATTTGGCATCCCTTGCATATGCCCCTCTTGGTGATGTATGGGAAATGTGCACACACTGCAGAGTGCCATGCTGCAGTTTGCTCTGTGTGCAGCAGTTGGTTTGTGGGGACACTCTTGCCCTTGCTCTGATTAAAGTCTGCAAACAGTGTCTCAGGATTGTTCCTCTGCTGTTTTTGCTTGTGTTGTGTGCTGGCAGTCTCAGAGTTCACTCCCACAGGGTAAATGAAGGGGCGGGCCTTAGCTAAGGGCGCTGGGGATGCTCCCGTTGCCATGGCAGCCATTTTACAACAATGTATCTTTCAAACTTGGGCCAACTGTCGGTTTCCAACTGCCACTTTCCAACTGACAAATTTTTTACTGTCAAAAACCAATACTAATGGCCAGTCTGTGCCAGTGCTAAACAGAGTTGCCAAGTCCGCTTATAATACGCGACTTTGGGCTTCTTTTTTCCTGAAGTCGCTTGAAAAAATTACGGGTCGCGGGTTGCGGTTTTGTTGGGCTTGTTTATAAAAATATGGTTGCTTGTTAGAGAAATGTAAGAAGCGACCTAATTGTTATACGTTTATGGTTGCTATTTCCCCTCGATTCATTGATTGACTCTGTCTGCTCACAGCCTCACGAGCAATGTGAGCGAACCCGCCCTCCCTCCTCACCCTTTGCTCAACTAAATGAAAGATAATCATTAAGATAAAAAATCTAAAAATCTATTTATGCTTCAACAGCAATTTGTTTTTCACTATTTTCTAGTGAATAGTTTCTTTGTCTCATTCTAAACAAACAAAAAAAGTTAAGATTTAGGAGCTCAGCTTGAGCACGACTGCTTCTCACGAAGTCTCTCTCTCTCTCTCTCTGTGTGTGTGCGGGCGCTCTGCAGAAAAATACTTGTGACTGAGAGCATTCTTTACTTCTAAATTAAGATTGTAGAAAATACGTAGGAAATGTATTCCTGAACCCTTCACGAAACGGTTTGTGCAGTTAATAACTCTGCAACTGACTGGCATTATGACGAAAAGTGGAAGACAACTTGACTTCCCCTATAAAATCAATTGTCATGTTGAGGCTTTTTGCCAACCACGCTTATCAACAAACCAACGTGACCAGGTCCGTGACATCACGAGAAGTATCGCTATAACGCGAGACTGTTGAGTTGTATCCAGGACTGTACTGGATGTAACAAGAAAATGCAAGAGTTGAGCATTGGCTCTATAATACCACATTCATATCTACACACCCGATCGCAATCCGGTGCTGCTGCGGATCGGCACTCCCGCTTAAACCCATTCATATCGATCTGAAAACACCGTATAAAAGTAATAAAATGTCCGCATCAAATCGGCGAGACCCATTCATATCGAAATCTTGCCACCCTATTTGTCTTCATGGTATCGTTTTCCAAAACCAAAGCCCTGGCATGGGCCGGAAATTCCCTTTGCGTGATCGCGTGCGATGCATTATGAGCATTGGTATAAAAAAAATATATATAAAACCGATACGTTCATTAATCAAACTGAGAGCGAATGACGCTGATCAGCAGTTCACACACTTCCTGGACACCTGCGCTTTCGTTTGGCGCATGAGCGAAAAAACTGTTCAACGAACGCTGACCATTTCCACTCCGCTTGAGTAAATTTAATACGGTGCTGAGCAGGAGTGCAATTCATACCGCACTTAATCCGGTGCTGCCCCGGAGCTAAACCGCCTCCAGAGGTGGTTTAAATTACTCCAGGATAAACTATGCCGCAGTAAATTACTCCGCCGTAAATCAATGAGGTCGTTGCAAGTTACGTAGGTGGTCACATGATCCCCGAAGCAAAATGTACACAGAGCTTGATCGCAGCATAGTGAAAATGGGGAAATCTGGTGCTGCTGTTGCTTGCACCAATAATAATGTCATTCAGTCGTCTGGAAAATACGGCAAAATAAGTTTCAATCAATTTCCACGAATTAATGAAGCCCTTTTGAAAGATTGGCTTGTTAAATTAAGAAGAATTGACCGTGGAAAGCCTTACAAACCAACAAAACATTCAGTTCCTCGCTCAGAGCACTTCGAGAAAAGCTGCTTCACGTAGCAGAAGTTCACAAGTAAGTCAACGGTTTTGTTGCAATGAAAACTGGTTTTAAAGTGAAGATATAAAGAAATTAGTGTAAAATATATTTTTAATACAAATATTAACCTTAAGCCTGAATGCCCCTGTAACGGGGGCAATGAATTTGCAGAATAAATACAGCGTGTTTCCTAATAGCAACCTCGTCATGTGGCATACCCTCTTCAAGCGAAGAAACTCGGCGAAAAGTTCGTGATGACCGTTTTATCTAAACCGAACACAATTCAAGTACTAAGCAAGTAAATAAGCATCTAGCAAAACATTAAATAAAATAAGATTAAATAATCAGTGCTGTATCGCAAGCATTTCTACTGAATTTGTGATATGCATACAAACGATACCTCAAATGAAAAAGGACAGTCCACAGATTCCAACGATATAAGCCTTGTCATTTTAAATTGTCACCACACTCAAAGAACAGCACGCATACACTTTAAAAGCTACAGAGATGAGCAAAAATTTTTCTTACCTTTGATATTTTGTCATAAAAGCTGTTTGTGGGTAAATCTGCGCTTGCTATTGTTTTGGCCAGTCTATCTGAGAGTCCTCTCGGCATTATGCTATGCACTGGAAGACCGCAGCAGTATAGTCACTTAAATGGTTTGTTTTTTGTATTTACGCTATAATTAACCGCTAAATATTCAAATGTTGTTTTCAAAGCCAGTTTATGACCGAGAATCCTTGCGCCAATATGCTCAAGTTCAAACACAGCACAGCTATACAAGTGCTAAATCGACCAGTGAATATATAGTCTGTTGAGCTAGTGTCGTGTACAAGGCGGAGCATTTGGACCTGAGGTTCAATATCCAGTTATACATGCGACATTTCAGAGCAAGGAAATACATTTTTTTTGTATAAATAAATAATAATTAATCGATGCATTCCCATCCCATCAAAGACATCTTCCTGATTTACTTCGGGGATCACGTGACTTACACTATGGTTTCTGCATCCAGTGCAACGCCTCCATTCACATCAAACTTTAACCCGGTGCTGCTCTGGAGCTGCTGCTGTGCTGATACGGAGTGAATTTTCTTACTGCTTTTCTCCTGTGTACACCCCAGAATTGCAGCCTGAGGAGAGAATCACGATTGTCAGCAAAAGATCTGACAGGTTAGCCATACATAAAATATGAGGACACACATCACCATGCACACACAAAAACACACCTGCACAAACACACAAAACACACACAGCCCCTCACCTCCCACTCCTTGAGATACTGCTGTGGCTATTCTCAGCGACTCTCTGCAGCGGACCTCTAAGTCTTGCATCTGAAATGGACAAGGATGGTGGCGGAGAGGTTAAATGCTTTGGACCAGGTACAAACTGGAATAGCCAAGGCAAACAGAGTAAGCTTTAACTCACTGTGTACATGACTCAATTTCATTATGTGTTTGGTAACTTATAAATGTATTTGCTTGTGATTATTAACAAGGAACACCACGCAGAGGACCGTAGTTTTGAATGAATAAATGAACATTGGATTTATTTCGCTCCTTCTCTCAAAGCGCATTATAGACATGGGGTAATTTCATCTCTCAACCACCAATGTGTAGCACCCAAATGGATGATGCGATGGCAGCAATTTTGCACCAAAACGCTCGCTACACATCAGCTTGAGGTGGAGAGCGAGAGGACAAATTCCACAGTCAGTTAAATCGTGGAATGATTAGGTGGCAGTGGAATTAGTCTGACTGGGAATTTAGCCAGGACACTGGAACACCTCTACACTTGTCTGTAATGACCACAACGAGTTACAACGAGTTTACGAGTCAGTTTAACGTCTCATCCGAAAGACAGTGTCTTCTTCAGTACAGGGTCCGGATCGCTGCACTGGGACATCGGGGATTTTTTCATGAGAGGGAAGCAATGCATGCGTTTCATAATTGTTTAAATAGTTTAAATGAAATAAGATCATTTGAAACGTCTTTATGCAATTCCATTGCTTCCAATTATCTTATTCCATTTAAACTGTTTAAACGATCATGAAATGCACGCATTTCTTCCAACCCGAGTAATAAGCGTGAGAAGTCCGGAGTCATAACGCAAGTGAAACTGATAAACCTCCATGTACAGGGACTTCAATTCCGTGCGAGAATCTCTTACGAATGCATCGATTGAATAATTGCTGACTACAGCAGGGGAATGTAAATGTACCACTACACTCACGCGTTGATAGGTGTGCGTTATTGATGAAAACAGACCACACCTGATAATGTTGAGAGTTTTCAGAGTTTCTGTAATGGTAATTTAAATGAATGATTGAAAACAGGTCATGACCAGTCATTATTTTCAAGGGATGGGTTTGAGCCTCCCCTATCGCCAGTTCACCAGCTGCCACTGCTCAGTACCCCTACCGGAGTAATTTTATGAAGATTATCTAAACTGGGGGTTTGTGGTCACACAGGCCATTTTATTTTTCTGAAGAAAATTAGACATTTTTCGCAAACACGATGTCTTCATCGTCAACGGGTGGTACAATGTCAATGGTCTGCAAAGAGAAAGGTAAAACAATGTTTAATAGGAAAACCCATTCTTAGGGCCTTTGTCTTTCTAAAGCAAAAACCCATGAGTAATAGTAAAACTGAAAGATATCGCTCAAATACATAGAATCTAACCGTTGTATACAATATAGATATCTACTCGGAGATGGGCAACATTACGTAATGCGGCGTATCGGCCCTCACATTCGAGAATACCGACTATATTATAAAGAAACCGCTTCGCATATCAGTGAATTGACAGAACTTGAGCGTTTGTGAAAACTTGATATGTCTTAAGATTAATGGGACAGAATATCGAACACGCATCGATTTCGCTGAATACTCGGCCAAATGACCAGATAATTCTATCTGCCTGTTAATGTAAAACTACATACAAATAATAAGCACCACTCTAATTTTTATTAAATCAACAGTATACACGCAGTTGCACAGACATGTCAAAAAATAAACTATAATAATTTTGAATTACACGGTCGGTGGAAATAAATGAACACTATAGCCGCCCTTATAGAATGTAACATGATCAGTGGTGACATGGAATCTTTCATCGTTATGATTGTTTTTAATCAACATAAAATAAAATACAACACCACACTTGAACCCAAGACGATTCCCTTATAGCCTACTCTTATCTGAAACTATATCAAGATTTCAAAATCATTTTTAGAGAGATTAGGCATGGATTTGGAAGAACTATTCTTCGGAGCATAGTCACACCGGCATGTGGTAGTTACGCGTCCCGGTGAAGCAGCTCATTGAGCCATGCGCTATCGGGAGACACTCGGGATTTGTATCGTGATTATTTGCTTCGCATCTGGGACTGTGCTGTAGTCTTAGGTGTTCTCCCGTTCAAGTACTAACTGAGTCCACTCCAATTTAGCTTAAGCTCAGTGACTGGAGCAGATCAAGTAGCAATATGGCTGCTGGCCAAATTGACAAAATGTTGACATTGCACACTAAGACTTGTTTGCTAAGGTGAAGAATTTCAGTCAGTTGGAGACAGAGACAAATTTTGGCCAGGCGAGCATTGCGGCAGAATAAAAATTTTTGATAACAGTCAGTATTTGAAACAACACTTCCGAAAACAGTCTAGTAAGTGAAATATAAAGTGGTCTCAATGGTGCTCCCAAGCCCCGCAAATACTGTATGGATGTAGTCCCATGACTGGAGACCATACTTGACTCTTCTACAAGCGAAAAGGAATATTCCACAAGGAACCCATTGAGAAACCCATCCTGTCAGGGTATGATTAAATGGAGGTCATTTTGTGGAGAGGGCACAGAGGGTGGAGTTTAGACTGAAATATTTGCTGGATGTTCTCACCTGGGTCAGGTGCATTTGATGGGCCTGGCAAAGCTTGTACTTCAGGTCTTGTACCTCCTGATGAATGTTCTTTTCAAGTTCTCTCCCTTCCTCCGTAGCTTCTTTTAACTTTTCCCAACAGTTCTATTCAAGCCTTTCCAGATTTCTACAGCACAGAGAACAGACTTCAGTCTAACTCAGTTTCCAAAATCACAGAGCACACTGGCTTCAGTCTGACACAGCTTCCTAAAGCACAGAGCACACTGGCTTCAGTCTGACACAGCTTCTAAAAACATAGAGCACACTGGCTTCAGTCCAACACAGCTTTCAAAAGCACAGAGCATACTAGCTTCAGTCGTACACAGCTTCTAAAATCACAGAGCATTCTGGCTTCAATCTGACACAGCTTCCAAAACCATGGAGCACACTAGCTTCAGTCTGACACAGCTTCTAACAGCACAAAGCACACTGGCTTCGGTCTAACACAGCTTCCAACAGCCCAGAGCACATGAGCTTCAGTCTGACACAGCTTCCAAAAGGACAGAGCACACTGGCTTCAGTCTGGCACAGACCACACTAGCTTCGTTCTGACACAGCTTCCAACAGCACGGAGCACACTAGCTTCAGTTTGACACAGCTTTCAACAGCAGAGAGCACACCAGCTTCAGTCTGACACAGCTTCCAGCAGTTCAAGTGATCAGCCCTGCCCAATGTCATCAACTGCATATCACTCAATATGAACAGTCTCAGCTAAACAACTGTAAGATTTCGACACAGTTTTGGTAACTCTTATCAGCACCTAGCTTGCTACTCACAGCTGTAGAGCCCTCTTGCTTTCCTGATTTGGTTTTTTAATGGGCTCCTGCTCCATTTTGGACCTTTCAATTTGATCCTCGACCTCTCGCAGTAATTCTTTTGTGTTTTTGTGTTGCAGGATCTCCCGTTTTAAACGCTCCTCAAGGTCTCTCCTCTCCTTCATTTCGTCCACCAGCCTTTCTCTCCAGTGCTCCTCCACATGACCCAGTTTCCTGAATCACAGAACACACAGGCATCAATAGGACACAGCTTCCTACAGCACAGAGTACACAGAATTCAGTCTGACACAGATTTGAAAAGCACAGAGCACACTGGCTTCAGTCTGACACAGCTTCCAAAAGCACAGAGCCACTGGCTTCAGGCTGACACAGCTTTTAAAAGCACAGAGCACACTGGCTTCAGTCTGACACAGCTTCCAAAAGCACAAGCCACTGGCTTCAGTCTGACACAGCTTCCAAAAGCACAGAGCACACTGGCTTTTTTGGACCTTTCAATTTGATCCTCGACCTGCCGCAGTAATTTTTTCGTGTTTTGATGTTGCAGGATCTCCTGTTTTAAACGCTTCTCAAAGTCTCTCCTCTTTTTTCATTTCGTCCACCAGCCTTTCTCTCCTGTGCTCCTCCACTTGACCCAGTTTCCTGTATCACAGGGCACACAGGCATCAGTAGGACACAGCTTCCTACAGCACAGAGCACACAAGATCAGAACAACACCGCTTTTTTCAGTCAAAGCATGTCTACCTTTGCTCTCCCACAGCTGTTACATCGCCATGAGAATTAAATGTCACTAGCCCCCAAATGGGTGGAGCTGTTCATTATATGTCATTAAGAGCTGATGAAATTTTTCCAATTAAGGGGGTTGACAGCGAAGACAAAATTTGATTGCCCAGTCCGTACCAATGTTTGCGACACAAAACGCAAGGTGGCTGCACCTGTAATGGAGTTCTTTAATTTGCCTGTCCATGGCTATTTTATTTTCCTCTGTGGGAGCGGCTTTGTGGAAAGGTATTCAATGGAGAATCAGAGGGTTGTGGTCCAAATGCCAGTGAAGACAAAATGAGATTAAAGGAGCAATTGGGCCCCGAAGAGAGGCCCCTACAAAATGTTAGATATATAACTGCAGTGAAATAGATGCCATCTTTGCACACAACTCAGATTGCCCTTGCCAGAGACTAGCTCGGTACTCACAGCTGTAGAGCAAACTCTCTCTCCTGACACGTTTTTCTAAACGTGTCCTGCTGCAGTTCAGAAGTGCGTATCTGCTCCTCTCTTTCCCTCAGCAAGGAGCTGAGCCGATCTCTCTCTGCACTCCTGTCCTTCACTGTCTGGTTCAGCTCCTGCACACGCGCCTTTATGAAGCAGAGAACGGAGCGAATGCAGACGTCCAGTTTAAACTGTCGCCTGAACAGCAGTGGACTACTTCCGCTCTTCCGCCAGAGTTAACGCTCACCAAAAAAGGCACACTCTGAACCTAACTTAAATGAATCACACTTTTCTACAGTGCATGACAGTGTTGGGAGTTTTTCCTTCTCTGTTGACAGATTTACTTCTTGTTCGGTTCTGGATCTCACCTTCAGCTTCCGGTTATGATGTCGAGAGGAAGACAGCATTCGCTTCATTCTCTCTTTTCTTTCAGAGACTCTCACCTACAATAGTGCAGATTATGCCTAAATACAAGATTCTTATGACAAAAATAGTTAAACTGGATTTCAACAATCTGGATCGTACGTTTTTAATTAAGCCTGACGTTTTCCTCTGAAGCTTTCCTGTCTGCGAGGCACACTGCTCCAAAATCTGCTTGGAAGCCACTGAAGAATCAAAATTTGAAAAAAAAAAAAAAAAAACTAATTCAGGTTGAGTTGCACAATTTTCAGGTCTTGCAGACATTAAATCAGAAAATGTATGGCAGATATTTTAAAATAAAAATACATATTTGATTAAAAATAAATGAACTTACATTCGCTTTTCCGGCTTTTAAACTGGGAAAGGAAAAAAATTGAAAGCAGGCATCAGAATACAATCATATCTAAAAAAAAAAAAACTGTTACACAAGGCAACCCAGCAGAGCAGTGTAGCCAATCTTGGTCAAATTAAGAATCTTTGTTTACAGTACAGCGGGCAGGGAGAGCTCAGACACTTTAGGCTCAGATTAATGAAGCAAATGCTTACAGATCTCCAGACGAAGAGCAGAAACATCAGCGCATCCAGTGCAGGCGTCATGGTCAGCACCATGTGCATCGCTGTGAAGAGCTTCTTAGCTCCCTCGTGCACAGGAGATGTGCTGGTGATCTGAACAGAGACAATCAGGGTCAAAACTTAGGAGTCCTTCCATTACACTGTTATAAATTGACTGAATTTAACAGTTAAATAAATGCATTGTCTCCTTGTTATTTTAACTGTGAGTGGAGTTCTGAGCGCATTTAACTTTGGTAGACATACGCAGAACCTCTGTTATAAACTGATTGTAAAATTACAGTTAAAATCACTGGCAAAAAAGGTGCAAGTTTTTAACAGTGTAGCTGCATTTCCTCATGGAGTGAAGTCCATTTTATAAGTTAATTCCTGAAAGCACAAAGCTAAAAAAGCAAACATCATGAAAACAGCTGCCATTACCAGTTCCAAATACCCTCTGATCCACTGGTCAGCCTGGGAGAGTATGCCTGCTGCATTTGATAAGCCTCCAGAGGCATTGCTCTTCTTCACACAGCCCTCAATGGCGGAGAAATTTCCAGATTCTAAAAACAAATTAAGAAAATTTAAGGTATTTTCACGCCATAGGAAATTATTCTCTTCGCAAATGCATGATGTGTATCCTAGAATAATACCAGGAGGCAGATACCTGTCGATAGGCGGTCTGATTTCAGACAGATATCCACGGTGGGTTGGTGCTGTAATTTGGGGCACATATTCAGCTGTGCAGGGGCCAAATTACCCCCAAATCCCTCTGCAGATAAAAGATAACATTACTCATATCCCACTGTAAATACAGAGAAATACTCCCCAAATAACAATTCTGATAGTAAATAATATTCCCCAAATTACTCTGCAGGAGCAAAATGACTCTCCCCAAATCACACTGAAGAGACAAGATAACTCTCAAAATCACTCCAATTATACTTTGTAATCCATTGAAAACCCAAGGTTTGTATGAATAAATGACTGTATTGGATTGAGAATTTCAAGTATGTTTGTAATTTTCATGGTCATACTTTGATATTATAGGTCATAGGAAAATAATGAAATATTTTCATCTTTACCAAAGACAAGAAATGCAATAAGTATGAAGTATCTATCCATGTGTCATTAAACTCAGGTTGCAAAGCATCAGTGGAATGATGCAATATCTCCACTTATGGCAATAAATCTCATTAGGGGCAGGAATTGGATCCACAGTGAATTTTGGTTTATTTTCCCGGACACCTGTCCGTAAGAAAGGTAGTCCTGGGCAAAGGGCAGAATTGCATGAATTTAATCTCTCATAAATTCACACAGCAAATACAAGATATCAATCAAATCAAACTGTGGATACAAAATGATAGCTCCCTAATCACGCCACAAATGCAAGATGGTACTCCTCAAATCATATGGCAGATACAAAATTAAACTCCCTTCATCACATTGCATAAGAAAGTAACACACCTCAAATCAGATGGCAGATACAAGACTGCTTTCCACAAAACACACAGGAGATACAAAATAATACTCACCAAATCACACAGCAGATGCAAAATAATACTTCCCAAACCACAATTGCATATACAAAATAATATCCCCCGGATCACACTGCAGATGAAAAATAATACTTGCCAAATGTGGTGCAGATGTAAAATAATACTCCCCAAATCCCACTACAGATACAAAATAATACTCCTGAAATCACACTACAGATACAAAATAATACTCCTGAAATCACACTACAGATACAAAATAATACTCCTGAGATCACACTGCAGATAAAAATAGTACTGCTGTAATCACTTGGAAGATACGAGATAATACACCCCAAATTATACTGCAGATAAATAATAATCTGCCCCGTCACACTGTGTGTAAAATGCAATACTCCCAAAATCCATGAGCAGATACCTTTTCTAATGGGTGCTTGTCTGCACTTCTAAAGATTTGCACTTGTACCTTTTTTAAAGCACCCAAAAGACGCTTGCAGCCTCAGAGAGGGTGTTCAGGTTCCACCCTTACAGATTCTTACCCTGGTTAAAACACCCCTGTGCACGCACACATAAGCAAACACACGCATACACACACCCTCAACATAATCCTTAAGTTCCACACATGTATCAGTCATTGTGTAAGGTCTCGTGTCCCGCGCACAGTGACTGGTACGGAGGACAGAAAGCGGTGGACTGGACTCAGATGCAGGGATTGATTTGAGCTTTTATTATGTCCACACAGCAGTGCAGTGGGCATCTGCGTTGCCATCAGTATGAAACAAAAAGGAACTGAGGTTCCACAAAGATAGATGGTAATACAGCAGTAGACAAAGTATTACACAATCAAAGAAAACGAAACAAGAAGGGCTGCTTTAAAGTAAGCGGCTCTTGGTTTATAATTTGGCTTAGTATACGCGAAACACGGGAACTGTCTTCCAGAAGACCTACAGCACAGCTACTGCACTCTCAGGAAAAAAAAGTACCTATTTGTACCTTCAGGGGTAAAAGGCTTGTCACTGGGGCGGTACCCTCAAAGGTACTGCTGTTGTACCCTCAGAAGTGGGTATTTATTTGCTTTGGAACATAAAAGTACATTTTAGGCCCTAAAAAGTTTCACACAGGTACCTTGAGGTCCTATAATGGGCGATAGGGCATACAGAAGCGCATAATGTACCTTGGGGAACAGAAATGGACTACTGCTGTACCCCTATTCCTGAGAGTGTTTGTGGCATTTAAGCGACATCACAAAGAGCCTTCGCACAGGACTCATTTAGGCTATATATATGGGCCAGGCTCACAAAATGTTTTAATGTTTAATAAAAATTTTATTGGTCTGCGATAAATATTTCCCTGTCTTTTTTTGCCCTTAAAGTTGGAAAAGTGGCCAAAAATGGCACTTTTTTGATGTCCATGTAAAAAGTGTAATAGTTCACTTTTTGTTTTTTTATATTTAAGTGTGTTCTATTTTTTTTTTTTTTCTGTGCATAATAGACGTGCGTAGGCTATGTCTGACAGTCGGCATACGTCCCTATCGTCGTTTTGTGTATTGCGGTGACATTTAATAAATTGTCCACAAGGTACTGGTTTCTGACTTAGATTTTACATTTAACACTCTAGAAAAATGAAAAAAGGTCCCTACACCCTAATAATCCTTCAGGATGAAGAAAATATATGGTGCATTAGGGCAAAAAAAAAAAAAAAAAAAAAATCTCCAACCTACAAGGATTGAGTGGGATTTTTGTGTCCCCCAAAAAATGACCTTTTTAAGAAAAGTTTCTGACTTAGATGTATTTTTAAAAAACTGTAAAAGAAATAGCCAAGTGCAATTCAGGTTTTGTTGTCAGCCTAAATCAAAGTTGAAATCACTGTTTAGATCAATTATTTATTGAATAACGACATCGCTACGGAGCGCCAAGAAAATTTTTTGGTCGGTTTCTGACTGAGAAATCTAAGGCAGAAACCTAAGTCAGAAACCCGGCATCTCAGGCAGAAACCGGGCGATTCGCCAAATGTGGCCCCAGTCGTTACACAGGTGGTCAGGGACATAATATTCCATGTTGGTTTGACATGTTAACATGTATTTTAGCCGATTTGATCGAAAATACAACCCCAATTCCAAAATAGTTGGGACAAAGTGTAAATTGTGAATAAAATAAAAACATAATGACTTTCAAATCACACCAGCCAGTATTTTATTCACAATAGAACAGAGATAACATAGCAAATGTTGAAACTGATAAATTTTACAATTTTATCCACAAAATGAGCTCATTTTGTGCATAAAAATGTAAAATGTCTCAGTTTCAACTTTTGAAATGTTATCTATGTTCTATTGTAAATAACATATTGGCTCATGTGATCTAAAAGTCATTGCATTTTGATTTTATTCACAATTTAAACTTCGTCCCAACTATTTTGGAATTGGGGTTGTATAACGATGACGTCGGTCGGGGGCCCGACATCGGACCGATCGGCCCACGCTCTCAGTCAGAAACCGGGATCTCAGGCAGAAACTGACGCGGGGCGTGGGCGGCCGCTATGGCCGCAATCGGTGGCCAATCAGTCATAAACTTGGTCAAATAACATGCATGGGTGGTCGAGGACATGATATATTGTGTTTTCTAAACGTGTTGACTTGTATTTTTGAAGATTTAATTGAAAAATATTGGTGGCATCAGCCCACACTCTCAGTCAGAAACCAGGATCTCAGGCAGAAACTGATGCGGGGTGTGGCGGCCGCTGTGGTCGCAATCGGTGGCCAATCAGTCATAAACTTGTTCAAATAACATGCATAGGTGGTCGGGGACACCAGACAACACCTACAACAAAATAACAATAACAAAAAGACAGAAACACTGCAATCATCATAAAAAAAAAACTCCCGGGGCTCAGGCTAGGGGAACTTAGGACCCAAAATTAAAAAAAAAAAAAAAAAAACTGTCAAGCAGCCTGTCCACCAGCCTACAAGTAGCATCTTCCATTGGTAAGTGATCAATTACCTATCCTGAGACTCTTATTCTATCTATTAGTTAAGTATTATGGCAATAGCAAGTCAGTCGGGTTGAGTTTGGTACACTTTGACGGGTTTCTCATTTAGTCGCGGTTTCTGACTTAGATCCGGTTTCTGACCGATATACTAATATTTTGAGCTAATAGACACCTGTTCTGGCTTGGTATTGCCTAGGCTACATACTTTTAAGCCATCAGGAGTGTTTCTAGGAGATTTTTTAGTTTTGATATCAGTTTTTATAACATTTCTCAGGTATTTGCAGACCAGAATTTGTTTTTTTCAGCAGCGACGGGATCCCGAGGGGAAAAAAAATCACTGTAGGGTTTCTAATTTCAGGTGATGTACCTCTGGACATCATTTATGTACAATTATAACACTGAGGCTTAAATAACTTTATTATCACTAGTTATAGGCCTCTGGATGGATTATAGGCAAACAGTAGGTTTTCGTGTTTCTGACTTAGACGAGCAATGGTATAGGGAAATGCATATAACTCACCAAATATTCCACCAATGACCATGACATTTGGTATTCAGAGAGTAGACATATACCTTTATCACATACAATTACCACTGAGAGCATAGGGTTGCCTGAATTAATTTTACACATTGTGTTAGAGAGCAGTTTGCATCACAAAGAGCAATTTTGCAGCCGACGCAAAAACGTACCCCCGACTTCAGGGCCATGGCAGGGTTGACAATCCCAACAGCATATTTCCTATATACCATTTTTCCATCAGCTATACTATCCTTCTACACATATCAGGGCATTTTGAGAAGATATAGCTATACCTATGCATGTATGAGGCTTTAGAAGATATGCATGTCTTGAAACTAAGGCAGAAACCCGGCCCAAAAAATGAGTTGAGGGACCAACTTTGACCAGGTACCACGAAAAAATGAAAAATGTTGCCGTTGCACGGCTTCGGAATATGATCCCACAGCACCTATAGATTAAAAAACCACTCACAGCTAAGCTCTATGGGTACTTTCATTATTTTTCAGTACCCGGGGGGGGGGGGCTGGCGCACATTTCGTGAGCCTGGCCCATATATATATAAATATATATATTTATATATGCATATATCCCTCTGCTACCACTCAGAGAGAACAACAAACAGGTGTGCAGGCTTATTGACTAATGACCGATGATAATTGAATAATCATTAGAAGTGCGCTCTGGGGTCTACTGGAGCGATGAGCTGGCTGGCAGGAGGCGTGTCCTTACACATGTCAATGACAATCACATTGCTGCCCAGTTTTGCATGTATGAAGACTTTTTTCTTTCTTTTTTTGTCATGTGCATTCATCCTCTGCTAGCATCTCCATACTGACACTGGAACAAATTGAAAATAAGACATCCGAATTTCATGTAAAGTAAATGCACTTGTTTATAAACCAGATATCAAAGAAGCTGCATAAAAGATATGATGAGCAGAAATGGCAAAACAAATCCATTTTAGTAATAAAACGATCTTCACGTTGCGAGATGTTGGACTCGACCGCCACATGACAAAGTGAGCTAGCATACATAGCTTGATGAACAAAGCCAGCTTGAACGCGACGAACGCCAGTAATTGTCCACGTCGATTGTCCTCACTCGTACAAGTGTCGCGTTGCCATTGGTTGTTGTATTTTTCAAGGAGTTGTCTGATCGAAAAGTCGTAAATTGTTTCAGTTGTAATTTTTGTGTCCCAGTTTTCTTTATTAGAATAAGTAAGTTTAAAAAGGCGGCAGTGTTGCATTCAACTAATTTTGTACGATAAAAAAATATGCTATACAAGAAGTTCAACACAAAATAGGTCCGAAGTGTCATGGTTTAGGCGTGCGTTTGTTTGTTGGACCTTTCTTTGTTCTATCGTCCGGAACGATGTTGGATTTCTCTTCCGTCGAATTCCTGGCCCAGCTGGCTGATTGAGCTGGGGCGGAGTTTTCCAGACTCTAAATATATGGCCGGGGGTTCGCCACGCCAATCGCTGGAGTGTCTGTTTGTTTCTAGCACTTCGGCCAGAGAAAATCTCTCGTCAGATTTCCTAGTGATTTGTTATATTCCATTTATTGTTAGGAATTGCTTCTTTTAGAAATTTTCTCTCTTCTCTCTTGTTGTTTTTTCTCTCTCGCACTGCTTCCATGTTGCGGACTTTTATTCGTCCTTGGAAGCGCAAGCTTTTACCGGAGGTGTGTACCTCTTTTGTGTTTGTCTCTTATCTGGGCTGCTCTCAGTTCTTTCTCTCACTGGTCGCGGCTCCTGGCGTCCTATCACCACCCATTACAGTGCACTCTACCTGAACATGGAGTCGTGCCTACGTTAGTGAAAGTTTTGGCTGATCAGCAAGCCACACTCTCGGGCTATGGCAAGGGCTTGTCTACCCTGAACAGTCGGCAGGCTGAGTTGGCGGAGCGAATCCGCCATCAGGACGAGGCTTTTCAAAAACAGGACAGCGTCCTGTTAAGTCTCACTGAGAGTATTCGAGCCTTGTCAACTCAAATTACACAGAATGTTGCGCAAACACTATACCCCCCCCCCCCCGTGAGCCTAAGCTCCAGCTACTTCCACAATATGGAGGCGAGGCAGGGAAATGTAAAGACTTAATCGCCCAGTGTATTTTTTAAAGCTCAGCCTTTGCGTTTTGTTAATGAAGAGTCTTGGGTTGCATTTCTTTTATCTCTGTTGACTGACACTGCCCTTACTTGGGTCGGGCCACTTATTCGATCTAATTCACTGGTCGTGAGTTCTGTGGAGACTCTGGTTAGGGAGATGGTGTCGGTGTTTGATCAAGATGTGTGCGGGCAAGACGCGGCTACGCGTCTAATGCATCTTAAGCAGGGTTCCGAGAGCGTTGTTGAGTTTTCTATAGCCTTTTGCTCTCTAGCTACAGAGACGGGCTGGCCAGAGGTGCCTCTAATGACTGTTTTTGTTCATTTTGTTCATGGCAGAGGAGGTGAAGGACGCTCTGGCAACATTAAAACCCTGTACTTCTCTGGATTTGTTGGTTTGCACTGCTGTACGAATTGATAATCGAATCGTGAACGCAACAGAGAAAAATGTACTGCTTTAGCTCTGGCTGACGACAGGGCTAATCTTCCTCGTAGTATGCATATAGCTCCTATTCCGTCCACTGAAATTTCCACTCCTGGGGAACCTATGCAGTTCGATGGCTCATATGTGAGCCGGGCTCGTAAGCCCGTTTGTAAACCAATTATCTGCTATAACTGCTACAAACCGGGACATATTCGCCAACACTGCCCTGATCTTAAGGGAAACAGGAAGTCCCTCTAGCTGTATGGGGGGCACTAGAGGGACAGACCCAAACTCCCTTCCGAACCTTGATTCCTGTAGAATTAACTGTGGGAAGACAGATAATTCCTGTGGAGGTTTTTTTTGGACTCGGGGGCCGTGGATTGTTTTATGGATGCGGAGCGGGCTGAGAGGCATTCTATTCCTATTCGCCCTCTGCTATACTCACGCACTGTTAAATCTTTGGATGGTCGCCCGCTAGGTTATGGAATTATAACTGAGGTCTCTGAAGCACTAACCATGTTCATTCCCTTCGGTTGCCATTCTGAGGAGGTCCGATTTTTTATTATTTGTTCCCTGTTTTTCCTGTTGTGTTAGGACACTCGTGGTTACGGAAACATAAGCCTCACATTCGTTGGGGTAGTCAGACTAGCCCTATTGTCTAGTGGGGCGCTAATTGTAGATCCCACTGTAGGGAGAGTTTGATGGGTAGTTCCTGGCATCAACCTAGGGGGGAGGCGGATGCCGCGAGTGATTCTGCTGGGTTTGTCTCATACAGCCCTCCTAGTCGGGAAGAGGAGGCGGAGGAGGGTTGGAGTGGGATCCTCAATTTGACTGGCAGCAGCCAGAGGATGATTGTGATTTGGAGGATCTCTTTGACTGTGATTCGGTCATGGATATGGCGAGTCCCGAACAAGTGGAGAGTTTGGGGGCCGCTTTGAATTTTGATCTGCCTCCTAACGTTCCGAGTGATTATGCTGATCTCGCCGAGGTTTTTAACAAACAACGAGTACGTAATTATACGCGTCTAAAGATTTATATGTACGTAAATTGTCCTTTGTGTACACACTGGGCTTCTCTATGAGATAACTGTAAATGTCGGGCCATATGATAGCTGGCCATTTGGACATATCTGAAATCCATTCGTCACTGGGAATATTATAAGGGTCTGGTAATGTCTCACCATTACTGAGGACCAGTTTCTTGAGGTAATCGGTGCAGTCTGAGCTGCATAGGCTGTTGATATAATTGGTCTGACCCATCTCTGTCCCAGACCTAGCTAACGAGCTATCAGACGTGTAGCGTAATGTATATTTACAGTGACATTGGCGGTTATTTTTTTTTCTTCTAAATGTTGGCAGGCCTTAAAGTAGCCTCGTCGTAAACATTTTTACTTTGACTTTGTTAGCATTCACTAACGTAACCACCATGCTCCTGATATTGTAGACATCCAAAACAACCATCACAACCTGGTAAGTTGAGTGAAATTCATGGACATTTCAGCAAGTGTTTTTCTGATTTGTGATGCAAGGAAAAACAAACAGATTTTTCTATGAAATGACATTTTATTGCAATTGAGTCAGCGAGAACTTACAAACAATACAGCATACAATACAATTTACATTGATATCAGTTCACCTCGAAGCGGTCTTTTGGCCCCAGGTTGCACGCGCACCTAGTATTGTTTGTACACAAGAAACCCGTCTATAAAATTTTAATTTATCGAAAGATTACGTTTGGTCTAGATCCATATTCGAGACGAACCGACCACATGTTAAAACACGGCAATACGTTGCAACCGACAGCAGCACTGCGCACAACTATTGGGGCATTTGAAGAAAGTGATCGGTCAGTCTGTCCACAAAATTCAGTTTTAAAAATGCAAGATGTATTTCAAGTACCGGTAGCCTATAGACTGCACCGTCGTATACCGAGGCACTGTCATCGCCCCTTTTGAAACAATAAATAAATAAATTAATTAATTAATCCATTTGAACCCTAAGGAGGCAAAGTCAGTGAAATAGATGGAGGAAATATTCCGTGACAATTATTTCCAGAAACATGATTTATTGAGGATACAATTTTTTCTCAAAAATACAGGGGTCAAAAACATTGGCACACGAAAAATGAAAATGTAACGCATAATAGCATGGCAATCTCGTCAGCAGCCATCTGTCACATCCCTTGCGTGTCAAAATTGGCTCCTTCTCTGTTCCAGCAGTCCATGTGTGTTTTTGCAGTTTCCGTCCTTTCACTGATTCATTGCCCCCTCTCCTCCCTTGCTACCCAGTGTTATCATTTGTATCCCCCATCCCTTTTGTGAGTGTCCTGACGATATCCGTAATTTGCTAGTGATTTCAATGTGATTGCTGGATTGTCATGGTTCATACCCTACTAAACCTTCCAGCCAGTTTATGTTCTCTCCTATTGAGCTCAGCTCTCTTCTTCTGTGTGTTTTGATATATTAATGAAAAAGAAGCATAATTACGATTCTGAGTCCACTGACAGGAACTACTTCACATGTCTAAAATTAGTCTCCAGGATTGGGACTGTAATCCTGTTAGTCCGGGAGCTCAGAGGGTTTCATATCGAGGGTTTGGAGCACAATGGTTGTATGTCCAAAATTTCGAATTAGAGATTTATATACTAAAACAAGTGGTTTCTGATGCTTTTCCTTGGAGCACAAACATGATATATCCAGCTGGCTCAGTTCCAGGAGAATTGGCAATTTAAAATGGCATTATGTCCATCAATGCAGAAACCTTTGGAGCACAAAAGTGCTATGTCCGGACATGTACCATTTGTGCTCCAACTGCACTGAACTGTTGGAGCACAAATGTGACACGTCCGGACATACAACTCAGTGCTCCAAGGTATCCTGTGTAGATGTTGACATATCACAGGGTTTCCGCTACATGTAATTGATCGTGGCGCACCGCCACAGCAAAATAAAAGCCGCCACGCCTGTGTAAAATGACTTGACATAAACTCCAAAAATCCTAAGGACAATCAGGTGTCGCCAGTTCTCAATGTTAAGTTAAAATGAGCGCTAATAATTCTTGACGTGTTGTCAGTCATTTTGCTTGATGAATACGTTTTCCAATGAATAAAAATTAGCCCTCGGCAGTAAAACGCGCTGCTTTCTTCTTAATGCAATGTGTGCAACGATGAGAGAAAAAAATATTTTGTTCACTTTGCAAAATGATAAACTACAGTGTTAACTTCTGTGTTTGCTGTGATTCATTGAAAGTAAGCGACTGCGCTTGCCATTGACTTTCATCTTTTTCTGGCATACCAAGACACTAGATCTAAGGGAATCTGAGGAAATGAAATCCATGAGTGTGATTGAGAATAATGACTGTAGTTGTTCCAAATTGAACTTGATGGTGGACTGGAAAGATTTAGCAATTCCTACGATTCTTTAAGTTTCGGCACAAAAGTTTTGAAGGAGGAAACCAGACTTAGTAGTAGTTATTTTGTTTTGCTCTGATATCCTAAAAGCCATTGGATTGATTGACATAAAATTACATCTAATTTATAGCTAAGTTACCCTTATTCTTTATACTTAATACATTTGACCATTGTGCTATGTTGCCAAATGTGCAAAGATTATTGGAGCACAAAAGTAATTTGCCCATTTTTGGTAATTTTGGCTGTTATGCAATACTTCAACATAATTGAATCATTATATATTCGAAAACAAGTGTAATGCCCAGCATATAAGTAGTGAATGTGTAAAGTCTATAAAACATCTGATTTAATACAGCATTCCCAAAGTTTAAAATGGGGTTTTCTCAAAAGTGCTAAAATGGACATATAACCATTGCGCTCCAAACCCTCGATATGTAATTTCAAGTACAAAAGGTTTGAGGGGTGGAATATGTAGCTGGGGCATGGGGGGCCTTCAAATGGGTTTTCTTAAGTTCCGCAGCCTGTACCAATTCCAGGGGGCGCCACTTCAAATGACCCCAAATTTCATTTTAATTATCATGATCGAGTACATCGATCAAACTTGTGCCAAACTGTTCTTTGGTCAACCCTGATCACCAAATGACCTTTCTTAAGTGCCAGCTCCTGTACCAAGTCCACTTAAGAAAGGCTTTAATTTGTACCAATTAGCAGTTTAATTGTCATAATTGAGTATATCAACCAAAGTAACACTAAAATTTTCTTTAGAGGTCACTGATACCTGAATGACATTTCTTAAGTTTTGGTTCCTGTATGAAGTGGACTTAAGAATTGCCTTTAGCTCTCATCTTTAATCATAGCTTTTCAGGAATTAAGCATGCACATTTGTCATCGTCGGCTTTGTTTACATAATTGGTATTTTCACCTTTTATCTTTATGATATATACAAGATGGGAAATATGTATGAAGCTCAGACACTTTTGCCCTACCGATCAAAATCTGTCGGAAAATAGAGGGACAATGCAAAGTACAATTAGTGGGGCAGATTGCTGAAACAATCTTTCACTTGGTGATACAAGCACCAAATTTGGCACACAAGTGCTACAGAACCTGCTCTCTCAGAAAAGTACGTTATCCACTTGAAAAAACAAAATGGCGGCCATTTTTCAAGATGGCTGCCATTCGAAGTGGTTTTAAACGGTGTTTGAACTATATTTTGATTGAATAATCCTATTATGATGGTCTATACATCGAAATACATGTTTTTGACTTTGAGAAATCCACTTCTGCATTAGAAAATCAAAATTATTGAATATTATGATGACACAATGGGAATTAAATGAAGAAACACTCGGTGATGTTTCCAATGTGATGTCTAGGTACATGACCACTCAATGTAGAGACGTGATTGGACAGTCAACAGTGCATATTGCATTTCAACAGTGTTAGAAGATGTAGTTTGCCTTATCTGGGGTTGACCAGTGCATTAGAAATATGATTACACTTTGCCGATATTGTAATGGCCGGTAGAATACGGAGGCCAAGTGCAACGACCAGAGAGAAATAGAGTAGCCTGGACACAGTACAAACACAGAGAATAATACAGACCAAACGAAAGTACTCGCAATTCCAAAGGACGTATAATAGTCTGAACCACGGAAGCAAAGCGAGATAGAAAAAGGGAGAAGAAACTCCAATAATTAGAAGATAGAAAGTCATACAAAAACTGACTACAGATATCTTCGGCTATAGTGTGAAGCTAAAAACAGACACTCTATCGAAGGGGGTGTGCCGGACATCCTGCTTATATAGAGTCTGGGAAAGCGCCGCCCCAGCTCAATCAGCCAGCTGGGTAAAGAATTCGATAGTCCAGGAATACGTTATCGTCCCGGGAAGAGAGGCGCAAAGAAAAGTCCAAACAACACGCACACCTCACAAACCATGACAGATATATAGGGTAATGTTAAATTCGATTCTGTGTTTGACAAACAATGTGAAAAAACTGATTGACTTATGTGTTGTTTGAGTCAGGAAATGATTTGCTGTTGATGTACAGCTTCCATTGGTTCTTCTTTTAGTCCTCACATTTGCAGGCACACAACTGTGTACACTTCAGGCTGAAGCGATAGCATTTGCATCGTCCTCGGCATTCAGTCTTGCCTATAAGAAAGTCATGTCCAGCGTGTTGGAAAAAAGTCAACCACGCAACATGACATACCTTTACGTTAGAATATGCAGCGTGCAATAATCTGTTGCCAATAAGTCAGAATATCTATGAGACACAAAACAATATTTTAAAAGCACAGACTCACCTCAAGCTAAATAATTCAACATTATAGACAAGTTTTATAGCATGAAAGAAGTCCTCCATAGCAGAATGTGTAAGTTCCTGTTCCTTCACATGACCACAGATCCACTGTCTTATCAGTTTGTGAATCTTTACGGTTAATAGCAGAGCGCAATGAACTTGATTACCAAAGATTTATGTAAATTGACGCGAGCCAGACTCGCCTTGCGGAACTTTACTGCATAATGGATCTACCCTATGAATTAAATAAATGCATTTGCTATAACTGGCAGTAATGATGCGATTAACCTCCGCAAGATTTAAAGATGTCACAAATTGTCCCAAGAACAGCAAATCACAAAATGCGTTGAACCATCTATCAAACTCTGACTGTCACTCTAATAGTGAAAGGTCGTGATTATCCACTTCATGGTTCATCCCAACTGTTATCTACCATTTTTCACAAAAAAGTAAGCATTCAGAAAGTACCAGGCATTAACTTTGGCAAGTTAGTGCCTTTAAAAGTGAGTAAGGATTTTTTTTTTTAAGGTTGTATGAGGTACTCATCCATGGTCAGTGTATTACCTACAATAGATGGCACTTTGCCCTCCCTGAAAGTGCATGCAACTCTCCAACCCTCTTCAAAGTGAGTAAAGTGATTGCCAGCAAAAAGGCTGACTTCATTGGCACGTGCTTCAGTGAGGCCCCTTCAAGTGGTTCAAATGGTCGCTGAGTAAGTGATTACAATACACTGTGGAGGTGCTAAGTTGCCTGCTGTCCTGGTCCTCCCTGGGCACAAGCACCAAAACCCCGACATAAAACTGCTGACCATGCAGTGCCTACCCGCAGAACCCTCTGGAAGCCCAACATGACTTCCAGAAATAGTAGCCTGAGAGGCCGTTGTAGAAGCAGACACCTCAGCATCCAGCAGAAATTGCAAATGTAACACCGGCAGCACTTTACCAGAGACTGGGTTCAGTTTACCTTGTGCACACCACAAATAAAATGCCTACCACCCTTCCTGTAGGCATAGTTGTGACCATTTGCACCTCTCAGAGGTCAAGCCCAGATGTTGAGATGATGTGGATTCGAGCACCACATAAAGCTTCTGGTCCGTGACAACAGGCAGGGTCCCAGAGGCAGCTGCCATGATGTCTCCATCAGCAGTGATAACGGCTGGCTGAATCATGGCCTCCTGGTCCAAAATGGAACCTCAAAAATCAGTTTCCGTCCAACTTTGTTTTGTGCAGGACAGCCGGTATTAAGGGAATTAACCAGAGGGTCAATCTTGAGAGAGCACAATGGGTGTTCTCTGCAGAGAACCACCTGAGCTTTGCCAAATCTCTCACAAACCTGGCGCACAACCTGATGATGCAGGCCCCTGTCTGCATCCTGAGACTCCCCCTCTGGACAGCATATCCACTGCTGAGTCACACACACTGGGAAAATGTGCTACCCCTAGAGATGCTAGAGGACTAAGTGCCCACAAAAGCAACTTCAATCATTCTGTGGAGAAGCTGAAATTGCTAATTCCCCTGGTGGTTGATACAGGCGACCTCTAAGCCATTGTCTGTCCTCACCAACATATGCACGCCTATCAGCAATGGAGGGAAACTCTGGACAATGAAAACAAATTTCAGAATACAAACACTTATAACTGCTTCCCAAATAACTTAATAACTCTATAACTATTATAACTATTAACTCTATAACTAAAAACTCTATATGTTTCAACCATGAAAAGGTTTCTTTAAGTGCCTGACGCAAGGGATAGCATCCAAAACTGCAGGTGCTTTGACTGCCGATTGATTGTCAGCAGATCTAGGATAAGGCACAGACAGTGCCCTTTCCTGGGGATGATTGAAATACATTAATTAGTGCCCACTTACCCATTCTGATAGATCAAGCTTCCAATATACCTCCTTCTCCAGATATATCAGTATCTCTCGGTTAAGGCGCCGCAATTGCGATGCAGTAGTGACTACTGCGGCGCGGGTTCGATCCCCGGTCGAACCAACCAGCAGTGGTCGGCAGCTTTTTTAGAACAGCGCACAATTGGCTAAAGCGCTGTGGGAATGCAAATTGGGAAGGGACTCCTGGGAAGGGAAATGAAAAATGATTGCCTTGTTCGTTGCTCAAGCGCCTCCTGTTGGCCAGATGGGCGCTCGTCAGTGAGATTCTGAGCTCGCTCATGTTCGGGTATCCTCCGCCCTCGTTCTGAACTTGCGATAGTTTCGACCAATGAGTGTAAAGATGCAGGAGCGGACAGGCACGTACTTTGGAGAAGAGCTGCGAAGTGTCTCTCTCTTCTGAGCTGGCAATAGTGGGTTGCATCCGAGCAAGCCTTGTTCATAGTTCTCAGATTGGGCATTCCAAATTCGAGTGGGATTGGAGATGCAAAATTTATATATATATATATATATATATATATATATAAATATATATATATAAAAAAAGAAATATCAGAATCTCTGTTTGGAGGCATCCGTCTTTATGGAGCAAGTCCTAGAAGTCGATCTGAGGGCCTTTCAAGATGAAGGCCAGCCTCGTAATTTGGGCCTGTACCCTTGAAGCATAGTGCCAAGCACCCAGGACTCCACATGCTCCTCCAAGATTACTCTTTGGGCCTGGGAGAGGTTTATGTGGCCGACAAGGCCATTAAGCTGACGGCGGTGGCCCAACACCCCGAGGAACAGGGCGTTTACATCCTGAGGACACATTCCTGCTTTGACTCTCTGTGCTTCTCCGCCCTCCGATGTGCAGAATTAGCTGCAGCAGGTCATGCTTGCCATGCAGGAGGCTCAAGCTGCCTTTCCTGTAGCTGCTGGCTCTTAATGCCTAGCTTTGAATGGGGGAGCCCTAGGCAAGGAAGGGGCATAAATTGCTTCAACATCTTTTTATCTTTTCAAACCTAGTCTGTTTGACACAGGAGGTCAGCCTGATGCAATGAGAAGACTAACAAGGTGCTCTGCATCGAAGAGGGCAATGACGTATGCTCTAGCCAGAGGTAACACCAAAAGATAACCACAAGGGCAAGCGTTTTGCCATTGTCTCATTGGATCAGGGACAAAAGATGAGACACTTCCTCTGCCTCCTTAAGGAGGTGTTGCAATCAGCATACTAAGACAGGAGCTTTGGCAGATAGTCCTACAGTAGTGCAGCTGCATTAGGCAACCTGCCTTCTGCTGTTACCCATAAATTGACCTTATGTAGTCCAGGCATGAGGAGTGGGCATCTCTGCACCTGGCACCCATGCAATGTTGAACAGACGTGTCAACCAAGACAGCCCAAAAATATCCAGGGACTTCAGCATCTCAAAGCGAATCTTATCCAGCCCCAGGGACTTGCCACTGCAGAGCTTCTGAACACCTTAGTGACTTCAACTAGGAAAATGGGCCAGGACTCAATCAAGGATTTGGTCTCTGTCTTCTCCATGGAGGGTATCTGTCAGATCCAGGAATTCCTTAAGTGCTCCCTCCATAACCAAACAATATCTCCAGTTCAGGTCAGTAGTACCTCACCCCAGCTGAAAACAGCCTAGGCAAAGCCCTGACTCCCCCTTCCTGAGTCATCAGATAGTTTGCCAGAACCTCTTTGAGGTTGAGGCCACCCAAAAGTCCTTTTCCATGGCACCCCAAACTCCTCCTAAACCCAAGTTTTTGCTTCTGAGACCACCGCGGCTGCAGTCCTTCAAGCCTGTCGATACCAGTCTGCTGAATTAGGAGTCCCCTGGGGCAACCAAGGCTGAAAGGCCACCTTCTTCAGCTTGATGGCCTCTCTCACTGCTGTTGTCCACCCACAAGTCTTTGGTCTGCCACCAGGACTGGCACCAACAACCTTCAGGGCACAGCTCATGGATGCTGCTTCTGCAACGGAGACTTTGAGCAGGGTCCGCTCAGACTTCATGTTCCCAGTCTCCCCTGGGATGTGGGAAAAGCTCTTCCGGAGGTGTGAGTTGAAAATCGTTCAGACCCAGTCCTCTACTAAACATTCCCGGACAACCCTCACAGCACCTTGAGGTTTACCAGGTCTGTCTGGCAGTCTTCCCTGACATCTGATCCAACTCACCACCAGGTGGTGATCAGTCGACAGCTCTGCCCCTCCTTCACCTGAGTGTCCAAGACATATGGCCGCAGATCCAATGACTTGATTACAAAATCGATCATACACCTTTAGCCAAGGGTGTTCTGCTACTACGTACACTTATGAACACCCTTATGCTCAGACATGGTGTTTGTTATGGATAATCCATGGCCAGCACAGAAATCCATTAACAAAACACCACTCGGGTTCAGATCAGGGAGGCCATTCCTCTCATTCACTCCACTCCAAGTGTCTCCATCATTGCCCATGTGAACGTTGAAGTTCCAACTATTGAATCTCCAGTTGAAGCCTTTTCCAGGACCCCGCCCAAATACTCCAAGAAGGCTGCATACTCTGAACTGCTGTTAGGTGCGTAATCGCAAACAGCAGTCAGAGCATTCCCCCCGCACTGGGCTGATATGCTGCATTGAACCAGCGAAAGCTGGGCCAGCACATGTATGGAAAAAGGCGAATAGTGACCTGATAATCAATCTTACTGCAGAGAGGAGTGAAATGATCGACAAACTGCGGAATATATTTTGTTTTCTTCCCATTCTTATTTATTTACAATTTCTGACAGTAACAAATCAAAATTTAATATTTGTATTACAGATCTTTAACATGATTCCAGAGATTATTCAAGCCCCTAACCCCCCCCCCCCCCACACACACACACCTGCCGCCCACAGTCCTCCATGCTCCCAATATGATTTAAATTCAGCTTTCCTCAAGAGATTATATACAGTTTACTCCTGAGTACTTAAAGCTACTACACATGTATTTCCCTCTGAGATAGCTACTGACAATATTTGTGATCAAAAGCTGTATTTTATTGTGTTTCGTGGGCGAGTCTGTCCAAAAGTCGGGGTAATTTTTCATCCACAGTCCATCCCAAAGCTTGGCCATCCTTCTCGAGGCCTCCAGGAGCTTTTTGTGCCGCATTTTCTTTCCAAAGAAGGAAAAAAGACAGATAATTAATTCTCTGTCCTGGCCGAATATGCTGATTAAAAATCCTAAATCCTTCTCAGTGCTTTTCTCCTGTGTGCTCGCCAGAATTGCAGCCTGAGGAGAGAATCACGATTGTCAGCAAAAGATCTGACAGGTTAGCTATTCATAAAATTTGAGGACACACACTACCATGCACACACAAAAACACACATGTACACACACACAAAACACACACAGCCTCTCACCTCCCACTCCTTGAGATACTGCTGTGGTTAGTCTCAGCGACTCTCTGCAGCGGACCTCTAAGTCTCGCATCTGAAATGGACAAGGATAGTGGCGTAGAAGATTAATGCTTTGGAACAGGTACAAACTGGAATAGCCAAGGCAAACAGAGTAAGCTTTAATTCACTGTGTGCACGACTCCATTTGGTGATGTGTCTGGTCATTTTTGAATGTGTTTG
Organism: Gymnothorax javanicus; assembly: GCA_029692085.1. NCBI lineage: Eukaryota > Metazoa > Chordata > Actinopteri > Anguilliformes > Muraenidae > Gymnothorax > Gymnothorax javanicus. Next base: position 8,650,714 of record CM056194.1, read on the forward strand.
CTTGTGATTATTAGCATGAAATATCACACAGAGGACCGTAGTTTTGAATGAATGAATGAACATTGGATTTATTTTGCTCCCTTTCTCAAAGCGCATTATAGTCATGGGGTAATTTCATCTCTCAACCACCAATGTGTAGCACCCAAATGGATGATGCGATGGCAGCAATTTTGCACCAAAACGCTCGCTACACATCAGCTTGAGGTGGAGAGCGAGAGGACAAATTCCACAGTCAGTTAAATCGTGGAATGATTAGGTGGCAGTGGAATTAGTCTGACTGGGAATTTAGCCAGGATACTGGGACACCTCTACACTTGTCTGTAATGACCACAACGAGTTACCAACTCAGTTTAACGTCTCATCCGAAAGGCAGTGTCTTCTTCAGTACAGTGTCCGGATCGCTGCACTGGGACATGGGGGATTTTTTCACTCGAGGGAACAGTGTTTCCTCCAGGATTTTTTGAAACTGTGGCGGAGGGCTTCAGCGTCGAGTCAAAACTCAGCAGGTCTGGCCAGTTTTCATTAATCAGCACGTAGGCAATGTAATAATTGAAGTCTATGTGCACGGAGGTTTATCAGTTTCACGTTCGTGACGCTGGATTTCACATATAATATGAAAACTGATCATGACTCCGGACTCCGGAATTGGAATTAAATAATCGTGAGGATAAAATTAGGTAGAGTAGGATGTGCTCACAGCAAACACAGAAGTTAACATCGTAGTTTATCGTTTTGCAAAGTGAACAAAATATTTTTTCTCTAATTGTTGCATACATTGCAATAAAAAGAAAGCAGCGTGTTTTACTGCCGATGGCTAATTTTTATTCATCGGAAAACATGTTCATCAAGCAAAATGATTGACAACAGGTCAAGAATTATAAGCGCTCATTTTAACTAAACAAGGAGAACTGGAGACACCTGATTGTCCTTACGATTTTTGGAGTTTATGTAAAGTCATTTTACACAGGCATGGTGGCTTTCATTTTGCTGTGGCGGTGCGCCACGATCAATTACATGTAGCGGAAACCCTGGGGACGATTGCCATTCACTGGCTCACCAGCACCACTTCCAACAGCAACTTAGTCTTCGGTAGTCTCCAATTCAAGTACAAACTGAGTCCACTCCAATTTAGCTTAAGCTCAGTGACTAAAGCAGATCTAGTCGTGGTATGGCTGCTGGCCAAATTGATAAAATATTGACATTGCACACTAAGATTTCTTTGCTTAGGTGAAGAATTTCAGTAATGTGGACACAGAGACAAATTTCGGCCAGGCGAGCGCAATGGCTAAATAAAAACTTTACAAAATAGTCAATATTTGAAAGGACACTTCCGAGAATAGTCCAGTATGTGAAATATAAATAGGTCTCAGTGGTGCACCCAGGCCCCACAAATACTGTATGGATGTAGTCCCATGACAGGAGACCATACTTGACTCTTCTACAAGCGAAAAGGAATATTCCACAAGGAACCCACTGAGAAACCCATCCTGTCAGGGAATGATTAAATGGAGGCCATTTTGTGGAGAGGACACAGAGGGTGGAGTTTAGACTGAAATAGTTGCTGGATGTTCTCACCTGGGTCAGGTGCATTTGATGGGCCTGGCAAAGCTTGTACTTCAGGTCTTGTACCTCCTGATCGATGTTCTTTTCAAGTTCTCTCCCTTCCTCCGTCGCTTCTTTTAACTTTTCCCAACAGTTCTGTTCAAGCCTTTCCAGATTTCTACAGCACAGAGAACAGACTTCAGTCTAACAAAGTTTCCTGAAGCACAGAGCATACTAGCCTCAGTCTGACACAGCTTCTAAAATCACAGAGCACACTGGCTTCAGTCTGACACAGCTTCCAACAGCACAAAGCACACTAGCTTCAGTCTAACACAGCTTCCCAAAGCACAGAGCACACTGGCTTCATTTGGGCACAGAGCACACTGGCTTCAGTCTGACACAGCTTCCAGCTGTTCAAGTGATCAGCCCTGCCCAATGTCATCAACTGCATATCACTCAATATGAACAGTCTCAGCTAAATAACTGAACTGAAAGATTTCTACACAGTTTTGGTAACTCTAATCAGCACCTAGCTTGCTACTCACAGCTGAAGAGCCCTCTTGCTTTCCTGATTTGGTTTTTTAATGGGCTCCTGCTCCATTTTGGACCTTTCAATTTGATCCTCGACCTGCCGCAGTAATTTTTTCGCGTTTTCGTGTAGCAGGATCTCCTGTTTAAAACGCTCCTCAAGGTCTCTCCTCTCCTTCATTTCGTCCTCCACCCTTTCTCTCCAGTGCTCCTCCACTTGACTGAGTTTCCTGTATCACAAAACACACAGGCATCAATAGGACACAGCTTCCTACAGCACAGAGTACACAGGATTCAGCCCGACACAGCTTTCAAAAGCACAGAGCACACTGGCTTCAGTCTGACACAGCTTTCAAAAGAACAGAGCATTATGGCTTCAGTCTAACAAAGCTTCCAAAAGCACAGAGCACACTGGCTTCAGTCTGACACAGCTTTTAAAAGCACAGAGCACTATGGCTTCAGTCTGACACAGCTTCCAAAAGCATAGAGCACACTGGCTTCAGTCTGACACAGCTTTCAAAAGCACAGAGCACACTAGCTTTTTTGGACCTTTCAATTTGATCCTCGATCCCTCGCAGTAATTCTTTGGTGTTTTTGTGCTGCAGGATCTCCTGTTTTAATCGCTCCTCGAAGTCTCTCCTCTCCTTCATTTCATCCACCAGCCTTTCTCTCCAGTGCTCCTCCACTTGACCCAGTTTCCTGTATCACAGGGCACACAGGCATCAGTAGGACACAGCTTCCTCCAGCACAGAGTACACAGGATTCAGTCTGACACAGCTTCCAAAAGCACAGAGAACACTGACTTCAGTCTGACACAGCTTACAAAAGCACAGAGCACACTGGCTTCAGTCTGACACAGCTTTCAAAAGCACAGAGCACAGTGGCTTCAGTCTGACACAGCTTTCAAAAGCACAGAACACACTGGCTTCAGTCTGACACAGCTTCGTACAGCACAGAGCACACTGGCTTCAGACTGACACAGCTTCCAAAAGCACAAAGCACACAAGCTTTTTTGGACCTTTTAATTTGATCCTCGACCCCTCGCAGTAATTCTTTCGTGTTTTCGTGTTGCAGGATCTCCTGTTTTAAACGCTCCGCAAAGTCTCTCCTCTCCTTTGTCTCGTCCTCCAGCCTTTCTCTCCAGTGTTCCTCCACTTGACCCAGTTTCCTGTATCACAGGGCACACAGGCATCAGTAGGACACAGCTTCCTACAGCACAGAGCACACAAGTTCAGGACAACACCGATTCTTTCAGTCTAAGCATGTCTATCTTTGCTCTCCCACAGCTGTTACATTGCCATGAGAATTAAATGTCACTAGCCCCCAAATGGGTGGAGCTATTCATTATATGTCATTAAGAGCTGATGAAATTTTTCCAATTAAAGCGGTTGACAGCGAAGACAAAACTGATTGCCCAGTCTGTACCAATGTTTGCGACACAAAACGCAAGGTGGCTGCACCTGTAATGGAGTTCTTTAATTTGCCTGTCCATGGCTATTTTATTTTCCTCTGTGGGAGTGGCTTTGTGGAAAAGGTATTCAATGGAGAATAAGAGGGTTGTGGTCCAAACGCCAGTGAAGACAAAATGAGATTAAAGGAGCAATTGGGCCCCGAAGAGAGGCCCCTACAAAATGTTAGATATATAACTGCAGTGAAATAGATGCCATATTTGCAGACAACTCAGATTGCCCTTGCCAGAGACTAGCTTGGTACTCACAGCTGTAGAGCAAACTCTCTCTCCTGACACGTTATTTTAAACGTCTCCTGCTGCAGTTCAGAACTGCGTATCTGCTCCTCTCTTTCCCTCAGCAAGGAGCTGAGCCGATCTCTCTCTGCACTCCTGTCCTTCACTGTCTGGTTCAGCTCCTGCACACGTGCCTTTATGAAGCAGAGAACGGAGCGAATGCAGACGTCCAGTTTAAACTGTCGCCTGAACAGCAGTGGACTACTTCCGCTCTTCCGCCAGAGTTAATGCTCACCAAAAAAGGCACACTCTGAACCTAACTTAAATGAATCACACTTTTCTACAGTGCATGACAGTGTTGGGAGTTTTTCCTTCTATGTTGACAGATTTACTTGTTGTTCGGTTCTGGATCTCACCTTCAGCTTCCGGTTATGATGAAGAGAGGAAGACAGCATTCGCTTCATTCTCTCTTTTCTTTCAGAGACTCTCACCTAAAATAGTGCAGATTATGCCTAAATACAAGATTCTTATGACAAAAATAGTTAAACTGGATTTCAACAATCTGGATCGTACGTTTTTAATTAAGCCTGACGTTTTCCTCTGAAGCTTTCCTGTCTGTGAGGCGTGCTTCTCAGAAATCTGCTTGGTAGCCACTGAAGAATCAAAATTTGAAAAAAAAACACTAATTCAAGTTGAGCTGCACAATTTTCAGGTCTTACAGACATTAAATCAGAAAATGTATGGCAGATATTATAAATAAAAATAATATTTGATTAAAAATAAATGAACTTACATTCGCTAGTCCGGCTTTTAAACTGTGAAACGAAAAAAATTGAAAGCAGGCATCAGAATACAATCATATCTAAAAAAAAAAAACTTTTGCACAAGGCAACCCAGCAGAGCAGTGTAGCCAATCTTGGTCAAATTAAGAATCTTTGTTTACAGTACAGAGGGCAGGGAGAGCTCAGACACTTTAGGCTCAGATTAATGAAGTAAATGCTTACAGTTCTCCAGACAAAGAGCAGAAACATCAGCGCATCCAGTGCAGGCGTCATGGTCAGCACCATGTGCATTGCTGTGTAGAGCTTCTTAGCTCCCTCGTGCACAGGAGATGTGCTGGTGATCTGAACAGAGACAATCAGGGTCAAAACTTAGGAGTCCTTCCATAACACTGTTATAAATTGACTGAATTTAACAGTTAAATTAATGCATTGTCTCCTTGTTATTTTAACTGTGAGTAGAGTTCTGAGCGCATTTAACTGTGGTAGACGTACACAGAACCTTTGTTATAAACTGATTGCAAAATTACAGTTAAAATCATGGGCAAAAAAAGCGCAGGTTTATAACAGCGTAGCTGCATTTCCTTATGGAGTGAAGTCCATTTTATAAGATAATTCCTGAAAGCACAAAGCTAAAAAAGCAAACATCATAAAAACAGCTGCCATTACCAGTTCCAAATACCCTCTGATCCACTGGTCAGCCTGGGAGAGTATGCCTGCTGCATTTGATAACCGTCCAGAGGCATTGTTCTTCTTCACACAACCCTCTATAGTGGAGAAATTTCCGGATTCTAAGAAGAAATTCAGAAAATTTTCGGTATTTTCACGCCATAGGAAATTATTCTCTTCGCAAATGCATGATGTGTATCCTAGAATAATACCAGGAAGCAGATACCTGTCGATAGGCGGTCTGATTCCAGACAGATATCCATGGTTGGTTGGTGCTGTAATGTGGGGCACATATTCAGCTGTGCAGGGGCCAAATTACCCCCAAATCCCTCTGCAGATAAAAGATAACATTACTCATATCCCACTGTAAATACAGAGAAATACTCCCCAAATGACAATTCTGATAGTAAATAATATTCCCCAAATTACTCTGCAGGTGCAAAATGACTCTCCCCAAATCACACTGAAGAGACAAGATAACTCTCAAAATCACACCAATTATACTTTATAATCCATTGAAAACACAAGGTTTGTATGAATAGATGACTGAATTGGATTGAGAATTTCAAGTATGTTTATAATTTTCATGGTCATACTTTAATATTATAGGTCATAGGAAAACAATGAAATATTTTCATCTTTACCAAAGGCAAGAAATGCAATAAGTACTAAGTATCTATCCATGTGTCATAAAACTCAGGTTGCAAAGCATCAGTGGAATGATGCAATATCTACACTTACGGCGATAAATCTCATCAGGGGCAGGAATCGGATCCACAGTGAATTTTGGTTTATTTTCCTGGACACCTGTCCGTAGGAAAGGTAGCCCTGGGCAAAGAGCAGAATTGCATGAATTTCATCTCTCATTAAAATCACACTGCAAATACAAGATACATTGCCCGGCCAAAAAAAAAAAGTCGGACACTCACATATTTAGTTGGAACCCCTTTAGCTTTGATTACAGTGCATATTCGTCTTGTCATTGTTTTGACAACTATATGCAATGCCAGAACATTTATTTTCGATCAGAAATGCCATAATTTTTGGCCGAGATCTTGTCTTCTCGACATAATGGTTGAACCACTTGGTGGTCTTTCTTGAGCACATCCCAATAACTTTTAATGTGTTTAAGGTTAGGACTTTGTGGTGGCAAATTTGTTTGTGAAAATGATTTGTCATACTTGTTTTTGTCATTCATGGTTTTCTTTGCTAAATACAGGCCAAGAACTTGCCCGTTCTGAAATACTGTAACATCTTTTCCACCATCAAGGGATGTGTCTTCCGACATATTTTTTAAGAAATGAGTAGCGACGCGCTTCATCAGTCAGGGTAAAAATGATTATTGCCAGCTGAAACATATTAATAACCCCAATAATGATCCAATTTTAGAATTAGTTCATTAATTTCCAAACGGTGACTTTTTTTTTTTGGCCGGGCAGAGTAGTATCAATCAAATCAAACTGTTGATACAAAATAATAGCTCCCTAATCACGCCACAAATGCAAGATGGTACTCCTCAAATCATATGGCAGATACAAAATTAAACTCCCTATATCACATTGCATAAGAAAGTAACACACTTCAAATCAGATGGCAGATACAGGACTGCTTTCCACAAAACACACAGGAGATACAAAATAATACTTCCCAAATCACACAGCAGATGCAAAATAATACTTCCCAGACCACAATTGCATATACAAAATAATATCCCCCGGATCACACTGCAGATGAAAAATAATACTTGCCAAATGTGGTGCAGATGTAAAATAATACTCCCCAAATCACACTACAGATACAAAATAATACTCCCCAAATCACACTACAGATACAAAATAATACTCCTGAGATCACACTGCAGATAAAAATAGTACTGCTGTAATCACTTTGAAGATATGAGATAATACACCCCAAATTATACTGCAGATAAATAATAATCTGCCCCGTCACACTGTGTATAAAATGCAATACCACCAAAATCCATGAGCAGATACAAGATTCCACACTTTGAATCACACTTCAAATAAAAATTAACTCCCGAAATCACCCGGCGGATACACACTAGGAAAAAAAGGTTAATTTCAGCACCTTTTACGGGTGCACACATTTGCTACAATAGCAGCAGCTTTTTTTAAAGGAGCTCACGAGCACCCTAAAAAGGGGTGGACACACGCACCCTAAACGGTGCTCATGACCACCCCAAAAAGGAGTGAACATAAGCACCCCAAGAAAGTGTTAATGAGCGCCCTTGCATGGGGTGAACGCGACAACCATGAAAGGAGCTAATGAGCAGCTCTATAAGGGGGTAATGCAAGAACCCTTAAAGGTGCAGATGAGCACCCTTATTAGGGGTGACCACGCGCACCTCTGTAGAGGGTGACTGCAAGCACCTTTTAAGGTTCTTGTTATCACCATTTCACAGGGTGCACATATGTACCTTTTCTAATGGGTGCTTGTCTGCACTTCTAAAGATTTGCACTTATACCTTTTTTAAGCACCCAAAAGACACTTGTAGCATCAGAGAGGGTGTTCAGGTTCCACCCTTACAGATTCTTACCCTGGTTAAAACACCCATGTGCACGCACACATAAGCAAACACACGCATACACACACCCCCAACATAATCCTTAAGTTCCACACATGTATCAGTCATTGTGTAAGGTCTCGTGTCCTGCGCACAGTGACTGGTACGGAGGACAGAAAGCGGTGGACTGGACTCAGGTGCAGGGATTGATTTGAGCTTTTATTACATCCGCACAGCAGTGCAGTGGGCATCAGCGTTGCCATCAGTATGAAACAAAAAGGAACTGAGGTTCCACAAAGATAGATGGTAATACAGCAGTAGACAAAGTATTACACAATCAAAGAAAACGAAACAAGAAGGGCTGCTTTAAAGAAAGCGGCTCTTAGTTTATAATTTGGCTTAGTATACGCGAAACATGGGAACTGTCTTCCAGAAGACCTACAGCACCGCATGCATGGCATTTAAGATGCATCACAAAGAGCCTTCGCACAGGACTCATATATATGTACAGTCGTCCTCAAAATTATTCATACCCCTATCAAATTTTGTTTTTTTTCACAATATTTTTTGACAAATCAAAGTTATTCTCACACAAATGACACAAGAAGTTGACATTAGGCTGTAAGAAGTACAGTAACACAATTTTTCGAGAAATACAATACTTTTTGGTATTTTATTTGACAGATTTACAAAAAATGCCATGTCCAGAATTATTCATACCTTTTTCTCGTAATCGATGGCAAAGACTTTTTTCGCGATGACAGCCTACAGATGCTTCCTGTAGTTTATCACAAAGTCTCTACACATCTGCACAGGGATTTTGGCCCACACCTCTTTGGCAAATAAAACATGAAATATTATTGTATTTTTTGAAAAGTCGTGCTACTGTACTTCTTACAGCCTTATGTCAACTTCCTGTGTCATTTGTGCAAGAATAAAGTTGATTTGTCAAAAAATATCTCAAAAAAAAAACAAAATTTGATAGGATGATTGTGTGTATACACACACACACACACACACACACACACACTCAACTCCAAAAGAAACGCAAGGGTGAGGTATGTAGCCAACTGTATTTGCGGCAAATTGAAGAATCGATTGATTTTAATTGCTTTTCCAGTGAGGCACGAGTGGAAATAAAGAAAAGCATGTGGTATCGTAATCCTGACGCGCGCCACGTGAACGCGCCAAACATTTCAGTAATAACACACATTGAGCTGTTTGTGATGTGTACAGTGACACTTGACTTGTTCTTTTGAGTGTGGTCAATAGCCTACACTCAAAAAAATGAAATATTATGAAATGTTAGATTTACTTAATAATGTTATGTCAACTGGTTCCACGCAATTGCTTTGCATAACCTTTATTTGACTTCTAACATTTTTTGGCCAGTGTAATTAGTTGCGTTGAATGGAATGTACTTAACACGGTTTTGTGGAACCAGTTGACATAACATTATTAAGTAAATCTAACATTTCATAACGTTTCGTTTTTTTGAGTGTACATAAAGCCAAGAAAAAAAAACGAAAAATGCTAATGCAACAAGAAAATGGAACGGCTTGCGGCACAGGAGAGAGAAAAAGAGCCGTTGGCATGTAAGGTGGTGCGTCATTTGCACTGTCACCGTTCAACAATCAGTCGGCTGTCTGTCTGAGAATGGAACACAGGCACTGTCACTGACCGACGCCGCTTTGGGCAGCCACGAGTGCCAATGGCAGCTCAAGAGTGCCGCATCTGGTTACAGCCTGTAAGTAACAGATTCTGGACAACAACGGGTCCGAGACATCTGAGTGTGAGCAAAAGCTCGGTTCGACGCCGTCTATGTGAGCAACACATGCGTGCGAACGGCCCCTGTGGACAATTTAAGTTTATGGTTTAAAATTAATTGATTGGGTTTGAAGTGAAATAGGCGTAATGCCGGAGCTATTCAATATTTATGCTTACCGTAATAACCTGCGCTGGGAACCTGATTCGGGTTTCGATCCACGACGTATTCCGGTGGCTTAAAACTCAACAGTCCTAGCAGGAGCAGCCAACGCCAAGGACATTGCATTTTGGCTGTCCTCGGTGCTCAGTGCAGAATAGAATAAATGAAAATATATCGCAGTCTGAATACCAAAGCGCGCTGTCATGAACTGACAGAAAGAGAACCAACGTCCAATACAAGTAAGTTGGAATTCGGAATTCGCAGGTGCGGTACTGTTATCAGTCAATGCGTCACAGAGGTGATCCATTGCTTTGAAGAACAGGCCGTTATTGCGTACTAAATTGATGACGTCACAGCTACCGTACGGCTACCGAATAAAGTTTTAATTTATCGGAAGATTACGTTTGGTCTCAATCCAGATTCGAGAAAAACCTACCGCATTTGAAAACACGGCCAATACGTTGCAACCGACAGCAGTACTGCGCACGACTTTAGGCGCATTTGAAGAAAGTGATCGTCAGTCTGTATACAAAATTAAGTTTTAAAATGCAAGATTTATTTCAAGTACCGGTAGCCTATAGACTGCACCGTCGTATACCGAGGCACTGTCATCGCCCCTTTTGAAACAATAAATAAATAAATAAACCCGTTTGAACCCTGAGGAGGAAAAGTCAGTGAAATAGATGGAGGAAATATTCCGTGACAATTATTTCCAGAAACATGATTTTTGAGGATACATTTTTTTTCTCAAAAATACAGGGGTCAAAAACATTGGCACACGAAAAGTGAAAATGTAACGCATAATAACATGGCAATCTCGTCGGCAGCCATCTGTCACATCCCTTGCGTGTGAAAATTGACTCCTCCCCTGCTCAAGCAGTCCACCTGTGTTTTTGCAGTTTGCGTCTTTTAACTGATTAATTGCCCCCTTCTCCTCCCTTGCTACCCAGTGTTATCATTTGTATCCCCCATCCCTTTTGTGAGTGTCCTGACAATATCTGTAATTTGCTAGTGATTTCAATGTGATTGCTGGATTGTCATGGTTCATACCCTACTAAACCTTCCAGCCAGTTTGTGTTCTCTCCTATTGAGCTCAGCTCTCTTCTTCTGTGTGTTTTGATATATTAATAAGATAAGATACACTTTATTGAACCCCGAGGGGTAATTTGTCCTCTGCATTTGACCCATCCTATAGTTAGGAGCAGTGGGCAGCCACAGAGCAGCGCCTGGGGCACCAACTCCAGTTCTAAAGCCAGTACCTTGGTCAGGGGTACTGGTTGGAGTGTTCCTTTGATGCATGTTTTTGTGGGTGGGGGAAACCGGAGTACCCGGAGAAAACCCATGCGAACACAGGGAGAACGTGCAAACTCCACATAGAAAGGCTCCAGGCCGGAATCGAACCCAGAACCTTCTTGCTGTGAGGCACCAGTGCTAACCACTATGACACCGTGCCGCCCAAAAAGATAAACCGTAATTACAATTCTGAGTCCACTGATAGGAACTACTACTCACATCTAGAATTAGTCTCCAGGATTGGGACTGCAATCCTGTTAGTCCGGGAGCTCAGAGGGTTTTATATCGAGGGTTTGGAGCACAATGGTTATACGTCCAAAATTTCGAATCAGAGATTTATGTACTAAAACAAGTGGTTTCTGATGCTTTTCCTTGGAGCACAAATGTGATATGTCCAGCTGGCTCAGTTCCAGGAGAATTGGCAATTTAAAACAGTATTATGTCCATCAATGGAGAAACCTTTGGAGCACAAAAGTGCTATGTCCAGACATGTACCATTTGTGCTCCAACTGCACTGAACTGTTGGAGCACAAATGTGACACGTCCGGACATACAACTCTGTTCTCCAAGGTATCCTGTGTAGATGTTGACATATCACAGGGTTTCCGCGACATGTAATTGATTGTGATGCACTGCCACAGCAAAATAAAGCGGCCACGCCTATGTAAAATGACTTTACATAAACTCCAAAAATCCTAAGGACAATCAGGTGTCGCCAGTTCTCAATGTTAAGTTAAAATGAGGGCTAATAATTCTTGACCTGCTGTCAATCATTTTGCTTGATGAACACGTTTTCCAATGAATAAAAATTAGCCCTCGGCAGTAAAACGCTCTGCTTTCTTCTTAATGCAATGAGTGCAACGATTAGAGAAAAAAATATTTTGTTGACTTTGCAAAACGATAAACTACGATTTTAACTTCTGCGTTTGCTGTGATTCATTGAAAGTAAGCGACTGCGCTTGCCTTTGACTTTCATCTTTTTCTGGCATACCAAGACACTAGATCTAAAGGAAACTGAGGAAATGAAATCCATGAGTGTGATTGAGAATAATGACTGTAGTTGTTCCAAATTGAACTTGATGGTGGACTGGAAAGATTGAGCAATTCCTACAATTCTTTAAGTTTCGGCACAAAAGTTTTGAAGGAGGAAACCAGACTTAGTAGTAGTTATTTTGTATTGCCCTGATATCCTTAAAGCCATTGGATTGATTGACATAAAATTACATCTAATTTGTAGCTAAGTTACCCTTATTCTTTATACTTATACATTTGACCATTGTGCTATGTTACCAAATGTGCAAAGATTATTGGAGCACAAAAGTAATACGTCCATTTTTGGTAATTTTGGCTGTTATGCAATACTTCAACATAACTGAATCATTATATATTCAAAGACAAGTGTAATGCCCAGCATATAAGTAGTGAATGTGTAAAGTCTATAAAACATCTGATTTAATACAGCATTCACAAAGTTTAAAATGGGGTTTTCTCAAAAGTGCTAAAATGGACATATAACCATTGCGCTCCAAACCCTCGATATGTAATTTCAAGTACAAAAGGTTTGAGGGGTGGAATATGTAGCTGGGGCATGGGGGACCTTCAAATGGGTTTTCTTAAGTTCCGTAGCCTGTACCAATTCCAGGGGGCGCCACTTCAAATGACCCCAAATTTCACTTTAATTATCATGATCGAGTACATCGATCAAACTTGTGCCAAACTGTTCTTTGGTCAACCCTGATCACCAAATGACCTTTCTTAAGTGTCAGCTCCAGTACCAAGTTCACTTAAGAAAGGCTTTAATTTGTACCAATTAGCGGTTTAATTGTCATAATTGAGTACATCAACCAAACCAACGCTAAAATTTTCTTTAGACGTCACTGATACCTGAATGGTATTTCTTAAGTTTTGGTTCCTGTACGAAGTGGACTTAAGAATTGCCTTTAGCTATCACCTTTAATCATAGCTTTTAAGGAATTAAGCATGCTCAGTTGTCATCGTCGGCTTCATTTACATAATTGGTATCTTTACCTTGTAATTTTATGATATATACTAGATGGGAAATACGCATGAAGGTCAGACACTTTTGCCCTACCGATCAAAATCTGTCGGAAAATAGAGGGACAATGCAAAGTACAATTAGTGGGGCAGATTGCTGAAACAATCTTTCACTTGGTGATACAATCACCAAATTTGGCACACAAGTGCTACAGAACCGACTCTCTCAGAAAAGTATGTCATCCATATGAAAAAACAAAATGGTGGCCATTTTCCAAGATGGCTGCCATTCAAAGTGGTTTTAAACAGTGTTTGAACTATATTTTGATTGAATAATCCTATTATGATGGTCTATACATTGAAATACAGGTTTTTGAGTTTGCGAAATCCAATTCTGCATTTAGAAAATCAAAATGATTGAATATTATGGTGACACAATGGGAATTAAACGAAGAAACACTCTCTCGGTGATGTTTCCAATGTGATGTCTAGGTACGTGACCACTCAATGTTGAGACATGTGGTTGGACAGTAAACTGTGCATATTGTATTTCAACATTGTTAGAAGATGTAGTATGCCTTATCTGGGGTTGACCAGTGCATTAGAAATATGATTACACTTTGCCGATATATAGGGTAATGTTAACTTCGATTCTGTGTTTTACAAATAATGTGAAAAAACTGATTGACTTGTGTGTTGTTTGAGTCGGGAAACGACTTGCTGTTGCTGTACAGCTTCCATTGGTTCTTATTTTAGTCCTCACGTTTGCAGGCACACAGCTGTTTACACTTCAGGCTGAAGTGATAGCATCTGCATCGTCCTCGGCATTCAGTCTTGCAGCCGCATTTGGTCAACTGCTCACAAGTCTGAGCAATGGGTGGAGGGGTTGTTCAGAGAACTTGCCAGACCTCACCATCTTTTTGCCAGCCCCAGTTGGCAGGGCTTTCAGTTTGCGCTTTGCTCACTGTTGCCTGACTCCATATGCAGGCAGCTTGGAAGGCAGACTGGTGCGGCTCTCTAACGACAATACTAAAACTATCTAAACTTCTAGTTGAGATATATACAGGGGCTTATTATATAGTATTTGGGACACTAAAGTATACTACAAACTACAGTGAGAACACCACGACAACAGTTAGTAAACTACAACTACAGCAAGTACACTACAAGCCGACCCTGAACCCCATGCTGAGTCTCACAGCAGTGATGTCACCAAAGTGCCCTGGTTGTGCTTTGACATCATTCTTATAAAATAATACAAACCAACAGAGCTTGACCACAGCATTTCAATGAATGATCATGGATGTTGCCCTTCAACTTAATGCAATATCTGTGATCAGACAGCTTCCTAAAAGGCTAATTTTGAGTCACGTAATAGCCGCCATCTTGACAACTGGCGGCCATATTGGAATTCAATTGACACCATTGAGTTCTTCAGGCAGAATACATTCATTTTGATGTTTGGATCATTAACACATTTCTGTTCATTCAAGTTCTACTTCGAAAACCATTTTTTTGCATTTGACGAGGCAGCCATCTTGGATTTTCAGCTGGATAACATACTTTTCTTAAAAAGTACATCCTGGACATCATTTTACCAAATTTTGTGCTTGTATCACCAAGGGAAAGATTCTTATGGAATATTGACTTAATCTGCCCCACTAAATGCAATAAACATGCACATTTCACTATTGTGGTCCAGTGTTCACAAGTGAGCTTGCTACGCCTTTGAGAAAGTCATGTAATGTCTTTCCAATCCACCAGGTGGCACAAAATTAGCCTTGGGGCATTCTGAAAGCACATGGGCATAAGTCCTCTCAATGCATGATGCATTCTCCTGTGAATCTGCATCATCCATGATCATCATCACTTATAATCCACTGCTTGTATTTTTTTCTCTAAAGGACAGGGTTGTTGATCCATGTGAGTTAACTGATTAATGCTACTGGTGAGTTGGTACATGTACACCTGTCCGGTTGGATACACTACATGTATGAGAGCATGATACTTGATGGCCTAGGCCAATGGTAGTCAACCCTGGTCCTGGAGAGCCACAGGGTGTGCAGAGTTTGATTTTCTCCACCCTATTTAAACCTAAGACACCAGGTGAGATGAGTTGAGCGTGTAATCAACTGCTTTAATTCATCAATTAAGTGCTAAGTAACATCAAAAACCAGCAGACACTGCGGCTCTCCTGGACCAGGGTTGACTACCAATGACTTAGGCCTTCATGTATTGTACCGTATCACGCAGTATATGGTAAATCCTAACACGGTTGGTTTATTTTGGTCAATGATAAATGTAGCCTCAAAGATTAAAGGCGCTCTTTGCTCGTAGTCTATTTACATCACTGATTGAAGTTCCATGTTCTTGTTCACAGATGGTGTCACCGATTCGCTACCGTATGCAACTCCTACGTATTTGATTTACTCCTATAAAAGGCTCACTAAGGGTACAGGATTGTAAGTGCCTTAACAACCGCTGCAATAAAACCCACTTCATTAAAAGCAGCGCACCCCAATACTAATATTTTGAATTTGCTTCAAACAATACTTTAATAGAACTGCGCCATTTCTTTGTTGACAGGTATACTGCAGTTCACCATGTTGAACCAGAATGATCCCAATTCCCAAGACCCAGACTGGCAACCCAAACAGCCAGTTTCGACTGTTCCCCCAAAAGAGGCAGGTGCTTCCCAACGCTGAATACTTCATGTTGCGAAGTTTGCCCATAACACAAATGTGTTTCCTTTCGAAGAAGACAAGTGGAATAGTGTAAATCAAACATCAGAATCCCGTAAAGGCAAACGAAACTTCGAGACATCATTGTACTATGATGTACTGCAATGTCTGCCAGAATCCCCTGACGAGAACGATGGCTATCACAGCATTTGTTATAAGAATTTCACCGCTGTGACCTATAGTACACCAGTCCACTCTGTGAAGGGCAGTACAGAGAACGACACACCTTCATGTACACCATATTTGCGGTCTGCATCGTCAATTAGTGAAAACATACCTTCTTTGTCCGGTATTTTCCCACCAAGCCGCTTATTCTGTGGACAGGTGAAAAAACATAAAATGGGGATGCTTGAAGTAGCCGGTGTTTGTGAAACTCTAGAAGCTAGTGTTATGACTCGAAAATCACAACAAAGAAAGCCAGCAATGACAACTTAAACAAATTTATTCTTCACTGATTAGGTCCAAAAATTTCTACAAATAATCCACTTTGCAATCTTATAATAACACTCTAATGCCACTAATTAATCTGATGCAAAGAAAAACTCCCCTTCAACTGAACAAAATCACTGCATTTATACAGACTAGGAACATTCTGGAAAGATCTACAGGAGTCCTGGGTGATCCGGCCCCCTCCAGGCAAGAAGGTGCCAGAAACCTCTAGAAAGCACTAGTCTATTTCATCACAAACAAGTGGTATTGCATCAGATCATGTTTTGCTACAGACACACCACCAGAGGGTGCTAAATGATGAACAAAATAAACAAATAGCTGACCAGTAAGCAGCACAAATCTAACAAATCTCCATTTACAAATGATATACAGTGCTGTACATAATACACTCATACATAACACTAGTCAGACCATCCAGGATGCTGCGCTTGTGCTCAACGATGCGGTATTACTAACAAAGGTTGCTGGTGTTGATCTCATTGCTAAAGAAGCCAAATACCACCACTCATGCAAGAGTGCTTACCTTCTTTCAGCAAAACAACAGTCCATCCAATGAAATAACGATGAACAGGGACCTGACAAATCACCAGGGGCCTATGGAACAGCCCTTGAGAGCATATTTGAACATGTTGAACAATCAGTTATTCAAAACAATAGACCAGAGTTACTGACTTAACTGTTCACGTGGTATTTGTGCATGGTTCATGATGGTGACAACTCCCTTAAGAGTAAGCGAACACTCATGCAAAATTTGATGACAAAGTTTGGCAATAAAATCAGATTTCACACCCCAGTTGAGAAGAAGCTGGACACTATTGTGTAAAACTCCCCTCTTGCTCCAAAGTCCATGCGTGTAGCCTATGACCATGCCTCAGATGATGAGTGCACAGTCACTAAGGCGGCCCTCTTACTTCGAAAAGATGTAAAGAAAAAGGATTTACCTGAAAATCCTACTTTACCTGAGGTTAAGGGTGGGGATGTATGTTCTCCACAATTATTGACCACATTTTTCAGAGCACTGTACAGTGGACAGGGCCCAAGTAAGTGTGCTGATCAGGTAAGACGTTGTGTCAACTCCTCATGTGATGATGCCCTCTACATTGTATGAGGAGGCAAGGTAAAACCAGCTAAACATTTAGCACTTGGTATGGCTTTAAAAAGAATGACAGGCAGCAAGAAACTAGGACAGATTTTTAACAGGTTTGGACATAGCTTGAATTACAACTGCTTAGAAGAGCTGTAGACAAGCACAGCAGTCAGAATACAGGAGAGCAATGTGGAACGCCCTGATGGCACAGTCAAAGGTCAACCAATGCGCGTGGCTTTTGACAATTTTGACGTCTTGACCCATACATTGTCTGGAAGTGAAACCCTCCATGATACTATGGGGATTCTTTATCAGAATGTTCCAGATGGAGATGAAGTAGTAGTTGCAGAAATAGACCCTGGTCCGTCAAGCACAGGACAGAGGAGAGACAAGAAGCAGTCCCTTGAACCACGAGAAACATCACTGGAACCATATCAGAAGTAAGCCTAAAATGAATGTCTTCAGGTACAGTAATTCATATGTCTTCAACTTCACTGCCGATTCCAATAGAGAAGTGAAGAACTTTGACTTCCTTTGGATGACAGACCATGCATTAGATCACAACAAACATTCAGTGTGGGTTGGCTTCAATGCGAGATCTTAC
The DNA here is from genome assembly GCA_029692085.1 of Gymnothorax javanicus. Classification (NCBI taxonomy): domain Eukaryota; kingdom Metazoa; phylum Chordata; class Actinopteri; order Anguilliformes; family Muraenidae; genus Gymnothorax; species Gymnothorax javanicus. The sequence goes on from CM056194.1 coordinate 8,668,537, forward strand.
GAGGACAAATTGCCAAGACAGGAGGTGCATTACATGGCAAACTTGAAGGAGCCCATCACCAGACTTGATGTCATCCAGGAGACGCTCGCCAAAACACAGAGATGTGCAGAAGAATGTGGCCAGAAATATGGCATTGTAACATACGACCTGAATGCCGCAAAGCCGGCTATGCAAATTCAGGCCACAGAAAAACCCAAATTTGACAATGTCTTTGCAATGCCAGGAGCATTCCACATAGAAATGGCTTTTTTTTCAAAGCCCTGGGGAAAATCTTGTCCAGCTCTGGTGGACCAGACATGTTAACCGAAACTGAAGTACTCACACCAGGTTCCTTGAATGGCTTCCTCACTGGCAAACAGTTCAGTCGGTGTAAGCGATTACATCCAATCTTAGCTCTTGCTTTTGAAAGCCTCCACTTCACAGCATTTCTGAACACTTACGAAGAAGTTGACCTGTTCAAGGAGCTGCTAATTAGTTTCCATGAAGGAGTGGAATCGGAAGACTTGTTGGCCAGATGTGATGCTTTCCTTGCCGGGGTAACAGCATATCAGTAGTACACTCAAGAGACAAGATCTGGGGTCCACGGAACAACAGCCAGATTTTGGCTGATGTATGTTGATTACATCCAGCATTATCATCTGCTGGACAGGGCTATCAGAACGTCCGATATAGCTCTGTACATCTCTGCCCTGAACCCCATATTGATCTGTTCTTTGCAACAAATTATCTGAATTACACCAGATGGTTAACTAAGTTCCAGCTTGATCTCTTGAACATAGATGAGTCACACCCAGGACTACGCAACATCCTTCAACAGGGAGTCTTCAGCATTCGAAGAACTGAGCATTCCTTTAGCCCTGTCCCTATAGACTTGACGTTAGAGTAGACAGTCAATGCCGATGCAGCATCTTGTGTTACTGGCATTACATCAGCAACAAACAACTACACCGCCCGTCTGCGCTGGATAGTCACAAAGTCCACTTGAGCTTGCTTTATCAGTCTAGTCCAAGAAATGACAGGGTTGACTGTTAAAGATGACACTGTAACTGAGCTCTGACATAGTCGAATCAATCATGACACCACAGATTTGAAGAAGGTCATAAAACAAATAGAAGAAACATGCAATCCCTTCAAGCCTGGTCTGGAGACAGAAAGCGCACAGCTGTTCAACATTCGTACAGGAAAGGCTGCCAGTGCAGAGGTACGAGAAAGCCTGCTTAGTATTCCAGAAAACGGACGTAAAAGGCACTAAAAATTTCTACACGCTTGTCCAGACAACCCCGGCAGGTTTGAAGAACGAATAGCCAAAGCAAGACTGAAGACATTCGCTGATGATGGTGTGAAGAATCGATGAACACAGGACAAAAGAATTGCTGAGATGAAGTATACAAGGGATCTCATGGGTCGCCTCGTGATACTCGCCACCAAGAGGAATCTTGACTTGGAACATGTATTCCAATACCCGTTGACACCAGTTCCCCTCGCTCTTGGAGACACAGATGGCACTATGGCAAAAACAGACAAAAGTGCAGTCTTTCGGCTGTTAGAGTCAAGGGGAGGAGATGGGTAATGGTCCAAAGAACACTCGTGCTTGTATAATAGACGGGCAATTCCTTCTACATGCACTCCCGCCTCCATCTGCCTCCAACATATGGTGGACTTGCAACAACTGTCCTTATCCGAGCTCTGGCCCTTTCCACAGTTGAAGTCCATTTGCTTTTTGATGACTACCCGTAACTGAAAGATTCGGAGCGACAGCTGGGAGGAGCTGACAACAGGGTATATCTGATAACTGGACCAGAACAAAAGCGATCAAGCCAGCTAAGCAAAGCCCTCAAGTCCCGGTCATTCAAAATGCAGTTGCCTCAGTTCCTTGCAAGGGAGTGGCAAGACCAGAAGTATGCACCAATCTTTGGAAAATGACAGCTCTACTTGGATATTCCTGGGGAATGTTATTGCTTCCAAGTCATCAATGGTGTACTCAGGCGAGAAGTTGTTGAAGAGCTCAAGAACAACCATGAAGAAGCTGACACCAAGGTTTGCCTCCATGTCAAGTCAGTTCAATGAGAAAATGCCAAGGGGTGACATAGCCATTCGGGCATCAGACACTGATATAGCTGTCGTCATGCTGTATCATTGTAGTTGTAGCAAATTTGCATCAACATTTTGGATGGATGTTGGTACTGCTGAGAAGAACAACCGAAGATACATCAACCTGACTGGCATATCTCAGTCAATAGCTCCTCAGCTTTGCGCTGCATTACCAGTGTTCCATGCTTACACAGGATGTGACTACACCTCGTCTTTCTTTCGAAGGGGTAAGGTGCTGCCATTTTCTAAGCTTGAGAAAAGTGCCGATATCCAGAAGGCCTTTCGAGAGGTAGGGGCTACCACGGAAATCAGTATGAATGTACAGAAGACCATGCACAGTTTTACAGCATCTATCTATGGAACAAAGGATCCAAGCAAGACAACACTGAACGCCCAAAGGTACAAGGTCTTTGAGAAAACCTTGGCCCCAAAAGCGAAGGCGAAGAATCCTCTGGATAAACTTAAGGGCCTAAATGCAAGTTCCATTCCACCATGCGAAGCTGAGGTGAACATGCACTTAGAACATACATCATTCGTTGCCCACATGTGGGTGAATGCTGACCTCGGCGAAATACAGCAGCACCCATCGTCAGAAAATGGGTGGGACTTTGAAAATGGGTGGTATGAATCTATATGGCATGATGGACCACAGCTTCCAGAGAGTCTGATCCCAGATGAAAGTGAGATTGAGGAAAGAAGAGAGGATGGTGAAGACGATGAGGACATAGCCTTATCATCTAGTGATGAAGAGTGCTGTTTTGATGATGATGGCGACGACTGAGTCCAATTCAGTCTTCAGATCGCTGAAGCTTGTTACCTTGGCTCCAAGGTAACCAGACTCCATTTTCTCCATTTCCAAGACCCCATTTCCTATGGCATCAAATTATGCCAACTATTGGAGAGTGAGGCTCTGCTGGAATAAAGCAGAAATCGAAGACATATTCCAGAACACAAACCTGATCTGACAGTTATTTTCAATGCTAGTCATGTGGCCTGGTCAAAGTTTGAATTGATTTCAATCTAGATTCAGTTCCCATGACTCCTTGAGTGTTTATCACCCATTCATATTACCATGATTACTGCATTATCACATGAAAGTTGATTGACTCCAATAATTGCTTTGAGTATAAGTACCATTCTCCGATCTTAACTGTGAATTTGTACCTTTTTTGGATCCTGTCTACTGAGATGCCTGTTAAGTTGACAGGTACCAATGACAATCATATATTTTACAGTCAGTCATCGCTCGAGATATTCGAATGAGTGGGCCAGTAAAGGTGTCAATGGGGCACTACTTGCTAAGTAATTTCAGGTTCTACAATTTCACCTCACTCGCTTTAGGGCAGCAGAGCTTGCACATTTCCTGCTTGTACATGTCCTGCTCTTATTCACCTGAGGTTCTGAATCATCGATCATTAAAACTTATGGAGAAAGAAGACCGGTGGTGGTAAGTTCTGTGATTTTCCATTAGACAAGGACATTGGTGCCTCGGAGATTGCTGTTTTTATGGTTGCAAAGGCAATTTTAGTTTAAATTTAGTAATTTTAGAGACTAAATCATCACTTAAATTCATTGCGTTTTATGGTTGTGAAGGCTATGTTACCCCAAATAAATTATTTTAGTTTAAATTTTGTAATTTTCGAGACTAAATCATCACTTTTATTTATCATTTACACTGCTTCGTTGGCAATATTTGCCTACAAGTTTGTACGTTTCCTAGTCTCAGACTACTAGTATTTAAAAAAGTATATATCTATGTAATTTCTGTTTGTTGTTGGGATACAATAATTTCAATAAATCAGAAATTTGTTTCATGGACTGAATGTGTTGTATTCTCTTTGACGTTCTGGGGCATCTGGAAAAATTAAAAAAATGACTTCAATACTCAATAGCCACAACATAACTCATCATTGGACTTGGTACAGGAGCTGACACTTGAGAAAGGTCATTTGGTGATCAGGGTTGACCAAAGAACAGTTTGGCATAAGTTTGATCGATGCACTCGATCATGATAATTAAAGTGAAATTTGGGGTCATTTGAAGTGGCGCCCCTGGAATTGATACAGGCTGCGGAACTTAAGAAAACCCATTTGAGGGTCCCCCATGCCCCAGCTACATATTCCACTCCTCAAACCTTTTGTACTCGAAATTACATATAAAACCCTCCGAGCTCCCGGACTATGTTAGTACTTTGTTCCTGCCCGTTCCTTTGAGTCACTTTATTAGGAACACCTCCCAAGCCTTCATTGGTGTTCAGGATTGGGACTGTGCTCCTGCTAAGCCTTTCAGTCCTGTCGGGAAGCAGTCTTGTTTCCTTTTTCGCCACCTGGCTTCTGTCCAGGGGCGGCCCCTACCCTCAGCAGTCATTACCAACTGAGTTGAACTGCCCCCTCTTCTGCTTGGGGCTACAGCCTTCAACCTTTTATTACTGTGTTCCTGTTACTAAATACTGTCTTGTGGATCATACCTTGAATCCGTGTTGTGTTCCTTGTCTGGATCATAGCATCATTTCCATGGGAAAGGTGAAAAATCATCTCTCAAATCAAAATAGAATAGCTACTTGTTTCTCTACACAAGTCAGGCTACAGGAAGACAACATTTTAACATACTACCATTTTTAGCCTCCAAAACTCCCATTCTGGAGGGTTGCAAACCCTTCAGATATTTGTGATTTCCTGTAAACCTGCTGACAATTTAGTCCCTTAAAGTAAGGTGTATGTGCAAAGTCTGAAAATATAACGGCGTTAAACAATATTGCAATTCTTTTTTGGCATAGGAAGATGGATTCATGAATTACTAGCGTTCCCTTTCAGCAGCTATACGCTCACACTGTCACGAGTTCTGAACACAGGAGCCACATGCAGATCACGGAGAAAGCTGCAAGGGCATTCTTTATAAGTAAAAGATTGGGGTTAAATTAATCGTGAACAAAGACAATAGTCTGAAGACAGTCCGCAGTCTGGCGTGAGCAAACTGGAACACTGTGGGTCAGGCTAGGCATAGTAGAAAAGACTGGTCTGCGGTTAGCAGCTAAGGTGACAGCCAAATGGATCGAGCCAGACGGGGCAGGTGACCACAGGTAGAAACACCACTAGTCAGGATTGCTGACTCTCGGAATAGAATCTCCAATAAATTGAAACTTTGCAGCTGGAGTTTAGACATTGAAGCCGGAAGACCACAGTCTTGTGAAGGGGAGACGAAAACCAGGAACTTAAACGTACAAAGATAACAAGGAAAAAAAAGGGAGCAAGTGTGCAAAGCATGGGGAGGAAAATGAACATGGCTTATGAAAATGGATTTCTTGGCTGGCAAAGTCACCATCCGTGGGCCTTGTAAGCAGTTTTTAGGACTTGAAATTGGCCTACATGGTCCTCCATGAAATTATACCACTATGGCATTAGTTTGGCATGCTCTTTACAGCGCTCTAATTGTGTTTTTGCGTCTTCGTGAGCACGGTTTTGTTTTTGTTTTTTTTTTTTGAAAACTAGGGAGTAAAAGCCCTGTTTTTGATAATACACCTGAAAGTGTGGACAAGGCCTCAGTGGCTGGCTATCTGAGCATTCAGCACTGTTTAGTCACATCAGAGTTGAGTTTGAACTGTCAATAAATGGGATGAATGTGTCTATTTATAATAATTGTGAACTTTTATATCTGGTTATTTCGAGAACCACAAATGAAATACAATGTTCCAAGTGAACTAAAGTACGCCTTTCGGCTGTAAATATGTTTTCATTAATGACGTAGAGAAAGAAACTAGACTGTGCAAAGACCTCTTTCTCGTGGAAAGTTGGCTTTAGCTTCCGGTCATGGCAAAACTCAAAATGGTAAGTTCCTGTTGCGTAAATATGTTAAATCTTGTGCAATTACCTACAATACTGCATTATCTGCACAATATCGACATGGGGCAAAAATTCCCCATGGCAGACACTGCTGTTTCTTGCATAATGTGAAATCAGAGGGTAAATTAATGAAATGCAACTAATTAAGACAAATTAACAGCTTCATAGAATTCTGGAACTGCAGTTGAGGCTGTAATGCAAACCTACATACTCAGTGGTCGCCCCAGGTCTGCGTTTGAGAGCCACTGCTCTAGGGCACTAGATGGAGCCAGAGGTATGATCTTTTCCTTAGTAACGTTAGTATTTCTTCCGCGATGGAAGGTCAGCACATCCGTTTCAGTAGAAATACTACTCTTACGATTCCTTTTCCGCATTATATCAAAGTTCCGGTTTGTCCGGTGAAGTTGTTCGTTCTTTGAGATCCGGATTCCGGCAAAAACAAGTAGTTCTGACTTGACGTCGGACTGTCTCGTATCTTATTACATCTAACATCTTAGAATAATCATTTGCCACGCAGGAGGTGCTTATTAGCTTCCATCCGGGTGCGATACTGGAGGTAAGCTGTGTAAAATCGTATTGTGATGCCAGTCTTTTGAACGGAATATACTTCATCTGCGATAACGTTCGTGCGACTTTGGTCGCTGCGTTAAACCACTTTATTATCAATGGAGGAAGTCTCAAATAGTCTGTTTTTCGAGTCAGCAAAGATTTGAAATTTTTAGCCGATAGCAGCCAGGTTAGCTTGTTTGGGCTGGCTAGCTATATCCGGGTTTTCCGGGTAGTTAGGCTTTGTCAATCGTTTACTGCTCTCGTTGCAACATATCTGAGTACTCACATTGTTGGGCCCGGTTTTGAATCGGTCCAGCCGGTGATGCATTGTGTGATCTTAACCCACAGGAGAGTGCCACTTCCGCAGATTTCACGTATCCCGCCATCCAGTCATTATGATGTCCGGCGCCCATCACGGTCACTTCAGAGTGGTGGTGCAGGTGCTCTGGGCCCAGCTGCTTTTGGGATGGGTCTTCGGTTCGGAACTTACCTTCGAACTCCCTGACAACGCCAAGCAGTGCTTCTATGAAGACATCACGATCGGCACGAAGTGCACGCTTGAATTTCAGGTATCTTTCGTGTGTTTCGGTGGCCTGTAGTTTTGAGTATTATTTGTCTGCTAATTCGTGCTGACGTGACGTGTCTTAAATGAATGGGGCGTTGTGGATTCCCATGATTGCGAATGTATTGGTAGCTTGTCATTACTGTTTCAACACTCGGTGCATCTGCTGCATTAAATGTGAAAATCTCACTTAAGATGAAATCTGACTGCGAATACCGATCATCAATGTTATGAATAAAGCCAACGACCATACAAAAGTGTAATTGACTACAATCACATTGTACTGTTTATGGCATATTTGAATGCTGCACTCGAAAATGATGTCGAAACACGGATCGTGACTCGTAAATGTGGCCAGCCTGAGGGGTTTACGTCGAAGAAAGTTAAACTTTACCAAAGCATGCATGCTCTTACGTGAGCTGGCGCGACAACGCCTAAACTCGCAATCAGAATTATTAGAAATTACCATGGAAAGAGAGCCACTTTTGTGACATTAAAATCCCTGGCTTTAGGTTCCCCATTAATCTCGCCTCGGAGTGCACCCCTCTGGTTTGTCCATGAAACTATAATGTGTTTGCACTTCGCAGGTAGTGACTGGAGGGCACTATGACGTTGACTGTCGCCTGGAAGACCCAGATGGTGTCGTCTTGTACAAGGAGATGAAAAAGCAGTATGACAGCTTTACGTTCACGGCTGCGAAGAACGGGACGTACAAGTTTTGCTTCAGCAATGAGTTTTCCACGTTCACACACAAGACCGTTTACTTTGATTTTCAAGTTGGAGAAGATCCTCCTCTCTTCCCCAATGAGAACAGAGTTACTGCTTTGACCCAGGTATGTCTGGTATTTATTAAACAATAGGGTCGTCTGGCGAAACAATACTGTGAAACTGCATATAGACAGATATATACCCCGAAATGCTGCTTTTCCTGTTCTTGCCGAAATATCAGTAATGTGTGATCATAAAAAGATTTTTTTTGTTTTTAGATTAGACTGTGATTTTATTTGATGAAATCTTGGGCAAAACATCTTGCAGTATTTTTTTTAAATTTTATTACTTCAGAAATGGTGAAACTGTAGATATTTGCACAGAATGTAATTTGTACACAGCTACAATTAGTATTTGCGAATAAGTAGCGCCAAACCCTTCCATTTTGACTGAATTACGACCTGGGTACTTATGAGGAAGGTGACCTGCTGAATATATTAGTTGCTTAAGTATTGTGTAAGGTATCTTGCTTATTTAAATTTGTACTGTTTTGTAGCAGTATTTCCTAAAATTGGCCCTCAGTCAGATTTTTTAAATGGTTTTAAGTGCGTATGGTCAGCGAATTTGATGTCATCATCCTCTTAGACTAAGTAAGCATGGCTTGTTAATTGTGGCGGCATTGGGGTCCAGTCATTATTCATTCTTTGGAGACGCTTTAATGCGGAGCTGCCCATACAGTCTTGGGAATGTGTGAAATGTGTACCACGGTTTGGCATTCCAGATTTTGCGGATTTGGTAGCAGAATACAATGGAGCTGCTGAATGGGGTCGACTTTGTTTCGACAAGATTGGAAACCGACTTGACGGTAGATTTCTGGGGACAGGTTTGGGCAGCTCTCACAGTTTCCTAAAGTTTTCCTTACCTTAAGCAGCTGAAAGCACCAGTGTTTTTCTGAGCTTTAGACTGAGGCTCTAATGTTAGGATGCGCCTCTGTCCTGCACTGTGATTAAATCCTTTGGTGCAAGATAATGAAAATGTCTACAATTTTCTGACATACTGATCTCACAATTGCCTCTGTTAACTGAGAGCAATGTAGTTTGAAAAGAATAATTCGAGGAAAACCTACTTTTCAGTGGTCTTTGATTTGGATGCGATGAAGATGTCATCATGTGTTGTTGTTGCAGCTGTTGGCTGCTGTCGACTGTGGAAATTTTCCTTGTTGGCCTTGTTGAAAAATTCTTTCAAAAATTCTTTGTAGAGAAAGGCAACATGGCAAATTATAGACTAAGAATAAACCCCTTTTTCGATTGTTTTTTTGGAAAGAAGACCTTCGGGAATATATGACGGGCTGAAATATGAGCTGTCTGTCATGTAATCTGGAATGTTACATTTTTTGTGGTCTTTCCCAAATCAGCATGATTAATCTCTGATGGAATGCTACAAGGCCTGTTAACAAAGCCTGGAAGAAGCGACTTTTTGACTGGTGTCAGATTTACCCATCTCTTGTGTTATAAACGATTGCATGTTATGTTCCTTTTCTTATCCCTTAGTGGAAGTTTTCTGTTATACGATGCTGTACTTGCAGCTTTGTTGAACTTCCCTTTAACTTTGGGAATTTGCTAATGGTCATTCTTGCAGAAAGTGAATGTGTTTTTCCAGCAGAATTCCCTCATAAAATACACAAAATCCTTCAAAAGACTGCTTGAAGTACAGGATCTGTTCTCCCGATTGAAATGACCTGGCAACTAGCCCTCTACCTGTAGTGAGTGCATACATGTTGCCCAAAGTCACTGCATATCCACTTGGTACCTGCTTTGCCGAGCACTAGAGTGAATAGACGGGGTTGTACACAGTTAGCCTACATGAAATTGAGTTTTGTAATGCCTTGTCAAACCACATTGGCTGCTAATATATTATCTTGAGTGGCTGAACTTGCCGGTGAGGCAAGGTCATGTTAGTCTTCAAACCTAGTGTAAGCTGCTGACTCGGCCTACTGTCATATTTCAAAAATGAGGAGCTGTAGAGGTGTATGTCAAGAGAGGAATTTGTATTTCGCCACCTTAACTAAGATTTAGTCTGTAGCTCCCATTATCTCTGTACAGATATTGCTTTCATCAGACAGAGAAAATGTCACATTCAGTGTTACATGTTGTGTAATTATAGTTTTCCTTTATGCGTGTGTCCTTTTAGCTGTATGTTCATGAGGTAGTCAAAGGCATTTGTCTTTTTTTGAAAATCTTGCATGGAACAAGCATTCCTACTAATCGCAACACTCTTTCTACCGCCCCAGATGGAATCGGCCTGCGTCTCCATCCACGAGGCCCTGAAGTCCGTCATCGACTACCAGACCCACTTCCGTCTCCGAGAGGCCCAGGGTCGCAGCCGCGCGGAAGATCTCAACACCCGCGTGGCTTTCTGGTCCATCGGAGAGGCCGTCATCCTGCTGGTGGTCAGCATCAGCCAAGTGGTCCTCCTGAGGAGCTTCTTCTCTGACAAGAAGACCACCACCACCCGTGTGGGGTCCTAACAGGCCCCAGTTCTCCTCCACTGATCCCAGCACTGGCCCACAGCCACACACACGGTGGACTTCGACAGACTGACCACAGCCGGTGGAAGTTCGCCAAGTTTTTTTTTTTTTTTTTTTTTGGTTTTTTTTTTTTTTTTTAAATATGAGTCCATTTACTGAATTTGTTAATGTGTGAAAGAAAAAAAAAAGCCACATTCTGTATTTACTTTTAAAGACCCAAGTAATTAGGTTGTAAAAAGGTTGCAAGCTCGAGAAATGCTGCCTGGAATGGTAGTGACTTAATTTATTATTTTGACAATGTGGGTTTTTTTTTCTTTTTCTGTTTTTAAACACCACTGTTGACCTGAATGTATGAAAATATTGGTAATCTGTTGTTTGGGTCATCGAACTTGAGATGCTTTCTTAATTCCTTATTTGGTGTTTGAGTGTTGTGTTTGAAGCCGAAGAAGCGATCCAGACGAAGAGGTTCCTCCTCTTTTCATAAATATCTTTCAATGCAGCATCAGAACCGCTGGCTTTGAATCAGAGAAAAAAAAAAAATGCCGAGATCACAGAACTTTAGTTTTTAGTGTATAAAATTCCACAAAATTGGAGATCTGTCACTTTTGTCTCGCTTATGGACTGTTTTTGTCATTTTGGTCCACGTAAATTATTGTTTGAGTTGGTTCTCTTCTTTTTTTTGAACGTAATTGCTTCCTTCTACGGTTTGTGTCGGTGGATGAAATAAATCCATGAGAAGTAAGCTCATAATTTAGCATTTCTTTTTTTAGCTCGTTCTTTTAATTATGTGGTCCCTGTTTTTGTTTCTTGGGTATGCACCTGTTTCTGCTCGCAGACAGCTGTGTCAGCGCTCCTTATCGGAAATTACCGCTGTCTGTTTCACATCGGCGAATAAACATTTTGTGTGGAACCCTACTACTCTGTAAACTGTCTGTACTGAACACGTTGTCACTCAGCTGGATCTCTGCCATTATAAGGCAGACATGCTTGTAATGCTGTGTAAAGCCACAGAGCTGAATAAATGGGACAAGTTTATACTGTTAAAACAAATTGAAATTGCTTTCAGCCAAATTGGTCCAGACCATGGCATTTCGGTATCTTATTCTGTTGAAGTTGTGCATTAAAGGACCTCACCCACTTTGGAAAATTCTTTTCCCCAATTCAGTGCACCTGCGCTGTGGTCTTGACTGTATCGAACTGCCAAGAGAAGGTTGACTTCGACCCCCCCCCCACATCTCCAGTTTAGTCATTCACCCCATTTACTTCAACGTTTAAAATGCACTGTTTCAAGTTCCTGTGCTTTGTATGTCTCAAACCTGCTCAGCATAGCCCATGTCAACCAGCTCTGTCTGTGATCCCACAAACTTGCTCAGTTTTCCTGCATCTCTCTCACTTTTACCAATTAAGTAATTTTTTTTTCTTATTTAGCACCATTTGCTGATGGTCTCCAGTTTGAGCAGAGCTCATTATAAAGGGTAAGCCCACTCAAAATAGCCTTTTCTTCAGAGGGAGAAGAAGATCGCGAATGGTCTTCAAATGGTAGTTTTCTGCTGATTTTTCGGTACCGGCCTCCCTTTAGGACATCCAGAAATACAAATAACTAGGGAAACACAAGCATTAAATGAGACTTGACAAAAACTTCACTGGCAGGTATTGAATCCTGAGTTCTGGTCGTTTCTTGCCTCTGAAATGAAACGTGATTGGCTTTGGTGCTGCCTGAGGGGGAAATATTTCAATATTATCTGTAGGTCACTAATTTTGCAGGCAAGCTGTTAAGTGAAGGAAAGGTTAGGTTATGTACAGTACAGGGTTTCTGAACCCATAGCACACATGCTGGCCATGGGCCTATCACATGGTGTTGGAGTGAAGGGACAGCTCTACTATAGTGCAGCATCTTTTAAACAGGAGAAATATAATTTTAGACAAAAATGGTGTAAATGTTCTTAATTGTCTGGCAGATGTAAACACTGACTGATCCTACAACCCGAACTTGGAAAAAGTTGGGATGGCAGCTATGGAAACTGCACGTGAAAACAGAAAGCAGTGATCACCAAATTTACTTTCACTTGTTTTTCAATGCTGACAGTATGAAGACAATTATAATGTTTAGTCCAGTCAATTTCATTTTAATTGAAGATATAAATCAATTCCTGCCATGCAGGCCTGCAAAACACAAAACATCCCAAAAAAAAGTTGGGAGGAGGGCAATTTAGGACTAGGAATGAGTCAAAAAAAAAAAAATTTTAATAATAGATTTGAAACAGCTGATGTCAGCTGGTGATTGTAATCGTGATTTAGTACAAAAACAGCCCCCAGGAAAGGCCTAGTCCTTCTCGAATTAAGAGAGGCTGAGGATTGGCCATTTGCCCATGAATGCATGAGAAAATTATTAAAAGGTTAAATACAATGCTTCTCAAAGAAAAATGCAAAGGCATTTGGGTATCTCACCATCTACGGTGCATAACAGAAAAGTTTCAAGGAATCAGGAGGAGTCTGTAAAGAGCAAGGACGCCATTCTAAGATGAATACTCGAGACTTCCAATCACTTAGACGGCAATACATCAAGAACCATCATTTATCTATTAGCAGTATAACCTCATGGGCTGCATAACACTGAGGGAAATCTTTGTCAAGTACCTCAGTATGTAGTTACATCCACAAATATCAGTTTGAAGTTTACTGAGCAAAAAGGGGTCCGTAAGTTTACAGTGTTCAGGAGCGCCGTCAACTCTGGGCTCGAAGGCATCTGCAATGGACAGTTGTGCCGTGGAAATGTGTATTGTTGTCAGACAAATCAATATTTCAGGTTCTAGGAAGAAATGGTTGTAGTGTGCTCAGTTTTAAGAAATGAAAGGACCATCCAGACTCTTCCCAACAACAAGTCCGTAAGCCATGCTCTGTCATGGTATAGGGTTGTGTCAGTGCCCTTGGCAAGGGTAACTTGCACTAATATGAAGGCACCATTAATGCCGTAAGTACGCTGAGATTTTGGAGCAATACATGCTGCCTTTAAGACGCTATCTTTTTCCAGGGATGCCCATGCATATTTCAAAAGGACAATACAAAACCGCATGAGGTGCGTCAAAGCCAAAGGTATGGCTGCCTGCATTTGCTGGACTGGTCTGCCAGCAGTCCTGACTTGTCTGAAGTAAAAGAATATGAGCCACATTTTGGAAAACAGAATGTGACAATGAAGGCCCGAACTGTTGCACACATTAAGACATATTTGCAGGAAAAATGGGGCAAGATTACACCTGAAACACTTAATCACTTGGCGTCTTCAGTCCCAAAACATTTATTTAGTGTTGTGAAAAATAATGGCGACATTACAAAGCAGTAAATACTTTATTGTTCCAGCTTTTTTTTTTAAAAAAAATAATTTGCTTGAATCAAAATTGAAATGTGTTTATTTTAAGAAAATAAAATGAATGTGGTAAAATATAATGTGAAGTCGTATGTGTTCAAAATAATACAGGTCAAAGATAATTTTAAAATGAAAGCGTGCGTGTGCGCGCGCGCGCGAGTTTAATTTCCTGAATGCAAGACTGTTTTGCTGCGTTTCCTCATTTCGCCGTTGGAGGGAAGTGTGACAACACAAACTCCTCTGATATGCCTGTTACATCTGAACTGAATTCCCTTTTAAGTGCGCTTTTTACACTGCTTTCAGTTTCAACAGTTCGATACTCCTTATGCGATAAAAAAAAACAATTAATTAAACAAAAATGAGTGCATCCTGTATTACAAGTGTATGTATTTAGTGAAAGAATACAGGCTGATGGCAGTGTTCATCCTAAATAGCCTTGTCTTGCACCAATTAAACAAAAGCGTATTCAGTAGCCTATACGGACAGCTAGTCCAGAATATACCAAGAGGCGGCCAGTCCTGGTTTGGAAAGTAAAAGTCCTTAACAGTTTTTTTTTTTTCCAACCACCTGGATTTGCTGAAAAGAAAAACATTCCAGCCAGGAGGTTGAACTGATTGGTGACGTCAGCTGGCCAAATTCAAAGGTGGAAGTAAAACATGCCCAGACTTCTCATTTTTGACCCCTGGAATGTGCACCTCTGAATACACGTCACTGTCAAAGTGTGTGTTTGGAAAGGTGACCCCAACCCCTTAAACTCTAACTTTTCACTGAAGTTTTCCTTTAAATAGGTTCAAAGTCAGAACAAGTTTTTTTTCATATTGTGGGAACCTGTCATGTATATATATACACCCATATATTCTATGCCTGCTGTTTTCAGTGATTGACCCAACATCACACTTATACTGAGATAAATATTCAGAGCCAGGACGCCATGCTTTTATAGCCACCGCATTACATCAAATGGAAAATATCTAGATCTTATTCATCATTTTACACACATTTCCCTGCAATTCAGCAAGATATATTTCGCATCATTGAAAACCTTGGGATCTCCACTAGAATTTAAAATAGGCCTGAAGTTCCACAGGTTTGACGACAGAAGCAGCATTTGACGGATCTTTACATGGGTCCGTTGATTTTATGGGGCTGATGGCATTATGATTATGCCAGTATTTTGACGCGATAATGATGCAATGGCGCACTTCATGATTGATACATAAATCCCCGTCGTGTTTAGATCTGCGGCTCAGTTGAATCACGTGACCTGGGTGACATGCCGCAAATGGAATTTGCTAATGGGTGTGGGGCAGTGCTGTTTTTCATGGGTTGGTACCTGCCGAAGGTGCGGTGTGAACAGGCCCGTCACTGATTTCGGTATCGCACTTATTACGGTACCATTATCATTAAGGTATTATGATGTACTTGGACCATGGAGAAGGAAGGTGATCAGACATGTTCTTTGGCAAAATAAAACTGAAGAAGTTTACAGTGCACATCAAACTTTACTGTAGGACAGCCTGCTTTTTAGATTATTGGTATGCCAAACTTTCCCTGAGTTATGTCCTTAAATACAAATAAAAATTCTAAATTTGAAACCATAATGGTATGAACAGACCATTCAATCAATAAGAATTTGATTTAACCACTAGTTATAACAAAGGAAATGTACCGCAATGACAAGCCAGGTCTATAATAGTTTGGAGTCTCTGTAACTGCTGATAATCCTGATCGGCTGTTCCGACTATTATTAACTTCACTGCGATACCATCAAAATTATTATTGTCCTATAAAATGCCAAAACATTTGCAATTCAGACTATATCTATTATGAAGCAAGTTTCCCGACACACGCTGTTTGCTTGATTTGAGCTTCAAATTTAACTGGTATATCATAAGTAACTAATCAATACCTAATGAAAGTTTACTGCTCAGCGGATATTACACTCCCACCATTACACGACTTTAAATGGCACGTAAACCAACTAACTGTCAAAGTCTCCGCATACCTTATCTGATATGTTGTAGCCTACTCATACGTTTCGAGTAAAAATTTCCTAACAGACTACGCTAAATTGAACAAAATAAAATTAACAATGATCCTATTTTTACACCCACTAACATGTTGCAACTAACATGTTGAATGTGCTATGGAAAAGGAATTCATTCACGCAGCTTCAAGAAAGTTTCGCATTTAAAGAGCAGTTTGCATATTGCAGCATTTTCCATTAAGCAACGAGCTAACAGTTGATCAAATCTCGTCAGAATGACGTAGTTGCAGATCAGCGCTGTGATTGGATTATAATCCTAGGATCAGCGCAGTGATTGGACCATATCCATGCCAATAAAACGGCAGAGTGAAGAACGCTTTGTTTTTCATCAGGCAGAATTGTACTGTGGGTATTTGGTCGTGATGAAACCGGCGTGTAGGTGGATGGGTACACCCTGGTGACTGGTAGCTAGGCATTTATCAAGTGCACGCATAAAAACAGACATCACCGAGTGTCATCTCTGTCAAACTGATCTATGTGAATATATATTTCCTGGCACGCCCGAGAAATTACACTTAAATCGATTCTGAAGGCGGCTACAGAGAGAAGTGGCTGAACGTCATCATCGCTTTCTGGAGATATACAGGAAACCGAAGCGGGGGTGGAGGCGACTGGCTGGCTAGCTATAGCAATCCGTGAGCAACTGCGATTCGGCCCACGTTACATTTGATACCAGTATTTTATTTTTCAGTTAAATGTGGGACGTGTAAGCAAACCGTTTTAGCCCACTGAGATGATGTATTGTTCCTGTATTTTATCGAAAGAAGAGCTGCTATTTTTTGGAATGGAAATCGACGTCGAGAAGCTAACAGAGTGACCTACGTTAGCTAGCAAACCATTAGGAGTTGTTAGCCCGCTAGCTAGCCAGCTACAGTAGCTTGTTTGTCTGGTTTCGCCACTGTAACTGACAATTTTACGTTTAACTGCTGTCTGTAACGTTCCGACGAAGAGCTTGGGAATGGTCGAAGATTTTTAGCGGAAAATACGGGTGTGTTGTTTGGTTGTTTGTTTCTGGTTATCTCACCACCCCTGGATTTGCTTTCGGCCTAGTGAATCTAACTCACTGTAACTTGCTTGGTGGATATACTGCATTGCATATTTTCCTTGTAACGTAAGCGCTAGCTGGCTGGCTACAGCTCGTTATTTCCTGTATTGCTGCTTGTACCAGAGCGAAAGTGTAACATCTCAAGATAAACGTTGAGTTTTGCCTGTTTGTCGGATCAATGGATCTCAAAACGGCAGTATACAATGCAGCCAGGGACGGCAAGCTGCGGCTGCTGCAGAAGCTTTTGGAGAACAAAGCTGGACCTGAAGTTAGTAAGCTGATGGAAGAGAAGACCAATGGAGCAACTCCGCTGCTCATGGCTGCGAGATATGGCCATCTGGATTTGGTCGAGTACCTTCTGGAGTGTTGCGCTGCCCCGGTTGAAATTGGTGGGTCTGTGAATTTTGATGGCGAGACCATCGAAGGAGCCCCGCCGCTGTGGGCCGCTTCAGCGGCCGGGCACCTGAAAGTAGTGCAGTCACTGTTGGGTCACGGTGCCGCTGTGAACAATACAACCCTTACAAATTCCACCCCTCTCCGGGCAGCCTGCTTCGACGGGCATCTTGACATTGTGAAATACCTGGTGGAGCACAAGGCAGATCTGGAAGTAGCGAATAGACACGGTCACACGTGTCTCATGATCTCCTGTTACAAGGGACACAAGGAGATCGCACAGTACCTCTTGGAAAAAGGCGCAGATGTTAACAGGAAAAGCGTGAAAGGTAAGAAGTTTCTGCACTTGAATGCTCAAGTGTTATCTAACAGTTGTTCAACTCGACCAGGGGTGGGCTGTTCCGGTCCTGGAGGGCCGGTGTGTATGTTGGTTTTTATTTCTATCAGTTACCCTGACTAATTGAGTTAATTGATTGCATACACAAATAAAGAATTGTGTAAAGATTAGATCAAAGAAAAATGTTTAATGAAAGGAGACAAGAACAGTCTTTGGTGGTCATTCATGATAATTTAAAGAAATGCACCTGAAATGTCAGATTTCATAAATAGTTTGGCTAATGTAGATAATCAACTAACTAAAGGCCAGAAGTTGGTGTGAAAACCAGATTTGGCCCTCGTTGCCCACCTCTGAACTAGGCAGATCCTTTATTAGCCGGATATCGCAATCCGTAGATGATTGACAGCGATTGATTTCTTCTATAGACAGTGGGATATTGCAACTTTGAATCCACAGCGAATTTGCTGGTGGATAGTCTAGTTTAGTCATTAAGCTTGTAGTGTGTATTGTATCGTATGGAATGTAGTGGAAATTTCCACCAAAATCTCCCCAGAAATGTTAATGTCTTGATCCCCAGGACATGATATACATTGGGGCTTTGCCAACATTTCCTCTAGAGAAAATGGGTTTGTGTTTTGATTATTAACATTTGGTTGATATCGCGAAAAACAAGTGGTGGTGGAAAGATCAGGTTCCGTTGAAAAGTTCCCGGATATTCTGTTCCTATTTCTGAAAAATTGGCATGTTTTCTCAGCCACAAGGTAATGCTGCTCAGTGAAGTTAGCTGGCTGTGTTATCGGTGAGGAAAAACGCACAGGTGGACTTTTACTTTCTGACTGCAGGACTTCGCACCTGTGGTTTAACTCGGTCATTGGTCAGTGGCTTAGAGTCCTCTGATTGGTTGGTCTTTAGTTCCTGTCCCATAACTTGTCTCATTACTGGTAGCTCTGTCGGTTGGTCTGTGGTGCTCAATGTGGGTCCTGTCACGCCCCTTGTTTATCCCAACAATAGCAGTCGTAGGGTTTTAACAAGCTATTAATTTATCTAAATTTGATGCATTTCATGTTTAGAGCCTATAATAATTCGCCTTAAATCTGCTTGTTGGCAGCAATTCTCATGCAGGCCACGAAGAATAAAAAATCCATATCCTCCTTATGATACATTGGAAACAGCATAAAAATAGGGGGAAAAAGCTACAGATCTCATTTAAGAGTCAGTATGACCCTAACTGGTTAAACCTTAGACGCATGCTCATGAAAACAAACCATTTTATAAGGCAAGTGAATGATGGTCAAACCTTTTTGTGTTAATGTTAAATTTAAAAAAAGTATTTTGTAAGAACTGGAACTTGTTTTCATCTACCTAATTTGGAGCTTACGGATTTTCAGTCCAAATTAATCAGTAAAAATGCTTTGTTTTTTGTTTTTTTCTTGAAATGACTTGCTATATGGAAGAGTATTTGCAATGTATTCAAGGGTCTTTCCCTCTTGTGGCATGCATGGAAGTTTCAGTGAAAAAGTGGCTTTAGAGGGTGAATAAAAGAGAAACGAGAAATGCCCCGAATGACGACAAATTAACATCAAGTGTAGGATTGCTGTTGTGGTTGGAATCAAAACTAGCATTCGCAAGGGGGCGGGGGCCTGAGGGCTGACACTGAGAACCACTTCAGTAGGATAAGCACCTTGTTACATCACTGATGTGGGGGGGTAGGGTTTTTTGAAAATGAGAAGGCCCTTACAGTGGGCCATGAGGGCAGAGTTACTGACAGGGATGGCCTGCCTTTGGGGGCACATGAGGTTAAAGTTCACGAGCAGGGTTGGGTGCGTGAGTCATTGCTTGCAGAGGTGGAAAATCCCAGAGTCAGCATGTGAGAAGTCCCGCCATGTTTTTCTTAAGCCCTCAAATGCAGCCTGGTTACTTGATTTCTACTTGCTGGCTGAAGAATTAGACCAGCTTGAGACCCTGAGTGGTTGGAGCAAAATCCTTGGAGAGGGCTTTTACTTTCTTCACCCTGAGTTTGTGCCTGTGACTGCTTGTGAGGTTCACTTGCTTCAGTCTGCTGAAGTATGTGGGCCGCTGTCGTCGAGTGAGCGATGATGAAGAGACGCAGCACTGGGGGTGGCGTAGCCGTTAAGATATTCCGCAAGTCCATTCATTGCTGTCAAACCAGGACAGTCTGCACTGAATCCCTGGAAACGGGTGGCACTTGGAAACATAATTTGCAAAATTGTGCGCAATCGGTCATCGACAGAGCAAGATCCAGTGGGAGAATGATTTTTTTTTGAGGTCCAGTGAAACTCCCCTCTGTGTGTCCTTATTCGCCCTCGATATGTTGACCTCGATTGCTCAACAATTTCAATCATGGCATTCCAGGTATTGCTGTATGTGTATTTTTGAGTGTCATACGAAAACCTCATGACCAGGCTTGAACTAAACCTTGATTAAACCCATCCAGTTGATTTGGTAGTTGGGTATTTTTCTCAATACGGGCACTTTTGGGATGTCATTAAAAAAAAAAAAAAAATTTGTCTGATTCTTTTTCCCCCAGGGGTAGGGTTGCCCCTAAGGTACTCAAAAAACCACGAGGCAGAGCTTAAACCAGGGCAGAATTTTTTGGGCAGGCCATTTTAATTTTGCCGTGTCCTTGGATCCACTCAACTTCGTTACTTTTTCAAGTGAGGCTCTCTCCTGGTACATTGTGATATACCAGAGTTCTGAAACTGAGTGAGTATCACTCTTTTCAGTGCCTATGATTGAAACTGATAAATTCAACTTTGCATTTGGCCAATTTGTCTTGTTCGTGGGAATTTTGGCTGAAACAGTAACGGAGTTGAGAAAATGGTTATGGAGTTGAAATAAGGTAACAGAGTTGAAAAAATAGAGCAACTCAAGCTAAAAAAAATGAAGACATTGCGAGAAAAAAATTTTGCTCCCATTTTAACACTATAGAACTAGGCCAAAAAAGCAATGCCTCCCCAGGTTTTTGTGACTTTTTTATTCCAAAATTTCAACTCCGTTACCATTTTACTCACCTCCATAACCAATATTGGTTACGGAGTTGAGGTTATGGAGTTGAGTGTTTTTCAGAAAAGTGGAATTTTCCATGCACCAGTGCAGTAACTTTGGATGCTTTATACTATGGAGGGTTTTGCACAAGTATTAACAAAAGCATGATTAAAAATTTGTCCTACTGTTACCATGGGTTTTAATGAAGGTAACGGAGTGGAGTTTTAAAGGTATACTCACCATAGGATGCCAAAATCTTCAGAAATATTGAAATAATCATAGAGCTATTTAGAAAAGTCCACTGGCTGCTAGGGGGGGTCACACATAGGTTCTGTTTGCATGGGCCATATACTGTGATTTCAGCTTCTGTCTCCAGGGGGAGTCTGTGTAGTGACGGTTATGGAGTTGAGTGGGTTTTTGGACACCCCTATTTTCAGTGATTTTTCTTGGAAAACAACCACCTTTGATTTTTTTTTTTTTTTTTGCTTGCTAAAGGAAATTGAAATCATTGGAGTATTACGAGTTTCAAAAATATCATCCAGATTTTGGACACTCCCAAAATGCCCCAAAATCCACTTTTTTGACCCCAAAAATGATGGATGGAATGAAAATAGACCCATGATACTTTATTTCCAATTAGTAAGGATACACACCTATAGTTTAAAAGGTAAAAAACTAACCCTGTGGGATTATTTCAAAAATAAGGGACCCGGACTCTGCATTTCACTAATAGTGCCCATATTGAGAAAAATACCCAGTAAAGGAAGTCCACTGTCTACTCAATTTTGTTGTATTCAGGTGGCTGTTATCGTATTGCATAGTTGCTTGGAAATGACCTCCAGCATACAGACAGTCTTGCTGTTGCACAGCTTCATATATTTCATAGCTATGAAAGAAGAACTTTTACACAATATGTAATTGAAGAAACGTTCATTGTCTAATGCTCATAATCAGTGGTGGACAATCCAGGTTCTGAAGGGAAATCCACCCCGATAATTAGGTCCAACCACGTGGATCAGCCAAGTTAGAACAACCCTTCAGCCAGGAAGCTGCCCCAACTAGTGCAGTCAACTCTGTCTGAGAGCGGGGGCGGAAGTAAAACATGGAAGGACTTTGACTGTCTGACCTCCGACATGTTCACCTCTGCCAGCAATGATCAAAGTGGCTATTCCCCCAACCGTTGCTGAAACGGGAAAGGAAAGTTGCTGTAATTCCCGCAACCGTTGGTGGAACAGGACAGTTGCTCTTATTCTCCCCCAACTGTTGGTGGAACAGGTAAGGAAAGTTGCTCTTATTCCCCCAACCGTTGCTGGAACAGGAAAGGAAACTTGCTCTCATTCCCGCAACCGTTAGTGAAACGGGAAATGAAAGTTGCTCTTATTCCCCCATCTGTTGATGGAACAGGAAAGGAAAGTTGCTCTTATTCCCCCATCTGTTGGTGGAACAGGAAAGGAAAGTTGCTCTTATTCCCCCATCTGTTGGTGGAACAGGAAAGGAAAGTTGCTCTTATTCCCGCAACTGTTGGTGGAACTGGAAAGGAAAGTTGCTCTTGTTCCCGCAACCGTTGGTGGAACAGGAAAGGAAAGTTGCTCTTATTCCCCCAACCGTTGATGGAACAGGACAGTTGCTCTTATTCTCCCCCAACCGTTGCTGGAACAGGTAAGGAAACTTGCTCTCATTCCCCCAACCGTTAGTGAATGGGAAATGAAAGTTGCTCTTATTCCCCCATCTGTTGGTGGAACAGGAAAGGACAGTTACTCTTATTCCCCCATCTGTTGGTGGAACAGGAAAGGAAAGTTGCTCTTATTCCCCCATCTGTTGGTGGAACAGGAAAGGAAAAAGTTATTCCCCATCTTATTCTTATTCCAACCGTTGGTGGAACAGGAAAGGAAAGTTGCTCTTATTCCCCCATCTGTTGGTGGAACTGGAAAGGAAAGTTGCTCTTATTCCCGCAACCGTTGGTGGAACAGGAAAGGAAAGTTGCTCTTATTCCCCCATCTGTTGGTGGAACTGGAAAGGAAAGTTGCTCTTATTCCCGCAACCGTTGGTGGAACAGGAAAGGAAAGTTGCTCTTATTCCTGCAATCGTGGATGGAACCGGACAGTTGCTCTTACTCCCGCGACCGTTGTTGGAACAGGAAAGGAAAGTTGGTCTTGTCCCCCGAATCATTGGTGGAACAGGAAAGGAAGGTTGCTCGTATTCCTCCAACCGTTGGTGGAACTGGGGGTAGGTTGCTCTTATTCCCCTGGGAAATCTGAGATGCCATTCAAATGGCGCCAAAAAGTTTCACCAAAAGATGTCGCTCAGCGCTTGGGGGAATAGCCTTTGCTGTATATGATTGATTAATTAATTGATTCTTTACTGTTTAATAACACTTTCTTCAGTTTTTCAGCTCTCTCATGCCAATGCACAATTCATTCATACCAGTGGGCAATTTAGGGTCTCCAGTCAGCCTAGCGTGCATGTTTTTGGACTGTAGGAGGAAACCCACGCGAACATGCGAAGAACATGCAAACCCCACACACAAAGACCCCAGGCTGGATTTGAACACACAACCCTCTTGCTGTGAGGCAGCAGTTCAAGACACTGAGCCACTGTGCCACCCCCTGCTGGAAATTTTTTTTTGAAAATTTAAACATGCGTAGCCATTTGTCTCCTCGTCTGTTAGCTTTTACTCGTGGGGATAATCATTTTAATGATCTAGGCAGTGCGCATTATGGTCCTCGTACTGACATGCATCTAGAGTTTATGATTTAATTCTGCCAGCGTAGAGCTATGACCCCTCTCACCGAAACAAGATTTTAATTTCTTTACGGTTCATAGAGTATTCAGTGTAGCAATGGTCAATATCGTCCCACCCAGCCTTCTGTAGCCGAAGTGGTTTTGGAGTGTTTGGCTGTGAGGTGTATGCATCATGGGATACTGTTGTCAAGGGCAGTTCTGAAGCCCTATCGGCTAACACTGCTAGCGTGGGATATTATGCTGTTTGTGTTTATTTTTATGCCATGCAGTTCAGCTGTGGGCACCAAGTGGAAACTAACCTGCTGAAACGTTTTAATGCTAATGGGGAAGTCCATGGAAACATCAGGCTGGGCTCACCGCTATAGGCAGCCCTATGTGGCCTTTGCTGGAATTGGTCAGGTGTTCATTCCAAAGCTAGTGTGATATGCACGTTTGCACATCAGGAGTGTGACCTCGTGATGAGGTGCTTTACACATGTAGGGTCATCGGTGGCCAAGTTCATAATGAGGGTCGAGTCTGCCAGTCGTGGCAAACTGAACTGCCCACTCCCTTCATCTCATTGGCTGATAAACTTTTAGTAATTAATTCCATTAGGTTGCATCGCGGGAAAGTTGACTGTGCACTGCACATATTGACTGTGTCGTTACCACTGAAATACTGTGAAATACTTGGAAGCCACAAGTGGTTGCATTAATATGGTGCTGGAAACTAATGGTAAATGGAGTCAACAGTAGGAGTTTTTTTAATCATAAATGGTAGGGGATGTGCTGTGTCTGTAGGCTATAATGTGGGCTGTCTCTGGTCCTGCTATTATGGGAACACTGTTTTTGGGCTTCTCTGAGTACCACCTAGCCTACGTGCTCAGCAGTTTTTTTTTTTACCTTTTTTTTTGCATTTGCTGACCACAGGAAATGCAGTGATTGCTCATTTCCTGTAACCTTGTTAAAAAACAAAATTGCTTTATTCAGAAAGGGAAATTGAATTGATTTTCAGTGAGGAGTAGGAACACATCTGCAATTTGTGGAATTCTGTTATAAATCTTAGAGGCAAATAATGCAGGAAGTTAGGTGGGAGCTAAGGAAGTGCAGATGCTGGAGCTGAATTTTGGGGTTGGCGGTCGACAGTTGTGTGTGCTTTTCTGTTAGAGTTGGTATAGCCTATGGGTTTTGGTTCTCACCCAGTTCAGCATTATGGAACTTGGGCTGCATAATGCACTTCTGTGGACTCGCACGATTGGCCCTTTGCATTGTCATTAGCAGGCCCTCCTCTTGACGTGCTCAAAGACTGTGGCAGCGCTCTTTGTCCTGACGTAAGGGTCGGCGCGGTACACTTTATATGATAGCGTAGAGGGAAGCAAAGGGGAGAAGAGACTCTCCTGGTGAAATCCAGAGCACTCCTGAGGAACTTGAGAGGTACCTAGCGCACATGCGCGGTTTCAGAGATGCAGCTGAAGTGATAGCGAGTGCTGCTGTGCTAACTTCAGATGCAGCAGGGAATTCCAAACGGGGAGTTATTGGATTTCTAAAGCCTGGGGAAAATTTGATCTAATTTTTGGGAAGGTTCTCTCTGCCAGTGCACCCAGTGTTGCTGAGAGGGTTCACTGGAGGGTGTAGGGAGGGTGTTGTATATTAAAGGTCCCCTAATATGCTACCTAGTGCACCGCTAACTAGCCATTATGAGCCAGTTCAATATCTCCCCTTCCTGACATCACAAGGGGGAGTGACCACCCAGAATGATGAAATCTGATTGACTGCTTGGCTGAAGTTGATCATTTCTTCTTGCTTCTGGCTGGTTACCTCCCCGTGATGTCAAGAGGGGAAAGATTTTGAAATGGCCTGTAATGAATAATTGTCTGTGCACCTGGTGACATAAAAGGGGACCTTTAAGTGTTCTTGTCTTGGTCAGTATGGGCCATAAAAAATTTCTCTTCAAAGGAATTGGCTGTTCATCATCTCCAATGAGCTGTATGATGTCGAAAGGACTTTTTGGGGACACCTGCTGTACCCCAGCAGTATTAGTGGTCCAGATGGTGACTGACATTCAGGATTCTGTGAGGAACAGGGTCATTCTGTGTCCACTCAGAGTCCTCCCTACTGACCGTCTTGGATTTGCCTCATACTTAATGTAAATAATATCATTGCACCCAGAAACTAGTGTGCCAAATTTTTGGCTTGAATCTTCTCTAGTTTCTGAGATACCTAGGCTTCAAAACAAGGGATCACAGCCCTAATGTAAAAAAAAAAAAATTTAAGTTCCATAATTCATTACTTTTGAAATATTAGTGCTACATGCTTAAAATTTTTGGGGGGGATTGTTCAACTCCATCCAATATCTTTAACTTCAAAAATGGTGGGCATTCAGTGGCATATTTGCCAAGTTATGGCTTGCTGAAAATAATTTCAAACCAACTTCACATTTTGTATGTTTATTAAACATGCTCTTTCCAGTGGTATGATTGTTATAGGAGTAGACTTTGCGAATAGTGCTGTTTGTGAACATTGGGACTGAAAAATTTTGTCCCCTCCCAATAAAGGGAGATGATCTAGATTTTCGATTGGTTTGTTTTTTTTTTTAATGATGTATTGTTGCCATCTGCGGTTATTAGCCAAAGTGACATCTGGGGCCAGAATACATGGGCAAGGTTCATCACCTAATAAATGATGTTTCATTATCGGGTTGAAATGATTGTGTGGATGTATTTATGTGATCTCATTGTAGGTGCGTCTTGAATATCAGGTGGATCCGCTTGGCCTCAATTTTATGGGTCACTAAGTACCACACGTAAATTCTGTAGACTCGTTTTCCAGGCAATCCTGAATTGTACATTATGTATTGAGCGAATTTTGTGGAAGCCCAGACTGCCGTGTTGGTTAACTTTGCTATGAAATTATGGTAGTGTTTCCTTTTTATGGCATGTGCCTGCGGATGATCCTAAATAAACTATTTCGGTTTTTATTTTGGCCAATGTGCCATTCTCCTCCAAAAAAAAAAAGGAATCAAGGACTCCTAAGCAGGTTGTGATAAAATTTCATTGGCAACTGTGGTCGATCTGTGCTTATTGGCTGCAGGTACTGCTGGAGAAAAAGGCCTCGCATCAGAGACCAGCATTTCTGCGTTGTCATAGTGGGCGTGTCTTTACTGTATACCTGGCTGTCAGCTGCTCGCTGCAAATGTAAACAAATGTAAACTCTGTACACCCGACTCCTTCAGGCATATCTGTACACATCAAATTGTACAACACGCCCTATAGTTCTATGTTGCTATTGTTATTGACTTTGGAATGAACTATGGCAGGTTCACTGGTTAATGAACAACAACATTACCTTATCAGGCTCAAAATGGCTCCGCTTTAATTGTATTTCCAGCACTGTCATGGTGAGTCTGCCTTAATATCTGGTAGAAGCTAAGCCTGAGTTTTATTGAGCAAATTTTTCATGCTGATCCAACTATTTGTTCCAGACGATCAGTATTTTTTCCTGTTTTGTAAAAGAGTTCTCCAAAATGATAAACTTTTGGACTTAAAAAAAGTACGTATTTACGTTTTGCAGAAATGTTGACATTTGTCTTCCTGGATAATGACTTGAATGATCTTTCTGGTCCATCTCGAGTGGACAAGATGTTTCTCCTTTCCATTTTCTGACCGAAGGTCTGGCTCTATGTTCCTCTGCAGGTAACACTGCTTTGCACGACTGTGCCGAGTCAGGGAGCCTGGAGATCATGAAGATGCTGCTGAAATACGGGGCCCGAATGGAGAAGGACGGGTACGGCATGACCCCGCTGCTCTCCGCCAGCGTCACGGGCCACACCAACATCGTGGACTTCCTGACGCAGCACCAGCAGACCAGTCAGATGGAGCGCATCAACGCGCTGGAGCTTCTGGGGGCTACATTTGTGGACAAGAAGCGGGACCTGCTGGGCGCCCTTAAGTACTGGAAGCGAGCCATGGACCTGCGCTACTGCGACAGCGGAACGTGCTCTACAAGGCCGAGCCCAAGCAGCTGATCATGGCCTACGACTACGCCCGGGAGGTGAACAGCACCGAGGAGCTGGACGGGCTCATCTCCGACCCGGACGAGATGCGCATGCAGGCCCTGCTGATCCGGGAGCGCATCCTGGGGCCCTCGCACCCGGACACGTCCTACTACATCCGCTACCGGGGAGCCGTGTACGCCGACTCGGGCAACTTCGAGCGCTGCATCAACCTGTGGAAGTACGCGCTGGACATGCAGCAGAGTAACCTGGACCCCCTGAGTCCCATGACCGCGAGCAGCCTGCTGTCCTTCGCCGAGCTCTTCTCCTTCATGCTGCAGGACCGCGCCAAGGGCCTACTGGGCACGCAGGTGTCCTTCCAGGACCTCATGAGCATCCTCACCAAGAGCGTGCTGGAGATCGAGAGGGCCGTGAAGCAGACCCAGCCCGCACCGGACGCGGCCCAGCTGAGCAAGGCCCTGTCCATCATCCTGCACCTCATATGTCTGCTGGAGAAGGTCCCCTGCAGCCTGGAGGAGGACCACTTCAAGAAGGAGACCATCTACCGCTTTCTCAAGCTCCACCCGTGTGGGAAGAACGGCTTCAGCCCCCTCCACCTGGCGGTGGACCGCAACACCACCTGCGTGGGCCGCTACCCAGTCTGCAAGTTCCCCTCCTTCCAGGTGGCGTCCATCCTGCTGGAGTGCGGTGCGGACGTGGACTGCAGGGACGAGGACAACAACAGCCCCTTGCACGTGGCGGCCTCCAACAACCACCCGGACATCATGAACCTGCTTATCTCGTGCGGGACGCACTTCGACAGCACCAACGCCTTCAAGCAGACGCCCTGCGACCTGCTGGACGAGAAGGAGATGGCCAAGAACTTGATCCAGCCGATCAACCACACCACGCTGCAGTGTCTGTCCGCACGGGCCATCGTCAAGCACGGACTGGCCTACCGCGGAAACATCCCGGAGAAGCTGGAGGCCTTCGTGCTGCTTCACAGATAATGACCCTGGAGACCCGAACTGTCGAGGAGGCATTGCCGACTTCAACGATCCCCTCCAAACCCCCCACCCCACTGTGCGCTTCACGATTGTAAAAATTGAACAAAAAAATGGATTAAACGACGAGACTTTTCGTCAACTTTTTGGTCGATTTCGCCAAAAGATTCTGCGAGAGCCAACGCAGACTTTTGTACAGTTTGGCTTTACTTTGTTTTTTTTTTTTTTTTTTTTATTTCTTTGCTTGAAGGATTTCTTCATAATTCATGCTACTCACGGAAATCCTCTGGAGCCCTCTATATCCCTCTCCGCTTTATGTTCCTGTCACTATGCAACGGTTGCTTTGGAATTGAGGGATTTATTAGGGTAAACTTTATGGACAAAAAAAATTCCTCAACCGGGATGGACATTCTGTAAATGTCGCTTCTCTGTAAAAATGCTTGCTGCGCTCGTAATTATTGTTGTCGGTCAGGTGTCACGTTTCACAGAACGCGAGTGGAGCGGGTGAAATGGAACATTTTTGAGTTCTGTCCGACTGCAAAGAGGCTTTACGAAGTGTCGGTTGATCATGTTTGCAAATACCGTAAGTGCTTTACTCCTCCTATGCACAGGCTATGATATGCGACTGTTCTGTGTTGGCATTCGTCTGTGCAATGCCTCGGACTTCTGTGATAAATGCCTGTCTCTTTGGATTTTTCTTTCGCTGCTCAGAACTCTATAGTATGTTACACTACGCAGAAGTTGGGTTAAGGGGTATGGATTTTGCTTAGACCCGTCTCGAACGAGTGACCGTACGCAGAGTGCACGCAAACGAAGTAACAGAAGTACTTTTATTGCATCCAAATAAAGAATGTCTTGTTGAGCACGAGATGATGCAACGTTAACAATGCATAGTCATGTCCTTTCGACCCCCATTGCCACAAGGCAACCCCTGCAAACAGCGGAGGAGTGCGAGGGTCAGTTGTGCCAGGAATCAAATGTGCATGTGGTTAATTTTTTAGCGTAATTTCTCATTTTCACCTTAAAGCTTTACGCAGCATATCATTCAGCAGGGGGAAAAAAAACACCAGGAGTTCCGCCGAGCTCAAAGCTGTGCAAAAATGTGTTTTTACTACTGTTGAATTGTATGAAGTCGGCATCCGATGAGCTGCTTTTTCCAAGCTGGCAAAACTTTGTTAAAACTGCACATTTAGCTTTAGTCATGTGGCAAAAAGGGCTTTTCGTATTCTTAGGAGCAGATTTCCCTTCTGAAGGAACTTTACCCAGAAACCATCAGGTTGACTGACTGTATTGTGCACTTTATTTCCACTGAGTACAATATTTCATATGGCAGTTCCTGGCATAAATCCTGTTCATGTTTTAAGAGCAAATTTGACAATAAACCCATCTTGCACTTGTTTTGTCTGTTGATTGCCTTTGATCGATTGCCTTCCCCAAGTACCCCCCCCCCACTTCACAAATTCTTTCGGCGGCATGTAATTCTGAATATCCACTTTGTGTCAGTGCAACAACCAAGTGGCTCGTGGCCGTGGCCGTGGGATTGCTGAACAGGAAAAGCGCCCAGGTCACTCCATTCATCCTAGGGTAAATTCGGTTGGTGTCTTTACTTAAGTTGCTGAATGCCGCAGCATTGTTGCAAAATGTTTTCTGCTGGATGACGTGGCAAAGTTGCTGTATTCGTGTTTACCATGTTATTCTCGAGGGTTTTCAATCATCTGTTTACTGTGAAGGGAGTCTTTAGTTTTAGTACTTGAAAACATTTAAGTTGGTGTTTGTCCAGCATGGAAATAGAAAGCATGAATGGTCTATTATTTCTCTTTGCTTGTTTGTGTTGTCTTATTTGTGTGAAGTGTTTCTTTGTTTATTTAGTCTTATTCTTAGAAGGGGAGTCACCGGTCTGGCGTGGAAGGTTTGGATCAGGTTATTTTTAGAGAGGGCGTGAGCACAGCCTTGTCTGCATTAGCATGTCAGTTTGGCGCGGCACGCTTATTATCTCTCAATCTCTTCACGCCAGACCGATAGTGGAAATGCTGAAGGTGCCCAATCTGTTTCATTCAGTCTCATAATCTTTCCTTCCTCAGCTCAGGACAGATGTCTAGAAACATTGGTGATTATGTTCGTAAGAATGCGAACGACTCCCTCGCGTTTAAACCTTGTCCTGTTTTTGAGTCTATCAGAGAAAAATGAGTTGCAGAAAGCATATTGAGGTGTATATTTAATAAAATACCGATTAATAAAATACCAAAGAAGTATTTTGTTACGGCACAGTAACACTGTTTGTTACCAGAGACGCCCCAACTGGGAATTTCCCGCAAAATATTTGGCATATTAATTGATTGTGAAACTGACACAATTTCTGCATAGTTGGCCCCACGTGATCGGTGCGGTGATGCAGGCAGAGAAATTTTTTGAGGGGTGTAAGATGATTACATGCAACTCTACCAGGTTTTGTTTTCTTAAGGAACTAAAACGAGTCTGGGTGTTGGGAATTTACCGACCGCTTTCGAGTTGGGCTACTTATGAAGGGATATGAGTCAGAACAAAGATCGGCGCACTGAGCCAGCCTGACCTGCTCATATTTGGCTCTCCACTGATGCGTACAATAAGCCTTTTCAGAAGCAGTGGCGCGCATAGCCTTTGCGGTGCGGCCGGCTAGACTGCAGTTCCGTCAGAAGACCCGTCTCACATGAAGGTGCAGCTCCCGTCTCTGAGCGGTAGGCCTGAGATTTTCCCTGTGCCTCTCCCCTATTCCCGGACGCAGTGGCCACCGCTCAGCCTACTTCTGTCTTGTCTTTAAATAGCTTTGAAAAATGCCCCGCTGAAAACGTGTCCTACTTAGCAGCGCCGACTTGCTCGCGTCCCTTAAGGTGTCGGGAGTTTGTGTGAAGGCCCCAGGCAGTGAGGAAGGGGGGCGTGCTGTGCATTCCTCCTTTCAATGTTCGAATCATTTGTCTGTTCATAAGGTAACCCCCCACACACGCACACGCCTCCGTTCTGTGCCATGTTAAACATTATGAAAAGTTAGTTTGTTGGAATGCGTTTGCCAGAATTCTATGCCTGTGTTCTACATCGCAGTTACTGAGTGCTGGCTGTGATTTTTTTACAGTCTGTTTTAGAATGTCCAGCCAAGCTCGCCAATTTGCATTCTAATCCTCTATTTGTAATCTGCTACGACACTTGATAATTCTCATCTCGTGTTTTTTTTTTTTTTTTTTTACATGCTAGGAATGCCTAGCTTGGATGATGTATACGTCTTCTGCGTGACTTTCAGAAAAGTCCTCCTTTCTTTCAGGTCGCGTCTGCAGAGGCGCTCAGACGAGTCTTCACACGCCAAGGTTGTGTTTCTACATTTTTTAGCTTAGGCTGAGACTTAAAGTTTTAACCATTAGTTTCCAGGTTTGGGTAATGATGAGTCCTCTAGATTAAATGAGGAGGTTTCTTAACTCTTAGAGCGCTAAATGCAGCGATTGTTGCTCAATGATGTAAGATATCAAAATCAAAGCTGTTGAAAATATATCATGTGGCGACTTGTTTAAAAGCGCTCCCACTGGGGAGCTCTTTTAAACAAGTCGCCACATGATGGGTTTTCAGCAGCACAAGATAATAAATAAAAAACTATAAATTCAATTTATTTATTTCCGTGCTCGAAGGCTTAAAGGCATTTTCTCCCCTCTGGTGTACTAGGCCAGCTAGTGGCATAAACTCTTGGAAACATTTTTATTGATCAGCTGGGGAATCTCCTAAAGCGAGGCTCTCAAAATCATGATCCTGGAGTACCGAGAACTGCTGGTTTTCCACTCTCCCTTTACCTGGGAGTCACGTGTGATCACTCGGCAAACCTCGGCCAATTCATTCCTCATCAAACCTCGGATGTGTGACTGTGGAAGCCATTTGCCAGAACTTTTTTTTTTTTTCTGGATAAACATGGCGGCATCCAGTGGCAGCGGCCCTGGGTTTGATGTCAAATTGGTGAAAACATTGGCCAAATCCCAAACCGGTCCCTATCCACTCGCCCAATCCACTCCCCCTCCGTTTGCGCGATCCCGCAAAGGGTCCGCCACATTGAGGGCCATCCCAAACCAATAAGTGTGGAGTGTAAGTGGCTTAAACCCTCCGCAGCGAGCCTACACCGATGCAAGCTAACAAAACACCCTCCTTTCAAGTGCAGCATTTATTTTGTGTCCGGGATGGAAGAAACGCTGCATATCTGCAAATGTCAGTTCCATGCGGCTATTCCCGAAAGAAAAGTAAAACATTACCTAACCCCCGAACGGACATTTGATTGACTATTTCATGCGCACATCACGGAACTAAAGGTTACATTGTATTTTGAAATGAACATGCATATGAGCCCCCGAGAAAACTCTGAGTAGTTTTATTTATCGAATCAATGATTGATCTGATTCACTAATATACCATCTCATGCACAAACACCTTCATCTTTGTTAATGCTGTGTATTGAATATTTTAATATAAATTTTATTTAATTACATTATCCTCTCTAAAATATTTTGGGCAAGAAGTGTATCATTAGGGAACTAGACTGTTGTTTACAATGCGACACACCTATCGGCAGGCATGGTGATGATTACCTCCGCTTCCCGTTGGATAAAGGGCAAGGGCATCCCAAAGTTTATACACGTTTTTACACCCTCCCCCTTCAAGAAGCTTCCTCCATAGTGGTGAGGGAGACTTCACACGGAGTGACACTGTAGTGAAGTGTTAGTGGATAGGGACCGGTTTGGGATTGGGCCATTGTGTTGCCTCTTGTGTCAAGACCCGAAGTAGCGTCGCCACTCATTGATTATGTGAAGGTCACTTTTAGGTGGCGATGTAGTGCGCGGATTCGGACAACTGCGTAAATCGGTCTTCCAGCAAAGACATGTCAGGCGGAGCAACATATCAACTTTCTGTCTCACATCTGAGGCTTGATGAAGAGTAGCGGAATCTGCCGAGAAGTTCAGATGTGACGGCTGTCTGGCCAATCAGTGGCAATAATTGTTCACTTATTGCCAGGAAGCAGCGAAAACCAGGGCTGTATTTGGATTTGAGAGACATTTTTGGGCTTATTTGCCAATGCCTTAAATTATTTGAAAGAATGCCCTGTTTGATTTTCATGAGGTGATTCTCTGGTTAAGAGGGATTGAGCTGCAGGATCAGGCCCAAGCCCTCAGGGACTCTATAGGGGAACTGTCCCTGGCATGCTGGGAAACGTGAGAGAGGCCCTTAAATATAGAATGCCATTTGCGTTGTGATGGGGGAGAATTGGGCCGACTATAAAGTCCATAGACCGAAATATGAGTCTGGGCCGGGTGACGAAACAGAACTCTTGAAATAAACAGCTCAGGCGGCCGTTGTTTAATGGGGATGAAAGATTTCTTGTCACAGTTACGTCCTCTCTGCTCTGACTAATTGCAGAGTCCACTGAGATGCTGTCGCTGCTCTATTTTCTGCCGGCACATGGTGGGGTATAATTGATATTCTATTGTTATCACTCCTTCATCACACACCAGGATCTCCCTGCCGGCCAGTCCACACCCTTACACTCCTGAGATGGGGCCTTATCCCTTGTGTGTATTGCATGGCGAATAAAAACTCATTGACCTCTGAGAGTTGAGGCCAGTTGAATCATTTGAATTAATTGGAAGTTATTAAGGACTCATATTATGGAAAATACTTAATCCATATTCAGTCCACTGTCTAGCGTCCCGGAGAAGGTTGGCTTTGAGGACCCACCCCACAAGTTTAGACGTTTCAACCACCATTTCCGTCTCAGCATTTTAAACCCAGGTTTCAAGTTCATGCTGTTTTATACATCACAAACATACCTACTCTGCATAGTTCACTCCTACCAGCCTTGTGTGTCAGCCATGCTTCCTCATACAGCAGGGGTGTCCAATCTTATCCATAAAGGGCCGGTTAACTGATCAGGGGATCAATCAAGACCTTGATGAGTAAAATCAGGTGTGTTAGTGTCAGGGTGTTACAAAAACCAGCACCTACACTGGCCCTTTGTGGATTAGATTGAACACCCCTGTCTTACAGCATTTATGGACCTCATCCCTTCTCTTTAGCTCATAGCAGCGACTTTTTTCACACTTAGCTCTGTTGAGAGGGGCGAGAGTGACCGGCAGGGAATAGGCAAATAAATTTACATTTTAAGGGTTTTTCACTAAAAAAAATTTTCAACCTACTTTTCGCACATGCAAGAATCTGTACTCCTAAAAGAACAGACTTCCATGAAAATCTTAACAACCACACAA
Source organism: Gymnothorax javanicus (assembly GCA_029692085.1). Classification (NCBI taxonomy): domain Eukaryota; kingdom Metazoa; phylum Chordata; class Actinopteri; order Anguilliformes; family Muraenidae; genus Gymnothorax; species Gymnothorax javanicus. The sequence goes on from CM056194.1 coordinate 8,702,983, forward strand.
CGTACACACCTGCAACTTGGTACATACTTCAACTATTGTCCTGTATTTAAAATCTCCCCTTGCCAATTCATAATGATCATGAGAAACTGCATTTTAGAGCCCGTTTTTGATTCGGAAATCCATGATTGATTTATAGAACAGCTTCCGAAACCGCATTATGCCCCGAACAGTGCCGAGAAATCTCGATTAGCCCATTGCTGCGACCAACGCTCTAGAAAGGTTGATAAAGGAGAACATACCTAGTTGAAAACATCAGATGGCCAATGATCACAAGATTTCAACAAGTTCACGGGTACTAATATGCCAGTTCCTGGAAAAAAAAAAACCCCAGCATATTATGGTACTCAGTTTGTGTGAAACCACTTGACATAACGTTTCAATGGAACATCTCAGTTTTTTAGTGTGCTCAGTCAATTTTATGACATCTGTAGTTCTATAGTGTGGAGAGAGAGAATGTCCTCAGCCAGATATATCCAAACTAATCTCCCAGTCACCACCACCATGTTTGACTGTTGTAACTGTGCGATGCTCCAGAGAACCTTGAAGAAGCCTTCCATAACTTTGTATTTGATCACATTTCATTCATATATTCTTTCAAAAGTGACCTTCCTTTGACTGGTTGCCCTGAGATCTACAGTCTGTTTGCTCCATCTCAGCAGAGCAACTTTGAAAGCAGCAGTGGCAACAATTGTTTGCAATGTTTGTTGCACTAAAGAGCATATTCAGGCTCGTTCTATTAGGACGCACCTGGTCCTCTGCCCACATTTCTCTGCTGTATGATGATAAATTCAGAAACATCAATCAGATGATTAATTTCTGTGTTAATTTTTGCACGAAAACCTAATATTCCTGTTGTTAGTAACTGTGCAGAGAACTGAGCGCATTACATGGATTTCTAGCCAGTTTGCTTCATCAGCTACATCGATTAGGGTCAAGGATCACAAATTGTAGATTGGATCCATGCTAAATTTAAATAGCATGATAGGCATTCTCTGCCATTCCTTTGCACTTCATCAGCTGCCAAGGATGCAAGTGCAATTATCATCTTGGTGGCTTGTAAACCATTTGTATTAATAGGCCGTGCTATTTAGAAGGGGAATCTCCTTAAGACTTCAGCTAGCTAATAACCTACTGGCCACCTCATCTACTGTAGGATAGATTGAGTCTTCTATCATAGGAGCCCATACCAAGTTCTAAAAGGGAAAACCTCTGTGTCCAGGCGTTAAGTGCCCATGCTGCACTGCTTTGAAACCAGCACTGGAGTCGCGAGAATTTTCACTATGTCAGCAGGACATTAAGGCAGGAATGTTCTGGAATGTTATGATTGATGGGATTGATACATGAGCATGCTGGCTTGTGCTAATCGCAGAGCACATATCTGTGAAAAAAGTAAATGCTTGGAGTGAATGTGCACAGCATTAAATAAATGGAAATTAACAAATGAAATAAATAGTGGTCTTACTTTTACATGAAAATTAGACCTCATTTTAATAGGTTTTTTGCTTACAAAAACTTCAGCAATAGGGTGAGCCAGTTTTGACTCATTTAAAGGTATTCTAACTAGTTGGGAAAATTGAACTTGCGGGCAGTGGTGGACATTCCAGGAGCCAGGAAGTAAAAATCCGGCTGTGTTTTACTTCCAGCCATGAGTTCAGGCGGCTGATTTCCCTAATTAGTTGAGCCTTCAGTTATTAGATGCAGATGATTGCAACAAAATACCGGGAAGGACTTTGACTTTCTGGAACTGGATTGTCCACCTTGCGAGCAAAAACCACAATAAAAAGAGAAATAAAATTTGAAACCTCTCAAGACTAAAAAACATTGTTTGTCAAACTATTTTTTCAGTGTAGCAAGATTTAAGGGTGGCCATTTTGACATATCGTCCGCACATCTGTTTTCCTTGTGTCTTCGCTGGGCGAGTATTAGTGCTGTATTTATAAACAGTCTGGCAGCTGCCTCGCAACAGGTGTTGGCTTTTTATTTCAGTCGGTGACGGCGTATTTGCCGAGATTAATCGTCCCTTGTTTGTTCAAGACCCCTTTTGGTGCTCCGACATAAAACTAAATTATTTATACGGTGACTGAGAGTGAATGGAATAATCTAACACAAGAAGGATTAGTCGTAAAATCCTCCCTAACAAAAGACCAAAAGACGAATGGCATTTTTTAAATCCGATGAGTCATAGTAATGGGAGAGGCTGAGGAATCAGCTGTAAAGCTGAATTTATTGTCAGGTTTATAAGTATTTGGACACTGACAGTGTTATGATAGCAGTCTAACCACAGCATATAGGAGTAGAGATAAAGTAATTAATACAAGCTCAAAGCGCACATTCAGCCTTAATGTGAATCAGATTACATCCTGATCAGTTGAATGACAGAATTTAAAGCACTTTTTTTATTTGGTCCCCCTCCCTTTTTAACTGATCAAAATAAAGGGATAATTTACTACACTGCCGTTCTAAGGCCATTTGTGTATCTCTCATTATTTAACTTACAAGCAATCAGATCAAAAAGACTAGAGATTATTTTTGTTTGAAGTGTGGGATTGCCTTTGGAATCTCTTGCTGTTTAGAAAGTCTCTTCTCCTGTAACTAGCCATCATTTAGCAAAAAAAAATCCAAAACCATCAGAGAATTAGCTAAAACATTTGGTGTGGGCAAATCAAGTATTTGGTTCTACTTTATCAATGCATTCTTTGGGAAAAAATAAAGAATACATTGGTAAGCTCAGGAACACAAAAAGGTCTGGAAGACCAGGATTAACAGCTGCGATAGTTGATGGAATAATTCTTTCCCTTATGAAGTACAGCCCCCTCACTACTGTTGGCCACAACAAGAACCTTCCAGGAGGTAGGCAATGTCCACAGTCAAGAAGACTTCACCAGTTCGAATTGAGGGGGTTTACGACAAGATGTGAATCATTGGTAAGCCCGATTCTACAGGTCTGGAACATCATCCTCTGGTGAAATGAGACAAATGAGCTTGAACCATAGTTTAAAGAAGGGAAAAAGGCATACCTCCTAATCTGTGAAGTATGGGCATGTACTGCTGCCACTGCTGGTGATTTTCTTGTTTTGATGACTTTGTGACTGGTGACAAGCAGCAGGATCGAACTATAGAGCTATACCATCTGCACAGATTTAGCCAAATGCTTCAAAACTTGAATAGCTTTTTCACAAGGCAGATGGACAATGACCTGAAAGATTCTGTGGAAGCAACCGATGGCTTTTTGGTGGCAAAAAATGTCATGTTCAGTCATGACCCAGTCAATCAACTGACCTGAATCAATTGAGCTCACATTTAATTTGCTGAAGGCAAAACTGATGATAAAATCCCTCAAGAACAAACTAGAACTCAGGACAGTGAAAGCCTGGAACAGCATTACCAAGGAAGCAACCCAATGTCTGGTGATTCTGTGGGTTCTTGATTCAAATCTGTCATTGACTGAAAAGAATTTGAAACCAAGAATAACAAGTAACAGTTTTATTTATGAATGTTATTTTGAACAATTATTTTCAGACCTTAAAATTTGTGAGACTATGAGTATAAATGGTTGTCCCTTCAATATAGTTGATAAAATATTTTTGACAAAACGTTGACATTAAAGCTGAAAACCTACATTTCATTTGTGACTGCATTTTCACACCTAAGCAATCTCATGCCCATAATTCAGTCGTTTGCTGACTTAAAACAAATGGGTCAAGTTATTCTGTAAAGGGATAATGCTGAACCACACTAGCTAACTAGATCAAGATACAGCAGCAAATGAGAAAATTTACCTGGCACTGGTTCTGTAATAGCTAAACTGTGTGACAAGGCTTGTAAGCATGGTGATCAAATGTGCTTGGAAGCAATATTTGTGCTGTTCTTGAAAAAAAAAAGACCAAATAAAGTACCCTTGGTCCAAATAGTTGCATTATTGTCACTATAAAGGGAAACTGCAACATCAAATTCAGAGGTCGGTCCAATCTTTTAGCCACAGAACTAAAACTGGTCTGGAATAGCTGCTTCCGGTTTGGAATTGCTGCTTGTGGTAAATAGCAATTCGAAGCTGTTTGGAGCAGTCGCTCTAGCTGTAAAAGAGATCTGAGATCTGGGAGGGCCTAAGGTTTGTTGTTCACTCAGTCCTCAAACTCCAAACAGTTATACCTTGTTAAGAGAGTGCATATTTGCATGTGAATATATACACAACTCCCGCTTCAGTATGATCGTTTGTATAGTTTAATCCCTTTAAAAGAGATATATTTGCGAATTGCACTGATTATTTTAGTTGAAAAACATGGGTCCCTAATTCAACATAATTTACGGGAAAATACGGCATTTTATCATGCCGGAGGCTTCTCTGTGTTTTCATTTTCTTGTTTGTGCCCCCAGCCCCCCTCAGAGTTCAGTTCACCAAAATTTAAAGATGCCAATTTTAATGGCTCTACAATCAACAATCACTAAATGAAGGTTGAGTGTGGCAGAGGTAATGATGCTAATGGTTGAAATTAACTGGTTTCAAATGACTTCTTCTAAAGTGGACCAATTCACAAATCCACAATTTACACATAGTAACAGTGAATAATTGCCAGATATTTATAAACCTGGACTTGTTTGTGTGTGCACGGGAAATCGACGAGCACTCTTCACGTGCTTCACCTCTTCGACTGAGCCAGAAAAAAATATTCGAAATTGCAACACTCTATTTTTGGCAAAAATTGCACATGATGCACATGGTGTTTTGGTAACATGAGAGCGGCGAATAATGTAAACAAATATATATTTCAAACTTTTGGTTTAATCCAAGAGATATCTGGTTGCCATTAATTAGGGTGTTTTTTTTATTCCTGGCTTGACAGCCATGCACAACTTGGCCAGTGCACGCGCAATTCGTAAGGATGTCATGTAATGTCATTATGGATCCTTGATAAGTTTAGGAAAAATAGAACATGCTGCTATACATCTTTAATTTGCGCAGATTAAACGTTTAGAATTTTTTAAATGTATCATATAATGTGTGTTCATGTTTGCTCGGCTGTTTACTGGCAAATATTCTATTAGCTGGAGGCTACATTTTATAACATTTTCGAGTGACAGGTGAAGTTGGAAAAACTCTGAAAAAATCCTGCATTTTGTCAAAAAAATTGTTTGAAGAAAAAAATGAGTGAGTTTGAATGCAGTTTTTAGTTTTATCACTTTGAACAGATTTTACCGGAGGCTTGAATTTTTCAGAGGGGTGAAAAGGAGGACAGGGGTGTGTAGCTCGGCTCTGAAGCGTAATCATCAAGCTCTGGCTTTAGTGGATGACCTAAGAGGGTTGAGTCGTTATTTGAAGGCAGCTAAATGCTAACCAGGACCAGAGGACCACAGAACTGGGCACTCAATCCGCCTGAGAATCCCTCAACGGGAGGCTAGGTATGGACATCCAGACCCTGGGGTTAGCAGTTAGCGGTGTGCATTACAGCGCTGTTAGACACGATAGCTGCTGATACACGATCCCCTCATGCCTCAGCGGCTCTCAGCTAACAGGGGGGTTATATAACCGACAGGAGGTCTGTCTGGCTCGTGCACGTCCTCAATTTCCACCGTTGCAATCCTCGAGGTCATGGGCGGACTGGAAGAAAAAAAAATGATTTGCTTTCAACCAAACATATAAAAGCTCGCACACGGTTCACTCTTGAAGGAGACTGGGTGTGCAGATGGTCATCTTAAACAGCCGGGTATTTACAGCAATGAGAAATGAAATTACTTCCATGAAGGAGTTGCAGCACTTTGAAATCTTGTCACCGTCCAATTCGTTGCAGACCTCAGTGTACACACAGGTGCCACAGGGGTATAGGTCATTTGCACCCCATACCAGATGGACCCTAACTGAACGGACCCAGTACCGGTTGGACCCCAGACCCTACCCAGTTGGGCCCCATGCCGTTTGGGCCCCAGACCCTAACCCTAACCTGACCCTTATGCTAGCCCAACTGGTCTGGGGTCTAACTGGTCTAGGGTCCAACTTGCCTGGGGTCCAAATGGTTAGGGTCAGGGGTCCGACTGGTCAAGGTCCAACTTGTATGGGTCCTACAGGTGCAGTGTTCAAACGACCCGTTCCTGTAACACAGCTTGATTGGGTATGATATTGCCACTGCTATTGTGCTGTAGTGATTTATACATGAGCATTGAACTGGTGAAAGGAGAGGACCTTCTCTTTGTGATTTGCAGGAAAGGGACTTGCCCATGATGAAACAAAGAAAATTTATTTTTGAGTGGACTCTCTAAAAAAGGGAACAGTGCTAAGTGTCATTTGAGTCATTAATAGCAGTAATGTCTCCTTGAGGAAGGACCTAAAAAACAATCCAAACTAAGAAATTTGCAGCCAACTATGCAGCACGATAGATCACCGAGGCTTATCCTGAATGGCTAAATCTGCGAGTGTACGTACCTCACACCTTGCTTCTTCAAAACATTGCTGCTTAAAAGATTGAATTCTCTCTCTCTCTCTCTCTCTCTCTCTCACACACACACACACACACACACACACACACACTCCTTCTTACCCCTAGATACCTGTATTTAATTCATGGCAATAAAACTGAAAAAAAGCAAATTTGTTTGTTCTCAACAAAAGAAGTCAATTGCATGTGATTTCAAAGGTATTTGTGTCATGCACGTCCATTGTGCGTACTTCTTCAGCCTCTGAAAGAATAAACTATGCGGTTCCTGTTTCTGTTTTTAAGAAACAATACCCTTTGCCGCAATAGGAAAGTGTAAGCACAGGCTAACTTCTACTTTGCGTTCCAGCTTCAGGAGTTTTTCTCAAACCTAGATGCCCAGCGCTCTGCGTGATTGGAGAAGGTCAGGCGTCAGCCCGCAAACCACAGCCAAAGTTTCCAGAGCAACAAGTGCAGCCAAAAACAGGATGTTCAGCAAACTCACCCGGGACATACGAAGATAGCAGCTGTGTCTATTAAGGGCCATTTAGTTTTATTATAATCCTCTAATCCCTAAAACTATATTCTATGTAAACTTATAAGCCTTCCACACCCCGATATGCCAGTTATCCCATTACCCGAGTCATAGGAAAGGTCCGTGTGGTGCTGGCGGCCTATACATGGAGGACACATTGGCATCAACAAAAGGAATCTGCTGTGGGTATAGAGGGAGTGGGCACAGGATCCCAGATTTCACCTTTGAGTCATGAGGCCCAAGAGTAGCTCACAATCTGTGTATGAAGGAGCTCACATGAGCATCCCAGTAATACATTTACACCCTGTTGGTTGGTGTGTGGCACAAACAGTTGATCTTTGCCCATTTTCATGATTAGTATGTACCATGATCGAACAAGAACATCTATGCTGGGCCTTTTGTCCACAGCCCCGTAAATATAAGCACAAAGAGAATGTTTCCATTGTAATGCTATGAACAGTACAAGGAGATACTATTCGGAAACAACAGCAGCTCTAGGTAATATACAGATGAGGGTCTGTACTGTTTATTTGTTTAGACGTCAGATTTATGTGCTGCAAAATGGAGTTGATGGGATGTCTGTGTCAAGCATGTAATCTGATGCTCTGGGTTCACGTAATGCCAAGAGCAAGTGTTTTTCAAGGTCCTGAGGCCCAACTGTTTATGCTAGCTTGTGCTCCAACCATAACTGAAATGTTTGAATTAAATATTACTGTAATCAGCATAATTCAGTGCTCATAATTTTAAACTTAAAAAACAGGATTCACTCAGGTTGTGCTTCAGACTGACGGGTATAAATCACCATGTTCAGTAAGAAATGGTTATTTCATGCTATCAAGAATATCACACATTAACATCCCACATGTTTGAATTAAAAAAAGAGGCATAATAATTTGTAATGGCAAAAAGCAAATGAAACATTGGTAACACGCTAAGTTTTAGTACATGTGAAATTTTAGGTTTGCAGACAACATTATTTTTGGCCTAAGAGGTGACAGAGTGAACACCCACTCAAAAGGCAGCATTTGAAGATAAAATGGAAATAAGCAATGTCTATTCTTGCTTTTTTTTTTTTTTTTTTCAAACAAGTTTTCAGTAACCTCATCTGACCAAATTATTTGCTGTGACAGCAACCAGTTCACATTGGGTCACCAGTGCCGAGTTTGGAAACCAACTGGCTTAAAGCCTACCTTACTGAGCACATGCATATAATGCCATCTTCTCTCATGTGGGGATATTATTTTTAAAATAACTACATTAAGCAAGTCGTCTTTTCTTGTGACTTCTATTCTGCAATGCTGTATTTTCAAAACTGCTCATCTTGTTATGGTCCAAACCAGGAACCAAATGCAGAGTCACAGTACAATTGTAGGGTTTCTTGATAGTAATATGGGATTGGCAGAGGGACAGGAGCCTACAGCAGAGTGACATAGTTCAGTTCAGGTGGTGCTGGTTTGAGTATAAGGGGTGTGTCTGTGCCCGGCCAGTGGCGAATCAAGACAACTGCTTGATGGAGTGTACGCTTCACCAGAGCAGAACTGTCAGATGACATGACTGGGGAATTAAGCAGGAACGCAGTCCCAATCCTGGAAACTGCAGAAGGCTTGGGACGTGTTCCTAATAAACTGGGCAGAGAAACAGACTGAAGGATGATTCATAGGTTCGCAGTCCCAATCCTGGACACCGAGAGTGAGGCTTGGCATTATGTTCCGACTCGTAGAGCTAGGAAGAGAACTTCCATATGCAACCCCAATTCCAAAAAAATTGGGATGCCGTGTAAATTGTAAATAAAAACAGAATGCAATGATTTGCCAATCTCATAATCTCATGTGAACTTGTTTACAATCAAGTGGTTTCCCCACCACAATGAGCTGTGTTTTAGCATAGGTGGAGGTCATGACCCCTTTATATAATGCAGAGTTCAAAGGTTAAAAAGACACGCAAGCTGCCAGATGGGAGGAGACACAAAAAGGATTCGCACTAATGTTGGACACATGTATGCACTATTTATCCAAACTGATTTCGCATTTTGAATGCAATGATTAGATTGCATTTGATCCCTTTAGAGTTTATATTCCCTGTCTAATTTTCACTTTATCATTTCCAATATATCCTTTGTCATCATTTCATTCAAAATTACATATTTTATGGCCTTTCTTACACTTATTTTGCTACAAAGAGTTGTATGTGTATTTACTGGAGTTCTGGGCGTAAACATAACTGAGTAAAAATAATTCCAACACAAAATCAGAGATCTGAAATAATCTGAGTGTTCAACCGCAGGTTAAATACCTCAGTTTTTAAGCCTCTCATCAAATTGTTAAAAACAATTTTATCTGAGCTGTGTACAAAATTTTGTCTCGGGATGTTATACACAATATTCCTGTTATAACACGCAATAAAGCTGTTGTGAGCGTTTCAACATTTCCTTAGTATGGACTGTACCATTTGCAAAATGTGACAGGGGCCCACGACATCACTTCCAGAGACTTTCACAGTTACCCGACCACTACCCGCTGTGGAGACTGTCTAACCAGTTTGGCAGCCAGTACCTACCTGACTCAGCAAGGGTGTTGCAAGGGGCTGGGGGAGCGGAGGGGAGAGGAGTGCAGGACAGTGACTATTCCAGGGGTCCACAATTTGGGTAGTTTGAGAAGGGCCCCAAAAGGGGACCCAGAAGCCTTATCTATGCTCCAGTATCTAGGCAACACAACAAGAGCCAGACTAAGCACTGCTCCCAAGTTTTACACTGACACACATCCCACAGCATACACTTTCGTTCACTTCAGGGGTTAATCATTAATACTGTGAATTTACAATATGTCGCAACTTGGTGGCTCTCTTTGCTACGCTCTCCGTGGTCTGCCATGAGAGAAAAAGTAGCTCTCCATGTCTGCCTACAGATGGAATTAGAGAAATAAAACAAAAGTGCACCTTTATTTCCATTCTGTGGTATGATGCATTCTACTGTTTCATCCATTTAAGTGAAATTCCTCAAATGAAATGGTGTGGTTAACCTTAGTCTTCCATCAAGAGACTCCCCTTAGGTCTCAGTGGTCTGACCTTCATCATTTTTTTGATCTTTGTGATTTGTTATCCATCACAAAGCAGTGTGAGCCTCTTCACTTAAAATAGGAGCATGAGATACAGTTGTGTTGCAAGAAGAAGCTCTTGATGCCAGGGCCAAAAGAAGGGACATAACATGGCAGTATATTTCTCACACTTCCTGACAGTGAAATGTATGGAAAACAGGCTGCATTTCCACAGTTACTGGCTCATGCTGACAAAAACCTCTTTCACAGCTCCAACGTCAAAAAATGGTGAAAAAATCAACTGTGATTTTCGACCAATGTGACAAAAAACAATCAGCTCACAATTAGTTTTTTTTTTTTTTTTATTTCACGTGATTTTTTTTTTCATATTTTAACATGGGTAAATAATAGAAGGAAATCTAAATATTGCTGTGTGACAATATCTTTCATTGTTCGAAAGGTAACCACTGACTTTTTTATTTTGTTCATAACATAATGTAAATTCGAATGTGACTCTGCATGAGTCTGGCCCATAACAGTCAAAGAACACTGAGTTTTTCTTTTGGGACTGTATCTATTTTCTCATGTTTCCAATGCCCTACAAAGTCCTATGTCTTAGCGTCTTATTTATACTTCATTTACACCTGCTCTTTGTTTGCAACATTTCAGTATTGTGTACAGCTGATATTCAAATGCAATCATAATTTAAATGCTTTGATTCTGCCCGTTAGGAAACAGAAGATTTTAATTATTGTGCTCTGGAATGTGGGTTATACGAATTATACAACGTAGTGTGATTCAATGAGGGAATTGATTGGAACTACATTGTCCAGAAATACAGTTGCAGATTACTAACAGGCCGCTCACCAAGCAGTACATCAGAATACGAGGGTATGAACGCAGACAAATGTATTGCAGTTGAGTGCGCAAGCACAATTTTCGAGTTACGGGAACATGACATTCAGCACAAATTTCAACATAGGGCAGGCAGGCACCGATAACACAGGGATGACCCTCTCGCGCCGCGTATTCTGCAAAGAGCAAACACCAATGGACTCCATAAATAGGTTACATTTACATTTTCAGCATTATGCAATGAACGCTTGCCTCCCTGATATGGTCATTGGTCACGTGTCCCCGGGACAACAAACGGCCTAAATTTCCCCCCAGTTCAAGTGCGGCCTGAAATCGGTGGAAACAGCTCAGTGTGCTGGTGTCAATTCAGGCTGCCCCTCAACAATCCAGCTGAGTTTTAAGTAATGTAAAGCCTTAATGCCGGAGCATTTATCATGCAGATACCCCGCCATGCAAAGTTGTCAGCGTAGGTGCCTCGCAGATGTATGGGTAAAATACACCGCCTGCATGCTCGTGTAGCATTCTGTGACGCAAATACCGTTCTTGGAATCCAGTCCTCATCATTTCAGAGTAGCTCGCGTGTCGGTTCGTTTCACGCGCAGCTTCTAGGTTTTATAAATAGCCCTCGAAACGCGGAAATACTTCGTGACCTCCCAAATCTTTTCCCCTAACGAATAAGTTAAAGGTCAAGGCGGGTAACATTTTAGTTAGATGGAATATTACCTTGCGCTCACCCTCCTTCTCAGCATTACCTTACCTGCCCTGGGAAACTTCCCATTGCCTTGGGGCATTTGGGAGAGGTGCGCGGGTTTTGCGCCGCGGGTATTGCAAGCATATCTTATTGGAAATTAAACCCAGCCCGTTACTTGCTTGATGATTCAAAACAGGGCGCGTGACTGTTCCGAGCGCGTAATGCAGTTCCTCATGGGGGGACTAAACGCATCAGAAGGAGTGGAGCTTGCAAATGAGCGCAAAATCGAAGTTCTGTTTAAGAATGACTCTTGTACACCGAGGACATTGATTTTTTTTTTTTTTTTTTTTTTTTTGTTCGGGAAAGCTTATGAATTGGTCGCCGACCCGCTGATTCTTTAAAAATGCATTGTTTCTCTTGAGTGGTCCCAAGCAAGTAATGAGTACATTATGAAATCATCATAAACCTTGACAAATCCGTACATTTGGTGCTCCTTTTAGATTTGGCAAGAGAATTTGGGTTTTTGAAAATCGCGTGTCTTTAGTAGAATTGCACCAGATTGCTTTTGAGCTACCAAATCAGGACATTTTAGAAAATTCCCCAGTCGTGTGAGAAAAGAAACCTCAAAGAAGTCGTGGCCAAATTTGTACTACATAGTCAGATTTTGTTCCTTGAATATTGCTGTCACAGATTAATGATGACCAAAAATGCATGTTTGGCACGCAATTCCCCCTTATTTTAGATATGGATAAGGACAGGGAATCCAATATCAGTATTTCAACTTTGGCAGTTGCTACGGGTACGGCAGTTTTCCAATGCATTTCAATGTAGAGAGGTACGGCAGTCCCAATTTCAAACCCTGCCCTAACCTAACCCAAACCCTAACCTTAACCCTGACCCCTAACCATAATCCCTAATCCTTATCCTAATCCCTTCAAATCGACTGCCATACCAATAAAAACTGCCCTATCTCTAGACACTTGGTTCAACTTTATACATTTAAAATTTCGTAAGTGTGGCCTCAGAACAATAACTTCTGAAAGTGGTGAGGTCAGCTTTAGCTTGTAAGAATCTTGCCCGGGATCCTAACCCCACTTGCATAAGTATAAACAACAAGCTTTACTCGGTATCATTCGCGAATAAGCACACCGAAGTGCTATGTAGAGCAATTCAAGATTATGATCAGTCACAAACTTGTCTCTGGCCACAAACCAATCAACACATTTTCCTTATGAAATTCACTCACACCATAACTTTCAATGATGAAGTGACAGAGCTCAGGACGGAAGGATGCCCTCCATGACACCAAACAGTTAGTTTCAAGAGTCAGATTATAAGTGGAGTGCTTAATGTCACTGTCCGACCAGACATATCACAGTTTTCTCACACCTTTGCTTTCCAGCATTACAACTCTATTACAGTCAACCAGGTGTTATAAGCTTATAAGAGTGTTGTGACTTTAAGAGATCTGCAAATTCACAGAGTCAGACCCATCTGGAGTGACCTATTTTTCCCCTATTATAAAATTAGATCCTTCTGGGCATCTCAATTTCCCATTTCCTATTTCCTCTTAAAAACCACGCTGTTGTGACATTAGGTTAGGCGATGCTTTTATCCCATCTTTTAGTGATTAAGAAAAGAGAGGCTGAGATCAGTAATTTATTTTTTTATTTTTTTATCTGCGCAGAGCTTGAACATTTGACATTTGAATAACATAGACAAGCTAGCAGGATGTGGGAATAGACCTTTGGTTGCATTGTTCACCATTTGTCAGAAATAACTTGGGCTTAATCTTCCTTTTGTGCCAAGCTGTAGACTGAAGGAACGTAATACGAACACTTTTTCAGTCCATATGTATTTGGACAGTGACATAATTACAGCATCTTGCGCCTGAATTACTCTGGCCCATTTCGGATTAGACAAAACCGTGTTTGAATTTATAGAATATCAGCTTTAGCTTTAATTTGTTGGTATTTACATTCTTATAGTGTCAGCCACATCAGAATAACTTGTCATACAGTGTCACCTGGTAAATTCTAAAGCTGCTTTCACACCAGACGCGAAACGAATTTTGTATTCACGTCTTTGCATTGACTTTGAATCTAATCTGTTGTGCGAAAAAATTGTCTCGCGTCCAGTGTGAGAGCGACTTAACAGTCTGAACTGTCAGTGACAATTATGCTTCTCGTATCTCTTTCCGATTTCATGAGATTCCAGTGTCACCCCGCAATATGTTTTCGTCTCTGCTCGTGCTCTAGAGGGTTCCTCACCCCTGACCCTGGGATATTTATTATAAAGGATCTTTCTTTAAAAGGGCAACCTGCTGGCTCCCGAATCAGTGGCAGCTGGTGAACTGGCGATAGGGGAGGCTCAAACCCATCCCTTAAATATAATTATTGGTCATGACCTGTTTTCAATTATTCATTTAAATTACCATTACAGAAACTCTGAAAACTCTCAACATTATCAGGTGTGGTCAGTTTTCATTAATAATGTATACCTGCCAACTGTCATCATTCGGCGTGAGTTTTAGTGGCATATTTACGTTCCCCTGCTCCCACATAGCAGGCGAGTCTGGCCCGGATCCAGCGTCAAGCCGGCACTGCTGGGCGACTGCTGGCATGGCAAGTGGTATGTTGACTGGATGTGGGCCAGGTCTGGCAATGATGGCACCGTTTCTGTGATGGCATGCCACATGTGGGCCGATTGTATGCGAGCTGGTCCTGTGCTGGCCCATATGCGGGCCAGCGCTGGCAAACCAGATGGGCCACAACAGGGCCGTCATTCTTTATGTATGTGGGCCAGAATTGGGCCGTAAAAAAGTGCATTATTTCGGCCAGAACTGGGCCAGACCAATTTTGCTATGTGGGCTGTAGTCAGCAATTATTCAATCAACGCGTATGTAAGAGATCCTCTTGCGGAATGGAGGTCCTTGTGCATGGAGGTTTTTCAGTTTCACGTGCGTTACGGTGGATTTCACCACTAGTAATTGGAAACCGATTATGACTCCAGACTTCTCACATTTATTTCTTTACTCAGGGGTTGGATTATCGTTTAAATTGTTTAAATGAAATAGGATCATTTGAAACGTCTTTATGCAACTCCATTGCTTCCAATGATCTGAAATCCACCGTAATGCATGTGAAACTGATCATTTAGATGAATGATTGAAAACAGGTCATGACCAATAACGATTTTTAAGGGATGGGTTTGAGCTTCCCCTATCGCCAGTTCACCAGCTGCCACTGCTTCAAGTACACTCGGATGAGGCCTCTCGCCTCACTCTTTATGCTGTAGGGTCTCTCCGGTCAGAGACAGGATGACCTTAGGAGTCCTTTAAGATACAAACACATCTCACTGAAGGAATGCGCCACTCAAATTTCATACTGGGAGTGATGGTGCTGGTCCGGTGACAACAAAATTTATTTTGTCTCAGAGTGGAGGCCAACTTAAGTCTGAGGCCTGCAATAATGATGACTGCAGATTAGGCTAAGCAACTCAGGGTTGTCAAGCAATGGTGACCGACAAAGTGGGGAAATTCTGTCCCAGGTAAGTGTCAAGTTTTGAAGCATCGCTCCCTTATTACTGAGGTGGGTAGAGGGCACAGTCTGAAGGAAAATGGAAATCAACCCTGCCACCTTTGAACCAAAGCATAGGTAAACAAAAAGATTTGCTGAGAGATTAAAGACAGAGATGTAAACAAGCTTGAGGCCTGTATTAACAAGTTTGCATCAGAACACATTAAGTAACCCGAGACCTATTATAAAATGATTTACAACAAAATATATTCAGAATTTTTGAGCAACTACTGAAATCTTACCACTCAGTGTACTATTTACACAATGTCTCATAGTAGATTCAGATAAATTCACAATAAAAGAAAATATAAAGAACATATATCGCACATTTTTGAGACAAGAAAGACAGGCTTTTGTGCCGGTAGGATTGCAATCAAATCGTCACATTTTTCCCCATTGTGTGGTCGCCTAATTGTAGTGGTCGGACAACTGTTTTACATCAATCAAGATAAAATCCCAGATAGCTGGTTCTACTCCAATCATCAGTTATTCTGGCCCATGTTATGTGGGAAGTTTAAAAAAATGTGAGGTATTCTACAAGAAACCAAATGTGGAAGAAATTCTACACAAAATTCCAGTCAGTTAAACGTAACAATCCACAGTCAATTGAATCAAAAAACGTTGATTCTTCAGCAGAAAATTTTACAAACATTAGACAGTTGCCGACACAAGCTCACAGCAGCAACAGATCAAGAATTCATCCTAGATTAACCACAGATCCGATAAGCACCATACTCAAAGAAGCTACTCAAGTATTCCAGCTGACTGCTGTCAACCACGGCGTATCCAAGAACGAAGCGTAAAATTGCAACCACTTCTGCACATTCGATATTTGCAGAATATTTGATTTCACTGAGGAATCTAGTCTGCCGTAAGGATCCGTAAGGTAAGAAGAGGTAAATGCTGCAGCTCCTGTAAAGCCAGACATGCGATATTCAAAAATTCCAAGGTCTGGACTGAAGTCACCCAGTTGCCTGCATACAGATCCCATAAGAACGAACACTGTTGTTGAAAGCCATGTGACCAACTGCAGGTGACGCCTGTGTCTTTGTTCCACAGGCTCATTCTTTCTGGCTGAGTTGGGGACGAAATCTGGAAACCACTTCCCGTTTCCAAAATCTCTTCGGGCTGGTTGCTGTTTATGTTGTTAAGACAACTATGACTTCACACCAAGACCTCAGGGCATTTCAGATGTCACCACTCAGTGGATTTGAGTTGCTATTCATAGTTGCATGCTCTTTAGGTTCAATTCACACCAGGTGAACTTTCAAAATAAGGCATATAATTTATCATGTTGGGCTTCGAAATAAACTGAAGACGACTGCAATATTATAATTACCTTCCAACATGTTTTACAACCAACAAACTTTGTCACATAATGTTTACAATACCCATGTAGATAAATACTGGACATGTCCGTATATTTCTGGGTAGATATGGAACTACAATTTTTTGGTGGAATCCGGTTTTTAAAATGTGGAATGCAACGTCCAGTATTCGTTCCCACTCTTTGTTAGTTTTTCTTTAAACGTGTCGCTGTTCGCCGAGGTACATGCAAACATGAATGGAGTGGGCTTCCCCTGCTGGTGTGAAATGGGAGCGGCAATCTATTTTCCGCAGTAGATCCTGCTTGAACGTTGTCACTAAAGTTTTATTATTCAAAATATAAAATGGCTTCCCTAGCAACTGCGGCGTCTGGTGATGTATATCACAAAGTAAGTAGATTTACAGAATTATTACGCCAATTTTCGTCGCTCTGGATGGGACTAGTGGTCACATTTGCTTGTGTTGCATATAGTTTCTTCAGCTAATTCAACCAGCAAACGCCTCGGGCTTTTGACCATGTTAAGCTGCTTTCACACCGGACGCGAAACGAATTTTTCGCACGACAGATTACATTCAAGTCAATGCAAAGACGCGAATATATTTGCGTCTTTGCATTGACTTTGAATGTAATCTGTCGGGCAAAAAATTCGTTTCGCGTCCGGTGTGAAAGCGGTTTAATGTTGCTCAAAAAAAATCGGCGCCAGTTTACTGGTTAGCTATATTAGGCGTTGGTAACTAACGTACAGCAACGTGCTGAAGACGGTGCCAAGCTATCGCTGCGGAGTTTGTTCCCAGATAGCAAGCACCTCCGCTCCGGATCTGCCCCGGCTCTGATCAGCTGGAGTCGGCACAGAGCCGGGGCAGATCCGGAGCGGAGGTGCTTGCTATCTGGGTTTTATTAAAATCATTCAGCTTTGTTGCTCGCTCTAATCGCTGCAATGGATTTTTCCTCAGTAGCCAGTCAGTGTGGCTTTAAATGATTTGAAGAAGTTGAGTCATGTAATGTCCCAGTAGTTTAGGAAATATCGTTTAGCTTGCTATATATTTGGCGTATCCTATGATGATTTATACTAATGGAGAATTGTAAAGTTCCACTACGTTAACTAACTTGACATTACCACAACACAAAGTTAGGGATTATAATGTCACTGCAAATAGCCGTTAATTGTCGCAGGAAGTTGAACGGTTGGTAAAGATGACTCCCCCTTAAGGACACTGTTGGATGGTTATCTTGAATGTTCGAGATGACTTTTTGAATTGAGTTTACCATATAACAGGGCTATTCAACATTATCCTGCAAGGGCCGCTGTGGGTGCAGGCTTTCATTCCAACCAAGCACTTATACACCTGTTGCTTACTAATCATGCTCTTTAGCAAAGACTCTTGGGGTTGATTAGTAGTGTCAGGTGTGTAACTGCTTTGTTGGAATGAAAGCCTGCACCCACACTGGCCCTTTCTGGACACGGTTGAATAGCCCTGGCATATAACCTTAGCTATCCTGAAGAAATGTTGATGCATAGGTACACCTGGTTTGGAATAATGAATTGTTAGCTGCATCGGTAAGTTCACAATGCAAAGCTAAACATGTTTTAAAAGGCATCTTGGCCCACAGTTGGGACTAAATGACCCTCTAGTTTGGCAAGAGTTGGCCCCCAGGGGCAATCTTACTCCAAGGGTTATTGGATGAGACATTATTTTAAATTTTTTTTAAATCATTGTAAACAGGCTTAGTTGTTGTTTTTATGGTTTTTGTCCGAAGATTGAACTATTCATCTTTGAGTTATGATGAACTAATTGTAGCACTGTGGACAGACAGGTGGTTGACAAATTAAGGGGGAAAAAATATGTGGACAATCATCAAAAATACAGATGGTTCTGTTCATTCTTCTGGCTTGGAAGCTAGCATCTCATCCACTTAAAGGTAGAACGGTCCTAGCAAATCAATACATGTATTCTGTATGATCACCTTTTTTATGCTTTCATGAAGCATTCCTATCATGAGGGGTGTGGTTTGTTCCAAGATGACATTGGCCCTAGCATAACTGGGCACAAGGGGTCACTGAATGGTTTTATGAGTAGGAAAATCATCCTAAGCGTGTGCCACCACCTTCACTGTTACTAGATCTCAAAGCAGCTGAAGTCATATGGGAGATTTTGGAACAATGTGTTAGACAGCACTCTCCGTCACCATCATCAAAACACTGAAAGAATATCTTTTTTGAAGAAAGCTACTTCATAATTTACCCCTCCAGTACAGTTTTACTGTTGGAGACTCCATGCCAAGGCATGCTGAAACTGATCTGGCTGCTTGCAGTGGCTACACAACATAGTGAGACTCTCTATGTGGATTTTCCCATTAATTATATATATTATATTATATATAATAATTAATTTAATAATTAAATTTTCTTATATATAATAATACATTTTTCCATTAATTATTTTGTATTTGCAATTTCCTCATTATAATTTAAAAAATGTATACATTTTCTGAATAGAAATGATGGTGATGATAATGCTACTACAGTAATAACAGTGCCTCCAGAATTTGGATTGACTGTTTCTGGCTAATTCTGGACATGCCAAGTTGGTGTATATTAAATTAATATTACGGTTAACATCATGATGGTGAAACAGTAGCTTGATTTAACCTGTCCAAAACATTGGTGTCTATGGTAGTGCGTAAAATCACTCTGATTTTCCGTCGTATTTGTATGATTTCATCACTGCTGTAGTACAGCTATACTGCTTTAGAATTTGCTTTAGCAGAGATGCTCAGCCCTGGTTTTGGCAGAAGCTAGATCAGATAATTTGTTCCCATAGTGATTTTGGCATTATCAAATGCAAGCTTTACTTGCCTCCAGGGTTAGACCTGAGCTTGAGCATTGAAGGAAATTATATGATGAAGTCATGACCGGATGATAGTCTATAGTTACTACATGAATCTTACCTTGAGATTTTATCTGAAAATTTATTCTGCTCTCTTTCATTGAAGATTCTAATACCTACTCTTCTAATGGGACAGTATAAGTTAGACTATGCTTGTTCTGAGTAATTTTGAGAGCTAGCAACCATTATTTTTAGTTTGACCGCTAAAAAGATGGGATTAAAATGGAAATCCCATCGTTGTAACTGAAGCAGTATCAGTAAGGCCAATGGAAGGATAACTATTCACAACTGTTTTCAAATTACTGGCAATCAGAGCAAGAATTACTTACAAGCTAACTCAGTTATCCTGAATTGTTGTTCTCTCAGGATGGCGATGACTTTAACTTTGCCAGTGGCCGCGGTGATCGGAGTGGTATGGCGAACGCATCCCAGGCGAAAAAGACTCAGTTCCTTCGAACTGCAGAGAATCTCAGGAGACAGTATGTATGAAGCAGATTTTGGAGGCAGAGGAAAATTGCATTGCAGTGGTTATTAGATATGAGAACTTTACCTGATATCTAGCCGGAGTATCTATCACAGCTGAATCTCCCGACACTTGATTTGTTGAGCCATCTTCACAGACATGGAGTAAGCTGAATCTGAACTGAAGTTTAGTGAGGAGAATTTCCATTCAGAATTGAACTTAGTCTGGATGTAGCATAACCCGTGTCTGTGACACCAGTCAGTGGTGCTTCAGCTTTAGTTATGAAGTCAATGAAAGCTTCACTCTTCTGCTTGGATTAAATTGAGTATTTATTGATCATAACTATTATTCTCTTAAGGGCTCTCTTCTCATTTTGCAAATCCAGGGTTGACAAACTTGAAAAAGAAAAGGCCCTGAGTAACCAAAGCAGGAATTTATTTCGCGATGATTCTGGAACGATTGAAGAATTGGAGAGTAAACTCACGCAAGACCGTGCCACTGAGGGTATGTCTTGATTTCTCATGTTTTTTATCATTTACACTTTTTAGTCCATTTATCTTTTAATTAATCACCTAAGTGCTGAAACTCCAAAAATCAGACAAATATGATATAATAAAATTATCTCCGTTGTTGACGGACATGGGCAGACTTCGGAGTGTCTTGTCTTGTCCAGAAAAGGCCTGGGTCGACACAGGTTTCTGCTTTAGTTCAGTACTGGTTTATTTGCTGAAGCAGCTGCTGTAGTTCTGGTTTAAATAAAAATCCTGCACCAGCCCTTCTCAATTAGACTGGATGTCCTTAGGCGATAATCTAAATTTAGTTTAGATATTTTCCATCTTGTATTGTGTGCGTCATTATGGTTTTTGATTTCCATTAAAGTCCCATCTGTTTGTAAGATCTAACATATTTCAGCTTTTTTCAGTTGCTGTTTCTTTTTTCTGATTAGTGATTGACCAAAACTCATATTTCAGCAGATGCTGTTAATGGTGGGGTAAACAGTCTTTTGTTCTCTTGAATAACAGTCATTTATTCTGTCTTAACAAACTCAAAGTCCCAGCATCCTCTCCTGCAGGGCATGCGAGTTTGTCAAGTTGAATTGTAATGGTACAGTCAGAAAAAGGATGGTCCCTCCCTGGAGTTGGTCGTGACTGGTGCCTCTTGACTCAGGTTTACGCAGATGAACAAAGGGTTAATGAAAATGCGTTAAATATATCTCTCCGCAGTAACAGGTCTCTCACTCTGCCTGTAATTGGCTCTTCAGTTAATATGAATAATAATGGTGAAGTACCTTCTCATCTGTCCCTTTTCCATTAGGAGACCACTATCTGTGTGTATCTGTAATCATTTGAGTGCCTTGCAGCATTGCTTTATGAGTAAGCTTTTCTAGATTTCCTGATTTTACTTTACTGTATGCTATAATTGAAATCTTTATTTTTGTGCTGCTGAATGATGACGGAGAGGACTCAGGAATTCAAATGGAATTTTTAAAATTAAGAAAAGACAAGTAGTGCCAGGCAGAACATACTCCACCCACGATTTTTGCTTTTTTTTTTTTTTTTTTTTTTTACCTTGACCCAGTTAAGTCCAAAATTTAATGAGGTGATATTTTGATCACTGCGTACCTGCTCTGAAATTTTTGAGTAATTTGATCAAACTGTTTCTAAGCTAGACTGCTGACAAATAAATACCACCAAAAGCAGTACACCTTGAATGTAGTCACGTATACTAAAAACACTGATGTCGTCGTGTATGTTGAAAAACACCAGTGTAGTCACATGTGCTTGGTGTGGTAACCATTGATGAAATGGAAGTCATTTCACCTTATCTGAAAAATGATACATGGCATTTCTTTATACCTCAAACACAAATTTAACCTCGTAATATTCTGTTAAAAGGCAACTGCTTCAGGTACTCTTTGCAGTTTTTTTTTTTTTTTTTTTTTTTTTGTAATCTGGAAATCCTCTTAAATGGTGCTCTCTGGTGTGAGCTATTAGACTTGCTTGTTTATCCTCTTCGGAATCTAATTTATTTTAGCTCTGCAGCAACAGCAGTGTTTTTTTTTTTTGAGAGAGTGGCATTGGGATTTTCATTGGTGAGTAGTGGCTTCGAAGAGTCAGTCATAATTGTGCATTTTTGTTCTTTTTCTCTGACAGTAATAAAACTGCAGCAACACTTGAAGAAAATCCGCAATGGCGTTAACAGATTCCAGAGACAGCTGATGGACGTGAAGCTGACGCCTGAACGTAAGGATTTCTTTCAGCGTGGCGGCGTAGTCCTGTGCAACAGAAACGTCTTGTCAGTTGTACTGTAATACAGTGCCTCTGTGCATTTAAGTTCTAGACAGTCCAATGTGGATTGTCATGTAATGGCACACGTTTCGCGGAATTTATCTTGTTCTAACTGTGCGGTGACATTTTTATTTTTCAGTGATCGAGAAGCTGAAAGAAATTATGACGGAAGTGGAATTTTCCATCAGTTCTTTCAAAGAAGATAAAAGGCAAAGGTGTGCAACAAGAATGCAGCAGTTAAACTTACCTTTTTCCTGTATCCTCCGACTAAGATTGTCAAAGCGTGTCAAATCCTCAAGTTCACTTCAGCCTGTAACTTAACCTCATAAAACCTACCGACCCTCATATGTAGCCGTCAAATGCAGCTGCTGTATTCAAACCTGTGGAACCTCAGCCTTATTTCATTTTCGAGAGGAGATCCCAAGGTTTCCAAATATCCCAAATGCGTCCTGCTGAATTACAGGGAAATGTGTATAAAATGATGCACAAGATGTAGATATTTTCCATTAGTTGTAATGCTGTGGCTATTAAAACATGGCGTCCTGGGTTTGAATATTCCTCTCAAAATAAGTGTGATGTAGCTTCAGTGAAGCACTGCAACCAGCAGATACAGAATATATGTGTGATATTGTCCAAAAATATGAAAAAAAGTTTTTTTTTTTTTTTTTTTTTTTGACTTAGGAACATTTTACTTGAGGAACAAGACTAGGTGCACTGAGTATATGGCTGGACTGCCTCTTCCCTGCCGGCCGACCAATCGCTGAACTTCTTCCCTGCGGGCCAGCCAATCGTTGGACTTGATCACTCAGTCAGTCAGTCACTCACGCAGTAACTCAGACAGCGACATTCGCGTTTATAAGGGCCGGGCCGCTGCTCGGCCCAGCCCAAAAACCTATGGGTGAAGGTAGAGTTTAAAGGGTTAATTAGCAATCATCATTTTCAGTGATCACTGGCAGGCGAAATATACACCCATCAGAGTATAAATAACATTAATTTTTTTTCTATAATGGCTCCTCAAGGGGTGGGATATCTTAGGTAGCAAGTGACTATTCAGTTCTTGAAGTTGATGTGTTGGAAGAAGGAAAAACTGGCAAGTGCAAGTATCTGAGGGACTTTGACTGGGGCCAAATAATGACAGCTGGACTGCTGGGTCAGAGTATCTCCAAAATGGCGGGTCTCGTGGGGCGTTCGCGGTATGCAGTGGTTAGCACTCACCAAAAGTGCTCCAAGGAAGGACAAACGGTCATGGGCGGCCATGGCTCATTAATGCACGTCTGGAGCGAAGGCTAGTCCGTCTGCGCTATAAAATCATGAATTTAATATCATTATTAATGGTGGTAGCGATACCCTTATACTTTGAATGATAGAGGGCCAGTGTGCAGTCTTTTTTTCTTCCACCAGTTACTGTCTCAGTAAGCTAATTATCTTCATGCACCAGCGGCGGTTCACTCAGAGATAATTTCACAGTAAAATGTGTCATCCAGGCAACAAAGTGGCCGTCAGCTGTGATTCATGGATTTAATAATAGATTTAGTGGAAACGACACATCATATTAATAGCTGGGCCCGTTAGGCAATTAAGTCAGCATGAAACTGCAGCCCAACCCTGCTCTTCAATGTATCAACACTGTTCCCTCTCTCTTTTCTTTATGATTTAGTTATGAGGAGCTCTTGAAAAGTGAGTGCACCTGTTCGCAGGAGGTAAGCGCCTTGGAGAAGAAGATTGCGGTGTGGGCCTTGGCCGGGACACAGGGTTCGAAGGCCGTCGCTGCCCCCCCGGCCCACCCAACCAGAGTTCGCGTGACCCAGACTTTGCCTCCGGAGGTGAAGGAGCTGGAGAGGTTCCTCCTGGCCACCGGGGGGCGACAGGGGGGCTGGGACCAGTACGACCACGAGGTCTTTCTCAGGGAAAGGGCCAAAAAGAGGGGGAGAGACGCCCCACCCCACGTGCCGGGGAAAACGAGCGACGAGGTTGTGCGGCATGAGGAGTGGTACCAGGAGCTGCTCCATTTGGAGGAGAAGAAGAAGGAGGTGAGGACCTCCGTGTGGCCTCCTCGCTCCCTCTTTGTTTAACATGGAATTCCAGAGTATGGACCTACTGAATTACTCCAGATGTTATGATGTGTTCAGCTGTGATGACCGGCTGTGCCCCTGATAATGTACCATCTTGCGAGTTTTTATTTCCACCCTAACTGGGCCAATGGGCTTGTTTAATTAACTGCTCTATAAAATCTCTAGCTGTTGATTGAAATGTGTTTTGTGAGGGTTGAAATGAAAAAACATGGGTTATACCTTCAGGAACAGGGCTTGTTGCCATTGTCACTTACCTTTGTTTGATGTTTCTGCTGTCCTCACTCCCTAAATTCATCTCCTCCTACCTTCTCCTCGTCCTTCAAATTTCAGAGGTATTTCTAACTTGTGTACTCCTCTGAAATAAAGCTACCTTCCAAACTTCTCAGAAGAATCACTTACTTGCGGCTAGCTCTTCATAAGTATCGCTACCTTGCTAACTCAGCAGTGGTATCGCTAACTTGCTTGCTCCTCTCAGAAGTAGTATTGCAAACTTGCTACTAGCTCCTCAGAGGACTAACTTCCTAGCTCCCGAGAAGTATCGCTAACTTGCTACCTCCACAGATGTACCACAGACTTACTTCCATTTTGGAAGTTTTGCTAACTTGATAGCTCCTCAGAAGTATTTTGATCATTCTGTTAGCTCTTCAGAAGTATTGCTAACTTGTTACCTCCTCAGATGTATGTCAATTAGAGGCAGAGCAGCTGCGCACATCCACAGTAAGGCAGGTGCTGGACTAAAAACAAATTGCCAAAATAAACAATAGAAAAGTCTGCACACTTCAGCTCCCTTTTCAATGCATTTATTTAGCACATCCATCAAGCAGTGTTTCGAGCCATATGCTCTTCTTCAGGCTTAAGAAACATGCATGAAAGACGCCCTCTTTTAAAATGCCCCGAGGGGGTCACGTGATAGATCATATGATCAGAGAGATTTTTTTCATATTATAAAATGTACAAACACAACAACAAAACAACTTTGCAGATATCCATACCTAGTATACAAATACCAAGTACCAGTGATTATAAATAGAATGTAAACACAAAGAAAAATGTGAACACAAGAAAAAAAATATCTATACTAAGCCTATGAAAAACATCAGGCTGTTTAGCTGTCATACTGCTGTTATTGCATTTACGTCATATGGCTGTTATTGCCAGCAGCCATACCATTATTCAATCTGCTCCAGCTGCGTGGCTGAAGCTAAGCAGGTGTGGGCTTGGTTAGTACTTGGATGGGAGACCACCTGGGAAAGCCAAGTTGCTGCTGGAAGAGGTGTTGGTGGCCAGTAGGTTGCGATCTTCCCTCTGGTGGAATAATCCCCAATGCCCCAGTGCAGTGACAGGGACACTGTACTGAAGGAGACGCCGTCTTTTGGATGAGACGTTAAACCGAGGTCCTGACTCACTGTGGTCATTAAAGATCCTATGATCTTTAATCTCCAGGCGATCCTGAGGTGGAGGTCTCAGAGGCAGCGGAGGAGGGAGCAGGAGCTCAGGCAGCAGAAGGAGGAGGAGGACTCGGCGAAGCAGGAGGAGGCACAGTCGGCAGATTCACGGCGGCGGCAGGAGGCGGAGGAGCGGAGGGAGGTGGCGGCTCGGCTGGAGGCCTGGAGGGCCGAGCGGAGGGCCCAGGAGGCAGCGGAGCACGAGAGGAGGGTCAGAGAGGAGGTGCTCCAGAGAAAGAAGGCCAAGGAGGAGCAGCGGAGACAGCAGGAGGTGAAGATGGCCCTGGAGACGCAGATCCGCGAGCGGAAGATGCAGCAGGAGCTGCTCCTCATGGAGAGGGAGTATCGGGAGCAGGAGGAGATGGAGGAGAGAAGGAGGGCGGCTGCCATTGGCATCCGGACTTTCCGGGAGAGGGTGAGCATCCTGCTATGATCCATTACTCCGTCAGCAGAGGGTTAGGATCCACGGTTACTCCGTCAGCAGAGGGTTAGGATCCGTCAGCAGAGGGTGAGGATCCCGCTACGGTCCCTTACTCCGTCAGCAGAGGGTTAGGATCCCGCTACGGTCCCTTACTCCGTCAGCAGAGGGTGAGGATCCCGCTAAGGTCCCTTACTCCGTCAGCAGAGGGTTAGGATCCCGCTAAGGTCCCTTACTCCATCAGCAGAGGGTTAGGATCCCGCTAAGGTCCCTTACTCCATCAGCAGAGGGTTAGGATCCCGCTAAGGTCCCTTACTCCGTCAGCAGAGGGTTAGGATCCCACTACGGTCCCTTACTCCGTCAACAGAGGGTTAGGATCCCGCTAAGGTCCCTTACTCCGTCAGCAGAGGGTTAGGATCCTGCTAAGGTCCCTTACTCCATCAGCAGAGGGTGAGGATCCCGCTAAGGTCCCTTACTCCGTCAGCAGAGGGTTAGGATCCCGCTAAGGTCCCTTACTCCATCAGCAGAGGGTTAGGATCCCACTGTGGTCCCTTACTCCATCAGCAGAGTGTTAGGATCCCGCTAAGGTCCCTTACTCCGTCAGCAGAGGGTTAGGATCCCACTACGGTCCCTTACTCCGTCAGCAGAGGGTTAGGATCCCACTACGGTCCCTTACTCCATCAGCAGAGGGTGAGGATCCCGTTAAGGTCCCTTACTCCGTCAGCAGAGGGTTAGGATCCCGCTACGGTCCCTTACTCCATTAGCGGAGGGTAAGGATCCCACTATGGCCCCTTACTCCATCAGCAGGGGGTGAGGATCCCGCTAAGGTCCCTTACTCCGTCAGCAGAGGGTTAGGATCCCACTAAGGTCCCTTACTCCGTCAGCAGAGGGTTAGGATCCCGCTACGGTCCCTTACTCCATCTGCAGAGGGTTAGGATCCCTCTAAGGTCCCTTACTCTGTCAGCAGAGGGTTAGGATCCCGCTAAGGTCCCTTACTCCGTCAGCAGAGGGTTAGGTCCCTTACTCCATCTGCAGAGGGTTAGGATCCCTCTAAGGTCCCTTACTCTGTCAGCAGAGGGTTAGGATCCCGCTAAGGTCCCTTACTCCGTCAGCAGAGGGTTAGGATCCCGCTACGGTCCCTTACTCCGTCAGCAGAGGGTTAGGATCCCACTATCGTCCCTTACTCCATCAGCAGAGGGTGAGGATCCCGCTAAGGTCCCTTACTCCGTCAGCAGAGGGTTAGGATCCCACTAAGGTCCCTTACTCCGTCAGCAGAGGGTTAGGATCCCGCTACGGTCCCTTACTCCATCTGCAGAGGGTTAGGATCCCTCTAAGGTCCCTTACTCTGTCAGCAGAGGGTTAGGATCCCGCTACGGTCCCTTACTCCATCTGCAGAGGGTTAGGATCCCTCTAAGGTCCCTTACTCTGTCAGCAGAGGGTTAGGATCCCGCTAAGGTAAGGTCCCTTAGGCTCCGTCAGCAGAGGGTTAGGATCCCACTATGGTCCCTTACTCCATCAGCAGAGGGTGAGGATCCCGCTATGGTCCCTTACTCCATCAGCAGAGGGTTAGGATCCCGCTAAGGTCCCTTACTCCGTCAGCAGAGGGTTAGGATCCCGCTAAGGTCCCTTACTCCGTCAGCAGAGGGTTAGGGTCCCACTATGGTCCCTTACTCCATCAGCAGAGGGTTAGGATCCCGCTAAGGTCCCTTACTCCATCAGCAGAGGGTTAGGATCCCACTATGGTCCCTTACTCCATCAGCAGAGGGTGAGGATCCCGCTAAGGTCCCTTACTCCGTCAGCAGAGGGTTAGGATCCCCTATGGTCCTACTCCATCAGCAGAGGGTAGGATCCCTCACGGTCCCCATGAGCAGAGGGTTAGGATCCCACTATGGTCCCTTACTCCATCAGCAGAGGGTGAGGATCCCGTCTAAGGTCCCTTACTCCCCTCAGCAGAGGGTTAGGATCCCGCTAAGGTCCCTTACTCCATCAGCAGAGGGTTATCTCCGTCAGCAGAGGGTTAGGGTCCCACTATGGTCCCTTACTCCATCAGCAGAGGGTTAGGATCCCGCTAAGGTCCCTTACTTCATCAGCAGAGGGTTAGGATCCTGCTAAGGTCCGTTTCTACATCAGCAGAGGGTTAGGATCTGGCTAAGGTCCCTTACTCCATCAGCAGAGGGTTAGGATCCCGCTAAGGTCCCTTACTCCGTCAACAGAGGGTTAAAATCTTGCTTAGGTCCCTTACTCCGTCAGCAGAGGGTTTGGGTGCTTTCACATCTAGGACCCGGGCCCGCATCCGAATACACTTGACCCCAGATTCCAGTTCAATCGTTAAGTGTGAACACAAGTGTACCGTACTTGGGCACGGTTATTGAGTCTGCTTGAAAAAGGTGGTTTGGGGTACGGTTCATGCAGTACCAAATGTGAAGGCCACTCTACCTAAACATGGAACCGGACTGCTATGTAACGTCTGAACTATTCGACTGTCCCGTTGAAACAAACATGGCCACGAAAGGATTTCTCTGGTCCAAAGAAGAAATTAAATGCTGTTTCTCACCTGAGGGATGAATCCAAGTGGCAGTGTCCATAATAATAGAAGCAGGCACGGTACGCTGGTGGACTCCATTGTCTATTGTGGCATTGGGTTCTTGATGATGCAGGTGTTCGCTTTTTCTTTTTTGCTTATATTGGCATGTGTCAAATCAGTTAGGTCCATACCACCACGTGCTGTATTGGAATTTTTAGATACGCAAGTGGACTGGGGTACGGAAGGACTTCACTATTGTGAAAGCTAACTGGCTTTTGGGGGCGGCTATCATTCTGTGGCGCAATACGAAAACAATCATACCTTATGTAAAGGCACCCTTTGATATTACGGACCAGGAATATTTTCAGACTATTGTCTGAATTGGCAAATGTCGAAGGGGAAAACTCACTGCTTTTCCAAAACATGTCAGAATGAGAAATACAGGTAAACAAGGCTGAATTTGGTGGTGTTCAGAGATAGAGGGCCCGATCTTCCCTTTCGTAAGCGGTACACACACACTCATAGTGCGCAGTCAGTAGGAGTGGCTCCTCTTCCACACCTGCTCATGTTCTGCAGAAGCTGCGTACGTTAGAACAGGCTAGTTCAAAAGAGGCGGGGCTAACTTCAACACCAGTACTACCACCCTCTGTCGAGCCTCTGCTGTAGGCGCGAGAGGGATACGTGCGCAAAATGGACTTTAGAGTGATCTGAAGCTGAACGTAATGTCTGAAGGAACTTAAAATGTGCTTTCTGTGCCTCATTATACTGCTGTTACCTAACTGAATGCGAGCCTCTCTAATGACAGCTGGACAAAAGTATGTGGACACTCTCTGGTCTCTGGATGTTTTGCATGGTACTGTGGAGGTCCCTTAGTTCCAATAAGGGAAATCTTGGTGCTGTACTGTAAATGACATGATTCTGTTCTGCCAGCTGTTTGGGGACGGCCCCTCCTGTTTCAGCATGACAGCACCCCCACACATTAAAATCATCCTTACATTAAATGGGCTCCATATCCAACTCCATATTCATACCCCTGATTTGGGAATGCGCTGTCGGATGAGCTGGCGTCCCAATTTTGGTTGCATCGCGTATTCTCTCCAAATCAGAATTTCTGAAAAGCTGAAGCGTTTGTATGGCTGTAGGATCTCAGCAGGGTGGAGACCAAACTGCAGGAGAAACAGATGAAGGCAGAGGAAGAGGAGGAGCGACAGAAGAGGCTGGCCAGGATGAAGGAGAGGGTGAGTGTTGTGCTTTAGGGTGGAGCAGCGCCCCCTGCCTTTTAGGGTGGAGTAAAGCATCGCACCTGACGCCTGGTGTACTCAGGCCCTCAAGCTACACTGCAGCACCTGCCCCTCAGCTTGCGAGCCAGGATTCGATCTTCTGTTCTGAGATACACTGCTGTGCAAAAGTCTTAGGCTCATTTAAAGCAGTTTCGCAAAGCAAATATGCATGTAAAAATAATGGAATTAAATGTTTCTAATTACTGAGAAATGTACTACACAGAGCTGTAAACTGTTACAAACTAAATTAAATCAATGTTTGCTGTGACTATACTATGTCTACGGATTTGGGACATTGTCCTGTCCTGCTGTAGTTATACAAGATGATCGGCTTTTTGCTTGTATGAAGCAGAGTGCAAAACTTGCCCCTGTTCTTCTGCAGACTGACTGTCTCACTTGCGTCTGTCCCCGCAAGTAACTGCAGGCAGCCATGATGATGTTGACATCAGGGCTCTGTCAAGACTATATTATCTGTATCAACTGTTTCTAATGGAACACAAACATCTATTTGTAAAACTATTTTTTATATTAACATTTAGAATTTCAAATATAATTTTTACTCCTTGATAAGCGAAGCTTAGGAAGGAGTGTTGTGATGAGACTCGAGCATCATTCACTAATCAATCAATCAGTTTGCCGTCAGCATCACCATGGGCGGTAAGATTCATAAACGGCTTGTCCAGGAGTTAACAATAGTGTCAGTGTGATTATTTTCAGTGGCAGCAATGTGGAAAACAGGAACTAAATATCCAAAGCCAGATTTAAAACTGTAAAATGCAGAGTGCACAAGACTTTTGCACAGTACTGTACCTTTTCTCATTAGCCTCCCTCTGAGAGCAAAAATGCATTGAAGGAGAGAATGGCCGGTACACTCCTCTTTTCTGGAAAAAAAAATCAATAAAATGTCGCCATTTCTGTTACGTCCTCTCAGAGACTGGCTCTCAGGCTGATTAGGGAAAGTCCATCCTCTAATGGCTGGGCTGGTGTCAATGTGTAAAACTGTCCTTTATGGCTGTGAATTTGCTCTAAATATTGCAGTATTTGCTGTCCCAGTATGTGGATTATGTGTTTAACTCCTGCTTTGTTCAATAATGGCTCATATTCTGTTCAAACATTGTGGTTATTTAATTGAAACGGGGCAGTTTTTGAAATTGAAGTCAAGGTCACTGTTCTCATATTAATCCAGCTTTGGCTGTGAACCAGTTATGTTCGATTTAGTTTGTAAATATTTGATGAATAGACCCTCAATGGCTCCATGGTTCACAGAATATGAATAACTGTTTACCCTTAGAGCGCAACAGGAAACTATAGATTCCCAATGATGTAAGATATCAAAATCAGATGCCGTTGAAAACCTATCATGTGGCAACTTATAAACAAGTTGCCTCTTGATAGATTTTCAACAGCTCAGGATAATTACATTTTCAATTCCTTGAAAATGTATTCAGCGCTATAAGGGTTAATACCTGCAAATAAAAGCTGGTTATCTCTGACCTGATATTTATTTGTTTTCAAATTCAGTTTGCTGAGTAGAGGGGCAAAAATCCAGTGTTGTCTCATTGCCCAAATACTGATGGGCAGCACTGTATTCATATATGAAACAATTATGGACACAATGCAGACTGGCCAGGTTTATTACAGAGTCGCTCTCCCTGCTACGATTTTGCAACTATCAAAACCATTTAGGTGGAAGCTAATGTGAGCCGAGACCCATCCAGACTGTGTCAGCCAACCAAGGGATGGCAGGAACGTACCAAAATTATCGGGCCAACGGGGGGAGGACCAGTGTCACAGATGTTCCACAGGTACTGACCATATCCTGACTGTAATACTGTGCTAACCAGCTCTGTTCCTGGAGATCTTCCAGCTTATAGAATTTTATTTCAAACCTCATTTGGCATGCCTTACTCTTTTAATTACCCACGAAAACAAAATTTCTCACTGCTTAATTTGGTGTGTGTTGTTGAAGTCCAGTGGCAGTGCCAGAACTGAAAATTGGGTGGAGGAGGCGGCGGGGGGGGCAGAACATCCCTTTATAACATCAATTAGTCCTGGCTTGTTCTCAATCATTTTCCTTTATTGACAGGTTTTCCAATTATAGTAATTATTTACTGGCAGTTGAAGACACGGCTTCTCTCCCCATGCAATCTAACAGCGACAAAATAATGGGCTATATTTCGTACAGGAAAATAATTTGCTTTCAAATAGGCCCATGCTTTATGAAAGAATTTCTCTGGAACTTCCGCGGTACCTTTTCGGCACATCAGGCAATCTAACCTGTGCTTCTTGATCATTTAAATTGTTGAAATGTGGTAAAAGATCATTTGAAACGCCTTCATGCAGTTTAGAATAACGCTGATTTAAATGCACCAGAGTGGGCGTCCAAATGAGTGATTGTCGTCTCACTTTAACGGGGAGAACTAGCAATGCCTGATAGTGTGGAGTGTTTTTCCGAGTGTATGTATTGTTAATTGAGGAAGTGATTGAGAACAAGTCAGGACTAATAATTGTTTTAAAGGGATGCTCTGTGCCCCACCAATTTTCACTTCTGGTGCCACCACTGTTGCAGTCAGAGTGAAAAGAAACGCTGGTCGAGAGCGCGCCAGTGGGACGGCAGGACCCTTCTGCACCGGCCTCCAGTATTGTGGCGCGCCTTAGAGCAGGTCTCTCCAGTGCGGTACACGCATCTTCATAACTTTGAGTCGGCAACAAAACGCACTTTTGGATGTTCCCGCGTGCCGATTTTCTTGAAATGTGGCACGATTGGGCGAAATGCTCTAACTAAGAAATAGTGGAAGTTTAAAGAAAATCGGATGGGCCAACTTTTTAAAATTTGTGTTTTCCTCTTTTGTCAGGGGAGACTACCTTTGCTCCAGACCGAAAATTTAAATATTGACGTAGATATTTCGTCTCTTAACTCAGTACCTCTAAAAGTTTCCCTTTATCTCTTTATTCTACATTTCTTTTTCATTGAAACAGTTCATTGTAATTCCACAGTATTTCCATAATTTATCGGTAGGTGTATTTCAAAGAATACTTCAGCATTAATGCATTAACTGCACGGCAGTAATTTTACACCTAGGGTGAAACGGATAAGTGTTGTTTGTTAAACATTATATATGAACAGATCTCATTTTCAACAGTGCCTACGATCGCTTACGCCTTCCTGTCTTTACAGCGCAATGCATTTGACAAATCAATACCATTTCTTTCTTTAATGCCAGCTGCTAACTCCGGTTTGTCATTGTTTTGAAAGACGGGCGAGGAGACGTCCCGGAGGGCCTGTGCCCGGAGAGACTCTCCTCGACCGTCTTTCAAAACAATGACAAGTCCGGAGCGGAACCTAAACTGGTTCTGTTGCTGGGTGCTGCGAAATACGTTTTCCACAACAACATCCTTCATAGACTACAATACGTAACTTACAAGGTTTCGAAAGTGTTTGTTTCCCGATACCTTCTTCTGGGTAGTCGATTCATTGTTAAACATACTTGTGAACTTTTGACTTCTCAACATCAGTGTTACTGGTAGAGTGCAGTTATGCTCTCTGATTGGTAGATCTCCAGGGACATGATTGGTTATAACTGCTGTAGTGCAAATACGCAAAAACCGTGGACCATTTCAGTGGCAGAGTTTAACCTTATGTGCATGATGTCATCCCCTGCAGAGCTGTACCTTCCTGGAGACAAGGCTTATGACCAAGAATCCAGCTCTCCGGCGCTGCTCTCCTCCATTTCTGTTCATAATCATATGCAGTACTTCTGCATTTTAATCACTTATGTCATCGAGATATTTTTTACTGAGTGCAGTGAATGTATTTGACTCTGAAGAGTCATTCAGTCATTTGCATCATCTCAGTTATTGGTGTGTGTACCTTGCTTCCTTGATCCTTCTGTTATGATAGCAATGGTGCCATTTTCGACGTTATCAACATCTTGTGTAGGAGGATGACTTTAGCGGCCTTATGTGGGTAAAACTGTAAGGATGATTTTCAGAGCGCACTTCAAGCATAGTCGTCTCCAGCAGTAACATAAGGAGAAACCGTAGTGGAGCGCAGTTTATAAACTAAACAAATGGGCCTGTAATACGAATGTCAGTATAGGCAGAGATGGTGTTTGTAAAATCAGCAATATTTTGTGAGACATTTTACAAGATTCACTCCCAGTTTTGGAAGTTTTAATTTTTAAAGATGTTTTCTTTTTTTTTGTTTGTTTTTTGGCAACATAACCGAAGGATCTCAAATATTGCAGCCATGAAATAAAAACAAATGATTGCTCTTGCAAATTTCAGTCTGTCCTCAGTCAATATTGTATGTTCTACATGTATTTGTTTGAGAAAGTAACATGTACATCTGCATCAAGATCCTGAAAAATGACCACTGCCATTTTTGCTGAAGCAGCATTTCTTTGCTGTATGGTTGACTTCTATATGTCACACATTAATACAATAATATCCTGTGGCCGTACTGCTGTACGTTACCCTGTCCTGACTGCCAGAACCATGAGTTTGTTTTGTTTTCAGTCTGTTCTAATATGCAACAAATGGATTTAAGGGTCCTTTTGGTTTTTATGCAAGTGCATAAATACATGCAAACTATACAATAAGTGCACAGAAAAATGTATGCGTCAACTGAAAACACAGCTTCTTTGCATTTATATTAATTTTGCATTTATAATAAACCTGTGTTAATCTCATCCAGTTATACTGTACTACAGTTATCTTCACCAAAAGTCAGAAAAGCTACATCGACATTAAGTTCAACCCAAATTACTGACCCAAGAACATGTTTTGTTGACATGTTTTTTGAATAAGAGCAAATTCATCTCCCACTGTGAGAATATTGTTTAAATTTAATTTAATACTGTTTAAATACTGTAGAAGTCACGTAGTTATGGCTGGTTCAGTGCTGCAATTTTTGTCTACAGCAGGCCTGGCTCTGTCAAAAAAGGACACACATTTGTTCATTTTACCATCAGAAGATGGTCTGGTCGGCCTCCCATGCATTTTGAATGACGTGGTTGTGTGACAACACATCCCACCAGTTCAGTTTAGACTGTTAATGAGCATAGGTGCTGGTCTGGAAGATCCGGTGTTAGTTAGTCAGCGCTGCGTTTCTGGTGTCTGATTGCTTGAGAATTTAAAAGAGCAGTCATCTTTCAGTCGCTAGCGTGTAGCTGAGAGGAAGTGGAGGGAGTTAGTGCAGCACCCAGCCAGACCTCTCTTCCCACCAGTCTCTCTTGGCAGCATTGCTCTCGCCTGTCGCTTCTGCTAAAATCAATTATAATCAGATCAATATTCAGAACTGTACCACTTATCTCATCAACTGCTCTCCATTTTATTATTCTCTCCTCAACTCTTTTCCTCCCCATTTTCAGTCCCTCTTCGATGCAGATGACTTTGGCTTTCTTTGACACAAATATTACAAAGATTTGCAGTTCCCTCACATTCACTAACAGTCAGTCTGGTGCCACAGTCTTCTGCCTTGTCGCATAATAGCCCATTCGATCCACTCCAGTCTGGCATCTGACCTGGCTTCTCAACACAGAACACTTACTCTTCTCTCTGTCATTGAGTCACTCCGTGCCACAGAGCAACCTTTCTTTCCTCAATCTTGATCCATTTCAACCTGTTTGTGGCCTGTAATACCATTGACCACCCAATTCTCCTGGTCCTCCTTGGCAGCAGTGGAGCCCAAAGACAAAGATTGAATTAAGTCCAACTTCTCTGATCATTCCTTCTAGGTTGCCTGGGCTGTTGCAGGATGACCGCCTTATCTCCTTGCCTCAGAAGTCCCCCAGGGCTCAGTTCTTGGTCCCTTTCTATCTCTGTACACATTCTGGGTCCCATTATCTTTTCCCATGGTTTTTCCAAATGCTATTATGCCAAGGATACTCTCCTGTGTCTTTCGGCTCTCTTGTCCCTGCTTGCATTTGTGCATGTCTGAATGATATTCAAAGCTAGATGGATGATCACCATCTTATTTCAGTCATCAGCAGTGGTTTTTATTTCCGCTCCCTCCTCTTCCATCCACGACTCTCCATGTGGGGCGCCTTGGCATCCTTGTCATACAGACCGAGGAACCTCAAACTGGTCACGGAAGTGCTTTTCCAAGAACATATACCAGCGGTGATCTGAGCGAACTGATTCTTCCTGTGTAACATCTGGTGAGTATGCTCCTTTCTCATCACCTACTCGAGCCAGCTCCCTGTCCACAAATTGGTACTGGCTCGTCAGGAGAAAACTGGACAATACGGTTTTGGCTGGTCTTCCGGCATCCACCAACAAACCCCTGCAGCTAACTCAGAAGGCTGCTCCTGGTCTGATCTACAACCTTGTCAGATACTCCCACATCAACGCCCTCATCCCTAACCTCCACTCGCCACCCGTTATGGCTCGCATTCAATTTTAAACATTAGTGCTGACATAATAGGCTACGAAGGAGTCGGCTCCAGCTTCAAGAGATCATCAAACCCAACACACTCACCAGACCTCTCCACGCTGACACCTCTGGACACCTGGCTTCACCCCATCACTGCACCTGCACTCCCTGGTCTTGTTTGCTGTTGAATGCTCTTGCTCTCATGTTGGTGGTAGAATGACCTTCCCACAGAGGTCAGAACAGCAAAAGCTGTGACCATCATCTTGCATAGTCTGAAGACTCACCCCTTTAGGCTATACCTTTCCCCCCAATTAATTTTGCTGCAGCTTTTTACAAACTCCAATTCCATTGAAGTTGGGACGTTCTGTAAACGGTGAATAAAAACAGAATGCAACTGGAGCTGGACTCACAAGAGCCCATACCTCTGCCAGCATAGCTGAATTTGAACTTGGGCCTATATCTCAGCTGCACTTTGGCCTAGATATTCCAACATTTAATCACTGGTTCCTCTTGTACTATTTTAACATCCTGCAAAGTTCAGTTAAAATCTATGCAACCGTTTTTGAGATATCCTGCTAACAGACAGACAAACAAATAAACAAACAGAAGCAACAACATAACCTCCTTGGCGGAGGTAATGATTTGCAAATCTCATAAACCCACATTTTATTCTCAATAGAACATAGACAACATATCAGATGTTGAAAGTGAGACATTTTACCTTTTCATGAAAAATATTAGCTCATTTTGAATTTTGAGGGCAGCGAAACATCTCAAAAAAGTTGGGACAGGGCCATGTTTACCATTGTGTAGCATCCCTTCTTTTTTTTTTTTTTTTTAAATTTGGCATCTCCAATCCCACCCGAATCTGGAATGGCCAGTTGGTGAACTATGTACAATGCTTGCTCGTATGCGACCCCTTGCTGCCAACTCTGGAGAGTGTAAACAGTTCGCGTCTCTCCTCCAAAGCACGCGCCTGTCAGCCACCGCTTCTTATACACTCATTAGTTGAATCTTCGCAAGTTCAGAGCGAGGGCGGAGGATACCCGGACATGAACAGACTTAAAATCTTCCTGATGAGCGCCCGTCTGGCCAACAGGAGGTGCTTGAGCAACAAACAAGGCAACTATTTTTTTCCCTTCCCGGCAGTCCCTTCCCAATTTGCAACCCTGTAGCGCAATAGCCAATTGTGAGCTACTCTGAAAAAGCTGCTGACCGCTGCCGGCTGGTACGAAGCGGGGCTCGAACCCGCGACGTGTTAGTCACTTCTGCTTCGCAACACAATGCTCTGCCAAGTGAGCTATCCGGCAGCCTTGTCCTTTCTGCTTTTAACAACAGTCTGTAAATGTCTGGGAAGTAAGGAGACCAATTGCTGGAGTTTTGGAAGAGGGATGTTGTCCCACTCTTGTCTGATGCAGGATTCTAGCTGCTCAACATTCCTGGGTCTCCTAAGCCAGATTTTTCGTTTTATGATGTGCAAAATGTTTTCTATTGGTGAAAGGTCTGGACTGCAGGCAGACCATTTCAGCACCCGCAGTCTTCTACAGCAAAGCCATGATGTTGTGACGGATGCAGTATGTGGGTTAGTATTGTCTTGCTGAAATATGCAAGGCATTCCCTGAAAGAGACGTTGTAAAACCTCCTATAAACTTTTCAGCATTGATAATGCCTATCCAGATGTGTAAGCTGCCCATGCCATTGGCACTAATGCAACCCCATACCATCAGAGATGCAGGCTTTTGAACTGAGCGCTGATAACAAGCTGGATGGTCCCTCTACTCTTTAGCTCGCAAGACACGGCGTCCGTGGTTTCCAAAAAGAATTTCAAATTTTGATTCATCTGACCACAGAACAGTTTTCCATTTTGCCTCAGTCCATTTTAAATGAGCTTTGGCCCAGAGAAGTTTGTGGCATTTCTGGATTGTGTTCGCATATGGCTTCTTCTTTCCATGATACAGCTTTAACTTGGGTTTATGAGATTTGCCAATCACTGCATTCTGTTTTCATTCACATTTTCCACAACATCCCAACTTCATTGGAATTGGGGTTTGTAGTATTAAAATTGAATGTAGCATTACTTTCTTTCGTACACTATCTATTGGTGATGTTTTATTGGCACCTCTGTTCAGCAGGTTTGCTACAGAGTCCAATCACTACATGTACTCTTCTGGCGCTTGGAATGCAGCCTCCCTCTTGGGCTTTCGGCAATTTGTTCTGACTAAATGCCTTGTGAATTGTGCGTCACCCTGAGGTCTGCTAAATGTCTGCACTGTAATGCAGTGTATTCAGGGTGTGTACTGGCCACTCACCTAATGCATGGTGGGATTGGCTCCAGCCCCTGCACAAGAAATGAATGGTTGAAAGGACAGTTTCCTTGACCTATTTTCACACATGAATGCAAATACCCATTCTCATTCTTGGTCTTATGTGGCATCAGTCATTGCACCAGTGTACTAACACCACACCGAGTTACCTTATCCATGAGTTATCTTTGTGTGATGAGCTTACATTTCCCACAATTTTTCCTCTCGAATTCCAATTTATGTGGCTCATTTTTCATCATGTGGATACCAAATGAATTGCCTACTTTGTCATTCAGATTCAAACCATTTGATATTCGATGAACAGAGGCTAAATTACTCTGACAACCTCTTAAATTACTTCTGTTCCAGACTGAAAGTACCCAGTGCTGATGAATTCCGTTCAAAACACTTACTCACTGTAGCCATACTCAAATCGCGGCGAAAAAACAGCGTGACGAGCATCCCTGAGCCCTAGTAACTCACCCAGTGAACTTCAGTGGAGAAGAGGGAACAACCTGTTCTGGCGAGATGCAGTTGCAGTAATAATGATGTCAGTGTACAACGTTCATAATGCTGAATGCTGTGTGGGATTCATGTGAGTGCCAGTTCATGTGGGAATACAGGGGAATGAAGCAGCTGACAAAATTAAAAAAAAAAAAAAAAAAAAAAAATCCCTCAAGGAAAATATTGAAATATCACTTGTATATGCTCCAAATATGGCAATAGGTGGGCTTGCTTGACCCTGCATTCTTGAACATGCCTTAGAAGTGCTACGCGGCAATGCAGCGCTATGTCCCACCCTCACACCCTACAAGCTTTATTGGCTGGGAGCCACACACCCGCTGCCCAAAGGCTAATGGCCAGAAAAGTCCCATGCAAAGTAAAATAGGAAAATACAGACAAACGGCAGGGCGTCTATAGATACAGACACCGGCGCACACTTCAAGTAGGTCATAAGTTATGATTGAGAAGGAATATCTTTATAGGAATCGAAATATTGTTTCTTATGAAATATCCCACTCAGTGTACCATTAAGAATGGGCTGGCCCTGATGAAATAGCTTCCTGATGGGAAGTGTCAGTATGGTCAAATTGAGGCAGGAAAAACGTTCTTCTGCAGTGCGCAATTTAGTCTGCGCTAAGGAAGCTCCTATATAAAGACCTGGCACTACTGGGGAAAACTGCAAGTGATCACTCGACAACACTTGATCTGGAAATCCCGGATAAAACCAAAAGAGTGCTTGAATTCCCCTATCCTACTGGTTTGTACCAGCGATTATACTGTGGGGTTGTACCACGGCTGTTGTGCAGACTGAGGGGGCAGCAATGTACCATGGATAGTATTAAAAAATAACAGAAAAAGGACGAAGAAGAACGTCCTGTTTACACCGGAAATAACGTAAAGGGAAGTGTTTTTTAAACGCAAAGATGGCGGAAGAGGAGAGTTCATTTGCCGAATTTGAAGAAATCGACTTTTTAAAAGACAGACATGTGCGTTTTTTTCAGAGGTGCCTTCAAGTTTTACCTGAGCGGTATTCATCCTTGGAGACCAGCAGGTAAATAGCGTCATTGCGAGGGCCAGTGCCCGACAGTACAGCTGGCTCTGCTGCATCTGCTGACCCCGGGCAACTGCATCCTCCCCGAGATACGCGATGGTATTGCTCGCTCGATGCTTTTGCGAGCATTGCGCTTAACGCCTGTACAATTGCGCTGAACCAGCTTATTGATAGAACGTCTCTTTCTGTCAGTTCTCCGCCCAGTCTGTTTTGTCAATAATATTACTATCCAGCTTGTTGTTTCCTATCTTTATGTTAAAAATGCGGTTCTGGCCACGTTGGGAGGGTCGTTTCTGATCTTCCTGCCCTCTAATTATTCGCTTAGTTCTCTTTTGCGTCTGAACTTGTTAACTAACTTGGCAAACTTGCTGAATGAAACCTTGATGGTTTTTTGCAAAGGGGTAGTTGGATTCCCAATTTTGCTGTAAGCTTAAAATTGCGGATTGATCTGAGATTGTTCAACGTTCCTTTAACGTGAAATATTAGACGATGTGATTGGTACCGTTAAATATGATCGTTCGCCAACTATGAGATGTGAAGACCTATATTAGTCACTATATTTCTGCTTTGAAACAGTTTTATATCAACGTAAGACGAATGGCATTGTCTTATAGTTTATTTTTTTTTATCTCTTGTATGAGACAGTTGGAGATTCTATCGGCAAGAAGAAAGGAGTCTTACTGCTGTGGTGGAATGTAGTCTCACCATTTATCTGCTGTATCACTATGTTGGGCTTCCCATGTCATTTTATTTGCAAATGAATTGGATAGGAAGAAGAACATTGCTTAACTGTCCATTTTAAGTTTTTTTTTTTTTTTAATGGAACTGTAGTCAGTCTTAAGATTATCTTCGTAAATTCAGTACAGTCGCATGCACCTGGTTTGACTGGGCATTTAGATGCTGGAAATACTTATTTATAATGCCTACAACTTTTTGTCATTAATAATGTTCTGTACCGCCATTTTTCAGGTTGACCATTGTGTTTTTCGCCCTCTCTGGCCTTGATGTTCTCGATGCCCTAGATGTAGTAGACAAGCCCAGTCTGATTGAGTGGATTTATTCCCTGCAAGTCCTTCCCACAGAAGACCGTAAGTGTATGACAATCCTCAGCCTATTTTTATGGGTTTACCTGAATACACCTCAGCTGAAATGCACACGCACAGAAGCATTCAATTCATATTGGAATAATTCAAAAGGCCCTTTTCCTTAAATCTAGCTTAACCCTTAGAGTGCTAAATGCAACTATTGTTACTTAATGATGTAAGATATCAAAATCAAAGCTGTTGAACACCCGCAGGGGAGCTCTTTTAAACAAGCCACATGATAGGTTTTCAAAAGCATAAGATAAATAAATTTATATATTTTTTAAATTTATTTCAGCGCTCTAAGGGTTAACCTCTGTTTTGGTTGGATATGCAGAATGACACTGCAGACTTTTATAAATTGAATCGAGGGCTGAGGATGAATTCTAATTAAATACTTGAACTGTGAATGGGTTGGCATGTAAAATGTTAATTTATATTAAGGAGAATTTGATGGAGAGGAATATCAATGGAAGTCATGTGCTGGATTTACTTTAAACCTTGTCTAATTTGTCAATAAGAAACATTGAACATGGACTGTCAAAAATGGCATTTAAGTAACCTGTAGAATTATGCCATTCATTTTTTTTGAAGAGGAAGAGCAAAATTTCACAAATACTTAAATAGTCTCTGCTCTCTGGTAATGTACAGAATTTTTTAGCAGTTGAAATAGTATATTTCCTTGAACGCTTTCATACATGGTCTGGAAAGTCACAAAGACCTGTTATGACTTTAAAATCACAACAAAGAAAACCAGCAATGACAACTTAAACAAATTTATTTTTCACTGATTAAAAAAAAACTTCTACAAATAATACACTGTGCAATCTTATAATAACACTCTAATGCCACTAAGTAACTCTGTTGCCAAAACAAAAACTCTGCCCCTATTGACCAAAATCACAGCATTTATATAGACTAGTAACATTCAGGAAAGATCTACAGGATTCCTGGGTGATCCGCCCCCTCCAGGCAGGAAGATGCCAGAAACTTCTAGAAAGCACTAGTCTATTTCACCACAAAGAAGTGGTATTGCATCAGATCATGTTTCTCTACAGACATACCACCAGAGGGTGCTAAATGATAACCAAAATAAACAAATTGCTGACCAGTCATAATGGACATTTAAATAGTGTCTAACAAATTTCCATTTACAAATGATACACAGTGCTGTACACAAAATACTCATACATAACAGACCCCAAATGAACATGTAAGGAATTGACAGTAGCCCTGTTTGACATCTGATATCCTCTATTTTAAAGGTCCACTGCAGTTTTTTCTAAGTTAAGTTATTATATTTAGTTATTTTTGGATGGTCAATAGGGAGGTTTAGAAACTTTAATTAAAAAAAAAACATAACTTTTAGGAAAAAAAAACCCCACGAAATTGTCCTCTTTTTTTTTTTTTGGCCATTCACTGTTTCTCACACTCTCCCTCCGTGAAGAACAGGCTTTTTCGAGCAGGCATTCTTTGTGGACTTAGCTGGAATTTTTTTACACCCGTAAGTAGAGTATTGTTCAAGATGTGTGTCCAGTGTGTTCAGAAGCTGGTGGGGATGCATATTTCAAAACAATAGATATTCTCCTACTCTGTAAATGAGTACCTTAAAATTCATTCATTCATTTTTTTTTCATTCATTTTATTTGTTCCGCTCATGGCATTGGAGACAAAAAGAAATTCACAAAATATATTCAGCTCTGAGCAGTTTACATAACCCATGACGGAAAGGAGCAGGGAGAAGAAAATCTTAAATTCCTTTTTAATGGCATTTAGTCATTAGAATTACTTTTCCTTTTCTTCAAATTCTATATTCTGGGTTTTTATTTTTATCAAAGTTGTCTTTGGAATTGCTAAAAATTCAAATGGCTGTAATACTACAAGTTAAACTGTGCAAAATTCACTTTGAGTTGAGCAAGCAGACTTTAGATTATTGTAAAGACTTGCATTAACCAAGCGCTTCATTAAATGCATGTAATTACCTCCGCCAAACGAAGTTGGCAGGAGGTTATGTGATCGGTGCCATTTGTTTGTCTGTTTGTCTGTTTATTTGTGAACAAGATAACTCAAAAAGTAATGAACGGATATCTCTGAAATTTTGTGGGTGGGTTGCTATTACGTCAGGGGTAGACCCTATTGATTTTGATTGCGATCAGTCAAACAATATGGCTGCCATGGAGGCCATCATGAAATCGTATGACACAGAATAACTGAACTGTGCTGCCTTGGCGGAGGTTTGCACTCTAGGAGTGCCTCTAGTTTGGATATGAAACGGATGGGATAATACAGCTTAATTTTTTCGGTAAAATCATAAAAAACTTGAAAAAATAATCGGCAGGAGACCTTGATCACTTGATTGAGTAACTGATTTTGATTTTTGGGCGTGTAATACAACATACATTGTTGGGTACAAGTTCAGCTCAGAGGATGTGACAGAAAAGCCACAGCAGTGCTTATTCCCAAAGGTGTCCTTCGTCTCAAAAGAGGTCAAACGGCACGCAACTGTCAATAAAAGCAAAGCAAATTTCATAATTTTAAAGCCATTCCAGTAAGAAAGAGCACGGGCAAAACATAAACCTGTATTATTGACCGAGTCATCCATCTATGACTAATTTCATGGATACTGAAGTTATATTGCCCCTTATAAAGTAGACAGGAGAACTGATCAAAAGAAGGCTATTCCTGAGTTAAATATACATCTAAATAAAGGTAATTCTCACAGTACTGAGTTTTGCAGGCTGTATCTCTTGCCATCGTGATATAATTATCCTGATTGTGCACCATCTCAATGCAGGACCTAAAATAAATGGGATCTTGGCTAACTTGAAAATATCACTTATGAGATATCAGGAAATTTATGAAAACCCATTTGAGCCTTTACTTTTTTTTTTTTTTTTTTTAAAATCTGTAAAAGCACATTCTGATATACATCTTAAATTGGTACGAGGCAAAAATGTGCCTAGACACACATTTGGGGTGTAACTGATTGATGCACGGATTATGATTCTTTTCCCTTCTACAGATATAAATCCAGTCAGTTTCACCCAACAGAAAAGGCCTTGCCCTACAGCAAAGGCAGGGAATATTCTCTCTGAAAGTTTGATTGTAAATTCATGTCCCTGATTGATCTATGATTGCTGAGGATCCGGAGATGCAGATTGAGAAGATTGGGACATTTCTCCTGCTGTTACATAGAGCAGGAAATACACATTTCAAATGATTGTTTCAGTTATTGATGGAAAAAAGTTATCCAACATCAAGTTGCCCTGTGGGAAAAAGTATTTGCACCCTTCATCACTCAACTGAAATTTTATTGACGATGGGGCTAAAAAGGCTAGATGTACGCTGACTTGAGTACTGTGTTTGCACAGCTGAATCTACACATAACTTTAATGGGACCATTCCATTGATTTGAACTAGGCTAAAGGGTCTCGATGAGGCTCATACTATGCCACGGTCAAAATGAATTTTGCAAAACGTGCCAGGGAATTGTATGGAAATGGTGCTGTCTGTAAAGGGCTGTAAGGCTCTGGGAATCCAGCAGGCTGCAGTGAGAGCGGTCTTGAAACGATACTGAAGCCCCCGAGGAGCAGGCGGCCAACCAAAATACCTCCCGGAGTGCATGAGGGAAGTCACAAAAGGCCCCACATAAACATCTGAGGTATTTCAGGCCTCATTTGCC
Source organism: Gymnothorax javanicus (assembly GCA_029692085.1). Lineage (NCBI taxonomy): Eukaryota > Metazoa > Chordata > Actinopteri > Anguilliformes > Muraenidae > Gymnothorax > Gymnothorax javanicus. Next base: position 8,747,781 of record CM056194.1, read on the forward strand.
TCTAATACAGTCAGCCACCATTAGAAGGAGATTTGTCAAAAATGGTATCTGTCGGAGAGTTGTAACTGCTGACCGACAGGATGGAACCATGAGTTCTGCCCTCCTCCAGGAAATCCTGCAGGAGAATGTCTAGTTATCAGTTCCTCTGAAGCCCAAGAGCATTTTGGGTATTCTGCATGACAGTGATCTGAAGCACAGGAGCCAGTCACCCCCTGAGTGGCTTAAAAGAAAAAAAAATGTTTGAGTGGCCTCACTCCAGACCTGACTGAATGAGATGCCGTGACAGGACCTTATATCGGCAGCTCAAACTTCAAAACCCTCCAATGTGGCTGAAGTAAAGCAATTCTGAGAAGAAGGATGGGCCAAAATTGCTCCACAGCGATGTGACATGGTCATCTTCAGTTGTCAAAAGGGTGTGCTGGCAGTTGTTGCCGCAAAAGGTAACGTGCATAGTAGCAAGTTCAGAGGGCATTGGTGACATACAGTAGGTGTTGGGTGATGGTTTTCCTTCAATAAATGAAATGATGATTCAAACTGCATTTTGTCTGTCTTCATGTTCTGTCTTGAATTGTCATGTGCAAGCTGATCTGAAACGATATTGCGTGACAAATATGTAAAACTACAGGATATCGGGAGGGGGCAAATACTTTTTTATCAGCACCTCATGCTTTCTTTTTAGGAACACGGAACATCAGAGCTCCCCGTGAATCTCATGTAAAGTGTGTCAATGCTTTGTTTTAAAGCACATTTCACTCTCTTATATTTTCAACTGAAAAAAATGAATTTAAAGGCATTATTGGAAAGAAGGGGGCCTATCTAATCGATGTTTTCTGCATTATATGCAGAGAAAGGAGACTCCCGCTCTTCTTGTTTTGGCGTGACTTCGCTGAAGGACGCATTGCAGCCCTTTGTGCTTCCACTTCAAAATGGAAGACGTAATGTGAACGGAAATGAAATGTAGCCACAAGGTGGCAGCATCTACATTCCCAAATACATATCGCGGTCCTTCAAAAGTTCTCAGGCAGCTACGACAATATGAGGGGATTTGAGACGAAGAATGCTGCACTTCTGTAGGTTGCGTAAATGTCACTATCGTGTAGTTTTATACTCTTCAGCTGCGCACAATTCAAAAGAATGAAACACGCCAACGGAAGCACCATTTTTTTTTTTTTTTTTATTGTAAGCATGATAATCTATCACTCTAGTTTTGGTAACAAAGAAACAGGAATAGTTTTAAGTACTAGAAGTGCTGTTCTATCGCTAGTGCATAAAAATACACTCCGTCATGCACACGCGTGGACGCGCGCGCTGCTGACGCTATGAGTCAGCAGTTAATCCACAAACATTTCATTTCCCTCTAAATTCAATACCCCCTGAGAGATTAATTAAAATTATATTTGGCTAGGTCTATTGGTTACAAAACTCAACAGCCCCGACTGTCATTGGACTTACTGAGCGGAGCTCGCATTTTGAGAGTTTTCCGTGTCCAATGTCATGCTTCGAGCCAACCAAATACATTTTCAGCTCCCTTCTTTGAGAGCGGGGAATGTCTTCCAAGATGCTTTCCCTTAAGCAAGTGCTTACACACAGCTGCAGGGTCGTCGAGATAAGGTTGTGGAAGCCAATTCAGAATTTCTAGTCTGGCGGCTGCCGAACTAAATGGGCCACTTTTTTTGGTTTGCCGGCTAAGGCAAAAGGTTTTGCATCCGTAAAAGGAACACCTCCTTGAAATTTGGGCCACAGGCGCTGTACCCTGTAAACTCTGAAAACCCAAAAGTATTTTGCATTGGTATGAATCACTAACCTAATCTTTGCTGTATTTGGCAAAATGCCAAATCTGGTGCAGATATCCATGAGGCATTAATATTTTCAGGAATTTTAGCCCGCACTTTGAATCCAAATATTTAATCCTGTCATTTACAGAAGTAAAGAATGGTCTAGTGCAAGGATCCTCAAATCTGGACCTTGAATCCAAATCCAGCCCAGGTTTTCTTTTATCCCAGGCAAATAAATGAACAGTTAGTGCCTCTGATTGGCCAGACTGTGTTAACACCTGACTCTCAGGTAAAGGGAGGGTGGAAAACCAGCAGTTCGCGGACCTCGTAGGGTGTGATTTGAGGACCAGGGGTCTAGTGCATCTTAGGCATTTCATTGCATCCCAACGGGGCTATGTTTTATGATCAGTTTGTGACATATTGTGATGCATCTGATGTAGCCTCTGACTTTAACCACTGTAAGTGCAATGTATTTGTGTTCTCACCACAATTCTATTTCTCTTCAGAATCGAACCTGGGGCGTTGTGGATTCCGAGGGTCATCACATTTAGGCGTTCCCTACAACCCTTCCAAGGTATTGCTCTCCTATGTCTGCACATGAGCCTGTCTTATAACAGTTCCTTTATCTTCGTCCTTACCCTAAAGGCTTTTTATTCTTGCACAAGAAAGTATTTATAATTTGTTAAAAAGCTGCAGTATTGAGACTACGCACACTAGAGACCTATACCCTCGGAAAAAAATGTATGAGCGGATTCGTTTGAACGCTCAGTCCTGCTTTGATTTGTGTTCAGTTACTTGGTTTACTCCCTATTTTTCTTACCTGGGTTTTAGCTGACAGCAGAGCTACACTCGACAAATGTGCTTCTCAGAAGGGATGAAATGACCAGTTTTTACCGAGACGTCATTTTATTGAATCTGTTCTGTGTTTGATGTCATTAGCACAGATCTGTGTTTGTTTCACATTCTCTCTCATTTTCCGTGCGGAGAGAGAAGTCTATTGTGTGTTATTTTCCATTCCCTATGTCTTTCCTAGCCTGGGTCTTGTGTCATTGATTCTTGTCCAGAGTCAATGGACCTTTTGTTCAATTAATTGTTCCCCTGGTCAGTGTGGTGACATTTCTGAGTTTTTTTGTGTCTCTTAGACTGAGAAAGATCTCTCGAATTCTATGTCATAGTTTTTGCCACGTTGTACAAAATTATATGAAAAAGAATGGAAAATTTGGTATTTTCAGTCAGGCTACATTGGATTTTTAAATATCACTGTTTTCAAATGAAGCAAGTTACTGAAATGGCAGAATTGAAATTACATTAAAGCTGAATTCAGTGTAATTGAATTTCAGGAAAGAATTTATATTTTTCTTCTACTCACCTTGCATGCACAGCATGACTGGTAATATGCAAACCTTTCTGTGGGCTGAGTATCGCTGGCTCATGTGTTTGTACCTGGGTGGTGTGGTAGCGCAGTGGGTGGTGTGGTGGCGAAGTAGGTTGCGCTGTGTCCCCACAGGAGGGAGGCCATGGGTTTGAATCCTGGGGCCTTTCGGTGTGGAGTTTGCATGTTGTCCCCGTGTTTGTGTGAGTTTACACCAGGTACTCCAGTTTCCTCTCACAGTCCAAAGGCTGTGTGGTGACTGCGTATTGTGTGTGAATGGGGTGTGACCCCTATACTTGTTTGGGGAGGGATGAGAAGAATGGCATGATATGGCCATTGAAAAGGTCGAAATATCAAAAAATATGCGATCAATCAATAATTAATTACCTGGTATTTTACGCTGCAAAAAATGTCGTTTTTTTAAAACATTATGTTTTAGTCTGGTTATGAAATTTGACTTCTTTGTTTCTCCCTCATGCAGAAAATGTTATCTCGCTTGAAGTTGACGCTGCTTTGCTAGTTGCTTAAAATTTTGTGCGCCATCGGAAAATCTTGTAAAGGGTCAAACTGTCTCATATAATTATAATGAGCAAAATTTTTGACCTCGGTTAGTGTACGAGTATTGTGCAGTGGATTGTAAAGGCTTGTTTCACAGATATCGATTAAGGTCACTCCTGTACTAAATGGAGTTTTATCTGGAGAATCTCAATTCAGTCGAATCAAATTTACTTAATCTGAAGCTTGGCTGAACCTTTCGGAGTCTAACTATATGATGAAAGGTCTTGATGATGATCATACAAGTTTATTCATTGGGGTAAACCACATGGGATGAACAATCTCGTTTTTGAGGGGGTCCTAAACGTTCAGATTGATGTTCGGTGTTTACCCTAGGAGTTACAAAGGTGTATATCTGAAGATGGTAAGGTTTATTTTTTTGGAAATGAGTATCGTTTTCTCGTAGGGCCCTGGTACTCCCCACCCGTACGACAGTGGTCACATAGCGATGACCTACACTGGACTCGCTTGCCTGGCGATCCTGGGGGACGACCTGGGCCGGGTGAACAAGCAGGCCTGCCTGGCGGGACTCAAGGCCCTGCAGCTGGAGGACGGCAGGTAGGGGGCGCTCTCCACTGCACAGCAGCTTAACTGTAAATATACATGGAATGAAGAAGAGGAAGTGGAATAATAGCTGAAGCATTGGGCACATTCGACTGGTCTCCTACAGCCCGTAAACTTCAAGCTCCGCACACATGCTAGGAAGACGAAAAGTCTGAACTTGAAAGTTACCAGTCAGATGGAACAGATGTTGTTTGAATGGTCACTGTGATAGATCTACAGGTGTAGGCCCAGCCATGCGAGTGAGCAACATAGGATTTCTATCACCCCTCACCGTAGGCCAGTTTGCTTTTAAAATTTTCCTGACTAAATTCTACCAGATTAATCATTATTTAACTTGTACCAAATACTTTCATCATTAGTTTACTGTTTTGATCCATAATTTTTCATGATTTGTTCTCGTTCTTACTCATCACAGCTTGCCGGCACCATATTTTTTCTTCTTGATTTTACCGTGTTGACTGAGCCCTAACCTGCCGTCCGCATCTGTCAGAAAAATAGGGACTGGAGAAAAACTCAGCTCCTAGTTGAATGTAAACTCCTCAGCTTTGTCACTAGTGTTCAGATGTGAAAGCCCAGGACTAGGAGCTGAAGCCTAACGTCCAGATTTCAGTGCCCTTGGAGGCTCGCGGACTTTGTGGGTGAGATCCAGGGAAGTCTGGGAGATCTGAGGGCTGTCCACACCCACAATTCATCCCATTCACAAGGGGTCTCATGCAGTCTTTCTACAGACTTTGAAGAGTATACTTGGGTAACCCCTCCAGATTTAGCCTGTGGATGAGGAAATATAAATGATGCCATGGAAGCAGTTTCAAAAAAGAGAGATACCAAATAAGGTATCCCACTGTATGTAATACACAAATCATTCTGCTCAAATGTATACCTATTTCATTTTTACCCCTCAGCCGACGAAAGTCGGTCGAGGGGTATTGTCGTGGCCCGCGGCGTCCGTCTGTCTGTCCGTCCGTCTGTCCGTTAACGTTTTGTTTCCGGACGATAGCTGAAAAACGCCTCGGCCAAATGTTCTCATTTTTGGTGATATGTTGGGGTGGTTACAGGAAACTCCCTATCGATTTGTGTCCCACTCCGATCATCAACGTGGCCGCCACAACAGCCATCTTCATTTTGTCCAGGACGATAACTGGCGCCTTGGGCTGTCTCATTTTTTGGTGAAAGTTTTGTTTCGATTTGTGTCCCGCTCTGATAATCTGAAAAACTTCATTTTCGTTTTGGGCGATAACTGAAAAATGTTATTCTCATTTTTGGTGGTATGTTGGGGGTGGTTACAGGAAGCTCCCTATTCGATTTGTGTCCTGCTCCGATAATTAATATGGCCGCCACGGCTGCCATCTTCATTTTCGTTTCCAGACGATAACTAAAAAACCTCTTGGCCAAATGTTCTCAGTTTTTTGGTGGTATGTTGGGGGTGATTACAGGAAGCTCTCTATCAATTTGTGTCTTGCTCCGATAATCAATATGGCCGCCAATAAAGTGCAAGGCTGAGGGGTCCCGCTCGCAACAGCGCGCTATTTTTTAGTTTGGGGGGGGGGGGATTGTACCCACGGCAATGAATGAGGCCTGAAGTTCGGTCCCATTTGTGCATTTAAGCACGCAGCCCTGTGTGCTCGAAGACTTCACTGAAGTACGCAAAACAGTCCAATTGCATAAGAATCCTTAACACCGCAGTCCGAGAGGGGCGAATCCTCACGTCCAGAGTGCGGACATTTAAATTCAGCGAGTGGAGCAGCGTTGAGCAGTGACCCCTCCCCCTCCCGCCCTCCTCCTCGCTCCAGTGACTGCAGCAGTTGCCCTTGGGTCAAACTGGGTCACCAGTTGTTTCTGTGCCGTAGAGACTGTACAGGAAGTGGCCTGTTTTCATCGTTTGAACAGCTGTCCCCTTCAGGGGTGACTCATTTAGCCCCAAATGAATCAAATGCAAGTTTTTTTCTCGAAATTTCTAGAAGTACATTTTTTTTTTTTTTTTTTTTTTTTTTCCTCCCCATCCAGTGCTTGTTGGTTGAGGTCCTGAACACAACTCTGGGGCTTTGAGAGAGCCTGCCTGGCCGAGCTGTTGAATTACAGGATCATAAAAGCTTGTCCTGTCCTTTAGTGGTCTGTCGTAATCGCATTTCTGTACTTAACATTATATCTGCGAGCTGTAGGATGGGTAAGTCAGAAAAAGCATTGCAGTTTTCAAAGGTTATGTGAAGTTATTTTTCCAGTTACAGTGAGAAGCACTTTCATAGAGGAAATGCCCATATTGGGCTTATTTTTTTTTTTTTGGCTGCTTCTAGTGCTGTTTTTTAAATGACGTCGTCTGTTTGGATTGTTCACTGACTTAAAAAGTCAAAGTGAATGCCAATCTGTGGTAAATCTCAAAAATCTGTAAGCTCTTGGAACATTCACGTTTGCATTCTCATTTATTTGATGTAAAAGAGGAAATTGTTTTTGCCACTGACATTTAGTCCAGTGCCTTTATGGATGAACACAATTCCGTCCATGATGTGTACGATATGAACAGAGCAGTGTTTAATATATTCTGAATTCTGATTTCACGATGTAATCAGAAACTAAGTCATCCTCTGGATATTGTTTCAGTGGAGAGAGAAGTTTGGGACGTGAATCCTCAAGATTGAACAAGATGTTTTTTGTGTCTATTTTTAGTTTCTATGCGGTTCCAGAAGGAAGTGAGAATGACATGCGGTTTGTATACTGCGCCTCCTGCATCTGCTACATGCTGGATGACTGGTCCGGTATGGACGTGAAGAAGGCCATCGACTACGTCCGCAGGAGCATGGTACGTCGGGCCTCGAACCTTCAGCACACACCTCGGGCGGCAGCATAAACCGTGCGGCCCTTCGCTCCGTCTCGCTACCCACGCGTGCCCGTTAATCCTTCAGTTCACGTAGCGTTCCCCCAGCATCGCCGTGAGGCGGGTGGCGTGTTCAGACTGGTTCTCGCTATCGATGAGCTCGGAGGAATTTGCGGCGCTCCTCCAGTTCTGGTCCCAGAGGGCCCATGCAAATGCAGCTTTTCGTTTCCACCCGTTATCCCTGGCATAATTGATCGGCTAATAGTACGTTTACACTGACTCTGATTGGAGGAACTGTGGGTAGCTCTGACTTCTCACAGCAAGAATGTCATGGGTTCGAATCCGGCTTGGGGCCTTTCTGCGTGGTGATGTGATGTTCTTTTGGTGTTCATATGGGTGTCCTCTGGGTTCTCCACTTTGCTTCCGCTATCCAAATATATGTATGCCATGCTAAGTGGAGACTGTGAGTATGCTGGGATAGGCTGCAGCCCCTTTGCAACCCATATCCAGGAATATGAGGGTTAGATCATATGTGGATTTCAACACTGGTTAAACGTTAGGACACAGGAATAGTCTTCAGCTGCCTTCCAAGGCCTCATCGACAGATAATAGCCGTGACGTCTGACAATGTAGACAGCTCATTAACTAAATAAGGCTAAAAACTGAGTTGAAAACAGGAAACCGATTTGGCCCTCTTTGCCCATCTGTTAGAAGCCTTGATGCCCTGTAGACTAGCCATTGCTAGCCAGGGCTCTGCTGTGTTATATTGGGTTCCCTTCACTAAGTGGATCTTGGTTTCCCCACTTCTGCAACCATGTGCATTGTTACCTGTGACACTGCACTTCCAGACTGCTGTTTGAGGAAGGATTCTGCATAATTCCAAAATACACCTGTGTGTGCAACGGTAACAAGGTTTTAACCTGAATGGTTTTTTTCAACAAAAAAGCGTAGTCGCACATCTCAAGGCAATTCGACAGCTCAGCCTACGAGTACCATTGCTTTCTGATCATTTTATTGTATTAATTCAAAATGATTATTATTAAGTTTATCATTAATTTTTTTAGATGTGATTTTTTTTTTTTTTTTTTTTTTTTTTTAAATAGAAAATGCTCAAAGTAACTTCCTATTTTTCTGGAGAGGTCTTGATCTCGGTTTGACTTTATAGTTATAAATGTGAAGTAAAGTGTCATCAGTATAGATTATCATAATCTTGACACATTGATGATTAGCAGTAATTAGCAGTAATTCTGTCTTCAGACTGCAGCCTTCCTTAAGGACAGAATGTGTGGTGTCAGAGAGCTTCTGGACAGGACCCTTAAGGCTCTGATCTCAGGTGGCTTTCATATTGTCCTGTCCTTCAATACCACACCTCACCAAAATGGCCGTGTTTATAGAAGCATTTCATTTTGAGCACTTTGCTGTGGGAAAAACAATAGCAGCGTTCCACCCGAGATTCACACTGAAACCAGATCTCTAACTCCTTCTGTCCGATGATACACTGTTTTGAAGTCTTGAGTGGCTTTTTTTTAAAGTGGAAAATTAGTGCATCGTGGCTCGGATATTAACCCTTAGAGCGCTGAAATAAATTAAAAAAATATATAAATGTAATTATCTTGTGCTGTTGAAAACCTATCATGTGGTGACTTGTTTAAAAGAGCTCCCTGGATCTCTTTTAAACAAGTCGCCACGTGATAGGTTTTCAACAGCTTTGATTTCGATGTCTTGCATCGTTGAGCAACATTAGCTGCATTTAGCGCTCTAAGGGTTAAATTGTACTACATGAGAATGAATACCACCTTTGTGAATAGATCTTATGGTGAGATCTGTAAATATTTGAATTCTGAGCAGAGTGGATCTCAAAACGGTGGGGCTAAGGTTGAGACTGTCAGCTTTATTTTGCAGATATTTGGGTCCGTATCTTGTGAACATTCTGGAGTCGCAGCCCTTGGTCGATACACAGTGTTGCTGTCCAGATACATATGGTCCTAACTGTCTTGGTTACGTAAAGTCCGCTGCGTGTAGCTGGCTGATTGTGTCACGATGACTGTTAGAAGAAACTATTCAACCGTCTAACAACAGAATGCTGCGCTGAAGTCGTGACTCGCAGTTATTAACGTATGACCTCAGTTTGTACCATGTGTCCTCCCTCAGGGTTGTAAGGGCTGTTCCATGGGTGTCCTGTCGGTGCTGAAAGACCCATGCTGTTTGGGCTAGCAAAATGATTGGTGGTATTCCAGGTCATTAGTAGCCCAAGATTAATGACGTGCATTACCTCTGCGCCAATCAGCTTTTCTCTCTTCACTGTTTTACATTAGAAATGCTCTAAAGGTAAATAATAGAGTAGATGTGAGATGGTTGCTCAGCCTTATGTTCAAATCAAAGAAAGAAACCAGTTCTGATTAGTTGCGTTCTCCCCCCTCAAGATATTTTTCTAAGCTCTCATTTTCATAGAGGGTCCGATGTCGACGATGATGATGGTAATTTACTGTGGCAGTTTAGTTATAATTTACGCAGCTCGCTCGTCTCTCCCTCATTGCCTGGCTGTGGAGAGTAGATTGAGACTAAGAGAAATTGCGTGCAGCAGGGGTTTCTGGGTAATGAGCATCAGTGGAGCGTGTCCTTGGCGATTTGATTAGATTTGCACAGGTCCTGCACCGCAAGATGGAGAAGCTTGTTAGCAGTGTCACCGCTGTCAGTTAGGGGTCACGTCACGAGTCAAAAATATTTGAATTTGAAATATGATTCGATTTGTCTGAGGGGCATTAGGTAATGGGGTAGGGGAGAGAAAATTTGATTGAAATCAGGGGGATTGATTGAGATTCAGGCTTTCTTACTGTTCTGTGCTGAGCTGTGGGAGTGGTATTTGACTCCCTGTTTAAAACAGTGCACATATACTGCTGACTAAATGAGTCAACTGGTGATTCACAACCCTCCACTGTAAACTTTATAGCCCAGTAGATTAGTTGATGAAAACGCATGGCTGAGTCTGGTGTGTATACAGGCTCACACACATACACACGTGCATCCACATGACACATGCGCATACTCTTAAAAACACACACACACACACACACACACACACACACACACATATATACACACACACATACAGAGTCTCCCAAACAAACACACACACACACACACACTCACACATGCACATGTGTTCGCACATACACACATACACACACACACACACACACGGACACAGTCTTCCACACGCGCACATACACACGCAAGCACACACACACACACACACACACACACACACACACACTTACACTCATGCATGCACATGCGCCAACAGACACGCATACACACAAAGTCTCCTAAACACACACACACACACGGAAACAGTCTACCACACGCACACATATACATACAGTCTCTCACACACACAGACACACACACACACACACACACACACACACACACACACACACACGAGACCCAGAGACTGCAGCGGTGCTCTCTGGGTGTGTTGTTTTCCGCCACAGTCCCTAATCCCGGGTCAGATTATGTAATAATATAATCCACTCCCTGATCCCTCCGTGCTCCTGCCTGACTCTTCTAATGGATTGTGACACACTGGTGACTCCCTCTGTGATGTCACCCCGGGGGTGTTGTGATGGTGAGGTCTAAGCCAATCCCTGAGCTCCATGTTTACTCTCAGGGTTCCATAAATACTATCCTGTGTAATCTCGTCAGGAAGACCCCGCAGGACCTGTAATCTCCTTATGGTTCTGTTACGGCATGAGCGTAACCCGTGGGGTAGGAAATGGTCGCATCCATCAGAGGACGGCTGTGTGAATCAGATTTCTGCTCCAGCGCTTCAGTATTCTGCTGTAAGGGTTTACAGTTGGCCGTTTTGGGTCACGTCCCTTCGGAGGGTGGGATGTTTCGCCTGTTCTTACGGGTTTGGGCCATTGCGATGTGGAAGGACTGGAGTCAGGTTCTGTGCACTGGTCCCATAGATTCCTGTTGGAGCCGTTCAATGGTGCATGAAGCTGGACCACTCTATCTCCCAAACACCCTGTCACACAATAAAATTTTTATTTTAATCAAAGCCATTCCAGATTATTGGGCTAATAATACGTCCACGATTACACAATGGTTACACTTGTCAATCCCTTGGAATACTTCATAATGGAGTGCATTTATGGTGTACGATGCCTCGTTTCATCATTCAGGATAATTTGAATGTTTATACCCCTGCCATATATATGGCTAGGGGTGTAAAGGGTTACCCTCGATGTCCATCTCGTCTGATGGGGTATGTTGTGTATCCACTTGTCCTCAAAAACCAAAGAACAAAATGCACTTTGCTGCACATACGAGTTATAGGGACCCTAAAGGTGAGCACCTCATACTTTTCATTCAACTTACTACAACCAGAGTAAGAATTTTATCTAACCGTCTGAGGCAAACGTGTTCCATGGACATGATTTTTTCTAGTTTTTTTTTTTTTTTATTATTATTAAATCTGGTCACTAACATTTTGCTTTCTCCCTGCAGTCATACGACAATGGTATTGCTCAAGGAGCGGGGCTGGAATCACATGGTGAGTTCATAAGGTTTGACTGACCTTTGACCCTTTAGGTTTAGAGGTCAGAAGTATGTGAATTGAGTTAATAATAATAATTGGACATTATGAAGCTGCTGTGGCCATCACATGGGTTTACTGAACTTAAAAAAACTGACTCAAAATTATGAAAACCTGGAACTTGAAAGCGCTTTGAAATCACAAGTTTGTAATTGGAATGTATTTAAAATGGGCATTCAAAAGCCATTGTGTCAGTCATTGCTGGAAACTGAAATCTGTGGAGTTCAAGAATGCCACCTCATAATTATGAAAGCAACATTTCAGGGAACCTACTCCTTGTTGGGTTAACTGCGCCGGAGGCAGAGGGAGTTAACCTTAACCTTTGACTGCCAGGGTGATTTAAAACAATGAAATTGTTTTCCAGAAAGAAACCTGCAATAGAAAGGGCCAGTGATTGTATTTTGGTCAATTGTGGGTGGGGCATTCATCCTGTTTGAACTGAGAAACATGGGGCTTAGTCTTATTGGTTATTCTGACTAATATGCTTATGTCTCTTAGCCTTTCTTAGCCTTTCTTTTATTTTCAAGCTGAAAAATCCATAGCAGTTGACTGACTCTGTACTGACTCATGGTTTAAGAACTTCCCAGGCGTTTGACAGGGATTCATGTTGCTGTTTGTAAAGAGACTGCCAAGGCGAAGCAGAGTCTCTCTGAGCTGATTGGCAGCACTTAAATGAAGTCTGGGATTATACCTGGAGCGCTGGTCATCTTGTTGCTTTTCTTTTGTGCAGACTCAATAATTCACACGGTATTACACTTCAGAAGATTACCATGCCAGCAGCTAATCTGTTTGGATATACGCTGTGTTTTTTGGATTGCTAAAAGCATTCCTCTTCCTCTGTAGCTTCGCTGTAGTTTTGATATCCCTCCATTGTATCCTGTTCCAAAACTGAAATCCCATCATTCTGTTTCTTTTTTATTCCCACCTTAACATGTTCAAGGAGCCCAACATCCAGAGCCAATGGGAGAGTCTCCAAGTGGATCAGTATATTTCTGGCACATAACGGAAGGCCTTTAATTGAAGGAAAAATATGTTTACATTATAAACTTGTGTTCTGCCCAAAATACAAATTAATTTTTTAGGGAGTACTGATAAATATTTGGAGAAAAATGACACACACACCTCTTGTCACAGTGCCAGCCAGACTCCCATAGTGTTTAGCCTCCAAAGATCTGCTGCTAGATTACAGATCTTCTAGAACATTCTCTCAGCAGCGACACCTTCCTCAGTGGCAGAGTCATAAAAAATAAGTTTTCCCCTCCGCCAACCTTTGATTTCCATTCTCACTTTATCCCACAGTATATTATGGTTTGTGTAATTAAACTAATTTTCAGACTTTGTAGCCAGATGAGTAGTTATAAAGATCATAATCTGGTTATTGAATATAACTACAGTACAGATCACATCAAAACGGAATTCTATTGCGGTAGGGTCGGCAGAAGGTAACGGTAACTTCAGAGCAACATGAGGGTAGAGACGCGGTAGGTGGTCTGAGAAAGCGTGGTGCAGGGATACAAAGCATTTATAAATATAGTACCCATTCACAAAACCCTTCCAGGATACACATCACAGGTGGTCCAGCATGTATCTTATTTCATTTTAAACTTAAAGTTGAGGTTATATTTTCTGCAGGTCCGCACTAAATGCAAAAAGGGGAATCCATAATCAAAGTTTTGACATAGGTTATTGGGGTTCCAGTTCTTGTTATCCAGACTCGCTTCAGCTTGGTAGATAAACGAACATTATGAAAGGCAATATTTTGACGAAGACTTTCTGTGTGAGACAGAATAAGGATATTTTATTATGTAGAGCTTTGTGGTGTCACACCCATTTTCACTTTCCTTTGGATAAGTATGCCTGAATTTATAAGGAATGTTGCAGCTTAAGTTTTTGCAAGATAGAAAATAAATGAAGATTTGTTTTTTATCTGTTTAATTTCCTCATTTCATGTTTCATACAGACACAGTCGAAGTTACAAAGGCAACGATATAAGACCATGCATATTCTGCTGAGGTTAGCCAGTAACCTTTCAGTTTTAGGTGCATAGTGTCGATCCAGAAAGCAACACAAATCAGCTGCTGTCTCCGCTGGACTTTCAGGGATGCCTGTTCTCAGCTCACCTCACTCCCTCACTCTGGTGTACCTGAAAATATACTACAGTAAATTTTCTAAATAAAGGAACCCCTTGTGCTTCAGCCCCTCTAATGTCAGAGGAAGACGCTGTGCGTCGAAACGTTAGTCTTGGCATCTCAATAAACTGATGCAAGTGATTTGTGTGCTCCAGTCTGTTTCTTCATTTGTACAATAAATTGTCAGTTAACTACTCTTGATTAATCCGTTATGTAAAAATATCTTGCATCAAGTGATTCTTACTGAACAGTGGGTAGCGTAAGTGTGAGCACCGCTCAAGTGCAGGAGGAGAGGCTGAATGCCTGTAGTTGTCACTAGCGGTTAGATCAAAGAATACCTCCCACCGGTAAAGATGTGTGGTCATGCAGAGTCGGTCAGTTAAGGAAACCACACGTGGTCAGGAACTATATTTTCTTACCTGGCGCCGCCTCACGATCACTGTCGGCAGTTAAAAGGCTTACAGCGTTAATCTCGCGAAACAACGAGTTAGTCTGGCGGGAGAGTAGTGATACAAAGACTGCAAGACAGAGGTAAGTTGGGGACGATTTTTTCCGTTTTGATGTGAGCTGAATGGTAATTGGTTTCAAATTGTCAGGGTTTTCTTACTGAATTGAAGACTCTGAAATTGTGACGTCATAACAGCTGGGGGAACATATTTCAGGGGAAGTTACTCTTCTCTCTCACTCTCTCTCTCAGGGGGCTCCACGTTCTGCGCCGTGGCGTCTCTGTGCCTGATGGGGAAGCTGGAGGAGATGTTCTCGGAGAAGGAGCTGAACAGGATACGCCGTTGGTGCATCATGCGACAGCAGAACGGTTTCCACGGCCGACCGAACAAGCCCGTCGACACCTGCTACTCCTTCTGGGTGGGGGCCACCCTCAAGGTATGGTGGAGCACCCCAACACCTGCTCCGAACCCCCTAATCCGCCGAGCAGTTTTACTGGATCCTCCGCACCCCTCTTGGTGAAGCGGCAGTACTGAGTTAGCCTGATAATCGAGTAAAGCCCAAAACACTCACAAATCTAGAACATTGACTTAAATAAAAAAAAAAAGAGCTGTTGTAGATTTTACCCAAAACGCCTTTATCTACTCGCTTAACTGGATCATCCTGGGCCTGTTTTTCTCAGCTGGAATGTGGAGTTAGCAGGGTCATAGTATCCCCGACTTTGTCTGGGGATACTACAGATTTACATTCATTTCACCTCTTGTGCCGCCGCGGCATCCATTGAGGTTTATTACGATTGAACAGCTGGTCACCATTATCGCCCAGTTTTATTTTTATTTTGCATAGGCATTAATGGTGATTAATGGGCATTAATGGTCTCAGTACTTATCGATTTTGGTCAAAATCTGATTATAAGTCACTGAATCATTAAATAAGGGACTAAGTAGCTCGTACCTAGAAAAAAATAGTCCATATCTCCCTTACTATCAGATTTTGGGCTTAGGTTTGCATCAGGGACTGATGGGAAGTCTTGTATATTTCGCATCAGTTTGTGACATCGGATTTGACCTTTAGCCTTAGGTTCAACGTCAAGCAGGAAATGCCCTGTATCCTGGTTACTGCGCAAAACACTCAACATTGCCTTGTGCACCCTCCTCCACATAGCCCTATGTCATTATAAATTACTTCATTTTGGCAAAAGCCAATACTTATTCAGTCACCAGCTACCCTGTTCAATTAAGTATATCAGTAATCAGCCTCATTGATTGCTTTACCAAGAACTTTTGAGGTACATGTAATTGCAGGATATATTGCTGTATTCAGAGTTTAGGTTTGTATCAGGCACTGTGAGTGATGCATTGTGAATTATTTTATTACCTCGGACCTGAGCTTTGACCTGAAGATCAAGACCAAATAATGATCTTTCACTATTGCTTAGGTAACCAAGTATTAAGTGTCCAAGGACACAAGTATTGATCCTTAGTGACTTAACTGTCGAGTTGAGTGAAAACTAAAGTCTCGCATGACTGGAACATGGTTTTAAATAGAGAGAACTCCTCTGGGATTTACCCAGCAGAGTTATCAGGCTAACTCGGTAATCCTGCTTTATGAAATGGCTCCCGGTGTTGGGTGGAGGATGTAGGAGTGTGTGTTATTAAATCAATCGATTAATGAACAGTACAGATTCGTGTTTGGACGTTGACGCTGTCGAAAAGGGCTGTGATCCTTGCATAGTTCACAAAATATGGATGTAGATTCCCAATAAAATGCAGTCTTTACTTTTATAATCATTTTAAAATACAGTCTCTCTCTCAAACACATTGTTTTTAAATCATTGTTGAAACGCTGAAGGACTGCTCTGTGGTTGAATTACTTTGACAGGCTAACTGAAGTTAAATGCAGTTCTTCACAAGTAATTGCAGATTAGCTTAGACAGCTGTCAGTTTGCTGAAAAATGTGTGACCATAATGGCAATTGAGTCACTTTTAGCCGGAGGCAGGCTAGTACAACGATAAAATGCACCGGAAATTCATGCAATTTAACTTTACTTCACTGACATTGACTACTGTAAATTATGAGGCTATCATAAAATATTGCTGTGTGCTATATTTAAGCACAAAAATGATGAGTAAAATATCATTCTTGAAGTAACAACTGCAAAGCACCTATAATTTTTTTTTTTTTTTTTTGGGCCAAGCTGGAGTGACAGATTCTGATTTAGGGTGAGGCAAGATTTTGCTGAATTCATTTTTAACATTATGGATATTTCTATTTTCCGAAATATATTGTAGCTTTTGTTGTGTAGCTTGGGATATTGATATTGAGATCACCTTGGTTGGTCGTTTTTGTTTTTTTTGCTGCCTATGTGCACAAACGCATTATTGTTTTCCTAAGCTCTGTCTCGTGTGGGACATTTTCCAGCCTCATTTTCAGCTGATGATCTAACTTAGGCCTTCGCATTGTCCCAGCTCCTAGATGTCTTCCAGTACTCCAACTTTGAAAAGAACCGGCGCTACATCCTGTCGACGCAGGACCGTCTCGTCGGGGGATTTGCGAAGTGGCCGGACAGTCATCCAGGTAAGGTTACGCAGCTCGCACAAGGTTGTTTTTATCTGCGCGGATTTCGCCTTTGTCAGTCGAAACCGCTCCGTAATCTACACCCCGATCGGGGGCCAATATTTAATTCATCAGTTCATTGTCCAAAATGGCCCCGAGGACACTGGAGAAAGACTCGTTACCTGAGCTGTTTGTTGTTCTGTGTCTCTGTCAAGATTTAATGGAGAAGTGCCGTCAAGTCCTATAGAACTGCTTTTTCATTTTACTCAATGGCCGTTTTCTTCTTTAACCGTCACACTGAATTTAGTTAAGATTCAAGTAACTGCCAAATGTCAGCGGCTAAGGAAACCGAGCCGCCCAGACACTGGTCTCTTTCTTTGAGAGATTTTTCTAAATTGGCTAGGATTGGTTACTTCTTTCCATTGCTGTGATTCCATTGGTTTCTGCTGGTGGTTTTCAGTCCACTACACTTGTCATTATAATTGGGTTTAAAGCAGGAGCCTTAATCCTGAAAGCTTTTCCGAGACCCTCCCCCTTGGGAGCTGAGGCTGATATACAGGGGTCACAGTGCGTTATTGATGTTTCCTTAAAGGGGTGCTCTGCGCTCTAATGAGATGTCGTTTTCTTACCAACAAAATGGCTGAGCCTTTCTCCTACCCTTAACATGAATTCCCTCTGGTCTGGACTGAGATGCGTTTTTCGTGTCAAGAGTTGATCGTTTCCCTGTGCTCAGCATGTCAGTCAAGACCATAAGAACACTGCCAGAAAGCACGAGACCGATTTGGCTGTGACGTTCCTCTCAATCGATCGCTCAAAAATGCTTGCGCCACTGTTCAGGGCTTTCTATGAGTAGCATTTCATTCTGCTGATCAAGACTGGAAGAAAATTCCCATAATCTTAAGGGCAGAAGACCTCTGTACATTTTGGTTAGATTGGTATTGGCAGTTGTGAAATTGATTCAGAATGGGAGTTGCACAGTGTTTTTTTGCCTTCACGGACTGTGTAATTACTCTGTGAACTATTTTTAAGGTATGTTCACAGACCTGCATTAAATTTATATAAAGAAACTGACGCTGAGGTGAAATTTCATAACTCAAGATATAATTCTCTCTCAAGTCTCCAGACCCATGTAAGGCGTAAACCTTGTGATATGACAAGCTTTTCTTAGCCAGTTACCTTGGTAAATTGATGAATCTTTCAAGGAAAACACATGCAAGAGGAACAGCAACAGATTGCACACACTGCAGTGAGACCTTCTGCGCTACAGTCTCACCCTCAGCGACAGTCGGAAATGACTCATCCTAATCAGTGGGCCGTCATCTCACTTTGTGAGCTAAAATTACTTCAGATGAAGATTAAAAACTCAAATTAGGCTACCCCATTTGCAAAAGCTGAAATAAATATCACTGAAATGAATAATGTAACTGCATTCCCAAAAGAACATTTATTGAGACCCAGCTGGTGATTTGTTGCGTAGATGGTGGGCCATCACGAGAGGGAGAGAGTTGCGAAACGTTAGGCCAGAATCTGCCAGATGCAGGTGCCTCTCCTCGTCTCTCGGCTGACCTAGTTTTTTCTTCTTTTTTTTTCCTCACTCCAGACGCACTCCACGCCTACTTCGGGATCTGCGGCTTGTCCCTGCTGGGGGAGTCCAGCCTGCGGAGAGTGCACCCTGCCCTAAACATTAGCCTGAGGGCCTTCGAGTACCTGAAACAGCTGCACCAGGCGTGGAGAGAGGCCTGCACATGACGACTCGCCAAACCCCCTCAGACCCCCCCTCCCACCGCCACCGCCAAGCCTCCGAGCCAGACCCCCCTGCCAGCCACCCTCCAAATTTCCCCCCTCTCTAACCTTAGCAATAGTAATGATAGCAGTTAGCCTGTGCCTGAGTTTGAGCCTCCCTGAAACCAGGGGGATGAATAAATTATCTCTTGTGGGGGTTGGGTGGGGTGTCTCTTCAATAATTGAAAACAAACTGGCAGACTAGACTCTGGGCCCCAGCAAAGGCTGCTACTGTTTTAGCCACACAGGGCGGGAAGTCTTTCAGATTTTCTGCTTTGTGACCCTTTATCAATCTTCGCATCTTATTTCTGCCCCTTACGAGGGTGGTTTTAGAACAAAAGCAGTGCGGATCTCTCGCTTATTTTACTCATGGTCACGCGCTCAAATTTATTTCTGAAACTTCGATTCAAATCTGTTTTTACGCACTACTATTTGCCTTGAATTTAGCATTCGTTTTTCGTGAACTGTTTCAGTTTGGGGAGAAGTGTTTTTGCAGATGGTGCTTCTCGTGTTTGTATTTAAGTAGTTTGAAAGTGAAAAAGCGAATGCGGGGGTGCGGTTGTTTAAACGGTGAGGTGAGTGTACGTTTCGTCGCAGCTTGGCTGGTGTCGCGAGACGGGCGAAACGGCGATATCCCAGATCTGCTTACTGTACGACGTGCCTCAAACAGCAAACACTGTGCGCACGCTCAAGTCTCAGGACTGGCCTGTGTTGCGGCAGATCGGCCTTAATTAAAAATGAATGTTTGCTTTGTGTAGACCGTTCGCTACACAAAGCTTTGTCAAACAGAATAGTGTGCGTCTGATTTCACTTAGTCCATGTAAAGTGTAAAATAGAACACATATGTTACATGAATTAATGTTTATATATTTTATCTATTACCGGAAAATTATAAAAAAAGGATCTGAATGACCTTAAATTTCAGATTTAGTCTGTTGTTGTGAAATTCTCAACTTTTAAATGCAATGTTTAAGAATGATGGCCAGCCCTGATGCAAAATTGAGCAAAAGACCTGCTTGGATTTTTAGATGGCTTCAAGTGTTAGTGATATTGGCGCTGCTGGCTAGTCAAAGCTGGTATAATTCTGGTCAAAGTTGGTTAAACTGGTAGAGATGGTGGGTTACCTATCCGATGGACTAGCTGGCTGCAGGATGTTTAGTTGTTGGACAGCTGGTCAACCAGCTAATCCCATCTAAACATTTCAGATACACAGCTTAACCAGTGTACCCCGTTAGCTTAAGTTCGATCTTCATTGAGGACAAAATGCTTATTACACGTTAAATTGGAGTTCTCTGTAACGATTATTTGTCTGTTCACTTGGGCCCCAGGGATTAAGGTCAGCTGAAATGTGTATGATTATGCATATTTTAATACATTACAATCCCATCTTAAAGAATTACGTATGCATTTGCATCACAGTTGAGTTTTCTGAAGGTGGAGTTTCCCCAATTTTGATCAGTAAAATGTTAAGTTTTCAATTCTTATTTGCATTTACAATGGAAATTATAATGAAAAATTTGAATACCCAAGAGCCACAATTACTATGAGTCCATCACATGGTGTAACATTGGAAAAGTATCCAGTCCACGGTGTGATATAACTCATTCATTCAAGTACTCTGGAGAAGAAGTAACTTCAGAGTTGTGGATTATATTTGTTATTGCATTTGTTTGTGGGGATTTAACTGAGTGTAATAAATGCCAGTTATTTTGGCGCAAATAATGTTTGGGCTCAAGTTTTTTCCTGGTTAGTTTCTAACTGGCCAACACAACGGGATTGAGAGGTATTCATCTGGCCATTTCCTTCTTTAAACTAAAGAGAAAAACTGAAGACAACAACTCACATGTTCTTGGCAATTAAAAATACATTTCTAGCCCTTATAAAACTTTCCCAGTGGCTTGAAAATATTTATTAGTGCTTTTTGAAATGCCGAAATAGCACATTGTGCTTGTTGCCCATTTCTCATGTCCCTTGTCAGTCTGATGCTGTGCGGACAAATGTTCGCTTTCTAATCCATTTTCTTCCAAACGTGCTCTTTTTCAACAGTCATTTGTTCCATTCCACATCCTCATTTTTGGGGAGTTATGAAAGAAAAGTAAGGCGGGGGGGTGACATGAAATGTGACATGAAAAGGCCTTGCTCCTTCAGACGTCATTTTGTGAGCTACAGTCCATTATAGGCGTAGGAGATGCATAGTCAATGGGTAGAGGCAAGTTCACTGGACATTCACTTATTGATCTCGCAGTCCAGAAACTGTGTTCTGCAAAGGATTTTTCTGGACGCTCCTTAACTGAATTTACGTTAGGGGCACTTCTATTTCTTTTTCCCAGCTCTCCTAATAGACTGAAATTTCAGTATTGACGGCAGGCCCTGATTGAATACAGAGTTAGGTGTCCGTTAGAAATAAAGAGAGGAATTTAAGCGATTAGAATGAGCATGGAGTTGTTGGCAACCCTGTTCCTGGAGATCTGTCCTGATTCACTCCAACTTTATCAAACCTCATCTCCATCGAAAGCTGATGATCCCTTTTAAGGCTGCTCATTAATAGAGTATGGTGTGCAAAATTAGGGTTGAGATTAAAAGCAGTATGGTAGATCTGCAGGAACTGAGTGGGGGTGCCACTGCACTACAGGCGAAGGAGTGAGCAAAACGCTTAGAAAAAATCCGTTTTTGAGATGAAGGCTTCATTCTGTAGTGCTGACCTGTCAAACACCAGTGTCTCTCATGGTTCACCTAGACTTTTAGGACCTTTGTCAAATTGATTTTCAAGTTTTATCATGAAATGCACATATTCGTCTCCCCTAGACAATATCTCAGAAACATTTTCACCAATCGGCCGCAATCATAAACCACCTGCCTAATGTGTAGATCCCCCCTTTGTGCAGACAAAACATCTTGAGGTACAGGCTCTCTGAATAAGTCTGGTGGTGGTATCTAGCATCAACACGTTTGCAGCAGATCCTTGAAGTCCTGTAAGTAGCGAGGTGGAGCTTCTGTGGATTGGACAACACCTTGAACTTTTTGTCATGTTCATCAAACCATTCCTGAACAGTTTTTGCTGTGTGGCAAGGCGCATTATCCTGCTGAAAGAGTCCGCTGACATCAGGGAATACTGTTGACATGAAGGGGTAAACTTGGTCCACAGCAATGTTTCCGTTGGTGGTACATGTCAAAGTAACATCCGCATGACTGCCAGGATCAAAGGTTTCCCAGCAGAACATTGTCCAGAGCACTAGCTGCCTCCACCGGCTGGTCTTTTTTTCCATTGTGCTTCCTGGTGCCATCTCCTCATCAGGTATGCAACATACATGCTCCTCGCCATCTGCATGATGTAGAAGATTCATCAGAACAGGCCATCTTCTTCCACTGCTCCATGGTCCAATTCTGATTCTCACTTGCCCATTTTATGTGGCTGCAGAGCCCCACATGTAGCAAGCTGCAATGCACTGTGTTGAGACACCTTTGCATCATGACCAGCATTATCTTTCTCTCAAATTTCTGCTCCAGTGGCTCTTCTCTGCACTCGAGAAAAGACGCCCCTCCCTTTGCCTCTGCTTGATGCTTAGCCTGACTTAGTTTATCTGTCATTACTTATCTATCGTGATTTATGTCAACCTTTTTTTCTATTCTACGGATATCTCTTAGAGATTCTCCCTAACCTGCAAAATCTCAACAAGTGATAATAGTTTTGAGGCTGACAGCAAATGCTGCAAAAGCTGAACTAAGATTCATGTCAACTTGTTTGAATCACTCTAAACTGACCCAGGAGATTGCAGAGCTGAAAACAAATCTCTTCACTTCTCTAGATTTGCAATTACAAAAAACTACTTGACTTGGATCTAGTAGACAAGTGCAAAAGCTCGCTGGACATACCAACAGTGAATAACGAGGAAGAATCAACAGGTAATACTCAGAACAGATGAGAGAAGCTGACAATGAACAGTCAAACCATTGTTTTCGGTGATTCAATAACCAGCCACATCAACGACAGTTTGATGGACAATATTTCATCATATTAAAAAATATTGACATACTGAAAAGTGGCTTTACCAACCTATTGAATCAACTTGAACAGTTCAGCATTCCAAAATTAATCTTGAGTCCTATTCGAACACTGAATGGAGGAATTGAATCCTGAGCAGAATACTAAACCGTAATACATGGCTTTCATAAGCCTGGGCAAAACATATGGTGAGTTTTATTGACAAGATTTTAACCTCTTTTGGTAGAAAAAAGAACTATTTAAACTTGACGGCATTCACCCAAATCTGACAGGAACATGAGTGCTTAGCACAAACATTAGCAGTGGAATGCAGATCCTGTCTCGTGAGACCAAGGACATCACCGAGAAGGGTGCATTCCGGTCCTGTTCCAGGGTCACTGATGAGAGGCATGCTCAAACCCTCCCCTTTGGATCCAATTCTGTGTCTGACTGAGCCTTGGAACCATCTCCGCATGGACCACAGGAGACTCCATCTCCACCGTCCCTCCCTTCACAGACATCATCTACCCCACCTGACCCCATCTCACTCCCATACCCCCCTCCCCCCATCTCCCCAAATGCACTTCATCATTGGATCCTTCAGATCTAAACTAAAGGAGATGGAGTCCCTGCTACAAGCCTTAAGGACGGTCGTCCCAACTGTTTTCTCCTGGCTGTTTGTCTCAGCGATGGCACCATATCTGAGGACTCCTCTAGCAGGTAAGGACCTAAGTCTAACATGGTCGCCACTGTCAGGATTACATTCATACTGTTACATCTCCCCATTCTTAATATTACTAGTGCAGACAGAATGTTCTCAGCTCGCTCAGCCTATTCAATAATCTATTCAAACCGGACAACTGTCCCCATAACACTACATTCTGCCCCAGAGAAAACATTGAAACTAGTCATTTTAAAATTTCAGGTTCTTTGCAGGAAAATCACCACTAATGATCAAGCACAACCTAACCTTAAGGTTTTAAACTAAAACTTTGCTAAAATCATCCCCTTCCAACTTCAGTTTCATGAATTAAAATAGAGTTGCTTCATGAGGCGGTGAAGTTGCCATTTTGTTTAACACTTTCCAATGCAAAGAAATACCACCAGAAAAATTTTCTGTTTTTGAATTTGCGGCTGTTCAAGTAAATTGCTCAAGTTGAGCTTCATTCTTCAGCATCAACGAGCCGCAAAGATATTCTGTTAATTTTTTTTGATGACTGCTTCAAATCATCTGTATTGTTCATTCTCACCTCCTCTTCCTTCAAACTCTTCATGATATGGTGAATAATTTTAGCTTGAAAATTACAAATCTTATAGATCCAGTTGCCCCTGGTAGTTTTCTTAGTTAAGAAAAAAGCACCACAGAGAAATGCAACGCTGGTGAAACTCCAAAATATGGAGCTTTGCAAAGCTGAATGCAAGTGGCAAAAATGAAAGCTCTATATTCAATATAAGAGTATTTGCATCTTAAGTCTAGAGGAAACAAAAGTAAGAAGTTTTTGATTTCTCTGATATAATTTCCAAACCTATGGATATGAATATGCCTTATTTGCTACTACTGTTAACAGGCTGACAACCCCCCCACACGTCAGTAGCCTATGACCTCCTCTCCACGCAATCATGCAAATATTTTGCCTCCTTCTTTTCTGACAAAATTCAGAAAATCAGACAAGAACCTCTGTTTCAGGTAAAGGATCTATGTCATTCCTGCTTCCTTTTAAAACCAGTTTAATAGGCTTGAATCTATTTGATACATTTGGCCACAGAATCCAGGTGGATATTGTATTATGCCTTAAAACTTCCTTGCTGCTTTGATAACCCATAAACTTTGTAAAGATTTTATAATTGCCTGGCATCAGACCGTCAAGCAATTGTTAATACTTTTCTTCTCTAAGGCTATTTCTCCAAAACTCTGAAAACCCCAATAATCAAGCCTCTTTTTAAAAAAAGATCAATTTAGACACCGCAGTAATGTAGAACTGTGGGCCCCAATTAGACCTCACATTTTTAGGCAAAATTGTAGAAGCCATTTCTCAAGACCATTCTTAGCCCTGAACATATGTTTTGGTATTCGCCAATCCGGATTTCGACCACACCACATCATTGAGACTGCTCTCATGAAAGTCTTAAATGACATTCATTTAAATAAAGATCATGAAAAGTCTGTCTATTTACTGTGGGATCTAGGTGAGGTATCTGACATGGACTGGACAGACTGGAAAACTGGGTGGGACCTGTATACCCTTAACTGGTTTTAATACTATCTGCAGGGTGAAGTCTATTTTGTGCCCCTTGGTAATTACAAATCTGAATGTATAACAATGAAATGTGTCGTTCCCTAATGGTCCATTCTTGGAGCAGCTAAATTTAACATCTACATATATGTTTTCACTACCTCAAATGTAAAAAGAAAATCCTACTATGGTTATGCAGATGACACATAGAACTACTTTACAATAAATCCAGATGACTATGGTCACATACAGACATTGAATAAGAGCATTGAACAATCAATGATTTGATGAGCCAGAATTTTCTCCAGTTAAATAAGGATAAAACTGAGACAATTATTTCAGAGCCCAAGAAAGAGGGAAAGAAAGTCAATGCTCACCTTGAAGCCCTATACTTTACGACTCCAAACCATGCTAGAAATCTTGCCGCAGTTTCAGATTCAGACCAAAGCTTCAATACCCATGCAAAGAGACACATAAAATCAGACCACAACCACCTTAAAAACAGGAAGACTTAAAGGACTCATGTCTCAGGAATTCTGCTAGAAACTTAGCCATGCTTTTATTATTGGTGTGCTTGATAACTGAAATAGCGTTGTTAAAGGTCTCTGTAAAAAAATTAATCAAACGGCTGTAGCTTATTCAGAATGCTGCTGCTTGAGTCCTTATTAAAACTAAGAAAATGTAACACATCACCCTAATTCTCAGGACTTTACTCAGGCTTACATGGCAACAAAGAATTGATTTCGCAGTCCAACTGCTAACTTATATGGCACTGAATGGCTTGGGGCCAGAATATATTTCTGATCTGCTGTTCTGTTATGAACCATCTGGAGCTCTAAGATCATCCAGCACAGATTTGCACCTTGGCCCCAGGGTCAGAACCAAACATGCAGAAGCAGCTTTCAGTTACTATTCATCACAGCTCTGGAAAAAACGCACAGAAAATTTGAGATCTACTCCAAGACTATTTTAAAACTGTTTTTCTGTACAACATTGCCCTTCCAACCATCAAAAAAAAATTTAATGTACAGTAATTTACACAAAGCTTCCTAGAATTCAAAAAAAAAATTACATGACTGTTTTATTTGTTTAACCCCTTTGTGCAGATGTGTGCGCCCGTGGACATAGAACTGCTCCCTTTATGCATGCAGTTAGACTTTTCTGTCACTAGATGGCACACCCGGATCAGTAATTGAATATTAACTAGCAAGCCAAGCTCGAACATGGTTTAGAATGGGGGGACCCCAATCTTTCCCAGAAAGGGCTGGTGTGGGTGCAGGCTTTCATTACAACCAAGCAGCTACACACCTGATGCTACTAATCAAGCTTATTAACAAAGAGACCAGGGGTTGATTAGTAGTATCAGGTGAGTAATTGCTTGGTTGCAGTGAAAGCCTGCACCCGCACCGGCCCTTTCTGGGAAAGATTGGCGACCCCTGGTTTAGAATATGGACAAGTTCACTCTCATTCCTGTTTTTCAGGAGTTGCATGAATTAAACTCCTCAGTTAAGCCTAATGTGCAAACTGCCCAATGTACTTACCCATAGTATCTATCCAGCAGTTCAAAAAAAAAAAAAAAATCTCTTGAGACAGAAAAAATCGTTGTCCTCTGTAGCAACCACTTCAACTACAGTGAGCCAATGGTATCCCAATTAGTATTTAAGAAAAGTCAGTTTTCTGAAGCAAAAATTTGACATGGTATTGATGCTTTCTCATTCCACTGTCATTTGCAGTCATCACTTATAAAAATGCGCATTTCACTACAGTGGATTTACGCGTAGATTCCTCCATCGACAAATTCAGCACTCCCTTATATCCACCTTAGTACTGGTGTTGATAGCCAATCACACAATTATATACTCAGGCTCATGTGCGTAACTGCACAGTTATAGTTCACGCCCTCGTGAAGCTTCCCCGATAACAATGTTTTGATTGACTCTTTCTTATCCAATTCCCGAGTGTTTAAACTTTCCACAGTAACTGAAAGACATTGATTAGACAAAGAGAAGAGCACACAAGCCTTTGCATATCAGCTAGGTAGGTTGTATCCGCTCAACATTGCGCACGATTGCACAGCTGAAAATGATGCGATTTATAGAAAAAAAGACTCCCAAAACCGGCCTGAAGTGTTCAGTTACTTTCACAGGATTTAAATGAGGTAAGGATGTAGTTAATGAGAATTACTCCAAATGAAACAGGACTGAAGGGTTCCTTCTACCGGATATATCTGTCTCTGGAGGAGGGATTCAATGAAGAAAGGTTATGGTGCTACTGTGGTAGCATTTTGCTCAAAGTGGCTTTTGTCTTGGAATTTATGTGGTATTCAACGAAATTGAATACCAAGGTTTTTGCACGTTCAAAACGTGAACAGTTCAAGTACTTCGGTAGACCCCCTGGTACATTCATTGCACCATTCTGTTGAATCTAGGGAAGCATATATTGCCTGATTTTCCCTGATTGTGGAATGTCTGTTCTGTTAAAATAAGGTATATTTCAGATATTACTGAGTTAGTGAGTTATACTTGTTCCTTATAAGGAGTAGAAAGTGTTTATATAAGGTTGTGAGCTCGGAAGTGGGAACTGCTAGCTTTTCATTGCAGGGTGAATGTTATGACTGTTTAATAAGCAGTTCATTTAATGAGTATGTGTGCTGGCTTGGGAGACTTTGAAGAAAAATGGACAAATCTTTAAACTTTATCATGGAGAAAAGGCATGTTTTGTGTTTGGAGAGGTTACTGTGACCAGTGATGTCCAACTGCACTGATATTGATAAACTCGTGCTAAATTCAACCAGAAAATCATTGGTTCATATTGAATTTCATGCATCAAAAGTTGATTTATGTTAAATATATGATTATTTTATGATCTGACAGTGCGCCATTTTGAGGGATCTTAGACTTTGGGGAGCCACCTGGATAGCTGTCTTATTTGGGTCCTAGAGAGTAGGTAATTTAGAATTCAATGCTCAGATGATATGCACTTGTGGTCAAGGAGTTTATGATCCCAGAAATGTATAGTTTTAAGCCCCAGCAATTTTTCAATTCTCAGGATTTTTTTTTTTTTTTTGACTATTTCAATGCTGAATTTTCATGAAGTCTTTTTTTGTGTTTGCAGCCCTTTTTCTGTACCAAAATCATGAAAATAAACTGAAATACGATGGAATTCTAACTGCATCAAGTGTCCTGACTCAGTTGAGCCATTCCTTTCCTGTCTGTGAAGCTGCAATCTTGAATTATAAAGCCTTAAATAAGGTAACACATAAATAGGCAGATTTGGCTTCTGCGTAAAGAGGTTAATTGTTTTCATGCTGATGTCCTCTTCTGTAAAGCAGTTTTAATCACCTCTGTTTATGAATTGTGCCGTACAAAAATACTTACTTTGCCTTCTGTGGGGTTGGACCACACTCGCTAACCTTCATTCCTCATGTGAATCTTTGAGCCTTGGGTGCCCATGACCCTGTCGCTGGTCTACCAGTTGTCCTTCGTTGGACCACTTTTGATAGGTACTAACAACTGCACACCAGGGACACCCCACAAGACCTGTTCGTTTGGAGATGCTACCTAGTCCTCAATCCATCACAATTTGGCCCTTGTAAAAGCAGTTTAGATCCCTACCCTTGCCAATTTTTTCTGCTTAAAACAAATTAACTTCAAGAACCTGCTGCCTAATTTATCCTGCCCCTTGACAGGTGCCATTGCAACAAGATAATCAATGTTATTCACTTCACCTGTCAGTGGTTTTAATATTGTGGCTGACTGGCCCAGACAAATTATTGATGGACTCGCTAAAAATAAGAGAATGATTTTGTGTCACTCACCTACACTTCTTGACAGCACCAAATTTAAAGTGATGGAGAGCCTGTGTGTCTTTCAGCTCCCCAGATTTTATAAATGGTATTATTCACAGTGATTTGACCTGGAGAAAATACATACATATATATATATATATATATATATATATTGCCAGGAAAAACAGAGATTTGATGTCTCCTGAGATTTTGTGGGAGAGATGGTGTACTGCAGGAGGACCAGGGGAGACAATACACAGGCTTCAGGCATTAGGATTAGGATTTATATCCAAAAATAGGGGGAAAATTTTGTTCCAAACTGAAAATAGATTGGGGCAAAGAATTCAAAAGCCTGCAGCTGACAAGAGATATCTCCTAAAATGGTAATTTCATCACCCCTTACTCTTGTTTTACTTTGATTTACTCGACTATTGTCACCGTGGGATTTATAAAAATATTTTACATTGACTATTTTACATTAACTTTCCTTTGGAGGCTGAAAGCACTGTATATCAGAGGTAATGAATTCCCATCCATTATGTACTACAGGGTTGTGCTACAAGGGCTGATTTGTTTCAGAATTTTATGCTAATTGACTACTGTGCAGTCACAGTGGGGTCCAGAATTACAGGCATCCCTGGCTGGAAATGCACTTAAAATATAAGTAATCGCATTATAGAGATAAAATGCCAACTTGTGAGAAATGCTGCCTTTTAGTGGTGCGTCAATGGAGCCAACCAAAAGTATCTATTCATTTAATTAAAAATCTGTTGCCTCCCATGTTTCAATGTTTCCTCTCGGTTTAAGAATTAATACCCCCGGTTTTATGGCACCTCTAGCAAGAATAACAGCATGGAGTCTTTTCTTGTACCATTTGACAGATTCAGGCACACATTTGAAAGAATTCTGCACCATTCATTTCTGTTCAATATTTCGCCATAGCTGATAATGTCACCCTTTATAGCATGTAGCCACAGTGACATTGTCAGTTATATCACATCTGGCTTCACATGGGGAGTAAGGATGTTGCATTTCACCCTTTACAAAGCATGGCATTTGCTCCTGATTTATGAAGACATTATGTCTCATTTATGAAGTGTGACCCGGATTGGCATGAAATTTGGTTGGATGGTAGGTGGTAGTCCAAGGATGCGTTAATTAAATTTTGGAAGTGATCCGGAACATATTCTGGATTCTGGATCTGGAAGAACCAATAATACTGACATAGGGAGTGTGGGAGGTATGCGCTCTACCGAGCGCCTTTCTAGCATTTGTGTCAGTTTTGACGTCGAACATGCCAATGCTGTTTCTGACCAAAACTTTCAATTATTTGTTAAATTTTGCTTCAAGCACCTTGTGGTCAGATGATTATAACCAGTTGTGGTCAGATGAGAAAACTGAAATTTTTGGGAAGATAAGGCATCTGCATATTAGGCATTGAAATGCAGAAGCATCCAAGGAAAAGCACCTCATACCCGCGGTGAAATATTGTGGTGGATCAGTGATGTTTTGGAGCTGTTTTAATTCCAGAATTCCTGGGGTATTGGCTGAAATCAACGGCTTAGTGGATTCTGCAAACTATCAGATAATTTTGGCAGACAATGTGATTTCCTCTGCCAGAACAATAATAATTAGTCAAATGCGAACTTTGCAATCCGATCAAAAAACTGCGGACTTAACTAAAGAGTGCAGTTGAAATGTGCAAACCCAGGAACATGGTTGACCTTGAAAGGATCTGCAAGGAGGAATGGTCCAAAATCCCCCTGTATGTGTACATTAACCTGGTCAAACAGAACATTAAAAAAACTCCATACTGCAATCCTTGCCAGAGGTAGTTACACCACATACTAAAACAGGAATGCCCTGGACTGTGAAACCTTGGCTTGGTGAAAACTGATTTTTTATTAAAAGAATAAGTTATTTTGATTGCATCCCAAAAACCTTAATATAGTACAGTATTTCTCACACATTGGCATTTTTCAACTTATCCGAACGTTATTATTACTTCCGCCAAGGAGGTTATGTTCTCAACCCTGTTTATTTGATTGTCTGTCTGTCTGTCTGTTAACCAGTTAACTCAAAAAGTTATGACCAGTTTGGCACAAAATTTGATAGGATGATAGTTAGTAATCTAAGGAAGAGTTGATTCAACTTTGGAGGTAATCCGGAACATATTCTGGTTTCTGGATCGGAAGAATTACAATATATCAGTCGAACGAAGGTCTGTGTGATATTTCTAACAGAATAATTCAAAAAGTTATGAATGGTTTGGCATGAAATTTGGCAGGATGATAGGTGGTAGTCCAAGAATGAGTTGATTTAATTTTGGAAGTGATCCGGAACGTATTCTGTCACCAGAAGAACAGATATATGGCGTGGCGGAGGTATGCACACTACCGGGTGCCTATACTTTATTTTTGTAGTATTGTTGGCATGTTTCCAGTCAGTGGGGCTAATGACTCTGTAGCCCACTGTAGGTCAAGCATATCTTGATCTGACTTGTGTACACCAGCGAATCCCAGCTGAAGTCTTTACTTCAATCGAGTGCAGAATTATTTTTAAGCTGTCAGGAAACTAAAACCAAGGTAAATGGTTGCAATGAAAAGCCGCTTCAGTGTCACAATCCTGGTGTGAAACCAACCCGTTTGTGTCTCCTCCCGTCCAGCAGCTTGCGTACCTATTAGATGTGTGTTTTTTTTTTTTTTATTGGTCTACAGCCCCTGTGCTTTCCTCACCAGCTGTGTGACATTCATGTTCCCCTTCCCTCACCTGTGAGTTGAGGTATTTATACCCCTTACTTTGAGCATGCAAGTTGTTGTATTGTCACTTGCTTCATGCCCTTTTGCAACCGGTCAGTAATTCCGAGTAAAAGCTTATTGTTTTAGGAAATTATTTGTAATCTTTAATGAAAGTTAAATGCGGAAGTTCTCCTCCAAGTTCCATAAATTGGGACAAGGTCATAAGCCTTACTCTCGGTCTCCAGGATTGGGACTACGATCCTGTAAATCAAACCTCAGTCTGTTCCCCCACCCAGTTTATTAGGAACACCTTCCAAATCTGCTGCAGTCATTAGGGTTGGGACTGCATTCCTGCTAAACTCCACAGTCCTGCCATCTGACAGTTCTGCTCTGGCGAAGTGTGCACTCCGTCTGGCAGTTGTCCTGGATCACCACTGGCCAGGCACGGATTCGCCCTTACGTCCAAGCCTGAACCATCTGAACTGAACGGTGCCATTCTACTCTGGCCTTCGTCCCCCTGTCAATACTGTATTACTATCAATAAACCCTACCACTGGATTGTCCTCCGACTCCGCATTTGTTTTTGATCAGGATCATAACATTCAAACCAAGGAAGAGCTGGGCAAGACTGCCTGAGGGAGTTATATTTTAGCCCAGACCGGCAGATTAAAAACAACAATTAAACCTTTCCCACCAAAATTAATAATGGCTACACATTGTGGAAAAAGTCCCGAATCAGACAGACCCTCAATTTCACACTAGTATTTATCCTGCATGGAACAATTAGGGAAACAGCCCCCTCAGAGTCACACTGTGCAATTACACCAGTGCCAATGCCAGGCCGCCTCCTGCTTGTGCCCTGGGGCTGAAGCGGAACAGGCTCAGGCTGGGTCATCACTGCTCGTACGTGAAGTATTGGGTCAAGGGTGGGAACATGACCCTCTGGGCTCGTTGAAATACAATGCCCCAGTGCAGTGAGAGCAGTAATAGATTCACCGGGGTCATTAATTATGCTGTGGCTCTTAATTTGGAGAGCATACGAGTCCTAGCGCTCCCATCAAAATGCCAAAAATGAGATGTCAGCCATGACCACAAAAACACTCCCGGACACCTTGCTCCTCCGTCAATGGGTGGGGAGCAAACGTGTCCTGACACATGTATGGACTGCCTGCATTGTCTTGGTGCAATTGACATTTTCTTGGTGTTTGACACAAGTTCGTTTTTTAGGGTGCATAATTTTAGGAACAGTCCAGCATGAATGCAGCCATTCATAATTTAACAGGCTGGTCCATCACAGTTCCTATGAGTTGATTCGAGAAAGTGAGAACAATAGCGCAGACTGTGCGGGCGCTTTTGGTACTACCATTACCGCATTCATAGCCAAACTAATTCCATCGCATCTCAAATGAGATATGAAGGAAAAGATATGAGATTACTGGAAACATGAATTGTTGAGATTTCCATGAAGTATGTAGGCTACTTTTTTATATCGGGTTATTTTTTTTTCAGCAAGTGCATAAACAGGGCTCATAGTGCATCACATTAACGTGAACTGTGACCTACTAAAGTTGTTTGGGACTCAGGGTTTCATTTCTGCGTGTTTGTCCATGATGAGACTGGAGGCAATTTAAGGAGCTGTGTCATGATTACTGCACATGCTCATAACTTCGAACAAAGCAAATCTACTCATTGCAAGTCAAAATCTATTTCCATCCTTGCAAATCCATCGTCGATTTGCATTGTATTTATATATTTTAATGACTCAGGCATTATGCTTTTTATATTGAGGAGTTTTCTTTGCAAATTTGAAGATTTAAAGCGCTATTTTAAGCTTTAGCCAGAGGATGTGAATAATGTAAGCTGGTTTGTCAACGCCCAATAATCATAGGAGAAGCAGATATTTTACTTCTGTGATTTTTTGAGATGGCAGCCAGTTTACATTCTTTGTATCCCTTGGCTAAAGCTAAACATAGCGAATTGAATCCTCGAATTTTCGTAGAAAGCTCCTTTATATAAAAAGCATAATGCCGGAGTAACTAAAATATATAAATACAATGCAAAACAAAGACGGATTGATTAGGATGGAATCAGAATATGACTTGCAGTCCAGCAGATACACTTTCTTAAGATATAAATTCTGAGCATGCGCAGTGATTGTGACATGCCTCCTTTAAACCCACGCGGAGAAACGGAGTGGCGAGGTGGAGCAAATCATCTTGAATGTGTGGGCACGACATAATCCGTCCCTTAAAACCCCACAAGCTTGTATGAATAAATTCAGATTCATATTTATTTATTCGTTTCAATACACTATGGAATGATGAGAGAGATGTAACTTCTCCAAAAAATGTTATGGTGTGTAATGTGGATTAATTGCTCATTTGATTTGATTCATTAAAATAAGAGCGTCTTGAAGCCTTTTCTATGTGGAATTCGGACAGTCATTGTGCGCTTCCTTGATAATGGTCCATAATTTCTCATTCAGGATAACCCTTTACAATCTACTTGCGGTACTGCACTCATACACATAATAAAAAAAGAAACGTTGACAAAACCTCAAGAGGTAAGGCAACCGGCTGCAAAGCATTTTTTAGTTTGCGCAATTTCATGGTCCAAGTTCTTTCAGAGATGAATTTGTGAAACTAATGAGACTTCAAGTTGAGCAAACTCAAAATGTTTTGCTATTGGTTGCCTTACCTTTTTGTTTAATCAACTATTTTATTTATAGAGTTGCGGCAAGGCTCATTTGCTGTGATCAGATGCCTTGCATTTCATAAACACGATGAATGTGCAGTTCACTGCTATTTTGGGCGACAAATACTAAACCAGGACGAAATCTCCTTTGTCCGACAAAATAGGGGGGAAAAGAGTGGAGGCTATATAGTCATTGTACACGTCTTCAATTTCTAATTATTAGAAGGCAACGTACCGGTGTTGTGCATGAGTGCAAACTGGACGCACATACATAGGGCTGAATAAGTGCATAACGGTTTTGCTCGAACCAATGGGTGAGTAGCAAAATACACACCCATGCATGATAGGGAGGGCGGGACTCTCTCTCATAGATGAATAATTGCCTGATCAAAATTGCTCCCCGCGGGGTTAACACGAACAGTTTTCCATTGCTGTGGGTTCGAGGCGGTTCACAAGCGAAAATATCGTGGCATGGTCTGTGATCCAGATGATGATGCGAGTGCTTGGGTTCATGTGACGTAGCTTACTCCATGCACGCAAACCACTGACCGAGAAAAGCTTACGAAGCAGATGAAGGAGTGGTTGCGAGCATCTGTTTAACAAGCTACTGGCATTGAATTTTTCTGCGCCTGAGATATTTCATCATTTTTGAAGATGTCTGATTCAGAGGATATTACTGAGTTTGGGTCTATCGTTGAGCGGATCACAAAGGGGGAGGTAAGAATGTATCAGTTATGATTTCATTCATATTGCTATTGTCAGCCCAGTCTATGCCGCTATGCTGAGTCTAGGCAGAATGTACAGTTAACTAAAGCGACTAGTTGCAACACGTCTAACCTGGCGCTTATTGATGAGTCGAATATTTCATTTCTGGTGTTAAAAATTGTTCTGACCTTTAAGAAAAACTGTATGATTTGAACATTGCTTGCACGAAGACTTGGACGAATTGGCTAATGTAGTTTTTTTTGGCCTTTACACTAGATATTTCAAAACCCGGATCTGATGCTTTGTGATTCAAGAAGGGGTGTAGCCCGTTGTCCAAATTTATCTGAGCACTTTTTTGGCACTGTAGATTGCATTGTTTCTTTTTTTCTCGTAGCCGACCAGAAACACTGTCATTGTCATTTTACAGATTTTTTTGGGTTTGTCTTTTTAATGATCAGTTTAGCAAGTACAATTAATGTCAGTTGTCATTCCAGCAATGGTTGACGGACAGTTAATTCGATGGAGTTGGAAATATCGTGGCTGTGACTGTTACCCTGCTGTAAGTCTTGGACCCACGGGTATTAGGGGTATTAGTGATGCCGAGTGGCTCAAGGGAAAAAGTCAGTCTGTAACGTTATAATGTCCGCCTCAAAGCAAATGCCTCATTCAAAAGGAAGCACTCCCTTTGCGGCAGCGTTGTAGTTTACGATCACAATGGCGATCTTTCTTACAAGTATGATTCTGCATTTTGTGCAACGTACGTGGAATTTCTCCGCAGAAAGAGACACTGGCTTATTCCTTTACCTCAATTTGAAAGAACCACGCCAGTTTGAGCATTTGGATTCTGTGACGTACGAGACGTCATCCATCGACGGGATCTGTCTTTATTGAAAATATGACACCTGTCTGTCAACTTCATACGCTCAGCGCATACCTCCGCCAAGGCCCAACAGTCCCCCAAATTTCTGGGAGACATACGAGCAGCGTTATGTACCACCACATAAGTAAATTAAAAAAAAAATCCTGATTCCAGAATGAATCATTTCTGAGCTGGGCCAAGACACAGCTCTGATTAAAAACAAAAAACCATCAATATCTGTCTGTAATTTTTCCTGTAATGTTTCTCACAAACAGACATACTCAACCACAAACCAAAGGTAAAACATAACCTTGGCAGAGGAAATTAATTTCATCCGAGGTTCACACAACGATATGCCAAGACATTTTGTTGAGACATCTAGCTCATTTAAGAAACTTTATGCTAAATTATGTCGCTAAAAAGAAAACACCATTTCGTTTGAACTTAACAAGCTTTGCCCAGGTTCATTCAATCAACATTTATGGTCATCAAGTGGAAGGTTTTTTAGCACAGAAAATGAGCTTCCAATTTTTCTTTCATTTTGATTGACACTTGGTGCAGGGGCTTTGTTTCATGTGACACCACTAAGCTTATGTTAGCTTTTGAAAATAATGGAAAAAGCACTGATTAGCCTGCCAAATATGCTGTTGGTCCTCAACGTGCCGCAGAAAGAGTTTTGACCTGCCCAAGCAGGGAGTCAACAAGATCTTTGAGGGTGCACTGTAGTAAATGGCATCAGGGCATTAGCATAAGATTGCTAATTTGTAGTAAGCTGCAAGGTGACGCTGCTGTGGATCAGACTTGGTGTGTAACAGCATGGGTGGAATGAGAGCCTCCTCTCATACTGGCCATTTTTGGAAAAGGTTGAGAACCCTTGCCATTGATGCTCAATACAACGACATCTGGAAAATTTTGAGGCTGGGAAAACTCCTCAAACTCTTCGTCATGGTCCTCAAACCATTTCCAAACATCTTATCTAGTGTGACGGGGCACATAATCTTTTTTTTTTTTTTTTTTAATTTGGCATCTTCAATCCCACCCGCATCTGGAATGTCCAATTGGGGAACTATATACAAGGCTTTTCAAATATGCGACCACCTATTGCCAACCCAGGAGAGTGAGACAGCTCGCGGCTCTCCTCCGAAGCACGCGCCCGTCGCCACCGCTTCTTATACACTCATTGGTTGAAACTTCGCAAGCTCAGAGCGAGGGCGGAGGATACCCGAACATGAACAAGCTTAGAATTTTCCTAATGAGCGCCCGTCTGGCCAACAGGAGGCGCCTGAGAACTTGTTATTTAAAATACCCTATCCGGGCAGACCCTTCCCAATTTGCATCCCTGTAGCGCATTGGCCAATTGCGCGCTACTCTGAAAAGAGCTGCCGACCACTGCCAGCTGTGGGGCACATAATCTTGCTGTGAAATAGGCTACAGCCACCAGGCAATATCGTTATGTTGACAGGTGTACCAGGTCGGCATTCTCTGCAGCGTTTAGATAGGGAGCATGTGTAAATTTGACGCCCACATCAATGTCCTGACCCAGGGTTTCCAAGCAGAGCATCTCTCTTTCTCCACCAGCTTGTCTTCTACCCAAAATGATTCCTGGTGCCATCTCTTCCTGGAATAAACAATGCAAATGCACCCTCCCATCCATATGATGTGCGAGTGAAACGGGACTCAAAATGACTTGCCCATTTGGGGATAAATGAAGTTTTTCTGATCCTGATTCTGATTCATCGGACCAGGCGACCTTTGCTCCATGGACCAGTTCCTACGCTTGCGTGCCCATTGTTGATGCTTTAGACTTTGCACAGGGATGAGCATGGAGATTCTGACTGGTCTGTGGCCACACTCTTAGTCACATATGTAGCAGGGTGTGATGCACAGTGTGTTGTGGCAGTTTCTTCCCGTAATCATTTTTCAAAATCTCTTATGCCACCGTTGCTCTTCGGCCAGTTTGGACCAGACAGGATAGCTTTCATTGCCGTCAAAGAGCCTTGGATGCCCAACGCACCCATGCTGGTCTGTGGTATGACCCTCGTTGGGCCATTGTCATTAGGTACTTACTACAACTGACCAGGAGCACCCTATGAGCCTGCCATTTTAAAGATACTCTAACCCAGTCTTCAGGCCAAAAATTTGTCCCTTTTCAATTGCCTAATGCTCCCGCTGTCGACCTATGAATAGGTGTGAAAATTGATCAGGAACATTCTTTTAAAAAAAAGATGCGCTCAGAGTTTAATTGAGAGCACAGACATTTTAGAATTGAACAGCACTGTATGAAACAGAATAATTGCTCCGAAGTTCAGCTTCTGTTTTGAATGAACTTCAATGGGGAAATGTGCTTTTTGGCTGAATAAACTGCAATGCCTCAGGTAGCCAGTGGACTTGGTACGCTTCTTATGGGGCCATTACCAGTGGTGGAAAATCCAGGAGTCAGAAAGTAAGAGTCCTGCCATATTTTTAATCCACCCTGATTTCAGTCTGGTGACTTGATTTCGACCTGCTGGCTGAAGACCTGTGGAAATTGGCAGACCCAGGAGGACAGAACAAAATACTGGAGTGGACTTTTATTTTCTGAACCTGGATTTTCCACCTCTGGACATCACTTCAAAAGAACTATTAGCAAATATGTATTGGTAGTTGTGTGACTGTATCTCAATCAGTGGCGGGCGGTGGACAGAAAACCGAGGGGGCGGAAAACATCCCTTGAAACGGATAAGATTAGTGACTTGGTCAACATGTTAATTTCCCTTCTAATGAAATGTTTAGGCGAGTGAATAATAAATTGTATAAAATGTTTAATTCACTTCACATGCCTTAATAGGCAACTCTTCACGAAAAAAACTACTGTGGATTTTCCATGTTAAATTTTGTGACGTCCTAAGCAAGTCGTCAAACCTGTGTGTAATGATTGTTTAATTGAAAAAGATTGAAATGCGCTCTTTTTTGCATTCAACTGATGCGGTTCATTTCTCGTCTTAACGAAGACAGTTAGCTACACCTGAGAGGGGAGAGTTCAAGTGTCTTTACCAGGGAAATTGCCTGAAAACAGATCAAGACTAATAAGCAGTTTAAAAACATGTTTATCGCCCTCCTTGTTCTCTGTCCACCGCCCGCCACTGATCTCAATCCGTGTGTGCGTCATCAGATTTGTGAATGAGTACAAGAATCCGCAAATGTGTATTCAGATTTAGTGAGTGCCAAATCAGATCTGTCAATGTGAAAGAAAATCTCATAGTACGTATTCAAATTTACTGGTGTACTGAAATCTCTTAATGTGTACACAATCCTTAAATGTGTTCACAGATCTGTAAATCACAACACACGGATTGAGATCCAGTTACACAACTATCAACACACATTTGCAGATAGTTTTGCGTCAATAATGGCCCCATTGCTCCTGGGGGAATGTCAATTTCTGCCACTGAGGCTTGGACTGAAATGGGCATCAAAAGTTAATGAGTTTGGTCCCGCAATTAGTCCACGAGATGATGCTAGTTTGTCGACTTGATGTGTCCCTGAAAGGTGGCAACATTTCAAAAATGGGTCTCCTTTACCGGCACATTTTCAATTGGGGTCCCAATTTGTAAAAAGTTTAAAAAACAATGGACCAGAGAACAGGGTATCTCATCATCAGGGCAGGTAGCAAGCTAAATCTGCCCAGAAAGTGACGTTTCACTGTATTACTTTTCAATGGCTAACATTCCCATGAGCAGAAGTTGTGACGTACATAGGAAGGTTATGCTAACCTCATAGCCTATAGGTATCAAGGCTACTCACAGATCCTTTGTGCTTTCTCTCTCCCCTCATCTCTCTTCTCACTCTCTCACTCTATCACTCTCACTTTATCTCACTCTGTCACATCAAGGGGTGCTTTTCATTACGCTAACGTCTCCTTGCTTCCGTCACTTGCGTCTCTTCATCGCGTCTTTGCTTCTCCCAGCGAGGATCTGTGAGGGAGTTGCGAGGAAGAGCCGCAAGGACGGAGGAGCTGAAAGCTGCCAAATGAGAATTCCTTCGTTTCATTTAGTGACGTCACTCTTGGAGGTGTGGCATTTAAACTTCACGATGCCACTTGATAAGTGTAGGATACTCCTGTATTTTCCTCGCTTTAACTTCCTCCAGAAGCATCCTCTCCTCTTGCGATATGACTCCTCGAAGTGCATATAAGGAATTTGAAGATCCTTAGTGATGGTGGAGGCGGAAGAATTTCTGGGTCTCGGAAGAGGAGAGGTCAGGAGGAAGCATAAGTTAGTATAATGAAAAGCACCCAAAGAGATAGCGAGTCATGGACCGATAATAAGCTTATTAGTGGGTAGCCTATAGGCTATTGACTGTTGCATGGGCCATGTTATATGGAGTCTTATCCATCCAAGTGTGTCTGACCTCACTCAAGTATCTGGTACCAGCTCAACTGGAATCTTTTAGCCTACCTAGCTGCCATCCGTCACTCCATACCCCACTGCCACGCTTTGATTATTTCTTTGAAACCTGTTTGAATCACATTGGTCTGGTTTTACTGACAAACCGTGGACTTGCTCAGTGTGATGTCTTTTAAGGGTAGCGGAATAGCAGGTTTATCTTTGATTAAGTGTATTTTTCTGTAACTTTTCTATGAAGAAAATGATAGCATTCATGGAGTGAATATGGCTGCTCATTGCTCTCAAACGCCTGCTCCTATGATAACAGCCCACTGGTGGCTGCATGTTCCCTCCTCCATTCAACCCCACCTCTCACCCCCTATACCCCCTAAATTTCAGCCACTTCTCACCCCCTATACCCCCTCAATTCAGCCTCTTCTCTCCAGCTATACCCCCTCAATTCAGAGTTTGTGTCATTACAAAGTACCCAACCTCAGTTACACGGGTCCCTGCCTCCTTTTACTGCCTTCTGAAGATCCATCCTTTCGGATGATACAAACTGAACTGATCCTGATTTTTCAGAGAAAAAAAAAGAGGCATAAGTTTATTAAGTAGCTTATTCGAATGCATATTATTATTTGATTCATTGATTCAGAGTTAGTGAAGCTTAAAATTAAAAAAAAATCTGGTCACTAAGTTTGCATTTCTAACTATTGGCCAATGAAAGTGAAAAAATTGGCTCCCAATGACGATTATCTGGCGCCAAATTATACTATTTTTGTTTAATAATAACAGCAATGCTCCTAGTGTGCATGTTACTACTTATATTACTGCCAAAACCGCAACTATCCCGCTTCTACGACCACCATTGTTGATTAATCTTGTTACAACCATGAGACGATGCCAGTCACCGCTTAATATCCATTTCGTCGCCCTAAAGATTGCAAAAATTGCGGGTTTAAAATAGCCTTTTCTACGCTTGACTTACTTGTACAACTCTGGGACTTTGTGATCACAGTAAATCACAATGTTTGTTTTCGTCGGAAGACCCTAAACCTGCGAACCCCCCCTCCCCCCCTCCCTTTTGAATGGCCAGCTGCTGCAGAGACGTTTCTATGGAGATTCCGCTGTCTCCACCCAGCCCCACAAAGACTACCGCAGGAGTTTCCCCTTAGTTGAGCTTGCAGTAAGCTGTGGTCATACGGCAGTCGCTGAATCACGTCGAGATTTCATCCGCAGCGCACGAAGGTCACGGCATTCAATTCGTTGCAGACTGCGCCGGCTGATGATTGCCATCGGCATCCTCAGCTGAAGTCCCTTAAAGTTGTATCCAAAATACCCTCCGCTCAGAATGTCGGTTTCACGACGCAGCTCAATTTTGGTAAGTGATTAAAACTACAGGGAAGATATTGCGTTTTAATGTGGTTAAAATGTTATTTTTAAGTTCCTAACCGGGAAGTGAGTTTATTGTTCCAATATGGCATATGCTCCCACGCCGGCTGTGTTAGACACTGTGAGACGTGTCAGTTGGTCCTACTGCACGGGCTGTCGCGGAGATGGCTGGTGATGACTTGCAAAGTTTTTAACTGAACGCATTTAGGAAGCAGTTTCTGAATTCACAAACCTCAATTTATTTGTCCCCCACCAGAAATATCGGCGTATAATTAGCGTGTTGTTTGCTGTTTAAACGTTCGCTGGCTACTTCCCTTTTCAACAAACTTGCAATTCAGCAGTGCGTGGAACCGCTTCTCCTGTAGGCGAACTAAAGTTATTGTTTTGAAGAGTTAGTGCCCGAAACTAATACTATTGTTAGGAATTTGACCTTTGGTTTGTTTGCGGCTTGTTTGTGTCTTATTTCATCGATGGATTTTGTTCTCTGTTTATTGATTTATGGGAGCTAATTCAAACAGCCTAATCTTTGAACAAGAAATGGTCAATCGTCTGTTTCGCTTTTGTTTAGTTGTGGTTCTATGATTATGTTGGTTTGTTGGCTTCGAAGTCTCTATGATTTCCTGTTAACTCATTATGAACTTAATTTGCAGGTGCCAATTAAGAACATTGAGCGGGAGCTCATATGCCCGATCTGCAAGGAGCTGTTCACGCACCCGCTAATCCTGCCTTGCCAGCACAGCGTCTGTCACAAATGTGTAAAAGAACTGCTTCTGCTCAACCACGAAGATTCCCTCAGTACTGATGCCGGCTCGGAGTCCTCCCTCCCCGGGAGCCCCCGCTCCAGAGTTCCCTCTCCTAGTATGGAGAGACTTGATCGGCTTGTGAGATCAGGTGCGGTCGTAATTTCTTCATGATTTCCGCATATATCGCTCGACTCTGAGCATGGGCTCGTGAATGAACTGAAATGTATTAATTTTAAAATAAGAACAACATTGCCTTGCTTTGTTTCGGGCTATGTGAGCAAAAGGAAAGGTCGTCAAAAGTGTTGTTATTGTAAAACTGATCTGACGTGTGACCTGTGGTGACACATGGTTTTTACTGGGCACAGTTAAAGACCTTAGTATTTTTCTTTTACTGGCTCGATGCTGACACCTGAACTTAGCAGCAAAGGGAACAGTATTGAGGCTGGAATGGGCTCCTGCTTGTCTGTCACATTTGGCTGTCACGTATTTCTCTCATCCGTTGGGGGTTCCATTCCAAAACTTTTCAACCAAATGCAGTGTTTGCGGGATTTTTTTCATTCATCGCAAGTACTGGTTCAGCGTTTAATATTGTTTGCATCACCTAGATTGTATAATACTGCACAGTTGATTTATTTTGACGCAGCACCCATCTTGAACAAAGCCGGTCTATCATCCACTAAAATTATTTCATTAAATGATCAAATAGCTGATCTGGAGTGTTTGAGCTGTGCTCCAGTCGGCAAGCAAACGACACTGAACGCCTGATTTGAATGACCA
Organism: Gymnothorax javanicus; assembly: GCA_029692085.1. NCBI lineage: Eukaryota > Metazoa > Chordata > Actinopteri > Anguilliformes > Muraenidae > Gymnothorax > Gymnothorax javanicus. The sequence continues at coordinate 8,790,642 of CM056194.1, forward strand.
AATTCGTCCTGAACACTGCGTGGACGGAAACAAGGCAAGCTTTCTGCGAGATGAGGGCTTGCCTTGGCCACTCCAGACCACAGCTGCGGGGTGCGCCGGCAAATGGAGCCCCATGTACGCAGCCTGAATGAGTCCATTATGCCCGTTTGAATTGGCCATCAGGCAGGAGCCTGCATGTTGGCAGAGTAGAAAAATAATCATCCTTGGCTCATTCTGTTTGCCTTGGTTATAAAAAGAACATATAAATACTAGTCAGGTTTTTGCTGCTCTTAAATACTGCCACTTGAAAAATGGGCAGTGGAAAATGTTTGCCACTGTTGAATCTGGACGGTAGAGCATTTGTTTTAGAGCAGTCATAGGAGTAATATAGCATCATAGGTACTTCCTAACTTAAGGAAAGTTCTCATTTGCAAGTGGAATGAATGGACATACAGGCTTACATTTAAGAAACTGCTATCCACAAGTTAACTTGTTTTTTCAGTTCAACCCATGGGAATTGATGTTTTTATCAATGAGTGATTGCAGTGGCTCTTTAGTCCTTAATTAGATGTTATCGCTGTGTCCCAGACGGTACGGTGGGTTTTTATTGGTTAACCTATTGTGCTAATACTTCTTCCTAGCATTCTGACTCCATTGCCTTGGAGATGAGACTGGCAGGAGTCTCGGGGTTAGAGTAATTCATGCGCTCAGTGCATCTGGAGGTGTATAAATCACCAGAAAACCCATTAAAGCACCATCAACGCTGTTCACTTGGCTTTAGACTTCTAGCACCTTCTGAATAGACTGAAGCAAATCAATATTATGTTAAGCGCTTCTATAACCAATGTAGGAGGTCCAGATTGATTTTTTTTTTTTTTTTTTTCTGGTGGAATGTGAACAGTGGAACATATTTATTTCCAGTACAGCTCTCGAGTGTTATAGAAAAACCTAGCAAGTCTAATTTTGGTCGAAACTAAGTTAGGACCATTGTTGTACCTATTAGGCTTTGCTTCATCATATACAGTAAGATACATGAAAAATCATCATTGATTTCCTATGTTTTCATGTGGCAAAACTAAGCAAGTCATCGGTATTTAATCAGTTGTGAAGTAAAAATCAAGCAAGTTGATCTTCCTTGGTTCTTCCACATAAAATTTTCTATTTTTTAATGATAAAACCTGGTCAGTGAATTAGCCAGTTATGAAGCAGCATACCTATATTATCTGGTCTGTGAGTTAAGTCCCCATGCAGAGCATTGGATGTGCTGTACATTCATGGTCAGAATTCATAATTCACGCAATTCACGTGCTAATACGACTGAAAAATGGCTTGAAGAGGGAAGCAGATGGTGGAGTTAACTCTGAAAAACTGTCAAATGCCACTGCAGCTGCATAATCGTTAGGTTTATGTCCATCATTTTGAGATTTGACATTTTATATTTTCAGATCGAAAAATTTCTTAAGTCATATTGCCAGGGATACTAATAAAAAAGAAAAACAATTCCTCCATAAATATCTCTTTCGTAATGAACAAATAACCACCATGTCAGTTTCATTGTCGGACAAGAGCTTAACCCCAGAGGGATATAGTTTTCTGTCTTTTTCTCGGAATCAGCTTTTTGTTACTTACTAGGTTTTTCCATAACACTCGAGCAGGTCTGTGTGTGTTTGTGTGTCATGGTATGTCCATAACGCACACCAGAGAAGATAAACGGCCTGGAACCTGATCGGGTTCTTCAGAAAGAATCCGCTGTGGACGAAAGATGCCCTGCGCACCACATGCCGTACCACCTTCAGGCAATCAACCTCTTGCCCTGTTCAGATGCTGTGTTCAAGGGCTGAGTTATTTTATTTCCTAAAATATTTGAAAGCTGCATAATTGTGAATTTCTTTTATTTAAGAATGTTGAATCTGTGTTCTAGAATTATGTTTGCTTTCCATTAGTCATGATTGTATCACCATTGTATTTGTTTGTTTCAAGAACATTCAAGTCGGATGTTTGAGACATTGCACCTTAGAAGGTGAAGGACGTCCATATTTGGTGTCACTCAGCTTCAAGTCATGTGACCGAGGCCTCGCTCCACTTCTATTGGTCTTACTTCACTTCTCTGTCCCATTGATTGCAGCTGCTCTGAGAAGGTCATTTGGAAGGAGAGGTAGACATGGATTCTATTATTTATTTAGTTAGTTGTGAGTATAGTGTTTATCGACCCCCCCTCCCCCACCTTTTCCCCGTGAACACCTACACAACTGAAGAGCGTATATCACCACTTTGCAACTGTCAACGAGATCCCTCCAAACAAGTAGTGCTCGAGTCATAACTACTCAAATTAAATGTCTGCTGAGCAAATGAACCCATTGTAATGTTGTTGATGTCGGACCAGAATGAGCTTTAACATTTGGCTTTGGCTGTTTTTTGTGATGTTCTGTCCTGGTGTTCCTCTTGCTGTGGAGTCTTGGGTATTGTTTTTGCTACGTATGGGCATCTATTGATTCAGCCTGACTTCACTGCAGTGCTCTTGTGGATGACATCACTGGGGAGAGCGCCGCTTATTTGCAGTCTTTCTCCTGAGAGAACTGTTCGTTTATTTGAAAGACCCTGATTCATTTGGTGATGTCATTGAGGACAAGGCTGTGTTCTTGTGGCCTGGCTGCAGAGGATGGCGTAGAGTGAAGTTTGCATTCGGTGAAAGCGAGGTGCTGGGCAGGGCAGGCGTCTGGAGGTGGTGTGCGTGCGTGCGTGCATGTGTTATTGGAACATTAGGCCTGGGGTGTTAATTCTGTTGATGGACAGAACAGATGGTGGTTTTCTGGGTCGCGTGCTACTGATTCTACTTCACCAGGTTTTACAGTCTTTAACTCTTTCAACCCCAGATAGCACTTTCAACCCCACAGCAATATCTGACAGAGCAAGACCTGATATGTTCCAAAATGAATTATATTAAGATTTGGGGTGAAGAATATCTTCTCTGTAGAGCAGGCAATATCTGCAGAGCAAGACCATCTAGAGTGCATCATGCTATCATAAGCCGTGTCTTTACAGAATTTTGAATTGAAATTAAACAAATGTTCTATTTTGTTTTATAAATTTTTATAATTTTTATTAATTATTGCTCAGTGGGCATTTAAAATACATTTTGTTATAACATTTTAGTCTAATCCATTAACAAATGTGTAAGATGCCTTCCATCTTATGCTTTCTCCAGTCCACTCCTCAACCCTTCTAATTTATGTGGTTTATTAGCCTCCTGGTCGCAATGGGGTTTCATTTTATGTCGTAAATAATCAATTTTTCCAACTTGTAATGATGGTTTGTTCAGTCTTGAAAATGAAAAAATGTCACGGTTTTGCCAATGTCACCATTTACTATGGCATGCATGATTCGTGTAGTTTGGATATTTTAACCAAAACGAGGGCTGCAACAGAATGCCATTTACAACAGAAATTTGTTTCTCATATTTCATTTTTTTGCTCTATTAAAGTGAAATTTCTTGTCTAAAGAGGAATGGTCTTAGCTTTTTCTTGCCATTGAAACCCCCATTGGTTATACCATTGTCCTGTGACCATCTCAAAGCCGTCTTATTGGTCGGTCTCTGAGGGATGTTAGGTCTGTGGCCCCTCAGTCTTAGATGTGAGACAACACTGCCTTTCTGACTTAACTTTCTCTCCCTCCCTCCGCATCGCCAGTCACGTCACCCCTCCCCATGTCGCCGTGGCGACCAGCTGCAGGCCCAGCCCACCTTTCCCCTCCCCGAGCCGCACACCCGCAGTTTAAGTACACCGCTCGTTTAATCACGCCCCACCCGAGCCCATTCACCAGGGCCCGCCCATTTCCCTGCCTCCTCCTGCATCACACACACACCCCTCATCCCAATCAACACGCCTCTGGCTGTCTGTCACGCCCCCAGACCACGCATTCGACCCCTCCCCTTCATGACTTCCATCAGGCAAACTCCGCCTCCATTCTCATGCCTGACATTATTTGCGTTCACAGCATGTGGTCAAATGCTTGTTTTTTTAAGTTTATTTTCCCCTCTGCTCCCACTGTACTGTGCAAATGCATCGCTTGCTCTGTGTGTGCTTTGCTTGCCTGTTTGCTTTCGTGTGTCGCTGGCTTTCATCACGCTGTACAGTATTATCAATCCTTATTTGTCTCTCCCTCAGGACTGTGTTAATCACCCATAATGATTTTCTCTTCACTCCTTTCTCTGCACCTGTAGGTGTGGCTGTAAAAGGAGTTGTTCTTTCCCCAATATCCGGTAATCGAGTGTTCAATGGATTGACCTGGACGACTTCTTTAAAACTGAGTCATTTTGTTGTTGGGTGTGCGAATGCTGGAAGCCGGCTTGTTTGTCTCGCCTGGCTTATCTCTTCTGACTTGGGTGCTATATTGAATGCGCCTCACGAGCTCCGGTTTCGTGAGACTTCCGCCGTTTTTTTTTTTTTTTTTTTTTTTTCTCCTTCACGCTTTGACCTAATTGCCGCAGGGACTGACTCCGGAAACCCTGAAACTGCAGTCGCGAGCTTGCGGTATTGGTGTCGCATGTTAAACTGCCCCCCTTTGGCAAAGGGCCCCATGCTCTGGGAGTTTGCTTCACTGGAAAAAAGAATTGCCCCCTCAGAGATGCATTTTGCCCACCCTGTGAATGGCATTGTAATTTTGCAGAGGTGTGTTTTTGCATGCTAGCATGCATGTCCATTTGTGCATGCTAAGCACAGCTAATCAGTTTACACATATTCCATTTTTAGTAGTTGAGCTGAATAGTTTATCAAATATTGAGAACATTTTGAATTGGGCTGTCACAAATTTGGCTTCAGATATCATCCCCAACTCTTGCTGAAATGGACGTTTTGTTAAAATTGTGATGTCACAATGACTGAGGAACTTCATAGGAGGGACATATTTTTTGGTGACACAAGCTAGGTGTGACCGCACCGCCCAAATGTTTCCGTGCGATGTGGGTCGAGCTTATTGCCGGCAAGCTTGTCATCCAACCTCTGTTCCTGCTGCTGAATTGAACAGCGACTGTGCCGTGCGCACTTCAGAAATCTGCAGTCGAAACTCAGTTGTCCCTGGTGCTTTCCTCTGCGTGTAATGGAGTCGACCGCGCTTGAAAGAGCTCGGTGTGCCGGAAGTTTGCCTCGGGGCTCGCTGCTTGTGTGTGTGCAAGCTGAGTCAGATTAGATCTGAGAGTCCATCTCTTGCGTGGTTTTTCCAGCAGAAACCTCAAAAGCATTCGGTTACACCTTTTTTAGTGAGTGGAAGGCCGGAAGCCTTTCTCCACTGGGACTCCTAAAGTAGCTCTTGACCACCATCTAAGGAGCTTAGAGTAATCTTTGCCATTAATTCTGAAAGAGCCTCCCATTTTTGGCATGGTAATTGTTTTTAAAAGGTGGCAAAGATTACTTCTTGGAATGACAAGCCTCAGTGATGTCCTCTGAAATGTCCTGTGCCACTCTTGTCACTCGGCCAAAGTAATCATTAAGCCGCTTTCACACCGGACGCGAAACAAATTTTTCGCACGACAGATTACATTCAAAGTCAATGCAAAGAGTGGCTTTATTGAGATGGCTATTGATGGACGGTGCAGTTTTGAGGACTCTGAAATTGCTGTGCAAGTGCAAGGAATGGAATTGTAGGTAGTCGACGCCCATTTTGTTTGGTGATGCTCTTTAGGTACATACTTTCAAATGTCTAAACAATGTCTCTAACTCGCGTATTGTTTTCCTCGGTAAAAAGAAGCCGCATCTTTTGAAAAACTGTAGGGCATTGTTTTCATAGTTTTCAATGTGGTGTCCAGATCATTTTGAACACTTGACTTGTTCTCTCTTGCTCTCTGTCTCCTGTGTGTGATCTCCTTTTTGTGTCAATGACCCTGAAACTATAGCAGCCTGGGAATGACTTGTGGTTTTTTTTTTTTTTTTGTCTTTGTAGGTTTCTGGTACTGCACTTGTCAGTTGAGGCTCCACCCGTCTCTTTTGAGTACCGTCCTTTTCATCGTGTCCTCTTGTGCTTTTGCCGAATCAGGCTCGATATCCTCGCCGGGCTGGAGGAGGTCGTCGGTGACTCCCCGGATCACCACGTTCCCGTGCCCGGGCTGCCAGCATGACATCGACCTGGGCGAGCGGGGCATCAGTATGCTCTTCCGGAACTTCACGCTGGAGTCTATCGTGGAGCGCTACCGGCAGGCTGCCCGGGCGGCGGTCGCCATCATGTGCAACACCTGCAAGCCGCCCGTCCAGGAGGCGACCAAGAGCTGCATGGACTGCAAGGCCAGCTATTGCAACGAGTGCTTTAAGCTCTACCACCCCTGGGGCACTCCGAAAGCCCAGCACGAGTACGTGGGGCCCACCACCAACTTCAGGCCTAAGGTGCGCCCACATGCCCCCCTCCCCAATACTCCTAACTCTGTCCCAATTTAGATTCCCCCTCATGTTAATGTCCGTCCAAGCCACACGTTACGGTGTACACTGCAGACACTGAAAAATGGGTTTTAAATTTTAGCTGTAAGCATGGTGTTCTTATAGATGCAGAAGCCTATTTCTGGTCTTTTATCGCCAGTTAGGGTGAAAAGGTTGAAACAAGGGGCGAGTTTCACTCGTTTCCTGATGTACCTCTGGGATGACAAGTTCACTTGCCAAGCGAAAAGTAACTGAAAACAAGTTTTTTTTTTTTTTTTTATGTGAAAGGGTAAAAAAGATGCCTCTTATTACCAGATTAAAACCCTTAATAACCAAAGAAGTTTAAAACTAATGCACTTTTTTTTTTTTTTTTTTTTTTTTTTTGGCTGTGTAATGTTTCACAACTTGTCCAGGAACAATGCATTTTGACTTCTGGCGAGGAAGCACACATGGGTTAATGTTTTATTGACTGAGAAGTGCTCCAAACAAAGCTCTGTTTTGCTGCGTGAGGGATGTATGCATTTGCTGAATTTTGTCTCTGTTCTATGAGTTACTGTAAATACAGGAACTTCAAACACATTTAGGTATTCATGGGGAAGATTTCAGTGGTGGAGATTGGCAGTCAGACAATGCAATAATGTGTCCCTAAACTACACTAAATTTGGGTTTCAGTAAAGAAGTTGAGTAAGGAGTGATCTTGTCATACAGGGAGTGTGTAATTTTTAGCCTGCTTGGCCAAAAGGCCCTAGGGGCTTGTGCTATGCTTGGGGTCTTTAGTGGTGGTCTGTCGTGCGTGCATGCATGCGTCCGTGCGTACGTAAACTTTCAGCTTGTCTGCGATTGGCGTCTTCAGTTTTTCACCGATCCTTTTCATATTTCATATGTGTATACATGGTCATAAGGTCTAGACCAAGTCCCATTTTGAGCCGAATTGGACTGATACTTTGGCCGGTAGGGGGCGTTCCATTTTGGCCATTTTGGCCAAGCGGGCGCAGTGGCTTTGCCACTTTTTTATGTACGGTGGAGTGCTGTGCTAGCTTAGCTAGATGGCGAGCCCCATGATGATGGCTGCGGTCCATACCAGTCTGTACATGTTTCCGCTTTTCTCCCCAGGTGTTGATGTGTCCGGAGCACGAGATGGAGAAGGTGAACATGTATTGTGAGGTGTGTCGGCGTCCCGTCTGCCACCTCTGTAAGCTGGGCGGCTCCCACGCGAACCACAAAGTCACGTCGATGAGCAGCGCGTACAAGATCCTCAAGGTACGGCTCAGCCAGCTGAGCTGATCTCAGTCTGCTTACTACTGACTGCTTAAGGGGAAAGCAAATTTACGAGCGCTGGCTTGACCTTCTTGCGTTTGCTGGCCCCAGGGAGACTGATTCTTAGGCTTTTCCGCTGCATCTCAATGATTCGTTTACATAAACGGCCCTGGAGAAGTGGCCTCTGTTTGCATGTATTCCAGTGTCAAGTGTCTTCTAAGGGGAAAATGTCGGGTTTGCCCGAGGACTGTTTATGGCTGGTATTCAGTCTTATCCAGATGGACTAAATGGAGTTTTGTGTGGAGAATCTCTGTTCAATTGAATCAAATGTACTTGACCTAGGGCAGGGGTATTCAGTCTGACCCAGAAAGGGCCGGTGTGGGTGCAGGCTTTCATTCCAACCAGGCAGTGACTCACCTGACTCCACTAACCAGGCCCGAGAGTCTTCGCTGAAGACTTGATTAATAGAGTCAGGTGTATATCTGCTTGGTTGGAATGAAAGCCTGCACCCACACTGGCCCTTTCTGGATAAGATTGAGGATGCCTGGTTTGTGGTGTTGACTTCAGGGAGAGCAGTCACCTGGTGAAATTATGGCCTGTGCTGCTTGCCCTCAGTGTGTTACTTGAGATATCTCCGAGCATGGAGCACAAACGCATACATATTTAATAGCCGCGTTTGTCGTTATAATGTTGTCTATCAAAGTTCTGTCTGTTCTCTGAGAGTACAGGCTGATTGGGGAAGTATTGAGTGCACTGCATGACCGGAATCTGTCTGGGGGAAAGATTGGGTTTCCGGCACAGATACTGAAGCTCTTATGTCCTGCATTACCGTTTTCAACAGGAGAAGCTTTCAAAGAGTATCCATTACTTAATCAGCAAAGAGGACAAAGTGCGGACTCAGATTACTGAGCTGGAGGTGCTGATTAATCAAACGGAGGTGAGGATCTCGTCTAATGCAAACACACCAGCTGTGACTTTCACTGTTTATCTGCAGCTTTGTGTAGCGAAATACAAATTTTGCCCTTTGCAATCAATATCTCTGCGAGGTGCAAATATGCTGTTAGTAGTATGCTGTTTGGACTGCCAAAGGTTGCTGTTATTATGAAAATGGCCCACTGTGTAAAGCTCTAGATTTTTTTTTTTTAATCAGATCTAGGAATGGCTGGAGAGGAAGTGTGTTGAATTTAATCTCTGAAACGCGGATGTAGATTTGCAGAACCGAACTGAAGGCCCTTTGTTGAATATTTGGTCATTTGAATAATTCCTTCATAGAAAACATGGATTATTTGTTCTGCACTGTTTAACCTTGGTCATTATGGCCTGGGACCAGAATATTCAAATGTTTGTTTTATTGTCTTTTTCATTATTTGTCCACTGCCCTTTCTTTGTCTGTCCTCTGGCACCGTTGCATCTGTATTTGATTTGGATGATGCTATTTTTTGTGTTCTGCTCTTGGGAAGAATTTATGGCAGAAATAATTTTTTTCATGCTCCTGCAGTGTCGCATCTGGTCTATTCTGTATCATATTCAAACTCCGGTGATAACCTTAATATCATTTTCTGGATTTAATTTGCACTTTAATATAATGTTCTTTTCTCTGTAGGGTGCCTTATTGTTAGCTGGCCGGGAACGACAGTTGAAAATTTTCCATGTTGGCTGAAGCTGCCTTGTTTACTGAAGTAACAGTTAATTAATGGGGACTGTCCTCGTCATAATAAACCGATACTCTCTGCGCATTAAGTTAGCTTGAATATTGGTTGATGAAAGTTGGTCAGTTTCCTTGAAATGCACTTCAGTTTCTTGCTGGGAGAAAATCTTGCCCCGTGTGTTATCTGTGGCTGTGCTTACATTGATTGGTCCTTGAAGAGCCTGCATTACCTCCTGTGATTAGTACAGGAAAATGTCTCTTAACCCTTTCGCAGGCAAATTTTGGCCCAGATGAAACGGATTAATTTTGGAGCAAAATATGATTTTTTATTCAAAATTAAAATAACACCAAATCTCATAATAAGTTTCCCTCCAAGTCATTCAATAAAGCAAAAACTTCATCCACGTTGTATTTGTGGGACAGTGTTTCTTTCAGTGCTGAAACTGGAGCTGAAATTCTACTCCAAGGGTGTGGGACAGTGTTTCTTTCAGTGCCATGAATCTTTTGCTCTGCAGTTTTAGAACTGTAACACGTGTGTACAGTGTGTTATAGTTCTCAGTTGCTATTGTCAAAGAGCAGTAGAGGTTCTTGTTGCAGGTGTGTGGTGTGTACCCATGAATCTTTTTTTTATTTTGCCTCAGTGTGTTATAGTTCTCAGTTGTATGGCAGGGGCATATGTGGTTACCCTTTTTTTTTTGTCTGTCCGTCTTGTCTGTCCGTCCGTCCATACGGGATGTTGTTTATCCGCTTCTCAAAAACTTCTGGACAGAATTCAACAAGCTTTGGTAACTGTTTTCTACGTAGATTGAAGGTGTACATCTCATATTTTGTTCGACAAAATTGGATAATTTCACAGTTTTAGGGGCTTCACAAACTCTCAGTGGTCAGGGCATCTGTGTCCAAGGTCACAAATTTTCCCGTTTATGTTTACTTTTTTGCCATTTCTTTTTGTGATTAAGGAAATTTTTAAAATCTTGGGAGATGCTGATTCACTCTGAGTGAAGTAGAGCACAATTTTGAGGATATCGTAGCCTTTTTAAAAATATTTGAGAGGGAGTTGGAGAAGTTGAAGCCTCCTGTGGATTTCTCAAAAAATCTACGGTCGAGCATCTCTGTTTTCACACATTCTGGACATAATTGCCAAATATTCGATTTGAAGGACAACAGATTGCAAATAAAGGTCTCTGTGTGGACCAAAAAAAAAAAACAGCTACCCAAACACAGCCATGGGTCACAGCTCTTATAACCCCTGGCTATCCCATGGTTCTGTTCTTTAGCGTTTAAAATTTATTGATGTCAAAACAAAAAAGATTTTTTTTTTTTTTTAAAATTTTATTTAGCCCATATTTTACCAGGTAGTCCCGTTGAGATCAATGATCTCTTTTTCAAGGGAGACCTTGTTTTGGTTACGTTTCAAATCTTAATACATTTTCTGTTGCTTTTGCACATACAGTGCAGTTTGGACAGTGACAAGGGCCTGAAGTTATTACTTGTTTACAACAGTTTGGATGTAAATGCCTACAGATAATTTTTTGCTATCAGTGTTCTGCTTTAAATTTTACTTTGAAGACTGACTTATTTTTTTTTTTTCCTCCTTCAATTCTGTCTGGCAATTTTCAGTTTTCTCACTGGTTCGCAGTGTGCTATTGTGGGAAGGTGGGCTATACCCTATCATTCCTGCTCCATCTCGTCTTCATTGCTCCTACAGTAGGTTATTTGCGTAAAATTGCCAAGAGCAATTGAGTATTAAAAATTGTACAATAATCACTGACAAAATGTCTTCAATTCATTTCAACTACTTGTAGCCTACACATGTTCACGCAGTTAAAATTATTTGCTGAGTTTTGTAATGATTTGTGGGATAATTGTAGGGGGTAGCATCATTGTTGTCGCTTTGAAAAGAAGGCGGTTGCTTAATTCAAACACTGTACTCTCTCACAGCCCGCACTTTGTGATGTAAATGACGCTGGCAGGGGGGTTGGCTAACTATCAAAAACTTTGGTTCTTTTGAATGAACTAAATAACTGCGGCTCTTCCCTGTGTGTGGGAACAATGTCTTTAGCTAAAGGGATTCCTGAGCGCAAGAAGCGAGGTAATGGTTTAAAGAGCTTTTCTAACTAGGAAATCCTGTAATGGCTGACGCTCCTCCGCGGCTTAGAGTTATAATCTCACCAGAATGGAAAGTGGCGTTTAAAATTGGAACAAGCAGAACACAGATCAATATTGTTTTAGTTCTCCGCATGTTCCATAAGTCTGCTCTCATTTGTATGTTTATCTTGAAATGAGACCATGAACCGTGCCAGCAGGAGACATGTTGAATCTTGCCCATAACAAGTGTTAACATTTCTAATGGTATTTCTGGACTGGAATTCGTTTGAACTCCACCTGATGGGTGAGGTTATGCAAGCCTTTGTATGACTTTCTGCCTGCCACCAAAAGTTACGTTCGGATATAAATTTCCTTGCAAGACTGGATTTGTGCGATATGCCACATTTAGCCAAATATGGGCGTACTCTGCCCTTTTGGCTGACATGATTGATGAAACGCCTGCAGAAATATGTCAGGGAAGAAGGTTCCATGCTAGCGCTGGAATTCCTGGGATCTGGGCTAAGTGATTGCTGTGACTTGACCAGGGTAAAACTCGATGCTCAGCATTACAAAATCCTACCCTGGACTCTTGTCAGCAACTATAGCTGAGCAGCAGCTGAACTGCAGAGTGCTTTTGTTGAAGATGACTAAGCATTTCATTCCTTTTTGGTCATTATCTACAGGAATATACAAAGGTGGCTTTTATTTTCAGGGCTTTAAGCTTTTGCTCAACGAAGGAAATATTCATCAGGTCTTCCACAAGACCATTCGAAGGCCTGTCATTCTCTAGATTTACTGCTCTCCAGGCTGAAGTAGCTCTATAGCATTTGTACAGAAATGAAGAGCAACATGTGGGGCCTAATCTGCAAAGTGGGATTATTGAATCTGTGAGATTATTGCAATGAGTAAAACCAAAACAGAATGTGGACTGAAGTGGATCTCGCTGTTCTGGTTTATGCTTGGTATCCAACTAACTTCATAACCATGCAGAACCATGCCCCTGGGCCTCATACTCACAATGTATTTGAAAAATATCTCCAGTTAGGATTTCTGTTTGGATCTCTCTTCAGGAGTTTAAATGCAAAACTGATCCCAGGTCAGGGCATCATATTAGTTGAGGTTATAAGGAAGTTTGTTCTGGATTATCTCTATTACCGTACCTTTATTTGGAATACTCAGCGTGAACTACAGTATCGGCTTATCAAAGGGCTTCGGAACAGTTTGAGAGTTCAGGTCCAACGAGGTCTGATTAGGCGCGTTTCAGTTGGCAAAGTTCCGCCTATCCAGTCATGCTCATCAGCTCCAGTTCTCACAGTAAATATACAGTGAGCTCTGAAATTATTGGCACCCCTGATTAGTAATGTACTAGAAATGCTGCGAAAAAAATAACATTATAGAGAAACTCAAAATGTCATGGGAGAAATCATGCACTTTATTATTGTCTAAATGGAACCGACCAGAAATTTTAGAGTTTCTCCAAGGTTACACAAATATTGACACCCTGGTTTAGTACTTAGTATGATTGAATCTTTTCTAAAACTGTTTGACAAAGTTAAGGCACGTTTTGAGGGATTTTGGACCATTTCTTGTTGCAGGTCCTCTCGAATTTAGTCTCATTCTTTATTTTTTGGGGGGGGGGGGATTTTTTCCTATATTAGAGTTATACAGTGGAGACACAGGAAAGTTGTTTGCTCCATCAGATACCACCACCATAAGCACTGGCTCTTTGGAAGGGTTTCCCGGAAAAAAAGCCTTTTCTGACTCCAAGCCACGTGGTCTTAAACCCCTCCAAAAGTGTGCCTTAATCTGAGATTGAGCTGGAAAAGACCCACGCTTTTATCCTTGGCTGAGGTGGTTGCACAAAACTATACCTGGGATGCCAATAATTATGAAACCTAAATTTTGCCAAATTTGTTTAGGGATTGAACAAATGTGAGATTCTATCTTTTTCCATTAGAACATTCATAAACTGCAAGATTTTGGCATCTTGGCATTTTCAGGTATTTTTTTATTCATTTGGTTTTTATTTGTTTTAATTTTCTTTGGTACATTTCTACTCCGGGATGCCAGTAAAAAGCACTCTTGGTTTCAGTTTTGTTAAACTAGAAGCATGATTGCAAGCAATGGGGCAAAGAACTACTACACCAAGGAACAAGTGTAACCTGGAATGGCGAGAAGCTCAAGATGAGTAGTGCATGACTGCTAAATCTGGGATTAATCCTGCTTAGAGATGGTTAAGACAGTCTGAAGAGACGATTCGCTTCAGTGTCTGTGGAAAATGGGCTGTGACTGAGCACTCCGGAGGACTTTTTTTGGGTGTGTTATATACATAAGATAAGTCATCACGGCTACAGTGTGGACTCGTATTCTACTCCCTTTGGTCTCAGTGACCTGACAACTGCACTGCTGCAAGGAATTGTTCAGTAAATTCAATCACTTGGGCAAAAATATGGGCGAAAATGAACAATTCCAGAAGTATTACTGATTTACATTGACCTTGTTGATCTCATAAATCATAATTGATTTAAAGCAACATTAAGTTCTGAATCCAGAGGTGCATGGTCTTGGGGTGACAAAATGAAAGTCCTGACGTGTATTTGTTCTGCCCATGAACTTGGGTCGCCTGACTTCACATTCAGTAGTCTAGTTGATGAATTGTGGTACCGTTATTCAGAAATCCTAGAGGGTTGGAGCAAAATTGTGGGCAGAAATTGTACTTTCCCGTGCGTTGATTTGACCGCTCTGTTCGCCTGTGGCAGGATAACGGAGCGCGGGCGGAGAGGGAGGCTAACGAGCACTTCGACCGGCTCTTCGCCATCCTGCAGCAGAAGAAGGATGAGATGCTGAGGGCCATTGAGGAGTCCAAGGTCCGTCGCCTGGGTAACCTGCGGGGCCAGGTGGAGGAGTACCAGGGCATGCTGGAGAACAGCGGTCTGGTGGGCTACGCCCAGGAAGTACTGAAGGAGACCGACCAGTCTTGCTTCGTCCAGACCGCCAAGCAACTGCACTCCAGGTGTGGATTGGCTCTCGACCCACTCTGGCCCTGCCCCTACCTCCTGCCTGTCACATGCTTCCCTAAGGGTGACTGACTTAAGGCAGTGGCAACCAACCTATTTCCTGGAGGTCTACTCTCCAACAAACTTCCTCTTATGGCAAAGCTACTGGAGCACTGTGTACACCAGAGCTGCCCAACCCTGTCCTCGGAGATCTTCCATTCTGTTTGTTATCACTTCAACCCACTTCTGACTCGTCATATTCTGCCAATTACCTGCTAATTAGCTGCTCATTGCAGATCTTATATTGTGTTTTGGTGAAGTAAAGACCTACAGGAGTGTAGATCTCCAGGAACAAGGTTGGGACTTGCAGCTATAGCCAAACCAACCCTACCTCTTTCAGAATGGTGTATTCATTTGCTAGTCACTGGTCAAAGTTAGAACTCTTACCATGTGAGTAGATTGGTTGCTGTAGCATTTGAGTGTTGTGGTCAATCTCATTACGCACAGACCTGTGTCTGAAGGGACTTATTTTATTCTTGTTTTGGCGAGTGCCCTGACCCCGTGCTAGTAGGCTTTCTGCTTTTTAAAGTGACTCGTGTCGGCAGATTTGACCTGCGAGTTTAAATTTAACAGGTCTTTTATTCTGTGCTTTAATCCTGATAATTGATCTCCATTAGATTCAAAGCAGCTTGAGACTTTTCCAAGAGCCTCTTAAACTTTCTATGTTTGTTTGAAGCCTTGTTGTTTCTCTTCCTGTTTGTTAGTGCTGTTATCAGGATATTTGGCTGTAAGTGTAGTTGGCTATATTAGACACAACTGTATTAGTTGGCTCCAAGTGCAGTCCTGGAGGGCTGCAGTTTTTTTTTTTTTTTTTTTTTTTTTTTAATTCCGCTAATCAGCAGCCAGTTTTGGCCTTGCTAACCTGGTGTGCTGACTATAACCCAGCAGTTACTTAAGTTGAGCCCTGAATTGCACCAACACATCATAAAGCCAGTAAACATGGCTGCTCCTCAGGATTCAGTTTGACATTCTCAACTCCATTTTTAGTTTTAAAAAATTGTTATTTTTTTCCTAATCTTTTGGGGTGAGGGCAGCAGTTATGATCTTGGCTTTGACCAAGTATTGGTATGTTTTGTGAGGGCAGTGACATTAGCATTCTAAAACACCTTAGCAGAATTATCTGACCATAATCAACTGTGTACTTCTCTGGCTGCTGTAACCACAGTACCAACGTAGCAGGCATAATGCTTACGAAACGAGCCGTTAAACTAAGCTTGCAGATGTCCAGGTGGCTGTTACGCCCTTGAGCGAGACACAGCGCTTGGACCTGAATTGCTTCAGTAGAATATCCAGCTGTATGAAAAATTGTATGCAAAGAATGTTAGCTGAGTCAGTTAATCTAGATGAAGCTGTCTGTGAAATATAGTCAAATTTATTTGAAAAGAGGCAGGCTGTAGATGTGGTCTGTATTCAAGGCAAATTTGAGGGTGTGACTGCTTTGTTCCTCGGGGTCATTCCATGTCGAATCTCCCAGGTCACTCTCTCAGATTACCCTGAGAGTAATTTACCGCTGCTTCTATTCTAAACCTCGGGAGAAATCCCCATTATTTGGGCTGTATTTTTAATATATATTCATATTAGGTCTGTTTTGAAACTACAGCCCTTTGAAATTTTATGCATTTTTTTCAAGGGAGCCTCTTGGTTCAACTTCCAACATCCGTTGCTCCTTTGACATGGCATGTACAGCTTTGGAGCTGTGACTGGGGCTGATTTTTTTTTTTTTTTTTTTTTTTTCTTCTTAGAATTAGAAATATAGTCAGATCAGGTATATCTAATTTACTTTTCCTCCTACAAAGCTCTGAAAATGGCCAAAAATTCAAAGCGTAAGAAAATGAAGCCTCTTCTGAGAGCTACACATTCAAACAGTACGCTAGATAAAGCACTGAGTTTTTGTCCTGTCATTTATGACACATTAGGCCATGACTGTCATAGGAGCCTCAATAATTTCTTAAAATTATGCTCGATTTTCAAAATTCCTCAAAATTACTTATTTTCAGATCCTCATTTGACCATGTGGGCGGTGACACATCACACTCATATGTTTGCCATGTATTCTCATATATCTGGAGATGATCCGACCAAAATCTGCTCTGTTTGATGAGCTTCCTCCTGGAGTTTTTTTATATATATATATATATATATATATTTTTTTTTATAAAGAATGAGCAGTCATGCTCTTTTTGCTGTACAAAGTCAGCCAAAAAACAAATATTACATAGTTCAGAAACAGAATTTCCACAAAGACTTATTTCAATAAGAGCATGCTACCCCAAAACCACAGTCTTTTTTCAAGTAAGACATTTTATTTATGGTCTAAACAGCTCCATGGGGACTACAAGCTGTTAAATGACACATGAAAAGCATAAAATGCCTGGACATGACCTAAATGTCCTTAAAAGTGATGCACTATTTATAAACCATCTCATGAGATCATGTTGCTCAGAAGGATTGATTCATTTAGTGATACTTATCAAAGATTTGCACTAACTGCTGCAAGGAGATGAGCACCAGCATGTCTCAGCATGAACACAATAATGGTGACAAATTTAATATCTAAAGTTAAGAAAAAGGACTGATAAAAATTGATTTTGTCCTTTCAGTGCATAAATCTCATTTTAAAAATAAAAGTTTTTGCTCTGTATTAGTCACCTAGTGACACTGATAAAATCTCGTATTTGTTGTGCTTTGGAAAAATCATGACTGTTGAGGGAAGCTCAGCAACGGCACCAAATTTTTGTCAGATTATCGTCTGATATATAGGCATACATGGTGAAAGTATAAAAGTTATGATTAACTGCCCATGTGGTCAAATGAAAATGGATAATTTTTGAGGAAATTTGAAAATGGAGCACAATTATTATTATTATTTTTTTTTAATTGCTGACCCCATAATGGTAGTATATATGGTTGCTGCATACTCA
Organism: Gymnothorax javanicus; assembly: GCA_029692085.1. Classification (NCBI taxonomy): domain Eukaryota; kingdom Metazoa; phylum Chordata; class Actinopteri; order Anguilliformes; family Muraenidae; genus Gymnothorax; species Gymnothorax javanicus. The sequence goes on from CM056194.1 coordinate 8,807,992, forward strand.
TGGCCTAACATGACAAAAATGACAGGACTAAAACTCAAAGTGCTTTATCTAGCATACTGTTTGATTGAGAAGCCCTCAAGGTGGGCGTCATTTTTTCTCTTTGAATTTTTAGCCATTTTCAGAGCCTCGCAGAAATGAAAAATACATAAGATACACCTGATCTGAATAAATTTTTTAAGTCTACTGGTAAAATTAGCCCAAGTCACAAAGTTTCAAAACTGTACAGGCCATTTTAAAGAAGTTATGAATGTCGGAATTTGGATCGAAAATGTTGTTCGGCAAAACGGGTAAAATAAGTTCAAATTTCAAAGGGTTGTAGTTCCAAAACTTAAGAATACAAACCTTATATTTGGGATTGCCCCCACGCGTTTGGTGGAGGAGCGCCTGTGAATTCTTTCAGGAAAATCTGAATGGGTGACCTGGGAAATTTTTCTTAAACTGGGTAATTTGGCATGGAATCACTTCTCATAAGAATTTCTTCTTTTCAAAAGTGTTGTGCTGTAGTAATCGACCCTGTTCCTGGACATCTAGTATCTTGTAGACCATCATTTTGACTGCAATTTGGCACCTGACTCAACTAATAAGTGACTCAGTGCTGATCTTTATCTTGGTGGATGTCCAGGAACACAGCTGGTCATCACGGAAGGGAATTTTGTTTGGACTGAAGATGTCTCCCAAAATGTCCAAAGAAGTTCTAGGCAAGCAAATATCTTGTCATGAAAACAGTTTGCATGTGATGAATGGGAGGAAAGTTGGCATTAAACAACATTAACCTATGTGCTTCTTGTCAGCTTTGAGCCAAAGTGTTGTTTGTGTGTCACGGTTGGTAACCAGTGTTCTAGCTTACGCTGTTACCAGGTATTGGTCTAATTCTACACTTCACTGCCCCAGGATCCAGAGGGCTACTGAAACCTTGAGGACCTTCCACCCAGCGGCGGACCCCACCTTTGAAGATTTTGTGCTGGACGTGTCCAAGGAGGAGGCTCTACTGAAGGAGCTGGCTTTCGGGGGAGGTGAGGGTCAGATAATCTCCTTCTGGGTTACTCTCACTTCTCAGAGCACACGCTTGCTAACACCGCTGATCCTGCTTTTTTTTTTTTTTTTTTTTTCATTGCGAAAGCTCCTTAACTTTATCTTTCCCGCACCGCCGCATTAGGAGTTTTTTTTTTTTTTTTTAGTCCTCAGCTTTGAATCGTGCCTATTTTGTCAGCATTGACTGCCGTTGCAGATCCTCCATGTCCAAGCAATAACTGAAGCATTTTAATTGGAATCTTTTAAAATTTTGTTTGGACCTTTATAACCATTAGCGGAAGAAATGTCTCAATTTTTGTCAATTTATAATGAATTTCAATGGTTTTAATCAACCAATTAATTCATGTTGACACATTTTTGACCAAAATTTTGGTAACTGTACATTATATTGTCCCATTGGACTTCATGGGGGTCAAAGATTGGGGAATTCAGAGATTTTCTCTTGCTGTTGGGTCCAGCTGTGTCCCATGTTTTTTAAAGGGGTCCATGTCTGATTTTCAGCAAGGTAAACTGGGAAATGATCTACAAGCTGCACTTCAGATGGACATGGTAAATCTGAATTGTCTGTTAAATTGCCGCTCAGTTTTTGATAAAATAAGTTGTGGTCCAAATTGTGGCTCCCGGACAAAGTCGGGTGGCTACTATGGATTCATGGTCGTTGCCTCCGCTGCTGCATCCATAGAGATTTTCTTATGGACACTCAACAGGCCAAAAATTTCAACCGATTCTTTTGATATTTAGTGTGGGCATAGGTTATGGTTCATGGTCTCACAAGCGGGCACTTGGGGGCTACTGCCTTTCAGTCGCAGGCGACCAGACTTGCTAGTTTTTGAGAGAGTCTTTACAGATGAATAACACATCCCTGCTGTGCTGTGTGAAGCTTGGTGCTTTTACTTACCTGAGGTATTTGGTTAATTCAGTGCAACGACAAGTCCTGGCTCATTAACTCTGATGCAAATATGCTCTTGCGTGCATGAATGAGGCGTTCCTGTCCATCCTGTTGTTCTCCCCATTTCCACAAGTTCTGTGAATTTCAGAAAAAAAAAAACGAGCACTATGAATTAATTCTAAATCAGGCTTCATTACAGTTGTCTTACAAGTCCAGCTACCCTTGGAATTCAGTGCTTAAGGACTGATTTTGGGTTTACAGTTTGTCATAGACCCTCAGAAAGGAGCGGTCGTTCAGTCATAACTTTTTTTAGGGATTTGATGTTGTGCTGGGTCTTGTTTGAAAAAGAATCTCATGTACAGTGGCAAGCTCACTCTAACAGACACGGATTTACTTGAGCTGGAATTTTCTTATTGACAGATTGGGTGAATAAAGTGGCGTTGGTGCTACAAGGGAGGTGCAGAGGTTGGACACAACTTTGGGAGGGAGCAGGGCACATAAACGGTGTGAACAAAGCTAAAAATCCTTTATGACTTTATGACTGGAATTTCAAACGCTGAAGTGGAGAAGGGTCTCACTGTATAATGGGGGGGGGGGGTCTTCAAAGTTGACCTTTCTGGGCTGTTGGACAATGTGGAGACCACTGTATAGGTGGACTGATCTGCCAAAAAATATAATTCATGATATGGGTCCCTTAAATGCAGTGACTTCAGCAGACACCCTGAGCTAAAGCTAATATGAGAACATAAAACTCAGCAGAGAAGTTTTTACTGTGCCAAACATTAAAGTTACCCTTGAAAGTGCAGTGGATTGTGTGTCCTTAATGGTTTATGATGGTGTTGTAAAGTAACCGGCAAAAAAAAAAAAAAAAAAAAAAACCTGTCAAGTGAAGGTGCCCTTCACCGAATATCCTCTCTATTCGAGAAATTTCCTTTTTCAAAGGTATTAAAAATGTGTAGTTGGATTTACCCTGGCCTCTTTTATCGGTAATTCATTTTCTATTTCAAAAATGTAATTTCCCTGTCCAAGAACACCCAATTTATCATTGTTAAATGGTAATTCACTGTGAACATCCGATGAAGTTATCAAAGAGCTGCCGTAATTTCTGCCCTAGATACACATACGAGGAGCACTTTTCATATTCAGTAGACTTGTCTCTTGTGTCACTTCGCTCCCCCTTTATCCTGTTACTTAACTGAAAAGGAATCAAGACCACCTTGCACAGACGCCATCAATTCATGTGCGTTTCTTTTAACGGCCAAGTAGAAAAATGCTAGTGCCAGCTCGGAGAGCGGAACCCCTGTGGATTAATGTACGACATTAATCGAATTGATTACATGGAAAAAAAAGTCCTAACGCTGCAAATCTGTCCCCCTCTCTTAATGTATGGGCTCCCAGCACGGCGGTTTTGAATGACCCGGCTTTTAAATGCGCACTTCAAAGCGAGCCCTTCTACAGCATCTCCCTGCTTTTGTCTCTGTCAGTTAAAATGGTTCCAGTAGAGGCCCTATGACTCCATAGAAGAACTGTCCTGTTTAACCCAATAATGCCCAAATTTCTTTTGAAAGAAAAAGTTGCACATTTTTATCGGATACGGTGTCCAATGAACGTGTAATGCTTAAATTCTGGTGAAAAATAATTATTTTCTCATCGGGGACCCCAAATGTGTATGTCTCATTACAAATGTACACAGATTGTTGAAAGCATAAAAAAAAAAAAAAAAATTCTGCACATTTAGATAATACCATAACCTCTCATTTTTATTCTTAGTGTCGTATAAAAATGTCTCAGAAAAAACTGACATGCTCAGCTTTTAGAACGTCGCCTAGTGCTGTTACAGATTCAAGAAATTCATGCAAATGGCAGCCCCCACCACTGCTGTAAAGGGAGACTACTCTGATCAGCTCTTTTCCTGGATGCGAGTTACTTCCCTTGATTAACCTGCAGCAGTTAGTCACAGTAACACATTCACTTGGGTTACAGAGGTTAAAATGTGCCGTGTCCCAAAATTGGGACTGTGTTCATTAATGGGTTAAGAATACCTTGTCATTCAATGAGTTGACCCACATTGTACAGTTATAAGGGATCCATTTAGAACAGAAAAGGGCTCTATTGTGGATACAACTCCAAATATTCAGATTACTGGGTGAATAATGTTGCATATGCACAGTTCAGTCTGAATATTTGGCCATTGACACGTATTAGCATTTCGGTTTTATTCCAGCATGCTGTATTTGAAAACAGTTAAAATGGAATGACGTCTGAGTAACGATGTGGCATCTTTTGATTTCCAGGTATTTGCAGCCATATCGTGTGAACCCTGCATGAAACTGCAACCCCTTTTGTACAGCGTCACCGTTCAAATATTCAGTTTGCAGGGTTAATCTTTGTCGAACACGCTGGACATATGCAAAACCCTCTCTTCTATCCGGGTTGTTCTTTATCACGGCTGCCTCTCTGCTGTAGAGACGCAGCTGAGAGCCTCTCTTGGCCAGATCGATATTTTCTTGTTCCAGACGCGATTCTTGGGCTCCCTGCCCAGGCTTCTGGCAGAAGTCCCAGAGCCTCAAGTTTTGCTTCTACCCTCAGGGACAGAGCATTTCTTCTCTTGTTGGTTATGGGAATTTTGAAAGATCCATCATGGGAGGGAATATGGATCCACAGAATGCATTTGCTGGGAACTGGTAGCCCCCACCCTTCCCCAGTGTTCCATCAATGCAAATTCAACACGCTGTTTTGCATCAGCATAAATGCATAGACTAGTGTGGTGAGCTACTGCATTGATTTTTGAGCGTTGAAATCCTTTCTACCATCTATCTCTTCTTATAGGAGTTGTAAAATGTTTTTCATAAATCTGCAGTGAAAGCAGAAGTCTAAAGTTCCTGATACAGCATGACGTGCACAAAGAGGGAAGGGGATAGAAGAAAAATGCTAAATTCGAACGCCAGCAGGGACTAGATATTGACTATGTTCTGATCTGATGCCATGTTCTAGTTTTTTAATATTATTGGTGAAAAAACTCTGATATTTTCAGTTTTTTTTTTTCAATTCAATTTCCTTTATTTATTTATTTATTTAGTGGGAAGTCCCACTGAGACCTAGGTCTCTTCAGGGGAGCCCTGAATACAATAAAACAATTACAAAGTGGGTTAACACACAGAGCACAGTAAATTCACACAATTACATACAATAACTGCAGAATAAAGGAAAACAAACTTTAAAATACAGTTAAAAAAAAAAAAAAAGAAAATAAAAAAATAAGACATTCAAGTGCAAAGGACAGAGAACAAGTTCAAGGTTAAAACTAAAGGCAAGTTCGTCTGGCCTCCTCAAGTAACATCTCCCACAGTCGATTCTTGAAGGATTCAAATGGAATGAGACAGTCAAGCTTCAGAGAGTCTTGGCATCTATTCCAGACATAAGGTGCAAATGAGCTAAAAGCAGAACAACAGTGAAAACAAAACAGCAGTTTTGAGTGAATGAAATGCATTGGAAGGTGTATAACTATGCATTTTCAAATTGACAAAAGTTTAATTAATGCTGTTATCCCGTTTATTTAATTGGCAGTTTGTCTATATTTGTTGCTTTCATTGTGGCACCTGACTGCTCAAAGTTTTGTGAAAATGTCCTTTGTCCCTGCTGGTGGACTTTTACGTTCCCTGTTAGAAAAAACAACTGTTCAAGTTCCAATGCATCCTCAAAATAAGCTTCACACAGTGTTGAGGAATATTATGTGAACATAAATTTTATTGTAAAAAATCAAACATAATTTGTTAAGTTTTTCATGTGTAAAATTGTGAGAGTCAGGTTTCAGCTCATGGCTGCCTTGTTAAATAATGTCTGTTTGTTGGGTTTTTATGCTTCAGAAGAGTTCCTCATATCGTATGCAGATAATGGGTTCATCTCTATCACTCTTTTTTTTCCCCGATGGATGGTGCTGAGGGAAACTATAGGTGTAAGGTTGTGGAAAAATAAGCAATTTAATTGAGCCCGATGACAATTTACTTCATTTTCCTGTCTGATTCCTTTTCTCCAATCCCTTCCTGTTTTCCCCTTTGTTCCCTCCAGCTCCCAATCCCCCGATCATCGACAGGATGCGGAGTCGTGTCTACAACGAGGGGCTGATCTGCTGGGAGGTCCCGGAGGATGGCCTGCCCACGGATCAGCACTTCCTGGAGTTCCGCAAGCAGACGGGCGAGGGCGAGGAGGATGGAGAGTGGCGGGTTCGGGAAAAGGTGTATGGTTCCAGCTCGGTGGTGTGCAACCTGGACCCTGACAGCGTCTACACCTTCCGGGTTCGATCCCAGCGTGAGACCTCCTTCAGCGCATACAGCTCAGAGGTTTCCTTCCACACCCCGCCTGCGCAAGGTATGTTCTCAACTTCGGCTTTCCACGATTCGGTGTAACGCCATTCGGTCTGCAGAATGCACTGGGCTCAAATTTGGGCCACCTGACAAGAAATTTTCCCGCATTTGTTCTCCTGTGTATGCAATTAAAATGGCAGTAAGCAATCTTGTTCCCGGCAATCTGCCACCTTATAGGTTTTTATTCCAACCTCAACACAGCATATCACAGTGAACAGCAAATGATCTTCTTCAGGTGCTATTTGGTGGAGTGCAGAACTAGGGTTAAAATGAAGGTTTACGGGACTGTAAATCTCTTGGAATAGGGTTGGCTAACACTGGTTAGTGTTGTTTTTGTTTCATAAACTTTGAAATTATTGCCATGTTTCAGGAAAGTTCAAGTTTCTCTGTAATTTCCCATCCCTGGGTGGTGTAACATTGCAACACCTCCACTATAACTGTTTCCAAAAGTGGGCCAACACAGATACAGGTCTCGCCCTTTCTCGTGTGGTTGGTCGCTTTCTCTGGAATGGACATTGATCAGTGGTGCATCTTGCCAAAAGTTGAACAGATTTTAACTTTGGACATCAAAAAACACTGATCTTATGACAGCATTCTATCTTAAACAGGACAGATGAGACAAAAGGTAATAAACGTGTGGCGCATGTTAATATAGGTAAATAATTAAAAGATAAAAACTGAAGGCGCTTGAGCGCTGACATGGCAAAAAAGTTTGGATGCATGGACGGGCGCACGACAGACCTCCACAAAGGACACGACAGACCTCCACAGCAGAGGCCCGATTGGCCTAAAGACCAAGCGGGCTGAAAACGACGCGCAGAAAAATGGACAGGTCATCTCTGCACACGGCCCAATAATTATGCGGGATTCACTGGCATGGAGTGTAATGCCGTGGCTTTACTTTCATCCTTATAAGCTGCAGCTCTCTGCCTTCAACTAGAACTTCAATATGCAGGGCCATTCATTAGTATTTGGACAGTAGCAGTTTGCACTTAAGACATGTTTCACATTGTATGTATATGAATACTCCATAGTCTGTAATGAACTCTCATGTTCATTGTTTTAAAAGTCAGCGTGTTTGAGCGAACAGCTGGAATGGAAAAATTAGGCCGCTGTCCGAAAAAAACTTTGCCGATGTCCAAAAACTTTCACCGCGTTGTAGTTAACAGATCCAATGTAAAGCCCCCTTGTATGATGAGTATCAGTTGACATCATTTCACATTTGCAAAACAGCCCTTCCAGACAGCCAGCCCCTGTGACCTTTGACCCTATTGTTTGTGGTGCCTGTGCACATTCAGGGCAGTACTGACCGTTATGACATCATGCGTGATGAGCATTTGCCTGTGAGTGCAAGGTCTCCAGTGGCACGTATTTAAGTGTATGCATGACTGAATTAATGACCACTGTGCATACATTTTGTTACAGTGTGTTGGTTTATTTGAAATGGCCACAAGTGACAGTTGCAGCACGGATGAGCGCGGTCGCTTGGGATTTCTTTTTTTTATTATTCTCTGTTCACTTGAATGAGATCAGGCTTCAGCGGCTGGGTAGAGTATTATTTGGCAAAACAATGGGAAGAAGAGACCAGCGTAAAATGAAAACTGGGGGAAGGAAAATGGAACATGATGTGCTGTTTATCATGCCAAAATGAACATAATCTGACTCCGACTGAAACTGCATCAAATGATCACTTTAGTCATCACAATTTGTATGTACTAATCCTAATTTGTAAACAGTATATTAAGTATATGAATCAGATTATGGAAAAAAAATGGCAATAGACTACCACCGTCTTTATTCCGGTTGGCTGGTTTATAATGAGCTCTTGTTGAGGGATTGCATGTGTTGAACAATGAAAGATTTTTATGGCATTAACGTTTTATGTACATGAGGCTGACATCTTAATCCATATCTTGTGGTGAAATGGGAGATGTGGTTTGTAAACATAAGTAATGAGGTATACTCATTTATAATGTGCTTGTTCTGTGTTGGAATTCATACCAGTACAGATGGCCGGTTTGAGTCTGGTACATTGGGTTGTCATGGAAACATTTCCATGTGTTGTAGTGTTAGACTGCCATGTGTTAGTGAGTGTTATGGTGAAAAGAGGGAGTTTATTTTTAATTGCCTCGCTGAAAATCTGTTTGGGTAGTTCATACACAGATTTAGAGCAGATTATACAGATGTCTATGAGCTGAAATTATATTTTGAATTAAATATGGACTCTAACTACCAGTTTCCATTTCCCAGACTACACTTAAAATGGAAGCTGGATGTCTTTATCTGTTTTCAGTGCAGTGACTCAGGCTGTTGAATTGCCATTATAAAGCTCTTTTCCAGGCTTCTCTCAGACTCTGGAATGTTGTTGAAAACCTTGGCTTGAATTTTGTTGTTGTTGTTCCAATCTTTGACTGTGGATTATATGAGTATTTTCTGACAATGGTTGCTGTACGGATTAGACTTGAGTTAGCAGGTCCTGGATCACTTGGGGGTCAATCATGCAAGGCCTTAAAATTTTCCCAATGGAGCGTTCCCAGTACTCTGGTCATACTTCTAAAAGGAATAGATAGTATAATAATTTGTCCCCCTTTGGCAAGTCTAGCCAATGATTGTCAGCCCCTCCACTGTCTGTCCGTCCATCCGTCTGTCTGTTTTCCCATCACTTGTTACCGCTCTAGCTGCCAAACCATTGTAGGGACAGCCCTCAAATTTAAGCAGGTTATGCATATTGGGTGTCTCCAGAGGCCTATTAGATTTCAAGGCCATAAACCCAATTTTGACCTCATTTTTTGTAGGTCAAAGGTTGGCCACGCCCACCCATACGGCATGCCGGGTATGTAGCACAGAGCGCAATCTAGTTTCACGTGACAATCGGCAAACTGCTTCAGCACATATTATAAAAAAAATCTAATCACTAGAAAGTCTTTGTATGTCTGGAACTCCACTTCATGGTAGGTATGCGTATCAGTTAACAATAATCATGATAATAGTTAGCAGGTCACAAGTTTATTGGCCATAGACAGCCCTGTGTGAGCCCTTTTTGTTTTCAATGGCAATCTTATGTTGCTTCCACTAGCAGTGGCAGTGCTACACTATTGCATTCTGGGCCCAGGCCTTCAAAAGTCTTTCTGTTGAGGATAACCCAGAAACACTTTAAGCTCTATCAGAAGTGTGATTTGTTTTCCTTTCTTTTTTTAAAAAAATTTGCCACAAAAATGAGCAGGAAGACTCATCCATGCACATAAATATTATTGTTATCCTGTGTTTTTCCAGACCCCTGAGGTTTTGTCTTCTCGTCATTATGAAAATCCACGCCAAATTATTAATTGCTCAGAGAGAAGTCTTTTGATTGAGATCGATTATGGAAAATCTCTGGCGAGGCAGTGTAATGACTGCAGATCCCGAACACTTCAGTGCAGAAGATGTTTTTCTAGTGACCATTTTTAAATCACAGCAGGGATGAAAAGAGTAAAATATGACCCATTACATCATCCCCTTTTTCTCGTTTATAAGTGGAAAAAACTGAGTAAATTTAGATTGATTTGCGTCCCTGGCTAGCTCTGCTCCTGCTTCAGATGGAAGTCTGCCCAGGTTAACGAAGGCAGAATCTACATTCCAGTGCTGTTTGTAATGGCCGAGCAAACGAGCTTTGTGTTATTAATGATTTGGAATTCCTCGCCGCTGCATAGCTTGGGCGACGTGTGGGCTGGCTCCACACCCCCCCCAGTCCTATCATCTATCCTGACAGGGACAGTGATTGCAAGACCGATGTCTTCCCCAGAGCCCATCTTCTTCCATACTGGCCAATCAGAATCTGGTTTGAACTGTTATCTGGTTTGTAAAAAGTTAAGATCGAACCAACTCTTACAGACCACAAAAAGTCTTGTGTGTATGCTGTTAGAATTAAATCATGCTGGGCACTTGGCTATTCACAGGATTTTGATTGCAATTTGGAAGAATTTCAGCTGGGTTTTTAGCAAGAAATACAGTTGGAGATGTTGGCACAGGATAAAAGATTTTCAATCTCATGTGGCTAACTCACTTTTTGCTAAATTAATGCTGCACAGTCTTTAATTTACATTTAGATTGACTCGGAGAAGGGGATTTTAAGATAAATATATTCAAGCTGTAGTTCCTGCAAATAGTAGTTTCACTGCAGTTCATTAAAACTGTTTTTGAATGGAAATTATTGTTTTAACATCCAAAATGATGTTCTCAGATGTTTTCATAAATATTTTGACATGAATTCTCGCGGCGTGTCTGCATATAAACAACCAAAGCTCAAAATTTAAAAAAAAAAAAAAGTCTAAACTCATGCAGTCTAAGAGGAATGAGGTTTAATAATGCATCCAAATAAGGAGACCTATGACTATTGAATACTTGAGATGATGTTTGACTTGTCCCTTCATTATCAAAAAGTGTTTCAACTTTTTTTTTTTTTTTTAACCAAGACTGAAATCTTTTCACTTTGATATTTAGCTTTGTGTTTAATTGTATTCATATATCCTGACACATCAAAGATTAATTTCTAATTTCCCATTGCTTCCAACAAACCGATATAAAACAAGCAACTGCTATAATATACTACTGACGGAATAAAATAACGGTTTTATGCCTGGTGGCAGTGGCTCCCTCATCTGCTGAGCCAGTGAACTGCAGTTACTGCAGGATGTTTTTATTCGGAGTATTGCCGCTGAACCAAAGCTGTATTGATGCAGATGAAGTCACTGTAAGGATGTGGTCAATTCCGTTGACTGGAGAAAAGTAAAAACATATACTTTTACAGCAGTTTTTGCTTATGTCTCCGTGCAAATGCAGAGTGATGTTAACGGTAATATAAGCACGCTTACTTGTACTGAAGTGGAATAGGTTTTGCTTAATACTGTTAAATATGTGCTATATTTGTCACTGTAAATAACTGCTTTGTTATCATATTGCAAGTTTGGATTTCAGATTTTATAAAACCTGGCAACGGTCATTGGTTGGGCTATTAGTGGCCTTTTTAGAAGAATTTCCAAAAGACCAAAATTATATTTTGACTCAAGTGCAAATGCTAAGTGGTGAACAGGCATTTAGAGTGCTGCCATTTTTGGTGCATTATTACTTGAAAACTAACCAGTGCTAGCTGGAAAAGGCATTTTGAGATGCACTTAATAATTGGCGTACGTTTGTGCGCTCCTAATTTTTCATATTGGAGGCACATGTACTCCTTAAAAAAAATAAATAAATAAAATGCTACAGAAGAGCCAGGAGTTGAACATTCTCAGAGTGGCCATTGTGTTTTTCTTCTGCCATTTTATAAAAGGCCAGATTGACGTTGCCAGTAGAGCGCTCTATGTCCAACATTCTCAGAGCAGCCATTTTGTTTCTGTCCCTCAGTTTTCAGCTTCCTGTTTAACGATAAGTGTGGCTTCAGCGCCGAGCGTCTGTCGCTGAGCCCGAGCCGCGACTCCGTGGAGAGCGTCGCTGGGCTGCCGTTCCTGCTGGCCGCGGAGCGCGTGCAGACGGGCAGCTACATTTGTCTGGACTACATCATCGGCGACACGGGCATCTCGCAGGGCAGGCACTTCTGGGCCTTCCACGTGCAGCCGCACTCCTACATGGTCAAAGTGGGCGTGGCCTCCGACGCCAAGCTGCAGGAGTGGTTCCACAACCCGCGTGACACCAGCAGCCCCAGGTGCGTGTGCTAACGCCACAAGGGGGCGATGTTGCGGATCCTCAAATTCCACTGACATTTCCTCGAGGCTAACACTGTTCACGCACACCAATTTCGCGGCCCTTAAGGTTGTTGTAGACTGTTTTTTATAAATCATTGATACCATTTGTTATTATGGTTTTAAAGAAGCTGTGAAAAGCTAAAGTAAATCACTCAAATTTTGAATTTTACTTTGATAATTCAAAGTCGAGGTTGACGTGCATAGTTCAGGTTGTTGCAAGCTTCACCAGTTGGTTGTGAGCTTGCCTCGCGGTTTGTAAGTTTCAAGGCAGTAGACTAAATTTCTGCCTTTTAGACTGTACTCCAGGCACAATGGAGTTGAAAGCAACAAATTTCAGACCACTCATCGCCAAACCTATCCAGCCTTCAGATTAGTGTAGACCCTTAGCTGTAATTTGCCGATGGTAATGTCTTTTGTACACAGATTGACTGTCCAAATACAAAAGTACTTATTCACTGTACAAGGATGCTTGTGGTCGCCAAGAAGTCCGTGTGAAGTTGTTTGTGAAAGCTGGCTGTTTGGCTGATGCCTTTTTCAGCCGTTTGTGAGCGGAAAACATTTAAATTATGAAAATGGCTGTGCAAAGCAACATGTCTCGGGTGGCAGGGTAGCCTCTAATCTCTTGCTTGTCTGGCAAGTGTTGTTTAGAACTCTGCAGTCTGGCCCTTGAGGATGATCTTTCACCTCAAAACCGTGCTAGAGATTTTATTCCAGTTTCCCTTTCACTCTCTCTACTTTGGTACTGTTCTCTTAGGAATTTCTTTCAAGCTGTCCTCATAAATTAGAATTTTTTTCTTTCAGGAGCAGTAATAGGATAGCTGTACCTGCTCCAAACAAATTGGGGGCAGCATTTCACCAAAGCACAGTCTAGTCAGCATTAGGTTCATACAGTTTAACCGCTGTCATTTAATATAAAAGCAGCCAAATACTAACAAACAGCAGGGCTAGAATATGCAAAATTTGAAACGCTGAGAGCTGGTCAAGATAGTGTTGCTATCATTATATTCATGTGTGCCGACAGCCTTTAGTTTACATTATGACTAGTTGAGTTTGGTTTTTACCATTGAAGAAAGTGACCACAGCAAAACCATACATAGATGTCATGTGGAATTTTTTTCAGGATACTTAGTTGTCGTTGGTTGCACTGAAGATTTGCACTGAACGTTGCAAGTTGGCAAGCCCTTGGGAGAATGCTCCTCCTTTTGTTGGACTGAGGGAAGAATTCGTTATTCACTACCCCTAGAGGTACAAAGTAGTATTACGAGACAAGAAAGAATGGACAGGGCCAAGCCTATCTGGTTAGCATACTAACATAATTGGATATTTCTGCAATGCAATACATGGAGGTCTTTTGCATAACATCAGCGCTGTTATTTCTGCACATTTTGTTGATCATTTTGCATGTTTTAGCCTAAAATTCAGGCCAGATGGTTCATTTTGTATCTTTAAGTGACCTGTCTAGCTGAGTAACAGTTAAAATGAGGGTAGCTACATAGGCCTTTTTGCACGGCACCAGAGATGACCTTGCTTTTTGCGTTTTTTTTTTTTTTTTTCTTGCCGCAGATATGACCACGATAGCGGCCACGACAGCGGGAGCGAGGACACGAGCTACGAGCCGTCCCAGCCCTTCACCCTGGTGACCCTGGGGATGGGCAAGCTCTTCATCCCGAAGGGCTCGGCCGGAGCGGTTAGCGTTAGCAGCAGCGGCGGAGGCGACCACGGCAGCAACCGTGTCCTGCCCATGCCGCGGCGCATCGGCGTTTGCCTGGATTACGAGGAGGGCCGGGTCTTCTTCTACGACGCCGACGCCATGCGCTGTCTTTACGAGCGGCAGGTGGACTGTTCCGGAACCATGTATCCGGCGTTCGCCCTGATGGGCAGTGGCGGGGTGCACCTGGAGGAATCCATCACAGCCAAGCGGCTGGCCTACGATGCAGATGGACCGTAGACGCCATTACGCCTGTGTGTTGCACCCCCCTCCTCTGGTCTTGGAGATCTCTTTAGTAGCCATTAGCATTAGCAGGCACCTCCATCTCCCTTTACCGATTTGAGTTGGTTAGCATCCTGCCGCTTGCGAGAAACACCTTTTTTAATGTAGCACTACGGTAATGCTAAGTTAAACTAAGCCAAGTGAAAACCTGAAAAAACTTGCCTAAGACCACTGGCGTGCCTTGACCCATTTAGGTGAATTATGGAGGAATAATAATAATAACAATATTAATAATATTATTAATAATAATAATAATAATATGAAATAGTAATAATGTTAATGTATTGCTTAATTGAAAATTTGACAGTAATGGTACTAAATTGGCTTAGGTTACAGTATGTCCATAGGGGATGGTGTCTTATGAATATTTGAAAGACAAGAACCTTCATGATTAACTTGCACACAATTATAACTCACTTGAACAAACGCGTCAGATGTAATCTCCACTCGACCCTTTGCATACTTGTGTTTTTGCAAGAAGATTCTAAAAACGATGAGTAAAAAAAGGGGTCATTGGACATCATCAGATCATTTTCTCAACCCAACAGTAAATAATAAAAACATTAAAACCAATGAAATGCACATTGAGGGTGAAGTTTTCAGTTAGGAAAGTTTTACAGGGTGAAATGAAGGCACAATCAAAGAGAAGTCTAGTTTTTTTAAATGAGGGTGATGCACTATAGGTGAGTTGTGTATTGAAGTTTTAGTTATTGCTTGTTCACCATAGTTGTGCGCTTTTGAAAGTTAAATTCAACACCCCACCCTTCACGCCCAGTTCACTTGCACATAGCCTGTAGATATTGTCACTGTAGCCGTACTGTGGCGTCCTGGTGTGATTTCACTTATTTAAACTTTAGCATATCCGTTAATTGCATTCATTTTGAAGTTTGCATTTGGGATACTAATGTGAGCACCTTGCACATGATTGTCTGAAGTCCCCCTACCCTCTCAACACTAGTTAATAGCCAAGCACTTTTCCCACATTTTTGAGCTGTAAGTTTACTTGTTTAGAAATTCAGAGTTGAACACCACACACTGCAACGCACCGATTTACTTCGCTTTAATCCAATAGCAAAATCAACAAAAACTAACGTTAAAGAAATTATGCACTTTTTGCACGGTTGATGTTGATCATTAAATGAAAACATAGGAATCCATTATGAAAAAGCATTGCTCTTCTTCAGTATCTTTACCTATTTGGACGATGTTGTGTGCAGAGCTAATTGTAAATGCGGTGCTTTTGTGCTGGTCTTTAGGATTTTTGCATTTCAGTACTTACAAAGCATGCATGGGTCTTTTAAACACCAAGAATGTATTTCTGTATAAAGTAGGTTGAAGCTACACTAGAGTTACGACATTGACCTCTAGCCGGACGCTTGTCTTGGAGGATCTGTGCCTCTTAGGAAGCAATGCAGTCCAGCGAATGTAGCTGACTTTTAAGTATGGAAATCTTCCCTGTCTCCAGCTGCTGGTTGGCCCTTATGGAATCGGTCCGCAATTGCGGGGCTGGATGGCAATGTAGGCTGCTTTTGTCTTTACCCAAAAAGGGACGTATTTTTATGGAAACTGGAATATTTGTCGGACTGGCCAGGGTGTTTTGCTGTAATAGGTGGTAATGAGTGTGCTTGTTACCTCAGGACTTGGCCCTGTGGCCTTTGGCTACCTACCTCCTCGCTATATCCTGGTGAATCTCTTTAATTTTTCATACTTTTCTCAGCTTTCTCATGAAAAAAGCAAAAAAAAAAAAATCACATTTTGCCTTGAGGCGATTGAGATTTGTTTGCTTAATTGCCTCGCAGATGGTTCCAGCAGAGATGGTACAAACAAGCAAGTCCTTCTTTCCAGAAGATTCTCCATGAAGGTAGTCTGGTAACGTGAGCTGCACTGGAAAATACTTGTGCTGGAGCAGAAAAGAGCTCTCCTTCATTGTTAATTTTTAAAAAGGCTTTTCTGATTTTTGTATTTTAAAATGTGCGTTTGGAAAGACTGAACCCGATATCTGATGGGACTGCAGCCAGAAAGGATGAAAAGTATTGAATTTCTAAAAATTTGATGCCTTTTGAACATGCAAACGTGGACACACAAAAAAAAGTTTATTCAAACCAGTGGTTGCATCTGCTGTTCCTGGTGCTGTTCACAATCCCTTTAGCAAAACGCAAAAAGCAAACATTCACTATTTCTAGTTTTGGGCTAATTTATTAATTTGTTGTTGTTATCTCCTTAAATTGCAAATGGCCTCTTGAGGCTAATGTATCCTGTATCATATCTGGCTATTTTATAGATCTTCTTTCATGACTGCTGTAGTTGCTGAACTTATTCACAATGTTTTCTTCGCTTTTTGGTCTTTGTTTATTGTTTTGAGTGTTAATGAGTTTTGGTTTTTTTGCCTCAATTGTGGTGTGCTCTGTTTGGGTTTTTTTTTTTTTTTCTTTCTGTGAATATTGTGATCACTTCTGGCATTTGAGTGCAGATGAAACTGAAGTGACTTTTTTTTTTGTTGTACATATTGGATGTTTATCACGCGTAGAACCACCTGCACGTCGTTTTGACGTCTTGGTTACCGTCATAATCCATGAGGGGGGAGTGTGCCGGTTATCAATGCTCGGTAACATAATTCCTTTCATTCTACATGTCTAATCTTGCTGAATGTAGTATTATTCTGGAGCTACAATAGAATAGTAAATTATGTATCTGTGTTTTTGGGACCCCGCTTCAAGTCCTGGGGTTGGGCGCACATCAGTTCTGTCGTAAACACTGGAACGAAGTAGGTACTGCTCATCTTGGCTTCAGCATTTGGGCTGCTAAAGTAGGATTTCTCTTCAAACCAAATATCAGAGGACGCCCTACTCGCTATACTATTCAAGTTAGCACTTTATAGCATGTACACGTTGCGCCCTGCGGTACGGTGTGGATTGGTGTGCAATATGACTTGGACTACAAGAAGTACTGTATTTGAGAACAGAAACGAGATGTAACATAGCTTTCTGTGAGTGAAATGCTTTAATGAAATGGGCTGTCTCTGTCACCTGTTTTCTTGATATAAGCTTTTTTAATTTGCCTTTTGGGGTTTTTATATGAAATAAACTACAAATTGTCCTCTGTGTGACTTTTCTGTGTCTGTGTTTTTGAAGCAGCTATATCTAGCTGTCAAATGCTAGTCTGCACCCCTGTGTTAGTAACTCATGGGGGGGGTGGGAGTGCTTGTTCTGGCTCTGTACTGAAGGCATGCTTGTATTTTCTATATTTACTTACATTTCTGCTCCCCTGAGGGTTTCTGGTCTGAAAATATCTGGCAGAATCATCTGCTGTATTATGTCACTCAGACACTTGTGTTACATGGGGATTGATGTTAAAAAATCAGTGTCATTGCATGAAAGTTAACCCTTGTCCAGGTGTACCATCCTGCAGATCAGTGGTAACCAAGCCTGTCCCAAGAAATGTACCGTCCTGCAGGTCAGTTGTAATCAAGCCTGTTTTGGGGGATGTACCATCCTGCAGGTCAGTTGTAATCAAGCCTTTTCCAGGAGTGTACCATCCTGCAGGTCAGGCTTTTACAGATGTACGATTCTCAGGTCTATGGCAATCAAGTCTTTTCAAGATGATGTATCCTGCAGGTCAGTCGTAATCAAGGCTTTTCTGGAAGGTGAACCATACTGTTGGTCAGTGGTTATCTGGCCTGTTCCAGATGATGTACCATCCTGTAGGTCAGTGTTAACCGAGCCTGTTCATGGAGAACTACCGGTTGGATGTAGGGTTCCATCCAAATGTTCTTAAGAGGAGGGAACCTTCCTCACTAACTGACATGAACTGGAAGTAGCTTGATTGGTAGTCATGAGCATGACTATTTTTTTTTTCGTTTTTCTTTTTTAATTTGGCATCTCCAATCCCACCCGAATCTGGAATGTCCAATTGGGGAACTATATACAAGGCTTTTCACATATGCGGCCCCCTATTGCCAACTCAGGAGAGTGAGACAGCTCGCGGCTCTCCTCCGAAGCACACGCCCGTCGTCACCGCTTCTTATACACTCATTGGTTGAAACTTCGCAAGCTCAGAATGAGGGCGGAGGATACCCGAACATGGACGAGCTTAGAATCTTCCTAACGAGCGCCCGTCTGGCCAACAGGAGGCGCCTGAGAACTTGTTATTTACAATACTCTATCCCGGAAGACACTTCCCAGTTTGCATCCCTGTAGCGCATTGGCCAATTGCGCGCTACTCTGAAAAGAGCTGCCGACGACTGCCAGCTGATACGAGGCGCTGCGATAGTCACTTCTGCTTCGCAACGCGATGCTTTACCGAGTGAGCTATCAGGCAGCTCATGACTATTTCTTAGAGGAAAGGAGACTGTTGGCTGCATGAAACACAGGTCCAACCTTGCATCAACGAAAAATTCAAAGATTGACCCCTGTAGTAATGTCATTTGGTCCCAAAGTTTTCCAAAAAATTGCAAAGACTATCTTTTTCATCAAGCTTAGAGCAGACTAAATGTTTTGTAATCAATCATTAATATTTTACATGTTCTCTCTCTGCTGGTCAACCTTTTTTCATCCTAGTTTTGTGTCCTGTCTTCGTAATCCATTTGAAACGGTATCTAGTGCTATAAAAAAGTATAAAAAAAGAAAAGAAAAAATATGTAAATTGAATATATGTGGCATAAGTCCCTGCGATGAGCTTAGTGCTTGTGACAAATGTAAAATTACTAAAATATGGTTTAAATAAAAATGCAAATGGAATCAAATAGGAGTGATATGAAAAGTCAATGTGTCCTCTATTGAAAACACTATAACATGTTATTTCATGCTTTCAGTTCAATTGTTCATTGAAAATGTGCTACCATTTCAAACCTAATGACTGTAACAGACTCCAAAAAAGTTGGTGCTGGGGCATTTTAGGACTAAATGCTGCAAAAAATTGCAGTTATAAGCTGATGTGAATCTGGCAGCGTTAAACAGGGGACTTAGTCCTGGTTTAGTGTCAAGGAGTCTCCAAAGAAGGCCTCGTGCCTCAAGAGCAAGAAGGGTCAAGGTTCAGGCTGACTTGTTTGCCAATAGGTGTGTACGCTTATAATCAAATAAATCACTTTGAGAACATTGTGCTGCAAAGATACATCTGTAGGATTTGTACCATTCTCTGTGCAGCAGGAGGTGAGTGGACCTTTCAAATTGTTCCTTTTTGATTTTGTGTTGTCCATGATGTGCAAACATTTTCAGAGTTGGGGCTGTGTTGGTGATCTAACATTCAAATTCATGCTTCCTCTGGAAGGAAAAAATGCTAATTTCCCAGGTCAGTTCTTTTCACTGGAACAACCCACATCCAGCTGCCCTCCTCAGCAGATGTGCATGTTGTCTTGTTCTCTCTTAGGACAAATATTTATCCCCACCATGATGTGGAAGGGGGATAATAGGAATGCGAGTTGTCTTTCCGCATGTACATCCATGTGTTCATCCGTCATGCTTCTTTTCCGGGCCAGAACTCCAAGACAATTCATTTTCACACAAAATCTAATGAACAGATGCATCTTCCAGTGTAGATGCGCCGTCTCAAACTTCTGACCATCCTCCTCTCAATCCCTCCATTTCACTTCATTTCCAGGCCAGAACGCGAAACAGTGTTCAGGGATCTGAGTGTTTCATGCTTGTTTTAATTAATATTGGTTTATTTACTAAAGCAGGATTCACTGAAACCTTTGGGCTCATGGGGAGTTATGTACTGACACTGTCTATTCTAAATTATGCATATTTTCTCTACTATTTTGAACAATACAAAACTATTTTATACATCATCTCTGCTTTCCACTATTCAAAACACAAGTGGATATTTTTTTCACCACCAAACATTTCCAGGCCTTTGCTTCCAATGAAAAGAAAGCGCTAAACACCTGCAACCGAGTTCATTATTTCCATGGCTTTTTCAATTGCAAAGGAAAACGTAGCCTCAGTTTCAGTATTAGGTTGACTATACTGCACAAATATTGCTTTATTAGTGAACCCAATTGTGTTCTGAATGGGAATATTACTGCAATATTTGCAATAAAGTATTAGGAAATGAGGAAATATTTGCCATTTATGATTGTAAAAGTAATCATTGAATTACTGATTACTCTGAAATCAAAAGACTTGCATCAACCAGGGCTTTGAGACTGCAAAGTGTGTTTGAATTCAAGGCGAGATTTTTGTACTTTCAAGTATTCAATAATGCAGGCAAGAATTTCAGTACTGTTTGAATTTGGGATTTTTATTTAATATCTCATCCACAAATTGTGAACTTTGTGTATTCTGGGTAGTACACAAATATTGAGGCAACTTTTATTACAGTATGATCCATTGCCTCCTAGTGGTGACACGTCATACTAATAGTTTCAAACGCTGTTATTTCCCGCAACAGTTTATTGTTCTGCCATGGAATGACATGCCTTCCTGGAAAGGAAATGAGTGAATATTCCATTATTTCAGGCAGCCTCTTCACAGGCATTGCAAGGGTCAAAATTCAGTCCGGCCATTTTCTAAAGATGAGCAACTCAAGGTAAAACTATGATCCCAAATATTCAACAAAAATGTGCATTGCCAGGAAAAATGACAAAAAATATAGTTTTCAAAACAGCCAATACATTTTTTACTGGTATCCATAAATGGCCAGCTTGCAGTTTACGGCCTGACTTAAAAAGAGGTTTTTGCCATGCACACCTCCATAAAACTGGTCATCTGTCAAATATTGTCAACATAACAATACATTTTAATGAGGGATTTTGATTAGCTTTCTACTGCTGAATGATAATTTCCTCTGATATACTGAAACATGATTGAGATAATAAAGGGGCAATGGCTGCAGCTAACAGTTTGTGGGTTAAGTGGATAGGAAAATCTGAGGAGCCATAAGAGCGCTCGAGACAGAAACCAGGCTCAGTGCGCGAGGATCGAACCGGCTCAAATAATCTTATTGGAGGATGGATTAAAAACTACTGTGCAAAATTAATTTAAAGCATGCCCAGAAATCTTGATGCATATAACAGAGATGTGTTTTCCTATCGTTTAATTTCGATATAGACACTAAAAGATTGTATTCTTGCGGAGTTTCCTTGTCTGTTGATACAGACTTATTTTTCGTATTCAGTTACTTGGCCATGCAAGATGTGGCATTACCACACTCAGAATTGTACACGTTTAATAAAAAGGCGATACAAGAGGTGATATTACCAAATTACAATTTTAATTGGTTTAATAACCACTTGTTGGAATCGCAGCGAATAGTATCTGTCCATATGGTCCTCCCTAAAATATGACAAACACCTTTTCTATGATCATAAAATTTTGGGCCCGGAATGACTTCTGGAAGATGTTACTTACGTGTTTCGATCAGCTGAAACAGCATTAAAGTAGGCCTAGGTGCAAGATTACCTGATAATCCAAATAGGTCTACGGTTTTTTTTTTTTTTTACTATGAGCGATCCGTTGGTTTGTGATGAACATCAATTCGGAAAACGTATTATATTTTAAATGGATGCAAGATTGGCAATTACGTGATCGTAAGATAAAGTAGTCGCTTCCATACACCGGGTGCTGAGGGTGCTCGTGCCGCTGACAAGCCGCCGGACCGAGGTGAGCGCGTCACGCTCACGGCCTGTAACACGGAAGAGGAGAGTGAGGGAAGGAGGCTCCACGTCATTGAGGTGCATTGGTGCGAAGGGGCAATGTGATCGTTCAATACTGCCATTTCTTGTCTTCGCAGACGAGCCCATCATGGAATACATTCCAGTTTGCACTTGGACCTTGGAATATCGGTTCATCTGAAAGGAGATTTGCAGCAGATCCTCGATAAAGGTTTTTTGGAGATCAGTTAAAGGTAGCGAAACGCTGTTGCATTTTCTCAGCAGGTTAGCTGGCTATCAGCTAACATAATGTTTGCTCGTCCTCTTGACACCGGATAGACTATAGGTTCGTAGGTAGACCGGTGGATCGCAGGTCCTGCGGTCACTCTTAACTAATATTACCATTAGCAATATATTTAGCGGATGACGTGCATAATGCACATACTGTAAAGATAATTTGTGTGAACATATTTATGATCAATCACTTACTCGGGTTTGTAGTAGCCGATATATTCAGTTGGCCATGCTGAACAACTTAGCACCTGAATGAAATTTACACTGACGTTCATTTACTGTCTTGCATTTTGTATGAGGCCATACCTTGCAAGCTAACTGCTAGTATGACAGCTAGCTGATGGCTATCATCTAGGATGCTGCAACTCAAAAATGATTGGCTACTATTCGGCTACAAGTTAACCTCATAATAACATTGGTTCAGCTGCATCAATAGCTTTATTGATTTGTTGCTAGCTTGTTTGTCGCATGGTTGATTCCGACAAAACCTTTCAACGCTCAAACATGCTCTTTATTTGTTGGAATTGCGGAATAAAGGATAGTGTCGCCGGTTGTGCAATAGCCCACTTGAGGTTCCAGAAACTGGTTGTCTCTGATCACTTAGGAATCTTAATTTTGCGGCTACTGGCCATTTTACACAACTCTAATGCCGAAGGCTTTAATAGCTACATATGTCTAAAATATATTTTATCTTTTGAAATGCCTGATATGAATGGGCCATGTTTTTAACTGAGCAAGAACACAGAAAATATTGAATATTGTATCAATGATCTTGAGGGGGTTTGTTGTTTGATATGCATAGTTGCAACGCGGCATGGCTGGAATGACCAATGCGAAGCGTTCGTTTTGACTCCACCGTCTTTTTCTGTGATGGTAAATTTACGGAGTGGGACCATTTTTAGAAAACCGTACAAGGTTGCAAATGCTGCTTTTAATTCAATAGGCCTATATGAATACATTAACTGTACACATGAATGTAAATCCAAAAAGACTCTCGTAAACATTCCAAGACTTTGTATGAAGGGGTGTCCGTCCCAGTCATTCTTCTCTCATGACTAATAAAGGCATCCGCCCATCTCTACACACCCTAACAGTACATGTGAATTGGAGACTTAAGAAGAAATTATCACATCAGTTTATAATGAAGCGTGTGCGCGCACGACCTTGCTGCTCAGCGGGACGCACTTAATACATGGCGTAAATCTGAACTGCTCGTTGAACCAGTCCTGGGGCACTTTGATAGCTTGTCTTCGCAGCAGTTACACTGAGGCTGTAATTAGATAAGCTGTCGGATAAAGCAAGCACTGCATCTTTGAAAAGGGACGGAATATCATTGGTAACATGAAGAACATAATGTTGGATAAAGTTTCATGTCGGTATTCTCGAATGTCATAGTTTTCTGTGGCCTATTATAAGGATAGCATCAGCAGTGGAATGTTAAGCTAGGAATATTAAAGGGTTAAAATTAGGACTGTGTTTGTGACACATGCCATTTCACTTTTTCATGACCTCATCACTTAATTGTTATTAAAACGAATGAGAGAGGGAGAGAGAGAGAGATATGCATCTAGATTTCGAAATATTCTGCGTATGTAACAGCCTATTTTCATTTAGTATAATATCACCTGATTTATCGGGACTTTCTGAATTTTCTGTTATTTGGCTTGCTTGAATTTAAGCTGCATGGCTTGCAGTTTGGTGATTTGATGTGCACTTGTCAAATGCCACTGCTGGATCACAAGGCTGTTGTTACTTAAGTTTCAGTCTTATTTAAAAGTCTACTGGATGCATAAATGGGGTTGTCTTGAGTCCTGCGTTATTATTATACAAGGGTCGTGTTTATAACTCTACTCTGTGGAGAAAATTGTCGCACCACTGTCAAAGCAGTTCTGTGCACCAAATAAATTTTTGATTTGTGGTAATGTGGAACTAAAGCTATTGTACCAGCCTGGTTTTTTGAAAATGATGGCTATAATTTAGGATTTTCTCTGTAGACTTATACAGTTCAGAAGATTCATTGGTTCAGTGAAGTTGTTCAGGGAAGTGTGTAAATCAGTGGTTTCACACCCTGCTCGTGGTGATCTATGGTACAGCAGGTTTTTGCTTCTTCTCCAATGAAACGCATCATTCTACAGATATGTGCTATTATAAGATAAGAGAAGACCTGCGCTGAGCTGCTATTTAATGGAGTAAGACATGCCAAGTTATGATTGAAATGAGAACTTACAGGATGGTTGATCTTTAGGAGCAGGGTTGGTTATCGTCTGGGAGGCCGAGTCATATTATTTTGCCACTGTTCTGAACTTGGCCATGTCATCTTTACAAAGATATTGACACAATTTTTAAGCTGCTTTGCGTTTCAAAAATGTATTTTTTAATGTCCGTTTACTTCTGGCTATAATCTGTATTTTTTTTTCCCAGCTATTGTTTAAAATGATTTGGCCTCAAAAGGATGTAATTAGCCTTTAGGATGTAATTTGCCTGATGAACACTCTGTACCAGTCTAATTATAATTATTATTTTTTATTTCATTAGAATTTTGAAAATATAGCTAGTAGATTTGATTAGCTGTTCATCCTTCATTGCTTCTGGCCAAACCTGTTCTAATTGGTGTATTTTTCTATTGAACTTTATATTTGCAGCGTCAGACTATGGTCTTCCTGAAAATATCATTAAATTATAAAACGGGAATTCCTTCAGTAAAGTGTATTTTGAAGACAAATTGGAGATGGTCTGCCTGGCAAATCCATGGCCTAAAAAATAGACAGCTAGCAATTAAGCAATAAAATGAATTCTTCCCCTGAATGATTGCCTAATTGCTTGATTTTGTAAGGCTGTAAAAATAAAATACAGTGTTGCAATGATAATGGTGGTTATTTTGTGCACTCAGATAAATCTTGTTGCCCAAGTCCCCTCGACTGGAAGAGGCTACCCTCTCAAGAATTGGCTATGTTTTCCTGTCCAATCCATTTATATTTTGAGCTTACGCACTGTGAATGAGTTGTGGCTTCAAAGGATTTGTATTATATTGGTTAGGCAAACTTTAATCACCTGTCAACAATACCTGGGTATAAAAGCTGGTGCAGTTTTGTGTATGAACTGGACTGTTGGGGGAATTCTGGGTCCTCAGGAAGGGTATTGCTGTGGACACCAGTCCCGCTGGCATTTTTATGGGCCCCTCCCTGCTGTGGGGCCTTGGGAACTGGTGGCCCTTAGAGTCATTTCACATTTCACTCCACTTGCAATAGCCTGTCATGTGATCACATGTTCTGCAGTTGCAATTGAATTAGGCCTAACGTATGTATGAAGCTTGATCGATCAGTCGGGTTTGATTGATCAGGGCTCCGGCCACAGGTGAAGTGTGTTCATCCAGGACACAAAAGCGGCGTTAGTAAGGAACACCACTGATTTACTAGCCCAAGGCATCAGCTCATAACCTGACCTGGGCTTTTTACTGCAGATAAACCTGACAGTTTAGTTTGTTTACTTCCATCTTATGAAAGTTTAGATAATAAGTCACCTGGAGGTAGTGACTCATTTCTTTTGAAAAACATTGTGTTTGACTTTAGACCTGTGGAGGTCAGTTTAAAGGTAACCTGAAATCAAAATTCTCGCTTTGCTCGAGAAGGTCAATTCTGGATAACCACATGAAAATATGCATAATCCATTAAAAAAAAAGTGATTCTAAAACTTGTGTATTGTCAAACAGTTTATTCGCAACAACTTCCTGGAAAGCGATGTTAAATTTTGTCAAAGTTGCTCACCAGCACACAGTAATCAAAATTGGAACGTTTGTCAATGATCCGCTCCCCTCTAATTAACGTCCTTTTACGCTTGGCCTTGTTTTAATCGACTGTGTGTCATATCATGGATCTGCTGTCACTTCGGTTTTGTGATAAAGATAATTTTAAAGTGAGGAATGGACCTTGGGAGTGGGGTTGGTGAGGGGAAGAGGGGGCCTTTTTTCAAGCCCTGCAGTTATGTGGTCTTGCTGCCTGTTTGACTCAAAATTAATTTCATTTAAATACAGAATTTGGTAAATGGTGGGGTATAGTCATTCATCATTCTTGGAAAGTTGCGGGCCAGGATGAAGTTTTCAGTTCATCGACATTTAGGCCAAAACTTTTGGCCAAAGGGATAGAGGGGATGCACACTAGAAAATGCAACTCATGATGAAAATTTGTGCATAAAATCAATATGTTTTTATCTGCATTTCGCTACCCTGAAATGTGGCTTTTCAACAGTTAAAAACTAAAATCAGCGATGAATGGGGGAGATGTGACTTTCAGAGCTAACCTTCAGATATATTTCATTCGTAAATGCAAAATATGAACAGGAGAAAGGGGCATCTAGGCTACACCTATTTTAATCTGTGAAAGTTAGGTGAATTTTAATAATCTATTTTTCTGGAGGACTTAGTTTAAGGGTAATTCCATGTCAAATCACCGAGGCCTGACACCCACCATCTCCAATATTGTTCAAACTTTCTCAGATGATGGTCACTGATGAAATAAGAATTATCTAAAACTTTGTATAAATGTTTATTGGTTTTATTAGTAATAGTTAATTTATATTGGCCATGTTGGCCATTTTGACTGCAGTTTTTTTTTCTCTCCAGCTCTCAGTATTTTTAAAATTTTGACTCAGATTTGAGCCAGTTTTGGCTGTATTACTGATAAATAAAAAAACATAGAATCCAGAACAACAGCCGAACGCTCCTCAGTAGGCCTCTGGACTTCTGTGTTGATTTGTTCGATCACTTAGTGGTTAAAATGGTTTGGCTTCTGTTGAAGTGTTCGTTTTATCATGTGCCGGTGGGATGTAGTCATGGGTGTGGTTGTCCGTCCGCCCATCTGTCCGTCCGTCTGTCTGTGAACATTTCGTTTCAGGAGCATAACTTTAAAACCGTTCAATATTTTTTAACAAAACTTGGTGTGCACATTAATCATGACCTGGCGTGGTGCCTTTTGCTAATCCGAAGTTGGTGAATTTTGTATTTTTTCTGGTTTCCATGGAAACATTTTGAACTGAGAATTTTAGGGGGTATTGTTTGTTTCCGGAGCAGGTGGCATTTTCATTTTTTCAATGTGTGGGGCCGGGGGATATGTCATCTCCTGATGGTTCTTGTTGTGAAGTGGCGGAGATTTACGTAGTTAGGATGCATCCCGGCTCCGGCCTGTTCCTGTCCTCTTGTGCAGACCGATTGGCTCATATTTACACTTTAAAAGTTCAACTGTTTTCCCATTGGCTAAATTCTCCTACTTAGCCACTGGGGAAACATTTTAAGAGGTGGAAATTTCTCTAAGGCGTACTTTGCTGTTGGACGGAAAATAAGATGTTTTGGGCAAATCTTGGCTTCCATTCATTAGGTCTGCAGGCTGCGCTGTGCAATCTGTTGCATTTTAAGTGATTCAGGTGTTTGTTATGTAATATCTGGATCCTATTCAAAGGACTTTGGTCAGCGTGGAATAATAAGTCACTTATTGCATAGCCCTGTAAGACAGCATTTCACAATGTTTTTCCTTCCGTGATAGGCTGTCCAGTCTGGGCATACCACAGTCAGAAGTGACAGGTCTGTGCAGTGACAGACAGTGTCAGTATGTCTAAATGTTTTTTTTTTTTTTTGTTTGTTTGTTTCAGGGTTTTTATCAAGCTGTTGGTCTGTGAATTTTAATGACCTGTATTTTGGCTTTTTTTAGTTTTTTTTTTTTTTTTTTTTTATCCCTTCAGCAAATCTTGTTAGTTTCCTCCCCCCCCCCAGACAACTCTTGCTGATGGGGTATTTTCGTCTCCTCTGATGCCTGTCTGTCTTTCCGTCCACCTGTCTTCCCATTCCTTGTTACTGCTGTAGCTGCCGAACCGTTGTAGGGACAGCCCTCAAACTTAAACAGGTTGTGCTTATTGGGCGTCTCCTGAAGCTTATTTGATGCTAAGGTCATGGATTTAATTTTGACCCAATTTTTTTTCTCGGTCAAAGGTCAGGCACACCCACCTGTAGGGCACACCGAGGGAGTATATAGCACAATTTCGTTTAAACTGCATTTGTTTTGATTATTAAATTATTATTCTCCATGATCTTTTAAAACAGCTTTTTTTCCTTTGCTCCACTGAATTTGATTAACAGTTCGCTGCTTGGGAAACACGAAGGAGCCTTCACTTCTGGGCCTTTAAAAATGCTTAATTATTTATCGTAAAGGAGCCAAGCAACATCTGAAAGAGGCTCGCTTCATGTAAAAAATTGTCATTTGGTGCATCTTTGTGGGACAGAAGATAGCAGATCACCATGCGCTGGTTTATCTGTTGGAAGAATTGGAGGGGAAAGGAATCGCAATATTGAAAATGTGACCACGTCAGCTTTCTTTATGAGATGTGCGCTAATGCTGTATGACCGTTCACATCGCTGTGCTTAAATCACACCCACGGCTTTTGCATGAAGTCATGAAAACCAGCCTCCAACTGAGCATGCTCTGCTCAGGGCCCGGTTCACAATCACGGCTAGTAACTCTGCTCAGAGGGGTGTTGTCCAGAGGTGTCCAATTGTGTTGTTGTCAGTCTGTGTTCTCGGTGGCTCGGTTGGTCGCATACTCTTTGGAGGGCTTTACATTATTTTAGAATGTTTCTCAGGCTGTTTATGTGGATGTTGAGAAGGATTTACATTTTACATATATAATATACATCGCCTCTTGGATGTTGATCCAGCATTCATATTAGATGGTATACTAAGTTGGGTTTTCCTGAAAAACGATGTGTAGATTTATTCAAAAATGATCCCTCTCAGTCATCACTTGTGACCCACTAGATGTGTGTGGGGGTGTCTGTATCAAAAGACCCTGCCCTCTGCCAGTGTTTCTTTATTTGTCCTTGTGCAGGACGTTTCTGGGCATCAGCCTTTGGGCAGGGGGTGTGTAGCCCCCAGCCAATGACCGTGTGCAGGGTGTGAGGATGGGGACATAGCACTGCACTGTAGCATAGCGCTTCTGGTGTCGTTGATGTGGGGAGGAGGGCCCAGCACTGAATGTTGTTTACAAACTGCAGCTGAGAAGTCCTACTCGGCATACATTTAACAATGTGGACTAATAGTCAGCATGAAACCATGGGGAGTGTATGAGAGTGTGAGTGTGAGTGCTGCAGAAGATCTCTTATACATGGCCCTGTTGTAGTGTTTTAATATTTAAACCCACAGGCTTTTCGGAGAGTCTGTCTTGCCCAGTTGGCAATAATTAGTCTTTGTCCAGCAAAGTAAAATGAATATGATTTTATATCTAAATCTGAGAAAAAGCCAGAATTGTTTATTTGTTGGTGTGTCTCTGCAGTGTCAGTGTACTGCTGCCCCCACAGGCCAGTGACTGTATTGCATGCTGATGATGGTCTACTGCAGTGGTTTTCAGTTTGGTGTCTGGGCCCCCCTGTGTGTGCTGGTTTTTGCCATAATTGCCATTACAGGATTTTTACGAGCTGTTCATTTATCTTGATGTAGTGCATTTTCATGTATTGAGCAATTATGTATCCTTTTAAGCTGCATTTTGACGGAAATATCCAAGTATGCTTTGAAGAATAAACATTAAATATCCGCATTGTGATGTATTGAAATCAAACAAATTTAAAAAAGGAAAAAGTTGAATTGATCAAATTATAGAATTACTAGGTCTGATAATACTAATTTGCAAAAACTAACTCACAAGGGGTTGCAGAAACTAACCAGAAATTATGCAACCGAATGATGGTCAAACCCGTTTTGTATCATGTTTAATTAAGTTCATGCATGGTATTTTGAAAGAACTTTAAACGCATGTGAATAGCATCCTCATTTTGAACTTTCTAATGCTCTGTGTCTAATTAGATCTGTTTAAAATTTTTATTTCCCAAAATGACTTTCAATATAGAAAAGAATCCAAATATGTTCAAGGGTCTTTTATTCTTCATAGCATGCCTGGATGTTTTCTGTCAAAATATGGCTTCAGAGAGTAAACAACTGCCTTAAACAGTACATTCACCTAATGCAGTAAAATTTGCAACTTTTTTTAAAATCCTGTGATTGCAACTGCAGTTGGAACAATAACCACCATATACAGGTGGGCCTTTGGACCAAAGCTGAGAATCACTGTTCTAATAGGTGAATGATCCCTCTGCTGCCCCCTAAGGTCAGTGTTTGTATTGCAGGCTACAGATGCTCTGATGGGTGAATCAGGACCTCGCCGCTCCACCCTGGTCTCCAGGCTGCCCATCTTCCGCCGGAGCGCCAGCAAGAGGCAGGAATCACTGCCGTCCTCTCCGTCCTCGGGCGGCGTGGGAAATGGTGTCCACACCTCCTCGCCGTCCAGCACCAACTCCAGCTCCAGCAGCACGGGCAAGAGGAGGAGCCTGTTCCGCACGCCCTCCATCAGCTTCCACTCCAAGCGGCACAGCGAGCCCCTGAGCCTCAACCCCACCCAGACGCAGCTCGGCAACGGTGGACAGACGCCGGAGACGGGGTTCCAGAGGGCCGACGATAGCGGGCGGGGTAAGACCCGCCACTCTTTCGGGTTCGGGGGCCACAGGCACAAGAAGATCACCCGGTCCCAGACGGAGGACTTTGAGAAGACTTCGACCAATCGGAGCCTGTTCATCAACTGCATCAGCTCAGGGACCAACGAGGGCGACGACTCTGGGTTCACGGACGACTATAGCGGGAGCCGGCGCTCCTCCAAATACAAGAAGCAGCTGCTGCCAAAGTCCTTCTCGTCCCATCACCGATTCTCCAAGTCGACAGCCCACGCGCCAGAGGTTGGGTCGCCCCCAGACCCCGCTGGAGGGGACCTCCTGAAGACAGGAACCCCGGGGTCCTGCCCGGGGGAGCTGGGGGAAAACTCGCTGCCCTCGCCCATGTTCTCCGAGGACCGGACCACCGCCGTTACGCCATCCGAGTTCGTTCCCGTCACCGAGGACTCTGTCTCGGAAGTTGAAGCCCTCCCCATCCTCAGCCCCACCCCTCTTCCTGATGACTCCACCTCCCGAGAGGTCTTCCCGCCCTTCCCCCCAACTGCCGCTGTGGATGACCCACCTATCACTGTCGCCTCTACTGAGGAGGCGGACCCTCTACCAGACTCCGCCCTCCCGGCTGCAGAGCTGACTCCACCTACAAAAGAGGCAGAGCCTGTAACAGCAGACGGAGGAAAAGAGAACGATGGGACGGTACCGGAGCAGAACGGTTTGGACGGGGAGGAGCAGCGAGAGGAACAGGCAGAGAAGAAGCCCAGGAACACGGTTCTCATACAGGAACCAGGGAAAACCACAGGTGGCGTCAAAAACCACCTGAGGAAACCCCATGCAGGTAACATCTCTGTGCCCGTCGGCCCTGTGGTCACACCCTGCTGTCTGATGGAGCTCAGTGTGAAGCGGTCATAATGGGCTTTGCTAGAAGAGCAGCGATCTCACTTGGTCCTCCTCCAGGACTTTTCAATTTGGTCATCAAGATTCATTTTGGGCTGCAAAATGTGAAACAATTTTGTTTAACTCCTTTCCAGCTGGCTGACGTGAGGACAAAATGGCTCAGGAAAAACACTGCCACACACAAAAAAATTAGAATATTTTATAGTTTGATGTTGTAGGCTGTTGATCTTCTGAGGAAATATCACTCCATTCTGAAGAATTTCCGCTAGAAGCCTCCTCTGGACTAGTATTAAGGTCCAACTTTTCCCCAGAATCCAGAACAGATACCATTTCAGTGTCACTTTCCGTCATTTTGATTGACATTTTTCAAGAGTTCATGAGTGAAAATTAAACTGGTAGCAATGCATGCACAACGTTTGCTGTATGTGAGTGATCGTAAACAAATGATTTTTCTAGAAAATGACGTGCTTCAAGGAGGCGAGCTATTCCGACGATATCCAAACATTTGCATATTTGGGTATAATCAGAAAGAACAGATTCTCAGCTTCTTTTAGTGTATAACACAAAGTCATTCGACGTCTTAAAAAATAGGATTCTAGAAAGTTCACCTTTCACCCCGGTCATATCTGACCAGGATTTGGTAGTATGTGTAATTGTGTATATGCAGACCATAGCTTATGGTTGGAAGCAGAGCCAATAAATGTTTTGAACCTAGTGTAGAAATTTATTAGAGCAGATTTAAAAATGTTATCCAAAATAATATTTGGTTTTTCTGTAACCTTGACCTTGACCTAATTTAGTAAAAAATTTGATCAGGTGAGCTTGGGCCACTGCACGTCTAGGGATTATGTTAAATTTGTGTAAACTGTTTTTGCGCTTCACTGCTCAAAGACAGACACTCAAACAGCCAAAATCTCATCTTTGCAAGTCACTGGGGGTCAAGAATAGTGTAGAAAGATTGTTGCATGTCACCAATGGGTGAGGATACCCCCCTAACCCTGGGAAGGCTGTGAGCCCATACTGAGTTGCATACGATACGACACAGAATTAAATACTCTATCGTTTGAATTTGGTTTGAAGTCGATCAGGCGGATTCTGAAGACAGTTATTGCAAGGAAATGATTTTTGACCTTTGGCCTGTTTCTCTCTTGAACTTTGATTAAGATTCACCAAAGTTGGAGCTACAGGTTTAGCTCTCTCGGTTAAGGCGCCGCTTTGCGGAGCAAAAGTAAACTCTACGGTCCAGGTTCGATCCCCTGTCGTGCCAGTGCGGCAGTGGCTGGTAGCCCTTTTCAGAGCAGCGCACAATTGGCTTCGCACTGCAGGGAAATAAATTGGGAGGGACTGGCAATTTGGGATTATAGGATAATAGCATTGCTTGTTGCGGCCAGCCAGGTGCTTGTCAGTAAGATTTTAAGCTTGCTCATGTTTGGGTATCCTCCGCCCTCGTTCTGTACTTGCGAAATTCAGAGCCATGTGTGGAAAAGCGGCACTGGCTGAAGGGCGCGTGCTTCACTGGAGAGCCGCGAACTGTCTCACTCTCCTGAGATGGCAACATGGGGTCGCTTATGAGCAAGCTTGTGTACATAGTTTGCAAATTGGGATTGGAGATGCCAAATTTAAAAAAAAAAAGATTAACCAAAATCATTAGGGGCTAAGTACACGTGACGTTTGACCTCTCAGTTAGGTTTGTCAATGTTTGATCCGAACTGTGAGTGCTTGGCTGTCAACAAACTGACAAACAAACTAACCCAGCTGACAATCAGCCAGCAGAAATTTTGTCAAGCTGCAAACAAACGTGCGGATAAACACATGCTACTGAAAACAATACCCTGCCCCCTTCAGGCAGGATAAAAAAACAAAATAATAAGAATAATAATAACAAGTGGTGCCAGGCACAACAAACCCCGCCCCTCGCACATACTTTCACCTACTTGTACGAAATTCAATAGGGATCTATTCTGGGTCAGTGGCAAACCCTAGACCGAATTTGGGGTGAATCTGGCCATTAGTTTTGCCGCTAGAGTGTTAACAAACAAGTGCACAAACACAGAAACAAACACACAAACACAGAAACAAACCGAACCGAAAACGATACCCCTTCCCTGTCCCTTCGGGTGGGGCGGGGTCACCCTTCGGGTGGGGTGGGGTAATAATAGCAAGAAAATTTCAAGTGATTTCAAACTTCTGAGTGGTGTTGTATTTCAAGAAGGCCCTTTTTCTCCAGTTCAGAATGTAAAAATATATTGTGCTCATCACATGAAGAAAGCAAGCATATGTAATGTTTTATTTTTTTTTTTAATTTTTAAAAATATTTGCTGTGAAGGGGGTTATGGCCCTGGCTAATGTATTCTTGAAATGTGGGATAATTTTATTTGCTTTCTGTTGACTTGTTGCTCTCTGGGGAAATGGGGAATTTAAAATGGGGTTATTAAGCCAGGGGAAATGACTGTGCTGAAGTGCTTTATGGGCTCTTTCTGGCATAAGCTTGAATTGTTGAGTGTTTGCGAGCTGTAGGTCGTGCTCTCTGCAGTGTCGCTGTGCAAAGGCAGTGCAGTATTTATGGTCATGTGTTGTTTGTATTGTGGGCATCAGATGAGGGTTTCTGTGTGGAGGTGGGGACTCGTGACAGGATGGGGGTCTTCCGTCCGTGTCATTGGGCTGAGCGCGCACGTGCGCATGCAGTGATCCCTGTTCATTACTGACTGGCAGCGCACGCATGTCAATTTGTGTTTTCCTGCTTATGTGTGGGTGTGTGTGTGTTTGTTTATTAGTGCTGCTTGGGGCTGTGCGTTTTCTGTGTGTGAGTGTAAGCACATCTGTAACCCTTGTGTGTGTTTTTGTGTGTGTGAGTGCGCATGCATATGTGCCTGTAACCCATGCATTTATGATCTCTGTGTGAGCATATGCAGACTTACAACCCATGGGTGTGTGTCCTGTGTGTCAGTGCGTGTCTGTAATGTTTTTTGTGTGTGCATGCATGCATATGCACCTGTAAC
Source organism: Gymnothorax javanicus (assembly GCA_029692085.1). Taxonomy (NCBI): domain Eukaryota; kingdom Metazoa; phylum Chordata; class Actinopteri; order Anguilliformes; family Muraenidae; genus Gymnothorax; species Gymnothorax javanicus. The sequence goes on from CM056194.1 coordinate 8,842,234, forward strand.
CCGGATGTGTGTGTTCAGTGCGTGAGCCCGTGTACACGGGTACCTCTGTGTGTGTGTGTGTGTGTGTGTGTGTGTGTGTGTGTGTGCGTTCTGAGTGTGTCTGTGATGGGTTTTCTCTTTGTGAAAGTGCACACGCATGTGCACAGGCAGTCCCAGCATAAGCACGTGTGTGTGCGTGTGTTTGTCCGATTTCTCCCGCAGGATCCGTGTGCAGCAGCGTTAGCCCGTACCGGGACGCCGTGCGGACAGAGCGGAGGTTTCGCTCCTCGTCGGAGGGGGCCGGGGGCGGCATGCGCCTCCATCTAAACCTGAGGGACCCGCACTTCCCCGAGGGCCGCACCCTCCTCAAGCAGCGGGCCGACTCGTCCTCCTCCAAACTGGGGAGTCTGGTAAGTAACACGGCCCGTCCGCAGACAGCACGAATTACGCAGGCCAGGGCCCTGTGACGACACCAACAGCTTTGGAAAGGAATTTCGGGCCATGGAAGTGCAGTTTTCGGGTTGCTACCACGTGGTACAAATTCGAGACTGTGCAGCTTGTAATGCGCAGCTAGTCCGACGAGGAACACCTCGGCCCTGTCTGCGATGCAGAGACTAGGTCGTGACAGGAATGATCCCTGATTTGCTCACAATATATCACAATAATGTCCTAATAACATAATTTATAACAAACAGGCACAGAGAGAGAGATTAAGGTGAAGAGTGCACACTGTGATTCCATTTTCGAGTTAAGAGAAGAATGTTCTGCTGTGTTGTCATTGACTTGCTTTGGAACGTGTGGCTGAAACGCCTCTTCTGGGACCAGCCATGATGATGCAAGTCAGCAGAGGTCTGTCGAAAAGACCAGGACATGAGGTTCAGAAATGAAGCCTGGATTCTGCCGCTTGGGTCTCCCACCTTGTGTGTGTGAGCAGCTTTGGCCAGATTTAGCCCCCGACGGGATTAACTCTCCTAACGAGGATAGAAACCGCTGTGGCCAATTAATCACACTAATCTACTCTTGCATACAGAGGGGCGCTGTAGACAGAGAGCAAGTGACAGTGTCTCGCGCAGTTGGCGGGTTCTCCTGGCCTGGTCACGTACAGAACTGCTCGCTCTTCACTTCCCTCTTGGCTGATTTTCCGTCAGGCTCTTAGTCCTTTCCATCCGAATCTATGGTTTGTGAGCCTAATTCTCAAAGGTCTTACTCACACACTTTAAGTAGTTTCACTGGAGTGGAATGCATGATTCACTGTTTGTATGTTGAGTCTTTTAGCATTTAGCATAGTAGCAAACTTGCTTCACTGGCTATGTTAGAGTTAGCGGTTTGGGACCCCAGTGGGCTTGGGACTTTGATTTGCATTTGGAGAGCAGAAGCCAAGAAGAACTTTTTCCGTTGGGCCCTTGGGCAAGGCCCTTAACCCCAAAACCGCCTCAGGGACTTTCCTCTTGTTTCAGTCTTTCACTTCCTTCTTCCAACTGTTCAGGCTGGCGTTTCTCCTAGGGCATCCCTGAGAAAGTGAAACATGTTCTCAATGCTTCTTCTGTGGTTAAATAATGGCTAGAAATTCTGTCCTAACAAGTGTTTGTTATTTAATCTCTCTTGGAAAAGTGTCAGCTTGCTCTACGAGTGAAATCCTCTGTCTGCTTTGCCAAATCTTCAGCGAGTTAATCTGTCACTGTACACTGGCATTCTTATCACCCCGCCAGGAAATGGATGGGGAATATAGGAATGAGTGTTATTCCTCTGTCTGTCCATCCATCTGTCTTTAAGTCCTTCATGCTCTTTTCTGTGGCCAGAATTCCTAAATCCTTAAATATTTCTCCACGAAATTTGATACATCGATGCATCTTATTGTGTGGATGTGCCTTTTCATACTTCTGTTCGTAATCCTGTCTGTCTGTTCGTCCCTCCGCCACCTTTTGTTTCCAGGCCAGACAGCAGCCATCCTGTGGTGGAGAATCTGAGTATTTCATGCTTATATTTGTTTCATGTTACTGTGAAGTAGAAAAGCCTCATTTTAAGCCTCATGAGAAAACTGAACTGCCTGTTAAAGGCACATTATACAGGCGTATCTGTGGCATATTTATGATCTCCTCGCACTATGCGTTTGTTCACCTTTGTCAAACTCGTACCCCTTCACCACTATTTGATATTCCCCAGTGTTTTCAGGACGCCGCTGGATGAAGTGCAGTTTTTATGAGTTGGGTGGTGGCTGTGAGGAAGTAGCATAAGTAGCCTACAAAAGTAAAAGTAAAAAAAAAGCTGAAGTGGAAACGAGATTCAGCTGCGGATTAGCTTCCTATGGCGGGCAGCAGTCATTAAAGAAGTAAGAGAGGTAAAGCGGACTTTAAGTTTAAAAATGGAAGTGAGTGGGCAGGATAGCACAGCATGTCTTTGACTGTAAACAGAGAGACGACAGCTAGGCTACAAATCCAGCATAGTGTGTCTTTAATGGAAAATGGCGGGAGGCGATGTCGGCTGTCCTTTTCGTAATACAGCAGACAGGTGTCAGGTCAGGCCTTCTGACTTTAAACGGCTTTTCAAAAGCCGCCCCTACGCCTCGGTCGCACCGCTCAACGCTGATCGACAGACTTAACGAAAGCCTGGGGATGGTTAGACTAGAGCAGCCTTCGAAAATTCAGCGGGTTTTCCAGAAGTTGTATTTGACAGTTTGGCGCTGAGACTTTTTTTTTTTTTTTTTTGAATGGCCTCAGGGCGATGGCGAGAAGTCCTGAAAGTTTAGAGAAGTGCTCGGAATGTTCCGGCAGCCTGTTAGTGCCTGCAGTGACGTGCAGGTCTATGGAGGGTTGCCTCCGCAGATGCCTGTCTAGCTGTAGGATACACCAGATGGTTCATAATGAGACTACCTGAAAACAAGTACCGGAGTGTCAAAATACAAAGAGTAATTACACCAACAAGCTGCTATACAAAAAAAAACTTCACTGGGTAAATCTAAAATTTTACCTCAGTTTTTGACTCCACAATTTACAGGTGCTTCTCGATTTAACCCGATACAAACCTACAGACCCATGTAATGGTCTGTCAAATGCACCTGCTGTCCTCAGACCTGAGGAAATTCAGGCTTACTTGAAATTCTGGTGGACATCCCAAAATTTCCAATGATCCCAAATATGTTCTGCTGAATTGCGGAGAAATGTGTACAAAATGATGTTGGAGATCTAGATATTTTCCATTTCATGTAATGTTGTGGCCATAAAAACATGGCACCCTGGGTTTGAATAGTTCCCTCAGTATGAGTGTGATGTCGCTTCAGTGTAGTTCTGCACCCAGCAGATTCTGAAAATGTATGTGACATTGTGCTACAATATTAAAAAAATCCTTTGAGCCAAATTTGAGGGTTAACTGAAGTGAAAAGTTATAGTTTAAGCGCAGTGGCGGTTCTAGAACCGGGACCTGGGGGGGGCGCAGACACGTCCCTTTATGACAATTAGTCCTGGCTAGTTCTCAATCATTTTCCTTTACTGACGCGTTTTCCAATTATCGTAATTGGCAACTGAAGACATGGTTTTTCTCTCCATATGCGATGGAACAGCGATGAAATCATGGGCGAAATTCAGTACAGAAAAATAATTTACTTATTAATAGGCCAGTGCTTGGCGTTGATTGATCAGGTCCGCGTTCAATGAAATAGCCTTTTCTCGGTATTGCGTGGGTTGATTTGTGGCAGTTAAATAGGCAGCGTGCTGCTCAAGCTATTAGCGTGAGAAACAGGTATGCAAATTTGAATAACGTTGGTTTAAATACAGCAAATAAGCGTCCAGATGAATGATTGTCTTCTTACGTAATCGGGGAGAACAAGAGCACCTGTTAAGTTGGAGTGCTCTCTTTTGTTAATCATGAAAATGACTGAGAACAGGTCAGGTCTAATAACTGTTTTAAACAGATGTTTTGTCACAATTCTCAGTTCTGGTTCTGCCACTGTAGCCTACTGAATTTAGCCCATGATTTCATCGCTGTTCCATAATTGGAGAGAAACCGTTTCTTCATGCCAATTTGATCATTGCAAAATCTTCAGTAAAAAAATGATTGAGACTTAGCCAGGACTAATTGTCATAAAGGGACGTGTCTGCGCCCCCCAATTCCCGGTTCTAGAACCGCCACTGTTTAAGCAGTTATAATTTTCATATTTGTGCAAATCTTAAAAAAATATGAGTACAAATTTCACGTTTTTGTATTCAATGCAGACTTCTAGGCTTAAATTTGCTTTTCAGTCGACCACAAAGGTTCTGTATTCAAACAAGATGGTCAACTCATGCTCTCTTTCCAAGCAGCCTGAACGTCCTTATTCTATTGACTTCTGGGTCATAAGATCCTACTGGTGCCATCCATGTACCGCAGGCTGAATGATACTGGTTTTTTATGGTCACTGTAATCTACTTTCGTCATAATCTTAAGCCTCCGTATGTGATAGTCCGTAGATTTTTTTTTTTGCCACATCTGTCTTTTCCTTTGATAAACACTTAAATACTGAGAAAAGGGAAGACTGGGGCCAGAAGTCCCACCCTTTTAACTGCCTCAAGTGTTTTGTAGAGCACATTTTGAGTCACTGCATCTAATTTAAAGGCTGTGTTGAACTTAACTCAACCTGATTGAGCCATCTCTAACACTTGGTTGAGGTATGTTTTGCTGAGAAAATCCAATCAGTTAAGTTCAGCACATCTTTCAGTGAGATACAGAGACTCAAGATGTGCTCAGGCATTTAAAGAGTTTGACTGACTTCTTTGGAGGAGCAAGATACAAGGCTGCAATAGCACAGAAGAGAAAACTTTGTCCACTTCTAGAAGTTTCTCTGGGTCTTTGCCATGACTGCATTAGCAACAAGAGCCGAACCAGTCTTCTTGTACAAACACAATGCAGAACCATAAAAATATCCAGCATTATAGAGGTTCTGGTATAAGAGTGAGGCTTGGGGCCTTTAAGAAGAACGCGTGACTGGCATGCTTATAAGGGCAAGTGTTCCCTCGGTGTTAAGGGCAACTCCACAGGATTTGCAAACACCTCCTGGGGCATTAGAGAAAAATCAATAAAACATCGCACTCCCATGTCCAGGGAAGTGGAATAAGGGACACAGTGGCATTATTTATCGGTGTTGTGTAGTCGTTTTCATCTGTTCCACTGTAGGCTGTACTATGTCAATTCTTAGAAGTCCAGAGGTATTTGGTCGGGCTCCGTGTATAAAAACTGCTGCTGTTCCGAAGATGATAGCCCAAAATCAATGTTAGCTCTCTCAAATTAACGCTGTGTGTTATGTAACTATATATGTATTGTATTGTATTGTCTGTACGATAGTTTTGGGGATAATATGGATCAGTGGTCATTTCACGTTCGCCGCAGAAATTTCCTCATTTCTCCTCTATTGATAACAGTTTCTCACTGATTATTCTCATATTTGGTGTGTAACTTTGAGATGATGGGACAACAAAACCTATTGATTTTGGGAAAAATCTGATAATTATTACAAATTTTAATCAAATTATTAACATGGCAAATATTATCTACATGTACTCGTATAATTGCAAATGCAGCGTTTGCTTGCTTGGAGTTCTGCACGTCAGTGGAGCTGTTTAACTCCTATAAAAATATTCTCCTGTTCAAGGGATACATCTGCAGTCATTGGCGTCTGAATTTTACTTTGATGGTGTACTCAACGAAAACAAAAAATTGCATCTCTGTACAGATTGATGCAGACTGCATTGTGTTGGTGATCTAGAACACAGAATGTTCCAGTGACTGATGAAGGCGAACATTTGATTTTTTTAGGGCCTTTTACAGTCTTGCATTCTCAGACACGCTGGTAATGACACTAAGATAAATTTCTTCTCGCTGGCAGCACTCAAATCTGCGTCAAGGCAGTATAAAGTCTCCATTCAATGCCTGATAAGATGTCTGTCTCCTTGCTGGATTTTTGCCCGTTTATCTGATGCTCGTTTGTGTCACAGTATGGATGCCTGTCGCTCGTACAGATCATCCATGCTGCCAGAAACTAAGAGGGACTTCGATCCAGATGGTACACGCTGCGATTGATGCCGTCTGAAGAGTATGTCTGTCCATTCGGTAGATTTATCTCATGTTCTCTTTATCAGGATTCTGCTCCAGCGTTCCAGAAATCCAGTGCCATCAGTTTCCAACGGTGATTGGGGCAGACTTCCATTCTAATTAAGGATGTCTAATGGGACATTCTAATACCATACATGTGATGATCTGTCACATTAAATTAAGGATAATGGGAGTGAACAGTTGTCTCGTATCAGCATTGATTCATGGCGATGGATATTGCGGTACGCGACCAGGGAAATGGGACGGGGGATAATTCGGTGAGGAATTGTGTTCCCGACCCTCACAGACATGCTGATCGGGGGCAGATGGTGGTAATTAGGGAAGCGTGCACGGTTCATATTATATCATCTAAATATTGTTCATTATCGCAGCACAGAGGAGTCAACAATTATGCACCACGCGCAGGGGTCGTCGCCCAGCCGGGTCGAAATTCCTGTGATTGAAGAGGCATTGGGAGAGAGTGGCGTTAATTTGGTTTCAGTTATCGCCCACACATTTGGAGAATGGGGTAGTGTCAAGGACGAAGTGGCGCAGGCAGATATGTTGCGGTTCTTAGACATGGCTTTGTTCAGTAAAAATGGGCGGGGCTGGAGCTCAGTCGATGTCCCTCATCGTTTCTGGGTAGGTTGGGCTCCTCTCGTAGATCACGGAGCTTCCACTAAACTATTAGGTCCCTAAATGTACTGGAATTCACCAGTGTGTGACTGGATGATGCCAGCCTTTCTAGCCTTCAGTGCAGTTGACTATAACTCCATGAAGGAGATTTGCAGATTTGTTGGAGATTTCTGGGATCTTGTGGGTACCGGCGAGCAGGAACCAAATTCAGCAGTACTACTGGAACTTATGGGAATGGCTATATCTCTGCAGTGTCAGACGTCTGACTCCAAGCTTGGCGCTCTTCCAGTATACTCTCCGGAAAAATGGTCCTAATGGAGAGATTCCATAGAGGAACCCCATTTCGTTCAAGAGCTCTTTCTCTGGCAAAATGTCTCAAAATGGGAGCTTTCTCACTTTTCAAACCTGTGACAGCGGGTTTTATAAACTATGGAGACTTGCCAAAGGAGGTCTTTATTGCGGAGAGAATACATTAGGCTGTCTGTGACTTTGCTGTCGGTTAGTGTCTCCCTCTCTCGCTTCTGTTATTATGAGTCCAGCTTCTCTCTTTATCGCTGTGCTGCTCCGCTGTGCTTCAGGTTTCGGTTGGTTTCAGTTCCACTCGAGCCCGGCCTCGGCCCTAACGATTGGTGTTTATACGCATGATTGGCCGAGTGACAGGCGGGGCATTGGCGGTGCAGTTCCCTTTTGTTGACGACTTTGACGTGGACTCGTCCGTGCGGCTGGGAGTCCTGCTGGGGCGCCATATTTTAAACGCAAGAGGGGCTGTTCTTTTGAGCGCATGGTGCCTGTCAAAATCACAAGCCTGGAAAATAACTTTTAGGCAAAAGAAACATTAGGAAACAGCTGTCAATGTGTTAATGCTTTGCTTCTCCAGACAAAAGAAAGGGAAGTGCAAAGATTATTATATGACAGAAGTGGAAAGCACACATATTTCACTGGCACACACCAAGTTTAGACTGAAGTAAAACGATTTGTTATATAATCTTTATTCAATACAGAATATAGGCCAGGTCTTTACTTCATAAGTCTCTGTGAAACCAGCTACTTGTTTGTCCCTGCCGTCAAGAACCAGCACTGACCACTAGGGGCAGTATGCAGCCACATAATTTATCAAATGTGTTTTTGAAGAAAAAAGAACACCTGGTTTTGTTATACAGACATTCTGATATAAGTTTCTTAAGACTGCAGATAAACCGTGCTCTAAATTACATTAATGACGATAACATTTGGCGAGTACTTGCTAAAGCTATTAATGAATATTTATTCAGCTTATTACTTGGTACTGAATCAGTTGAAAGCCCAGATGCTGAATAATCTTGTGTGCAGTTTGTCTAAAATGATCATGTTTGTGTTCAAGCTATTTACCATTGCATCTTCTCGTGTCTATTAATGCCTGTACAACACGGGAACAGACAAGAACTAACCTTTGAGGTTTTTTTTTTGCACTGATTTTTGTGAAGTGTTATGAAAATACTTCCTCTGGAACTTGAATTGGAACCACTTTGCTAAATGCTGTAAAACCACTGAATTCCACTGATCTGATGTACGAACTGCCTTCTCCTTATTTCATTTAGCCAATTTTATTTAGTTTAGTCAACATTTTTTTTTTTAATGCAAAGTAACTCTCGGAATGTGATAAGACTAAACTGGACCATTTCGCCCTGGACTAATGTGTGGTTAAGCTACGCCGGGGCACCCAGGTCCCAGTCTGACAACTTAGCTGCCAGGGTACAGGCTGGCTCTCATTTAGACTCATGTGCAGTTTGAGCACGAGGGCAGCGGCTGTCCCATCCTGAGTGATACAGGCACTGATTTTATCTCGTCCCTTAATCCAAGATCTGGAGCTGATCTTTGGAGAGGAGCGAAGCAGCGGCCCCTGCCTGGTGCTGTCCATCCACAGGGGGATGGCTGCAGGCTGAAGTTTTCATTCAGATTGGGCTAAACAAGGGCCAGTGTGGTTTATGGTTGGACTAAGCTTGGGCCAGTGAGGATTGTGGCAAGTCTACACTTGGGCTCGTATGGTTAATCGGTAGATTAAGCTTGGGCAGTATGGTTTATGGTTCGACTAAGCTTTGGCCGGCATGGTTTATGGTTTGACCGAGCTTGAGCCGGTATGGTTTATGGTTAGACTAAGCTTTGGCTGTTCTGCTTTATGATTCGACTAAGCTTGACCCAGTATGGTGTATGGTAAGACTAAGCTTGGGCGGTATGGTTTATGGTTACACAAGGCTTGGGCTGGAATGGTTTATGGTTTGACTAAGCTTGGGCCGGTATGGTTTATGGTTAGACTATGCTTAGGCTGGTATGGTTGATGGTTTGGTGAAGCTTAGCCTGGTATGGTTTATGGTTTGACTAAGCTTGGGCCAGTACGGTTTATGGTTTGACTTAACTTAGGCTGGGAAAGGTTTATGGTTAGATTGAGCTTGGGCTGGTTTGGTTTATGGTTTGACTAAGCTTGGGCCGGTATGGTTTCTGGTTTGATGAAGCTTAGGCTGGTGTGGTTTATGGTTTGACTAAGCTTGGGCCGGTATGGTTTATGGTTTGTCTAAGCCTGGGCCGATATGGGTTTATAGGAAGTCTAAGCCTGGGTCTATATGGTTTATAGTTAGTGTCGCGGTCACGTTTGTCTAGGGATATAACTTCGCTTGTAAAAGAAGGCAGGCTGGCCTGGACTGGTGAAGGTGAAAGGAAAGCCGGGACTTACCTCCCCTCAAAGACGGCACCATAACCCATGGCTAGCGCGAGCTGCCGCTCCACCGGCGAATAGCACCACGTCGTTCAGTCTGGTTCAGTATAGGGAGTTATTTCCTACAAGCATGGCAGTCTATTAGGAGACGGGTTAAAAATGAGGCGCATACGCGTGGTTGGGAACGAATGTTTGGGGAAGGTGTCCTCCACTTCAGGGCTCTGGCATATCGCACAAACCACCTTTGATTTTGGCCCATTTAAAAGGGACGCCCCTCCCATGACCAACCGCTGCCTAATCAGGACACAAGGCATCGTCCCGATTTCCCCAACCAGTCACCAATTACAGCGCACAGCCGCAATGCCACTTAAATGTGTGTTACCTATATCTACATTTTACTACTAACAGAGGAGCTATTAGTGTTGGTATTATTATGCCTCGGTCCCAGATCCGAGGGCATAACAGTCCCCCCCTCAAAAAAGAAAAGAAAAACCAAAAAAATTTTGTAACCCACATATTTTTTTTCTTTCCTAATCCTTATAAACATATGTAAGAATTTACCAAATACATTCCCTTTTTTTTGTTTTTTTTTTTTATATTATATTTCACAATCACATCTAAAACCTAGAAACATGCACCCAAAACAAAGCACTATAGGTTTAAGCCTAGCCAAAATCACGGCCAGGCAATTGTCACCATCCTAGGGAGTCTAAATAGGCTATAACCCAAGTTCCACTCTGCAACTGTGGCCTAGAGAGTCTGCACTCAACCCAGACCACACAGAGGAAAGACTAGAAAACATTACCCCAAGAAGAGGAGCTCAACACCACACCCTTCAAAGAGGTCCCAAAACAGTCAGAGGCGGGATAATGCATCCGCTACCACATTCTCTTTTCCAGCCACATGCCTAACCAGGCTATATGGCTGCAAAACTAAACTCCATCGGAACACTCTGGAGCTTGTTACCCGAAACTTTGCCAAAAATGCCAAGGGATTGTGGTCAGAATAGACAATGACCGGACCACTCACACTGGAAACATACACTTCAAAATGCTGGACTGCTAAGACTAAGGCTAAAGCCTCCTTCTCCACAGTAGAATAGGCTTTCTGATGGCGATTCAACTTCTTACAGAAATATGCCACAGGTATGCCCCAAATAGCCAGCAAAAGGGGTCTCATGTGCCAACCGCAACACCTCACCACGAAAGCTGGAAGGAACTACAATTTGCACATGAACCCACCAATCTTCATCAGCCGGGCGATCTACAGGCCGCCACTTGCGCATTAAAATACCTTTGTCCACAAATTCCCCAGCAGCAATGCTCTCACTCTCTTCCAACGTCATAGCTCGCTTCCACAGGGGAGCCAGCGAGGGATCCTGGCTTTGCTCTTTGATCAAAACCTCCCTAGAAAAATGTGTGGCATCTGTCATCTGAGACAAAGAGAGACCCAAACTTTTAGCAGCAGAGGTCCCTTCCTCGCTCACAGTTTGGGCAAAACCGTGTCAGCCAAACTAATGGGCTCCTCCTCCCCACTACCAATTGGGACAGAGAGCACCTCATCTACAGGAATCAATGCCTCATGAGCTTGGGCTGTGGCTTTATGTGCCTGAGCACGTGTAACCACTCATGCTGTAAACACTTCTGGATGTTACCGTTCTAACTCCAGTGTTTCTGGGACTTCCAGGGGAGCAGAGACTACCACCGGAGTCACACACACCTCAGACCCTCCTAAGTCATTGCCCAACAATAGGCTAATGCCTGGCACAGGTAGTGTAGGCACCACCCCAACAGTCACTGGCCCTGTAACCACATTCGATTTTAAATAAACTGTGTGCAATGGAACGCAATTATACTGCCCCCCAAAACCTTTAATGAGTGCCGACCGGGAAGAACCCTCACTGGGCAGCTCAACCACTCCTTCCAACGAGAGGGACTGTGCAGCACCAGTATCCCACAAAATGGAAAGGGACACTTCCTCTCCACCCTGGACCACAGATACAGTCCCCACAGAAGTAAAAGGCTGATAGCTCAGCGGGGGCCTCTCCCTGGGACCATTCCAGCCCGTTCCTACCTCACCCTTCGTCAAGGAGGCCACCAACGCAACCACTTTAGCTCGGCTCTCCAGCTGGGAGTGCTGGGGACACTGGGACTTCACACGACCAGGCCATCGGCAACCATGGCATATAATGTCACAGTCCCTTTTAAACTGGTGAAGGTAGAAGGAAAGCCGGGACTTACCTCCCCTCAAGACGGCACCATAACCCAGGGCTAGTGCAAGCTGCCGCTCCACCGGCAAATAGCTCCGCGTCGTTCAGTCTGGTTCAGTATAAGGAGTTATTTCCTACAAGCATGGCAGTCTAATAGGTGACGGGTTAAAAATGAGGCGCATACGCGTGGTTGGGCACGAAAGTTTGGGGAAGGTGTCCTCCACTTCAGGGCACTGGCATTTCGTACAAACCACCTTTGATTTTGGCCCATTTAAAAGGGACGCCCTCCCATGACCAACCACTGCCTAATCAGGACACAAGGCATCGTCCCGATTTCCCCAACCAGTCACCAATTACAGTGCACAGCCGCCATGCCACTAAATGTGTGTTATCTATATCTACATTTTACTACTAACAGAGGAGCTATTAATGTTTGTATTATTATGCCTCGTTCCCGGATCCGAGGGCATAACCTTAGTCTGTGCTGAGGTCATCATTTCCCTCTTGTTCAATGTGGGGTTACAGACCTTGCTCTAGTGTCCAACGGCTGCCCTGATCTGATTATGAGTACAACAGAGGTTGAACCACCAATCTTCTGAGGCTCAGCCTGTCACCATATCCACTAGGCGTTTGCCCGCTCCTGCAGCACATAATGCCACATGTTAGCTTTTTTCCCCAGTTATTTTTATCTTGTGTATCTGTGGCTATGTCGCAAAACTAGCTAGTTTTCTTAATTATCATTATTAGTTGACTTATTCTTGAGTAACTCTTCATCATGAATAACTCTTCATCACGGGCTAGCATTTAACCTGAGTGAACAAGCGAGGATATCCATGCCTGTTGGTTTTCATTCCACCTATGTGCTGGCTCAGTCTGAAGTCAGTCCTGTGGCAGAATGTGGACTGACATAGTAGCGGTGTGGTATCATATTGAACTCTGTCAGACCAGCCACATTGGAGCTTCAAAAGGAGGCATAAAAACTATACTAACTGTTGATTGAAAGATACTCCGTCTCATGGTACGTAGGCTTTGAAACTGTTCGATTGCATTTCACGTGTAAATATTTAAACTTTTCATGCATTGGCTCAGAAGAGCAAAATGTTGGTGAAAATTGATTTTCTGCTTTGTTCTGTTATCTGGTTGATGCCTAATACTTTGCCATGGTCTGTAACGAGCAAAGAAGGATTTTTTTTTTGTGTAAAACTCTCATTCCTTAGATTTAACCTTACTTGTGTGTTAGGGAGAACGGAGGGCATTTTTCAGACATAAATTATTGAAAATTTCAGCACAGTAATTGCCTCTCCCTGATAAAAATTGCATTTTCCACACAACACGTTTCTGCACTTTTCCGTGAAATTCGATTACCTTTTCAATCACAACTCAACTGCCAAGATTGAAAAGGATCTCTGTCAGAGATGGGGAATACAACAACAAGTGTAGAGCAATTTAAGTTTACGAAGACACCTGGAAAAATGACCGAATGAAGTATATTTGATACGAGAGCTATGACCGAGATGTGAGGAACAGTCACTTGTGGGTTTCCACTAGTCGGAGCAGACCGTTTCACCGGAGGATAAAAATATATCGTCGCTCGAAATGGGCTCGTGTTATTGGCCAATGTAGTAGATACCAAACCACTGCTCTCTTCATTCCTTATAAAAGACTTGAAACGTGAACGATGTGCGGGTTCAGGCATCGTGCCTTTTAAACTGTCAAACGCCAGTGGCTTGAGGCTTTCGCTGTCTCTCTGCTCTTCTGGTATCGGAAACATGAACTTCTTACGCAAACAAGTTAGCAATTATCACCATTTGTCCACCGATAAAGAATTTAAGATATCGCTAAAGGTGAAGACGCTAATTACAGACTGCCTTTCTAATCTCCTTGTCTCCCCCTCAAATAGCCGAATAGACTGGCGCTCAGCGTCTCTCTCTCTCTCTCTCTCTCTCTCTCTCTCTCTTTGGCAGAAGGGAGCTCTATAAACCCCATTGGTCTCAATGAGGAGCCGTTTATTGGATTGTAATTTCACTGAAATCGTGTTGTAAAGCAGGTCCTGTCTCCGTTACGGCAGTATTGGATTTGACATTGTAATGAATACACGGTTATCTATTCTATTAATTTTCGGGTTGTTAAGCAGAAAGTATTTACCTCAGAACCTGGCACGACATTCTCTTCGGTACATCTTGGGGAATTTGGGTTCAGCACCTAAACATTTCTGGATGGATGGGCCTGCTCTAAAGAAGGAGGGGCAGTGCACATCATACAGTGGCTAAAGAGACTTGGATAGAATTCATAAGTGTTAATTTCTTCGGTTTGGCCGTCTGCAAATGTTTATAAACAGGATACAATGATTGGAGAAATAATTCTATGGGGAATTGGCTCACAGTGACCTGTAATCTGCATTGTCAGTACATCAGGGATAAGCGCGTGGTCTCGTTTATCTCATATTTCAGAATGCAGGGTCAAGCGGACATCTTTCCTGTTCTCCTCCCAGACCTTATGCCCCTTGTCCTAGATTCCGGAGACAGAAAGGAAGACACACACGCATGCACACAGTACACACACAAACACATACGCACACACGAGCACACACACACTCACGCATACACTCTGAAGGAGAAACACACACAGATTGCGGATCGACAAGGCATGTAACAGAACAAGGGCACCCACAGCGATGTACTGTATACTATCTTTAGGCTTGATGGTTTTCTGATTGAAAGCGGTGGGCTTCTCTTCATATGTGGCACCTAAGCGTTATCTTTTGCTATATTTGTTCCTGATCACTAAAGGATGTACAGTATTTGGAGGGAGGCCCACTGGGGCCATGTTTACCCATGATGCACTTTCACGCTCCCAGTTCCAACTCTTTGCCCACTTCCAAATACAGTCTGCTCCTCTGAGTCAGTTTAAGGGTCCATATCTTGGGCTGTTGGGGAGGTCCCCCAAAATCTCTCGTGGCTTTGAAAATTGGGGAGCAGGAGTATAGACTCCAGGACCCACTGCTGCAGATTGCGACTCTTTCATATTCCCCGGAGTGTATAAAATTATGTATACATGCTACCTAACTGTGTAATTTGGCTGATTATGGCCTGTGTTATTTGAATGCAGTTTTTCCGCTCAGCCCTTTGCAACTATGCCCTGTAAACATTATTTGAAGCTGATTGTTTATGTTTACTTGTGTGTGTGCGTGCGTGTGTGTGTGCGTGCGTGCATGCATGTGTGTTTGCGTGCGTGTGTGTGTGTGTGTGTGTGTGGTGGGCTTATCAGTTGCCTGGTGTTTGTTGGGTTTTTGTATTTTCTGTGACCATGGTACACAAGGTGATCACTGGCAACTGCTAATCCGACAAGAAGGATGCTTTCAGCTGCTAATAGATGTATAGAGATGGCTGTTCATAACTAAAGACCATCTAAACATCCCAGAGCTTTTCCCTGCGCCTGCGTTTTTCTGCATGTTTTGGCACTTGAACATGGAAAAACTGACCTTGTCAAGCGGAGCTGTGATAGTTTGTTCTCTGCTTCCATTTTAAACCATTTTGCGTTTGACCTATGAGGCCACCTCACTTCCTTTAAGGAGGCATTTTAATATTCTGCTTATTTCTGTTGTCCTGCAGTAAACGTTGATTCGGCAATGTGACATGGTAGACAAGAAAGAATTTCTAAAAGGAAAAGAGGACCTTGGTTTTATTTTGCAGGTATGGGATTAAAATTGTGCGACAGCGCCTCTTAATTAAAACCAGCGGGGCTCTTATGTACTTCGTCAGGAACACAGCTGCAGTCGAGAAGATTGAATTGATTTGCTTATTTTCTTGTGTTTGTTCTGGTTTTCAAAGGCTGGCAGAAGATTCATCGCCTCGTTCGCTCCTCAGTCATGTTCGCTTGACAATGATTTAGCTGACACTTTTATCTGAGGTAACGTACACTTGATTAGACTAAGTAGGGATCAGTCCCCCCCGCTGAAGCAATGTGTCTCAGGGTTATTGTGACGACACTGGGGCTCAAACCATTTTTTAGATTCATGTTAACCCCCTCAATGCTGCCATGATTAATCTGGCTCTGCATGAACAAGATAATTATAGACCCCCGGACAAAGTCGGGGCTACTGTGGATTTGGCCTAGTCACGCATCCATTGCTGCCGCCATAGAAATTTCCTTGTGGACGCTCTACAGGCCACAAATTTAAAGCAATTTTTTTAAATATTTGGTATGTACTGCATATGGGCAGGGGTTAGGACACGGCGCCTATCCATTTTGGTTGCCATGGTAAAATAATTCACTAAATAATTGACGATTTTGTGTCAAAAGTGAGCTAAAATGAAAAATGTGGGTGATCGGGAGCTACAGCCGTTGGCCGCGGGTGATTGACCCGTCTAGTTCTGAACTGACTCCATCAAACCTGCTGACCCTTTACCAAAGCCACAAGTGTAATCCACACATTTGTTACAAAGTGTGTGCAATAATATTGTAGTTTTATTTTGAAAGGGCACATTGTTTTGTCTGTTATACTTTCCCATTAGATGTGGTCCATAAATATTTGGACAGTGATGCCATTTTTTTTTTTTAATCTCTGTAGTCCAGTTTATTGGATCTGAATGAATGTAGCAATGCATCTTAGGTTAAAGTTGCAACTGTTTGCTTTAATTTAACCCTTAAATTCCCCCTGTGACAAATTTGTCACACAATTTTGGGGGTTGTCAAAACCACTGACCCCACATAAATTTTGCAACCTAATGCCCATAGTGACATATTTAGACCATCAGTGCTGCCATCTGATGCATAAAAGTGGAACTGACACTACACTGGCTGCACCAGCTAACCTTTCCAATATGGCCGCCCCCATGGTGGAATCCACATGATAGAACAGCACCCATTCATCACTGGATAAAGTAGACAAACAGGTAAGCTAATGAAAAATAAGCTATGCCTAATACTTCAGCTAGATGTCAACTGTTTTATCATTCAAGTCATTTTAGCAATAGGGTCCCCGAAATGCCCATTTTGACATATATGTCACAAAACTAAAATGAGGTCAAAGGTCACCAAAAATTAAAAATTGCTATTGGGTTGTGATTGGCCCCTCCCCAGGACATATTAACAGAATACATAGATTTTTCTTTCAACTTTTACTATAGTTGGGCATTTAAGGGTTAATTTAATTTGAAAATTTCCTTCTATGTCATAGACACCATATAGGAAGTGCAGCCTTTTTCTTGAGTGTCATTGTTCAAATCCTCATCGCCTGCACTGTGCATGACATTGGTTGAAGAAAATAAGAATCACATTGTGATCTCATTTTCGCCTGCTAATTAATTTGCTAATTGGAAGATTACATGTATTATTTTGTATTTAATAAAAAGTGGACACGGCAGAGCATTCAAGTTCATGACCTGTTTTATTAGATTTGAATTCCCGGGAGATGAAAGCAATTAAATTAGACATTTAATTGATCTCGGTATTGTTGAATGTCATGTGTAATAATCTGGGGGTTGTGGCCTTAGCCAGGGGCCAGACATAGAGCGTGAGATTAGATTGTTATGAGTAACCTGACTTATCGGAAGTATAATTTAATAAGAAACGTGTCAAACTGTTGTACACTGAGCACTGGGCGTTCACAGAGGAAAATAGATTTTGACCCCTCCAGGCTGTATTCCCGCTCCCAGTGCATGATGGGATAGGCTCTGGCTGCTTTCTCTTCCAGGATCAAGCATTAGCGGGTTCGGTAATGTATAGTGGAAGGATTATATCAAGGGCTGACTGCAATAAACAGTTATGTCCAATATATAACATCTGGACATAACTGTTTATTGCAGTCAGCCCTCGATATGTGACCCACCATTACAATAAAAATAGGATAAAATAGAAACATTTCCAGAAAATACATAAATACATAAACACTGCTTTCCAAAAAGGTATAGTTTGTTGATATTGGATCACTATTGGGTGAGATATAGGTATTTATAAAGTTTTAAGACAAGGATGAGTGAAAATTTTATAAATCTGAGAAGTTTCTATCTAAAGTTTGTGAAGAATAGTTCTCAGCAAAGCACGCTATTATAAGAGCAATCTTAATAAAATTTGGCAGCATATGCCTGGCAACAAAGGCCATTTGTTTACTGAAGTGAACTTATCTCCAGCTCATTTGTCGGCTAATGCAGAGCATTGAAGTAGAAACTGCGGGAATTTCCAGTAAGCGGGGATTCCCTGCAGTGTTTTGATACCAATATTATTGCCATTATTCCCAAGTCAAGTGGCTGCAAGAAATTGTTTTAATGCCTTTGTCTTGGATAAATAGGCACAGAAATTAAGACAAACTCTCATTTAAATCACTTTTTGGTCATTTAGGGTTATGTTTTTTTTTGAATACCTTATATTTATAAAAAGTATTGATGTTTTTAGAACTGTTTGGAATGAAAATCCAAAAATCAATAATTTTAGCATACTGATACTGATCTTGGCCTGTACTGCAAATTTAGACCCAGCGACTTTAGACTGGTTTTTTTTACTGGAGGGTTACTTATATGGTTGGAAGTGCTTTACTATTGGAACATGACATACTCTCAAGACCAGGTGGGACTGGGGTAAAAACTTTTCTTTTCTCTGAGTATGCGACGGAAGTATTGTTATTATAACCTTTATTTTACCAGGTAGTCACTTGAGATCATTGATCTCTTTTTCGAGCAAGACCTGGCCTATATGGCTGCATTAATGAGAAAGAAAACAACAAGCGCAAACAACAACAGCACAAAGGGGGATTACAGGGGACAAATGGTGAATTTTGTCACGATACAGGAAAAACATTGACATTACCCCACCTCATTCTTTAACATGTCTGAGATTTGAGATTTAAAATCAGAGATAGTGATGAAAGTCTGTAGTTTCAGTGTTTATTGAAGTCCATTCCAGATGGACGGAGCAGAGTACACAAAGGCCCTCCTCCCAAACTCTGTGCGCACGTGGGTTACTGTGGCATATACAATGCCGTGAAAAAATATTTGCCCCCTTCCTGATTTCTTACTGTTTTGCACATTTTTCACACTTAAATGTTTCAGATCCTCAAACAAATTTTAATATAAGAAAAAGATAACCCGAGTAAATACAAAATGCAGTTTTTAAATGATGATTTCATTTATTAAGGGAAAAAGCTATCCAAACCTACATGGCCCTATGTAAAAAAGTAATTGCCCCCCCTTGTTAAATCATGTATTAACTGTGATTAACCACATTTTTTGAGTCCAGTTTCACTAGCCACACCCAGGCCTGATTACTGCCAGACCTGTTGAATCAAGAAATCACTTAAATAGAACCTGTCTGACAAAGTGAAGTAGGCTAAAAGATCTCAAAAAGCAACATGTCATGCTGTGAACTAAAGAAATTGAAGAACAGATGAGAAACAAAGAAATTGACATCTATCAGTCTGGAAAGGGTGGCAAAGCCATTTCTAAGGCTTTGGGCCTCCGGCGAATCACGGTGAAAGCCATTATCCACAAATGGAGAAAACTTGGAACAGTGGTGAACCTTCCCAGGAGTGGCCGGCCAACCAAAATTACTCCAAAGCGCATCGACAACTCATCCAGGAGGTCACAAAAAGAACCCAGAGCAACATCTGAAGAACTGCAGGCCTCACTTGGCCTCATTCAAAGTCAGTGTTCAACAATAAGATAGAGACTGGACAAAAAATGGCATCCATGGGAGAGTTCCAAGGCGAAAACCCCTGCTGACCAAAAAGAACACAAAGGCTCATCTCTCATTTGTCAAAATACATCTTGATGATCCCCAAGACTTTTGGGAAAATATTCTGTGGAATGATGAGACATTAGTTGAACTTATGAAGGTGTGTGTCCCGTTACATCAGGCATAAAACTAACACAGAATTTCATTAAAAGAACATCATACCAAAAGTCAAACATGGTGGTGGTAGTGTGATGGTTTGGGGCTGCTTTGCTGCTTCAGGACCTGAACAACTTGTCATAATTGAAGGAACTATGAATTCCGCTCTCTACTGCAAAATCCTGAAGGAGAATGTCCAACCATCAGATTGTGATCTTGAGCTCAAGCGCACTTGGATTATGCAGCAGGACAATGATCTGAAACACACTAGCAAGTCCACCTCTGAATGGCTTAAAAAAAACAAAATGAAGATTTTGGAGAGGACTTGTCAAAGTCCGGGCTTAAATCCTATTGAGATGTAGTGGCATGACCTTAAACAGGCCGTTCATGCTCAAAACCCCTCCAATGTGGCTGAATTTAAATAATTCTGTAAAGATGAGTGGGCTAAAATTCTTCCACAGTGATGTGAAAGACTCATTGCCAGTTATTGCAAACGTTTGATTGCAGTTGTTGTTGCCGAGGGTGGCACAACCAGTTATTAGGATTTAGGGGGCAATTACTTTTTCACATAGGGCCAGGTAGGTTTGGATAGCTTTTTTTCCCTTAATAAATGAACTCATCATTTAAAAACTGCATTTTGTATTTACTTGGGTTGTCTTTGTCTAATATTAAAATTTGTTTGATGATCTGAAACATTTATGCGTGACAAATATGCAAAAAAAGAAGAAATCAGGAAGGGGGCAAATACTTTTTCATGGCACTGTATATATAGTCCTGTGAACATAAGCTGTAAGATGGGTTTCAGGCCGAGGTGAAGAATTTGCCAAGATGAAAAGGCAGTCGACCAGTGATAGCTTTGTAAATGAAAGGGTTCCAGTGGAGTCTCCTCCGGGCAGCCAATGATGGCCAGTTTACTTTGGCATAAGGAGTGCAATGGTGGATAAGGGGTCTGTAGGTAGTAATGAATCTTAATGCACCATGGTAAACAGCATCTAACAAGCATTCATATATAAAACATCACCAGAATCTAAAATAGGTTAAAAAAAAAAGTTGCAGCAACCAGTTTCTTTCTTGCATTGAAAGAAAAGCACAGCTTGTTTCTGAAGTAGAATCTCAACCTAACTTTTAGCTTCTTAACCAGACTTTCAATATGTCATTTAAATGACAAGCTGTCATCAAGTTAAAAGCCAAGGTATTTAAAAGTTGATACTGTCTGAATTGGAATACCTTGAGATGTGTGTATAAAGGCAATATTACGCGTCTTTGTTTCGTTCCACATTTCGTCATAGCCACATGTGAGACAAAGAAGTGAGTTGCTTCAGCCTGCAACCGGTTGTTGATTTTTCATTTTCCTCGGGCGGCAAGAAATTGAATAGCATCTGATTGCTTTTTCCAGGTGCAGAAATCCTGAACAAGAAAATAGTTTGGCGGTTTACAAAAAGTACCATCCACCCTGTGAAGTTATGGGCTGTATCTGTGCGGTTTCAGTGAATGATAACTTTAGGTAAAATTTATAGCACTGAAGCTGTTGGTGGTGGTTCGGTTGCACTGAGAAAGCTACTCACTGTGTTAGTATGGTATCGCTGAATGACAACTTTACGGAAGAATTATTGGATTTTAGGTAGTGGTCGTATCAGTATGATATCACAGCATGGCACCTTTGGGGAAGATGTGGAGCATTGTATATTCTGGTTGCATCTGATTGGCTGTACGGAGAGACATTTGGAGACTCTGATGCTGCAGTTTCAATTCCAACTGTCATACTTTTGAATCTGGTGCTCAAACTTATTCTGAAAAGCATCCAGCCGTATCTGTACAGGTTTAATATGATTATGTGCTTTTGCTGAGTCCGTAACGCGTGAAAAAAGAAACCAAAAAACATCACACTGAAGCACTGTCCTGCAGGTGAACTACAGTACTGTGTTCATTTTTGGACAGTGATGCAGTTTTTGGCTTTGCATTCCAGTGGTTTGGATTTGAAAATGGTGAAAATGGGGTTAAGTACAGGCTTTCGGCTTTTATTTGCCAAATAATCCATATCATCTGACCCATTACAGTCCCTTTTAATACTGACCCTCTGTCCGATTAATTACTTACAAACTGCACGGTGTCTTTAGCAAAAGATGTGCATTCCAGTTCTGTTTTTTTTCCTTATCAGCAGGAAGAGTGTGGAATATTTCTACGACTTAACCATAAATACCCTTTTGAACTGTCTGTAACACCTGTATTTCCGAGTACCTTAACTCAGGGGAATTCTCCCACGCATGCAGATAAACTATAAAGAGCTGTTTTTACCGTCTCCAGCCAGAGGTGTTCTACGCTCCCTCAAGAAAGAAGCCCCTCCTGGATGCTTGAATAAACAAGCTTAGCTGTGCAACAGTAAAGGGATTTTTTCCACAACATTTCTGAAGAATTTATGCTGCATAACTCCGGTCTATGAACAGCTAAAATGCAAAATGGAAGTTTGTTTCCGTGTCGTGGGCGGGGGGTTCAGCTTATGCAAGTTTGTTTGTGTTCTGGCGTATGCTGGGCTTCAGTTAGCATGTTCGTTGGTGTCCATTTGTCATAACGTAGGTCTGACATTATCTACAGAATATAAACTGAAAGGGGTGTGTACTGGATAAATGACCGTTAATGCAAGTTTATTAGTGTCCGTGGCTTAGACTTAGACAAGGTTGTCGTAGGTTTGTGAGGGTCACTGCTGGGGATGTGTATAAGTTAGCATTTGTTTTTAGCATTGTGGGTGTTGGCTAGGCTAAAGATGTGTTTGGCTTGGTTTAGGCCTCCATTTTACCTCAAGTTAACGTGCATTTTCTGATTCAAGGCTCAGAATTAGTGTTTCAGCAGATGGGCTGTTTAGCTTAAGTAAAATTACAGTAAGTCTAAAAAGTAGCCAACAGAAAAGAAAGCACACACAACTGGATTAGGAACAAAGTCAAAATGGACACCCAGTGCCAGTTATACTAGGATTAACCCTCAGAGCACTAAATACAAATAGTGTTGATCAATGATGTAGGATATCAAATTTAGAGCTGTTGAAAACCTATCATGTGGCTCCCGCGGGGGAGCTCTTTTAAACAAGCCACCACATGATAGGTTTTCAACAGCACAAGACAATTTAATGTATAATTTTTAAAAATTTATTTTAGCGCTCTAAGGGTTAATCTTAATCTGAAAGTTCTGGATTTCAGGGCTTGTCTGCTCAAAGTTCAGCAGATCTTCATTCTGAGATGGCTGCCATGTCTTTTTTTGCACTCATTGCTCTGGTTTCCCGAGAGCCTGTTTTTGCCTGAACTGAAACCCCTCCCTGCCCACAGGGGTGGGGTCTGTCTGGCCTCTGTCACCAGGGGCATCGTCTGGATTTCATATCGTCCCATGCGCTCCATCATCCACTCACTGTAACAACATCAATTATATTCTGCCCCCCTGCAGTCCATACTGTGGGATTCTCCATCCACACAGCTCTTATTTAACCTGCATATTCTTGATAACGGTCACAGGGTTCAACATTCAATGGGCAGGGGTCAGAAATACACCCCACGGTGCTCACCAATACATCAGAGGGCGCGCTCATTCCTCTACACGCCAGGGATTCTCAAATCTGGACATCAAACCCAAATCCAGCACAGGTTTTCTGGTGTTCCAGGTAAATGAGCACATATTGCCTCCGATTGGCCAGATTGCCATCACACCTGACTCCCAGGCAGTGGGAGTGTGAAAAACCAGCAGTTGTCGGACCTCGAGGACCGTGATTTGAGGCCCAGGGCTATAGGCTGTTTAGAGTCTCCCATTGGCCTAACGTCCATGATTTCTGACTGCGGAAGGAGACGAGCCTGGCCGAAGGAGACCTATGGTAACATGGGGAGAACACGTACGCTCCACACAAACCTTATTTCTAAGGCGGCTGTGCTACGTACTGCACTGTTATGGCATTTTGACATGTATAATTTTTCACATCTGCAAAGGAATCATTTTATGCACTAGTAGAAGATTTCAGTATCGTGCTTTCTGCCAAATCACAGGGAGTATGTTTTTCTGTTTCTTTGCTTGGCACAAATGACGCTACTTACCAGCTCGTAAGTGCTGCGGGTACGCAGTGATGCCGTGTTGTGAGTTATGTTACGTACCTGGCAAAGAGAATGGGTGAAACTGCTCCCATTACATGCGCTTGATTTAAATATAATTACCGCGTTTGCACAGTTTACATTCGCACACACAGCTCAATTGAGCTACATATTACTGCAGGCTGATTGCCGAAGGCAGGCATTATGGAATTCATTATCCTCTCGATATCAATGAAAGCCATAAGCAAGGCCTTTTCTCGCTGAAGCGTCTTCTGTTGCTCAGAGTGATCATACAACCACGTATAGCACGTTATATTACATGTGATGCGAACCATCATACGATTTCAAATGTCCTCTGTCCTCCCTCTCTCTTTCTCTCTCTTTTTCTCCCCCTCTCTGTCTCTCAAGTTGTTGAGAAAGGAAACACCAATATCACATAACATAACATAACATAACATGAGTAGCGAGAACAGGCCATTGAGCCCAACTAGGCTCGCCATTTTCCCATCTCTAAAGTGAATGTAGCACTTCAGATACTCAAGGACTAGATGGTATCCAGCACTGTATTAAGCCTGGACTTAAAAATCAGAGAGTTTCTGCCTCTACGATATGGCCAGGCGAGCTATTCCATGCTGTGATCACTCTCTGCCCATGCGAACTATGGGAACACCAATGTACAACCACATAACCTAACATTAGGCCTCCTTATCTTTCTGTTTATGGGCCAGTGCGACCTGTTACAGGGTGGCATTGTGGCCCATAGTCGTGAAACAATGTTAGATCGGGAGTGATGAATTGAAATCACTTCTGCCTTTCAGACCTGAATGGGCCAGGTTAGGTTGTGGATTGGGGAACCTGATCCTGGATCAGTACTCTGACTCTAAATGGGTTTAATGAGAAAGTTCTGTGGTCCTCCAGTGTATGGAGTTGTATTGGAGGCGTACATCAGCGCTCAGGGGTCTGAGACCTGTGCTTTAGTTCAGTTATCAGGAGTGGACTGGAGAGGAGGATCTCCTGCCTCAAGTGGTTGAGCACCCGTTCTGTTCAGGAAGACGCCCTTATAGTCAGGATATGAGTCCTCTAGCAGGGGTTGGTGGTGATTTTTCAGTGCCTTAAAGGAGCAGTTGACATTGGTCTCCTGCAAGTGCTTGACCAATCATACACAACTAGAGGGCACACAGAGAGCGCATACCTCTGCCAGCAGGTTCTGATCCACTAGCACTTATCAGCCGCAGAATCACGATTTGTGGCCGCATTGATCTCGAAATTTAATCACCTCCTCCCATTCATACACTCCAAGCTCTCATAAAATTTTGTGGTAATCTGCTGAATAGTTTTTTAGTAATCCTGCTGACAAACACACACATAAACACACACTCATATGCACTCACAAAAGTGATCACAGTGCGTCCTGGTGAAGGTAATAATGGAACGACTAGACTGTGTGTGTGTGTGTGTGTGTGTGTGTGTGTGTATATCTTTGCGTGTATATGCAAACATCTGCGGGAGTTTGTGTGTAGTCGTACGTATATATTTGTGTATCCCTGTGTGCCAGTGTGTGGGCATATCTACGTGTGTGTGTGTGTGTGTGTGTGTGTGTGTGTGTGCCCGTGAGTATGCGTGTGCCTGTGTGTTTATGCGCGTTTGCCCGCATGTGTAAGCTCATATGCACTGCGCTCCGAGCTCAGCCCGAGATAATGAACAGAGTAAAATATTGATGAGTGAGACCTGATGTTCATGCCAGAAAGCAGGGAAGTTTAATTAGGCGGCCGGCTCGGGGAAAACAGGAAGCGCACAGAGTGTTCTGGCTGACTCCAGGTTCGCTCCTCCGTATGCCGTTAAAAAAGCACTCTTACCGAGCCTCTCCCTCTGGGACCGGGCTTATGGCCTTCCAAGATTACCACTACTCAGTCAGACATTAATGTAGGCTCCGCCGGGGCTCTGCTAAATGCATAAGAGCACAGCTGCATTCAGTTCTCAGGGAGGCAGAGGCTGGGGGTCATATTTACACTGTCTGCTCAGAGTGCCCTGTGCATGCCGGTCCCCTGCAGTCAATGCATTCCAGGAGGTCTGACTAAGACTTACATCCTGTGCAGTCACTGGAGCACCGAAAACGACTTGAGTCTAATGCAGTCACTACATAAGAGGAGCACTGACTAAGACTTACATCCTGTGTAGTCTCTTCTGTAGGAGCACTGGCTAAGACTTACATCCTGTGTAGTCTCTTCACTGTAGGAGCACTGACTAAGACTTGCATCCTGTGTAGTCTCTACACTGTAGGAGCACTGACTAAGACTTGCATCCTGTGTAGTCTCTTCTGTAGGAGCACTGGCTAAGACTTACATCCTGTGTAGTCTCTACACTGTAGGAGCACTGACTAAGACTTACATCCTCTGTAGTCTCTTCACTGTAGGAGCACTGACTAAGACTTGCATCCTGTGTAGTCTCTACACTGTAGGAGCACTGACTAAGACTTGCATCCTGTGTAGTCTCTTCACTGTAGGAGCACTGACTAAGACTTGCATCCTGTGTAGTTCCTTCATTATAGGAGCATTGAACAAGACTTGAATTCTGTGCAGTCACTACATTGTAGGAGCCCAACTAAGACTTGATTCCTGTGTAGTCTCTACACTGTAGGAGCGCTGACTAAGACTTACATCCTCTGTAGTCTCTACACTGTAGGATTGCCGACTAAGACTTGCATCTTGTGCGGTCACTTCAGTGTAGAAGCTCCGACTGACACTTGCATCCCGTTCAGTCGCTACATTGCTGGAGCATTGACAAAGACTTGTGCCCTGTATTGTCTCTACACTGTTGAATTGCCAACCAAGACTTGACTCTGTGCAGTCACTACATTGTAAGAAAGCTGACTAAGACTCGCATCATGTGCAGTCACTACATTGTAGGAGCACTGACTATGACTTGTGCCCTGTGTAATTACTACATTGAAGGAGCACCGACACAGACTTGCATCCGGTGTAGTCTCTGTGCTGTGGGATTGCTGTCCAAGACTTTCATTCTGTGTCGTCACTTCATTGTTGGAGCGCCACCGACAGAGACTAGACAGCACACAGACTGTATTGTGAGACCACCGACAAAGACTTTCATCCTCTATAACTTCTCTGCTTTTGTAGCGTTCCATAATTGGTCTATGAATGGTCTGTAAAATGTTGATTGCAGAAGGTATGCCATATTTCTCTCGCGGAATTCATAAGCTCTTTTTTGTTTGAAGTACAACCCAACACTGCACTATATAAAATT
This sequence comes from Gymnothorax javanicus, assembly GCA_029692085.1. Classification (NCBI taxonomy): domain Eukaryota; kingdom Metazoa; phylum Chordata; class Actinopteri; order Anguilliformes; family Muraenidae; genus Gymnothorax; species Gymnothorax javanicus. Next base: position 8,868,956 of record CM056194.1, read on the forward strand.
TTCACCCTCCTGTTATATTTTAGATTAGCTGTATTCTGGAATATGATGATACGGTTGTAAAAAAGGAGAATAATGGCCATATCTGCAGAAAAGAGTTGAATAATCTTGCACAGCTCTCCCTTTTATTTACAATGTAATTTTCTGAGTTTTGCTGAAGTTTTCCCCAATGCCGTCGATGATGTAATGTCTGCCGCTGTAAAATGCGAATTGTGTGTTAAATTTTATCTGTTTTTACACCCTGAGCTGCCTCTCGGTCGAGTATTTTACGACCGCGTTTCCGCGCTATACGAGCTCTCCCTGGAAAAACCAGGAGACCGCCATTTCCATTGTTCCACCGTTTGGAAGGCCACTGTGGCATTAGTCTAAAGCACCTATTTCAGCTGTTCCTTTGGTGACAGGATCTACGCGAATGGTATGCTATTCATCTCTGCAGAACATATTGAAATGGGGCCAGGAACTGTCTTATTCGGCGAGTAAGTGCCAGTGTGTATTATGGTGTGGGAGTGTGTGAGATTATAGAAATGGCCTATGGACTGGATTTGGATTGTGTCTGCACTTCAGCAGCTTATGAATTGTTTTGGCTGGAAGGAAGGCGTATTTATCCAGAAATATTCGGAGACAAACAAAGACACTTTTCATTTCAAACATGGAGCTGCATAGTTTAAAGTAGAGAGGCAGAAGCGAGAGAGAACTTGTTTCGCCTTTTCAGGTAGGCGGGAGCTGTGGGGAAAACATCAGTTGCTTCTGCTCTCTCCTTTTTTGCCCTCTTAAGCAGAGCCGGCTGGGAGGATGGGTTCTTTTTGCGTCTCATTTTACAGTCTTTTTTTTTTTTTTTTTTTTTAAAGAAACGCGTTTGTCGGGAAAATAGTTTGGCTTTGAATTCAATGCTGCCCAATCTCGGCTTGATCACAAGAAAAGCATTTTTCCCCTATGTTTATGCCCTTTCATTATTGCTTGGGACATAACCCTTTCTTTATATTTCTGTTTGCAAATTTCTTCTTGCCGAACATCAAACATCTGCTTCTGCTACTGAGGACGTCTGGCACACTTTTCTTTTCAATAAACATGAGCTTGCCTATTGTCTTTAATATATGCCCTCTGAAGTCCCATGCGCTTCTCTCACTGTACTCTTAACTGGAGAGAGAAGAACTGCGCTCAAACAAAGGCATTTGTAAATGTGTGCGGCGAGAAAGGCAGCGACTCTGATATGCTCGAATCGGCTGAATTTTTTATTTTTATTATTTTTTAAGCTCCAGCGTTATCGAAGACCGCCACCAGGGTGCTTTCCTCTGGTATTCCGCCAGTTCTCCCCTTTACGACACAAGCTATGATTTACCTCCGTTTCAATGCATTAAGCAGAATAACTATACCGACTCCACACTATTTCTGCTTGGGAGCCAAAAAAATAAATAAAATTGCCGACAGCTATGCTTCCCTCTTGTCAGAAAAATGCGCCCTTAATCAGTGACCGGTTTAACGTTGGCAGCCGTGATCCGTTTTTGACCTGTTTCAGGGAATAAAAAGTTATGTTTGACAGCTGCTGAAAGGCTCGGGCTGAATGTCGACATACGGAAATTCTGGCGGTTTGCTGGCCTACCGACTGCCCGATTAAAGTTGTGCCAGTTACTTTTAGCCGCGCATCATGGCTCTCTCAAGTAAGCAAACTTAAACCGAGCAGTTGGCTGGCATATGATGGCATTATAAGATGCAATTAGAGGCCTATTAGTTTTCTTACGGGACGCAATTTTGTGTCTGTCACTGGAAGTTCCAAAAAAACGCATGTATTGACACATGGTTTTGCAATAGGTTCCAAATGAACAGTTCATAAGTGCTAACTATAACAACCTAATGACAATGAATGAAGCCATGACTTTCTTCGTAGTTCTGCCGCCGTCAGATGTCAACTTGAATAAATCCTCTTTCGTTCATTTTGTTGGTACTTGAACGAGTATGTCGATGTTACCAATACACGTGGCCGGGAGTCGTTAGATCTGGACTGGTTGAGCTTACAATTTTATTTATTAGGATTTAGATGAACAAATCTCTCTCCCGCTTTATTGTATTCTACATAAATGCCACTAGATGGCAGCAGAAATACACGGAAAGCTCTGAGATTTAACGTGCATGCACAGTGCTGTAGATCACGTATCCTGCATTATCATGCAGGGGAAGCGCACTTCTTGCGCGCTCAAGGCCACCACATTTATATTGTGAGTCGGTGTTTTGTGTTTGTGGCTGTATAACAACGTGTCTTGTCACCGCGGTTCTGCGCCTCATCAGTGACACAACACAAAACGCGTCGCAGAGACAATTAAATGTAGTTCCGCTCAAAGGATCTGGGAACGTTTTGTACACCGCTCTGCTTTCTATTATTTTTCATAGCCATTCCGTCGCTATTGTCTTTATTATAGCCATGTCAGGAATGTTGTTTTTCCGCACATTTTGAATGGTAACGAAGCAGCATTGTTGTCTCGCGGCATTAAAGCCCTGGATTAGAATCCCATTCTGTGCGCCGATTGCATATTCTCCCCGTGTCTGTGTGGGTTCCCTCTGAGTCCTCCGGTTTCCTCCCGCAGTACAAATACATGAAGGTTGGGTTAATTGGAGACCCTAAATTGCTTGTAGGTGTGTGTGAAAGGTGTGTGTTCCCTGCGATAGATTGGTGACCTGTCCGTACTCATGCCTCTCTCCCAGTGCATGATGGGATAGGCTACAGAGCCCCCAGCAACCTGGGCTGGGAATAAATGGATGTGATTATCGATGATGGAAATATAGATGATAAAAGCCAGAAGTGCGTAAAATTATGACCATTTTGAATTCACAATAAAATTATTTAAAGATTTTCTGTCTTCGGTGCTTCATGAGACATTTCAGGGGTCATAACCTCCATCTTCCAGTCACATTAAAATAATCGGTACGTGAACGGTGCAATGCTATTCTATTTTCTGATCTGCCGTTTTGCGTCATGCTCTCCCACATGCTTTCATATCGAGTACAACACCTCCACGTCAGATTGTTTACCATAAGTCACGCACTTTTATCATGATTTTATTGTGCATTTATGCTTTTTTGGCTTCTGTAAACAATTTTGTTATGTGTGTTTGCAGTTAACTTCGTTTTAATGCTGCCTGCCCTCAGTAAGTGTAAATTTTCCCGGGTTGGCCGCGCAAATATGCGTGTTTTTGGTCCGTGGCTTCACATTATTGAAAGGGCATGGATGCTACCTGTAGCGTATGGATGTGGGTGCTTGATTGGGATCTGGAAGGTTGGCAGTTGAAGTCTCAGTTTAGCCTCAGTCACGGAAGTGCAGCTGTCGAATCAAGACCCTGAGTCCCATGGGAATGGCCCCCCTGTGTAGTCTAATCGACTGTAAGTTGCTTTGGTGAGGAGTGACGGCAGAATGAATGTAATATTTCTTAATGTCTCCATTTCCCGCAGGATGTTTTGAACAACTTGGGCTCCTCCGAGCTGGATGAGGACGATCTGATGCTGGACTTGGATCTCTCTGACGATCAGCGCCACCGTCACGGTAAACCTCCACCTGAGACACCTAACCAGTCAGGAATGACTGAAACGACAGGGCTGTCTGCAGGTATTTGGATAGTCACTTTACAAGAAGGGCGGCAATTCCAACTGAGATCACTTAACCCTATTAAACCTACAGACCCATGTAGGGGTTTGTCAAATGCAGTTGCTGTATTCAAACCTGTGGAACATCTGGCCAGTTTTAAATGCTAGTGGAGATCCCATGGTTTGCACAAATCCCAAATATGCCCTGCTGAATTACAGGGGAATGTGCATAAAATGATCGACAACATCTCGTTTTTTTTTTCACTTGATGTAATATCGTGGCCATAAAAATATGGCATCCTGGGTTTGAATATTTCCTGGAATGTAACTGTGATGTAGCTTCAGTGAAGCGCTGCAACCAGCAGATACAGAATGTGTGTGTGACATTGTCCTGCAGTATGACAAAATGTTTTTATCTGATTTTGGCCCCATTTAAGGGAAAACTTAAGTAAAAAAATTGGGTTTAAGGGTTGGATGCAAATCCCCTTAAATGAGCTCTGACAGTTTCTATTCAAACCTCACGTTCAGTTTTCTATTACAGCTTGCTGGAGTGCGGACGTAAGAAAATGGCACCACTGCCTAATGCGTACGGACTACAGGGTGCATCTGGGAGTTTGCATGAGAGTTTACAGTTCACGCTGGAAAAGAGACGCGTAAAGGGAGTGTACAATGTCAGTTGGAACATGGTTAACATTCTTCAGGAGCAAAAGTAAAATATTGTCCCTCTTTGCAGCCAACAACTGAATCTGTCCAGTGAGCACGAAAGGTCAGGCAGTCGCACGGGCCGGGCCTGTTAGAGCTTTAGTTCTCCATTTAGTTACAAGTCCGTCAGATTTGTGTCAAATCCGGAACGCGCCGACTTTATACGGTAGCCTCACGGGGTATTGTAAAGAAAACATAACAAAACGGAAAAAAAAACATTGTGACAACCAGCTTGTGGGAGGGAGGTCGGGTTTCGGTCCGGAGGACCAAGGATGGACATTCTAGCCGAAGCTTGTAACCTGCAGTGAATGCCAGGGGCGTTACAGTTGCGAAGCCCCACTGAGCAAGCTCGGGTGTCAGAGTAACATGGCTGCCACCATGAATTGGCTTCATGCGCCATTGAGCGACTGGTGTAGGAATCTGTCGAGCCGGTGGGCGTGAGCTGTCTCTGACGCTAGTGTATCTCCGTGGTTTGGTGCTCTCAGGCCTGCCCGCGTGTCGGGGGTGTGGATCAGCTTGCAGCCTCTTCGCGGGGTCGGCTGCCCGTGAACGCGATGCCTCCATGTTACGGGGTGCTGCAGGGGTGGGGAATAGGGGGTGATCTGGCTGTGATAATTTCCTCCTGCCTCTCCGGGGCTGAGGCCGTATTATGGCTTGGGGGGAGCAGTGTCTCCAAAAACTGGGTAGAAAAAGAATAGCAGCAAGAATGTGTCAAAAAAAAGAAACTAATAGCTTACTTAAAACCCCTTTGCGCAGATATAGACGCAGGCGTCCGTAAATTCCGAAATTTAATTCCTAGATAATCCTGTAACTGAATTTCCAAATGTCTTGCTTCACTGGAATAATTTTCCAGGGTCTCTGTGACACAAATACTGAGTTATGAAGCCTAAATAGGCTCATGCATAACAGGAAAAAAATTGGCATTATTTGTATTCTGCGCAAACAGGTTAAAGTTGCCTGTCAACAGTTCCAACGACTAACACCGTGCTGTGCGTAAGCTATTGGACAGTGACGAGATTTATAAAGGGCTGTAGTTCCGTCGCGGTTATGGATGTACATAAACAACCTCAAATCACAGCTATCGGCCTCTGCGTTTCCCTCATATCAATTGTTTTCAGTTTCCCTGTGCTGGAGAGTAGCGCTGAAAAGCAAAAATTGAGACTTTCTCCACAATCTTACAGCCGTCACTGGGTACAAGAGAACCTCTGGGTTGTAATTTTAAGTTTGTCCTCTGGTGGGGAAACAGATCTCACTCAAATCAATTCATCTAATGCATTTTAGACCAGAGTCGCTGCAAGTGGAAGGAATGTTTCTGTTGCTTAATGATGCTTTTGTTTGGATAGATTGGTCAGCCAGTGTTTTCAATAATTGGTACGGGTGAAAAAATGGCCATCATTTCAGAAGGGGTTGTTTGAAATGTCGTTTCGCATGTATTTGTTACCATTGTGGGAGCTCTTGATGTTATTTCGCAGCCAAAATTTGCAGTGCAGTCATGTTTTTATGACTTGCCAAAGGATAGTAAAAAATTAATAACAGATGGAAATTTCATCTCTTGTTATCGTTTTTTAGGTCGTAATGGTATTGGCAAATATGTTTGTATTAAAACAGTTTATTTAAATAAATTTACCATTCTATGCTAAGAATCATGGTGAATTGAATGTCTGAAAGTATGAATTTTATCAGCACTTCATTCAGTCTTGAACTTGTTTTCTTCACTTGTTTTTTAACAACCTTGTATCGAACTTGAATTACCTTATACTTGTGGTACTTCAAATGTAACTTTCTCAGTAGTGTTCGTCAGACTGAAGTTGTGTTTGCTGGATTTCGTGTGAGTCAAGGACGTGCCCTCATTAGAGAAAGGCAGCGCTAATGCTGCAGCTAATGCCTGCAAATACCATTTTGCATACCTAAACATTTTATAGCGCCGTCTCATTTTCCCTGTCCTAGCAACGGCACGTGTTTGATAAGTTATCCTTGGAAAAACAAGGCAGTTCCTTGACTTAGAAGGGATGCTGGCAAACTGCAGGAATTTAAAATGGAGGCGTACTTCCTGGTGGCAGTGAGGGGACATGTGGTCCGACTGCCAGCAAAAGAGTGGTCATTTCATCACCAGCTAGGGCAATCCTAACCACAAGCCGTCACTCCAACAAACTGCATGGTGACTCAAACCCCGATGGGCGACCTCCATTTGAAAAAACTGGGTTTTGTCTGGCTACAAACGCACACGCCAGGCACTACTTTCAAGGTAGATACAGTAACTAGGACATTTCAGTGTTATTTGTTTATGGTTCGTTTCCTCACTATGTGTTTCTGTCAGTATTAAACTTAGATTATTTAGCATTCATATTTTTTGCTTGTACATGTCCAAACACTTATAATTCATGTGGAATAAATTGCCAATCTGTTTTCGTTTTGTATTCATATATTTTAGTTACTCTGGCATTATGCTTTTTATATTAAGGAGCTTTCAATGGATATTCGAGGATTCAAGGCGCTATTTTAAGCTTTAGCCATGGAATACGAAGAAAGTAAGCTGATTGCCATCGCCAATAATCATAGAAGAAGAAAAATACATTCTAGATTTTGACTTGCAGTTGAACAGATTTGCTTCATTCAAAGTTGCGAGAATGCACAATAATTGTGACTCAGCTCCTTTAAGGAAAGGTGCTTCAATGCTTCCTAACTTATATCCTTTAGCATAGGGTATACTGAGCCAAACTTTTCAAAAAGAAGGGAGATAACACCATCCCACAATTCCGTGTGGCAGGAGTATTTAAAGCGATGACCATCCATCTGGCCAATTACGAAGTCCTCTTTGTGAAACGCAAATGCATTGCTTTTTGTAGGCATATGTTCACTCTTGACCATGACCAGGCATAGTGGCGCACAAACAAATGTTTCAAAGTCAGCCAAGGCAAAATAAATATTTCAAAAAACTGAAAGAAGATGTACTATGAGTCCTATCTTGAGTAAATAACTGTATTTTGGAAAGAACAGCGTGGGGATGGCTCTGATAAACTGCAACATATACGAGCAATTTCCACCAGCAACAAACTTGAAAAAATGTGCCGATTTAACCCCCCCTCCCCAAGTATTTGTAGCAGTGCTGCACATGCCACGGATTCAGGACCGCATGCTTTCAAGCTGCAATCTCCTGCGTATACTGTGCGTGTAAATTCAGGCTTAAATTAGAATTGATGATAGGAACTGTTCTTCTAAGCCTTTGATCAATCCAAATGAAAATCACTTTTAAATCTTAACAGTTATGCCCATAATAGGCGCTGGTGTCCACAAAATGCGAGATTGAATTGCTAAATAATTCCATAATTGAATTTCCAAATGAGACTTGAAGTGTCTTGCGTCATTGAAATAATTTTTCCAGTCTCTGTGAGACAAATCATGCGATGCAAAGCCTTAAATAGGGTCACGCCCAAGGGGCAAGGATTGGCTTGATTTGGGATATGCATAGAGGGGTTAACATGGGCTCAGAAAAGCCAAACATTTTCTTCTGTTATCACCTTCCATTGCTGGGAGGTGGGCTGGTCATTATGTATTCTGGTTTGTAGATTTGGTCTCTTCGAATGGCAAAATGTCCAGGAGCAAAGGTTGCGAAGTAAAAATGGGTAGCCATTTAATCCCTTTTTGTTCAAGCACATACTCCTGTAATCGTTAAAAAATGTTCATGCCTGAAATGGGCTAATTTACGAACCCAAATGTTAAATTAAAATTAATACCCAAAGCAGTGATTCGTAAATTATTTCTGACTTGTTCCACGTTGAAAACAATACAACAGCACATTATTTGATGTTTCACTTCATGAATTTTATTATCTATTATTTACACTTTATGCAATTTTGATTCCTGCAACGTATCAAAAATATTTACCACTTTGTGATTTTGCCGTTCCTTTTCACAAAAATGAATGGACTCTATTTTTGTGCCTTCACGAACACAAACACACATGGCGATAACGTTAAATATTATGCCCACACAATGGTGGAGGGTCCAATGGAGGGTGAACTGGTATTATTATACATGTCACGTGTGAATATTTCCTTTGTGTGGGGAGAAATGCAAATAACAACTTCAGTCTTGCCTTTGTGTTAATACCACAAGTGCAGTGTAGGGGAGACTGGGGTCGAATGAGCCATGGGGACCAATGAGCCATACCACTATTTTGCGATCAATCGATGCCAAAGGTGTTTAAAATAGGCAAAATAGTGATATGGCTCATTTATCCCCAGGACTCATCAGTCAATGGTCAAATATTTTGCCCGTTTTTAAGCAGCTCTGTCATCGATTGATCGCAAAATAGTAATATGGCTCATTGGTCCCCATGGCTCATCGGACCCCAGTTTCCCCTATGCAGTTCAGATGGCCCACATCTTTTCATACAAAACGCAGTATCTGGTGAATTGACCTCTGCCCCCCCAAACCCCTCCACACGGTGCATAGCGAGGGCCCCCTGCTCGAGCGAGGGGCTCCCTGTTCGATGCCCCCCCCCCATGGATCTGGTCACCCATCAGCTTGGCACTAGCTTTCGCTTTCTTCTTCACTTCGCATCATTAAACTGCTCACTGCATAGGAGCCAGTTCTCAGGGGACCCAAGGAGGCAGCAGGAAGGCAAGCTGGGCGCTCGCTCATCACCTGACCGTCATCTGACAAAACTGCCGCTTCGCTATTGCATTAACGTGCTGATTGACTGTGGCTTATCTGATTGGCCTTAATGGAGCCAAACCCCCATCACACACGCAGGTAATAGGCCATTTGCAGGAATTGATCGCGCGGCGAATCACTCCATAGCAAGAAGACCGTGGTGTGCAAGCGAACTCTACATTCCTTGACAACCATAAGAGTTTGACTGGCGGTGCGTGACATTCCAATACTTTCGTGACTGTTTCGACCTTTTGTTCTGTCTTTTTTTGGCCCATTTTTACTGTGTACTTAAAAGAAGATATATTTTATCGTTTGGTGTAAGATTTTTGCCATTTACTGGCCTCAAAAGCGAGTTTTTTGACTTCAAGTTGGTTGCTGCCGACCGAAACTCACGTGTGAAATGGTGGAATTCTCAGGTATGTTTATGTCTTATTAAACTCCTTTTTACCCTTAAACATTCAATTATCGTTAAGAAGATTCATAAAACGAAACTCAGATAATCTGTAGATGTGTTCTGTGGCTGTAATATTCGCATTTGAAGCCATTTTAAGCCCAAAATCATCACGTGTGATATGTTCGCCGTCTGCTTCACCGTGAATATTATTTCAACGTGCTAAGCTGTCTTTATGCTCAAATCTGGCTCTCAAGTTGACTTTTTCTTGATATTTATAACTTGTAGACGACTTGGCCGATCTCTCAAGGTTTATTGAAATGACATTTTCATTGGAACAACAACCGACTCCAAGCACGAGTAAAGCAACATCATCTTCCCATCTTCATCGTTGTGTTCCAATGTGGACTGGCGATTCTCGCTACAACGAGGAGCTTTCCTTCCATCGTTTCCCGAAGGATGCAGCATTAAAATGGCTTCAAATTTTATTAAAATATATCTCCAGTCATGTTTTACATCTTTAAGTCTTACCATTTGATTGAAGAATCTTAAGTGGTCAACCATGACTTCCCTTTTCATTGAGATACCAAATATGAGGTGCCATGCGCCAAATTCAGCTAGTCATTCATCACTGTCGGAAAGACCAGAGAACACACTGAAGATGTGCGCCGAAAAGTTGCTGAGCTTCGCAAACTGGAAATGGATTTGAGAAAATCTCAAAACATTCAGATGTTTACAGCGATAAGAGATGTTCGGAATCAGTCTGGATGAGAGTGAGTGTGTACATTGACCCCAGGCACTGGAAGTACTGTAAGATGGGTTGACTGGCGAAAGAATCTTTAAGGATCTCAGCTGGTCAGTTGCAGAATTTAGTTGAGTCTTCGGATCAGAAAGTTTCCAAAACTACCCTCAGGTATCGCCTACATCTCCACAAGTTGTTTAGGAGGGTTGCCAGTAAAAGCCTCTGCTGTCAGTCAACAAAGAAGTAAAGGGCCTAGAGATTGCCAAACATTCCCGGGACTTTCTGTCAGACTGGATTATGTGGTTAGCTGGGACCAAAGTGGAGCTATTTGGCGACAAGCATCAAAGGTGGGTTGGGTGTGGACAGAAGGATACCCATACAGAAAAGCCCATGAAGCACAGTGGTGGATCTTTAATGTTGTTGGTCTGTTTTACTTCCAAAGAACCTGGACATCTTGTTAGGATACATGGTACCGTGGAATCCATCAAACACCAGCAGATCTTAAATGAAACCCTAACAGCCCCTGCCAGGGAGCTTAAATTGGGCAATGGTTAGACCCTGCAGCAGGACAATAATCTGAAACATGTCTCAAAATCTACACAAAATGGTTCACAGACTGCAGAATAAAGGCTTTGCCATTGCCATGCCTGACCAAAAACTGCTCAGAATATCTGTGGGATGAACTGAAGAGGAGAGTCCACCCGATTCAGCCTCAGAGTCTCTGAATAAAGGAACGGTCCCCGATCCTGAGCTACTTGTTCAACATCATCATCACTCATTACGGCATTAGACTCAGAGCTGCTATCTGGGCAAAGGGAAGCTGCACAAAATAAGAAATGAAGGGGTGCCAATAATTGTGGCACATGTACTGTATATTTTTTATTGAAAATATTAGTCTCATATTAGTCTTTAATGTTTCTTTCAGTTGTTACTTCAAGTAATTGAAAGAATTTTCTGGGTATTTCTTATGGAATTTCATGAAGATAAACTTTTTTTTTTTAATCTTGTTTTGCTCATTTTTGGTTAAGAGTGCCAGTAATTCTTGAGGGCACTGTACATGTCAGAATAAATGTAAAAATCACTACTATTTATATTTATATGCATTTTCTTTACCGTGCCAACTTTTTCAGCGTTGGGCTTGTATGCCAGGTCTTGGGAGAGAAAGCGAGTGACCTTCTGTGTAACACATTTTTGGATGTGCTTTAAGCTAATTAGAAAAGGCGCAGTTGTCCAGACTACTGTTAGTGAGCTAATGTTGTTAGTGCACTAACTATTTTGTTGCTTTGTCTCATGTTTGGAGGGTATGTGTTAACGCTGCTGTCAACGAACTTGGTTTTTGCTCACTTTGGTTGTAAGCATAATTGCAATGCATCTTTGTATTTTTGTATCTTTTCTCCTTAATTAGCTATTTTTTTGTTTTGGTTTTGTATATTTAGCCACTTTTTTGCAGTTGCAGGTTTGCAATGACACCGAGAATAAAAGTCCCATATTCACCGTATCATGAGGTGAATAAAGTGAATTTGTAGTCACCGAATTAGTGTAAGTATGGACAATTTGCCTGTAAACCTAACCTCTGACCTTTGATAGTTACTGCCAAAATTCAAAGACAAAGCACATGAAAACAAATCATGTTGATAATTTTAAAGAATAAAGTTATGACACAACATGCTGAAAGTTCTTTTTTTTTTTTTTTTGTGCATTTTTGGAGTCGTGTTCGCTGACTAACATTGCACAGAACAGAATTTTTTTTTTTTTGTCTTGACATTCATTCATGCTTCAGACCTTTCCATTCTGCCGATTCTTAAAAGAGTCTGATTCTGTCGTGCTCTGCGGTCTGTGCTGGCCATCGGCGTTTATAAAATGAATGAAGTCGCTCTCACTCATGGCGCCAGCCTGCTGTAATGCATGCTTTGTGATATTGCTCATTGTCCTTCATTTGAGTGAGGGTGAGATGTGGCCATTAAGGGGGCTCAGCACTTAGCTACAGTGCTTGCGTGTGCTGTGGCATTCAACTGATGGTCAATAGGTGTTAAAGGACTTGTATTATGGAAAACACTTTTACCTAATTCAATTTACCTGTACAGTGGTCTCCATTATAATCAACACTCCATAGAACATTGCCTTTGAAGACACCCCCCCCGTTTAGCCTTTAGACCCTTGTTTTCTGCTACAACATTCGAAATGCGCAGTTTAAATTTTGACAGCTTTGCTAGACCTCCACCTTGGTTCACTTTTTTGCTTGCTGTCAAATCTGAGTAAACCTCTGTATCATACCTGAGTTGCCCACTCAAAACAGCCTGTTCTTCAGGGGAAAGAGAGTAACAGGAAGTAAATGGCCTCAAAATTATGGGTTTAATGGGTTTTTGCATGAAGATTTAGAAACCCCCCCCCCCTTTTGGACATCTGAGAGCACAATAACTGGGATAAATACTACATTACATTACATACATGGGCTTCATAGTAGGCCTTATTTATGCCAAGAAGATGAAACTGTGCCACTGGCAATCTTTACCAAGGGCAGAATAACTTCACAGATTTATGCTTTTATCCAAGTCCTGATGCCAGCAACTGCATGTGACAGCAGAGATGGAGATTTGACTGACTTGGCAAGGTTTTTCTGCCTTTATTACCTCTGCCAGGAGGTTATGTTTTTGCTTCCGTTTTTGGTTGTCAAAATCAACAACCATGTCACTTCGTTCCGTTAGTCGTCTGTCTGTTTGTTGGCAGGATATCTCAAAAACGGCTGCATAGATTTCAACCAAACTTTGCAGGATGTTACAGTAGCACAAGAGGAACAAATGATTAAATTTAGGCATATCTAGGCAAAAGTACAGCTGAGATATAGGCCAAAGTACAATTCCAGCTATGCTGGCGGAGATTTGGAGTCTTTCCAATGGGCCGGACTTCCAGTCGGCGTGCTTTTGGGTTTTGCTGCCACCTGGCGGTCAAATGCAACAATACCCGACATCAGCCAATGAAAATAACTAATGCACAGAGTTGCCTTGGCATGGCAGAGGTATGTGCAGTGTTGTGCTAGTTACTGAAAAGTAGTAACTAGTTACAGTTACTAATTACTTCATTCAAAAAGTAACTCAATTACTTTGTTGATTACTTACACCAAAACACAATGCATTACTGTTAAATGTAACTTTTTAGTTACTTTTTTTTCACCCTTTAACAGGCACACTACAAAACATATTTTCAAAAAATTATTTATTGGTAAAATTGTGTTCCTGACTCCACATTTAGCAACTATTCAGTTTTTTTTTTTTTTTCCTAGATGATCCAATCAGATGGCAGATACGCTAGTCAACCAGCCGGTTGACTTGCCCAGTTAGGGTAACTTTAGGCTTGATCTAACAAGCATTAGGCATCAATGGAATTTTTTCATTTGTGCAACTGAAGTTTTTTTTTCATTAAAAAAATTATTGATAGCAGAATATGTTTATAAAATTAATCAATTTATTGAAAAAAACATTTTTCTGATGATAACGTGTATATATACACACACACACACACATAAATATATATGCTGTAAAAAGTACAACAGTCAACATAATGTAATAGTAACCTGAAAATAAATGTAATTTGATAAAATAAACAGACCAGATGATGCACTTAGATAAGAGACAGAGGTTACTAAAGCAAATACAACATGGCTATTTAGATGCATCCCATCAATTCAAACCTACATAGAAAACAAGAGACTGAAATTCATGTTTACTGTGCTACATAATATCCATCCCTACAATTACAGCCTCATATATTTACCATAGTAAAATTTAATGTTTATAGTTAGCTACTCATCTAGATAGCTGTAACTCTGACTACTCAATGCACAGCAGAGGCGTAGCCAGAACTTCAAAATGCGTTTGCACGGCACATCCCTTTACAACAATTATTGGTCCTGACTTGCTCTCAATAATTTTCCTTTAGTAACACGTTATCCAATAAGAATCATCCATTGGCAATTAAAGACACACGTTCTTTCTTGATGCGATCTATAATGAGTTGAATTTGGTTCGGAAAAATAATTTACTCTTATGTAGGTATTTGCTTTTCAAATGGTAAACTGCTCACAACTTCCGCGCTATCTTTTGGCATATCAAGCGGTCTAACCTGCATTTTATGATTGTTTCAATTGTTTAAATTAAACCAAACAAAAAGATTTGAAACACCTTTACACAATTTTGAATAAGCATAACCTAATTGAAACACTCCAAGTTGCGCGTTATGAATGGTTGTCGTCTTGCTCAATGAGGAGAATAACCAACACTTGATAGAGTGGTGCGCTTGCAGCGTGAATGTATCGTTAATTACGAAAAAACGACAGAGAATTAGTCAGGACTTACTGTCATAAAGGCAGGTTTGGTGCGTACACATTTTTTAAGTTCGGTTACGCCTCTGATGCACAGTGTTATTCAATATGGCTCAGCTACGATGGTTATGACAGAATAAATGAGCACTAGCTTATTATTTATAGTATTATGTAAAGATCTCATTATTATGGTCATTATATTATTATGTAAACAGTAAATGGCTTTATAGATATGCCGATCTGAAGGTAAAACATGAACAATGCCGTCTAGCAAGGAAATTGGCGGCTTACATTTTATGTGTTTATACGCCGAGTCGGCATCAGCTTCAGTTTACCATGACTGGGCAACTCGACCGAGCGGTCGGGCACTTTTTACAGGGTACCACAACGATTCATTTTATTGAAACTTTTCTGCCATTCAACATAAATATAATCGTTAAGGTGTCAGGAACATGAAATATGCTAAGATTTTTTTCTTGCCTCAATTTTCACCGTCACCTGAAGCCAAAACCGTCGTCACCGATCAACTTCCGGTTTTCACGGAGCTTTCAGACAAGGATGTCTCTTTACAACATTGCCACCCTTTGGATGTAATCAGCATTACATACTCTATGAATTAATTTACCGAGTAACGGACAAACGCACCATATTGTAACGGTAACTGAGTTTATTTATTTAAAAAGTAATGCGTCAGAGTATTAGTTACAGTCAAAAGTAACTAGTAACGCGTTACTGCCCAACACTGGATATGCACTCTACCAAGTGCTCTAAGCAATATTATATTATCCACTTGTCCTAGGCCACACATTTAAAGTTTTGAAGCAAAGGTCAAAGTACTAAGTAATTGTTCATCATGTTACGAAATTGACCCTAGTCTCGAGTCAGACACCAGACGATTTCGACAACGGTCCTGCTAGGCGGGAGTCATTTTATTTGTTTGTCTGGTAGCAGGATATCTCAAAAAGGGCTGCATATATTTTAACCAAACTTTGCAGGATGTTAGAGTAGCTTAAGAGGAACAAGTGATTAAATTTTGGCCTGTCTCGGCCAAAGTCCAGCTGAGATATAGGCCAAAGTTCAAATCCAGCTATGCTGGTGGAGGTATGGGCTCTCGCGAGTCCAGCTGTAGTTCCTCCAGTTTTGCGATGATGTGTCCTCTGTAGCTTTGATGACTAGTTTTTTGTAGACCGTAGTTGGACCTGGTTTGGTCTTGTGCTCTCATGTCTCATTTGCTGAAATGTTTTTGTTGTGCGTTAAGATACCCCGCTGCATATCACTTTTTTAAACTGTAATAGTGGCTTTTTTTGCTTGAGCAAGCATGTCCAGCTTTTTTTGAGCCTCTCTGTTCAACAAGGTGCCTTTGTCCGCAGAACTGCCCCGCTCGCCGGAAATCTTTTATGTACGCGCCATTCCCCAGAGGCCACAGTGTCGGAAAATCGGCACCCACAATTGTATGAAGGTCAAAGACACTTGGATCACATGTGCTGCTCGCTCTAATGTTTGGTCAAACAGTGTTTAAACCCCTTCAGCATGTCAGCAAGACTGGGATTATTCTGCAGCAGCATGATTTTGCTGTTTGGATGAGCTGGCTGTTTGCATTAATGAGCAGGTGTCCTGAATGTGTAAACTTGGAAGTGTGCTTCTGGGGTGCTTGTCTCTGTGTGTGTCTGTGTATTTCTGTGAGTATGCATGTATACACTGAGCTCCGCGATATTTTGGACAAAAGCTGGTATTTTTTTCTTGATTTGCTCTGTGCGTCACAACTTCCACATTGTTTAATTGAAAATCACTTGCGGTTGAAGAGCAACTGCTCGGCTTTGATTAGGGAGCATTGTTCTATAATTTGGTTTGCAATATAGATTTTGCCTGTTGAAATTATAACAGGATTTATACATTATGGAGGTCACTGCATTTACACATGGAAAGCATTCAGCTTCTCTGCACATCTGTGGCTCTAAATTTATAAAATGGTGCAAATTGGATATCTGGTGATGTTTGTGAATCTATTTGATGTTCACTCAGTCCTTATTAACTCCAGCTGGTGTAATAATGGTAGTTAACATTATTTAATTGCTGACAAATCCAGCTTGTATACTCCTAGTAGTTTCATAATTACATGTTTTGTTGCTGTGTAATTGTGAGGTAAAATTGTTGTCAAATGCATTGCCCAGGTATGTAAGATGCATCCAAGTAACATTCGGACTTCTCCATTGTCTGCTGAAACATTGGTCTTTCACCATTACATGTGGATGCATTTTTGGAGAGCTTGGATGTGCAACTTTTATTTTCTGCCTTCTTTCTCGAGGAAAGTTTTTTTTATAAAAACACTGCAACTCTCTTTTTAAGACATTAGGTTTAGGCCATTAACTTTGGAAGGGAAAGCTACTCAAAAAATGTTTTATGAAGTGTCTAGTTGCCGGGGCAGATCTGTCCACGAGCGTGATGTGAGGAAGGGAAAAGCTCTTTAGCGCGTGTAACCTGCCAACGAGATTCTTTCGGTGGCGTGTCGGCCGACGGAGCCGCTGGGAAGTACAGGTGTGAGTCGCCATGACGAGCGAACACGGATGCACACGGCGGAATTTACACCGGAGGCTGTTCGGAGTACCTTCCTGGCAGCTTCATCTCCATGGCAACATGCGTCCACTCCTGTACACCAAGCTTTTTTTTTTTTTTTTTTTTGCATCAATGTCTGGGGTTTTGGTGGTTTCTGCTGTGAATCTTTTAGTACAGACATATCTGACAATTTCACCCACCTGTACGAACCCACACTGCCAGTCATTTTTTTTCCTGCACCTACGATGTTCATGCCGTCGTGAGATGGAAAAAAAGAAATGTGAATACCTTTTTTATGAATGTAGTCTTAGATTCTCAGGTCTTAGATTTGTCTGAATCCTGGAGTACTCAAAATTGCCACTCATTGCCATCAGAACTGCTGAAAATATTCATGGAGGTTTTCCACTAGGACTGTCAAAATCTTCTTGAAGTTCACTCCCTCCACTACTGTTGAAGTTCCCAGGGCTGTGCTTGTCTAGAGTCTTGCTTCTGCTTAATTATTCTGTTCAATTTTTCCCAAATTAGCTTGAGTTTATTCCCCCTGTTGGAGAATGGAAATGATCATTATAACAATTTTTATCAGCTCAGTTTTTTGAGGAACTATCATGCGAGATAAAAGATCACTTTTGATTTCTCTCTATTCATATCAAGTCTTGTGCTGTTTGAGGTTATGTATTGAAGTTAAAACTGAATATATTTATTTGAGTAAAGTGCGCTGAAGCTGTTGACTGTTTGACTGCATGTGACAGTGTCCGTAACAATGACTAAGCACACAGGCAGACTAATATTCTGCTATTAATGCAAATATGACTATATTTCAAATTCAATATAGTTCATGAATACGGCATATTCCCCTTGGATATTTGGAATCAGACCGTATTTCATGTGGTTCTTTCCTATTCAGATGCAGGATATGCCAATATGATCTGGGATATTGGAAAATTCTTTGGACATGTAGACGGCGCATTCAGGATACCTCAATTGAGTGTTTTCCGCTGCTCACAAGACTTGGGTGCTTGATTACAGTCAGCAAAGCCCTTACTTATGGTCGGAAGAGAGAACATGCCTAGTTTTGCATAACGTAAAACTTGGATATCAGCTGGTTTTTGGATAGGCAAAGGCTATTCCCCCAACTGTTGAGCAACATCTTTCGGTGAAACTTTTTGGTGCCATTTCAATGGTGTGGTAGATTTACGGAGAGAATAAAAGCAACCATCCCCCCTGTTCCACCAACGGTTGGGGGAATAAAAACAGCTTTCCTTTCCTGTTCCACCAACGGTTGGGGGAATAGCCACTTTGTTTTGGATAACCACAAATATCGCTGCTGTGCCAAGCTTTTCAAGCGGGTGGTTGAACGAAAGAAAGCGGAAAGTTGCGTTTGTGTGGCCGAGTAAGTCCAGCACCGCTGGAAAACTTGTAAACAGTTTAGCGGGAATGTTGTCTTTTTTGGAAATGGGGCTTAAACTGGAGTATTTTACGCATGTAAACGTTGCCAACTGAGTTTTCAGTGCACAACAACCAGTCACTGACCATTTAAATTCACAACATCAAAATAAAAATCCCTTGCAGGGTTAGTTCAGGTATTTATTTGAAGATGCCAAAAGGACTAATTCAGTAAAAATTAATTGTTAGATAATTTACAGAGGAATGTTCCTTTGCCAAGTACATATTATATAAAATGGAGAATATCCTTCAGCTCATTGGCTTGTTTTATGACACCTAATTAAGCACATTAATCCTGAGAATACAGATGTAAAAGCTGCAGAATGAATTAAAAAGTGTATCTGGTATAAATCTTGCGCATGGCTTGGATTGCCCCCATTGTTCAGATGGGCTTTTTTTGCTGCAGGCTTAGACTGTCTGTTAATTAGCAAAATTATGACCTTATATCCACAACTCTTGTGGAGCTGAGAGGATCCAAGCACTTCCTTATTTCTTTATGTATGAAATGTATGCAAATGTGGCGTTATGGAAAGTTGATGCTAATAGCGCAACTCTGCATTTTGCAGTGTGTTTCTATTTATGGTGATTGCATTGCTTTGTTCCTGCTCTGTTCCGTTCCGAGGCCCCTATGAATCGAGCTCTGATTTTCCTGCGATAAAATATGCACCAGCAAGCCCTCCTTGCTCTGATGTATATTTATGGGAAGAGACGCGGTGAAAGTGGTCTGGTTAATGCTCTTTTGCTGCTTTTATTTTTCAAGATGAACCTGATCTATACTGGAAGATTCTGACGGAGCGCGAGCAAAATTGTGTCAAAATTAGCCATTTGCCTTCGCCACACGACTATAGCCTAAGCAGTGCTGGTGGCCATTTGTATTTGCATTAACAACATGAGTGTGACAGCAGGAAGTTGGGGCTTTACTTCTGTAAAAGTTGTTACCCAGAAGGTGCAATGACCTGCTGTCAGTTGCGGGTTTTGGTCATTGTTGATATTGCACTTGTATACTGCATATTTATTCAATATATTGTGCAGTTCGTAAGCATTTTTACCTACCCGGGTTGTATTATTTTGGCTGTGCGCTCCTGCACATTGGACCTAAAACCAGTGACTACGAGGTTAAAATGGAGACTGTCAGCTCTAATATGTGGTGTTTACATCTATGAGTGTGAACCATTTAAGCAGGAATTACTGTTCTTTTTATGCAGTGTCACTCCCCGAATGCCTGCTGCAGTTACAGCTTGCGTAAGCACGATTAAACTTGATTTCGTCGCTCGAGGGCGGCTGAGATTTGATGTGCTGCTCAGGGTGTGTTTATAATGTAGCTAATGCTAAGTTGTGTTTCCTGTTTTAGTGTCCCGAGAGGACTCCAGTCAGTCCTTAGCTTCCTGTTTGGCCCTCCTTCACTCTCCCGTCGAGCCGTCCTCCGAAAAGGTCTTGGGCAAAGAGCCCCGTGGGACAGAAGCCTCCAACAGGTATGTACCTCTCCAGAATTCAGCTCTTTTGCCTCCAGACGGTCTCTCTACATCACTGTCAAACGGACAGAGATTTCCTCTTACTTGCTGCATTTTGCGCCCGTCGCTGGTTCCCCACTGTGCAGTCAGTAAGCTTTTTGACGTTGACACAATTTAGCTTCCTGGGCTTTGCACTCCTGTAGGATTTCAAAACGGAGATTTTGAGCTGAAAATGGGGACTGTCGGCTTTAATTTGCCGGTATTTACATCCAAATTTTTTTGAGCCCAGGAAGAATTTCAGACCTTTTTCATACAGTGTTACTGACCAAAAACTTGCTGACTGCGCTGGGAGCCATCTATTGGCGGTGTGCTGATAGTATTTTGCTAAGCCCGAGGCTATTTTTAGGGAGGGAGCGAGTCTATTTCCTCGCTCCTCCGGAGCCACCTGAAAGCATCTCTTTGAGCTGTGAGATTACCCACAATTCCTGTCACGTCCTGTTGTGGCTTAGCAGTCATGGTGTTACAAGCACCAGAACACCAATAAGAGAACTGTAGCGGTTTGTCAGTGCAGCGTATCAAAAATGCACACGTGGGTGTGCTGTGTGTGTGGGGGGGGATGTCAGTTCTGCGTATTTAACTGAAGAAAATGCAGCGAGACACACGATGACATGAGCATTTATGATTACCGTTGTATGGTTTATTTGAGTGGATACAGATACACACATTGACAAATTGAGGGGACGTACGTCAGATGTATTGCACCAAAGTGTGTATGACTAATTTTCAAGACCCTTCCCCAGATTAGAAAATGAATAGCTGGCAAACATTACCTGAATTAAAAAGATTTCAGTAAAGCATTCTGATAATGTCAGCTCATTTGGTACTGCATTTCATGGCTGTGCTGCCTTTAAATACTGGATCTTCTAAAAGATGTTCTGAACATTGGAATTTTGCTCTACCCACTTAAAGCAGGGTTTACACATAGGCACGATGCGTTACGAATATCATTTTCCCGTCATTCGTGGCACATTCGTGACATTCATGACTTAACGCATCTGAATAGGGTTCTTAACAGTGCGTGTCGGTTCGTGACATTCGTGATATTCGTGGAGCATGTTTTTGGCTGCCAAAAAATCTTCCACGAGTGTCTAGAATCACCCTCGATTCGTGGAGTTCGCAACTGAGCTTGTCGGTTAGTGGTGATTCGTAATGGAGCGTGACAGCATTCGTAGTGTATTCTTGCCATTCTCTGAGCCCATACTGTCATGCGTCGTTATGAATCGGCACGAAAGCTGTCAAGAACTGAACTGAATGACGCGTGACGCCTCTGCCCCGAATCATCAAATTCGTGATCCTCGGTCACGAATTTAGATTCGTGGCATTCATGACTTGTCGTCGTTATGTGTAAACCCAGCATAAGAGCCAATTTTTGAGAGCTTCGGGAAAAATCAGGCACCTGGAATTGTTGACCCCCCTGGATTTGGCTGATTTTTAGCTTACCGGCCCTATGGGCTGATAAGCTATTGTCGCGGTGTGGCGTCCGTCGTCCGCAACATTTTTTATCTTTTTTTTGGCCTGATGAATTTTCGTGTAAATTTGCAATAACAAACTACTAGACCATATCTCCAGACGTTTTTCTCGGTTTTTTATGGAACTATTTTTGTCCGTTTTATGGGCCCTTGCAATTTTGGCTCCAGTGTTAAAGATAGGACTGAGAAATTTAAAAAAATTATTTCTCAAAATCTGCGTGATAAATTTTTTTTTCTAAATCAGGCAATCAACTTACCTTGGTACCGTCAATGTACAGTGCGAGCACCATTTTGATTGAATCGACGGAAGTGGGTCTGTTGGGGACGCTGTACTTTATGAATATGCAAGATGGCCTGTGGAGGCCAAATGGTTGCAGATAGAGATTAAGTTTGTATTATCGACATATAGGAAATCATATATGACCTATACATTGGCTATGTTAAAGTTGGCCTCAGATGACTTTGAAAGGTCAAACTTGAGGTCAGGGAATATATTAACAATGTTAAAAGATATGACTTGAAATTTAAAAAAATTATTTCTCAAAAACTGTCTGATAACTCACCTTGATACACTTTATGTACAGTGCGAGTGCCATTTTGATTGAATCGACGGAAGTGGGTCTTGTGGGGGCGCTGTACTTTAACATTGGGTCTTATGGAGAATGGGCCAAATCGCCTGTGGAAGCTAAATGGTTGCAGATAGAGTTTAAGTTTGTATTACTGATATATAGGAAGTAATATATGACTTATATTTTGGCTGTGTTAAATTTGACCTCAGATGACCTTGAAAGGTCAAACCTGAGTCAAGCAAAATGTTACAATTTTCAAAGGTTTCTAGGCTTGAAAATATTGAAGATTGGGAACATATGTGCATTGAGCACTTATAGGAAGTCATGTATGAACTTTCATTTGGTGGCCTTGAACTTGACCTTCGGCGACCTTCGAAGGTCAAACTTCACATAGTGAAATTTCAATGACTTCTATCAACAGAACTATTACAGATAGAGCTTAGGTTTGTATTGTGGCCATATAGGAAGTCATGTCTGAAGTTTCATTGGGTGACCTTGAACTTGACCTTCAGTGAACTTGAACGGCCAAACTATACAGTGAAATTTCAATGACTTATATCAGCAATATCGTTATAGATTGAGTGTGGGTTTGTATTGGAGAAGTATAGGAAGTCATGTATGAACTCTATTTTGGTGACCTTCATATTGACCTTTGAAGGTCTAACTTGGCCTAGAGAAAATTCAATGACTTCTATCACTGAAAAGGTCACAGGTGGAGCCTAGGTTTGTGTTACTGACATAGGAAGTCACATATGAACTTTCATTTGGTGACCTTCGTATTGACCTTCAAAGGTCAAATGTGACCTAGTGAAAATTCAATGACTTGTATCACTAAAACGGTCACAGATGGAGTCTAAGTTTGTGTTACTGACATCTAGGAAGTCACGTATGAACTTTCATTTGGTGACATTCAACTTGACTGTCAGTGACCTTTGAGGGTCAAACTCCACAGTGAAATTACAATGACTTGTACCACCAAAATGGTCACAGATTGTGCCAAGATTTGTATAGAGACATTTAGAAAGTCATATATGAAGTCCATTTGCTGACCACAACTTGACATTCTGTAACCTTTGAAGTTCACAATTGACGTATTGAATACATATTGACATATTTTAATGACTTGTATCACCAAAACTGGTTCAGAGCTTAGGATTGTATTACAGAAGGTCTATAAATCTATGTGAACTTTTATTTAGTGACCTTGACATTGATTTTCATTGATTCAAATGTCACACTTTACATGAAATTTTCATAACTTGTATCATCGCTATAAGACTGCTTGCCGGTAAGCTACAGGACACTTGGTCCTATTTTTTTTTTCTTAAGTTTGTCATGGATTTTTTCCAAACCTCAAAGGTATCCCAGCTGCCTTTTTGCAGGAATCTTTTTGTTGGAAGGACCTGAATTCAAATCTACTATTACTTTTGTTGGACAACCTTGGAGTGTGGAGGAAAAAAAGGCCAAAAAAGGGTCTCGGACCTAAAAAGGGGTCATTTTGGGACCCTGTTTCTCAAAACTTCAAAAAGGTAGCCAAATGCTGCTTATTACACATGAAAGCCATAGACCAATATATTACAATAAAAGAAGAAATCAGCTGGGATCTTGTCTCATTTGTCTCATTTGCCACTGCCCCTGTTGTTGGGGCTGCTCCAGATTTGAAGCTCTCAAACAAAACCAAAGGGAAGCACAAGGAGGTGTATGAAGTTCGCCAGGAGGAGCAGACATTCCTGCTGCTCTCGTGCAGTGATGGACAAGAGGACTTCTGAAATGTGGCAGAACATTTTCTTTTCACTCATTTGTCACTGTCGTGATATAAGCTTACTGTTATTCTGATCTCATCTCTCATATCTGTGCTTTATGAGCCTGGCCATCAAAGGGCAGCAAGTACAACTGTATCAAGAACATATTCCTGACTGCATGTATGCATACATGTATCTTGTCACAACAAAGTACAATGTTCCTGTTTTTTAAGGATTAGTGCTGCCACCTAGATGCTATTTTTAGAATTTTGGTTTTGTTAATTATAAGCAAATGAGATAAGATCCCAGCTGTTTTGTTATTTATTTGTAATAAATAGGTCTTTGACTCTCATGTGTAATTATCAGCATTTGGCTACCTCTTTGAAGTTTTGAGAAAAAGGATCCTAAAATGACCCCTTTTTTGGTCCGAGACCCTTCATTCGCCCTTTTTTCTCCAAACCTCAAGGTTGGCCCGCAAAAGTAACAGTAGATTTGAATTAAGGTCCTTCCAACTAAAATATTCTGACAAAAAGGCATATGGGATACCTTTGAGGTTTAGAGATAATCCGTGACAAAGAAGAAAAAAAATGGTTTTGAACATTTTGAGCACCCCCTATTGACAAACTTCAAGGGTGCCCCAGGTGGATAACTACATTCTGGTAATCTGCCCTCTCTATAGACCCACTTTCAATAGACTTTGAGCTGGGACACAATTGAACTTCAGAATTAGAGAGGTGAAAACTTGCAATTTTGTTAAATTGGCCAAAAAAAGGGGTCGCTGTAGCTCGGGACAGAAGGGGTCAACAGTTTGGGTTTTGAGGTTTGGGTTCCATACCGATCTCAAAAATAAAATATCGGCCAAATCTAGGGGGGTCAACAATTCTGACTGCCTGAACTTCTCAAAAATTGGCTCTTAAGGTACTCCTATTGGTAATGAGAGGAGTTGGGCTCCTTGTTCTGTTAGTACTTGGATGGGAGACGACCTGAGAAAACCAAGTTGCTGCTGGAAGAGGTGTTGGTGGCCAGTAGGTTGCGATCTTCCCTGTGGTGTGATAATCCCCAATGCCCCAGTGCAGTGATGGGGACACTGTACTGAAGGAGATGACGTCTTGCAGATGTGACGTTAAACCGAGGCCCTGTGGTCATTAAAGATCCTATGACACCCTTCGACAAGAGTAGGGGGTTCCCCGGTGGCATGGCTAAATACCCAACCTGGCTCTTTCAACCTGCCACCTAATCATCCCCTGATCTAATTGGCTGTGCAATTTGTCCTCTCCCTCCCCACCTCAACCCCCAGGGCTCCCTTGAAAAAGAGATTTCAATCTCAACGGGACTTCCCTGGTTAAATAAAGGTTAAATAAATAAACAAACAAATAAATAAATACAGTCAAGTATAGATACGGTATAAAATATGACAATTATAATTCTGTATACTGACTTTGGGCTAGGGCCTTTCCCGCTCGAGATTCTGTAGAATTTTAGAGATCATGATGTTGTCCAATCTGGCATAAGCAAGAATACGGTAAAACTGATATACAATAATGGGCAAAGCTTCACAGTGAGGTCCCATGATCTAATGCGAAGCAATGTAGTTGTTGATGTGATTTTGTGATAGAAATTGTAAACTGTAATTGGGCATGAAAATAACTAATCATACATGTTGGCTAATAATTAATGTACGGAGTAATGATTAACTATACATCACCAAATCATTGGCTAAACTTCTGATTCATTTGCCAATTGATGTAAAATTCCTGTTGGCACTTATTGGCTGTTACCAGCTATTGCTTGGCTTGATCCCAGTTCACGTGGGCCTTATTATGAAGTGTTCGCCTATAATGAGATGTGTAAATTAAGTGTGATCTCATTGGTCGAAGACATGCTGCTGGACTTGCTGTGGCGACATTCTTCTTCTCAGGCCATATGACTGGAGAGTTCTCTTGTTTAGAGAAAGGAAGTGAATAAAACACATTAGCTGTGATGAAATTGGCCCTGTGTAGGCCTTAATCTGTTTTGTTGTTGTATTCCTGTGGCTTCTATTCATATTATGGATATTTTTTGCCATTCCATGCATAAGGAAAATGGTTGCTGCACCAAATGATGAAATATATTGAGTAATTATGAATTTGGTTCATTATTAAAGTTTTATAACAATGGAATCGCCCAGTACACCCTTTTACAAGAGCACCACTGTAATTATTACAATTATGAATAAACTGTGAACAATGCCGTGTGTAGAGTCTATTTTTATCCAGCCTGAGTGCTTCCTGTAAGAAACATAAAATGGCACTTTTTTTAAAGGGCCTTCACAGCACAGAGGTCATCTCTTTTCAAGAGTATTCTGTGTCATTAGCTTTGAGAACCAATTTAAGCAAACACTACTTTTCCGCCTTTGCGTCATACTTGCCGCATTTTTATTAATTTCGGGTTCCGGCCTATTCCTCTTAAGAAACGTTAGTAAACCCTTCTCAAAATTGTTTCTCCTCGCAAATGGAATCCAATTATGTTCACTGCAGCATTGAGGTTCTTCCCAGTCCCATTTAGTTTGCGCTTGCAGGGTCGAGAATCCTTTGTTTTTTGCGAACAAATGTTTCCCTGGCTTGGCTGGCGCTCAGCCCTGAAAGATTGATTGTTAATGAAGAGGTCAAAGCCCTGCTGCTTGCACAATTCCAAGACCAAGCATGGACTTTTCTGAATAAAGAAGAGAGATTTCTGAAGTATTTTTTCATTTCTCTAGAGTTGTTTGACCTTTCATGGCTTCAGTACGCTGGGACTTTGAAGGAAATGTCGGGCGATTCATCTGAGGCAGCGCTGACCCTGGTGTCCTTGAAAATAAAAAAATAAAAAACAGTTTCTCTACATCTCCCCACCTGTCATCTAATTGTCTGGTCGCCCCAATTATCGGACCTCTGTGAAATCCCAGCCGGCTATGATTAACTGGGGTCATCACTGCCAAGGAGGATAATTGAGCTCTCAGCTGGTCCATTAGATTAACGTAAATAAAGGAGTCGTAAGCACCTCTAAAATGTCTATAAAATGCTAAGTATCCATTCTTACTGATTCTCGTGGATGCAAAATAAACTGACTGCGCTGTCCCGCAATTGTATACTTTTCCACTAAAGTGCATTCTACATGAACTCCTTTAAAAGCTGAGAATGAACATAAAAAATAAGGCCTGCTTTGCATTAGAATAGCTTTTAAATCAAGCAAATGATCTATTGTTTTTCTGAAACGCTTTTATTCAACTGAGTTGACATGAATCTGTCATGCAATAGAAGTTCACTTTTTGCTAACAGCCTGAAGCCATACAGTAGAATGGGTGTGAAGTTTTTTCCTAATTTTTTTTCTATTTTTGACTTTAAAGAAAAAGAAAGACTTGCACATTAGCAGACACTGAACTGTCATTAGTGTGACTCATTTATCTGCGTCAAATCTGAGTGAGATTCATATTGGATGCGTCATGGCTAACGTTGGTCAGCTGCAGGAGGCATCTTGCTAATGTGCTAGACTCTCAGTTTTCAGGTTATATCTATCCTTTTTTCCCCTCGAGTTGTGCTTGGTGAGTGTGGCCTGGTCATTATTTTGGTGACTGTGCCATCCGTTAACCTTATACTAACAGGAAAAATGTATATCCTTCGTGGACGTGGTTAGTCCTTGTATTAATCAATTGGGATCTCCGTGATATCAATTCAGCTATTTCGCAAAGATGGAAAAAAAAATTTTTGGATGGTGATGGATGAACATACCTGCACACATGACACAATTATGACAATATTGCCAAAAAACATATAGGAGGTGTGCATAGACATGAAATGAATGTGCAAATAATTGCTGATTTTGGTTTGTGAACTGTTTTTGTTTACAATCGGGCAGTAGTGTCATAGGCATAATCGTCAGGCCCAGCCGTTCTCATCAAAGTGAATATTCAGCTGTAATAGATGATGTCATTTGATAGAGTCGCAGTGTGATGTAAATTTGTTTGCAGCTTTGTGAGCAATTTTTATTTATATTATATATATTTGTTTGGTTCAATTGGTCCTTTTTCTGTACAAAAAATTACTGGGGGTTTTCAAGGTCCATGAATAAATGAACACATAGAATGCATTACAGTTTTGTTTATTATGTCAATCTGGTTGAATAGTCCAAAAAATGGAGGGCATTGAGACCCTGAAAGGTGAATGACGCTATTGGCATGCAAGTTGAAGTGATATGGAACTACATCACCCACTAGTCTCAGATGATCAGCTCATTCAAATGTGCATGACCACCAAAGAAGGCATCTGCTTGTAGTTCAGGTATTGTTAATGGTGGCACATAATCAGCAATACTCGCATTTTACGGACACAGAGTGTTGTGTTTTTGTTTGGTTTGGTTATAAGGAAATACGTATATTATCTCACTAAAAAGGACTTTAGTCATCTCTGGTGACAGATTTACTCATGGACCTTATTTTGACTGACCTTCAAAAACCCCAATCTTTTTTTGCAAGGACACTGGAGCAATAGAACCAGACTTAGAAAAATGCTAACGCAGCTACATACAAAAGGACAACGGGGCTATGTCTCTCAATAATGCTCTCATGATAAGAGCCTCTGTAAAATCGCCCTAACTAATATCCCGCTAAATAAATGCTGCTAATATCAATAAACAGGCCTACAAAACTGTGGATTAGTGTTAGGCATATTTAAAACAATTCTGTTCGGCGAAGAGGCTTCCAAAGATCATGAAAAGAAAGATTTCTGAATATTGAAAAATGTACTTTAAAGATCTGTGAACTGTTAAAAGCTGAATCGAATCAATATTTGATGAGACTTCCCTTTGCCTAAAAATTGGGAATACTATTCTGCTGCTTTAGTTTTATAAAATAATTGGGTTTTCTTTGTTTTTAGCACATTGGAGATCTTGCCTCAGTTCTTCCACAGGTTCACAGTGTCTCTTGTGTCTGTCTCCCCAGGTAATCCCAGACTGCCGTGATGATGTTATGATTAGGGCTCTGTCGAGGCTATGCTATTGGATCAACGGTCTCTTGTTAGAAACAAACTTTTATTTTTTCTCAGATTTTTTTGAAATGAACATTTGGTGTCTCAGTTATGCTTTTTATTTACAGAAACATAAATGTGAAAAACAAAAGCATCTAAGACCAAATTTAAATTATGAAAACCCGGGTGCCCAAAATGTTTGCATAGTACTGTACATGTTTCAAAATGTAGCACTGTGACCGCACAGGAAGCTTGATAATGATATGGCTTTAACTAATGCCACATATTGGCCATCAGTGTCATTGGTGATCAATTCGACACATTAACTTGGCATCCATATCATTGTGCTCAGGCCGGGTGTATATTTGTAAATCAATACCAGGTCACAACCTCGCAGGAAGGGTTAGGGTCCACAGCTGGTCCGAACCATTAATTCTGGTTGTTGTAAACCTGTCTTTTGTGGCAATTGAGGAACATCCGTCCCATTAGACAAAGCTGTTGCTCTTGTTGGCGATAAATATTGACATTTTTAGCTCGCTGGGACAAATGTCCTTAGAGAGCTATTGTTATACCCTCTGTGTCGGCGTCCACGTCGGTGTCCACGTCCGTGGGCAGTAAGGTTAGAGTTTTCCGGCGAGCTGTGTTGTCTTCTGACAACTCTTGTTATTTTAACTGGTTGAGTAAGTGTTCAATTCATTAAATACACTCAGCATGCTCTTTACTGGGGACGCTGGTTCACCTGCTTATTCATGCAATTATTTAATCAGCCAGTCGGCCAATGACGTGGCATTGCTGCAGATACAGGTCAGAAGCTTTCGTTCCGATCTTGCATCAGAAAGGGGAAAAAGATTCATCTCCGTG
Organism: Gymnothorax javanicus; assembly: GCA_029692085.1. Taxonomy (NCBI): domain Eukaryota; kingdom Metazoa; phylum Chordata; class Actinopteri; order Anguilliformes; family Muraenidae; genus Gymnothorax; species Gymnothorax javanicus. The sequence continues at coordinate 8,898,462 of CM056194.1, forward strand.
ACTTTGATGGTGGCATGGTTGTTGGTGCGGGACGGGCTGGTTAGCGTATTTCTGAAAGTGCTCATCTCCTGGGATTTTCATGTACAATGGTCCCTGGAGTTTTGACAGAATGGTGCCAAAAAGGAAAAATAAAACATTCAGTGATCAGCAGGTCTGTGGACGGAAACGCCGTGTTGATGTGACAAGTGAGATGAACGGCAAGAAAGAAAGTTTGAGATTACATAAAGACTGCGGTAACTCAGATAACCACTTTGCACAGCTTTGGTGAGCAGGAAAGTATGTTGGAATACTCGACATGTTGTGTTATATAGGCCACAATAACAGAAAACCTTATCGGCTTTCACTCCTGTCTGCCAAGAGCAGAAATCTGAAGGTGCAGTGGATTCGAGCTCAACAAAACTCTATGGATGAAGATTTGAAAAGCGTAGCCTGGTCTGATAGATCTCGATTTCTTCAGCAGCAATCAGATAGTTGGCTCAGAATTTGGTGTCATCAGAATGAATCCACGCACCCAACACGCCTTGCGTCAACAGCACCGGCCAGTGATGATGGTGTAATGTTGTGGTGAGTGTCTTCTTGGAGGAACTTTGGACCCTTTTGAACCTTCATCGTTCGAATGCCACGCTCTATCTGAGTATTGTGACAGGTCATGTGCGTCCCTTTATAACCACAATTTACTCATCTTCCAAAGGCAACTTCCTGCATAATAACGCACTACATTGCTGAGCAAAAGACGTCTTTAACTGATTTTGTTAACACGGAAATGATTGCCATGTTCTCCAGTGGCCTTCCCAGTCATCAGATCTCAATCCAATAGAGCTGTTTCGGGATGGGGTTGGACGGGAGATTAGCGGCATGATTTTGCGCCCCACATACCTTCAAAAATCATCTGGTGCAATCATGCTGACGCGGAGGACCGTCTCAAAGGAGTGTTTCCAGATTTTTTCAGAAATTATTGCATTTCTATTTGGTATTCTGAAAAATGTGAGGGAAAAAAAGACTGGTCTATTGATTCATTCTTATTCCTGATCAGAGTGCGGGGATGGCAGGTCTAATATATTGATAAAAAGTGTACAGAAGGGCATGACTCTGCATTGTAAATTTAAAGCTTATTTTGAACTGACTTAATCATGCTGTATCCCATAGAGTGACCCTGTGATACAAGTCTGGCTCTTATTCCCCCATTTTCATATTTCTGTGCTTGAGAAGCTCGATCAGGAAGAGTTCTGTCTCGCACTCTGCGGCTTCCGGGGAATCGCAGGGTAAACAAAATAAAGCGAAAGGTCATAATTCTCGAGGAAGTGAAGTGGAAACGGCTATCATGACACATCAATATGAAAACAATTTTGCAGCTCTATAAACTCTCGGTGTGCGGAGTTTCTGTGGAATAAATTATGTGTTGAAATTATTGAGTCCATGAATCAATGTGCTGAGGAATGTTGCAAAAAAAAAGTAATTTTATTCAAATAAATGTTCTCTTGCCCGCAAATAGTTTATTTTGACTCTTTACTGTTGATTTATATTTTCAGAAACATGTTCAGTGCCCTTGCTGTTATTTTTCTCAGTCATAACTCGTTGTGGGCGAGAAGTGCTTTTTCCTGAAGGTGGAGCAGAAAGCGCGACCTTCTGTCGCGACGTGGTGATTTTACCACGGAGTTTGGCCATTATGTGCACGTGAGACTTTGTCTGAAAACAGGCTTACTTGGGCTCAGTGTCTGTCCCTTCGTTTTTTATTTTCGTTTGCGGGGAGTTGACACTGCAGCCCAGTGATTGACAAGGATTTATTGGTCTTTATTTCAGCTCTGGCTGATGTTCCTTCGGCGGCCGTAATTCTTTTGGAAATGCATAAGTATTTAGGAGTTTGCATTGCCTCTGGATGGGAGGACTTATAAAAAACAGTCAGGCCTCATTTGAATAGTAATTTTCTGCACATAACTTATAAAACGATGACATCCATAAAGTGTAGGGTAAATGGGGTTTCTTCTCAGAGTTGTGAATTGTTATTGTGTTGAATTCTTCCAGTGATAAAAGAGAACGGAGACATAAACAACGTTTGCAGACAGAGAGGCTGCCTGGCGTGAGTGTGTTTAGTTCAGGGAGCTCTGTTTAGTTCAGGGAGCTATGTTTAGAATCTCATATGTGATCACTACATACTGCTCAATGCATGAGTACATACTGGATACTGCATGCTACTCTCCATAGCGGTGTGCAGTCTGTTGGCTTATAGAGTCACAGCCCTGTTGTCATTTTGTATGTGGCTTCGTTAGCATTTTCGAAAACCCGATTCATTTTTCTCAGAGACGTTGGACTGTTGGAACCGAAACGAAAATAATGCTAACAAAATAGCATACAGATTTACACCATTCTGTGACTCTACATGTGACCATGTCATGTGCTACGCGGTCATATGACCACTAGGCTATTAAGATCACCTAGGTCTGGATGGGATGTTACAATTAACCGCTATGCATTGTGGGATATTGTTCACCTCAAAGACTGCTCTGGCAGCATGCTTTGAAATTTAGCCAGTGTTGTATATCGTCGAGGTATCTTTGACATACTTGTAAATTTTTTGTTGGTCATATTCTGTATACTACTTTTGGCCGCGATCAGTAATCAAGTTGGCGATCTTGAGGGCTACCTCTGCCAGTACCCGCTGTTTTTTAAAAATGTGTTCCTTAACTGAATCGCATAGCGCAAGTTATCCATTGCGGAATAACACTGCAGACCTTGTTTCCCTAATGAATGCCCAAAATTGAATGGAAATCCCGAATACCTGCCAAGAGTGCAGTCCTTATGGCCAGGTGTTTGAGACCCCTGGTCTAGTTCCTGCTCTGTGGGGGGGGGGGGGTTGACACCTGTCTGGTGTGGCAGCCGTGGTGTGTAACTCAGACGGGGGGCAGCGCATACCGGCTCTCACCCACGGCACCTAGCTGAGTCTGAAGATTTATGGTCCTTGGGAGACAGTCCGGCCTGTTTATGCCGAAAATTCATCATGCGCTGAGGAGCCTGTCTCGGGCAGCTCCTGTCGGCTAATTTGTTGGGATCTGAGCCACAGGCACATAGTTCTGCCGGCCTTCCTACAGCGAGGAGACGTCGAGACGACAGTCTCTCCGCGTGCTAGCAAGTAAACTGCACGGGCCGTACGCAGACTCTGACTCCATAAACACTGAATGATAGAGATGCTCTTCTAAGTACACGGGGAGATGGACTGGTTCTCTCTGTGACCATAGATGTCAGGGTATCGCTGCTGGAGGACCGTGACATTTCTTTGACTGTTGTGAGTAGGCCTTATGGACAGTATTTAATTACGCTCTGTCTGAGGCAGGAACAGAGGCATTACTCATTTTGCACAAGTGGGCAGGGAAGCCATTCATCTGCCTGTTTAACTAGGGAAATAAGCTGCGAAATGTGGGTGGGAGGGCCTGATGTGTCATCAATCCCAGTATGCACTGCTCTGTCTGCTGTTTCCATGGAGACGGGGAGACTCGGACCGCCGAATCCTCCCTGACGGGGCTGGATCGTGATAAAAATTGTAAAATAAGAGGGGCCGAAATCTCATTCCTCTCGCTCTCTCCCTCTCTTCCCATTGTAAATAATGGCGGCCAGTGAGCAAGATCTGCAACCAATCATCTGTTACCGCCATTAAGATGTATTTTATGTACTCCAGATGAAGGCCTGTAAACGATCAATCCAGACCCTCTGCCGGGCATCGAATTTCCCAACTGGTGAAGAGCTGGCCAGTGTTTCATCGACTGCTGTATGGTCCTAATCGGGGAGAGGAGACGATTAGGCCATCCATTGCGATGACGCGGAGGAGACGGTCGCTCGTTCTTCTCCTGGTCCGGTTCGAGAGCGTGCGGCCATATGCCCACCCCCCCCTCAGTGCACGCCGGCTGTCGAGTTGGCTCCATTTGTGTCGCTTCAATTCGTTTGAGTGCACTCCTTTTTCGGAGTGCGGATTTGCGGACCAGTTATGACACGACACATTTCGTTAACTGTCGTCCTCCACAAACTCGATGGCGCATTTGGCAGGGCGGGCGAGTTGAAGGGAACCAGGCTGCGCTAACAGAGCAACTGCGGGCTAAGTGCTGCTTCTCAAATTGGCTGGCCTGCCAGGCCTATTTATATATAATTTTCACTGACATTAGGCTAACTATTAACGCGTTGAAAGACAAAGGCAGGAATAATTTCATTGTTAAATGGATGTGCAGTAACGAAAAAAAAAGACAGCCTGCTTAATTGCCGTATCTCTTAACTGTCTGCTTTTTTTTTAAACCACAAACTTTTAAGAAACTGTGGTCTATTATTAAAATTCATAAAGCATGTATTCATAAACGGGCCTACTGGTGGGCAATTTTGGATAAATTAAATGAGAATGTTTGAAAAACTTGGCCAATTAGGCGGCCCGGGTTGTTGCAGTGGGACTGTTGGCCTTTTCTGATGCGGATATTTCTGTTTGTACATGCTGAATGATAAGTGCTCCTCGCAGTCAGAAATAAATATGGTTCCAGAAGGAGGTCTGCAATTCCACAGTGTAGCCCGATCTAGCTTTTTTCTTCTTTGCTAGTTCATTTAAATTTATCTGAGAGATTTTGCACTTCTCTCATACCATAGAATAAGACACTTGAACTCCAGCCCTGGTGGGTTAAAGTCCCTGCCAAGTTTTTTTTATTTATTTTGGATTTCTGTTAAATCAGCATCTTATTTAAGCCCTTGGAAACGGGGTGTGGAGAGTCGGTTGGCAATTGGTCATTTAAATTATTTACTTAAGTGCAGAAACGCATCAATAACCGGCCGTCACCGCAGCGCTCCAGGGTTGAGTTCCTCGCTGTTGAGGGTTGAATAATGAGCTGAACCGGGTTCCTCTATGGAGATAAGATTAAGGGCCATTTCAGAACCCTTTTTTTCCCCAAGAGCACTGAGCGTCTGATCCAGCAGTAGTTCATTGAAAAGGAGGTGTTAGAAAGTGCATGCTCCATTTCCTTGGAAATAACCTTGCAAGTGATGGGAAGTGATTTTGAAAGGTAACCAAAGAAAGAATTTTCGATTGCAGTGTAACTGGTAATGTCTCGTCTCCCTGTCCACTGTGTGGGAGCTGTGATTGAATAAGCTATTTGTGTTGCAGACTTCATTTCATCATACGATTGCCGTTGGTTTGGGGAATACTTGTGTGGTTTAAAGAAGGGGGTTGTCAAGGCGCTGGTTTTTCCCAAAAAAATCATATTTGGGCCTTAGTAATTTTTTTATTTTTAAATAAAAAGTTAATGTATTCCAAAGCTGTGCAGTCAATCAAGTGAGGCAGAGTATCATTTAGGAATGCAATAGTTATTTTTCTCACCTCTTAAATATGCCTATTTGAGAAAACAACTCTGAAAGTCATCACAAACACAAACATTAGACTGGGTGGTGCGTTGATGGTGCTCTACACAATTTTCCTCTCATTTACAGCGAGTGCTTTGTCTTTATTAATTACCGGCGCTGTTCTCGAGCGCTTGTTCATTTCGGCAGATTTGGAAAGTGGCAGAATAGCACACAATTAGCGTTGGAGTGTAGTCTGACAATATTGAGACCTTTTGAAATGAATTGAAATCTGCTTGTTTGAGGAAATGAAGGGTGTAATGCGCTGGAATTAGCTACATCAATACTTAAATGAATGGAGTGTTCCCGGCGTGTTTAGAATCCCGTTCATCACCGCACCGCGTCTCTAATTCGGCTGCTCGGCGGTTTCGCACCCCGAGCAGGGCACTTAAATCTTCACCCCCACCTGAGCCGCGTGGCTGGGTTATTGTGGAGTGCTGCGTTTGCTCATGCAGCCGAGCAAACTGCCGCCATTACAATGCCGGGTGATAAAATGTGAGGTTAACCCAGTTGAATACACTTCTATAAAGGCAGGAGGTCTGTGTGCTAGTAAAGTGGACAAACAGAAATGAGACGGACACACCTCTTCTGGGTTCTCCTCGAACAGGCCGCGAGTTGCATGCGAGAGCCTGGCGACAGAACCTGGCCTGAACCCGAAATTTGGTGGTATTAACCCTTAAATGCCCAACTATAGTAAAAGTTGAAAGAAAAATCTATGTATTCTGTTAATAGGTCCTGGGGAGGGGTTAATAACAACCCAATAGCAATTTTTAATTTTTGGTGACCTTTGACCTCATTTTAGTTTTGTGACATATATGTCACAATGGGCATTTCGGGGACCTTATTGCTAAAATGACTTGAATGATAAAACAGTTGACATATAGCTGAAGTATTAGGCATAGCTTATTTTTCATTAGCTTACCTGTTTGTCTACTTTATCCAGTGATGAACGGGTGCCGATCATAGAGATATATAATAGAACCAGAGGGAACAAGGAAGTACCTTTGCTTCAGCCAGTTAGCATGTTAGCTTCCTGCTTCCGCGTTTCCCAAGGATGCAATTTTGTGGCCAAAGACGCTGAAGCGCCATAGACACCAACTGAAAAGTGCACATTTTTTCTTGCCAAATAAAGCGAAAACAAAAGAAAATGTATTCGATAAGCCTTCATTATTTTGCTCTTTGTCTGACGCTACTGTTCGATGTTTTCAAGAGGGCCTGTAAAATAAGAACTGCTACTTAGAGCTTGATGACAGCTCCTGCACGAGTTTGGTTGTCCAGCTGTTGCTCTGACTGCAGCACTTCAGCCAATGAGCGTATAGTGCGTGCGCGTTCCAGATTAACAGCGTTGCTCATCATTTCCACTCGAACACATTCGCCAGTCCGCACAGACGACACATTTTCTTGGCCATTTGTGCTGTGTAATCAGATTGGCAATCTTATGAAATGGTGCCGGAAATAAGCACCCATGGAACGCCATTTTTATAGATGGCGTCGGTCAATTCCATACTTTCTTGGCTGAAGTAGCTAGCCTAGCATCTTCCATTGAAAGTAGTAGGGGTGGGACTTCCTCGCTCTCTCCAGTTCTATTATATTACCTCCATGGTGCTGATCTATCGTGGGGATTCCACCATGGGGGCGGCCATTTTGGAAAGGTTAGCTGGTGCAGCCAGTGTAGTGTCAGTTCCACTTTTATGCATCAGATGGCAGCACTGATGGTCTAAATATGTCACTATGGGCATTAGGTTGCAAAATTTATGTGGGGTCAGTGGTTTTGACAACCCCCAAAACCGTGAGACAAATTTGTCACAGGGGGCATTTAAGGGTTAATGATAATCTGGAAATTGAATTATTCAGTAATGTGTAAGGTACGCCCAGCTTTTTTCAAATAAATGATGTTTTTGGTGATTAACTTTCATTTTTGCTTTCTTCAAAAGTCTCCTAGTGCTGTTGAACAAATTTGAGATTTTTAGCCATTAACTTTCCAAAATAATGAAATCTTACGGAGAAATTTTGGTATTTCTTGAAATAAAGTAAGAGGTAGGAGACCCTCCGTAGCCCTGACCTGGAAATAATCAAGGCTGTTTGATATTTCCTAGAGAGTACCTGTGCCGCTGAGAGAATTGATACAGTTTTAATAATGAAGTTTGGTCACACCAAGTATTAATGTCATTTAGTTTGAACCTTTCAACTGAAATTTTTCTAAATTTTAAAATCATGGTTTTATAGTTCTTACATTTGGCAGAAAACTTGTGTGCAGTAATGTTAGGGTGTATATGGTTTTGGTTGGGGAGCCCTGTGATAGAAAGTTCCAGTCTTGGCTTGTGTGCTGTGCTCCTGTTCCTTCTAATCAGCTTCCAGAACTAGAGGTTTGCTGACGGAGAGCTAGTTGTCATCAAATCCGCAGATATATCCCAAGGGAAGAGGATATACTGAGCGTCAGGTCAGAGATTCTGGCAAAAAAATGTCTTTAATTACTTAGTTTCTAATTTTCATTTTTATGTTTACATTACACTCCAGTACTGCTGTTAGATGAATGCCATATGGCCCTAACATAAGGACACTGTGGGAATACTTTTTGTCAGTTTGTTTTGGACATTCAGCTGCTGAATTTTTCATGGATTCTTTTATTATAAATGCTAATTAGAAATGCCAGTGTTGCAAAGTATTTAATTTATGTTCCATTATTATTTTAATCAGTGGGGAACCAGTGCTGGTAATTCTAAACATTCCGTGGCCCTTATTTACATTCAATAATTGTGCAAAAGTTGCATGCCCTTTCAGGGATCTAGGAGCACATTAAAAGTGAATGTTTTATGCACATTAGTGTGATTCTTTTAATCAATGAGACTTGTTCATGTTGTGGAGCATGTTCAAATACAAAATCATTTTGCGAATTAGGCGCTGGGTTGACGTCCTTAAAATCATTTAATTAAATTTTTTTTTAAGTGCATGGTGAATTGTAAGTGGCAAGTTATTCAGAATGCTAAAGAAATGTTATGTGCTCTCTCTATCCTCAACACAATCGGCACAGGGACTGTTGCGTATTAAGAATAAAATCACACCAAAGAATATATTTTCAGAATAGCCGACATGTAGTTGAAGCGGGACGGCATTTACCTGGAGAGCCTGTGATAGAATCAGCGGGATATGATCTGTGTTCGCTTGAGCAAAGACAGCGAGGAGTCTCGGCGGACTCTGTGCGGTTGTGTGAAGTAAGATATCACATAAACACTCCTCCTCTGTGTACCAGTGCCAATGCTTTGTTTTCTCTTCCTCTCTTCTCTCAATTTAGCGCCAAGCGTAGGGCTGAACATGTCCAATTCCCTCCTTAATTTTAAAGTACCTGATTGGCTGATTGGTTGTGAACCTCGCTGCTGATTGGGGGACGAAAGTGGGGTCACTGCCCTGCTTGTATGCGGACTGTAACTCACATCCAAGCTCACATTTCATCACATCCCTTAACTGCAACTACGTTGGCATCCATCTGTCTTGCAAGACAATGGAATAACGGCCTTGGAGTCAGTCTGTGATGGAATTTCAGCTTCTGCTATGGCTATAGAGCTCAATCCCGGAGCGGCAGGCTCTGTTGCAGTTGCTGCACCTGTAATTGGTGGTTGGTTCTGTGGGCTTGCAGTTAACGAGCTGATGCTTATATCCAGAGTGTCTTACAGTGGATTAGACTAAGCAGGGCCCAGTCCTCTTTGCAGTAATGTGGGGTTAAGGGCCCAGCAGTTGGACTCGTCTTACTATGGCTGCACTTGGCTCTGACCGCGTGAAGTTTCTGAGGATTACACCTCGTGTGGCTTCTGGCAAACTGTCAACGGGTGCCAGGTGACACAGAGGTCGCTTGAGGGTAAACAAGTGCTGACATCAAACTGACTGAGCCACCTCATTGCACTGAACCAAACGGGCACCTACCGCGCACTGACCAATGGTGATAACTGCCTCACCGAGATCAGGGTGGTGCAGTAAGGTGAAACACCCAAGTACTGCTTGGTCTTCCTCGTCAATATTGTCCGCTCGATGGTACCACCTCAGTCCGACATCCAAGTACTGCCCGATGGACATCAGTGACACGGCCCCATCTTGTCTGATGCCCAACACAGGACTGTAATTTCAACTGACTTATTCATCATGTTGGTCATTACAAACTCATAACCTGAGCCGTTCAGCGAAGGATAGGTCTCCCCCTCTTAAGCCTGCTTCCTCCCAAGATTTTCTCCAATCTGTTCTCATGGGCAGTTTTTCCTTGCCACTGTCACCATTGGCTTGTTTTTGAGTTAGGTCAGGCCGGGGTCTTAAGCGCAGTGTGATAAATGTTTGTGAACTGTGCTATACAAATAAAATTTGATGTGACTTGACTGGTTTGATGTGACTTCGTGGGGCTCCAGCACTCGCCCCATCCAGACTCCCGCCAGCCGAGTGTCGGACATCTCCCCTCAGGACCCAGAAAAATTACAGTAAATCTGCTTCACCCCATGAAACCTCATGGCAAGCTATGTCAAAGCTGAAGCTGGGCTCTGTGTAGACCACGGCATTAGCAGCTATCAGGGCCTGAAGCCCAGAGCCAGAATGGCGTCTGGATTAGGGCCTCTTCTCTGCTCGGGGCTCCAGTTTCCTCGCGGGTTTCCAGTGTTAAATGGATTTTGAGGAGGTTGTGTGATCTTGAGAGCTCCTCACCGAGGGGGATCTGCGGGAAGACGGACATGAAACAGAAGAAGAGCCCGTCAGGGCTCCTGTACTGTGGTAAATGTTTGACAGTCGAGAAGGGATCACTGTACTTGGCGACTTTCCAACCTGTACCGCGATGATACCACGTGATGGAGGGCCTTGACAGCCACGGAAATACAGATACTCTGGCACGGTGCGGTTCCAAAGTGTGCTAAAGGTTGAAGGCATTTTTTTTAGCACAAGACTAAAGAGATAGATTTACGTCAGGATTTCGATTTTCAAAACATCCCCGATCTCAGAAGCCGATGAGGCTCGTTTTATTGCCGAACAACGAGACACCGGTTTGGAGACGATGTGCTTGCCTATTTTTGCATTTGAAGTTTTGGGACAAGCGGGAACTCTGCTGCCAGGAAGGTAATGATCTAGCAGGGTTATATTGGAATAATTAGCTCACTCAGGTACAACAATGTTGGCCTATTTAGAGCTTTGCACGCGAGCAGGAAGTAGAATTGCAAAGTCTTCTCAGCGCTCTCTTTAACCCCATAGAATGCAGGTCTGTGTGATGCAGCTGCTGTATTCAAACCGGAGTAACTTCAGGCCTGTTTTAAATTCTAGTGGAGATTCCAAAGTTTCTAACGATCCCAAATATGCCCTGCTGAATTACAGGGAAATGTGAATAAAATGATATACAAGATCTAGAATTTTTTCCATTTTATGTAATGCTGTGGCCATAAAAACATGGCCTCCTGGGTGTGGAAACTTCTCTCAGTATAAGTGATACAGCTTCAGTGAAGTGCTGCAGTCACTAGATACAGAATATGTATGCGACATAGTCCAACGGTATGAAAAAAATGCTTTTTCTGACTTCGAACATACATAAGGATAAACTTTAGAGAAAAATTGGAGTTTAGTGGGTTAATGGAAGAGCAATAGGCCCTTTTTTTGCTGTAAGTTTCTTGCTGTATATTTGTGGACTTAACCCTCGTCCAACCAAGGGGGGGGTTACCACCCCCCCCAACAGATTTTTTCCAGTCGCACAAAAACGTTAACAGATATGATCTTATGCTTCTAGGTAAATGTTTATTCATCCTTTTGTGCTCATTTTCATGAAAAAACGATGAGGGTACCTCACCCCCCGGGGGTAGGGTAGGTCATCAAAGTTGAAGGGTGGGGGGGTGGTTGCCACCAGTGTCAATTTTTGCCTGTTTTTGATACAAAATATGCTTACAAATTAGTTGCAAATAGTATGCTATTATTATGTTTCATGCTCAATGAACTTTGTAGACCGCACTGATTGTCATCCTTATTGATTTATTGATGTAGCTTGTCCTTGTATTTGTAAATCTTGGAATTACAATGACCAGCAGTGACCAGTAACCTTGAAGTGATCTTCACCTAATAATATTAGAAATGCATGACCGACATACTTTTACTTGTGTGTTTGACTGGTTACTGTACTGTATACTATTTTTATACTGTGCTATAGGCCTACTATTCTACAAGTTCATAGAATTGTTCATAAAGTTGTTCTCGTAATTCATAGATAAACCTTTTATGCAAGTGTGTAACATTTTGAAGATATTTGTGCATCTGTCCAGTGAACTTGAATCATCTTTTTGCTCGGTAAGTTGATTTTTATTGTTCATATTCTTATACATGAAAGTAAAATTACTTGCATTATGGGTGTAGTGTTTTGGGTCTGTTGGATGGATAAATGTGGGATTATGTGGGTGTTTATGTGAAGTTTGTTGTGTTAGTGGTATGTGGGTGTGGGGTGGATGTGAGTGTGGGTGTGGGTGGGGTGTGTACATTTTGGGTGGGAGTATATGTTATACAATATTACTTGATACTACAATATTAATTGTAGTATCAGTAATTCTAGAGGTTACAGAAAGTTACTTATTTTCAGCTAAAACTAATAAAAATATAAAAAAACATGGATTTTTGTCATTTTGATGTTTTTTCCTAATATGGTGTTAATTATGACGTCACTATGACGTCATAATGTTGAAATGTGTTTTATTTGTATTTGATTTGAAGGGAGGACATCTATTGCTGTACACTGATACCAAACAAGATGATGTTTATCACTTAATTTTGAAATAATCGGGGGGGGGGTGGTAGTAGAAAAACCCTTGGTTGGACGAGGGTTGATGGAGAGCTGACGAAATAAAAAATGTGGGTGTCAAAACCTGAGGTATTTCAATAATCCAAACTCAAGGGAAGCCCAGTCTCAAGGCATGTATTGTTTCTCCTCGACAAAGAGTCCTCGGTTTGCAAAATGGCCGCCTTGCCCTCCTTTTTTTTTATGTTGTGTCCTAGTTCAAGATCACCATCCAGTAAGCAAAGATTCTCCACCTCAGGGCATTGTGACCTCAGATGACTGGAACCTTGACACAATTTATGTTTTATTAGATTTGTAATAACAGTCACCATTACAGCATGCCAGTGCACCGACTGTAAGTCTGTCCTTTTGCGTCATTAAGACTCCGCAGTAAAAACTGTCACTATTTTCCAGAATAACCTTGCCGAGGCGCAGTATTCAGGGTAAAAAAAGAGTCGAGGCCCAATTGAAAAACCCCACCGGCTTAGTACTCAACCCCAGTGAGTTCATCGGAAAACAGTTTAATCAACACGATGGTATTTGTCGGCCAGATATGCTCTGAATCTCGAATCTCAAAAGCCCTAAAAATGCAAGAGAACCACAATGGAAATGCAGCATCAGTGTTGTTTACCATTTTTTAAGAAATGGCTTCTATGTGCCTTGGATGAAAGCCTGCTTTGATTTCTTTTCACAGAGTTGATGGAATTGGCTCATTTTGCTGTGCTGTCATTTTCCTGTGACCTCTGAGGGAAGGACACTGTTTGTAGTGGTGATGTTCAGGGCCACTCAGAGTTTCCTGTTGTTGTCTTTTAGAAACAATCTAGATTATGCCAACTGCAATAACAGCAAACAAAAGTGCAGTGTCGCTGTGCATATGATATGCAATGCATCTAATGCAGATTTGGCGTAACCTGAATCGGTAATGTTTGTGGTGTGCCCATGGTATCTTGCAATAATTATTTTATTTGTAATTAAATAGACGTTGCTAACTTGGCAAACTACTTATTTCTACAGTTGCTAACTTGTTGGGATAGCTTGGTAATTACTGTCTGTCCCTGTCAGGGAACGCAAGCAGTCATACATGGCTGAAGTTATTTTCTTTCTAGTTCCGCACTGGCTTTTTCGACTGCGTTTCGGCTGGGCTGGGCTAGCTGTCTCACTCACTGGATTTATTTCACAACATTTCACTTTTTTCCTCCTCAGAGATGCTGAAACTTACCGAGGAAAATGTCTTCAGTGTCTGCATTAAAAATTAAAAATCAACAATTCTTTCCAGTTCCGCATCCCTGGTGCCCCCCCTTCCCCTCCCCGAGTCATATTTTATTTATGTTCATCATCTAGCCATAGCTGTACCTCCAATATCATATGCGCATGCATATTAGAAACATTACATTACGATTATCGGCTTGTTATTGCTGTATGGTTTCATTGTAGTGTCGACAGAGCAGTGACTTAATTTTACATTGGAATTATAATAAAGAAGCACATTCAACGAAAGGCAAAAATGAAAGCAGGCATTACATTTGGATGCATATCTTAAGCACAAAGATGTAAATCGCACGTGCGCATGCTAGCACATTTAAAAGTTGAGGATGGGATTCTATTGACCGTTTAACTCCACATTTAATTGTAGTTTGCTTTAAAGGCCCAATATGTAAAATTTCCCAATTCAAAGATCTATAAAATATATGGATATATTATATATGTTTTGGTGTTGTGTACTTACATTATCCATGATGTATTCAATGATTATCACAGACACAGATATCTATATTATCAATGTAGGGACACGGGCCGTTTCTTTTCGTCGCATATTTGACATCACTCCCAACACAAAGAGTGCACGAGACCAAGAAAATCACCCTCCACACACGCAGGCTTCGCCGCTGCCAAAGAGTTTCCAGCCAAGATGGTAACATAAATGTAACGTTACTCCACTTCAAAACATTTTTCTTGTGATGCCGCATGACAAACAGAAAGCTGATGTGTGCGGCACATCTTTTGTGCGTTATGAGAAGTCAGTGCTACGTTAGCTACATTACTTGCAGTTTGAACACGGCTCCCTTGAATACTCAATTCAGTTTGGTCTATCAGCGTGTCCCGACAGATAACCAGATAACTGCTGGCCAGTGGGTCTGTTGAGCACATCGTTGCTAAGGAAGCTATAGCAATAGCGGCAGGAGCAACTGAAAGCGTACATTGCCAGCTGACTGTGGCATTTCCTCGGTATCTGTTACCTTTAGCATTTGCATTCAGCAACAGAGTGTTCACATCTGTTATTATTCTCTACAAAGATGGACAACACGAGCTGGCCCCACCCCCTTATCACAGCCTCTGACCTGCCTCACATCATAATCGCTGTAAACGGCCGACTTATCATTATCCCTTACATTTTTTTTATTTTAATGAAATAAGTTGAAGTTATATAAAAGTAAAGAAATATAACCTTACCTCGTCCATGTACATGGTTTCGCCGCTCCTGTTTGAGTCGCGTCGGAGAATTTAGCTGTCAGCGGTGCGTGTAAATTGATGAAGACAACAACTCCCATGATTCCACGCGATCCCATTGCATCATCAAACTCGGCCTCTTGTTATTGTTTGGTTAAGCACCCTCTAGCGGCAGAGAATTACATATCGGGCCTTTAAAGAGGGTCTTCGCGTTGGAACCTCTCCATGTAGGGAGACAGACCTCTTTGGCAGTATTGAATCTTGTGCATCATTAAAAAGCTCTTATTTATACTACAATAAATTTTGTATGACTGACACAGTGGCATATTTATTCATTGTCTATAATCACAATGGTGCTTTTGTAGTGCTTTTTTCTTAAGGCCTATACCACATCTTTCCTGACTGAGAATTCCAGTTTTAACCAGCCTGGGCTGGGCATGCTGATCTAAGCTATGTTTCAACACTTTGGTCACCAGCCCTTCCCCAGCTTACTCCAGTTTACTCTACCATCTTAACTAGCTTAAACCAGCTACATCCAGCTAACGAGACCAGCTTTAACAAGCCGCCGACCAGCTATGAGAAGCTAGGGGTGTCTTAGACCAGCTTAAACTATCTTATAATTCCACCTGGTCTTGGCTGGAATTTTCAGCAATGTTGTTTTTAGGCAAATCTTCAATCTTTTTGGAATTGTTGCTTTCAATCGTGGCTAATCAACAAGACCAAGTAAATTTGTGATATGTTTGTGGAATTTATTTATAATTACATTTTGCTTCATTTCACGGAAATTTGCATAAATGCTGTTTAGTTGCTTTGAAGAGCTCAGAAACCACAAACGTAATTACTTTTGTTGGGAATATCCTCATAATTTTATGCATGTGTTCCTGATTGAAGTGATAAGTGTTCGGCAGTTTGTTGAAGCGGGCCATTTTCCAAAACCAACATCAATATTTGAAGTTTAATTGCAAGCTGTATAAAACGAGGGTTGTTATTTTATGCTTGGTAACAGTTTGTCACGATTATTCTTTGAAGAATCGGGAGCAGTAGTTCATGAATTAAATGCGCAAAGCCATTGTTGGTCTCTTTCTTCGTGCACAACAGTGCTTCACGTTTCCTGAAATCCAGCCGACCTCTCATGGCACTTGATTCTGGCCAGATATTAAAATGTCCTTGGGTTGTCCTTGCAAACTTAAGGCATGTAGCAGATCACAGCAAAATTGCTCTTGGAGAAAAAGTCTCATTTTGCAGCTCTTAGGCACTGATGTAAGCAAAACCTTTACGTATTGGACTGAATTAAAGTCCCTAGTTCCAAGCGAGCCACACTTCATCAAAGCTGTTTTTGAAATCATGCAAACTCGCATCAGTAATGAGAATCGCAGATAGGACATTTTCTTGTAGAAATAACGATGCTAAACCTTGAGGAGGCGTAGAAATATTGAGCATATCGATGATGTTCTGGATCGTGTGAGTGTCTGTGGGTGCGTGATTGTGTTTGTGTGTGTGTGCGCGTGGTTCATGTTTACCTACCCTTGTGGGGACAAAATGTCCCCAGAAGACATGGAATTCCAGATTTCTTTATCATTATTGAGACATTTTCAGGTCCCCATGAGGAAATTGAGCTATTTGAGGGTTAGGAGTGAAGGTTAGGGTTAGGTTAAGGTTAGGGTTATGTTTGCACTGTTGAGGGTTAAGATCAGGGAAAGGGGTTAGGGAATGTCCCCATAAGACATGAAAACCCAGCATGTTTGTGTGTGTATACAGTGACGCCAAAATGTGTTAAAACACAGTGTGTGGAGCCAAATTAAGAGAACAAAAAAGACTCGTGTCCCTAAAATTATGGAGCTCTTAGTGCTTGAGAGTAAGTAGGAAATGCACAGGCACTTAAACATTCTGCAATGCAGAGCTCCTGTGTACAAGTCATCTTTGACCTCTGTGCAATCTGCCATTTTCGTATGCAGCTTCTTTCTGAGAGCTAATGTAGAAACCCCCCTCGCCTTCTCCATTTACATTTTCATCAACAAAGAAACACCTTCAAAGCGACACAAGGAGATGCGGCCTGAGTGAAACACAAGTGTTTGACGTTTCTTTCCTAATTACCGAACCCATTACCGGCTGATTGCAGTGTGGGAGGGGATCGGCTCTTGATTCCTGCGCGGTTTAGGAGAGTCGGCCTGCCGCTTGGTAAACCTTTCGCTCTGCGAAAGACTTAATGAATCTGAGGTCGCAGAAGTACCTGTCTTCATGTTGGAGCAGTGTTCCGTGTGGAATACCCCCTCATTAGACTGTGGAGTTGATTGGCTGTAATAGATGGGATTGGGGACACTGCGGTACTCTTGGATTAATTGATTTCATATAAATAGTAAGAGCTTGTTTCTGCAAGGGACTGTTTACTGTGAAATGGGGATCGGCCCTGATGAGTGTGTTGTGGACACCTTCCTGGAAAAATAAGCGGTACACTTTCAGAAATTTATGAGAGAGCCAGCAGCACTGAGCTCTGGTGACAATTTTGATAGTTTGGAGGGAAATTTGCGAAAGGACATAAAATTGAGTGGAAAGGTTACAGTTTATCATTGCTGTTGTTCAGTCTTCTTATTTTTGACTGGGTAAGGTAGGTCCGATGACATCTTTTCCAAGAGCGTTGCGGGAAAAGGCCAGAGAGGACAGTTTTTGGCAAGGAAGGAGAAAGAGTTTATCCCTTTGCGCACAATACAAATAATGTGTATTCTTCCTGTTGGGCATGAGCCTATTTCAGGTTTTATAACTCAATATTTGTGTCATAGAGACTGTGGAAAATTATTTCGTTGAAGCAAGACATTTCAAAATTCAATCACAGAATTGTCTAGCAATTAAATTTCGGAATTTACGGACGCTGTTGTCTATATCTGCGCAAAAGGGTTAAGGGCCTCTCCCATGGGCCCAGGGGCAGATTTTTTTGTTTCAGGGCCCAACTGCATATCTCGAGATGCAAGTCAGCATACCCATGTGTCCACTCAAATCGGCAGCTTTACCTTTATCAGCCCAGGAACCTTACTGTACCTCCGGAAGTGAAAGGTCAGGGGTCAGAGAGCAGAAAAGAAAAGCCCTGCCGTGTGCCGTGAAAAGCCCTGCACACTGTAGCTCAGCAAGCTCATTTCACTGATTTGTTCAGGTTAGCTCCTCCAGGTCATTAGGGCAGAACTGATTTGATTTGATTTTATTTGGATCTCTTTTAGCCGTTGGCTAATCTTCCAAGAGTCCAGAATTAAAAGAAAAACATACAGTAATTCATACATAACATACATATACACACACACACATGAACATAATCTACATACATATCCTCACATGATGATACATATTTATCCAAAAAAAAAATATATTCAATCACATAAAATGCCTAAGAAATTATTGTAGTGAATTCCATAATTTCACAGTTCTGAAGATAAAAGTCTGTCTTCCCATCTCAGTATTTATTTTTGGTAGTACATAATAATTTCTCTCTCTCATTCTTATATTAATTTCATGTTTTTCACGTACTCATACCAATTTGTTCTTAAGACCAACTGGCCTTTTGAACTTTTCAATTTTTGAAATTAGTGCAATAGAATGTTGTCTCACATGCTCTTCTACCAGGGGCCATCCCATAATAGTGTGTAACTCCCTCACTCCTTTATCAAACCCACACCTTAGAACCATTCTAGCAGCCTTATTCAGTGTGATCTGCAGTCTCTTCATGTCTCTCTGAGCGGCATTACCCCACACTGCACAACAGTAACTAATGTGACTGTAAATTAGACTATGTGATATTACTTTTGAGAACTGGGCAGGACATGTTCATTCTGGAAGTTTCCCTGTGCTGGTGACCTCCCAGTTTGAATACTCATGGTCCTGCAAGCACATCTACCTTCAAGGTCCCTGCACTTGATGCATCATCTTGCAGTATTTGACTGTGGCGGCCATTTTGTTTGCAGGGATGGACCTCCCCGGGAGCCCAGACCCACCTCACTGTTCCCGGCCGATTGGTGCTTCCCCCGGGACGAGGACCTGGGGGGGCTGGACGGTGTCCCGTTCCGGCTGATGCTGCAGGACTGTACGGCGGTGAAGACCTTGCTGCTCCGGCTGAGGAGGACCCTGCAGGAGGTACGCATGACGCACCCTCTGATGCGCCTGATGGTGTGGGACTCTCCTAGAACTTCTGTCCTGTAGGTTTTCACTTCCAACCCTGACTAAGCACACCTCACTCAACAGCTCAATGAAGACTAACCAACCTTGTTCCGAGAAATCCACTGTCCTATAGGCTCTTTCTCCTGTCCTGACTAAGGACACCACATTCAACAGCTTGAAGGCAAACCAGCCCTTTTCCTTGAAATCTAGTATCTTTATTCTCATAATCTGAGTACGTCTTCCAAAAAACAAACAAAAAACATGGCTGGCAACAATCTACAGTCCTGCAAATTTTCACTCCAACTCTAGCACACCTTATGCAACAGCTATAGCAGGGCCACCTAAACCTTTCCTCTGAGATTTGCCCTCTTCTCAGCTTTCGTTTCAGCCCTAGCTAAGCACGCCTCGTTCAACTGCCCACCCTGATTCTGGACCTTAACCATCCACTGGGTTTTTATTTCAAACCTTAACCTGGCGCACTAGCTTCCATGCATTAGCAGCTCTTCAGGATCTCAGGCTGTCAAATGAGGTGTGCTCTCTTAGTCGTGACCCAGGGAACTGATTGTGCAGCCCATTTGACAGCATAATCAAGGTGGGTTTGTGATCACTATATCAGGTGGGTGGGGTGGTTTGCGGAAGAAATTGTGATTGGCTCTTTCTGATTGTTGGAGAGGAGGCCAATGCTATCTGAAGAGCCCTGGCTGGAATGATATTCGGATAATACCCCCTTAGCTCCACCCCTGATCCATAAGTATGACATTGCATGCATGTGACCGTATGTATGACATTTATTTTTATTTATTTAACCCTTATTTAACCAGGGAAGTCCCGTTGAGATTGAAATCTCTTTTTCAAGGGAGCCCTGGGGGTTGAAGTGGGGAGGGAGAGGGCAACTTGCACAGCCAATTAGATCAGGGGATGATCAGGTGGCAGGTCGAAAGAGCCAGGTTGGGACTTTAGCCATGACACCGGGCAACCCCCTACTCTTATCGAAGAGTGTCATAGAATCTTTAATGACCACAGAGAGTCAGGAACTTCGGTTTAACGTCTCATCGGAGAGACGGCGACTCTTTCAGTACAGTGTCCCTGTCACTGCACTGGGGCATTGGGGATTATTCCACCAGAGGGAAGATCGCAACCTACTGGCCACCAACACCTCTTCCAGCAGCAACTTGGTTTTCCCAGGTGGTCTCCCATCCAAGTACTAACCAAGCCCACACCTGCTTAGCTTCAGCCACGCGGCTGGAGCAGATCGAATAGTGGTATGGCTGCTGGCCATCAGTGCACATGTCATAGAGGGGGGTGGAGGGACACCTGCTGCCGGTGGCTGGGGTCTGGACTTAGTAACAGTTGCCATTGAATTTCGCTCTCAGGTGAAAAGCAACGGTGGTAAGCACAGTTTGACCAGGTCGCTGATTGCTAAACTGAACACTGGTCATAGGCTTATAGGTTGGACTCCATGGCTTTTACTGTACATACTTCAGGCAATGCAGTCACTCGGTGAAAAGCTTTGGAAAGTTTTTTTATTTTTATTTTTGCACTGGAGTAAGAAGAGAAATGTGCTCAGCAGTCAGCTGGGGACCTGGGGCTGTAGAATCTGTTTTTTCTACTAGCAGGGAGATGGAGTTTAAAGGAAGACCGTCGGCACTTCAGAAGAAGAATTTTGATCCGGGGGAAAAAAAATAATGATTGCAGAGGCTTCTCGAGTGGCAAAAAAAAAACAAAAAAAAACAAAAGGAAATCATATCCAACTTATAAAAAACAAGATCTGCTGGTTGTGTAATGACTTGTTAAATGATCATTCAAAATTACTGTTTCCACCCACAAGGCTTGTTTTCTTAGTCTAATTTTCATTTTCCGCATCAGTTACAACATGGCCTATGAAATTTTTGGACATTTTCTGCCTAACGATGACAGTGCATTATGGAGACAGTGTCGGGACTCAGGATGTTTCAGTAGTCTGTAAGCTTAAGGCTCCAGCTAACACGGACATATCACCACCTTTGCAAACACTGCTAATAACCCGCCAGTCCTTTTGTACGTTACTGCGTAAGCATTGCATTACAAAGAATAGCTTTTTGCATGCTTGTATGTGTGGGTATTTTCATGTATTTCTTTGTGCATGAGTGCTAATGCAGATTTTTTGTGGATGTGTACATGCCTATTTGCATACGTGTCCTCACTTCCGTGCATGACTGCATTTGTGTGCATATCCCTTTTCAGGCATGTTTGTGTTCTAGTATGTACACGTGTGTGTGTGTGTATGTGTGTGGGTGGGTGTGTGTGCATGCATTTATGCATGAGAATATATGTGGATATGTGAGAGTGTATATGTGTATTTGCACATTTGTGTGCTTGCGTGTAAATGTATATGTTTGCATTTGTTCATGTACTGTATGTATTTGGGTGGTATTAGTGTGTTTTTGTCTGTGTGTTTGTGTATGTGCATGTGGGTATGTGTGTTTGTTTGCACAAACACGTGTTTTTGTGGTTTGACTGTGTTTTTATGTGCATATATGTGAGTGTATGTGTGTTTGCACGTGTGTGCTTGCATCTTATATGTATGCATTTGTGTGGTATGAGTGTGCTTGCGTGTTTGTGTGTGCATGTGGGTATGTATGTGTTTGTGTTTGTTTGCACATGTACAGTATGTGTTTGTGTGGTTCGAGTGTGTTTTTGTGTGCATGTATGTGAGTGTGTATGTGTATTTGCTCCTGTCTTTGCATGAACGTGTGTGTATGTGTTTGTGTGGTATGAGTTTGTGTGTGTGTGTTTGTGTGTTCTTGAACTTGCTACAAAGTGAGAACCAAAAACATTTTTATTCTGACAGAATGGAGACCTTTTTGGGAAGTGAAGACATTTTCATGTGTCCTCACAACTACAGAGACAAACAGTTATCAACTAGTTAAGTTTGCTGAAAGGTTAGAACTAGGGGTAGATTAAGGTAAGGGTAAGGGTTTGGGTTAGGCATGCGTTGCTTACTGTAGAGATTAGAGGAAGTCTATAGAGACACACAAAGAATGAATAGAAGTCAATGCAATGTCCTCACAAGGATAGACGTACAAGGATGTATGTATGTGTGTGCATTTGTCTGCAAGCCCCATGAAGACAGTGAAACACTGAGATGTCATTGCAGGCGTGAAGATGCTGGTTTACTGCATTGGGCCTCGTTATGGCGAGTTTTCCCATCCCAGCCCTGCTGCTACGACCCATCTGTGTCTCCCTGCCGTTCTGCCCGTGACTCATTCTGTTTTCTGCTGGGGAACATGAAGCATCTCTCCGCTTACCTGTCAGAGTGGTCAAAATGGTCGCCCCCTTGGCAAACTCCGCTCCCTTTAGACCCCTCGCTACCTCCGCATCGCTCAGTTTGTCCCCTTCGGAAAGTCGTGAGCAGACTCCAGCCGAAGCGACTCAAGGCAAACATTCAGCTCAGAACCTCAGTTCAGTTGGTTCATGTTGACAGTGAGCGGGTCATTTCCATATCTGTTACGTAACCCCCTCCCCTCCCACCAGATCGAATTCAACAGCTTGGACACTCCTGCCCTCCTATTCCTCTCGTCTTGGACAGCTTTTTTCGCCGTCAGCTTGTCAATCCAAGGCCCTGCAGGCCAGGACGCGAGCCAGCTTTCATTTTCTTCACCGTCTGAATGCCACCTCTCTCCGCCGGTTTGAATTATGACCCTTACCTGTTTGCAGAACTTTGCCTCTTCAATCTTTCATATGGCATCATAACTCTGAGCGCTAGCAGTTATCATCGCCAATTCAAATCAAAAAAGGCCATAACAAGTTACATATACTCTGAAAGAATCATACTATTCTGTTTTATGAAATATATATCGCATACTCTCGGTGTTCGGGTCACATAACTGATGAAAAGATTGATAAATTAATATATGTAATACTTTTTATTCCCTGTGGCAAGAGGAGGCATTTTCATGTGGGTGAGTCAAACGCGAGACCATAGAGTGTGGAGCTGGGGTGTCCGCTGACTGCGAGACGGTGATCGACCTTGACAGAGAGCTGTGAGGTAGCTGAGCCCTGTAATTTCGGAGATAAATCGAGCAAGTTGTGGGGATTTTCAAAGTTGGCGGCGGTTTGTGTTTCTCACTTGCATAAGTCTGCGTGATGTCGTAAAAAATGCGCCTAGCTTCTGACAGTTTTTACCTCTGTAGCGCTTTGGCTCACACTGACACATCAAGGCCAGATAAGTGCCTCATTTTTCTCGCTGCTTTCAGAGCACATTTCACCTCTTATTGGTTTTTTTTTTTTTTAGCTGGTGCAACAAAGTCGTCGACACTATGTTTAATACCAGACCTTATTTTCTATCATCTTTACCAAAGCCAAAAGTTCAGTGTGCGCTAGTACTGAGCGACAAAGCTAAACGATGACCTAAACCTCACTAAAGTCAGGAACATTTGCGATTCCACTTGATGCAGTCAAAAACGGCAGTTATTACCGCCAATTTTCTCCTCCTCTGCTAAATTAGCCTCGGCTGCTTTTTATTTATGCCCGTTTTTTAGAGCCGAGCTTATCCTTTTTAGTGGTGAAGCATTTTTTTTTTTTTTAACCGAGTCAGAAGAGATCTGTCTGTGTTTAATCGCTTCTGAAAAAAGCAGTTTGCTGTATTCCCTAAATGTAGCGGTTTTGAAAGCAGTAGAAGAGCACTCGGTGTGGACACATCTCCTCCCTTTGGGCAGGGCTCATTGAAGTTCTTCAAGGGGTTTTTTTCCTTTTAAAACCAACGTTAAAATCAATGGAACGGCTGGCTCATCAGTAACTGAAATACATGGAGACACTGTTAATGCTTTTGGATAATACCTTTGGATACCGCTGCCCGCTCAGGGTTATTGGTTATGCTGATGGCCAAAAATGAGAAGTGCTTAATTCGATTTCAACACCGAACATGACAGATATTGCCCTTAGTGATCTGTTTACCAGAACAGATATAACAGGCCATTACTTGTTTTAATACACATATAAGTCACGCTAGCAGTTTCATAAGCTCTGTGCATCCTATTTTTCTTCTTGCCATCATGCAAGGCTAAGATTTTCCCAATGGAAAAAATGTACAGAGATCAGCCACAGCATTAAAACCGCTGAAGTGGATAGCATTTATTTCTTTTGACAGTGGCACCTGACGAACAGTGTGATATATTAGGCAGGAAGTGAACAGTCAGTTCTTGAAGTTGTGTTGGAAGCAGGGACAGAATGTGCAAGCAAAAAGGTCTGTGCGACTTCGACTCAGGCCAAATTGTGACGGCTTGACAATTGTGTAGAGTATCTCTTAAACAGGAGGTCTTGTGAGAAGTTCCCAGTATGCAGTGGTTAGTAGCTGCTAAAAGTGGTCCTCAGTAGGAGAGCTGGTCCACTGAAGGTGGAATCGTGATTGCTGAGGGCTCAAGGACACGCATGTGGAGTGAAACCTAGCCTTTGTGCTCTGATCCCACAGAAGAGCTACTGTAGAAAAAATTGCTGAGTAAGTAAATGCTGGTTGTGATAGAAAGGTGTCAGAGCACACGTTGCATCACAGCTTGCTGCTTATGGCGCTGCGTAGCTGTAGTCCTGGCGTATTGCCCATGTTGACTCCTGTTCAACGCCAAAAACACCTACAGTGGGCACGTGAACGTCTGAACTGGACTATGGAGCAATGGAAAATGGCAACACTTCTTCATACAATGTTTTTGATTCCCAACAGAAACTGATGCACAATATTTTGTGCGCAATCCTACGAATTTCCAGTAACACGTCATTTTTGCGAGACGGTCACTTGTTTTTAACGACAGTTTCCTGGATGACCATAAGGGACGGCGACACTGCACCTTCAAAAACCAACGGTTAGGAAAACGTTGTGGCTTTAGATAAAGTTACTAAAGATCAGGGTTCAGGGTTCTGGACAGGTGATCGTGGTTAGGTTACATTATGTTTCCGGTTCAGGTTTAGGGAAAGGAGATCATGGGTTTTAAAGGACATTTTGTGACTCGCAGTTGCTAATGTTAATCACGTGGTTGGAATGGCGCTCAAACACCATTCGCTCATGTGAAAGTTGGCTGTTTCGTTGTCTCAACCATCCACCCTGACCTCCTCCCTGTGCGGACGACAACCACAACATCCTCCTGCCTCTCGATTACGTGGGTTATGTACAAATTCTACTGCATTTTTTTTTTTGTTGCTATATGTACAAACAGTTACGAGCACTACAGCCTGAAGAATCTGATGAATCACATTTTCTTTACATCATGTAGATGGCCGGGTGTGTGTGTGTGTGTGTCTCTTGCCTGGGGAAGAGATGGCACCAGGATCCACAATGGAAAGAAAGCGAGCTGGCCATGGCAGTGTGATGCTCTGGGCAATGTTCTGCTGAAAAACCTTGGGTCCTTGCATTCATGTGGATGTTACTTTGACACGTACCACCTACCTAAACATTGTTGCAGACGAAGTGCACCCCCCCGTGGCTACGGTGTTCCCTGATGTCAGTGGCCTCTTTCAGCAGGACAATGTGCCCTGCTATGCAGCAAAAATTGTTCTGGAGTGGTTTGAGGAACATGATAACGTGCGCAAGATGTTGATTTGGCCTCCAAATTCCCCAGATCTCAATCCGATCGAGCATCTGTGGGATGGGCTGGACAAACAAGATCGATTCATGAAGGCCCCACTACGCGACTTACTGGACTTACTGGTCTGCTGCTAACACCTTGGTGCCAGATACAACAGGACACCTTCAAAGAATCCTGGAGCCCATGCCTTGATGGAGCAGAGCTGTTATGGCAGCATGAGAGGGACCTACACAGTATCAGACAGTTGGTTTTAATGATGTGGCTGATTGATGTTAATATGACTGCCAAAGGTGAATTTATTCAGTAAAGCAAAACAGAACTGCAGTGTTGGGACAACGTTGAATGCTCGGCAACGACTTCGCAGGTGTGCGAGCTAATTAGAGAGGAGGTAACACTCGGATCGCTACATAATCAGACTCGTCTACTTGAAATGTTTGCCTATCCGTTAATTACGGTGAACCAACATTGCGGACAGGAAAATCAGCTCGGATTACTTTGCAGTGCCGCGTGTATGGATGAACGTGGAGTAAATATCCGCGGTTGATGAACCTAATAGCGTTTGTGGAGTGTGCGGGCCAAACAAAGGAAGCAAATGTGCAAAGCGTGATCTTTAACTTTACTTTGATGTTTCAGTTTTCACTTACTCGCACAATTTGGTTTCTCATTCAGTCGCGCGAATAATGTTGTCACCTCGCTTTCTTTGTCCCAGGACCCGCGATTCAACTGCGTGCAATGAGGTTGGGCAGCCCTGTTTGTGTTGCGCACGTCTCTGGACACGATGTGACGCTCTGACACCTTTAGAAATGAAACCCTAAATAAGAATTAGAGCGTCACCTGAGAAAGGTCCGCGACGGAGCGCGCAACAGAAGAATATGAATATTTAAGAGGAGACGACTTGCCCTCTTTGCCGACTCCACGCGCTCATTAACTTGCAAATTTGTCCCCTTCCATCGCTGTAAGAAAGCCACTCTCTGGCCAGGATTGGGGTGGATTCTTAATTTACTTTGCATTTTATTTTTTTTGACCCTCGATCCCTGCGCTCAGTTTTCTACATCCTCCTCCCATTTCAGTGATATCACGCTCCTGTAGTCGAGAGAAAAACCGGAGTTATTAAATCTCGTGCGGTCGGTCCAATTTAGAATACCTTAAGGAATAATAAAACAGAACATTTCTGGCTAAAATTACTTTTCATGCCTCCTGAGGCTACAAACGCCTTTGAGTGACAAGCTGTGGATTGTAAATACCTTGCAACGTCTGGGGATATTTTTGGCTTGGTTTTCTCATGAACATATTAAAAATGAATTGCAAAAATTGCATTACCGACCCCCCACCCCCACGGTTTTTTTTTTTTTTTTTCTGCGTATGATTTCAATGAAAATGGCGCCGAGGAGGGAAGAATAATATGATTAGGCCTACATTTTGGCTCCACATTATCATATGTTGAGGAAATTCTTGTGCCCACAGTCGATCTGTTTTGGAGATTGTAAAATATTATATATTATCTGTAAAGGAGTGAATAAATATTTGCACTCTACCCGGGACGAATACAGATACAAAATTATCCACATTTTTGTTGACCATTATTGGCAATAAGGTAAAGTTCCTACTCTGTGTATGCATATAAATGTGTCAATGTTTTACAGCCAGAAATAGGATAATGGCAGCCAACTACTTCTTTTTTATTTTTATTTTTTATTTTCACGATGGCCATGGGCTCTAAGCTGAAAGCTTAAGGGATGTGAAAATATAGTAAGATACTTTATGGTTGTAACAGAATTGTCCTCTGTGCTGGCCTTGGTGGACGCAACATTAAACCAGCAATCAAACTAAATTATTCATCTACAACACAACTTCTACCTCAGCACATTCTGTAGCTCTGATCTTGCTTTGTTCCTGTGCTGTCTTTAGTTTCTCTCTTGAAATTTTTCTGTCCTCTCTGAACTCTAAATTTCTTTCGGTCAACCTGCGCAGAGAAATTTTGATGTCGATTTCCAGTGTCTGCAATTAATTTGGCCACTAAATATCCACAGAAATGTGTACAAAGGAGTAAAAATGGAGCTAGGACAATCAAGTACGGGCTGCTGGGTCGGCTCGCTCAATAAGGACAGAGCTTACGATTCAGGGCGACCAGTAGGACATTGGATCAAATGCCGCTGTGTCAGCTCCAACTGTGGTTGGTAGCCTCGCCAAAGCAGCGCGTGATTGGCTTTGCACTGCTCAGGGAAGTGAGAGGGATGCGGTTGTTCTGGGTTAGCATAGTTTGTTGCTCATGCGCCTCCTACTGGTGCGCGACTAGCGCTCGTGAAATGCATTCTGAGCAAGCCTATGTTCTGGTGTCCTCCTCTGTCCTCGTTCTGTATACGAGGTTTTAAAAGAAGCGACGTCTGACTGGCGTATGTCACGGAGGAGAACTGCAAACTGTCTTCGCTCTCCCGAGATGGTGGCATGAGTCACATGCGAGCATGCTTGTACGGTGTTCGCTGATTGTTCAGATTCGGGTAGAATTGGAGGTGCCAAATTTATTTTGAAAAAATGACAACCAGTTACATTCAAGGATTTACTGTATACTGTCAGTGAACATGGCAAGCTTGTGCAGTAATTTTAACAAAAATAATGGTCAAGGTAGAAACATTCTTCAGATTTTACTGTCAAGCCAGATGTCTTTGAAGAAAGTCAAAATGAGTGCCCTTGTTCTGGAATGTGAGATCCACACTCCTTCCGTCCCCTGTGCAGTTTTCTGGGCATAACGCATTTTTGCCACCGTGAGACTGCATTTTTGACCAAAGGCACAAGGATACCAGACTGTGCAGACTGACTACTACCGAGAATCGAGCGGTTTCATGCTTGTTGAATATCTCGGGAGTTCTATTTCAACCACGACGGATGGCGATATATGAGGGTGGATGGTGAAAACGAAGCATGAATTGCGATACTTGAGGTTGCGCTCAGCCACGAGGGTTTGAAATGCGATTGCTTTTTGTCATCTGCAGGCATAAAATTATGCTCAGCTTTAGGGTTTTGTGGTTTTAAAAGCAGCCCTTTTAATCTGTTTTTCTCCAGAGCACGGACACCAGTCCCGCCAGCAGCCTCCACTCCCTACCCATCAGTCCTTGCAGCGAGAAGTCCCTCCCCATTAAGGTAACTCCAGTCTTCATTCAAAACCAAACAAATCATTTTTAAAAACTTGCTTTCAGATCAAAACCCATGTAATGTCAAGACCCCGACCTACTCTGCTTAGAAAAACCAGTTAAGACCACCTGGCTCTGCACTGGCTACGATGATTGTGTTTTGGGAACTTAGCTGTCCGTAGCTGGGTGATGCTAATCTCTCCAAAACTGATCAAAGGTGTTTAACTCTTTCAACCCCAGATATTCTAGCATCACTATACCCTTCAACCCCACAGCCCTCTGTAGAGGGCTGGTCATTATCTGGACATTGTATCTTACTGTTATCTCTGGAATCCCATTAAATGTAACCTGATATGTTCCAATCAATTAGTCAGATTGTTTGAATTTTCCCTACAGGAATTTGGGGTTGAAGGGAATATGTTGGTCAGCCCTCTGTAGAGGGCTGTGGGGTTGAAGGAGTTAACACTTCAATACTGAATGCAGTAATACGAACAAGAGTTACCCAATGGATATGTCATTTTTGTGACTTAAAATATCATTTTATCAACATCAGTTGTCATTCTAGACCTCTCAGGAATGAATACTATACTAGTGGACAAATATGTCCCACTGACAAATGCTGGTGGGACATACAGTATGTGCCCCATTAGTACTGAATGGGTTAAGGTGGCAGATTAAGGTGGTGGTGAAACTGGTTTTTCTAGATGACTTATATAGTTTGTCAGCTGGTAAATTACTGCCTGACTTGCCAAAAGTTTAAGCATAGCTTAAGCCAGTAAGACCAGCTTTGACTGGTTTAAACTGGAATTTTGCCTGGTTTTGTGGTCCTCAGCTCATGTACATGGCATGAGATTGGTCAGTCCTCTGAGAGGCTTCAAAATGAGGCTTTATTTCCCGCAGGTCCTCATCAGTCAAAAAGATTGTGATGCAAATTGAAAATCACTTGAGAAATGCGTGCATATTCTAGAATTTTCCTGGAAACAAGTGGTCCTCATGCAGCGTGCTTGATTAGCTTACAGACCCCCTGAGATACACGCTTAAAACGACAAGGTACTCGATGCAAGCGACTGCGTACTGCTCACTTTTGCGACCAATCACCTTTTCTCGTGATGGGCTTATCTTGTGTTATTTCGTGGACTTAATCCTTGAGGTGGGCACTGAGAGTCCGTACAGTCAGGGGCTCATTTTGGGAGTTTTTGAAAAGGGTTAGGTTTTTTCTTTTTTTACTTTGTATATCATTCCTTTCAGTTTGGGGGTTGAGATTTTTTAGGCGAAAGCGCACTCGAGGGAGAGAAAGCACGAGGAAAACGGAAGCGAAACGAGGTCTCCGCTCCTGTCCTCTTTACTGACCTACATGGAGCAACAGAAGTTGCGGCTAACATGTGACGCTCCACCCCGCCGATACGCAGGCATGGGGTGGGGTGAGGTGGGGGGGTTCAGAACCGGAGCCCATGAATCTGACTGCGCACCGGATGACGGCCGTGGGGCCAGTGGTGGGAGGTGGGGAGGGGGGGGCGCAGGGGCTCAGAACTGCCGCTCCAGAAAATCGAGTTTTAAAAATAAGCCGGAACCCACCTGAGAGAAATGAGTGTCACTTCATGTCCTACTTTGAGCGGGAAAAAAAACTTCCTTTAGCGAACATTTGTTATCCCGCCCCCTTTTTTTTTATAATTAGCGCCCGTGGAGAGCTCGCTCGCGATGGTGGCGGCTGGGGACTCCGAGCTCAGGCCTCGCCGCTCTCGATCGGGGAGAAAATTCCAGACTCATTTATCCTGCTGCCCTCCGCAACTTCTCCAATCAAAGCCCTATTTATAACATCCCTTTAGACGGGCTGATGGACTGTTTTAAAACGCAAACGATGCTGGCAAACCGATGCCTTTGTTTGCCCTCTTATGGGAGGGGTTGAGGAGGGTGGGCTGTTGGATCTTCGCCAACCAGTATGGGGTCTGACTCAGCTGGGTCCCGTGGGATGGGCTGGGCGGGGGGCGTGGCCCATATCTTTTTGCCTGTCTTACTCGGAGGTCCTATTGGCCGACGGTAAAGCGGGTCCTGCTTAATTCAACCCTTATCTGAAGAAAAAACACAAAAACATGTCATGAGGTGCTTACTCATTCTTGGCTCAGAAATCCCCCTTGTCCCTCACTGCTTTTAATTTTTGCTAAAAATCAAAAAATCTATCTGAAGCCGAACGCACTTCACAACCAGGAAACATAAACAAGTATAAATAGATAACAGCTTCAAGCCCCCTCGAGCTGCCGACTGCAAACCCACTGATATTTGCGGGCTGAATCGGTGGCTCTTCCAGATGGGCTTATTGGCGAAACGTGCTAATCTGCTTTGAATGAGATCACCGTGAATCCGGTTATTTTTCAGGTCTGTTTTGAGACCAAACACAAGAACCCAAACACAGTAGAAAAGCAGTTATTCTGCATTAGGCTGCCTCACAGATGAGCCCCTAACGCTTACTGTTCCCGGCTTTTCCGGCGCAGGCTGTAAATACGCACAATGGTGCGATGCATTAATTAAAATGCAACATGTTCATCTAAGCTGTGCGCTGCTCACTCCCGTTTTCATTTGAACATCGCAGTTGGGTATTTGATTGAAGCTAATTGTGCACAGTCAGCATCTTGCCTTGTGGAGGCGCTTTGGTCAATTAGGCAAGAAGAACAGCACTGGAAATAAAGTCAGTTTTTGTTCTTTTTTTATTTATTTTTTTATTAGCATTGTTTAAATGTTGGTACAATGTTACCCAGGGAAAGATGTGAAGAATTTCTGCCCTAATCTTCTTCAACCCAAAAACTCTGGCGGCTGATTTTACT
Source organism: Gymnothorax javanicus (assembly GCA_029692085.1). Lineage (NCBI taxonomy): Eukaryota > Metazoa > Chordata > Actinopteri > Anguilliformes > Muraenidae > Gymnothorax > Gymnothorax javanicus. Next base: position 8,929,687 of record CM056194.1, read on the forward strand.
ACTGACATGCAGTTCTATTTTCTGACTGAAGAATTGTGCTAATTGTAGATTGTAGAAAATAATGGGGTAAATTTTGATGTTTTTTTTTTTAATAAACCTGGATTTTCCACTTCTGTACGGGTATACAGCTACTATATCTGTGCTGTGCCACCCTTTCCAAACTCTTGTATAGAGACACATGCTCCTGTCCCATTTCATTTCAGCGTATTGTCGCCAGTATGACATTTACTACTTCACTTACAGGTGGCTGTAAAATGTTTCCGTATGACTCACGAGTCCATAAAATCACTGTGTACAAATGTGCGTCATGTCACATCACAGTCTTGAGTGGAGTGGCTTTTTTATATGAAGAGAGAGCTTTTATCCCTTTCTTGTTTCCCCGGTCGAAGATATGTCGGGAACGGCGGGCTCTCTAAAATTTTTTTTAAAACACACGGGGGTCAGTCCTGCCCATCTTGCTGCTTTTTATCTCCATCAGGCGCTTGCCGGATGAGTCATCGAGGTAAAGCTCGCCGGCTTTGCGGAGGGGGGCTGATTGTGCTTTGTGCACTTGCAGCGAGAGAGGAGATATCGGTGTGAACAACGGTAGTCGGGTCCTATTCTTCATGTGGCCTTCAAACTCTGCAAACGACACCGCCGCGCGTCTGCAATTAAACACGGCCCTCCCTTCGGGCAGGGATTTCAAAGGCGCAAAGTTTCTTTGTTTACTCCACGACCTTCCCGGGAAAAGACCTCTCGATAAGACTGATGCGAGCTCTAATGAAGAAATCCCGAAATGGAGTGCCTCTGAAACGACGGGGGCCGGAGGCTAGAAAAACAAAAGATTATCGGTGGTTATTTGTCGGCATTGGCCCGATTATGCAAAGCCCGTAGTGCCTCGGAGCCAGGAGCTGTGAGATTTGTGGCGTTTTTATGGAGCGGTGTTCCAACAGAGAATGCAAGGTCACTCACCCATTGACATGAGGGATTCTGTGGCTACAAATCTAACAAAAGCTCCTCTAAACACAATCCCTACTGCTGGAGAGTCTTATGTAATATAAACAGCTAAACTGTGGCTGTAAGAGAGTGTTTTTTGCTGTGGCCCTGGCGGATTCTGCCGTATCTCTCCTCTGGTTTATCTGCCGTCAAATATTTTATTCAAGTTTTAGACGCCGTGACTGAAGAATGGGCCGTCTCGCACCCTCCCCGCCTCAATCGTCTGTCTCTTGCTCTATCTTTGTCGCTGTCTCTCTGTGTTTTGCTCCGTCCCTCCAAATCTCGCTCCATCTCCCCCTATCTCCCTCCATCTGTCTTACTGCACCCTCTATTTCACTCTTTCGTGTTGTCTCGCTTCATTTTTGTCTTAATCCCTCTTTCTCGCTCATCTCTGTTTCATTCAATCTTTCTCTCTCACGTCTCTCTATCTCTCACTCCATCTCTCCAAATCTTGTTCCATTTCTGTCTCTCACTCCATCTCTCTTCCTCACTTCATCTCTCAAAATCTCACTCCATCTTTCCGTTTCTCACTCTTTCTCTCTCAAACTCACTCTCTCCAAATCTCACTCCATCTCCCAGCCTCTTCCTCCATCTCTCTTTCAACTCCATTACTCTCTTTTCTACCTCAATCTCTCTTTTGCCTTTCATCTCTCTGTCTCTTCCTCATCTGTTTCTCATTCCATCACTCCTTTTTCTCACCTTATCCCTCTTTCACCCTTCATCTTTCTGTCTCTTACTCCGTCTATCTACTCTCACTCCATCTCTCCATTTTATGCCATGTCTTTGTTCCTTTGCTCCATTTTGAGATGAAAGAAACTCCTGCAGGTTGTCTCTGTCCTTTGGTTCAGAAACTCATTCCTCGTATCTGGGTCTTCAGCGCTGATTCCAGGCCTCTAGATGAGGGTGAATCTGGGCTGGCAGGATGCGATTGGTTCCTCTCTGCAGTCGCATCGCCCCCTTCAGGCTCCTCAGTGTCACCTCGCCCGCCCCTCTCCTCTCGGACACAGTTACGACTCTGCGTCCTCGTCCTTTAACGGACACTGATGAGACAAGGTCACCTGGCGGAGTATCAGCACAGGCCTGCTCTCTCCCGATGCCTGTTCGTTCAGGAGAGGAGTGTCAGCAGGCGGTGTCGACAGTTCTCTCGCCACTCCGAGCCTGTTCCCACACCTCCCTGTGACAAAAAAACACGTCGCTCGATCTGACACCGCGCGACACAGCTGTCTGCGCCCTGATAAGCGAGCCGCACTTCCCCTCGCGTCTGTTCCGGATTTCTGCCGAGAGGAAACGAACTGCGGAAAAGATTTTCATTAGGCGCTCCGAGCTCCGTCGTCCGCTTCGGATCCCATCAAGATTTTTTCCCTAAAATTAGGCCCTTGTATGCTGTAAATGCTTTTTGTTGTTGTTGTTTCACGAGAACGCATGCGACAGCTTCCTTTTTGGTTCGTGAAACGCTGTATTTACAAGACTGAGCTAAAGGAAAATGTTTGATGAAAACAGGCATTAGGGCCTTGGGAATTGAAATGGCTCTATAACTCATAGCAGTTTGGGGTGTCGCCATAAATTGTTTACAGCAGTGAACGGAATCTGCCTGGCAGCACGTTTACCTGCTTCAGCGAGAGCTTGAGTAGCTCAAAACTGCCGCTTATTGAAATTGCTTTTCTTCTCCAGTTCTGTTGATGCGAAATATCTTAAGCCACCACTTGTGCGTGGGTTCATATTCAAACATTTGCCCCTTTTCGTCTTCAGAAGGCACCATTTAATGCCGGCCTGTAATCCAGTAAACTGTGAGGTCTGCAAATATTTGAACAGCATTGTCAGAAATAAGATGCAATTCGGAGCCCACTTCTGTGCCTCAAGGCACAGTCTCCACTGATGTTCCCCATGGGCTAATTTTTGGACCTCACAGAAGCTGTGTGTACCTTTTTGGGGGCTAAAGAGGTACGCTTAGATTTCCAAAGATGCAATGGGCATAGCTTAGTGCAGGGGTCTCAAACTGCTCCATAGAAGGACCAAGGGGCTGCAGGTTTTCATTCCAGCCGAGCAGAAGCACACCTGATACAACTAATCAACTGTGCAGGCTGAGATCAGTTGATTGAAGTGGTTGTATCAGGTGAGCTTTTGCTCAGTTGGATTGAAAACCTGCAGCCCCTTGGCCCTTTCCTCGTACTTTCCTCGTGACAAGCTGTTGTACATCAAGAGGTCCAACGTTGTTCTTAATTTTCTCAGAGTGAGTGTCACTCTGGACAATGGACTGCACTTCCCCGATTGTTCCCATTATATGGATGTCAGTACCTGCTCTCACGTATTTAAGAAAGCTGTGCCTACAGTCGCCACAGTTCTCCATGCCACGAGATATCGTCGCCACATATATTGGTACACCTTTCGGTATCCACAATGAAAATAGCAAATCGCTGGCGGAACTAAAAAGTAAGTCCCCCTTGAATTCTGACTCCTTACCTTTCAAAGACTACAGTCTGAAAGAGTTGCATAAATGTTTTGTCTTATAAAGTCTCCTACCTTTACAAAGCGTCCCGCAACAGGAAACATTTGAAAGAAATTATTTTGGGCAACGGCAGAATCTCTGTGAGCGACAGGTTTCCGTGAGCAAGAGGAACATTTTAAAATGTCTTGATCTGAGTGGCATACCCTTTTCCAGTTACGTTACATGCGAACTGGCTACCATAGACTCGTAAGATGGCGAAAATTGGTTCAAAGGCTGCCGCCAAGAAGGCTGCTAGCAGACATGCCAAAATGGTAAAGTTTTTGTGGAAAGAAACAAAATTCATTCAAGAGATATTTCAATCGCAGCAGTTTTGTGATATAAATGAAACCGCCTGGAGAATTATTTGACCTTTTGTTTTTTTTGTTTTTTGCTTTTTATAATCAACGTGTCATGAAAAAGGCATGCGAAATTTCGAAATGCCATGGCAACTATAGGTGCAACAATTATGCTCCTGTCCTCAGGTCCGGTAAGTTGGAGTACTGTGCTAAAATTGTGTCACATATATGCTTGTTACTCTTACTGTTCAAGTTTAGTAGTGACTGTGAGGTAAACTGAGGATGTCTGTTTTCGGCAGACTGCTCATTACCGCCACCTCAGGTCCTTCAGAGGCCTTTAGTGACACATCGCTGTTTGATGTCCTGTTTTTGCAGGATCCTGGAAGAGACGACTGCCAGTCCCTCTATCTGCTGTTGAAGGACAAAGACGAGCTGATACAGAGACTGCAGAGCGAGCTGGTGAGCTGGGGGGGATGGGGGTGGTTTCGGGTGTGTGGGGGGGGACGGCAGCATGTTTGAACAGAGACTACCCAGTCCCACACCAGGGGAGAAGAGGAAATGAAGTGAAATGTGATTTTTTTTTTTTAAACCCCCCTCCGACTGGTCCTGTGCTGGGTGCTAGGAATGGAGATGTATGTGAGAGACTCTGCCTGGGGACGGTGGGGACAGAGCGGGACAGGGATGGGACTGCACAGCAGAGGGAGAGAGACGAATGCGAGGTGTTTTTGTGTGGAATAATGTGGGGAGGGGAAAGAGATGGAGAGATAGTGGAGAGATGGGGACGAAAAGATGAAGTAGCAGTACAGCAACAAACATGACTGTCAGACGTTTAGGAAGCTGATGGTAAAAAAGAAACAGGTTAACATTGGAGTGAGGTGTTGGGTGGACAGGACAGCAAAAAATATGGTGCATGTTTTTGTGATACAGTGGGGACACTGGTGAAAGGACATTTGGGGGATTGTGTGACATTGGGAAGATGGAGGTTAAGAGGTCGGCACAAGACTGTGAGACATAAAAGTTTTGGTAAAGGGGCGGGCACGAGACACATGACGGCTCAGCAGTTGAAAGCAAATGTGGGACTGTGAGAATGTTCTTGAACAGCTGACAGGTTGGCAGGACTGATGGTAATACAATGCAATACCGGCCCAATCCTCCAGTGGCAGCGTTGAGCCTGAAAGATGTGAAGATGCCGAGACGGTTAATGGCAAGTGGAGTCGGTGAGACAGCCAGAGAGTAAGTGGCAGCAGCTCTTGCCAATAAAGCAAGTGAGTTGTGAGTCAGATCAACGAAAAACGGCAGAGGGTGGCGGAGAGGTCTAAAAATATGGGGACAGTCTGGAGAAAGGGCTTGTCCTACAAGATGTGTATCTTAGTTTATTGCCTCTTTTTATATTCTCATTTTGTTTGGTTGCATTGATTCAATGAGTTTCCTTCAAGCTTAACAATGGGAACAGGGGGCTCTGGCCTTTGTTGGTAAAGATTAAACAGAAGGCAATGAAGGTAGGCTTACGGCGCGAGGAGCTTGACGCTGACAACTTATTTGCATGGGATTCGATCCCATTCGAGATGGCGACAAGTGTTTAAATCGCCCAGAATGGGAGTGTTTTTGAAGCAAAGCAGGAGAGATGTATTTTGATTTGATTTGAAGTTTAGAATAGGGGTCTCAAAACTTTGGAGCCAAGTGTGTAGACTCTGTGGATATTGGTTGATAAGCTGTTGATAGGTTGGTGGGTGAAGCTGTGCGGGTAATGTCGATTTGGATTTGAGTGTTGAGAGAGCGGCAATTGAAAGGCCATTTTCTATTTGCATACCATTAGTAGGAGCATCCTGGGTCACTTGAGTAGCGATTCCATATGAAATTTGTGGCGTTATTCTGAAGACTCATGTCCGTTTCAATATCGTTTGACATGACGGACGCAGAACACCATCCCGTGCGTTCAGTTTCATGAGCTTTGTCACATGGAGTGGATGCAGTTCAGTTAAGCACAACTTTGGATCTTTCAATCCGATCAAACCAATATACCGCTTCTGCCATTCATTTGATAAATTTATGTTTCAATTCATTTATTTCAGAACATTTGGGACTTATTGTCTGTTCCAAAATTAAACAAATGTGGCTTGCATTGGTTTAAGTAGTTAGCATTTCAGGCTGCGACATTTTCTGCATGAAAAGACCCAATCACGTGAATACTGTCTTTGATGCGTACTGTAGCATCCTAGTGTCCGTGCCGCTAGTACAGTTGTCTCTTTGGTTTTTTTGTTTGTTTGCGTGCCGTCTGTTTGCGGTGCCATGTCTGCACTTTCTGTCACTCCTAACGCAGCACAACAAACAGATGGCATCTTTGTTTCACTCCAGTCCCTGCAATCTCTGGAATGCTGATCTATCATTTAGGCCTAACACAATATTCATGATAACACTGCGACAGGGAGGGGGAGAGTCATTTGGACTCAAGCGACAACATCTGCGCATTGATTAATTTGCATGAGGATTCCGAGTACAAAAGCCACAATTACACCCCGAATTATGCATGGAAATAAGTGTTTTGGTTCACTTTCGGTACCTCCTCATGAACTGAATCTCCAAATCAAAGCTTCGGTTATAGCTGCACTAGTCGAAAAGCTCTCTAGCAAGGGGAATTAATGTATGAGCTGTAGAAATCTGTGCCTTTTGTGCTAGGTAGATTTACAGGCCAAAATTGAAACATTCGCTGGCAGTGCTGTCTTTCTCTCATGCTTCAGTATCATCAAACAGATTATGCAAAGAAACCAACCAGTAATTACCTCAAAAAACTGAGTATCATTATTCCTCCAATAATTAATTTACATTGAAATATTTTTGTTTATGAGAAATTATGATATTAGTCGATTGGGTTGGTTTTTTATATTTTTGAAATGCTATCCATGATAATTTATTTCTTAAAAATGACACCATAGGTACTGTGCCCCGTGGCTCATTGGCCTAAGCGCGCGTACCATAAAGGCTGTGTCCTTCCCGCAGCGACCTGAGTTCGATTCCGGCTCAGGTCATTTGCTGCATGTCTTCCCCCATTCTTCTCCCCAAATTTCCTGTCTCTCTACACTGTATAACTGTCAAATAAAGGAAAAATTCCCAAAAAAAAATAATCTTTAAAAAAAAATGAAACCATAATTTGCATATTTGATTAAAGTATTTTTACATTGAACTATTGATACTGTTTCATTAGAGCAGTGATCTGTTGTATTTTTTAATGAGAAGTGGATAGACTGAGCTGGATTTGAGTCCACTATATGTGGGATGAAAATGAATGAGGTTTCGTTGCTGAGCAAATCTGTCTCAGAATCTTTTCTTTTTTTAATTGAATCGCTTATCATTTTGTAGTTCATATTACTGGATCAAAGCTATTATAACATGCACTAATGCACAATCACTTTTTTTATTACCTCTGCCACGAAGGTTATGTTTTTGCCTGCGTTGTTTTGTCTGTCTGTCTGTCTGTGTACAAGATAACTCAAAAAGAAATGAATGGATCTCTCTGAAATTGTGTGGGTGGGTTGCTATTACATCAGGGATGGACCCTATTGATTTTGACCGCGATCCGTCAGACAATATGGCCGCCATGGCAGCCATCTTAAAATCCTATGACACGCGATAACTGAACTTCGCTCCCAGTGATATCACTCAAATTTTGTGGGTTGATTGGTCTCACATCAGGGACGGAATCTATCCTTAAATTTCTTATGAGCCATGTTCACTCAGCAAGATTTTGACTGTGCTGCCTTGGTGGAGGTTTGCACTCTCTGAGTGCCTCTTGCTATCCCTCTGGTATAAGATACGGGGGACTTTTGTGGTGCCAATCACTGCAAACTTTGGGTTTTGGCCTATAACTTTATTAGAACTGTAGGTCTCAGAAACAAAATTATTTTTTTACTGGATTCTTTGGGTCCAGTCGAATCTATCCTTCTAAGACCTGCCTGGCTGCATGTGGGTGGATTTTCCGGCATTTTGCATTTTTGTGAGGAACCTTTATAACTGATCTCCTCGTGGACAGTGTGTCCGATTCACGCAAAATTTGGTGGACAGCATCTTCAGACCAAGATCTCTAAATGATAAACAAAGCTGCTACATTTAAAAATGCAGCTGCAGTAAGCCAAGGAATTTTCTGGGTAAGGCCTCTATTAATATAATGACCTCTAACCCCTGAAAGGGATTTCCAGTCATTACCAAACTTGAGATCTTTCATCCACAGGCAATTTGACTCAGCTTTACCGACTTTGGTGTAAATCCAGCCGTAGGTGGCGCTATAGCAAACAAATGGTCATAACTCAAAAACCACTAGCCCAATCAACTTAAAGTTTTGCACACTTCATGTTGGTCAAGGGTCCTATGGATGTGTATATGTAGTGTAAATGTACGAACTGATTGCTCAAAAGAGATGGACACTATCTGTTAATAACATTTCAGCAACCGTTCCTCTCATTGTGCCTGATACTTCAATCATGAAACTTTGATTTGGGCCATAATGATGAACTGTTTGGGCTACATTTCCAAATGATTCTCTGGCTCAAGCAGAACAATAAAGCCTCTTGGACCATGGTACGCCATATTGGAATTTCCACCATTTTTAAATTTTTGTAAAACCTGTAAAATCAATATTCTCTTAGATGGTTTTTGCCTGATTTGAACAAAATTTGGTACTCAGCATCTTCAGACCAGTATCTTTAAATAATGTATATAGAAAGTTGCTGCGTTAAAAATGTAGCCACTGTAAACTAATAGATTTTGTGCGTGTGGCCTCAATTGATATAATGGGGTGTTACTCCTAAATACAACATCCAGTCATCACAAAACGTTACAGTTGACATTTATAGGAAAGGAAAGCTCAAGTGTACAAAATTTATTGGAAATTGACTGATGGCTGGTGCTGATAGATGCTACTACGTAAAATTTTTGATATCTTTTCAACCATTCGATCCGAATGGCTCTAATGGTTCTGCATGCTATATCTTTTACTGAGCTTCTAATAGCTTCCAATGAGCAAGAGAGATCTTCACAAACATGGCCACTATTAGCCGGATCTAGGGCTCTTCTTCCCGAGACTTTTTGTCTCTGAATTTTTCGTACCCAGACTCTTCGCCACTGGATGGTTCATCCTCAATAATGTTTTACCCTCTTCCTGCATTATATCACATTATCCCTAACCTTAACCCTAATATCAAGGTGATCTGTCCGTTGTCCTGTTCGTTCATCTGTCTGTCAACAATGGTGGCACTTTTTTTATCATTAGGGGACGAAAAATCCGGGGATGAAAACTCCATGGGGACGAAACGTGGGAATGGTTTCAAAAATTCATGCACTGTACTGTATGATTAACCTCTTCAAAATTGATAATTGCTTCACGTTGCTTGGAACCTGTTAATTACCGCTTGTTATATTTGACATTTTTTACTTTTTCAGGTTTTCTAGAAACGTTAAGTTGGGGTTAGTTTGAATGTTTTAGAGGGGCTGGAGGGGATATGCCATCTCCTGATGGATTTAGTGTTTTATTTTCACTAACTGTATAATATGTGTTTTTTTTTTACTTTTATGGTGCTGTGGACCTCTCTTTGGGATGTGTCTTAAATAAAGTATATCTATTTATCTTACTGCATATATATACAATACTGTTCATTCATACTTGACTATGTGTGAAAGGATACTGATGAATCAAATTTATTTCTAACGGAAACCCTCCAAACCCTTTGAGGGGAGGACTGATTTTCCAGCTCAACAGTGCATTTAATCATCGGTTGATGGTATATTTCACCTGTTTAGTATTGATTGATTGTATATTTCACTTGTTTTCACTTTCGGGAAAAGTTTATATCAAATCTTTTTTTTTTCCAAGTTTTTTTTTTTTTTTGGTCATTCACCAGTATAATTATCTTTTTTTTTGCATTTTGGTGATTGAATTTGATAGTTTTGTCTTTGCTTCAGATTTGCAAGATAACATTCAGTGAATTTTAAGTTGAGGTGCTTTTTTTTTCCGTCAGTGGCCATGAATCTTGCTTATTTCTGACAAACTTTTGATGGCCAGTTCAAGCCTTTTTCTCTGGGTTAGCTGTGGCTGCAGCACTGTTTTGTTATTCAGGACATTGCAAGCCTGCTATAAGTTCACCATATAAAGTCCTCGGGCTATTATCCTTACATTAATACCACAGTTAAATTACAGTGTGTCAACATATTTTTCGTCAAAACTGGGCCATTTACCCAAACAGTGTTTGTTTTTCTAATGCGGCATTACATCATAGGAAACAGATGGGAGTTCCCATTTGAGAATATCATTTTTATGCGTATGCCGAAGCAATAATTGGATTTGGGGTTTGCTCATTGCTAGCCGGCGAGATAACGGTCTGCTTTCTGTACATTTTCCCGGGGATGTGAGTTATTGCGTCTGCTTCAGTGTAAACAAATGTGCCTCGTGCACTTCCTTCTGCCGCGCGGATTTACTGCCGCATTTCCCCCACTCTTCAAAGAAAACAACAAACCCCCTCCCGGCGACGCGGGGCTAACCGAACGAACTGCTGCGGAGTGAGCTTGTGCCGTCTGTGCGGAGGTAACATTCCGGCAAATGGAAATGTAGAGCTCTGCTCTGATCGCGAAGATTTTCAGGTGTGTGAGCGAAGATGCAGAGCTCTACTGTGTGTGGTGGTAGCAATGAGAAACTCGGACCGCTGTACAAATAAGAACTGTGCACAGTTAGTGTGGCTGCACACTGAATGTTTCACCTGGGAGGTGTGTGCGTGTGTACGTGTGTGTACGTGTGTGTGTGTGTGTGTGTGTGTGTGTGTGTGTGTGTGTGTGTGTGTGTGTGTGTGTGTGTGTGTGTGTGTGTGTGTGTGTGTGTGTGTGTGTGTGCGTGTGTGTGTGTGTGTGTGTGTGTGTGTGCGTGTGTGTGTGTGTGTGTGCGTGTGTGTGTGCGTGTGTGTGTGTGTGTGCGCGTGTGCGTGTGTGTGTGCGTGCGTGTACGTGTGTGTGTGAGCTTTGCCTCTGTTAAAGCCCTCCCTTTTTCCTCCTCCGAACACTTCAAATTTAAACAGTCTCCTGGCAGAATGCTCTCAGAGGTCACCAACTGACGTTGATGTGACGTGTCAGCAGTTGGTCTGAATGTTCATTTGGGGGTTTAATTTAGCGACGTGCTCCTTAATGACATTCATATCTGTCCTTGCGAGTGGGAGTCGTTAATTCAGGTTTCTTAAAATTCATTAGAGGGCAGCAGCAGGAAGTGTTGCTTTTGGTTATGTAGAGATGGTGCCTGTAGTTTGCCGTAACTAAGTCCCTATTACACAGGTTACACACATACTTTGATCTCTAACTACAGGTTTTGGGACAAAGACAGTTTTTCTGATTTTGGCTGTTCTCTACAACTCGGGTTTTGCAATCAAATAACTCTCTTGTGGTACAGTGCTGCAGCATTTGTGCTACACATTTTGGTTTCATGTTGTATTTTACTATGGCATTGTGCTAAATCATTATGCCCCTGCCATGAAATGGAAGGGGGATATACTGTAGGAATGAGTGATGCCCTTCTGTGTGTCCGTTTGTCTGTCCATCATGCTTCTTTTCTGGACCAGACTCCTAACCTGTTCAATATTTCTCAACAAAATTTTGTATGTCGATACAGCTTATTGTGTAGATGTGCCTTGTACTTTCGTTCTTCCTCCTTTCCGTATGTCCATCTCTCCGTTGAGTTTTTATTTCCAGGCCAGATATCAGCCATCTCATTCAATATTTTGCTATGAAATTTAATATATGGCCACTTCTTATTGTGTGTATGTGCCTTTTCCTCCATCCGTCCATCTGTTCGTCCCCGTGTTGCGTTTTGTTCCAAGGTCTGATATCAGCCATCCCGTGAGAGGTGATCTGAACATTTCGTGTTTGTTATATTTTACTTTCAGATGATCTGTTTACTGCCACTCTGTGCTGGTGATGGAGATGGTGGTGCATGTGTGCTGTACGTATAGGGGCAGCAGTATGCGTGTACCTTATGTTAAATCACCAAAGCTCTGCAGGTCACGGTCTCAAATCTGTCTCAGATTTTAGTTGTTTTTTTTAGTCCTACGTATGGCAAATGATGAAATGATGCAAAATGTTTGACATTTTCATATTTTTAAATCCTTCTTTTGATGACCTATCACCTCAAGAATACCCAATCACTAAAATGTATGGGATCGGTGAGAGTTTTTCAAATTTTGGCTTTCCATTTTCTTGGCTTAGAAAGGTTCAAATCCACTTTGATGATAGTTTTGGAAAATATCCCAGATAATGAACAAACCCTGAAAAAATTAACCCGAGGCTACGATTATTACCCCAACCGAAGGTGGAGGGGTATAGTTTTCGATGGAATTTGCTTGTTTGAGAGTCTGTCAGCAGTGTGGCTCAAAAATAGTCTGATAAAATAACACAGAATTTTCTGGAAAGGTTTGATATGGTCAAAGGATCACCTGATTGAATTTTGACCTAACTGGGACAAGGACAGGTCACCGAAAATCCCAAAATAGTTTAAAACATCTCCCTCACGCAGAGTATGTTGTGTTTGAAACTTGTTTTTTTGTGTTTGTTTTACAGCATCTTAGAAGGGCATGAAAACAAACTGTAAGCAGTTCTGAAGACACACCCTGTTTTTTTCAAACCTCCATAGAATTACAATGGATGGAGATATTGATCTAAAATAAATAGTTAGACGTATAAGACCAGAAAAAATACTTAAATTTGAGAGAGTTCTGTTACCATGACCTGGGTAGCTGTCATAAATTCTGTGATCCCAGCTGGATTGACCCACTTGTAGTACAGGCATGTACTGTGCTGAAGCATCACAGTGGCTGTTAAAGGTATTCCTCTCCTCGCATATTTTCTGAAGGCATGTGCAAAAAAAAAAAAAGATTTAGTTTATCAACTATGTACAGTATGATTCATAAGTATTTGGACTGCGACAGTAGTTTTAGCTCTCTGTACTTAGTTAAAGTGGAGGTTTACACCTTTAATAATGTGGTAGAATATCTGGGGGGTTAATAATGTAAGGTTTCAGTTGTGAGAACAATATAGATACAATTCTGAATGTTTTAATCTGGGGTTGAAAGAGTTAATAATGTGGTTGTTAAATTCCAGTTGTGAGAACAATATAGATACTTCTGAATGTTTTAACCGCGTCGCTGTACAGGTACTGTCGAACTGTACTTTATTGTTTAGAAGATGAAGGTAAACAGTGGTTCTTTTTTGTTTTTAAGGGTTAACAATGGCCAGTTTTGTTTTGTTTGAAGCACTCTGTTTACAGCCTAACTATGCGGACTCCAGCTGCAGTGTAACAGACCTAATGCATTACATACGCTTTTGATTTGGGCGGAATTGAATTCTTAATTTACTGGATTGAAAATGAAGAAGAAGAACCTATGGAAACGAAAGCTCCCTCTGGGGACCAATCACCTGCCAGGGACTAACCAAAGCATTTTTTACTCCAGAGTATCTCAGCTGCTGAATCTGAGGCCTGGAGTGATTATAAATCCAACTCTTTTTTTTTTTTCAAAATAATTAAATTTTCTGGCGTTTAGTGGCTGGCTCGCTTTGCCGTTTATTGCCTCGAACATGCTTTGGTGAGACTGATAACCCTTAGGCAGGCGGCTTTGCGGCGGCCATTTTGTAACAGCATTGCGGAATGCAGTTAGGTCTGTAGGTATTTCGATGGGGACTCAGCCTCATGCTCCTTTGGCTGTGAACTTTACCACATTTGATTTGAAAATGGTGAAGAAGAGTGTTGGCTTTAGTGTGCTCATCTGTCTGTCCATGTCTTGTGAATCATGAAGAATTTGCAGCCCATATTTTAGCGTAACTGTCCAAATACTTGCGCACTGCAGAGCAGACAAATTAACTGCTGGATAGATTGACATTTCCTGACCAGGTTTGACTCAAAGTTTGTTTTGTCCAAGTCAGGGTGGTTGTACGAGTTTTCGGAAGATTGTTTCCTGACTTGATGTGCTTGTTTCTTGTACAGGAGAAAGCCAATGCAGCTCAGAAACCCCCCTGCCAGAAAGCTGACAAGTCCACGCAGACAGAACCGGGAGCCCCAGAGGTAAGACAACCGTATTCCCTTTACAAGAAAAGAAACAATATGAAGTTGTTTGATTTAATCTTATATTACATTTTGAATATTTGCTTTGTGTCGGTGTCCTCCCCCAGTGAACAACAGTGCTGGCATTTTAAACACTATACCTTTCGCAGTTATGCCTGATGTATTTCGCATTTGGTGTGATCATACTGTTTTCTCCTGATAATTTTTTAGGTTGTCTTTTGTAATGTATTGAAACCCTTGTTAATTTTAGATAAATGGATTCAGACGTGTTTTTTCCTGCAAGCACAAAACTATTTTGTATTTTTGCCCTTAATACTGCACATAAGCAGAGTGCACAAATAAAAAGTTTCATGTACACAAAAATATTCCAGGCAGTAACTGACTACCAGTAATTGACTGCGTTCTTGAAATGATTGAATATCAGGAAGGATTTTCCCCAGATTCTAAAGGGACATTTCATTCCATTTAAAAAAAATATTAAAGTCCAACATTGGCTACTGTCGAGGACTTGAGCAATTTAGCAATCTTACACTGACTTATGCAGATGTTCATATTAACTAATCACTTCCTTCTTAGTCACAGTCACATTTTATTTTAAAATCCATTTCTTTAAGTATTTCAACCCAGCAGGCCGTAATCTAATGTTTTTTTGACATTTAAATCTCAGCTTTTTCCACAAGTGACTTTATAATATTTTTTGTTTGACTCACAGGAATGTTATTTAAACTTACACATGACAAAATATGCCTTTTTCTTTTTTTATTTCTGATTAACATGCCACATTACTAAAAGCAAAAATGTCACTCTGTCATAAACGAGCTTAAATATGCAAAGCCAATCAAGCTATAATGGAGACATTAGGTTTAATGGTGTCGCTATCTTTAGGTTGTGATGTCATCCATTTCAAGAAAATGGCAGCCATTAGTCCTAGGCATCCTATTTATTAGCATGGTGAGAGAAAATTGCTTGTGATCAATAATTTTAATACACCCTGTGTAGTGGCGGCAGGACCAGACTGCTGGCAAAACCTAAATAAAAATCCTGAGGACGTTCTGCCGGAAATTGCCTGTGCTTCACTTCCTGTTGATGAAAAGCGAGTTTGTGTGACACAGTCGAAGCCACTGGAAGCAGGTTGCTTGCAAAATGTTCGTTTGGTCTCCTCTTAACCTTTGTGAATCGGGAAGTTGGGTAATGTCAATAATACCATTTGGGCGCTATTGTTTATGTACAGAAATATTTGAGTATCTGGCTTATAAATGACTGAAGTGAAGGAACATTCGGTTAAAAGCAAAGCTTTACCCTTGCTAACTTCTTGCTACCTTAGGAGTAAACATTTATTGTGAAATTATGGGTTCAGCTTGCTTTGGTGCAAGTTAACCTTCTAAGTTTCTGTGTCAGTTTTTCAGCAAAAAAAAAAAAAAACAAAAAAAAAAAACAACAACAATATTTATGACCAGAGCAATAACAATAGAAGGAAAGCCATGAAAGCCATTGAAGCACTTTGGCGATGCTGCATATATTGTTAGCCTCATAGCATAATTTCCTGAGTCATATTTTTGCCACATTGAGATATCGGCCGCCTGTTTTTTCGTGATGGCGAAAAAAATGTTTTTTTCCTTTTTTTTCAAAACCAAAAAAAAAAAAAAAAAAATCCATTCTCTTAAATAATAAAAAAAATAAATAAATTTAATAATGAGACGGGCAATTATGCTATGAGGCGAACGATATATGAAGCATTACTGAAGTGCTTCAATGGCTTTGATGACTTTGTTTCTATTGCTAGCCTTGAAATACCTTAGTAGCTTATGTTAAGCTACCGGTTACCGATTATCATAACGGCTTCCGAATAGCTCATTTTGTTCAAAAAAACTTTGTGTGGATCTTCCAGGATTGAAATGCTTGTGTCATTTCCAGAGAAATTATTCTGCTATCGTCGTTGGGACTAGCAGCGTTTGTACAAGCCAGCACAAAACATACTTTTATAGTGTTAGTTTATGATGTCGGCGAATAACCAAACATACCTAGCATGCTCACCAGCTTTGAATGCCTCAGTGTGACGATGTAAAAACAGAAATTCCATTCTAGTTTGGTACAGTTGTAATAAACTGCGGTCTAAACTCTATGTAGTACACATGATCATGAGTGGACATAACCAAATCTTAACTTATCAATGAAGAAACAGGTTACCTCCTTGACATGCCTGCTCCATCCTTATTCATTCTCCAGCTCACACCGCAACCAAAGGCTGATCCGATATTCACTTGGAACTTGCTGGTATTGTGGTCGCTGAGCAGTTGCAATTGGCAGTGGATTTTCTGAACGGAATTTTTTAATTTTGAGGGCTCGGAGAGTGATGGTGAGACCGGAATCATAGGTCTGTACTCCGCCGCTGCTGACCAGTTAGTGATGAGATAACCGTAGGAAGCCTGTTACAGAGATAAAACATGGTTTCTACTTTGTTACGCTATTCGCTAAGTGCTGCGGTGCTTTTTCAGACCAAAATAAACAAATAAGACTTATTTCAGACCTGAAAAAATACAGAAAATTTATATAGATAACTTTGAGATATAGGCAACATTGGCATGCATGTTTTCAAATGTATATTTTGTCCACTGATGCCTAGAACTTGCATGAAACGTGTTGTAATATTATGTGTTCTCCTGCGGGGATTCTAATAATCGTATTACATGTTATGGTGAAGTAGTATTTATATTAGCACATTTTTACGGCAGCAGGCATGGCTATCCCCTTGACAGCACGAGAGCAGTTTTCAGCCGTTTGACTGACAAATTTAAGACCATTTGTGTTTGTCTGCTAATGCTATATTCACAATAATCTATGCGGCTGTAAATTATCTGTTCTCTCTCGTGCGCATGCGCGCACGTGCACGCACGCACATACACACATACACACACACACGCACACGCACATATGCGCACGCACACAATTTTGTAAGGTGTAATTTATGTGCTGTGCTATAATTAGCATTGTGGCTATAAGAATAGAAGAGATAGGGCGGTCAGAATCTTGTAAGCTTGCGAAGACCTGTAATTATATTATGGAACCGTTTTGAAGGAAGTGATGAAGGAAGACCGTAATGAATTATGTGGCACACGGACTGATATAGTGTTAAGGCAGTAAATTTGAAAATCTCTGTGACTTGTTTGTAACCCCATTCGCTGAAAAATTCAGTGTGATTACTTACCCCACTTAGTGTGACAGCTTACCCACTGATGACGCAAATAGTCAGGACTGCACTCTCTCCGCTGAATTGCTTATAACTTCATGCTAAAATAAGCTGTGAAGATAAGTGAGAATATGTGATATGCTCATTCCTCTGACTTCATTCTTTCATCTGGATGTGACTTGGTTTCATCTTTGATGTATACCACCCATCATATGACTAGAATATGACTAGATGTCTGAAGAGTACCACCACATGCTTTCCCCTGAGTTTCCATAGTTAGCTGCAGTACGTTGCAACAGATTTAAATTTAGCATATACAAACCAGTATAAAGTACATGGCATAATATGAGCACAATCCACTAGACTTATTTGATTAAACATTATTTCATATTTTATTTTATGTACATACCTATATACACGTGTCAATCTTGTTTCCATTACACTGGATAACCTGCTTAATAAAATGTGCCCTGTATGTCTAAAAATAACTAGCGTAACCATGGTTAAGATTTAGAATTCCAGTGCTGATATGAATCATGACATTGACTCTGAAAGACTGGGGTGATTACATGCTTGTACTTATGAGAGTAACTGCATGTTTAGTGTGTGTGTGTGTGTGCGCGCGTGTGTGTGCGTTTGTATGAGAAAGTAAGAGAGATTGAGATTGTGTATACGTGGACATGCATGTGTGTGTGTGTGTGTGTGTGTGTGCGTGAGAGAGCGAGAGAGAGAGAGAGTCAGAGGGAGATTGGGAGTCTGTATGTGAATATGCGTGTGTGTGTATGTGTGACAGAGAGAGATTGAGAGTGTGTGTATGTGAGCATGCGTGTGTGGGAGTATGTGTGTTTGTGAGTGTGCAGAAATAGTATCATGATGAATTCAGTGTATGCACTGATACACAAGTCTTGCTCCCGTTGGTTTGGAAACATTATTTTCAGGACTGGTCCCCATTTATATTTCTGACACAGTGCGCCTACAGCTAAGTCAAGGAAAAATGCTTTGAGGGGCTTTGGTCATCATCATCATTCATCTGGTCTTGTGCAGGAATGGTTCTTTATGGCATTCCTATACTGACGCAAAGAATCTGCTCTCTATTTCTCCTTCGTTTAATGTCTTTCAAGACGCCGCACGCAGTTATTACTAATGGGCTGCAGTAATGTAAATTCAAATGGCTTCCTGTTAATTGCCTCTCCATTCATCCTGCGGCGAATGCAACCCGAATGTGTTAGCAGCCCCCACGGGCAGACGCGACACCGACTGTCGTTGCCGATGGGGATGCCGCAGACTGGAGTGAAGGCGTTACAGAAAGGGCTGCATCCTTTCAGAGTTCTTTTAATGCGTGACCTTTGCGTCCTGTCTTTTTGTAGCGTGGCGCTGGCCTGGTAATGACAACTGGGCGAAGACTTGTATATTTAATTCCGTCTCGGCACTGAGCCGTCCCAGTTTTCTTGCGTACATCTCTCTCTGTGCAGCAGAAGTCCCTCGGTCAGTTTTAAAAGACGCACTGGGGACGTGGCTTTAGACGCATTGCGCTCTTTTTTTTTTTTTTTTTTTTTTTCTCTAGTTGCCGCGTGTAACCATGGCCCCGCTGCCTGGTTTCTGTAGGCCTCTGTGCTTCGGCTCAGTGCGGTGCGTTTATATAGGTTATCTCAACAAGGACACGCGGATCCTGAAAGTGTGTCTTCAAGTGGGTCAGCTATTTCTAAGGCTGGAGCGACTGGAGGTGCTTCGGCCATGTTTTCTGGGGCGCCCTGCATTTCTTCACTTCCTGTCCCGCGGAGCTAATTAGCTTCAGGGGGAGAGAGACAGCCTGGGCCCAGCGTGCTCTCGCCCCCATACTCCGACTGGGGCGAACGGGGTCACTCCGCGGGGCTCTCGAATCCGCACGCTCGCGCTCTGAGGCTTGCAGACCAAAGACTACTGAAGGACTTTGAGAGAACCTGGTCCGTTCCGCGTTCTGTCGAGTCAGAAGTTTTGACCTCAGAGCTGGAGAGGGGGCATGTGGCGAGGAGCGGGATTATGCAAGAACTTTAGCGCATGTAGACCCTTTTTAGCACACAATGAAGCAATGACACTACTCATGATTGGTGCAAATCAGAAATGATGGCCACTCCTTTTTGCAAGTGTTGGAAGGTGTAGCAAGTGCAAGACTAAGCACATGCGTGAGATATTGGTAAAGCACAGTCTTCGTGGTACTCTTGGGTTACCCCAAGCGTTAGTAGTTTTTGGCTCTGTGGAGGACCATCAGAGAAGCAGGAAAAATAGAGTGGAGTTTGGGTTCCAATTTGTATCATTCCAAATACTGATGTCTTTTTTGTCACAAAACTAATAGATTTAGTAATGTAAAATTTAAAAGTTAGACTTGGATGGTGTTTTTTCTGCTAACATGAAGCATCATGACCACTAAGTAAACTTCAGTGAACCTCATTTTACTTTTAGTTCAAGGTTAAGAGAGGTGTTCGGTAGCATGCTCACAATCTGATGTTTCCTCGCAGAGATTTTAAGAGGAGATCGCTATTGTTTTTACGTTGTTTTGAATAAAGCATACATAAATAAAGATGCCAGGGCTTGTAAAAATATCAAACCGCGTTTTGTGATTTTAGAAAGATTTACCGTTCCTCTGACAACCGCTAGCTTTGGGGACATAGTTTACATTTTCAAATCTGTTTGTGGTCACTCTGGTGTTTGCCTGAAGACATTAAGAAACCCTGTAAAAGTCAGACTTGTAAATTTCTAGACTGCCGGCGAGAAGTCGTAAGAAAACAGTCATTTAAATTAATGGCTGAATACAGAGTACATCATTTACCCAGTGTGCTCTTTCTCTTCTTCTCTCTTCTCTCTTCTCTCTCTCTCTCTCTCTCTCTCTGTCTCTCTGTCTCTGTCTCTTTTTCAGTTCAGTTCAAATAAGCTGTATTTGCATGGCAAATATTCAGTCACAATGTCAAAGCTGTCTGACATAACGAGCAGATAACGTGGCATTAGGAACGAAAGAACAAAATAAAAGTTTTAGTTCTATAAAACTGGGCTACCGTATGTCTATGTGTGTGGATGATGCTCTCTTTCGCTCTCTCTCTCTCTCGCTCTCTCTCTCTCCCCTTTTCTCTCCCCCCCTAACTAAGAGTTGACATTTCATGGTTTACTTATTTTGTCTTCACCTTCCATTATTACATTATGATTAATATTACTGTCAGCCGACAGCCAACTATCATTATGGGATGTGAAGACGAAACATTTTATGTCCCCGCCACTTATGGCTGGGGCATATTGAGTAACCCTTTTCAGTCTGTAGATCAAGTCATCCGTCCATCCGTAAGGGATGTTGTCTATCTGCTTTTCCTCAAAAACTTCTTGTCTGAATTCAACAAGCTTTCGTAAATGCTTTCTACATAGATCAACAGTGTGCATCTCATATTCCGTTTGGCAAAATTGGATAATTTCACAATTTTAGGGGCTTCACAAACTCTCAGTGGTGAGGGCATCCATGTCCCAGAACACAGATTTTTCTAGTTGAAATAACTGTTTATTCGGGAAACCTGGGCTAGTGGGTTACTGGAAAGATGGTCACTGCTTGCTGAAAAGCAGACATTGGGGCACACCACTTTAATTCTGTCTTCGTCACGACACCGCACACTTTGTTGAATGTGTCGTATCACAGACGCCCCCTGCAGAGCTGAGCGGGGTGTTCTGGGAGCTGTTTGCCGTGAGACGGCGTGGACGCTGGCCGCTCTGTCCCTCTCGACAGACGGCTCGTTCTGACACCAGGGCACCAGCTGTCCAGGGGCACTGATCAAAGGGCATTTTAATTCCGTCCAAATTCTGCTCTGTGATCTGGTCTTTTTAATCTCTGCCGCCGTTGACAGTCCCAGATGAATTTAGCTGGCACTCTGGCCTCTTGATGGACCTCAAGAAAAACTTAAGTGCTGGTGCTTTTGATGCTAAGGGGTCAAAGAGGATTTATTCCCAGATAAAAGTGGTCGTAGTCGAGGCATTTAAGCAGCCTCTCCCACCTCCCAACTTTTCTCGGCGTCCATGTTGAGACTGATACCTACTGATGCCAGGCTAACACCAAAATGAGTTTATTTCATGTAGGCTTTTTTATTGAACATCATCTTACATTGAGAACATGAGAACTGGATAAGTGCTGAACTAAAGTGATGGTTAAAATTCAGAAAGGTAGGTGTAAAAAATATGGTTATGTTTCACGATCCATATTTAATTTATAGTGCTGTGTGGATTAAAGTGCGTAATTCGCATCTGCACATTGATCCTTCACTGAGGCCGCTTTACTCGCTTAATTTTTTTGTTTATGTCCCGGTAATTACGCTTCTGTGATGTAGTGTTTCTCGTGTTTGGAAAATGGGCTTGGTGAGGTACTGGCTGTATGCTTCAGCACACCAGAGGGAACAGGAGCAGGAGGAGGTGGGATTCTTGGTGTTTGTTATGTTCTCGAGCTCTGTACTGCCGGCGGTAATGAAATCCAACTTTGGAAAGTAGTTTACTTGCATTTATGTGACCCAAGCCTCTGACAAAACAGTAAACGGGTCTTCTTCCAGTCTCGGTCACGGAATTTTACCATGTACGATACACCTGTAATGGGTTTGACTGGTCCTTCCATTGCACAGTCACCATCTGCCTTGTAAAAGCTCAATAAACTCAACTTTTTAATTGAAATTAAGGTTCTGTTTCATTAGTGCATTTGACACTGCTAATGGTACATTTAACAACATTAGCTCCACCATAATGGGCTGTTCTTGGAGGTTACTCTTTTCACTAGTATTACATGGTGCCCAAGGCGGCAACGCCCACTCAGATGCCTATAGGCTGGGGTGAACCAATCATTGACCAGTTTAAAGGGAAAGCTCTAATTTAGAGATGTGTTTTCAGATTCGTGGGCCAATTGAAACACATCAGCATTGGGTAAGCCTGGCATGACCAGAGGGGCGGAGTCATGGGGGGAGGGGCAGATCTGGATTGTGGATGGACAGTGGCGATAGGTCAATGACAAGGACAAGTGGTTCCCTATTGGGCCGAGGAGAGTGAAGACAGGAAGCTGAGTGGAAGGGGATGGGTGTTGGGGGCGAACAGTAGCATTGGGCTTATTGGTGCGTCAGGCAGGAGCATTGTAAATGTTGGGTGTTGTGAGGTTTGGACTCAAGTGCCGGACTCTACCCTTGGAGCACAGGTGAGGGGTCGGGGTTAGAAATTTTAGGAGATCAAGACCTCATTTTCCCATGATGCAGTGCAGGCAGCCAGGTTTAGGATCGTGATTGGAAGTTTAGCCTCATATCTCAGTCACTCCAGCACATCAGATTTAAAAACAATGACTGTGGTCAGGAGTAGAGACCACTGAAATTTGTCAATTATTACTTCCATATCATGTGGAACATGTCAGAATTGTGTCATCATAAGGTGTCATCCTCCAAATAGCTGCTGACTGCATTGTTACTCTAAATGCCTCGTTTCCAGCTTCACTCAAGTACAGATGCCCAGCTCTTGCAGCTCCCTGTCTCGATGATGTCAGAAAGGAAAACTCTTCCTGTTTTACCCCCTTAGCCTCACCATCGTTTGCTTCCTCTCCTCTTGGGGAGCCAAACAGTCTGGATGGTTATATTTGGGTAAGTGATGCTGGCCCATATGGAAGGGGCTCTATGTAGTTCTCCAAAGTCTCAGACCTGACTGAGTGCATCACATTTGTTAT
Organism: Gymnothorax javanicus; assembly: GCA_029692085.1. Classification (NCBI taxonomy): domain Eukaryota; kingdom Metazoa; phylum Chordata; class Actinopteri; order Anguilliformes; family Muraenidae; genus Gymnothorax; species Gymnothorax javanicus. Next base: position 8,952,409 of record CM056194.1, read on the forward strand.
ATGATGAAGTATTTTAAACCCTATTTCCCGCTCAGTGTGTCATCTTCTCCGCTGGGCTGGGTGGCTCCCTGCATGCAGACCAGTCCTGCTGTCGTCCGGTTGACCGTAGCGGGTGACAGCAGGTGGCGAATCGGCCGGCGTAGCTGGTCTTGACCCTTGTCTTCCGTCAGAATGAGTGACAGGACCATGCAACTGGGTGTGAGGCTAGCAGCCATGTAACTGTGAACTGTTAAGTGTGTTTCTTTAGCGCACGTCTTTTAAAGCTTCTTGGTTCTGTATTCCTGCACGTAGGATTTTGAAAACCGTGAATAGAGAGTTAAAGTACTGCTGGTCTGATTTAATTTGGCGTGCAGACCATGTGTAGGACGTGCAGACCCTATTTATGCAGTTTTGCTGTCTAAATAGTCTTTCAAACTACAGTGCATGTCTTCAGCCAGCCGCTGACGAGATGACTGACTGGCTGAAATGTTAGCGACGTTTTGCGTCAAAATCGTTTCGTTTGATCGCGTGCCCCAAGCACCTCGCCTCTGAATCAAAGTAGCCCTTCCATATTACGCAACCGCGTCCCTCTAGGACGTACGATTTATGGGCTCAAATTCACGTCCTCGATTACGCACAACCTGGGAGTCAAGGTGAGATATTTCGGTGCTGTTCCCGCCGTGTAGCAACTTCTACCAAGTATCCCCAGGTGCCAGCACCGGGCATGGCCATTCTTAATGCTCCAAGGCTGCGTTTGATGTTTAATTTATTATTCCATATATCTTTTATGTTAAGTTGTTTTGACACTGAGGGTATTAGTAGGGATTACAGGGAGTGTGCGTGAGACTGCTCAGCGTCTAGCCGCCTAATTTATAATTTGCTGTCAGTGATATTAGAGAGCCTGTCATGCTGTGGCTAACGTCGACCTCGTTCACCCAATAGTACTGAGTGTGCTAATGGAAGGGCGCTCCTGTAAATTATGAACACGAGGTAACAGTGTGGAATTGAACAGCAGGCAGGAGAAGAGATGGGTTTCGCACCTTAATCCCAATACGAAAAGCTACAGGTGCTCTGAGTAAATGTTGCCCTGGCCAGCATGTTTAAATTTAGCGGTAAAACCCAGGAAATATGTCAAATCTCATGGAATGTTTAGGTCTTATAATTTGACGTACCGGTAATATCTTATTTTTGGCCGGACCGACGTGGACCGGCCCTACATCCACAAATTGCGAGTGAGTGAGTGAGTGAGTGAGTAAACGAGTGTATGAGTGAGTGAGTGAGTGTGTGGTTGAATGAGTGAATGAGTGAGTGTGTGAGTGAGTGAGTGGCTGAATGAGAGTGGATGAGTGAGTGAATGAGTGGATGAGTGAGTGGGTGGGTGAGTGAGTGAGTGAGTGTGTGAGTGAGTGAGTGACCAAGTAACTGACTGACCGACTGACTGGCTGACTTTCCCCATTGGCCGTTGTCGTTTCTATTACATCATCAGGGGGCGTTGGTTAACAGTGGATCCACACAGATGCACTTGAACAACAGATATTACTGAGACCAATGGAGCAAATTCAACGAATATTTAAAATCCAGGAATGAACATAATAGACCACACCACTGACTATCCCCGTGACAAATTGCCCACAATTTTGCACATAAACCATAAGCGGTCTGGCTATATACCTGGTTTTGACCGAGTCTTGTTATTGATTTCTTTTAAACAACATATTGCATGAAGATATTGCTTATGAGGCTGTTTGTCACAGTAAGAATCTCACTTGTCATGCTGACAATAACTAGCGAATATTCTCTTCAGGAGTAAAACAGGATTGTAAGTTTCATTGCTAGAACACCTGTTGAGGCAGATTTTTTTTGCAGCTTCTATCCTTCGCCATGATTGCAGTGCTCGCTGGCCTGCTTTAGATTTGCCTCTACAGTCATTGCCAGCTTGTTTTTGTAACTGCTCTATTTTAAATATTGTAATTTTAAACTAGGATCTTTTTGAAAGCTATAATCTGTAACCTTCTCCTCGCATAAAAGCGCCAGGTAATGAATTGTTTGGCTGTGGCGAAGCCCTTTGTGTGTGTTTGAGAAGTGGGAGAGGGTTCGATTTTCACAATGGTGCAATTTCACATGCTGGCTAGTGTTTTTCGTACAACGCGCACATCGGGAAGAAAATGAATGGTTTAAATGTAAGATCATGACCTAATTCTATGTTTTGTTAAATGACTGTTATCCTGCCCTGGCCCTAAAAAGCAACACATCAGTACACTATGATTACTGTAAGTACATATTCATGCGTTTTTTGTTTTTTTTTCTTTATAGGGCTTATTTGAAATCAGTTTTGTCTTTTAGCTGATAATGCGAGCTTAGGCCATGGACTCGTGCAAACTGACCCCTGATCAGCGCTCCTCTGACATGCTTTGAATTAACCCTTAGAGCGCTAAATGCAGCCATTGTTGCTCTTTGATGTATGATATCAAAATCAAAGTCGCACATGATAGGTTTTCAACAGCACAAAATAATTAAATTTATATTTTTTAAAAATTTATTTCGGCGCTCTTAGGGTTAATGCGATCTATTTTGCCAAAGGACACTGCAGTTTTTGACCCAGATTTTTGAACAACTAAAATAGTCTGTTCACCTGAATGACTGAGAGCGGTGATAGTCAGCGTAGAACTGAAAATTTGGACAAGTATCTTAAAGGTAGGGAGAAAAGGCAGAGATGAGCAGCTGCTCTTAGTAATAAACGTGAATATAGAAATTGCGTCAGGTGCTCTTGAAAGACAGGGAAAATAACTTTAAAACAGGGAAGGCAATCCAGGCGCTCGCGTGTGAAAAAAGGAAGGAAAAATGGATTGAAAAGGCTTTATTGTAGTGGCTAGAACATTAAAAAAGCCAACATGTTTTAACCACAATGGGTCTATATAATGGCTCCTGTTTGAATCCCTGATGTAGACCCATTGTGGTTGAAACATGTCGGCTTTATTAATGTTCTAGCCACTACAATAAAGGCTTTTTAATCCATTTTTCCTTCCTTTTTTCACATGTGAGTGCCTGGATTGCCTTCCCTGTTTTGAATATCTTAAAGGCATTTTTGAAAACATGTCTCTATATCACGCCTTAAATGATCGTCAAGAGTTCAATCTGCTAAAATTTCCATGTTGTTAAGACCAGTTTTGGTTTGCAGAAGGATTGTGTGCATTCCTGTCCTCGTTCACGTAATCCCCCCCAGCCCACACACACACACACACACACATACACACACACACACACACACACACACACACACACTCCCCCTCTGCTCTATCCTTGTTTTACTTAATGCACGCCCCTTTAACATATTAAGGTGCCATGTCACCAACATGTAATCAATGTTCTTAATTGAACATTCTAATACTGCTGTAGCGGTCGCTGCCTGTAATTGTCTGCACTGTATTGAAAATCTAACACACTGCCTTGGAGTGTCGGGGAGTGAGAATCTCCTGCTCTGAGGGTTTGAGACAATGCAGTCACTTGGTCAGTAGTTCGGTTTCTGCTGGCTGTCGATGGTTCGCCGATCCCACCCAGGGGGGATGTGGCGTTTGGCCACTGGGGTTCCCATTACCGCTGGAATCCCGCTCTAGATGGGCCTCGGAAAATCCGCTCTGATCCTCCTCAGACATCTTTTGACTGACAGCTGCGGCAGTCGTTGGCCACAGCTGTTGTCTCTCCAGCTTCCTCCAAAGTCCCAGTCCGTCTCAGTCAGTCATTCGGCTCGTTTATTTTGTATGTCGTTGGATTCAATTTATGACCGCTATCAATGGGACGAATTGTGCGCCTGTTCAGTTAAGTGCTCTGGGCAGGTAGCTAGTCGAGTACATGCCGTTATGTAGCAATATTAACCCTTAGAGAGCTAGATGTAGCTAGTGTTGCTCAATGATTCACTGTAAGATATCGAAATCAAAGCTGTTGAAAACCTATCACGTGGCGACTTGTTTAAAAGAGCTCCCGCATGGGAGTCTTTTAAACAAGTCGCCACGTGATAGGTTTTCAACAGCACAAGATAATTACATTTATTTATTTTTTTAAAATTGTTTCAGCGCTCTGCGGGTTAATACATTGCAGGCCGACATCATTGTTCATCTCTCTCTCTGGCTCACGCCATCCATTTGTCATAGCCCTGTACCAGGTCACTCAGGATGTTTTTAAAAACTCTAAAGCTGTGTTTTGGGATTCTGTTGCCTTCAGTTTGTTGCTTTATGCTTGAGTTTCCTGGTTCATTGTCTCTAAATGGCGCTCGCCATTCTGCTGTTTGTACAGGTTCCTGAGTAGCTTAAACAGCGGTTGTCATGACGATGGTTAATACGATGGCTCTCGCTGCGTTGTGTAATGCCTGCTGTCCTGGTGCACAGCTGTCCAAAAACGCTAACTGCCCTCTACCTTGATGGGTGTACAGATACAGGGCTATCGTTTCACCGGACAATGCTTAGCACCTCGTTATGGTGTCTCCAGGACACGAAAATTTTACAAGCCATACCGTCTGGCCATCTGTCCGCTGAAACGCTGGAGGAGGCCGTCCTGGTTTTGGCCGGACCCTCGACTCGAGCAAAGGCCACGGCGCTACTCAACGAGGGCTTCCTTCGACGACAAAGACGCCGTCACTGAGCCAGCTGGAGTTTTAGCGGTGTTGCGGTAAAGGGTCAGCGTGTTACCGCTTTTCTGGGGAGCCAGAATCTGACAGAATTGTGATCGACAGACCCGGTCCCACTTACTGCTCCGGCTGTTGTTCTGCGGGGCCCGAGGCAGAGCCTGATGTTCCCTGCTTGTATCGTGGCACAGCCTGTGCTAGCGCGCATCTGCCTTTTCATTTGAGCTCTGCAGTTTAAGTGGATGTGAGGACTGCTCCGTCTGTGATTATTTGAACAGTTTTAACGCTCAAAAATGGCTGTAATTCCCTGAGAAGACGACCCAGTACGGATTTAAATGGCCTCAAACTCCAGCAGCTCTTTTAACTTTGACCTGATTTGTTTGTTTCCTTTCTGTCGGCTGGAGTACAGAACCAGAACAAAAAATGCCTCCATTTCAAATTTTGTTGGGCTTATTTGCTGTATATACTCAGAAAGATGGCCCTCTTCTTTCTTTTACGTCCATTTTGCCTTTCCATTTTAAGATCTCTTTCCATCAGGGACTTCAGTGACAACGTCACACTGGGACATTTTTGACTAATTCTCCTTTGGTTACAGTGTGAGTCACTTTTGTCTCTGTGTCCTGCTAAGAAGCACAATGCAAAATGAACGAATGTTTCTCATTTGGCTCATTGAGTGTAAGAGTGACTGCATGCTTATCCGAATCCTCCAGTGAACTGGGTCCTCAGGTTCTGAAGGTCTGTCACTTGAACGACGTGTTAATCAACGTTGAAGGACACTTTTTTTTTTTTTTTTGGACATTTGGTCCATTTATCCCCCATGTTCTCATTAATTGACCTGTTGAAGTCTCATCAGGAGCATCTTCCCCAGGATTCAAACTGGTGTCTTGTTCCACCCACTCCCAAGCTGTTGTTCTGACCGGTGTTGGGAAGGTGATACTGTGCCCGGCACTGCCAGCTTCTGCAAACCGTTAGTTATACTGCCAACTCCAGAAGGGCACGCACGGGCATTGTTCATCCTGCCGCCAGCGAGCTTCGGACTCCTTGGCGGGAATATTTACGGTTTGCGCCATTAACCTCTCATTTGACCCCCGTGGCCTGCCTGTCTGTAGCGTCTGACTGTCGCTAACAATGCTCCAAAGACCTGTGTTTTATTTACAGGGCCCTGCTAAAGAGAGTGCTACCATACCCCCACGCGGACAGCAATGTGAGTCCTCTTCGATTCTGTGTGGTGCCCTGCATCTCTGGCCCGTATCAAAGCATGGCATGCCAGCACCTCGCACCGAGGGTGGCCCTCTGATTCTGGTCACCCCCCCAATTCTGTGCGTTACCACGGATACCGAAGTCACCCCCCAGCCCCCCTTCTTGCCCCCCTGTCTCGCCTTGTACCCGGTTTGCCAACCTCCCTCTTTACCCCTGTCGACTCCGTGCTCGTCACAGAAAGCCACCTCCTTCAGGATAACCACCCGCCAGCTTCACCCACGCACAAAGCCCTTTGACCTCTGACCCCTTGTTAGTGCACTTGGGAAGCTCCACTGGTTTTTTTATCTCCGCCTGCTGCCTTCTCTCTTACCAAAACATGTCCGCTTGCCCCACCTGTTGGTGAGTATTAGTTTTGAGTGAAGTATAGTGCTCTAGATTGCTGATTACAACTGTAAGGGTGACATGGAAAAAGTGTTACTTTCGTGCGTGGATATTTGTTACATTTGTGTGCAAGTGTGAATATGTGTGATTGCGTGTCTTTGTGCATGCGCTATCAAACTCTCTCGCTCTATCAAACTCTCAGTTTGGTGGGGCATCAAAGAGAGTTTTATGGTGTGTATGAGAGATATTGTGTGAGAGAGAGTCTGATGGTGTGTGAGAGAGGTTTGATCGTTAGTGAGAGTTTGATGATGCATGAAATATGTTTTATAGTGGGACCGAGAGCGTTTGAAAGTACGTGAGGCAGTTTGGTAGTGCGTGGGAGAGGTTTGATTATGTGAGAGAGTTTGGTAGTGCATGAGACTGGTTTGATAGTATTTGAGAGTTTCACAGCACGTGATAGAGGTTGAGAGTGTTTGAAAGAGGTTTGATAGTGAGTGAGAGTAAGCAAGATGGTGTGGGAGGTTTGATAGTGAGTTAGAGAGAGTTTGATAGTACATGAGAGTTTGATGGCACTTTAGAGAGTTTGGTAGTTTATGAGAGAGGTTTGATTGTGAGTGATGGGGAGTTTGATGGTGCATGAAAGATGTTTGATTGTGAGAGAAAGCGTTTGATTGCGCGTGAGAGTTTGCGTGAGAGTTTGGTGGTGTATTAGAGGTTTGATAGCGAGTGAGAGTTTGCTATAGCTTGGGAGAGAGCGTGACAGTGCGAAAGACAGAGTTATATTGCATGTGAGAGAGTGTAGCTGAGGATTACGGCCTACACAGCCTCTTGTATGTAGGTGTGTGTATGTGTTTGTCTGTGCATGCATATATATGTGTGTGCTAGTATCCGTCTGTGTGTATGCATGCGCTTGCATTCGTTTGTGTTTGTGTGCATGTGTGTGTGTGTGTGTGTGTGTGTGTGCGTGTGTGCGCATGTGTGTTCACATGTGTGTGTGTGTGCGTGCATGTGTGTGTTTGCGTTTGTGTGCATGTGTGTGTGTGCGTGTGCACTTGTGCGTATGCATGCAGTTGTGTTTGTGTGTGCGTGTGCGTGTGCGTGTGTAATGGCCGTGGGCAGTAAACTGCGCAGACAGCACACAGTGTTCTGCTCTGAGGGCGTCTGAATGGAAGATGAAAGCCTGTGTTTACTCAGATATCGGGGCTCGCTGCCGGGCGACCGCTGAACGGGGCAGCTTTGATCCTCTTTGTCTGAGTTAGCGGCTGCGTGTGCTGCCGTCTGCCTCGAGCGTGAGGCGAAACACGCGGAGCGCTGGAGACGCCTGTCCATCTACATATGTCTGGGAAAATCCACGCAAATTCTGACGGCAATATTTTAATATCTTATCAAAGAGTTTTTTTTTCCTGCCCGTGTCACGCCGTTCCTCTCGCCTCGGAAGGCACCTGAGGGGACGTGTGTTCTGATGTGACCCACGAAGGAGAACAGCTGTTCTGTGTTCTGCTACAGAGCAAGAACAGAGGATTTTTTGAGATCTCCCGGTTATGTAACTGAGATGGTGTGAAAAGCGGCCTGGAAGCACTTCCTTGCTGAGACCTGTTTACACAGCCGTACTGCTCTTCAGTCTCCACATCACTGCACACTCAACGTCACAGCATAAAACTCTCTTCGCTTGTGTTGCAGTCTTGTTTTAAGAACCTCTCCAGAAAGTTGTGGCTCTCAACTTACTGTTTACTTGATAACTAAACCATTTTCTTATGGCAAATCTTGAAATTAGTGAGTACACTAGCCGATACCCGTGCGAAGCACAGGCTATATGCGCGGGCACGATAACAGCTGATTGAATTAGCCGATTTTACTTGCAAAAACGGCTTCAAAATGCAGTTTTCACTTCATTACTAAGTTCGAAACCTGGCGCATCGTCTTTGTCACACAGACTCATTATTCACGGTGGTTTCGGAGGAGATGTGTGAAATTACGCAAATCGCCAACTCAGTAATAAAATATAGATTTTCATTTATTGAAAAAGTTTATATCCTGTTTAGTGGGTAAAGCAGTAGAATTGAGGTTTTCAATTTCAAATACAGTACCAAAGGGCGCAAAGTAAATGTAGGTTTTTGTACTCCTGGATAAGTGATGCTTAGGAAGGAGTGTTGCGATGAGACTCTAGCGTCACTCACTGATCAATCAATCAATCGGTCAATTTGTCGTCAGCACGACCACAGGGGGTAAGATAAATATGATCTCGGCATGGATGACCGGTCCTTAATTCACGAACAGCTTTTCCAGGAGTTAACGATAGTTTAACTTTGGTTTTTATCTTTTTTGGAATGTACCACATACTGTGTGAACTGGCATCATGACACATTAATGTACCACATACATTAGTGAACTTTGTGGCCTGTGATGTGGTCTACAAGCAACTAATACACCTATAGTAGAGCCAAGGCCTGCGTTGGCTGCATTTTCAGTGTCTTAAGTGCTTTGGTCCTGATGTGTGCCCTTTTAAGTGCGCCATACATAACTGCCATGTTTGTAATTGGGCGGTAATCATCTCAATACGCTGCGCTTCGGAAAGTCAGCGGATGTCACATTAGGCCACGCTTGCATTAGGGATTAGGGCAGCGATCGCCGTTGTATTTAAAAGTCTCAGGAGAGCCGAGCACGAGGTAGCGCAAGGGAAAGTGCTCGAGCCACGCTGGTAATTAAGAGCCGCTCCACACGGTGATGTGCGGAATTAGATTTGGTTAAGCGAGCTGGAACACTGCCAGACCGGAGATGGTCAATCTGAAAAGCTTGCGCGGTCCCAATTCGAAATAATGAGATGCCGTCCCGCGGGAAGACTTGGGGCTCACGGGGCTGCCACTTCCTGTGCTACGGTCACACTGCCAAAACCAAAGAATAAGTCAGCTCTTAACAAGCATTTTAGTATCATATATGGATTTAAAGTGTTGTATACTGTATAAATCACTTTTTTCTTAAAGGAAAAGAAAACCCTTTTTTAAGCTTTTACCTTATAAAAGTACACTGCCCGGACTATTGAACTATGTTCTTGGGTATTTTTTGAAAAACATTTTTAACGACTAAATCAGCTCAAGAGGGTCAGATTTTATATCAGTTTGTTGGAATCGGGGTAGCTTGCTGTGTCACACACAATTCTTGTGCGTGCGAAGGTCATAAATTAAATAAAACCAGTGGCGTAGCGAGAACTGAAAATTTGGTGGGGCACAGGACACCCCTTTAAAAATGTTGTTAGTCCTGTCTTTTTCTCAATCATTTTCATAATTATCAATATTTTCACTCCAAGAACACTCCACACTATCAGGTGTTGCTAATTCTCCCCGTTGACGACAATCATTCCAGTGGACACGTAATTTGGTGCATTTAAATCAGCGTCATTCAGAATTGCAGACCTGTCAACTCTCGCGCATGTGGCTTGAGTCGCACGCTTTTAAGTGGCATATCACGTTCTCATGCAGCAGTCAGCAATCTCACACTTTATAATTATGCCTCGGTGCGCATGCGCAAGCGAGGTATACGGTATTTCATTTGTGTGTCATTCTGTCTGTTACCGGGATAGCTGCTACGCCGGTCAAAATCAAGTCCTACAATATGGCTCTATGGGTTAAATGCCATGATCTCTTGGATTTAAATTTGCCAGATTTTTGAGATAGAGCTTTGTTTTCGAGTTATAGCACTATTTGATCACCACGATGGCTGCTGCGAGCGATCAAGACTTCAACGAAGAAAAAGCTCTTCACAGTGGATCGCTTTACAACTGTGAGTTCAATTTATATCACAGCAATGGCTACTGCTGATGGCAAAACTTCACAAACGGAGCACAATGCCGACAGTGATTCATGTAGACGCACATTGCGCACTGTGTTAAAAACAGCACTGTGTGGATTTTCAAACTTACTGCTGTATGAACTTTATAAAACATCATAAATGATTTCTCCCCCCACGCAGTAACAGTGCGCAAATGAACGATGCTTTCAGTTATTGCTGGGCTTCACTAAGCCTAACGACCGCAGTCTCGCTAAGCGGTCCTACGAAGCTGCTTATCAACTCGTAATGTCAACCGGGGCTTTCACATAATAGAGACAGCGTTTGTAGCATATGACCAATGGTCTACCGGCAGCAGAGCAGCATATTTTACAAATGAAGAGCAAATTATCGTATTACAAAAATATGAGGAATACAGGATCATACAGATCAAAGGCAATGTTCGAGACAATAGGACACCCACCACCAGTTGGACGGGGGTGTGAATTAAATTCTGTCAAAATGACAGACGGCCTTCAAAATGTTCCGTCATTGTTAAAAAAAAAAATCCATCAATGACGGAAAATATTCGGTTTACGCGGCCTCTGTCCTGCATAGTATGAAAGGTGCTTCCCTCCAAAAGCCTATTGTTGTTCCCACAGAGTCTGAATTGCACTAATTATTGGTCAGTGGCAAACAGACCCTGAATAGTGTGAAAGGTATTTTCCTCCATAACTGTACATTAATGTTCATCAGACTGCCACTGGTGGGTAAATACTTCAGTATATCAAGCATAGATGCACAGCTAGGGCACTCTGACATGTCCACACCCAATTTTATAGCTTCATTAAGGGATATGCTTTTCACTGCTGTAAGCACCGAGGCATCAGCACCTTCAGTGCTTTCATTTTATTTTGCGAAACAAAATTATATTTAATTGCCGAGTCCCACTTATTAATCAACCTTCGCTGTACCGAGAGTGAAAGGCGATATTTAATTAGGATCAGTTGCAGATCAGTCATTATTTAATCAACGCGTATTTAAGAGATTATCACGCAGAATTTAAGTCCTTGTGCATGTATGTTTTTCAGTTTCATATACGTTTCAAAAAATTTCTCCTCTAGTAACATGGAAACCTATCCTGACTCTGGAATTCTCACGTTTATCTTTTCTCAGGGGTCTGAAGCAATGAAATTGCATAAATACATTTCAATTGATCTTTTATTTCATTTAAACAATGTAAACAATCATGAAGCGCAAATTAAATCACCTGATGTACGGAGAAGGTAGCAAGAAAGTTTCAGAGCAGTTTGTCTTTTGTAAAGCATGGGCCTATTTTGGAGTAAATTCTTTTCCTGTACCGAATTTAACAAATTATTTCATCGCTGTTAGTTCGCATGGGGGAGAGAAGCTGTGTCCTCAATTGCCACTGGATTATTACTATAATTGGAAAACCTGACAATAAAGGACGTTGATTGTGAATTAGCCAGGGCTGGTTGTTGTTATAAAGGGATATTCTTTGGGCACCACTCTCTTTTGAAGTCAGGCTTCAGAAAGGGAAATTAGCGCAAGCTTATACCCGAGTTTCCTGTTTTGTTGAAGCAAATCAACAGTCGCACACAGCGACATTACCACTGATTTTGTCGCTCAGGTTCTAATAATGATTGGTAATATCGGACCTTGATCATTCGACGTAAAATGAAGCTGCAGCACAAGTGATAATCAAGACTAATTTGTGTACACTTTGTATAGATCAGCTGATTTCTTGGTGGCCAAGTGCATCAAAACATCCGGGACATTGCCACAGGAAGTGTTTTTGGATTGGCCAAAATATAGGAATGGCGGCATTCATGAACTTGTGCTAATTAGTTGTATTTCAGAGGTTTGAGGTTCGATTACTCGGCACAAAAAAATCGCAAAAAATATTTATGGAATGAGAGGAACATGTACTTTTTTTGGGTAAGAGCAGAAAAAAGGGTTTTCTTTTCCTTTGATAAAATATTTCCCCATGGGGTGATTCAGTTTGACCGTTTTCCACACTGTGAGAGATTTTGAGAGCTACAAAAACACTCATTTGAAAATGCTAACTTTAAAAAGCTAATATTTGCTACTTCATTAAAAAAAAAAGCACGCACACAAGTAAGTAGTCAAGCCTGGCAGTCTCTTCTGTACAGTATTTAGTGCAGATATATTTGGATAGCTGGTAGATTGAGTTAATAAAGGCACAGTCACTTTTCCCCATAGATGATATTGGTGTTTGACTTCAGTCCAATAAATTAATGAAACAGTACGGGCAAATGTGTTTTGGCTTAACTCCGTTACCCTATTCTCGTGTTACATTTTGTCTAAAGATCCGACAATGTTCAGTCTAAAAACAAGGGAGGAAATCAGGATGGGGCCAAATTCTTCTTTGTGCCCTTGTAGATCAATGAGCCAATAAGTAGAAGGGTTTCTGTCTGAATTGGGTTTGGGGCGTGTGCTTAATATTCCAAACCAAGTTGCGGTACTGCTTCTGCTCTGAGCCACACTTCAGCCAATCGGATTTTACCTAACTGGAATTGTAAGCCAATCAGATTGTACATAACTGGAATTTTTCCCTAACTTGGTTATGAAAAATAATCCGGCGTTTGGGGCGGAATGGTGAAGTGCTCGTTCGGCAGTTTTGACTCTAAGGTGAGTTTGGCAAGCATGACTTGGACAGGTCTCTCTACTTCCTGAGATGCGTGACTTTTTCTGCTTGAAGGGAAAAGTAACCTGACGGTTTGTTTTCCTGACAGATTACTTTGAGCTTTGTTTTGTCTTCTCCGGGAATGGTTTCCTCACCCAGATGTTTCAGCTTCAGAGAAGAAATTTGAAGGGATCTGCCGGGACAGGAGAGAGCAGGACTGTCGATAATGGCAATTCTGATGCGCTCGAATTGGTTTCGGCCTCTCAGAGAGTACAGATAATTAAACCGAGGGAGTACGAGATCTGAAGGAGAGTCGCTGGAGATTAGGGCGTATCTGTAAGTCCGCTGCTCATTTTGGAGTTGTGGCTTGATTGCTTTCACACTGCCAAAAAACTACCTCTCTGCAAGTGTTCTAGATTTTTTAAAAAATCATATTAGGTTACCATTTTCTTGGAAGAGAAATTTTCTTACCTCTTCGGCTAATCTTGAAATGAGTAAAAGTGTCAGATCTCTTTGCCAATATCTCCATCCCATTTTGCCAAAAAAAATTGCATCATGACTGTTTATATACACTGTTTAGCTAAAAAAAAAGTTACGCACTCCAATATTTAGTTGGATTGCATTTAGCTTTGATCACGGCATGCATTCATCGTAGCATAGTTTCAACAATATTATGCAATGTTGCAACATATATTTCTGACCAGAGTTGCTTACTTTTTTTTTTTCTTCTGTAAGGCCTTCTCCAGCACATCCAAGACTTTCAGTTGGTTGAGGTCAGGACACTGTGGTGGCCAATCAAAATTTACAGCCGATAAATCTTTTTAATAACGCGTTGGACAGGTCTTAACCCAGTTCCAGCAATTTCAGCAGTATACTTTGTTGTTCTGATGCCAGCCAATAATTTACGCCTCTTGAAACACAGTCGCATCTTATCCGTAACCATAGGATAGGACTTCAGACATGGTTGTTTAAGAAAGGAGGGGGCGCCCGGTGGTCGGTTAACCCACCATAAAGGCTGTGTCCTTCCTGGGACCTGGGTTCGATTCCAGCTCAGGTCATTTGCTGCATGTCTTCCCCCATTCTTCTCCCCAACCTTCCTGTCTCTCTACACTGTACAACTGTCAAATAAAGGAAAAATTCCCAAAAAAATCATCTTTTAAAAAAAAATAAAAGAAAGGAGAAGCTATGCACTGCATAAGTCAGGATGAAAAGAAGGAGAATTTTTGCCAGCTGAAACACATCAATCACTGCAATAATGACTCAATCATAGCCTCTCAAGTATTTGCTTATTTAAATCCAAACGGTGACTTGTTTTTTTTTTTTTTGGCCAGGCAGTGTATATATTCAGTGAGTCCAAAAATAAGACTAACATTAGTATGCCCCATTTAAGCTACGCTCCACCTCCTCTACAGCCTTTGTGGACTTTGCTCATGATAAGTTTGTCAAGATAACAAATGACCCGACGACGTAGCGACAGACGGCCGCGGTCCCGGCGGAGGTGGACGGCCAGTACTCGCTGGTTTTGGTTTGGGGGGGGGGGCGGGCGGTGGCGGTGGACATCAGCAGTCTGGCTGTCCTCCGGGCGTCAGGAACAGATCGCCACGGCGACACCTCGCCGTGTACAGATGGCGCGAGAAGCGAAATCGCTGTGGCACAATGAGGCAGTTTCATATATAAATAATATAAGCGGTAAACGGTGACACTGAGTGGCCTAAATAACTAATGCTGCTGAGGATGCACTTTCATCTCGCCAAAATCGGCATACCTGCGCTAGAATGAGAGTTGATGTTCGTCCCGCTCCTTTTTTTTTTTTTTTTTTTTTTGCCGGGTTATTTTTCTGACATTGACTCACGAAACAGGTCGTGATTTAAGTGCCATTTTAGTGATTTTACAGTGAATTACTAAACACTCTTCCAATCATAACTAATCAGCGCTGCTTTTTTTTGAGTCTATTTGGGCATCCCCTGAAAATCGAGCTTCTGAAGGTAGGTTCTTGTACAGTCGGCGCTAAACATCGGCATCGGGGGGAAAAAAAACGGTCTCCGTCTGCCTCTTCAGAAACATTTCCTTTACATTTCATCTTCAGTTACTTACTGGAGAAAGAGGGTCAAATGAATGGCGGATTACCTTGAATTCCAATAACCTAGAGCTTCTTGCGCTTTTATTTCCAGGGGAAACCACCATTTTGGCTCTGCTTGATGACCCCCATTGCACACCTGGCCCACTAATGCTTGTGGAGTTCAGCCCGTAGATTACAGCTGAGCTTCATGTAAGACACTTAAGGGGGGACTTGAGACCAGTTAACTTACCTTATACATGCTTTTGCATGTCCACCATTTTGGCTCCATTTGCTGAAGCCCTGTGCTTAGTTACCCTACGGATGCTTTTAGAATGCTGCAGTAGATGAAGAGCTGAGTTTTTTGTAAGACACGAGATGCATTACACCAGCACATCCACTGATGCGTATTTGGCCCAAATATGCCGATATTACGAGCGGGTCTCCGGAGGGCTGCTATTTTAGGAGCATTTGGTCCTGAAAAATAGTGTGTGCTGATTAGAAGAATAATTCAGGACATCTACTAATTAGGAAGCATTAGTTTTCTAATGCATTAGTCCGCGTTAGTCATACATTTTTCTACTTTGAAGCACGTGCGCCGTCGGGAAAAAAAAAAAAGTTGGCCCTCACTAGGCGTAGTGGAACAGGGGTGATAATGTAGCTGTTGAAGCTCATTATAAACAGAGATTTAAAAATATATGTTCTGAAAGTGAAGTACCTTCTGGCGTTTTATTCAAACCGCTAGGATTCACTCTCCAGCGCAGAGGTATAAATAATCAGTGAGCACCACAGACGGGAAACAGGCTGTACTTTCTGACTGGGAGTCACACTTCTGATCGTACCTGATTTTTTGGCATGGGAATCACCCCACTCAGCCTCTCGGCCAGCTTTTGGCAATTTGTGATAAAAATGCAAAGTATGACCAACTGTGGATGGAAAGTAAATGAAATTACTGTCCCAGGATTCAAAATGAGGGAAGAAATAATTTATCGCTTTTTTATCTCACCTCCCTGAGCCATTTATTTAAGGCGAGAGCAAAATTACATTTACAGTCTCATCTCTGTTTAATGTCCCTCCTCTCGTCCCCAGGTTGTCCGTTGGGCTTTTTTTTTTTTAATTCCCCTGGTGACGGTGCTGCCGCCGTCCCAATTGTGTCTGCCTCCTTAAACCTGGCCTGGCCTCCTCAAACCTGGCCCCGCCCCCTTAATCCTGGGCCCGCCTCCTTAAACCTAGGCCCGCCTCCTTAAACATTAGCCCGCCTCCTTAAACCTGCCCCCGCCTCCTTAAACCTAGACCCGCCTTTTTGAAACATTAGCCCGCCTCCTTAAACCTGGGCCCGCCTCCTTAAACTTGGACCCACCTTCTTAAACCTGGGCCTGCTTCTTTTGCTATCTCCTCTGCAAAACTGACAAATGAGTCCGTCTCTGCGAGTGCTTTAGCCTCATATTTCTGGCTTAAAATTCTTCCTGTTGTGTTTTGCAGAAAAAAAGCCTTATAGTTTTGAGAGGTCGAGTCATTCTGAGATTTGCCTGTGGTGTGAGAAATTTTCACTTGTCAAACAAATGATTGAAGCAGGCTAAGATATTGGACGTTCTTTGAAAAAAATATGCTAAATTTCATTGCGAGATCAGAACACTTTTGCAGCATAGGGCTTCCCCTCTGATTGACCGGTAATGAGACTCGAAACCATACTTTAATTCTGAAATAGTCTTTAAGTTATTATTCAGGATATTTAATTAGACTGTCCTTATATTCGGGATGATCTTGGCTTTAGTTATTGTTTGAAGTTTCCTTTCCTCTTTAGCAAAGCATGAAACGAATAAAATATTTCACCTTATCGGCAATATTTTTATCCTCTTTTGCTGAAGATATAAATACTTGTCAGGTGTTTTTTGGCTGTCGAAGCGTCTTTATTCTGTTTCTCGATGAAGGTAACTTCCTCCCTTGTCCCCCCGTCACACGCCTCTCTCTTCTCACGCCTTTGACTCATCACCTCCAGCGCGTCAGACCTGTCAGGACGTAATGTTTGCAGGACAGGCTGTGCCCTGCCTCTCCTCGTCAGTCCTCTGCTGTACCGCCTGTGTTTCCTCCCATCCACTGCTGAACATCTGTCTTAGTTGGCCTTTTATTCTCAGATCTTTTCTCTCAATCTTTTTTTTCACTTAGCTTATTTTTCAGCAATGTTTGCTCAACAAGTAAAATTTCCTTGCCATATAGGAAGGAGTCTCCTCATGGACAACGTTTTGCCAAAAAGTCTTGAAAATAAGATGTTAAGTTTAAATTTAAGACTAAAATGCAGGCTTGGTTTCGCGCTATCGCTCTTCCTCTTTGGTTTTGTCTCCTGTTTGTTTTTCTTTACTTTCTTTACCCTATTTTGTTTCAATTCAACCTTTGATTCTCGCCTCTCATGCTGTCAAAAAAAGAAAAAAAAAAGTATTTTTGTCATGTTTTTAACTTCTTATTCCTGTTATGTTTTTGGAAATCAAGTCAAACAATATTTCCATTGAACTGACACGCTTTCACTCGGAAAATTTTGCTTATCTTTCAAACTGTAACTTAAAACAAGCTTATGCCTGTCTGATTGCTGGTCTGAAACGCTTGTGAAGTCGTTCACTCTTTCTCTGAATCCCTGTATACCAGTTTTCACACTGAGGGGGCTGGGGGTTTTTAGGGGGAATGGGTTGATCAAAGGTAAGATGGCAGGTTATGGCCAGACTTAATATATCATGCTATTCCAGAAAAACACTCTGTGAAATGCAAGGTTGTGGAGAATAGTGTGCTAAAGCGAACTAAAGCTGTAAAGCTATGATTATACATCTACACTGTATGAGGTTGTGGGCTGGTCTGAGGTATGAAACTCCCGGGCTGATAATGAGCCCTACTTCAGTTCTGGTGGAGTCTACATACTGTATGAATATCTGAAAATGTAAAGTATGAACCCTTAGACCGCTATAGGCAACTATAGTTGCCCAATGATGTAAGATATCAAAACCAGATACTGTCGAAAACCTATCATGTGGCAACTTGTTTAAAAGAGCTCCCGCAGGGAAGCTCTTTTAAACAAGTTACCACATGATAGGTTTTCAACAGCTCAGGATAATTTACCTTTCTAAATTCCTTGAAAATTTATTCAGTGCTCTAAGGGTTAATTAAGCATAACTTTTAACACCCATGGTCCCTGGATGCATTTAGAGGATGATGGGGGATCGTGGATCAGAACCGTTAGAGAGCTCCCACTCGATTGGACTCTCTCTGGCCCGCCCCCCCCAACCCTCTCTCGATTTCCTGGATACAGGCGGCACACGTCATGTTCTAATTTAGCTCCGACACGGACACCCTGACAAATGAAATAACAGGGCGACGTGGCCCATAAATGAAGCGCGCTTGCGGAAACGATGCTCGCACAGATGAAATGTGCTCCTGTTTGATGCGAACGGCATTTGTACCCAGTTTGGGCGGCTCGTTGGTCGTCCGGGTGCAAATCTTTTCATTCAGCGATATCGCCACTTCTTTATTGAAGTGTTGGTTTGTAATTTGAATTTCATAAGGGCTGTTGTGATGTATTGTAGACTACAGCTGCTAATATATCGGTCTCTTCTCACGGCTCTGTATTTTGGGAGGGTTTGAGTTCCCTGTTTATCTTTGAGAATTGTACCTCATTCCAGCTTTAACAGGAAAATATATGCGCGTGCTCACACACACACACACACACACACATGCACAGAAGCCCATGCAAGAAGACATACACTTTCCCTCTATCACTCTCTCACACGCATATGCAAACACGCACATGCACACACACACACACACACACACACACACACACTAACAGACTCACTTGGGCAAAACCACACTGTCACACAAATCTACCTCAAGCACACTTAATCTCACCCGCACTCTCACTCACAGCCTCATGTATGTACACACTCTCTCTCTCACACACACACACACTCACACTGAGTATGTAACATAGCACAATGAAACAGTCTTTCTCTCCCCACTGACAGTAGTCAGATAATTTGTGCATGATCATTGACATGTTAAATCTCTTTCAGCATTGTCTCTCCACTACTCCAACCTCAACTAACTCCCCTTTTTTGCCCGACCCACCTCCATTCCAAATGAACCCCATTCTCTCCATTGAAGAATGTCCGAGCGTTTAACATCGCTCATTGCGCTTGTGAAGACTAGTTCACTGCATTCTGATGTCATCCATGTGTTAGTCCTCATCATGTCCATTCCATCTCATCTCCCTCTCTCCATGTTGTTTTTTTGTCTCTCCCCTGGGTGCAGTAACCACCAGCATCACGTGACGGGGGCGTCATGCAGGTAGGGTTCAATCCCAGCATGCCGTGGGGCTGAATCTGCCTCACCAGCTGTAATGGGTTCCATACTGTTGGGCGCGCTGTAAAAGCATCTTAACAAGTGTTTCGGTCCAGATATGAGATAAAATCATATTGTTTTTCTCTGAAGTAGTTAAATATTTGTAAATGAAAGTTACTGTTTGACTTAATGAATGAAATTTCTGTCCCCACTGGCAAATAATGACATTTGTCACCTCTCAGGGAATAAGTTTATGAAACTGTAATTGAAACAAGATTTTACATCTGAATATGACTGAAATACTTGTTGAGATTGCCTCATCTTTTCGGTTTTCGCAGTGTTTCTCTGAATGGCTAATCAGTGGGTGTGGGATCTCTCCAAATCAACTCTCAGCTGGTGATTCACACTGCCGAAATCTCTCACGCCGAGCTGATTGTCACTGTTGTTTTTCTGCTCTGTCTGTATCACTGTTTTTGTTTTGCCCGCGTCCCCCATGAGGGGTAACTTCTGCTGGATTCTCACATTATTGCCCGGACTATGTGAAAAGCCCAGAATGTGATTTACAAGCCCTCCCCAGTGTACGTTCCCAGGAACGGCCTCATAATTTAGAGTGGCAGTAACAGTTTCTGCCAGTGGTGCTCCACATGCAGGATGTTTCCTGAGCCAATCACTGACGAGTTTATTGAGATTTGGTGATTAGAGGGGGACCTGTAGGGAGGAAGTAGAGGCGATGTTACACCGGGGCCAGGAACAGAGCTGACCAGTGGGCGGGTTATTAATATGGTGATGGTTAGGCTGCTGCAGATGTCACACTGTGCCTGAATTTTGCTCGGAGGGGATTGACTTTGTAACATTAATAATAACATGTTTACTGGGTAGCTTATGAGTGAGGTGCCTGTATATTTAGACAATGACACCGTGTAAAATACGCTGTGCTGGAATGGAGAGCCGCAAAGCAAACATGGCCTTTATCCAAATAACTGCACTAATGAGCTCTCTGTAGGATGTAATGTTTAGTTACACAGGTGTCTCTGTGTTTCTTCACTGGAAGACTGTTGTTGGCATGTGTCTCTGTGCTAATGTAGAATGTTGTGTCAACATTATGTTTTAAGTACAAAGTGTTTATTGTCCTTGAGCTTCCATATGTTGCCAGTTTTGTGAGTGTCTGTGCGCAGTGTGTCTGTACAATACATAGGAGTAGTGTGTGCTTTTGCATAGGTAGTGCATGTCTGTGCTTGGTGTGTGTACAGTATAAAGGTGAAGGATGGTGTGATTGGTTGGGGCAATGCTCTATGCTCATACTTTTGTCCAAAGTGCCCCAGCCTGGTTCCCAAAAAGGCCCTGGGGCCCAGAATGTTGTGGATGCTTTGGTGAAGAAGGGTTGCCAGAGGATAACCTGGTGTCAGTCTGCAGCTGGCAGCCGCCCCACTGAGCGTGTGTAAGGGGGGGACGGACCACACGGGCTGGCGATGTGCGCGGCGAGGGGAGAGTCTGAGCAGCACACAGTGTACAATCTGCTCTCTGACTGTACTGCAGGCCTCAATTAATCGCTCCCCTGGGAGACAGTGCTTCTCTCCTGTTGTGAGACGCGTGCCGCATGATGTGTGTGTGTGTGTGTGTGTGTGTGTGTGCGCGCGTGTGCGCGTCTCTATGCACATGTGTGTGCATACCTATGTTTATGTGTATGTGTGTGTGTGCTTGAGCTTGTGTGTGTGTGCGTATAGGTGTGTGTGTCTGTGTGTGTGTGCGTGCGTGCGTGTATGCGTGCTTGCATGTGTTTATGCGTATGTGTGTGTGTGCTTGCGTGTGTGTGTATGTATGTGTGTGTGCGCGTGTAAGCGTGGTTGTTTGTTAGTGTGTGCTTACATGCGTGTGTGTGTCTGCTTGTGCGCACATGTGTGCGTGAGTTCGTGTGTGTGTGTGTGTGTGTGTGTGTGTGTGTGCGGGCGGACAACTGCATGTGTATGTGTGCATGTGTGCGTCTATGTGCGCGTGTGCTTATGTGTGCATATGCGTGAGTGTGTGTGTGTGTGTGTGTGTGTGTGTGTGTGTGTACATACATGAGGACGGAGTGACAGAGATTGATCTCTCGCTGTAAGTGGATAGTTGAGCAGAATATTGCATGTAGATTTCACCCTGCTGAAATCAAAGGCTGCATAATGTCCTGCCTCTTGATCTGTGTGCTGGGCGCCGCTCATTAATAACGCCGTCGGGAATGTGACACGCAGTGGGCGGGGCCACCCATGTGTCACTTCCAGACAGAGTGCTGGCCCGTGCTCTCTGCTTTCTGAGAGCGCTTTCATGTACCACAGCCGAGGTCAGGAGATTAGCATCCTACACAACTGAGGCCTGTCAGTCATGCTGCTGCACAGGGCAAATATCAAATAAATGCATTAGTGAAAATGTAATGCATGCGTTGTGAGTTAGGCTATGATTCAGTGTTAGGGGAAAGTAATATTAAATCAAGGAAAGAGCTGTTTTCTTGGTTGGATCGACAGTAGTTTGAAGGGCAACAATTCATTTTTTATTTTTTTTATCAGAAGGCAACATCTTCTGTTAAAGTGCTTTCACTGTAACCTGCACTGCATACCTAAGCTTTCACAGGTGCATAGTTTCAATAAAGATGTTTTGTTTTTGGCGAATAATACTGAGTTAGAGAACTGACGTGTAGCACATTAGAACCACTTGATGTTTGCAGAAGATTTGAAGAAAGGTTCAAATTCCAGTGCAATTAATCCTGACTTTTCTCAGTTGCGCTTAATTCCCTCAGCTAATTAAGGAGCGGATTCACTAAGGAGAGATGTTTTTAGCGAACGATAAAGAAGGTGGAATTTGAAGAGAACTGGCATCTCAGCCGAATCCACTCCTCTGAATTTAGCCACAGAGCGCGTGTCCCGTGTGTCGATTATTGCGGCCATTCAAGTTTGTCTTTTTCAGGAACTTTCTCTTTGGTACTTCGATGCTGGATTCTCTTAAACCTTGCATGGTTTACTGCAAAATATTTTTATGATGAATATTTTATTTTGTTTTGTTTTGGACTTTCAGATTTGGATCAGATTTGAATTCCTCTGTAAGTGTAAGGTCGCGAGATTTGTCCTCCTGAATCCGTGCGGCGATCTGCATTCAGCCACTGGTTTCATCTGGCAGGGTTTCTGTTGGCGCCTAGTTAGTGCGGAGATCACCTGCAGCAGATGTTCAGTGGGAATCAAAGAAGCGCACAAGAGAAAGATACAAATGCCTTTTTTTCTAGCACTTTCTTTTTTTGTCACATCGATGGCCTCATGCAAGAAGGGCGTAAGTGATATTTTACAAATTTTGCAGGAGAGCCAAAAAACTGCCACAGCAGCACCTGTTAGATATATGCTGAACTATCCATAATAGAAGTATTGTACTTGGTAACCTACTGGGATGCCTGCTAGACATTTTCTTAATTCTTCGTAATTTGGGAGATAATTAGCAAAATGCACTTAGCATGGGCGTAGAGGACCATTTCGATCACAGCTGCACCAATGTTAAAAAGGCATTTTAACCCCTCTAGGACAGGAATTGAGACTCCAGACTTGGTTAGGTGATGGGTGAGTCTCAGTTATTCCAAAAAAAACCAAAAAAGTCATTTTTGACCGAAGTGTCACTTACGCCCTTATTGCATGAGGCCATCGAAGTGGTCACTGTTTAACTGCAGTCACTAGGCTAACTAATGTTTAGTTATCGCTCATACCTCTGGAAGTCGCTGGCTCTTTGTGTTTCTCACACATCTATTTGGAGAGTCCACTCGTTTCCATATGAACTTGAGCGCCTTTCGTCATGGGCGTTTATCCCCTGACAAGCTGTGTTGACGGGGCTTACTGATCGTTTACCAATCTCGTATTTGCATTGAGCATTGATTTGTTTGATTTGCACACATGTACGGTTATTTCATGGCCAGGGAATTTGCATGTTCCTCCAAACAAAGCAACGCACACATTTTTGAATAAAACATCACGAACGACCTGGGGGTGACATTGCTGTTCCAAAATTAGCCATGGATAGGATTCCAATCCATCATTCTTACAGAGGCATAATTGAGTGGACTCTCCTGTTCACCTAACACCTGTGTCTTTGGACTGTGGAACAAAATTAGGCCCACTGAGTAAATCCGTGTTCCCCAGCATTGGTCCTGGGACCCTACTGTTTATGCTGGTTTTTCTCTCATCCACAATTGCAGTCGTAGGATTATAGAAAACTGTTAATTTGTCATAATTAGGTGCTTTTCATATTTAGAGCAGTTATTTATGCTTCGAAGCCATGTGTTGAAAGAAATATCTATGCGTGCCAAGAAGAACATTTCATACCCACCCTGTGATGTAATGGAAACAAGTGCATAAAAACAGGGAAAAAATTAAACCAATTAAAATGGAGAATATAGAGTTTCTAATTGATTAAAGCTAATTGACACTGACAATTTAACGGTTTATTATGCAAGCAAATGATTGAGTCAAACTTGTTCTGTGTCATGTAATTAAAGCTGCAGAAGGTAACTTTTATAAAATGACTTTTCTTCATATCCGCTGAAACTGTCGCTCTATACTGGCAGTATTACATGTGACTGGTGATATGCAAAAAAAGAAAAAAAGTAAAAAAAATTAGATATATTTGGCTCCTCCCTGTGCCTCTGATGGCATTGGCGAGAATCCACCGTGCCCAAGCAAAATTAACCAATCAGAGCCAGGATGCACTTCTAGCTCAGTGTCAATCACTTCCCGTGCACACGCTGTTCAGCCCCCCTCCTCTGCTTATGCTCTCTCCCTTGGTCAAGAGTCCAATATTGCCTGCGCCCGGGTTACTGGAAGAGGTTAAAGCTGCAGTTGGCCATTTTTTGGGCTTTATTAGGTAAAAATGGCATGATACCCTTTCAGTTATCAGTAATAGAAGTGATCTGAGAGTAAATTTGGATCTCTGACTGGCAGACCCGGACAGTGACAATCCAGAAACGTCAAAAACTCTCCGTCTGTGCGTCCAGTTCCTCCATCGTCAACAATTGCATAACTGTTGTACAAGCAGAAAAAAAAAACCAAAGACACTTGCAGAAAAGCCATTAATCAAGAAGAATATGGAGTTTGGTTGTAATAAAGTGCAGCGGGCATAAACTGAGTGTAAATGTTTGGAAAATCTGCTTGCATTGTGTTAGTAAGTAGCTTGTTAGCACGTCTCTACATAAGCGCTGTAGCACTGGCCTGCACATTTATTTACACTGACTGGGCTCCAATTGTAATAATGTAAAAGAAATCCGTGTGTAACTTAATAGTCAACTATGTGTGATACTGTAGCTCCTATAGCCAGTGCCTACATGTGTATGGTAGCCAAGGGTTGCGTTGTAGCTTTGTGTTGCGTAGCCCGGTGAGGTGTTGAAAATGATAGTCCACATAATGTCTGATCAGTTGGTACTGATGTGTTAAGCACACATGTTCAACAACCTAATTTTGAGCTGCAGTGTCTAATTTGATCTGTTTAAAAATATCACCTGAAATTACTCGCAATATTGAAAAAAGCACAGTTTGATCAAGGGTTTTGTATTCTGTAAGGTATGCATGGGCATTCCTATCAAAATGGCCTAGGAGTGTAAATAACTGCTCTAAATGAAAAAGGCACCTAAATAAGACAAATTAACAACTTGTTAAAATCCTGTGAATGGGAAAAAAAACAGCATACACAGTGGGTTCATCGTTGCGGACCCCTGGCCTAGAGTGAACGCATTGCGACGCGAGGGGAGCATTTAAACTATGCACTGACGGTGTAGACAGTGATTCAAACTTTTAGAGGCATTACTGCAACTAACCGCACCTTTATACTGCCTCGAGGTTCACTCGCATTGCCTGAAACAACGCACTTCTTTCCTATGTTTAATTGAATAATTGAAATCACATAGTATTTAGTGTCTGTACATTTATTCATGCTCGTGATTGGGCATAGATTCCTCGATGTGGTATTTTAGTCTAGATTGCGTTATGCGGTTTGCTGTGGAGAAGACAGCCGGTCAAAGTGTATAGCATGGAGTTTTGTTGGCATTAAACGCCAGTGTTTGTCGACAGGGTTGTTTCGCCTCTGCCCTACAGGGCTAGTCTTTAATCTGTTACATCCAGCAGACCCCCTGAAAACCGTTGCTTGTCATGGCCTGACTGCGAGTCGAAAGGAAAGGTCTGCTCTCCTTGTAAGATCGAAGCTTCATAAGTGACAGACGTTGTGATGTATTATTAAGTGGCCTGCAGGGCGATGTCTGTGTGATCACGCAGGCGTTTTTCTTGCAATACATCACCCTGCAGTACAGCAGCTTCCAGTTTCTGTTTTGCTGGCTAAGATTCTCTTTTTGTCTCGGTTTCATGTCGGCTGTTGGACATCGAGAGCTTGCCGGGGCTGAAGATGTCAACCAGTGAAACACAATTAGTCTGGTAACACTGTGCTCTGCCTCGATCATGGGGGAGACAGGTGCGTGAAGTGGACAGACCTTCGTGTCATGGGCACTGAAAGTATTTTTATTCACCTCTTTCAGCGGCATCTGTTGACTCCTCGTCGTCCTTGCATGTGACAGAACTCAGCTAGGATGTAGAATAAGGTTATCAACGCTCCACTGCGCTGTTAAGTTAATCAGGAAATGAATTACGACTTCATAAAAGGGAGCATTCGGGCGAGCGCACATTTTTATTTTTACTTCCCTTTTAAGCGTAATGCCGCAATGACTAATTTAAGGTTTGTGAAGAAATTTGCTAATTAAAATTGGAAAATAAGAGCATTTGTTGCAACGTTTGGGGTATTTTAAGATTATCCCTCTCTGTGTCCATTCCTGTGGGACACTAATCTATGCAATAACATTAATGGGGAGCCTATTATGCCCAATTAAACGGGCGCCACTTTATTACATAACATTAATCATTTTGTAAACAGTGGGACAGAATTATGATTTTCATTGATTTGAGTTTGTTTTCTGGGGTCGGGCCCAATTTATCAGAATATAAGGATGACAGCTCATAAGCACAAATTACATTCATTAAGAGATTCAAAATACTTACTGTTGATGAAGTTGAAGAGGAAATGGGTAGTACGTCATACATTAGAGTTAGCAAATAAACTGCTTCATTTGGTGAGTTAACTCATGATACTTTGTCTAATCACAATATAATATCACTCTTAATAAGAATCACTGCTGTATTACAAATCCATTTTGTTATTGGTTTTGAATGGTATTTAGAAATCTGTTGGAAGTCTTGATATTACAAAAATTGATTTGGTCTACTGGGGAAACATCTTTGGTGATCCTGCGACCTTAAAAAGCTATAAAATTGGTTTGGTAATCATACTGATCAATTTCCTTTTATTTGAACCATGATTGCGGAATAATAATCTGCTGTGGAACTGTGGTTTTATTGTCCTGAATCTACGGTGAAAAGAGTCGTTAATTCAGGCCACGAATTGAATTACATCTTTGAAGGCTGCTTTGTTTATTATGCTACTGAGGTTAAGACTGTGCTCTTGGATTTTAAAAGAACTGGTGGTTCTGTACGTCTTCTTTTCAGGCAATTTGGAAGCAGTGAAAGAATTCAATTCTGTTGGTTAGGAGCCGTCCGTCATGCAGTCTAGCCTTCGGTCAGAGCAAAGAATTACATTCCAGGTCTTATTTATTCTGCATTTTTGCTACATGTTTCTATGAGTCAACTTTGCTACTATGGGCTGTATCTGGGAGTCTTATCAAGCCTGGATGGAATCATTCGTTTACGTCTGTTTGTATCCATGCGCCTAATCTTGCGTACGACTAGACCAGTCAGCGTAATATTTTTTGTGCACATTTTTGGCTGTATGCTCAAGGACCTCTCATGGTTGCGGTGATTCAGTTTTTGAAAAACCTATAATATTAACTGCTCTGTTTTCTATCGCCATTCATTTCTGATTCCTCACTGCTCTTAAACAGCCAGTAGGGGCAGCAAGTGGTCAAGAATTGCTTCAGTTTGGAATTTGGAAACATGCGCACCCAATTGAGTGCAGTCTTGGTTTATTACCTCCGCCAAGGAGGTTGTGTTTTTTTCCTCCGTTTGTTTATTTAATTGTTTATCTGTCTTTTAGCTGGATATCTCAAAAACAGTTGCATAGATTTTAACCAAAATGTTGCAGGATGTTAAAGTAGCACAAGAGGAACAAGTGATTAAATTTTGGCATATCTAGGCCAAAGTACAGCTGAGATATAGGTCAAAGTTCAAACCCAGCTATGCTGGCGGAGGTATGGGCTCTCGCGAGTCCAGCTCTAGTTTTATTTTATTTCTTTAACTTGGTAAGAATATTTTCAAACAAGGCACCCTATCCGTTTTTATTCAATATAAATGCAAAACGTGTGTCAAGTAAAACATTTCCCAATTTCCCTTTGGTTGAAAATGTTTTACTTAAGAAATGTCAAACTTTAGTTTATTTATTTAGCTTTTAAATCAAGTATCATCACGCAGTGAGAGAGGAGTGTCATGTGGTTGGCAGTTAGCTTTTGTACCAACTGTGAGGATGTAAAATGACCATTGCTGCTTCTGCATATCGTCCAGTGGGCATTTGTGCATGCAGGGGCGGGAGTAATGTGAGGTGCGGATTGGACCTGTCTTTTCATACAACCGTGATTGGACCCCTCACGAGGCAGTCTTGCGGAGTGCTGGTTACCCAACACCATAGCACGGTAGTTAGCGCTCTTGGTTACCTGGGAAAAACGAAGTTGTTGGTCTGAGTCCCCGCCCAGCGCGGTCCTCTTTGCGCGGAATTTGAATGCTCTTCTTGTGTTTCCTGATTCGCTCCATCACGGGAAGACGTGAATCATGGGAAATTACCTGCCATTGGCTTTCACCAAGGCCTTGGCTGCCGAACTAGAGTTATTAAGCCGCTTTCACACCGGACGCGAAACGAAATTTTCGCACGACAGATTACATTCAAAGTCAATGCAAAGACGCGAATACACGCGTTTCACCCAGGTGCTGCACCGTGGATGTCTAATCCTTCTGTGTATCTCTGGGTGACATTGCCCTACAGGGTTCTGCTAAGACAGCATTATGGCTCAGAGTATGTGCACTTTTCTGAACGGTATTCAATTTAGTTTGATAACGTCACGGGCAAAAGATGGACCCTAGCACAAAACGGCAAAATATTAAGCTTTAATGGTCTTAACAATAAATCATTGGTCGGAGAATTGGCAAGGTTTAAATAAATGCGCTCATGAGACCTTTTGTACCTCCATTTTCTCATTAACTTTTGCTGCAGTGAACTGTTTTGGAAAAAGCTGGGAACTGCTGTGAGGCCGACTTGATTCTCTTGTGAAAAGTCAATTAATGCTTTGGACAAGCGACGAATTTTGTAGAATGGCTCTCAACTCACAATCCAGAGGAAGCTTTCTAAAGGGACCGATCAGAGGTTATTTTTCGGCTTTTTTTTTTGTAAAACATTGTTCGTAAGTTTACATCTAAGACTTGAACATTGAAAGAAATCAAAAGGAGAAGCTATCACGCACAAAGTTTCTCTTTGCTTAATTCTTGACAAATTATTTGTGGTTAAATCCATTACAAGCTTCATATTCAGCAATTTTGGGCTTGGCCCTTTTTTTGCGCAGGAGTGTTCAATCGAATGAATTTTGCGCGTCTGCTGTGGGGAAAGGGTTGAAGAGCCTTTTTTCAGAAACCCCTCTATGCAGGCACAATACATGAATTAGGCTAAGTAGTTACTGCTCTGTTTCAGAAAGCGGCGAAGTGTTCCCTTGTTTAGAGGGTTGAAATGCGGGAACGGCAGACTGCTGTTTATCGGTTTAAAAGGTTTTCTTTTTTTTATTCAACTAAGGCAGGCGGCTTTACAAATTAATCTTTGTGACAGCCGTGTGGAATTTACTGCCACAACAGAGAAATGTGCCGGGATTTTATTCCCCTCGCGAAACCAAACTAAACACTTTATTATGCTCTCTGAAGAACCCGTGTATGTTTGTGTTTCAAAGTGTGTCGAACTCGGGGAAACGAAGCCGACAACTTTTGGTCAGCTTTTTCAGTGTGGGGGAAAAATTTATCGTAATTCGCCTTGAAATGTTTGCGTGCCTTTTCAACCGTCATCTGTCTGGAAGCTGAAGATGTGTCTCCACATTCACTGATAATCGAGATTCATCGGCTCTGCCTCGAATGACGCTCCCGTGCGTTTAAATGGCCCGGCGTTAAACACCTGAGCCCGGCTTCCTTCACAGGCCTATAATCCTGCGGCAATCCAGCCTTTACCGTGAGCGCGCACTCGCGAATTGAGGGAGAAACTATTCAAGGACTCAACGGAGCGAGATTCTATAAAGATGACAGTTATTCAAGCTTTGAGGATGTTGGTTTTGTATCGCGTCTGTCTCCATCAAGAAACGACGAGTGCAGACCCGACGTTACCGTCTGAACTGTTATAGGTTTTGTAAAACCTACTCTGCGGTGCCGATATTGGGCTGTCAGGGCAGGTTTCCATCGAACTGCTGACAGCAATTGGAGCTGTTTACAATTAATTGCGGCGGCGAATTTGTTTCTGGAGGAAAGGTGGAAATTGAAAGCGGTACTGAGAGGAAGTACTACTCTCGTGGAGTTCACCCCCAGATGTTTTCAATTTCGGAAACAGATGTTGTGAGATTTTTTTTTTTTTTTTCGTTTTTTACCCAAACTGTTTTATGTTCTGTACGCCACAAACCCAACATCTGGGATGTTGCTGTCGTTTGCATCAAAATGCCTTCAAAAGTGTCCTGGCCTGGAGTTAAGTCTGTATCATGCCGGAGATGCATTTGTTCACAAAACTCAGTGGCAACCTACTTTATTTGGATCCACTCTTTTCCTTGGCTAAATTATTTGATTTGTTAAAAAAAAAGTAGTTTTGTTTATCAAAACTATGCACTTAATGCGAAGCATCTGACAAGTTGCTCATTTTTTCACTTGCTGGCTGTTCTCAACCTTGCTGTCATGATATAATTTTCAGCTCTTTGCTGTGTCTTAAGTTTCAGAATGCTCATATGCAGTAGACTGCCATGGTGGTCACAATCCACCACTGGCAGCTCCCATTTACTGAAATGCCAGCGATACAAATCTGACAGTAACTCCTAACTTGGCAAAGATATGCACAAAAAGTTGGAAGGGAATTCATCTGTTAAATGGGCGCTGCATATCTTTGTGGACAGACTGCTCCTGCCATCTCTCCTCTAGAGATGAATTGCAGGCACACGCAAGTGAGTCAACTTTTTTCAGGCAAATTATGGAAATGCAAGACTAGATTTCTTTTTCTTCCCCTTGCCGCCATTTTAATTCAGAATAGCCGGAGTCTTACGTTTGTCCTTCCGAGCGGAGTCCATTTTAGTTCAGGTTAGAGTTCAGTTTTCTCATTTCCTTTGTTGTGCAGTGGGGTGTCCTCTCCCTCGCAGGCGTGCTTTGTTAATATGTGTCACTGCTTACTTCAGCGAAACACACCAACTGCGTGTCCTCCAGGAAACCAGCTTTTGAAGCTTTGCATTTCACGCATAATTCCTTGCATACTTAACTTTGGTGACATTGGGAAAGTCTTTGAGTTTTTGTTTATTTTTGAATTTATTTATTTATTTATTTATTTCTAGCCTTTTATTATACCATGGTCTTCCAAAAAAAAAAAAAAAGAAAAATGATTGGGCTCCATCGGACTTGTGGAAAATTACATTAGGGCGCTTAGCACAGAATGCTTGTGCCCCTGTTAAAGGGGTACAATTTGTGAGAGGTTTATAAAACGCTAAACTATTCCCGTGTTATATCCTCTGAACACTTTGAGGTGGAGCATAGTGATGAAATTATCGTACGATTATTGTGGATTGGTGCAGATGAATTTGCTGCAGATTGCAGGGTTGGCATTGAAGCCGATTGCGGAACACCGTGGAGATATCATTGAGCCTTTCTTCAGTACATTAGTAATGATCACTGTTATAGATCATTTGCTAAGCATTGTATACCATTAGTATATGATTTTCCAAATTGAAGATCTGGCAATGCTTTGCTATTTTGTCATCTCATGCCTTGCTAGAATTCACGAGTGAAAAAAGTAAACATATGTGGTTTCGGACAGTTTTCTGTGGCCTGCATGTGTTGGATGCTGTGTGTATCTGTCTGAAGTTATTGAGGCACAGCTGCAGTGGTTTATATGGGGCTGGAGGGGAAGTGTGCTCCACAGAAGGGTTGATGTTCTCACCGTCAGCACATTTGTATGTGCCTTAGGCTGAAAAGGGTAATCTCCTTCACTGTTCCGCTACTACACGGAAATGGTGTCTGCACGCTCCCATAATGCACTGCTTTCACCTAGTAAGTGGCCAGGCTCCTTTCCTCTGGTGTTACGGACGCAAGTCATCTAGATTCTTGAGTTGAAAGACAGCCAAGGTTGTATACCCAGTGCTCGTTATCTTGATAACCGAAGTCTGCCCGTTTACGGCACCATCATATTCGGTCCTCTGTCTTCTCTTGAGCTTACAGAGCAGAAACTGAATTTTCGCTCTTATAGGAAAACTGTATTTTGAAACAAGTGCCAAAAATCAGGTGAACAAGTGGAGTAGGTTATCTGAAACCCTAAAGATATCATACAATTATTGTTAAATTATGTCAGTTTTCTGGACTTTAACTCAGATATGGCTCAGAAGTTAGTTTTTTTATGTTCTTATTTCCATGTGCTTAAAATGGAATTGGACATAATCTTGAATAATTATTTCGGTGGCGATACTGCGGCCGTCTTTGGCTGCAGAGGAGAAGCTCATTAAATAAAGACAGTCGCGTAGTTCTTTTGGCTGCAGTAAAAAAGCAAAATTCAAAGATAAGGTTTTTTTGCCAGGTGGAAGCTTGTGAATTCTAAAATAGTACTGCAATCGCCTTTAGATATGTTATTATGAAGCTGAAGATCCAGTTAAGCAACCAATTTCCTGTGTGTATTAGAGCGTGTGGCTTACCTGCAACTCAATTGAACTTTTTTCTGTTCGTTAGCCACTGTGGATATTGGCATGCGGTCGAGTCGACTTCAAATTACATCTGGTCACATGACTTGGTGTTCAAGCTCTGAGTTTCAATGGTTTAAGGCTAAGTTTTGTAAAACTGGACTCGAAATGCACTTCAAATAAAATGTACTTCATCAAACTTTATTCCTCTTCTGGGATTGTTGTTTGGATGGAGTGACAATTCATATTGAAGTATTAAAACATCTCCATAATTGGTACATTTTTACTCGTTAATTAATTCTCACACTTAAAAAGTGATAAGCAACAAGCTGTGAACTGAATGCAACTGAAACTTCTTTGTGTTCTTTATTTTAAAACCTCAGCTGAGAAACAACAGCCTACATCTTCTGCCAATAACTCACTTTGGCCTCCTTTGAAAACTTCATCCGTGACTTCAAGCTGCTCACATTGTTGTCCTTCGCAACTACCTTACCTCTAATCTAACCTTGGTGGTGCACCCTCCCTCTGGTAAATCATGAATTCACATACAATAGTTTAATATTTATGGAACTGCCTCCCATTTTACTGTGACACTCCAATGTTGGAGGGTAGCCTTAATGTAATTGGCACATTCATCTAAAACGACACAGACTATCTTTCAAAGAGTGTTCGCTCAAGGTGGCACCACTTATCTCAAAAGATGTAAACATCGATGTAAACCTTCTCAAAGCTACAAAAGTGGAAACGTTTGAACAATTTTCGAATTCGGAGAGACACAAAGTTAAATGCTCGAAGTCACATGACTTAGACCATGAGTTCAAAGCACCAGAATTCCAGGTATTGCCTCATTAGAAAAGTGGTTGCATCATGACGGATCGCAGAAGCGAATGTATAGGCCTAACGAGAAGGAATCTGCTTCCACGGGCGCTGCTCAACTCAAACCGCCTCAGGCGTCGGTGAACAAGGACAGCAGTGTATATGAGGAACATAACCTGAATTCACAAACTGGCTCATACGAGCCCCATTGTTTCTGTTCTCCTCTCTCGGCTCTACTTTGTAAACTTGCTGCTCTCAAAAACTCAATTTGAGATGCCCTCCAGTGTACACACAGAGCGGATGTACAGTACTGCGCAAAAGTGTTCAGCACATTGAGAACAATTCCATCAGGTGACGATGCCTCAGAAAGTTAGGAAATGAAAGGTTTCTTAATAATATAAAAGTTGTTATGAAGAGAAAAAACAATATCAAACCAATGTTTGATGTGTATAACCTTTGTCTAAAAATTAGGAACACTGTTCTGCAGTTTTATAGCTTTTCGAGATAATTGGCTGTTTGGTTGTTCCAAGCATATTGGAGAAGTCGTTCCAGTTCTTCTGCAGGCTCCTGGTTTCACTCGGGTCCGTCTCTCCAGGTGTTCCCCGACAGCCTGGATGATGTTAAGATCAGGGCTCAGTCCCGGCTCTATCATCTGTATCAACTGTCTTTGATGAAATACAAAATATTTTTCATAAAGTAATTTTTTGAATTAATATTTGGTGCCTCAAATGTGCATTTTATCTTCAGCAACACTACTGGGGAAAAACTAAACATCAAAGACCAAATTTAAATGTAAAAAATAAAAAAAATCCAGGATGCAGAAAACCTTTTCACAGTTCTGTATATGTCCTGTATTTTTGAAAGAAAAAAGCATCACGTTTTGTTTCATGCTTACATTTTTGGCTTCTGAAACGGTTCAGCAGCCAGTTTCACAAAGTCCTGCTTGGGTGGGATTCAGGGAGAAAGATCCAGGACAGAGGGGATGGCTGAGCCCACTCCTCTTGGGCCCCAAATAAAAAACAAAATACTGTAATGTCTAGCCACTGTAAAAACAAACAAGAAAAACTTCATTCTGGTCCTGTCTGCCCGTGTAAGACAAATATTGCCCATGAGGTGAGAAGGTGTGAGTCATTTCATGATTTGCTAACAGGTTATGTCACAGGGCTGCCCGACCCTGTTCCTAAGATCTACCATCCTGTATTTTTTTACTCCTGCCGTCATTTGACGCCCCTGATTCTACTAATAAGCAGTTTAATGAAACATGTAAATGTTGCCGGAGGTTGAGGTTGTTTGGGTTGAAGTGAAAACACACTGGATGCCAGGTCTAGAGGCACAGGGTCGGGCAGCCCTGGGTGAGGAAAATTGCACTTGTTCAAGCTAACAGCAACTTAAAACAAGCAGATTTAGAGAAAAGGGATACGATTTTAAGTCTCATTACAAGGAAAGAGCTCTTAAGACGGGGCTTTCAGGGGTTTTTAAGTTCATAAACCTGGGCCCCACTGCAGTAAATTAATGAAATACCGTAGTGTTCTTTGGGGACATGGTAAGAAGGGCATTTAGTGAGTTGTACTGCAGATTTCGCTCTGTCTCAGTCCCTTAACAGTGCGCATGGTTTGCTGCTACACGTATAGCAACACGTAAGTACCATTAGCTTTGGGGCTCCTAACCCTCGGAGGTCCGCCATTACGGCTCTGCACGCGGTCCTGTTGCCTGCCCTCTGACTGTGCCCCAGACCTGGCAGTCGCATTGAAATGTAGCGCAGAACACTAGCCATTTAATAAACAAAGGGGCTGGACACCTGCGGCCATACGGGCCCCATCATTGGGCCGGGGCCATCTGTCAACTTTGAGTCGAGTCCTGGGCCTTCGCAGGCTGCCCAAAATCCCAGATAGCCCTCGCTGGCCTGCCATGCCAGGTGGATCTGCCTCCCTTCGAGACCGTCCGTCCTCCATTTTAACCGATAAGAACAAGCACCGTGAAGGCAATTCAGTTCTGAAGCAGCATCTGCCACTCTGCCCTGCCATGAGAGGCAAAAGGGGAAAGAAACTAACTGGTATGAGCTGGATATACGCGAAAATGAACAAATTTGTGACCTTGACGACCCTACTTGGTTTCGCCAGTGTCCTACCCCCTGATTTCAATACATTGTCCGATATTTGCCCCTTGTGGCAGTGGGCAGTAGTGATGGGTTGGGTGATGGACATTAGTGAGGGTTGATGATGTTGCTCAATGTCACTGCTCCTGCAGTTCCCTTGTTGGACTTATTTTTTTTGTCCATTTAAAGCTATCAGTCTTGCCCAGCCTGCGGTTGCCATCAACTTCTGGCCTCTGTCTGCATTCGTAAGGACTGAAATATGGATTTAGTCCACAGAAGGTCTATAGTCAGTCGGCCTTGATATAAAAACCGTGTTTATATTACAGTTGGGGAATGGGAAGCAATGATCTGTTAGTTAAACAAAGTGGCCGCGCGGTATTGCCGTGAGAAGGGCCAACTGAGAGTATGTGCTTGCTCGCTGGTGCCCCTTGTGGCAATAATGAGTACTTTTGCTGGAAGAATTGCCAGGGTTTAGCATTTCTTAAAAGTATATTACTTTATATTTATTGGGCTGTAGCTTTTATCACAGGCCGCGGACAAAGCATGCGGAGGTCACTGGTACAGGTACAGAGCCATGGGTCCGATATGGCGGTGTTCATCAGCTGACTTATCAGCTTATTCGCTGCTACAAACATCGGGCATCAACTGTAAATTTACCAGTATGTCAGCAAGCTAAGGGAGAGTTTGCCACTCAGAAAAAACAGCCTCTACAACCAAACTGAATGATAGCTCAGCATTAAATGAAGTCAGAGGAGTGTCATTAGCAGTGTTCAAGTGGGTCTGATCCATTATGCGCCCAACAAAGAAGTTTGGGATTTTTCTCTATTATTTTCTCTTGCTTTGATCTTCCCAAGATGCTGTCAAGCTGTGGTGAGAGCTCTTGGTGGTCACACTAGATATTGAAATGATTCTGGACGTTGTTCAACATTTTGATTTAATGGTCAGAACTGGTGTGATTCTGGTCTTCCCTGTGGACACCCTGTTTTGGAGTAATAAAGTCATCTGATCGAATGTTTTAATGCTTTTTGATTCTTAGATTAACACCAGTGACGTAAACAACAGTTGGGATTTTACATACACTGGTCAAATTCAAGTGTGCCTTAACTTTATTGTTCGGTATATAAATGTAGCCAATAGGCAATGGCTTTGTCATTATCGTTTCTTAATCAGTATAGGCTTCATACTTGTTTGGATTATACAGCAAATAAATCGATTGTTAATCAGGTGAACAAACTCGACAGTAATAAAGCGTTGAAAGGTGACATTTCAGCAGGTGTTTCATACCTCCAAGTGCACACCACCGGATAAATGAATACCTGAGAGCTCGGGATGGCTTCACTATCGGAGGTAGAAGATTACGCTTCATTTGGGAGAGAAGTACAAAGAGTAACTTTTTAATCAGTGCCCTTTTCATTCGTTTTTAAATTTTAAATTTACCTATTTCTTCGTAAGATCTTAAGCGTTGATGTCTGTCATCTTGAATGTCTCTTGATAATGTTTTTTTGGAGTGGTGCTGTACGCTTTTTTTTAACGAGCACAATTCTATTAGAGCATTTTGCAGCGGAAGAAAATCGAGAATCCACACTGATTGCGTCTTGTATGAATATGAGAAAAGGAATCGGCGGAAGAAATTAGATTTGATGGCTATTCTCGAAATGCTCCCTTCAATTACGCGTGAAACTAAAGGAATGGGGGAAGATAATGTGGGCATAAATGGACTAGCACGGTGAAAGTACGCGTAGGTAGAAACATTTCTATACATTCGTTATAAAGATAAATCGAGATGATGAGGGTTTTGTTGCCCATGTTAATTGAAAACTGAAGTGAAATGCACATCCGTCGGAAAGGAGAAGTTAAGAATACTGTGTCCTTTTCTGAATGGAATAGATTTAGGAATTAATTAAGTGTGAGATGTTTTCCTAAAGTTGGGATATTAAACCTATAAAGGCTCCACACTGGAAACTCTGAAAAAGCCTGTTCTGTGGAGAGACTAGGAGAGTGTGGGGCTGAGTCAGTCTCAGCTTTATCAGACGTCTTTCCTGTCTGATTCTTATACGGCTTGGGGCAAAGTAAAGCCGGTTTGGCCGGAGTAATATCTAGAGTTTTGTGGAATGTCATTTCTTTGGTGTATCTCTGCACCTGAAAATTTGGTTAACCCTCAGACTATGAGTGGAAGCTGACCCTTTTGTTATATATCCATAGTCCTGTTGGGTCTCTCTCCGAACCTTATTCTACAGCCGGAGATCTTTTTGTGCTGCTTGTATCTGGAGCCCAGTGTACAAAATTAGCGCTGAAATAAAACCCTAAGGGATTGGTGGATCCCGAAGAGTGCTGCAAAAAAAAAAAAAGAAAGACAGAAATGATAGCTTGAGCTGTAGTAGTATTTGCCAATGGGGTTGGGCAAATTTGCTGATCTCACAAAAAATAAATCATATGAGGCTAATATTGATTACTTGAGAGAAGAATATTTTGAGTCTCGTAGCAGAACTAAAACACACGTGAAACAAGCCTTTTAAGCGATGGACACGGCTGTTGCTGCAACATCTACATGAAAAAAAGACAGTGGCATTTTATAGCAATAAGCTGCTTGATATTTGGCACCTGTTCACACCTGAAAGCTCCTGTATCGGCGATTGTCAGAAATGTACTGTATGTACGGCGGGTAGTTAGCATTAGCTGGTAGGTATTATTGGACAATAATTTAGCTGTATGTGGTCCAACAAAGATCCTCTGAGTTTAGCAGTTGCAAGGAGTAGCTGTTTTCCATGAGTGAGCTCACGGTACTGTAGCCTCATTAGAGCTAAAAATAAATGAATAAAATTTCGAGCCCATTGGACCTGAGGCTTTTTGCTGTTTCTCTATTACCCTATTACTCCTTAATTGATTGTTTCCCTCAAATTTCAACTTTCGCTCAGCTGTGCTTGAGGACTGGCTCCCAGGTAGAAGCGGAGATTTCGTCTGACGCTAATAGAGTTAGCTCCCGTCAGTGAGGAGGTTTAGCGTGAGAGCTAAAACGCAGAGCACACCAGACCTCACCCTCTCGTCGCTGTAGTAGGGGAACCTCATCTGGAAAGGGCCGGTGCGCGTGCAGGCTTTCGTTCCAGCCATGCAGTGACTCGCCTGATTCAACCAATCGAGGTCCTTAGCTAAAGCTCTAATAGCTGATTGTTGGAATCAGGTGAGTCACTGCCTGGTTGGAGTGAAAGCCTGTTCCCACACCAGCCCTATCTGGGTGAGGTTCCCTACCCCTGTATTATGGCCTATTATTGACAATCTCTGTTTCCTCAAATGGAGATCAGGGAGGGTCTGTGCTTGCAGTGTCCAGACGTATGTAAAAGCCTCAAAAACAGGTCTGTTTTTTTCTTATCCGTTGAGTTTGCTTAAGTTTTTGAAACGCGAAGGAGGGGATTTCGCTCCTGACGCAAGATGGCGCTTTTATAATTGGACGGCGGGCCGCAGATGGGAACGCGCCTCTGCGGTGTGGGCTGGACCTGGCAGCGGTGGAGCTCTCGGTTTCGGCTGGGAGTTTGCTGCTCGTCATACAGGGCTGGGCATCTGTCGCCAGAACCCCCCACCCCCCACGCCCCATCGCCCCGTCAGCGACTGGCCCGGCCCTTGGGCCCCGATCGGCCCCGACGCCGGACAGATTCAGGACACCTCGGGTTCATTAGTCAAACTAAAGTAGGGCAGGTGCAGTGTGGCGACTTGAGGGAAATAAAAAATGTCCACATCTTCCTTACCCGCCACCCGCATTAGGCACAGCCCCCCCCCACCTCACCACCAGCCGTCCCCGTTAAGCACAGCACAGCCCAAGCCTGGCGCAGCCCCTCCCTCAGGAAATGCTAGGAGGGGCCTCCTCCTCCTCCTGGGGAAATGTTGGACGGAATGTTCCGGAAGCTTTTTCCTATGTCGTTTCGCATTGGCTGGTGGAACCCCATTGAGCAAAGAAGAGCCGGCTCCAGCACGTGCTCAGTTCCAGCCGAGGTGCCCAGTCCACAGGAAGCCCACCATTGCCGGTTCCCCGCGTCAGTGCCACTCTGTGACGGGTTTGCCACGCGGGAGGCCGGCAATGAGCCTCCCAAATACATCTCTCCCAGTTTACGGCGACATTAACAGATTAAAGGGGAAAAACATGAATATTAATGAGCCATTCTTACTTGGAGCCTGGCAGAATTTGAATGGCCCAGAGGCGCACAGCGAGAATATTTTTACAGACAAATATGAAAAACGAATATGCGGCCACAAAAACATTCAAAATCTTTGGGCGCATAAATGTTCAGTTTCTGCGGCGTGATGCTGTGGTGAGTGAGCACGCCCACGCTGTCACAGATCATTTCGGCGCATAGCGTGCTGCGGCGCGGTTCTCAGCGAGCGCGTTCCGCAGTGGTTCTCTCCGGAACCCCGTCTCGGGGTTTGGCTCTGTGTTCTGTGCCCTTTAAGAAATACTCAACTCCGGAGAGGACCTGCTTCCAGTCTACTTTTAATAGTTTCTACATAAACATGCAGCAGTGGCAAAAACGCCAGTTTAACAAGTGTTTTAGTCTAGTAGCAAAACAAAAAATCTTTTTTTTTTTCCTTAAGTGGAATATAAATGAAGGGAAGATATTTGTTTTATAAGCTTTCATTTCATGTTTTCTCATGAGGTGAACTGTGTCACCTAATTGGCAGTCATGTTGTTTATATTTTAGCCAGCAAAAAGTACTATAAATGATATGTTAGGAATTTGATTTGATTTTGATTTGATTTTATTTGGATCTCTTTCAGCCATTGGCTAATCTTCCAAGAGTCCA
This sequence comes from Gymnothorax javanicus, assembly GCA_029692085.1. NCBI lineage: Eukaryota > Metazoa > Chordata > Actinopteri > Anguilliformes > Muraenidae > Gymnothorax > Gymnothorax javanicus. The sequence continues at coordinate 8,992,031 of CM056194.1, forward strand.
CAATTAAAAGAAAACATAATAATTCATGCATAATATACAATACATACAAACACACACACAATACATACATTAGCATAATCTGCATACATATCCTCACATAAAAACACATTTATCCAAAAAGAATATTCATTCACATAAAATATCAAAACTCTACAAACGTATTAAGCATACAGTACTTTAATGGAACAGTTTAAAAATATGAAAACAATCTCATAATCACCAATTACTAAACTGCCTAAGAAATTATTGTAGTGAATTCCATAATTTAACAGTTCTGAAGATATAAGTCCGTCTTCCCATCTCAGTATTTATTTTTGGTAGTACATAATAATTTTTATCTCTCATTCTTATATTAATTTCATGTTTTTCAGGTACTAATACCAATTTGTTCTTAAGACCAACTGGCCTTTTGAACTTTTGAATTTTTGAAATCAGTGCATTAGAATGTTGTCTCACATTAAATAATAAAGCACTTGTTGAGATTGACTTGTTCTGTGGTTTTGCAGTATAGGGATCTCCTGTTTATTTCTTCACATTGGTAAGGAACTGTGGAACCCCCCCATTATCTGTGATGATGGACGAATAAAAGCCCCTGTCATTCACCCTCACGGTTCAGCGCCTCCCTGCCATTTGCATAATTTGAGCCAAGTCGTCGCCTTCATTAAAACTGCACCAGGGAGATGGCAATCAGCTATACTATCGGCACACAAATAAGGATTTCTAACACGATCTTATGGCTGCTTTTCAAAGGAGACGGTGCCCGTTGTTTTCAAAGTGCTACCCGTCAATTTCGGCACTTGAGTTTTCTTTGAAAATTCCCCACTGGTATTTTAACGGAAAACTATTCGGCTTTTCTAAAGTATTCGGCGGGGTCTTGTGGCGGTCTGATTTGGGAATGGAAGCCCCTGGGAACCAGTATTTGAAATAAATGGCCCTCTGCCGCTAACCCGTAGCGTAGAGGCGGTGGACGCGGGCAGATTCCAAATTGAGCTCCCTATCAGCAGAGCTCAACGGCGATTGTTTGTAATTCGCCATCTCTTGCTGTGAAGTTGAGCCATTTTGCGTGCCGCCCCTTGGACGGACTTGAATGAGAGGTTCTCGCTAACCGGAAGGCACCCACAGATGAAGTTACCACCGCCAGCGAATTTGGGCGTTTTCCCCTCATTTGCATCATTATTATTCAATCTGGTCTTTGCCTTCTGCTGTGTTGCTCCAGCGCTAAAAATATGGCCGTCCTCTGGGGGCTATAGAGAAACAAGGCAGGCAGGAATAGATTAGGCTCGCTCTGCATAAGGCTCACAGTTCCTAGATAGAGAGAGCTGCGCCATGAGGGCTTCCAGAAAACCTGGTCATGGAGCCATTTTGTTTCCATCACGTCATCAGGCACCATCTCAGAGTGAATGAGTTTTTCCCCCTATTTTTTTTCTCGTGTCCGAAAATTTTCCCCTTATGCCTGTCGATACCACTGCTAGTTGGTTTATTGTTTTTCCCCCGAAATTTAGACGTTTCCCTTCTGAGAAGAGAAAGACAAAATTTAACGATTTCCATTGTTTGCAATGGCTCGGTTCTGCATGGAAACAAAATCGGATTCTATTCTTGAGTTGTTGCGACTCTATCCATCAAGGAACTCTAGGCGTTGAGAGGGGAATCATGGGATTTGGACTGTTGGAGCAGGGCATGCTGGGGCTCATGTAAGCTGTAACTGTAACCTCAGGCTTGAAGAGCTCTGGGGGGAAGCCAAAAAATGTCCATCTCAATTCAAATTATCATCTTGCATGTGGTCTTCAAATCTTTTCCTACCGCTTTTTTACTAAATCAGACAAAACATTGCCATTGAAGCAAAACAAGCTGTTATTCTATTCAAAGAGGTGGAAAAAATTGTTTTTGCTCAAAATTGAAATGATCTTTGATAGACTTCTAACAATGAAAAAATGTGTGAGTTGTTAGCATGAGCTGTTTTTGAAATTGCATTCTACTTACTATATACTGTACGCTATTGTTCAACACTCTTGCGATGGCTTTAGTGTGCCAATGAACAGTAAGACGGGTTTCCAGACATGTTACGTTGTCATAGAAACATGTTGGTTTTCAGCACCGTGCACTTTGATGGCAGCTAAAGATGTAAAACAATTATCTCCATTTATTTTCACTGTTATATGGTGAGCGTTGTGAAGGTAATACTTGTATTTAAATTCATTAATCTTGTCATCACTTTGGTTTGTACATGTTGCTTGGTTATTGAACCTTCGAACAGCATTATGGGCTACTTGCGCCTCATACTGTACAGTGTTTGTATTCTACAATATTTTATCAAAAATAGTGCGACATTCAGGCGTTTTCTGTGCACTACTTCACCCCTGCCATGGATTTGAACACACTTAGAACGTGCACATACTGTTGTCTGTGATTCTGGACTCCGCTATTGGGTCCGTATTCCCTCCTTGCATGCTTATTGGACAGGCAGGAGGGGGCGGGGCCGGGCTGATTCGAGTGACAGGTCAGCCCCGCCCAGAGGGGCCGCTGTGGCTGACAGTGTTTTGGGTGGGGGGGTGTGGCTGATGTGTCAAGCACAACGTCATATGGCCATGAAGAGCATAATGGTCTCCCTCTAATCTCATCACTACTCCCTCTGTCTCAAACAGTTTATCCTGTCCTCCCTCTCCCTCTACCTCTCTTTTACCCCTCATACTTTATTTCCCCCTCTCTTTTTAGCCCACATCCATTTCTCTCTCTCCATCTGTCTGTCTCTTGTTCGGCCTCTCCTCCCTCTCTCTCAGTTTACCTTTACTCTTCCTCCTGGAATCTCACTCTCCCCCTCTTAAATTTATTCTCCCTCTCCTCTCCCTCTCTTTTATCCCTAGTCTCTGTCACCCTGTCCCTCGCTTACACTCTACTTCCAAACCCCCTCCATCTCTGTCTCTCTCTCTCTCTCTCTCTTCTCTCTCTCCTCGCCTGCAGCATGAAATTTCCTCTGAAGTTACTGTAGTCTTTTCCCCTGAAATTTTGTGCTGAATCTGAAATCTCGAACAGGTTGCACTAGAGAACGGTCTCACAAGGCTGTACCCATTGCTTACAGCTGTAACTCGTGTTTTGGAAATAATATCAATCGCAAATGTGCTTGAGCTAATTTCACCATCTGATGGGCGATTTTTAGGAGTGAAGCTGTAACATTACGAGAGATTTGAAGTAACAGATTGCATTTATTTCTGAATGAATTCATTAATAAATGTCAGTAGACTTGGCTACGTCATGTGGAGTCTGTTGGTAGTTTGACAGAGAGATGGATGTTGGCATTATGGTTTAGGCTCCTCAGTAGTTGGATTTGGAAAGAAATAATGAATATTTTGATCAGACAATCACCGCAAAAGAATTGCACAGTTGAGCATTCATGTGGCCAGCTGTGTGTGATTGCACTGTTAGCTCATGTACCAGAAAGCTCGTTAAAGGTCTGACGTTGATTTCCAGGTTCTGTAATTTGCATTTGAGATTATTTTCCTCTGAACATGAGAACTAGTGTCAATGCCTGAAAATGAGGTGATTTTGGCAAAGGAGAAAAAAAAAAAAAACCCGAATAGGTCAATCGGAGATGCAGCCCAAACATTAGCAGTGTCAAAATCAACTGCATGGTATAATGTTAAGAGGCCAGAACATGCTGGCCAGCTTAGCAATTGGCAAAAAAAAAACCTGATAACCCACATAAGATCTCGAGTGGTGGTTGACTGAAGAATACTGTTCATTGTTGAATAGAAAACCATTTCAACGGTTAAACTGATCATGACGACTCTTGGGCTTCTGCATCGATGGACCCAAGCCTGTAATTAAGAGAACACTACACTCGCATAACTCGTGACTTTCGCTTCAAGATGCAAACCACAAGTAGGCCTTGAGAATAAAGTAGAGTGAGGTTTAAGTTTGATGAAAAACTAACCTAATTACAGTAGATATCTGGAGTAAAGGCTCATAGCTTTGTGAGACGAGTATTCGCCCGTACAAATGTGATGGAAAGGCTAATGTGTGGAGAAAAATGGAACTACTTCGGATCCCAAGTACTCTTCTCATCTTTGAAACATGGTGGCTGTATGTTCGCTGTGATTGGCCGTGTGTGGCTGCCATGGGAACGGGCTCACTTTATTGATGGTAGCAGCAGCACGTTGAATTCTGACTGTAATATCTGCACAAGTCCATTATAATGTCTCTGATGCACCCAAAAGGTTTGTCGGGCTAAATGACAGAATTTTCTTCCCCATTTAAGTCATTAATTCGAGCTGGATGTAGCTAAACTTGCTGTTCACGTGAAGTTAAGACTGGAGACAAAAATCTCCTGGAAAAGCTAGAACTGAAGATGGCTGCTTTACAGGCCTGCCAGAGCGTCAGCAGGGAAGATGCTCTGCACCTGGTGATGTTTGTCTGTTTCTGGATTATGGCCATGATGCACAGGATTATTGTTCTGAATATGAAGATTATTTTATGTTAAACTGTATAATTACTCTTTTTGACTTGAAATGAGGCACTAAAATTTTCTGAAAACACTAAAAATACTATGAGAAAGTTGGTGGTGATCTAAAGAGAAACTCAATACGCCAAGATACAAAAATTATTGTCATTTATTAATCTTCCAATGGAACCAACAAAAATCATAAATGTATTTAATTAATGAACAAATGAATCAAAATTAAGGACTCCTAATTATTGGCACCCCTGGTTTAGTGCTTGGTGCAGCCACTTCTGGCAGGGGTATCAGCAGTGATGGTTTTCCTGTACTGTTAGAGAAGGTTAAGGCACATATTTGGAAGGATTTAGGAATATTGGTACATTCAGATCCTTTCAAGATACTCTTTAGCTCAGCCCACATGTTTGCAATTGGGCTGAGATGTGGTGAATGAGATGGCCTTTGAAGAATATTGATTTTGTTGTCACATAACCATTTCTGTGTGGATTTAGTGGTGTGCTTTGGGTCTTTGTGTGATTGGACAGTGCTTTTGGCCTGATTGTCAGCCAAATAGTGCCTGACACTTGGTGAAATCCATTAAGCCATTGATCTAACTATTGCTCCTGAACGTCTGGAATTAAAACGGCCCCAAAACATCTCTGATCTTCCGCCATATTTCACCATGAGTAAGAGGTGCCTTTTCTTTTATGAGTTTGTGTTTCGACGCTGTGTCAAAACGTGACCTCATCTGACCTTCAGCAAATTGCAAGTTAATTTTGACCTTCCAAATTGAGGCTTGAGGCTTGGGGGTCGAGAAAGGTTTCTTCTTACAACCCGTCCTAAGAGCCTGTGGTTATGGAGACAGGCTCTGATGTTTCTGTTGAAAACCTGGCGACCCCACAATGCCACCAAGGCTCGCCATTATTTCACAATGATTCTTTATTTCTTTCACCATTTTACTCATTATTCTGTGATTTAATGACTCTCCCTGATTCCGTTAAACTTAGATTTACTGAAAATAAGTTTCATTCCTTATCTAACTTTGATAGATTTTATTTAAAGTAATCCGTAGCGGTGCTGTTAATTGTGAAACCTTCATTTGGAGGAATTTGACTGTTAATTAAATGAATAGATAATATTTATGGGTTCCACCGAAACATTATTAATGGGTGATTTTGAGTTTAACCCAACAACATCATTTATTTTTTATAGTATTTTTAGCGCATTTACATTATGAGGTGCAATTACATCATGGGTCCCTTGATAAGGATGTACACACGCTGAAAAATACCATCTGTACCCTCATCTCATATTGTTTAATTTCAAATCCAATGTACTGGATTGTAGGACCAAAACATAAAAAATTATGACTTAATTAAAATACTTCCAGATTACACTGGACACAGTTTAAGTTATTTCACCCCCGCTGTATGCTGTTTCGGGGTGGAGTGAGACACTTTTAGATTTAGATTCCGTATCGTAATAATGTAAAAAAAAATAGGACATACAAATAAGCTTGAGGGAAATGAATATTTGAGTGAACAGCGTGGGCTACTTTTAATGAAATGAAGACTGCAGTCTTATTTTGTCCAACCGTTTTTTTGGGCCAGATTGATTTAATAGCTGAAAATGAAAAGGCTTCATTAAAAAATAATTAGAGAAATAAGTTATTAACTTCAGCAAACTCATCTCTCGCAAACCTAATTTAGAATTCTGCAGTTTCAAGGGTTGCGTGTGGAACCTCAGAACAAAAATGCCTTTTTTTTTCTTAATTTATACCACCCAGCCACAACTTTAAAACCACAGACAGGGGAGGTGAATAACATTAATTATATGTTTTTTGTTTTGTTCCAGAAGCACCTGTCGAGGGCCGGAATATATTTAGGGGCGAGTGAACAGTCAGTTCTTAAAGTTGATGTGTTGGTAGCAGGGAAATTAGGACAGTGTACTGATCTGACTTTGACAAGGGCCATATTGTGATGGCGAAAAGATTGGTTTCGAGAATGTCCAAAGTGGCAGGTCTTGTGGGGTGTTCCCAATGTGTAGTGGTTATTACTTACCAAAAGTTGTCCAGGAAAGGACAACAGTTGAACTAGTGACAGAATCTTGGATGCCCAGGGTTCACTGATGCTGGGCAGAGTGAGATTGAGCCTGTCTGGTCTGATTTTCACAGAAAAGCTATTGTAGAAAGTTAATGTTGCCTGTGATGGCAGGGTGTCAAAACAAACATCGTATCGCAGCTTGCTGTATATGGGGCTTTGCAGCTTCAGACCAATCCCAGTGCCGATGCTAACACCTGTACACCTACAATGGGCATGTGAGGGTCAGAACTGGACCATGGAGCAATGGCTTGATGAATCATGTTGTCTAATGTGGATGCGTGTGTGTTGTTTGCCCGGGGAAGAGATGTTACTAGGATGCAGTTCTGGAAGAGGCGAAGCCAGCAGAGGCAGTGTGATGCTTTGGGCGATGTTCTGCTAGGAAACCTATGGTCACTAATATTCATGAGGATGTTACTTTGACACATACCACCTACCTGAATGTTGTTGCAGACCAAGAGCGGCCCTTCATGACAGCAGTATTCCCTGAAGGCTGCAGCCTCTTTCAGCAGGATAATGCGCCCGGCACACTGCGGATATTGTTCAGGAGTGGTTTGAGAAACATGACGGACAGGTCAAGGTGTCGACCTGGCCTCTATATTCTCCAGATTTCAGTGTAATCCAGCATCTGTGGGATGTGCTAGAACAATAAGTCTGATCCACAGAGGCCCCACCTCAGGACTTACAGGACTTAAGCTGCTTTCACACCGGACGCGAAACGAATTTTTCGCATGACAGATTACATTCGAAGTCAATGCAAAAAGCGCGAATACCGCGTAAAAAGCTGCGTGTATTCGCGTCTTTGCATTGACTTCGAATGTAATCTGTCGCGCGAAAAATTCGTTTCGCGTCCAGTGTGAAAGCGGCTTTACAGGACCTGCTGCTAATGTCTTGGCGCCACATACCACAACACACCTTCAATGGTCTTGCCTCGACGGGTCAGGGCTGTTTGATGGCGCAAGGGGGACCAACATAATATAAGGCAGGTGGTTTTAATGTTGTGGCTGATCATGTATATACATTTATATATGGATTTGATCATTCAAGATATGATGATGAAGAAGACTTTCAGGTTTAATTGAGAAGTTATTTTTTATTATTTAATTGTATGAACCATGTAGGCATTACAACCATTTTATACATAGTGCCCCCCCAGTTTTAGGGGCTCAAAAGTAGAGACAAACAAACATCATCATAAATTAAATTTTCATTTTTAATACATGGTAGCAAATCCTTAACAGTCAGTGACTGCCTTAAGTCTAGAACCCACAGACATCACAACATGTTGGGTTCCTTCCCTGAAGATGCTCTACCAGGTCATCACTGCAGCTGTCTTTGCTTCCTGCGCATTCTTGCCTTGAAGAAGTGAAAAGCATGCTCCTTTGAATTCAGGACACTTGGCCATTTTGAGTGAGTTTTGAAGCATTTGGCCAAATCTGAGCAGATCTTATAGCCCTACTGAATTCAGGATTCATTCAGATGCTTTTGTCAGCAGTCATATCATCAATAAATGCAACAGAACTGGTTCCACTGGCAGCCATAAATACCCACACACAACCTTGGCCCACAGATGAGGTGATGTGCAAGTAGTGAGCAATTCTTTCCATTCTTCGTGGTCTCCTCATCATTGTGGTTCAAGTTGATCTTGGTCTCATTTGCCCACAGCATGTTTTTCCAGAACTGTGCAGGTGTAGTTTTCTGGCAAACATCCTGATTTTTGAGACTCACTATTGTATTACATCTTGTGGTAAATCCTCAGAATTTATTCTGATGAAGTCATTTCTTTACTGCTGACATTTCACAGATATGCTTACCTTGTGGAGAGAGCTCTTTGATCCTACCAACCTCCGTGAAGGGATTTTTTTCTCAAGGGAAAAAAATTCTTCTGCCATTCATCACAATTGTTATCTGTGGTCCTTCAAGCCTTTTTGTGTTCCTGAGCTCACTGGAGCACTCTTCATGTTTAAGAATGAACCAAAGAGTTGATTTGGCCTCACTTGATGTTTTTACTCTTTTTCTTTTTCTGAAGCTTGTGTTGATTTTTCAGCTTACTGATGGCTTGCCTCACTAGCTAAGGCTGCTCTGCAGAATGCATATTGAGAGCTAAAAGCTTCAGATTCCAAATGCAGTATGTATAAAAATGCATATGGGCCAGGTCATGCAGTAGCAGAGTTACAAAATTGGTGTATTTTGTATCATAGCTCCAAAACTAAGTAAGACAGAGTGACAATTTTAATGCCTTTGTGTAGGTCTTCCCTAGTTCTTCAAACAACAAAATAGCTAATTTTGTTCATTTGATTAATTTTGGGAGAAAACAAATTTGTAACTCCGTTACCGACCAGTTTTTTGTCGTTTTCACCCAAAACAAGTCAAACGGACAAAATTAGCTATTTTGTTGTTTGAAGAACTAGGGGAGAACTACACAAAGCCATTAAAATTGTCACTCTTTCTAACTTAGTTTTGTAGCTATGATACAAAATACACCAATTTTAACTCTGTTAGCGCATGACCTGGCCCATATACTTAATATCAAAAAACTCCTAGTGGTCCAAGGGGAGACAAACCAGATCAAGCGTTAGTCACTCTAGGCTCAGCGATGCTCGATGGCAAGGAGGGCTATCCTGTCTGGACTGAACAAACAGAAGAGCTACTGTTGCACAGGGCTAAGTTGCAGAAAATTTTAACCCTTAGAACACTGAAATCAGTTTTAAAAATATATAAACTTAATTATTTCTTGCTGTTGAAAACCTATTATGTGGCAACTCCCTGCGGGAGCTCTTTTAAACAAGTTGCCACATGATGGGTTTTCAACAGCTTTGATTTTGATATCTTACCTCATTGAGCAACAAAGGCTGCATTTAGCGCTCTAAGGGTTAATGACAGTTTTGGGGAGAAATGCGTCACAACACACAGTGCAGCATATGGGGCTGCGTAGCCAAAGAGCTGTCAGTTTGCCTATGCTGACCATAGGGCACCTTTGGCAGTTTGGTTGAGAACATGCTTCTGAGGAGTAGATCCATTTTGGCAGCAGGTAGAGGGCCAGCAGGATATTGGGCTGGTGTTTATATGATCTGGCTCATCTAGGTATTTGACTTTTTTCCGTAAGCAGAAAATTTGCACTAACTCTTGGCTATCCATTACTGAAAAGACTTCCTCTCCTGTCCATTGCACCATGGTGTTGTCATATTTTAAATTTATGGTTGCAAGTTGTCTAATTTTCATGGAAATTTTCTGGAACTCAATAGTTTTATGCTGAGCCACAGATCATGATGATTATTTAATGTTTTAATTACAACTTGTACTCATGGTTGCGGACACAGATAACATTTGCCGACATTTGCGTGATTCAGCAGAAAGATAAACTCAGTTGCCCTTCAGAATGTATTTGAATTTGGCAAGTAAACAGACACGTCTAGTCTTTTGTTTCAGCATTTTCTCAGCTGACACTTCAAGATAACAGAGTTGCATTCTTTGTCCATTAAAATAACTTGTTATTTCAATCTTGCTTCCAGTAAAGTTATTTAGTTGAGTATTTTGATGGTGTTTTTAAAAGCACGTGTAGAATTTTTGGAATACATCTGAAATTGCAGGTTGTCTGTTACTTCGAATGTTATGATTTGGTCACTCATGACTGCATTATTTCTGCATCTCTGGTTCAATTACTCATGTCCTGAGAACTTACGGATTTGGATAGCTGTGGCACCTAAGTGTTGCGGAGTTGGTATTGCATAATTAACGCAGGAATGCGCCATAAAATGTACCAGCAGCTGCTGTTGATAGCCATTAACCGGAAAGTGCTATCCTATCGGCAATCTCCAGCTTGGAAACCTTACAAATCAGAAGCACAAAATCTCAAGAAGAAGTATTACACTCTGGCAGGAGCCTTGCTCGGAATTCTGGGAGCCCGTTAAAGAACTATTCCTCGGGGACCCCTGTCTCAATTTATTGTGAGCCCTATCCAGCTGTATACTCCTGGAATCATTGCCACTTATCACCCCTTGGGCGACGGCCTTACCTTCCCGGGACATACTGTGTGCGTCAAAATTTCCGTCTTTCCGTGTACAAATGTACAAATCATTGGAATACCAGCTTTTCGAAGCTCACGGTGCACTATCTTTGTTGCGACTGGTTCAGATGTTGATGGATTTAATTTTGTGGTGCACTGTTGTTCTGTTTATTTTCAGCATTCCTGCTGAGCGTCCAGCTGTTCCTGTCGGAGAGCTTTTCCTTGCGGTCGCAGCTCTTTGCTGTTCCCGTTTTCGATATTTGGACATATGTGGTCATAATTTTTGACTCTGTTTGTCTTGCCACCGGAAATAATTTTGCGGTTTTTTTTTTTTTGTGTGACCGATACATCTGCAGTTTGGCCTCCAGCTACTTGGCCCCCTTTGGACATCTATATTAGTGTCCTCGTTGCGAGGTAGGCCTGCTTTTGAGACCTACATTACAAAGTGCTGCTGGTTCGGCCTCTTTCAAGCGTACACATGCTGCTACTTAGCATTCAAAAGACAAGAAATCACAATTTTAGATGCTTTCATTTTTGCGCTTACAGATGCTTCAAAGTTGAAGCCATTTTTGCAGGGGTGCTTCTGTTACAAATCGGAGAAGACAAAAGTCCACCCTCTGTATATTTAAATACTTATATTTGTATATTTTACTATAAAGACTATATTAAGCAGTGATGTTAATGACATCTTGTAGTATATCTCTGCAGGGAAAGATATGCTAACTAGCAGAGTTTTTTTTTTTTTTTTTTTTTTTTTGCCTCTTATGTGTAAGGTTAGCATTTCAGACTGTGCACTAATTTGATGTGAAAACTCGGAAGTGGCAGGGCGAAAAAAATGTGGTTTTTTTTTTCTCCCCTAGGTCCTTTGGTCCCATCTGAAAAAATAGCGCGAGCACAAACAATACATCAGGTGTGAGACCAAAAACTTCAGCGCATCCGGAGGCGCAGTAAACCAACTGTACCGTAGTCCGTATTGACTGTTAATAGGGTGCTAATGGGCTATTAGCACATACTGATGGTGTAGCACGAGCGCACAGCTGAAGTGAAAATCTCGAGTATTTTTCCCCTGATACGCCGTGTCTTTAAACTGCCTGGGCGAGATTCAGGAGTGCTATTAAGTTAAATAAAGGCTGTCCCTTCTTGCCGCTACACAGCCAGATCATATTTGGAAGAGTTCTGCAGTCTCCCTTATGGCCACATTATAGGCCTAACTTCACCGTGCGCTCCAGAAGTATTTAGACCATGACACTGCAGTTTCCACTCGGCTCTCATAATATGAATGCAAATAAAACAGGAAACAGTGGTAGAAGCCCTTACTCTATCCACACCCTGGATGTTTCTCTAATCTTAGTGTGCTGCAATACGGGGCAAAAAACTAAAATTGCGGCACTGTCCAAATGTTTATCACCCTTTCATTTGTCCTCAGTTCCTGTTGGCTGCTGTGATTGGTTGCAATGCGGTGGCCTTGTACAACCTCTCCGCACTGTTGCATTGTGTTCGGTGCACCGGCCTGCCCTCCGAGGATGTTTCTCCTGGAAAGCACAAATCGTGGGCCGACTGCAAGCCGCAGCCTCCAGATCTCATCAAGGGGGGGGAAAGGAACGTGTTGTGTGGTTTATCAGCGAGGCACGACCGCAGAGAAAAGTTGTCGCATAACCTCGGCGCTCGCTGGAGTTACAGCCCCGTCGTGACTCCTCTCACAGGCCCGGTATGAGACAAGGCTCCTGATTTAAGGCCTGACTGTGACGCGCTGTCTCCGGGAACGCACCCGGCCCGAGTCATTATCGCAGCACAGCGTTATTGTCCTGTTGCGGAGTGCTATAGGTTCGGTATAGCGTGCGGCTATGTGGGATTTCGCCTCCCCGAGGTCTGCCATGGGAGCCCACGTCAGTGCTGTTTACGAAGTTACCGCGAGTAACTTTCGACACCCTCGTGTGTAGTCACAGCCCCATCTTGCGCACAGCATTGTCGTCGAATAACTGCTGCGGGGCGAAGCAGTGGCAGTTGTAGCATTGTTTTCAGCTTTGCAGAAGATGTCTCCGATGCTTCTGATGAAAACCCGATTCATGGCTGCTCCTCCTGCTCCTACATCTGCATATATTTCCCCCCTTTTTCTTTATCCAGGTGTAGAGCTGCCTGTGCAAATCTCTAGGCCTTGAAACGGACTCTTATCGCCCCAGAGCTGGGGGTGACTCGAAGGGTACGGTGGGAGCTGGCGGTTACTTCAGGGGTACAGTCGGAGCTGGGGGCTATTTGTGCTCTGGAAACACCTTTCACCCGAGTAAACCCACCTTTCACTTTCCCAAATTTTTTTCTTTTGCACTGTCTAAATTTACAGTCCAAACTCATGGCGTTCCACTCAACAGTGAATGGTGAGCGGCCCGCTGACAGTGATGTGACACACTGATAGTGCAGTGATCTGGGGAAAGTATTTGCCCCTTGTCTTCCATTTTTGCGTATTCCTCACACTTAAGTGTTTCAGATCATGAAATGAATTTTAATATTCGATTGACATGACCCAAGTTGCAGTTTATAAATGATGATTGCATTTATTGAGTGAAAAAAGATGTCTGACCCTACCTGGCTCTGTGTGAGAGAGTGATGGCCCCCTGAGTTAATTAATCAATCAATTTAACAAATTAATTGGTAATTGGGTTCAATTTCACTGGACACGACCAGCCATGATTACTGCCTGCTCTGTTGAATCTAAGCGTGATATGGCGATATTCTAGTGCAGGGGTCTCAATCTGGAGCGCGTTTCCCAAAAGCGTAGTTGCTAACTAAGTTAGCAACTTACATAGTTCCTCCATTCACAGTCAATGGGCCCAACTATGTAAGTTTGCATCTGTGATTTCGGGAAACGCACCCCTGGTCTGTAAAAAGGCCAAGGGGCTGCAGGTTTTCATTCCAGCTGAGCAGAAGCTCACCTGATACAACTAATCAACTGTGCAGGCTGAGATCTGTTTATTAAATTAGTCCTATCAGGTGAGCTTCTTCTTGGTTGGATTGAAAACCTGCAGCACCTCGGCCTTCTTACGGACCATTTTGACACCTCTGGTCTAGTGGCTGAAGTGCTGTATGAGTTCTGGAAGGTTGTTGGTTCTAGACCCAGGGTAACTCCAATATGATCAGTGCAGCTGAAGGGTCCTGAACCTCAATACCAGGGATCTGAAACTCTAATCCCAGAGGGCCCTTGTGGCGACTGGTTTTTGGTTTGCTCCTGCGCTTAATTGCTGTAATCATTAATTGGCTAAGGAGTTTGCACACCTTGTTTATTAGGCCCGAGTTCACTGCTGATTAAATGGAATTATTATATGACGTTTGAATTCGTTCGCTCCCGATTGGTCGAGGCGAGCTCTGCTGGTCAGTGTAAACAGTGATACTCGCCACACGAAAGTGCACGAGAGGTGAATATAGCAATCTGGCGACCTTCAGCTAAAACTAGACTAGGCTCCCCCACAGGAGCTCCTGACAGTGTCCGAATTTCGTGTCGCTTTGTTCCTGTGTCGCTCTAACTTTACGTTAGAGTTGTTGCTCTTCTCTTATTTTATATTTTCAAGTAGGGTCATATAATAAAACAGTTGTTAACTTCAGTTATTGGTGAATCCAATGATTTATCCACCGTGGACAAGTGATATTCACCGAGGCGCGCCTCGGTGAATATCACTTGTCCAAGGTGGATAAATCATTAGATTCACCTCAACTGAAGTCAATAATTGTATGATGTCAAAAACCTGCAGATATTTTGACCCTGAAGAACTGGAGTTTGAGTCCTCTACTCTGTGCACATATATCCACATTACTGCATCAAGGAATTTATTGGGGACAAAAAGTGGAGGATTCTTAGCTGGCAAAGTCATTCAGTCAACCTTCAACCTGGACAGTTGGTTTGAAAGACCCAGTGAAGCAATTATAAGCTCAGGGCAGCTGTTTTTCAGCGGCCTGTGACCATGCATCTCTCCAAAGGGGACTTGCCCCTGCAAAGTCTTATCACATGTACAACGTGTCGAATCATAGCATTCGCTAATTTACTCCGATAAAGGCAGGGTTGTGCGACCGTCGGGGCGGAAACTGATGAGGAGGATGGTAGAGCAGAAGATCGTTGTGTGGCCTGGGGTTTGGCAAATGAACAGACAGTGTTAGCAGGTCATGATCTCGGAGAGGCGAACCCAGCATTAATGCTGGACCTCAGATGACTTAGCTTAGACTCATAGTAACAACTGCTAACACAAATGACTGGCGTTATTATCCTGTCCATGATGTGGTTGGGGGATATAGGAATTCGTGTTGACCTTCCACATGTCCGTCCATCACGCTTTTTTTCTGGGCCAGAACTTCTAAACCTTTCAACCTTTATACACAAAATCTGATAAATCTTATTGCGTAGATGTGCTTTTTAATACTTCCATCCATCCTCCTGTACGTCTGTCCGTCCCTCCATTTTGTTTCCAGGTCAGAATGCCAAAAACGTTCAGTATTTTCCATCGGAATGTAATATTGGGATACATGGCGTTACGTAGATGTGCCTTTTCATACTTCCGTCCCTCCTCTTTTACTGAAAATGATTTCTGCTGTCTCCAGAATTTTGTTTGGGAATATCAGCCGTCCTGTGGCAGGGGATTGGAGTATTTTATGCTTGTTAGTTTTGTGTCTTACGAGCGGTTTGCGCGTGTACGCCACGCTACGTAAATCAACTTACATGGCAGCGGAGTCTCAACCCCATTTTGTAACTTGAATAATCTCAACTGCCTCTCTGATACTTCTTTTTTTCCCCAAATTGTGGAATTGAGTTTGACGTATGAGTTTTATTTTTGTAGGCATGAATGGGAGCAATTTATCATCCGTTTATTTGCATGAGTACATACTGCTGAGAAACATTCCCTGGGGAAGAACGCAGTGCAATTTGTCCTTCTTGAAAAGGTTTATTTTTAGTCTTGAGACATTGTCGCCCATCCTGGTGCATTGTGAGCCTTCAGTGTTGAATAGAGAGCTCAGTCCTTGTTTGTTTAGGAGAATCAGTGGGGATCCAGACCATAATAAGACCCCACAGCCAGTGTCTTTGTAAATGACTGGAAAACAACTTAACTCAGTGCATGATTCTACTGCATAGAGAACAGTTCTGCCTATGCGTGTGGTGCGCATGTGTTTGTGTGTGGTTTTTGATGTGTGTATGTGTGTGTGTTCGGATTGTGGCGTGTCTGTGTTTTAGGGGTGTGTGTATGTGTGTATAGTGTGTGTAGTCTGGTGTGTGTGTGTGTGGTGTGTATGTGTACGGTGTGAGTTTGATGTGTATATATGTGGTGTGTGTTGGGTGTGTGTTTGTGTAGGCACATGTGTGTGTATGATGTGCATGGTGTGTGTGTGGTGTTTTTATGGTGTGTATGTGTGGTGTGTATGGTGCGTATGTGTGTGGTGTTTGTATGGTGTGTATGTGTGTGGTGTGTGTATGGTGTGTGTGTGGGTGTGTGTGTGTGATTGGATGGTGTGTGTATGTGTGGTGTGTGTAGGATGTGTGTTAGTGTAGGCACATGTGTGTGTATGGTGTGTGTGTGTGTGTGGTGTGTGCATGGTGTTTATGTGCATGGTATGTGTGTTTGTGATGTTTGTATGGTGTGTGTTTGTGTGATGTTTGGATGGTGTGTATGTGTGTGGTGTGTGTAGGGTGTGTTAGTGTAGGCGCATGTGTGTGCATGGTGTGTGTGTGTGTGGTGTGTGCATGGTGTTTATGTGTATGGTGTGTGTGTTTGTGGTCTTTGTATGGTGTGTGTGTGTGTGTGTGTGTGTGTGTGTGTGTGTGTGTGTGTGGTACGATGCATGGTAGGGGGGTGGCATGGTTTTAAAGCTGTGTAACATAAATAGCTGGAGGGCTTTTAGTGAAACATTAGCATTAGCGCAGTACAGTGTTCTTCACAGGCCAGTTAAGAGCACAACACAGGGAGGGCGAATGGAGTCCTTTTGATTTACGGAGCCTTAATGTGTTTTACAGAGAGGAAGGAGGGCAGGTGTGCAGTGTGACCATCTGCTGTCTCTCCTGGGCACAACCGGTCACTCTCATTCCACTGACTCTGCATCCCTCTCTCTCTCTCTCGCTCACTCTCTCCCTCTGACACACACACACACACACACACACACACACTCTCTCCCTCTCTCTCTCTTGCTCGCTCTCTCTCCCTCTCTCTCACACTCTCCCTCTCTCTCACACACTCTCTCTCTCTCTCACACACACACTCTCTATCCCTCTCTCTCTCTTACTCGCTCTCTCTCCCCCGCTCTCACACTCTCCTTCTCTGTCACACACTCTCTCTCTCTCTCACACACACACTCTCTCTCTTGCTCGCTCTCTCCCCCTCTCTCACACTCTCCCTCTCTGTCACACTCTCTCTCTCTCTCTCTCTCTCACACACACTCTCTCTCTCTGTCTCTCTCACTCACACACGTACACGCACACTCTCCCTCTCTCTCACACACACACTCTCCCTCCTGCTCGCGCTCTCTCTCTCTCACACACACGCGCACACACTCTCTCTCCCTCTCTCATGCACTCTCTCTCTCTCTTGCTCGCTCTCTCTCACACACACTCTCTCTCACACACACACACACACACACTCTCTCTCCCTCTCTCTCACACACACTCTCTTTCTTGCTCGCTCTCTCTCCCTCACTCTCACACTTTCCCTCTCTGTCACACACTCTCACTCTCTCTCTCATTTTTTGGCTCTGAATTTCTCTCCCTGCTGCGACCAACACACAGTTTTTTCTCCCTTGCCATTGGCTAGGTATTTCTCCCCGTCCATTGGCTGAGCATTTTGCCCATCTCTCATCCCATTGGCTGCTCATTTGTTAGTCCTTTCCTATTGGCTGACCATTTCCCTGTCTTTTTGACCTCTTGGCTGGGCATGGGCTGCTGCAGGTTGTACCTGAGTGCTCTGGAGCGGTGGCCCATTCTCGCTCTCATCACTGGTCTGGGATCAGCGGTGGTATGGTGAGAAGGAGGCAGTTCTGTGGGGTACAGGGTGAATTGAAAATGAACGTATTTGCTTTATCTAGTGGACTATGGACTCATTCCCTGACCCTCCTCATACACCGACAGCCTTTTCTGAGTCCTGACCTGTAGTCTCAGAAAAACCACCCTCGTCCAGCCCAATCTCCCCTGTGCCTCCCATTTACACCGTAGCTCAGAACAGAGACGATGTTCTCTTTTTGAGGAAAAAATGTTTTTATCTTCAAGAAGGGTTTTCTCACTGTAGATGTGTCGTGTGCGTTAAACCACAAAGCTCTTTTCTGTGGGTTCAAAGGGTCTCCTGGGTCTTTTTGAAGAACTAAGTGGTGCACGTGGGATCGAGTGTGGAGCATTTATTCGGAAACAAAAATAATAATTGTTGAAACGGGGGACGAACATTTGTAATCATCAAGTGCGCTACTGTGACATATTGTTTCAGTTCTCGGTGGCTGTTTTGACCGGACTGCGTCAGGTTTTCTGATTTTGTTGATTAGTTAGGCCGGCAGTATGTGTTTTAGTTTCTCATTTTTTTTCACCTTGTGGAAATTCGGCCGACGGGAAGTCCTTTTATGTGCCGTTTTGTGTCAAGTGCTTTTGACATGAAAAAGGGACTGTGAGAGATGAGAGGCTCTGTTTGTTAAAACTGGAGAGCTTTGTAGGCTTGTGATGTTTGATGTGTCATGTGACCTACTCCATTTTGTCAAGTGTTTTAGTCATTAGCTGCAGGACAGCCCGGCTTAAGTAGTGACAGGCTCAGTGTTTTCGATTGGTTCCCCGCAGGAAAGAATGAAAAATTCAAAGCTGAAGGTTCACCAATAGTTTAGTGGTTTCTTTTCAGCAGAATTTGTACCTCACAACACAGGTGTTGTACTGCATGATTGATATGAGGTAAAGTGTGTCGCGGACCTAGAGAAATGAGTCCTTGTTTTCGCTGATCTCGAGGTCTTTGTCCGCACTTTGTCCTACAGTTTTGATTGGACCGTCAGATGGAACACTGAGATGTACGGTCATGGATAGCCTCCTTGGTACCGCCATGTTTTCACAAGTATAGACAGAAAATAACACAGACCAATATTCGCAGACGTCCTGTTGTCACTAATTAAACCCTTCCTGCAGGAATTTGCCAAAGTATAAATTCATAACGTTTTGTTACTCTTTCATTTCTGTCGCACGACACTTGTTATAAGGGTCACATGACAGCGTGTTGATGTTTCAGTGGAAACTTAACCCTTTCTCTCCCCCTCTCCCTCTTTTTCCTCTCTCTGCACAGGCGGCTCTCCCAAGCAGAGCTACAGGCCCAAACACCAGCACAAGGGAGCGAAGGTTGGGCCGCCCCCCCGCGGACCTGCATGCACGCCCCCCCGCGGCAGATCGACCGCTCGCCTGCGAGGACCGGAGTTGCCCCCCCGTGCCGGCCTGGCCCCCGGGGGCCGGGGGGCCCCGAAAAGCGGACGGGCCGGTCAGCCAGATCCCGCGTGCGGTATGCGGAAGCAGCTCCAGCCTCCCCGCCCGGGCCAGCCCGTCCCGAAGCCTGTCGTCGGACAGCGAGAGGGGCCCTCGAAGTGAGCGAGCCCCACCTTCGCTGCCCCGCCAGGCCTCCGCGTCCTCGTCCTTCGCCGGCCGCCTCGGGCAGCCCCCCGCGGACCCCTCTCCCTGCACATGTACAGCCGGAAGAACGTCTTCCTCCAGCATTCCCTTCACACCGCCGAGCTGCAGGCCCTCGCCCAGCAGGACGGCTGAGTTACCCCCCGCCAGCCCCCCACACCACATTCCTCCCCACCCCCCACCCCAGAAGACAACTGACGCCGAACAACACTGACTATCCAGGAAGAGATTCCTGGAAGCTCCTGACTTCTCCCCTGTAAGAACTACACTTCCCATGAGCACTTGAGCCAGGAGACCAATAAAACCTCAGCAGCACCTTCTCAATGCTTGACCTTCAGCATCCCCCCTCATGTTCCGGTTATCCCTAACAGGATATAAAACTGCCACCACAGTTCTGCTATTTAAAGACAGGAGTAGTTTGAACAATATTTAAAAGTGTTAAGCGCACAATTAGTGTTTTACCATGTAGGAATTAACTATCGGACAGAAACTCTTGTATAGCGTATTTCTCTCTTAAACGGTTGTGTGCAATTTGAGCGAAGCAGAAGTGGAGGACAGATGCCGCGTTTACTGCGCGGTTCATGTTGCTGAACAAACTGCTCGCAGGCGGAGTGTGGTGCCTGTTGCCGCGGAAACAGGTCCAACCGTCACCCGTTTTGTGAAACCTCAGCATGGTGCCAGAAAACCCCCAAAAATAAAAGCTGCTGTACCCCGAAACCAGCAACGCATACCCATTCTCATTACATTCCTGTGAGTCATGCTGTCGGACTGAAATAATCAAGGAAGTAATTAACGTACTGTACGTTTGTTTACTGTTTGTATCACAGCTGAGCACTACCAACCTCTGCAGCTTGTTGCACCGACGGCGACGTTTGCGCAGTTCTGCGCATCGCAAACACCGTCACCACGTCTGAAATTTGCCAAATAAGCGTAAAACGAACTGGCGGTTGTGAAGACTGCTCCACGGCTAATTCGCTGTCGTCGCCTACAAATTCCCTTCAGGAAACGTTGTATCTGTGACTGCTCTCAGTTAATTGCATGATTTCTTCTTCATTTTGTATAAAAAAAGGGACTGAATCTTGGCCATTGTTATGCGGTGAACGTGGAACAATGAAGGATTTTACATTGTGATTAAACGAGAATTTCAGTGCACTAATGAAGAGCGACCCTCAATCACCACACTCTTTTTAGAAATGAATGTAAGAACAGTTGTCAACGTCTCAACTTGTCAACGTCTTCGATGCCATTTTGTTTGTAAGAATACATGCCTATTCTTGTACCCTTGTGATGTTGACGCAATATTAAGGTCATCGGGTGTAGCTTGTTTGAAGAGTTAATGGACCGATGTCGACAGTAGCGGATATTTCTCTTGCTGAAGCACAGCCCGGTAGCTGTCGATTCAACCTGAGCAGAAGGCGGGCGAGAGATTGATCCACCACAGTGAAAAATGCAACAAGCTTATTGCAATAAACAAGAAGGAGGGGATAGATAACATTTGCAAAACTGCCACAGCGCTTAGGTATTTTTGTTTTTCTCTCCTCCCGGCGTTTCGAGCGGGAGAAAAAAAGGTTCTCCAGCTTGTTTCTGTGGGAGAACCCTTTTCAGTTCTGTGTGAAACCGTCTTGGTTGTGCGGAAAGTGTGAAAGCCACTGAAAGAACTGTTTTTCTTTAAAAACAAACCCTTAACTGCATAAGGTTCCTCCATGGAATCTCAGGGTTCCTCTTGGATACATTTTTTTTTTTTTCCGAGAGCAGACCTCCTGTACGGACCGTCCTCGATTTCCTGTTTTGATGAGCTGATCTGAAGGACGTTTTAGAGGGTAAGGAAGCCCTGAAGACTAACAGCTCACTGAAACACCCCGGGGCTGTTCCCGAGGGTCCCTGCTCTACTTCTGAGCGTCCATAGGGAGCGTCAGATCCATACGGCCTACTTACGAAACACTTCATCACTCGGGGGGGGGCGCCACACGGGGACACACAAGTCCTCCAAGCAAAGATCTGTCTTTCATTCTTCTGCTGTTCAGCCACTGTTGCCTGATTTGACGATTTTATCTTGGCGGGCGACTTCTCGCGATACATTGAAACGGGAAGCCTGTTTGAGAAATGGCCAGCACTGCCCTCGCAGATTCTCCGGCCCCGTCCTCGTCACAGGAGCTCGTGTCCTTCAAGTACCGCTAAAGCTTTCAGCCCGACCCTGACACTGCATGCTTTTCAATTACAGACCCTCGGCATTTCTTTTGGAGCCAGGGTTACATTATCGATTGCGGCCGCTGTAGTTTCCATCTTCCATTTCCTATTCTTCATACATTTTTTTCCTTTATTTGGCTTACTGCTGCCGAAGTGGCCGAGCGCGCACACGCCGCTTGAGAATTTGCGGGTTCAGGAGGGCGAACGAGGACCCTCTCGGCGCCGTGCCCCTCGCTCGCTCGCTTGCACAGACACCTGCACTTTGCCTCCAGTTCGAATCTGTAATGGCCGTCTCCGAGGTCTGGAGAGGAAGACGCGTTCCTTGGGGCACTCTCGAAGACTCTACAGGAAAGTGCTCTTTTGCACGCGCTCGGCGATCTCAGCCCGAACTTTGCCCCTCCCGCCCACATCTTCAGTAAATTCACACACAGTTCCCGCTACCTGTAAAGAAAAGGCCGTCTTGTAGGACCGAGGAGTTCGAGGCCTGGAATCCAAATGAATCCTCGGGCCTGAACTCGTAGCTGCAGTTCATCCACCGAGCAGCAGCACTGAGATCTCCCTCCATGAGCCGTTCCCCTCCGGCTACTCAAGAGCACTAACACTCCCCGACACCGTAAATCATGTCCAGCACTACGCTCCCTCGACTAAATTATAGCTATTTATTTTTCGCCTTATTTATAATGTGATGTTAAGCATTATGTTATGCATTATCGCGTATGATCACTAAATGTTTTTTTTATTAATTTTTGCTGTTTTCCAGCAAATTGTGTTGATGACTGCAATTGATACGGTTAAGATTGATCTGGAGTTATATTGGTATTAATGTATATACATGGGCCCTGTTAAGAAGTCCATTGATGCGTATGCAGTATGGGACATTAGAATATTTATATTGATGTTAACAGGGTTCACGTGACAGGGGTAAATGGTTTCCACACTAATATAATCGCAGGATACATTTAAATAGTCACATATGTATAGACAAGCAACATGGTGGATGGCATCATGGGAATTTTACCCTGAAGGAAAAAAAAACGGTTTCACTGCTGATTTTAAATTGTTGTATTATTTACTGCTAATAAAGAGCTCTGAAATCAGTTCTGTCTGTCGTGTTACTGCTGGCTATCAGCGCGCAGATGGAGAATTAGATCTCTTCGGTGTGAGTGATCGATTCGGGGCGTGTGTCTCTCTCTCTCTCCGAGCGCTTCCACCACTGCTTTTGATTAAAGCGGCAGCCGACTGGCCTTCTGTTAGCCACGCGAGCTCATCAGCATCGCCGAATCGCATTCGCGCTGACATCAAACACCAACGTAATAACCACGGTGTGAGAGAATATCAATATATTATTCCCATCTTTCGGTCTGCTGTTCAGCTCTCGCTGCCACATTACCTCACATCAAACTGATGAATTCTGCAGAAGGCGCTGATTATTTGTCTGGGTCTGTATTAGCACGAGTCCATTAGTTATCCCTTGTAAGCGTCAGTAGCCTGTAATAATGTCTGGGCTGGTCTCCGTGTGCCTTTTTCACAAAGAGAATCTGTTCTGTCCGCGGTTGCCAGATGCTCAAGTGATTTCCTGCAAGAAACTACTCAAAATTTCCCCCCATTTTAAATTTTTCTCCATTTCCCACCAGTACCAACTTCTTAAAATTCTCTACCTGAATTGAATCCCGTACATTTTTGCTTTAAAGCTTTTCCGATGAATTTTACTCTCTCTGCATTCGAAGGTTAACTCCTCAGTGTGGCAACCCCAGCTCAGCTGCACTGTGATACAGCAGAGGTAACTGGCCCGGTACTTGGAGACCTACCGACTTTACACCAGATAAAACATGCCTCTTTCAACCTCTTGGGCTCTTTTTCATGAGCTTTTTTTCATCCTTCCTTCCTTTTCTTCCTAAATTCCCTCGCTCAGGGCTCTTCCTTCAGGAGAGATGAGGGAAAAAAGAAAGACGGAAGGAAAGGGGTAAAGTTGAAGGGATATGAGGGATATTCAAATGTGAAAGGATGGCATCGTCTTTCCATGCCCAAGATCCAATATATAGTCGGGGGGGGATTCTTCCCTTTCCCTAACTCAAATAACGGAATGGAATCCCCTTAGTAACGATGAAAATTGGTTGATTAGTTGGGGGCAAGCGAGGGAGAGAAGTTGAAAAAAAGAGGTGATTGGATGGAGCACGTGGTTGACCAGCCATTTTGTGCAGTCAGGGGTGCCATGTTCGATTTGAAATGTAATCTTACAGGAAGGCAGATGTACAGGAGCAGGATTGGTTACTGAGGATGTGTACAGCCCCCATCAGGAGCTTCTTTACAGATACTTAATTGTTTATCTCTTCAAAATCCAAAGCTCTGCATGTAAACGGCTACAGTGACATTTCCATCCCAAAATTGCCGACAACTAATTGCATTATGTAATGCTATCCTCACTAACTGATAGCAACTCAAATGAGTACCTCTGTTCGCGATGCGTGGAAGCCATTGTGTGCTGGAGAGCTCTCAAAACACTCTCTCAAGCTGAGAAGGGGAAAATAGTTTTTATAGCCAATGAAATCCGGGGATGATTAGGTCCCCTAATTGAAAGAGACAGGTTGGAAATTTAGCTGGGACACCGGGGAACACTCATGTCTCGTTTAAGAGTCATGGGATCTGCAATGATCACAGCAAGTCAGGACAATGTTTTACAGTCCTGTCCGAAAGGTGGCTTCTGGGGGTTTATTTGACTGGAGGGGAGAGTGTCTTCTCCCGGACTGCAGACGGTACTTCCTGCTGCCAGTTGGATCGCTCAAGAAGTCTCCTCTCATGACTGCGGTCTGTTAGCAGTATCAAAGGCCTTTGGTAACCTCACTTTTCCATGCAGAATCACCTAATACTGTCGCAGGTTTTAATGCCTGATTAGCACCAGTTGCAAAGACTATTTGGATGATTGATTCAAATTTATTCAGTCACCTAAGTTAATGAATGACTCAAATTTATTTTCAATCGCATTAGTCCATTGTATATTGTGTCTCAAAGTTAGGAGGCGTTTTCTGAAGGCACGTGAATGACAACATAAAACGTCAGTTTGCTCTTTGAATATTCTGATCTCATATAGCTCACGAAAGGGCATGGATTTGCCTAAATTATTTGTAAAGCTCATTATGCAATAAGGTTTGAGAGACTGTGCTATATTGTGAATATAGTTATGGCTAAAGGATATTGTTAGGTGTGACACACAGCGGATTAGCATGGTAAGGATGGCAATAATCAAAATTAATGCCAAAAATCCAAAACTTGAGCTGACTGCCATCTCATCTCATATAAGCATTTTTTTCTTGCTGCTAAAACACTGCTAAAATGAGAGATGAAGTCCATGAACGTTATGGATTTTTTGCATTAATTCGGGTTATTTTCATCCTTACAATACCACATCAATTATATAAATGTAGTCAATCAGCAATCAATTTGTCATTGGTCTTGGTAATTCAGTAAATAAACTGTTTGATTGTTAATCAGGAGAACTTGCTGGAGAACAGCTTGAGTGCAATGATGTGGTAAGAGGTGAGGTCACTAAGGCCGTTTGAACATCTGACAGCTCACCACTGTCTAACTACTAACCAAAGCCATATTCTTTAAGTTCTTCCACTTCAATCCTGATGTTTCCACTTAAACTAAAAACCTCAGCTGTCCCTGAAATGTGAAGCCATCCACTGAGAGCCCTTTTAATCACTGTTATCTGTGCATCGCTTTTGTTAGCCACTAATAAATACCTTTTAGAGGCTTATTTTTGTTGCCTTTTTTAAGAAGAGAGGCTGATATTCATGAGCTTTGGTTTTTTTTGTTTTTAATTGACGCCATCTTCATTATTCTGTGAAATTGGATTTGTCGATGTCCGTGACGCTACGGCCCGTTTGTTTCGAACACTGGGCCGCCTCCATTCTCCGTTCCACGGTTGCTAGGAGCCATTCACAGCGGTTACTCAGCTTCAGAGCAGAAACTGCCAACGGTGCATCCGCGACAAGCCTCTCGCACGGCTGACCGTCCTATCTCCGTCTCGATCTCAAAGGCGCGGCGGAGAGAGGATCGTTTTCAACGAGAAGCGATGTCTGCGGGGTTAAACGATCGCTGTTTACTCCTGCGAAATAATGACCGGTAGCGGCTTTTGCCCCATGTTGTGATACCCCACGGTGGAGCAATCGTCAGTTAAACACTGCAGTCCTATCTGTGACATTCTGAAATCGGACAGACGTATGGGAGTAAGATGCAACTATTTACTCCATTGTCATAGAGATGATACAGTTAAATTTTGAGATACAGCAGTCCAGAAGTATTTGGACAGTGGCATGATTTTTGCTTTTTGGTAGTGTACACCAGTATGCTAGATTTGAAAGCAAAGAATGTGAAGTTGGACACCACCAGCTTAAAGGAGCAATATGTAAGAAATGTATGTTGAATAATCATGAAATGGCCCTGATATATCACCAGACATTAAGGAATGATGTTAATTTCAAATACTTATATCACTGACAACAGTAGTCCAGCCAGAATATTCTCATTACAAAAGTGAAGTTGCAGCCCACAACTAATGTTGATGTTGTCATTTTGTGTTTTGGCCTGTTGCGCTGCCCTCCACCTATCTCCCAATCACGAAGTCAGTAGCATTTCGGCATCCAGGTTGCCAGTTACCACTGAGCTGCAGCTACCAGCGTTACGGAGCACAAATGTCTGACGTTACTAAAAATAAAAGACCTCGTTATGATTCTGAAATACGTTGTGACAAAGTCAGAAACAAAACAAGGATCTGTGTAGGACATGCCTTTGAAAGATGGAGACGGCTGAAAGCGGAGAAGAATTTGAAGACCGACGCCGAAGTTGCTGATTTTCTCCTGGACAGGTAAGATTCAGCTAAGTTTGGCTAACTTAATTCTATTTAACGTAGGCACGGACATTTCAAATAATCTCTACAGTCGAATAACGTTATGTATGTTCGTTCATGGTACGTTAGTGCGTATGCAGGTGGGTCATCGAATTGACTAGGTAACAAATTGTTTGAGCAATAAAAACCGCGACTCGTCATTGCTAACATTAGCAATGCATTATTAGAGTCCGTTTCTCTGGCATTATGCTGAGACGCTGTGGAAACCGTGCCAACATTAGCACAGCCATTATGGCAATATGAAATGTAATTGAGACAGTACATCGGTCAAATGAGTCCTCATTCATTCTTTACGCATATTATAGTATGGACTTTAGTGGGCTATCCACACAGAAGAGTGACGAGCAAGTTGACCAATATGACCATTGCTACAGTTAGTCATTAGTCTCGATCTTTTCTGAACTGAACTGAACTGAACACAACCCTGTGAGAGCAAATCATTGGTGATATTGAAACGTAGCCATGGTAGCTCCTTGTAGTAGACGTTCTTGCTGGATCCGGCAACCTAGCTGGCAACCTCTTGTCTGGGGGAGAGGGAGAGGGGATATTGCGCTCTGCACTATTTTGAATGTGATTGTAGTACCAGTTTTGGCCACAAACTTACATACAGCTCCTTTAAGTTTCAGTGGATCTGCATCTTTGTGCGCTACAGTGCCCCAGCACTTCTTATACAGCGGCGCATTTTATTCATTAGCACTGCCCAAATACTTACTCTCCGCATTGAATCTGGAATGCTGTATTGAGCAGGTACAGTATGGATTGAATCAGCTTTGTAGTGGAGGTAGTGTGATATGGTTTTAAAACCTGCCGCCACTGTAACGTCAGTCATCTCAACCCTGACCCCAAAAGCTGTGATTATTGAAACGCTTTGTCAGTGTAGTCAGTGTTGATGGGGTGATGCTGTCGTACGGCACGTTCCCTAAATCCTAAATTATGAGGCTGCTGAGTGTGTGCTGGACTGCAGAAACACTGTAAATGGACAGCGTGAGCAGGAAGACGGCACAGTGCAGTGCTTACTGGCAGCGCATCGAGTTTTCAGGCCTCGGCGGCTGGCTGCCAAAGGGCGCCCCTTAGGCTGCTTTCACACGAGATATGGCGTTGCAGGAATTCCCGCAGGATCGTGCGGCACTGTGGGAGTGCGGCTACATCCAGAGGCTCCGATGTGATCGCCGGCTTATGCGACTGGCCACCGCAGTGTGACATCGGGTTGCGTTTCACCAAAAGTTGATTTCATTTCAACTTCTAACTGCAGAGCCGCTGCTTCTTTTTTTTTCGGCAACGCCTTCAGCCTCGATCATCGCTGCCTAAGGGCACTACCCCCTCTCAGATGGAGGGGAGGACTCTGCTGCGTTTCTCCTGCAGCACCAGGTTTGGGGTGAAGGCGGCTTAAAGGGGAGTTCGGGGCCATGCGCAGCAATGATACCAGTCGCTCACAGGCGCTACACCCCTCGACATGAGCTGCCCGAGCGATGCACACGCCCCCTGCCCCTTCGAGAGAGATGCCCTCTCCCCCTGCAGGGTGCTACTCTGGCTCCAACTGCCAAATGTACAGCTGAGAGGGAGAGAGACGGAGCAGAAATGTCCCACTGGGTGTTCTGTTTACAGAAGTCTCGTCTCGCTAATGCCTGTAACCTTACTGAACTGAAGACGCTCTATCAACTCTAAAAAAATACATACAACTCCACAAAAATCTACTACTGCTTTACAAACAACTGTGTTTCTGCAGGATAGATGGTTACTTTTTTGTTCCTTATTTCGAAGTTGACTATTACCATGCCGTTATCATCACACCTATTATTATTATTTTTAGTCTATCCATTCTCTGAACCGCTTCTTCCTCACTGGGGTCGCGGGGGAGCTGGAGTCTATCCCAGCTGACTCTGGGCAAAAGGCAGGGACACACACTGGACAGCTCGCCAATCCATCGCAGGGCGCACACACCATTCACACACCATTCACAGCTGTGGGCAATTTAATGTCTCCAGTTAGCCTGATGTGCGCGTCTTCGGACTGTGGGAGGAAATGGGAGTACTCGGAGGAAACCCATGCGAACACCGGAAGGATATGCAAACTCCACACAGAAAGGCCCCAGGCCAGATTTGAACCCACAAACCACTTGCTGTGAGGTGGCAGAACTACCCACTGTACCACCTTATTATTATTATTAGTAGTAGTAGTAGTAGTAGCAGTATTAGTATCAGAAGGATCCATACTATCATTACTTCTATCTTAACATAGATTACTTTATAACATACACCTAAATGTATTTGTGTGGGAGAAAAGACATCATCATCCGCTGCATCTTCACATGATTGACATTATGAGGCTGAGTGGGTTAGCGGCATCATTTGAAATAAAACCCATGTCTCCTGTGTGCCATCTGACACTTAAGCGATCTAACAGCTACATTAAATTATGGTTATTTGACAGACGCTTTTATCCAGAGCTGCGTACATTAAGTGCATACCGAGGGTCATTCCAGCAGCTGCACAACAAACATCAGGTGATTCATATAATGCCTCTCAACTCTGTCATTTACTGCAAAATATAGACTACATGGCATGTACCAGTAGGTAGACCCAAGCAATCACCAGCAAAGCAACAAACTAAGGAGAAATGAGAATTTTCAAACGGCAACTAAATAACAAGAAACATACTGAAGGACTTAGGTTCTGCATATATTATTGACGGTTTGTGCACTTTGATACTGATGGAATAATTAATCTTGTTTATCGAGCTCTTGTTATTGAATGTGCAATATAATCAACGTTTCGTGAAATATATTTATTTTGTCCTTAAACTGTGGTTGGATTAGGAACCACACCGTAAGTACAAATTTCGTCATATACGTGAAACTTCAGTCCCTCAGTATAGGTAACTAATGACATTACTGCAAGGACACCCAGAGAGAGCATTGCCCGTAGATTAAGCGAAGTGATCTCAGCCGAATCCGAACCTTTGGCAGCCAGGGTTGAGACTCCGTTTGGAAGCAGTGAGAACCGTTCCCACAGAGGAGGCAGGTGATGTACGACAGGTGCCACACTTTTCTCAGTTCTGGTTGCAGCACAGGCTCGCTGCTCATGAAGTGCACAGTAAAGTATTTAGTTTTAACTGCACTCTCACAAAGTACACACAGTCTCTGATAGGGTACTTATGTACACTGTTGAAAGGTGACTGATCACTGCACATTAAATCATGTTTGCTCCCTGTGTTGTTAGTGCATGTGATTATGACACTGTATTTACATTGTGGGGGAAAGCATCTCATTGGTCAGAGAGCATCAACCTAGCATATCATTCTGCTCCAAGGCCATGTACTGAAGTGATGATCCTTTAGGATCCTTGCGGCCCTGGACTGCAATATCCTCATCATGCTGCTGCCTTGTGTCTGCGTTCTGCAAAAGCAAGTCTGAGGATGCTGTTCAGATCAATATATACATGATCTTATTATTCCCATAGAGTCAATGTTCGATAACACACTCTGCTTCAAACTCCTATGTTTATACTCGCCATGCCGTGTCCTGGCTATTCCCCCAACGGGTGAGCGACATCTTTTGGTGAAACTTTTTGGCCCCATTTGAATGGTGTCTTAGATTTCCCAGGGGAATAAGAGCAACCTACCCCCTGTTCCACCAACAGTTGGGGGAATAGGAGCAACCTTCCTTTCCTGTTCCACCAACGGTTGCGGGAATAACAGCAACTTTCCTTTCCTGTTCCACCAACGGTTGGGGAAATAGCCACTCTGTTTGGAATATATGCGGTGTTGTATTGGATTCTGACAGTGCATGAAGAACGTTTTCTGTGGCACGGGCGCGTGACATGGCTCGTGCTCCTTTGCTCGCTGATAATCCGCAGAGTTCTTTCTTTCGGAGGAAGAGAAGCAGGAAGTGCCCACCTCTCACCTGGCTCCTTTTGTTCCAATTATGTAATCCTGGAGCGCACCATCTGTTGACCGTTATCTCTGGCCTGCTGCGCTCTGATATTCGCCAGCTCGAGAGGCACGCGTGCGCGCGGGAGGTAAGATGTACGCCCAGTGCGCGCGGCCGCACCTGGGCTCGTCAATATTTCATATCGCAGACACTCGCCCTCTGTACGTCATACCTGCCGGGAGATTATAAATAAATAAATAAATAAACGAACGGTGTCCTTTGCGCCGTAAATCTCCTCGGCAGTGTTGGTTCCTCTCACATCAAGGACTCATAAAGACGGAAGCCCGGGGCTATTGTGGGACAATGAGGTATAAAAATTCTCAACACCTGCACAACTTTATTACGGCGCTCAGACTCTCCAGGCTTCAGGCATTCGTTCATCTCTTTGAAATGTGGAGCGGGGAGAGAGAAGGGAGAGGAGAGTTAGACGGGGGAGATGAGTGGAGTTTTGCTGTTCCGCTTTTTCTTTGTGTGGTGTATGTGGGATGAAGACTTTTTTCGTTTAAATTTCAAGGTGCTGTGCGCTTCACCTGCCAACCAACAACGCCCGTTCTGCCAAGAAACAGAGCGACTGCAGACTGAGCCTCCCTCACCTGTATCATGCTGGTCGGTACCTTGCCTTTGTTACTGTCATATCTCGCATCCCTTGAGTTGAGAAAAAACGGCATCTTTCCCATCGGTATTTGGCCTGCCTGACATCCTGGCTTGATGTGGAAGCTTTGATTCTGCGGAATTTGGGCCTCCCATGATGCCTTGCTCCTGGGGGAGGCAGTTGTGCCTCTCTCCGATAACAGTGACCCCACGGATACAGCGGTCGCAATTAAGCTGTGTCGCTCAAAATGCCGCGGAATGACTTTCGCTCGCCTTGATAAAGCACCTGCTGGTCTTCGTTCGGACCCAGACCCGGTGCCTCTTCATTTCTCCTTCGAAAGGTTTTCCCTCTCGTTAGTATTCTGGTCTTACCCACCGAGGGGGCGGACTCCAGACTCGAAAACAAGCTGCAGCTCCCCTTCAGCGGTGTGCGCTTCATGACGGACAGCGAGCACTGCCACCTGCCCACACTTCTGACTTCTGTGAGTTTCAGTAACCGCGGTTACCTCTCCCTTCCTTATTCAAGTAATAGAATGCCCCCTCCCACCTCAGATATTTATACACTGGTGCCCTGCCTGGATCTTCATGCCCTTTGAGTTGAGGTTTGTGTGCTCTCGCAGTTAGCCGTTCTGTAACGCCGATTGGTTTGGCTGTTTTCAGCGCTCTATTGAGAGCATGCAAGGCTACGATACGAGGCTCACGATAAGGAGATTCTGAATTCCTCGAGCGATGCCTTTTTGTGATTGCACGGGGCACGTGAGTTATTTCTCGTGTCGAGGAGCCGGAGAAATGGACTGCTATGAGGCAGGTCACTTATAATCGTGTATAGAGCTCAGGTCAGCGGGACAAACTATCAGAATCCCTGTAATACGTCTTCACTGCTCAGCACTGAGTGCTCCGCTGCCTCCTGTCCGACAGCGAGCTGCTGGATCACGGCCTGGAGAAATGAATCTGGATGGAAGAGTGCAACAGGGATTCAGGAAATGGTTTTCCTCCCGCCGGAGCACGGAGTAGAATTTATCCAGATTGAATTCTCAGTTATTTGGGAAATGGAGCTGGGGCCACATCTGATTCACTGAAATAGGCCAATCCGACAAGCAGAGCGAAGCAGCCTACAAAAGGAAGTAATGCATTCTTTGCTTGTGAAGCCATTTCCTGAGGCTGCCTGCTAATGTAGCTGTGTGAAAATGGCCAGCGAACAGCACATCCAACTGAAGGTGGGTCTTTGTTTACTTCATTACAACCCCCCCGTCCCCCCCACCTCGCACGGTGACTGCAGGTGTTCAGTGAGTCAGTTATTTACAAGGGGATCCATTAATCACGCAGTGTGTGAATACAGGAGCAGGAAGTGAAGGGCACAGGAACAGGAAGTGAGACCCCTTTCCCATGCGCCTGGTGGTTTACTTGTGTGGGGTAAGGAGGCCAGGATGTCTAAAATGAGCTTCTGAAGTGCAGTTCATAAGTATTTGCACAGTGACGCCATATAAGAACAGGTTCAATGCTAGAAGGGCACTCGGTAGAACGCATACCTCTGCCATGCCATACGTCAGTATTATTGGTTCTTCCAGATCTAGAATCTAGAATATGTTCCGGACCATGCCTGGAATTGAATCAACTCATTCTTGGATTGCCACCTACCATCCTACCAAATTTCATGCCAAAACCTTTTGAGTTATCCTGTTAACAGACAGACAAACCAACAAATGAAAGGTCGTTCTTAGAACGACGACTTGCCAAAATCAAGATTATAAAAGGTGAAAAGATATATCATATTGTTTGAAGAACAGAATCAAAAAAATTAATTTTGGTAAAAATCGAAAAAATGACCATCACATTGTGACATCATTTTCATTTACTTACATCAGAGTGACGGCATTAGTTTCAAGTCTCTAATTAGAAACAAAGTTTTGGATCAAAATATGTGACCTTGACCTTGACCTTTGACAAAGAAACTTAGAAAAGTATAGGGCCCTAGCGAGTAACCCATGCTAACATGTCTCCAGGTTTTGTTAAGATTGGTGCAGGATAAATGGCAAAAGGGTGCATCACTAACAGACTGACAGACAGGCATATGTCTAACGCAACCGACTGATATACTATGAAAATCATACGATTTCAGCAAGTCACAAACGGGTGAAAACATAACATCCTTGGCAGAGGCAACTACTTTATTCATAGAATAGAGAGGTTAATAGCCATAAATTCCAGCTAACGGTTTGTGCTAAGAGCTAATATGCTTCTTTTTTTCCCAAATCTGACTTGGGGTGCCAAGCCCAACGCCAAAATTGTGCCAGTGTTTAAATACTTTACATATTTACACACTGCACTGTTGGGATCACACAGAGGAAACCTTTCTAATGGAAGGAAAAACAAAATGGAGCCCAGGATTTCCCATGACCCCTTGCTGCCTGTAAGCCCCTCCCACCAGCAGGCCAGGCAGATAAAAGCAGTGGTCAACCAGCTCTTCTCTCTCTCTCTTGGCTCTGGGCTCTCTCTTGGCTCTCTGAGGCTCCTCTCTGCTCAGGCTTTGGCTCTCCTCCTCCCCCCTTGGTGAGGCTCCTGGAGCATCCCCTACCAGGGGAGCAAGCCTATGAAGCAACAGGCTTTTTGGGGTCTTCCTCCTCCACCTCTGGGCCTCGGATCCTTCTCCCCAGAGCCCTAA
This sequence comes from Gymnothorax javanicus, assembly GCA_029692085.1. Taxonomy (NCBI): domain Eukaryota; kingdom Metazoa; phylum Chordata; class Actinopteri; order Anguilliformes; family Muraenidae; genus Gymnothorax; species Gymnothorax javanicus. The sequence goes on from CM056194.1 coordinate 9,025,447, forward strand.
GGACACAGCCATGCTGTGTATTTGTAAAATGACAGTTGTTGTGATTGTTTTTAGGATTGTGTTTTAGTAGGTCAGGATGGCATTAATGTATAGCAGACAGGGTCTTGCATGTAAATAACCTCCTGTATACTAACTCGGCACCTTTCCTGTGCAAAACACACACATCTCTTCATTTTAACTTAATACATACACAAACACAATATTTAAAGTCATTTAAACTGACTTTAAACACGCTTTTTTGAACTTTCCTGTGTTGCAAAGACTTGGTCTTTGTTACAATAGGGTTGCCACTGCTTGGGCATTATCACCACAAAGGTGCCACCATTCGAGGCATTACCCCAACACTGGTGCCCTGTGCGAGGCATTACCCCAACACTGGTGCCCTGTGCGAGGCATTATCCCAGCAGCACTGTATGTTCATCTTCCATAAATTAACCTGTGTGTTCAGGTCCAGATCAGATGCCTTTCCAAACTAACAATCGCACCAGAAGTCAAATGCTCGCTGCAGTTGTGGCTCTGGTCCTCCACACACAACAAAAATGCTTTTGATATTTATGCCACACCAATACATGCACATACACAAAAACACAAGCCTGTGTCATTAGGCTCGAATCATGCGTCGCTTTAATTGCTTGTCACCAAAAGGAATAGTCATTTGGACAGACAACCATTGAAATGTAATAAGAATGAGAGGTGGTACAAATCTAATCTTGGTCAGAGACTTTCAGAAACCTAGTTTCACAAAATGGCACACATGCCATGGGGATTATGCAATGATAAATATCTCACGGTTAAGGAAAAGTGTAGATATTGAAATGAAGGGCAGGAGCATACTGCTAGGATTTCATAATAGGCTGGACGGCTCGACTTGTTCCAGTATGTGGTTGCAGGGCCCATAAACTGCTGGCAGATTTAAACACCTTGTGCATGCACACGTGCAGTATTTCTGCTGCAGTGGACTTTCAGAATTGCTCACTGATGTCAGGGGGAAATAAATGTAAAAGTGATGCTCCTGATAAAATAATAATACAACCCCAATTCCGAAATAGTTGGGACAAATTGTAAATTGTGAATAAAATCAAAACGCAATGACTTTCAAGTCACACTAGCCAGTATTTAATTCACAAGAGAACAGAGATAACATAGCATATGTTGAAACTGAGAAATTTTACAATTTTATCCACAAAATGAGCTCTTTTCAAATTTGATGGCTGCTACAGGTCTCAAAAAAGTTGGGACAGCAGGCCTGTTTACCATGGTGTAGCATCCCCTCTTCTTTTTAACACAGAGTGGAGACATCTGGGCATTGAGAAGACAAGTTTCTTGAGTTTAGCCATTGGAATTTGATCCCACTCTTGTTTAATACAGGCTTCCAGCTGCTGGAGAGATTTGGCTCTCCTTTGATGGACTTTTCGTTTAATTATGCGCCAAATGTTCTCAATCAGTGAAAGATCAGGACAGCAGGCAGGCCAGTTCAGCACACGGACTCTTCTACTACGAAGCCATGCTGTTGTAATAGCTGCAGTATGTGGTTTTGCATTGTCCTTCTGAAATACACAAGGCCTTCCCTGGAATAGGTGTCATCTGGAGGGGAGCATATGTTGCTCTAAAACCTTTGCATACCTTTCAGCATTCATGGTGCTTTTTTAAACATGCAAGTGTCCCACACCAAATGCACTAATGCATCCCCATACCATCAGAGATGCTGGCTTTTGAACTGAATGCTGATAACAGGAGGGGTGGTCTATCTCGTCTTTAGCACGGAGGACACAACGCCCATGATTTCCAACAAGAATGTCAAATTTGGACTCGTCTGACCACAGGACACTTTGCCACTTTGCTACGGTTCATTTTAAATGAGCCTTGGGCCACAGAACACGGCGGCGCTTCTGGATCATGCTCAACAATGGCTTCCTTTTTGCATGATAGAGTTTTAGGTGGCATCTGTGGATGGCATGGCGGACTGTGTTTACAGACAGTGGTTTCTTGAAGTTTTCCTGGGCCCATTTAGTATTGTCAATGACAGAATCATGCCGGTGAGTGATGCAGTGGCGTCTGAGGGCCCGAATGATCATGGGCATCCAGTAAAGGTCTTTGGCCTTGTCCCTTACGCACAGAGATTTTTCCAGTTTCTCTGAATCTTTTGACGATGTTATGCACTGTGGATAATGAGACCTTCAAAGCCTTTGTCATTTGACGTTGAGGAACATTGTTTTTAAAGTTTTCCACATTTTTTTTATGCAAGCCTTCACAGGTTGGAGAGCCTCTGGCCATCTTTACTTCTGAGAGACTCAGCCTCTCTAAGACATCCCTTTTATAGCCAATCATGTCACACACCTGATGCCAGTTAACTTAATTACTTGCTAAATGTTCTTTCAGCTGATAATTTTATATATTAATTGCTTTTTCAGCCCTTTTTTGCCTGTGTCCCAACTTTTTTGAGACCTGTTGCAGCCAGAAAATTTGATTTTGTGGCTAAAAATGCAAAATGTCTCAGTTTCAACATTTGAAATGTTATCTATGTTCTATTGTAAATAACATATTGGCTCATGTGATCTGAAAGTCATTGCATTTTGATTTTATTCACAATTTACACTTCGTCCCAACTATTTCGGAATTGGGGTTGTAAAAAAATCCAGCTTAATTTCAATTACACATGCACATTACACCACATGCTGAACCTCCACAAGTTATTTTAAACCTGGAAGTTTACTTTCAAAACATGATATAGTTCTGCTGTCACAAACAGACTTGCCTGAGCAGTGCAGCCCCTCCTATCAGGCAGGGCTACCGGGGTCCCTGCTGCAGGAGCAGAATTATTCTCTAAGCAGGGGAATCAGTAGGTGAAAATGTTTTCAAGGGTCCCCCAAATTATTATCAGCTTCATGCCCCCTAAAGTGTAGGGAGGCTGTGTGCTGTCTGGCTGAGGTACAGTTGGCTCAGGTGTTGCTCAGGACAGAGAGGTTTCTATTTGGCCCAGCTGATGGCGTCTCAGCCCCACCCCTTTGGCCAAACCCTCCAGCCTGCCCACTGAGCCGCACATGAGCTGTTCTCTTCCAGCCTGCATCTCTGCCAGCCTGGCCCAGGCGCCGCAGCGGGGGAAAGAAAAGCCATTTGGCACTGCTTGCCCTCCTGAATCACAAGCAGAGGTTGCACACGTGGGCTCTGATGAATGAATTTACTGACGATTTCAAAGTGCGATCATAACGGGGGAAAAGGTCTAAGTCACACAGAATTGTAGTGGTGGTCATATTTGATGCCATTCATTTTGTGACAGTGATCCGTGAGATTCGTATATGGAAAATGAACGTGGTTCATTGGCGTTTTATTTACGGCACAGCCCCCCCCTCCACGTTATGCGCAGCAAAAGAGGCTGCCTGTGGCTTAGAAGCTCCAGTCGTGGGTGCGCGCAGCCGCTGCGTCACCGCTCCCCGATCAATGCAGGGGCCGAGGAGAGCTGCTGTGTCATTGTGCCGCTAGCGCCGCTGAGTCTAAACGGTGCCGTGCGAGGAAGACGGACTGATTGATTAAGGCAATGTCCGCGCTCCCCGAGGAGACTCTCCGCATAGCCGGCCGCCCTTCACTGCTCGCGCTCATCTTTATTCAGTCCGCCCCCGGCGGAAGCAATCACCTCCTGCTGGCGGCACGTTCTTCCCACATCCTAACGCAGTCGTATTTTTTTTTTTTCTTCCTGAATTATATCTGTTTGTAAGAGCAAAAAAAAAAAGTCCGCTTCATTGTTCATGACTGAATGGCATGCCAAAAAACAGCAGATTAATTGTATGGCAGGAAGCAAGTCATGCCTCCAGGGAGAGCGATGCACGAGGAGAGGAAATCAGACCGCAGCCAGTTTGCATAATACCGCCATACTGAGAGCACAGCGTTGCGAGAGTTGCATTTGTTTTTCTGTACTTGAGTTTTGTGTATGCGTGCGATCAAGCAAATTATGCGTATCTAAAAATTCTTTGAATTCATTGTAACTTCCGACCCCAAAGCGAGTAAAAAAAAAAAAAAACATTCAAACAAACAAATTTTGGTCTCAACAGGCTGAAGATACACAAAAGAAATCCTCGTTAGGAATGGCTTTCCGTCAGTTTACACATTCAATTAACATAACTTAGGCGATAACTGCATTGAGTCAAATGTGTCAGCCAGTCTAGATTAGAAGGGAGACATCTGCTGTTTGTTGATAATACTACAGCAGCGCTATTATATTTTGATCCGTCACCACTGGCAATCTTCCCAACTTCATTGCAACAACAAATGAATGGGATATGAATTGGACGGGGTTTTGAAAGTGTTGGGGACAGCGATGATGACAGCTGCCGGCTTCAGCACCAAAGTAAGGCGGACAGCTCCTGAATTCAGCACCAGCAGTGTGGAGGACAGCTCCTGGCTTCAGCACCAGTAATGCCGTAAACAGTTCCTTGTGTTTCCTATGTGAGCATCTTTACTTTTGTAGGAAACTCTGAATACTTTACTTAATACTACATTTACCTCAAACCCTTCCTTGTTAACTTTGAATAAGGTTTTATGAAGTGCTATCAGTGGTCATCAATGTGCTTCTCAATCACGATATGAGCCCCGAAATATTTCAGAGCTCGACGTCATGTTCCCGTGCACCTGATTTTACTGAAGAGCCTACAGAATAAAGTGAGCTTTTACCATCTGACTTTGGTTCTCAGAATTTAATATTCTGCTTTATGTGTAGCGCTACACGGTATATGAATTTAACTGTTGGTATTTTTCAACTGCAAGTTTCAGATTCTCTCCTTTCATGAAGGAGTGTGCTTTACAAAGCCAATTGAAAAGAGGCCATAGTCGCAGAAGGTTTTTGCCTGATTAAATTAAGGTAATGAATGAATCTGTGAGCCTCTGCAATACCTACAGAACAGATCTTCAGGCAAAGGGAAAGAGGAAAGATCTGTTTCACTCACGGCGTCTGACACATTACAAAGAGAGCAGTGCTATCGCTGTATCCGCTACAGAGGAGAAAAAAAAAACTGGAGGTGAATCCTCATAACCCTGAAACTCATCTTAAGTGTGTATATTCACTGCTGCCACTAAAAAACCCAGGCCTGGCATTTCTCAAAAAGTGTGCATTGATTTGTTATCCAGCTGCACTGTGGGGTCAGGTCCACAAGCCAAAGCACTGAACTGAGGAGCGCCTGGCAAACAGTGAGTACTTTCTTTTTTCACACGGTGTTGGGAGGTGAAGTAGAGAGATTGAAACTGCAGGAATGTTTGACACGAGCTGCAGTCGTCACCTTCCATCGCACCTCTGCTGAGATTGCTTTCGATGTGTTTCCTACAGTATAGATCTGATGACCAGGTCCCCTGGAGAATGTGCGCGCGACCAAAATCACCTCCAGCTCCGAGCAGTAAATCACGAGCACATTTATTTAAAGGCTGACTGTATGGATTTTTGAGTTTCTGCTTTTATGTGCAACCCCATTTTATTCCCTTCGCATTTCCTCTGTCACAATCTGTATGAGTATCTATAACTGAATAAAGGCTCCTTTTCATCGCTTCCTTCACTGCCTGTACAGACTCGTGTGTGTGTGTGTGTGTGTGTGTGTGTGTGTGTGTGTGTGTGCAGGAGTGTGTTCGTGCATGTATTTGAGCACTTCTATGTGATTGTATGGGTTGTCTTCTCCTGTGTGCATTTCTATGCGAGTGTATGGGTTGATTGGTTGATTAGTTCAGGATCTCATTGAGGGATTTTGATCCAGGAACAGGTCTTACTTAATTAAATCATGAAATGGGACAACAGTCTATGCATTAACATTTTTGAAAGAGGGAGCGAGAGGGAGATAAGACACACACACACACACACACACACACATTAAAAACAAGATGTCTCTCTTTAGCCAGTCACATGTCTCAGTGCACACCCTTTGTGATTCATTTTCATTCGGAGATAAATATCCGGGCGACTTTCTGCACACGGTGTCTGTTGAGCACACTCTGGAGTGAATTTTATAAATGACATTCCGCCCCGGCTATTCAACACATTACAATGCGCCACCACTCGCATTTCAATATCGAACTACCCTCCTTTTTCTTGTGACTGAATGGCTGGAACATGCGCCACACATGCTAAACCAAAGCCCTGACAACAAAAGGGCTTTTCCAGGCTGCCCATGGCAAAAGAGTGCTACTGCAACATGAATCTTTCATGTTGCTCATATATCTGAATGGCTGGCAGCCTCTATACAATGAGGTCTGTACATATGCATGTGACGACATTGAGCAAAAAGCCCTGCAATTCCTATGCTGTTCTCATTGCATGGATATAAATGCTCACAAATTACAACTAAGCGTCAAAACTTTAACCCCTTAAACTCTGACTATTCACAGAAGTTTTGCCTTAAGTAGGCTCAAAGTCAGAAAAAAAGCATTTTTGTCATACTGTAAGACAATGTCTCATACATATTCTGTATCTGCTAGTTGCCGCGCTTCACTGAAGCTACATCACACTCATACTGAGAGAAATTTTCAAACCCAGGACGCCATGTTTTTATGGTTGCAACATTACTTCAAATGGAAAATATCTAGATCTTGTACATTCATTGTATACACATTTCCCTGTAATTCAGCAGGACATATTTTGGATCATTGGAAGCCTTGAAATCTCCACTAGAATGTACAATTGGCCTGAAGTTCCACATATTTGAAAACAGCAGCTTTATTTGATGGATCCATATATGGGTCTGTTGGTTTTATGAGGTTCACTGACAAATCCATTTTACCAGTGCACTGAATCAAAATAAAAAAAAAAAATATTGAATCCCTGTCCCAATAGTTACGGACCTCAGTATAACACTCATTGCCTCAGGGGAATGGCAGGCTGTCTCCCAGCGGAAATCCTGGTTATTAATAACATGAGATTAAATCTCCTGCCTGCTGGGATTTCAGCCTGTAAAACTGCATATTCCTTGCTTTATAAATTCATCGGGTGCCCAGCTGACGATTTGGACTAATCTCTGTGGAGCACAAAGGAGCAGCACCGTGATGAATTGGTCCTCTGCCCCAGCAGCTTATTCTCTTTTCAGAGTAATATATTTTGTGTTACTTGTGAAATGTCATTTGATGCATCGCTTTCATTTCGCTATGCCACTTGTTTGTATTCATTTAAAACCTGCACACTAAAAATTCAACCTTTCACCAGCCAAACGATTTAAACCAAAATGACTGAGCCCGGTTCCGAGAGATCTAATGTTATCATGCAGGCTTTCACTCCAAACCTCACAATATGCGCATCTCATTCATCAGCTTAAAAACTGCATTAGACTGCTTATTAGTGAGCCCATTCACGTAGGAAAAACAACCACATAAGTCTTAAAACTGAGCGCCAAAAAATGATCTAGAGAGCCACAGTGTCTGCTGGTTTTTGCTGTTACTCTTTAACTTAATTGATGAATTGAAGCAGTTGATTACACACTTACTTATTTCACCTGGTGTTTTAGGTTTAAATTGGGTGGAGAAAATCAATGTCAGCACATGCTGTGGCTCTCCAGGATCAGGGTTGGCCACCCCTGGGATAGGCAACAAAATCCTGGAAAACAACACAAGCTGGTGTTGATTCAGACTTGAAATGCAACTCCCCCAGCATAACGACCTGCTAATTGTATCTACAATCATCACTGGCTTCAATCCCCTCTATTAGACCACATGGTGTGCACGCATTACCTGTTTACCCTGAGTATGTGCGAATCAATCTCATCAGCTCTCAGTCTGATGTGCTCTGTGGGCAGTGCTTTAAAGAGTATGGCCATTAGCCATTAGCAAGACTGATTGATTAACCCCTTTGCACAGAATACAAATAATGCCAATTTTTCCTGTTATGCATGAGCCTATTTTTGCTTTATAACACAGAATTTGAGTCACAGAGACTGTGGAAAATTATTCCAGTGAAGCAAGACATTTAGAAATTCAATTACAGAATTATTTAGGAGTTAAATTTGGGAATGAGGGACACCGGCATCTATTTCTGCACAAAAAGGTTAACTAATACAGGGGTGGCCAGCCCTGGTCCTGGAGAGCCACAAGGTGTGCTGATTTTGGTTCTCTCCACCAAATATAAACCCAAGACACCATGTGAGATAAGTGAAGTGTGTAATCAACTACTTTAATTCATCAATCAAGTCCTGAGTAACACCAAAAACCAGCAGACACTGCGGCTCTCCAGCACTGGGGTCGGCTGCCCCTGATCTGGATCAATGTTTAAGTGACAGAAAAGCAAAGGACAAAAGCAGATGACATCCTTGTATAGCGAGAGAGTCCACATAGGGAGAGGCCAGGGTGGATGAATCAGATAGTACTGTAGTGGACTGTCTCTCAGGAGACTAGCGTGCGATTTTCGTTTCAGTGATTTTAAAGGGCCTGTATTGTGTACAATTGAGGTTTCGCAAAAATAAAGCTTGAGGGCTCCTGATTAAATTCCCATAAAAATTATTGGGGTGTGAATGTTTTAACAATGTCCCATAAATCAATTTCCCCAGCAAACTGTAAGTGCTAAGGAAACAGCATGAACTACGTCATGAGCGTACCACAAACTGAAATGTTGCCCTATATAACATGGCAAATAAACACGTCTCCATCACCAGACAAAGTTTCCAATTCTTGTGGATCTTTTATTAAGCACTATGGGTCTGATACTGATTCTGAAGGCTCAAAGGAACTGGAACAGGTGTTAAACCATATAATTACAAACCTGCTGCAAGAACATCACGAGAAGCTGTCACCTGTCAGCCTGACGGAGAAACATCTGGTTTAGAACTTACAGATCGTGCCGTAAATACAGAGTGGTGAACATTTCATTTGCCCTTGTTGATAATGACTTATTATAACTAAAACATTTTAAAAAATTATAAAACATCTAAGTTTTCAATATATTTACAGATTGTTATTGCTCCATAAGATTGGATACTCTCAATCAGTCAGTTTTTACGGCAGACCTTTGCTTCTTGCTGTCCTGCAGTATTGGTCCAGATGATCAACATGTTAAAGTTTTATCTCATCTTTGCTTTACTTTTGGAGTATTTTTCTGTACTCTAATAGCAATAAGGTTTAGTGGCCATGCAAGTGAGGATCAGTGAGATGAAAGTTGTTTTTTCCCCAATCCAAAGTCCTGATTCAAACCGTCTGGACCGAAATGAGCTCTGCATATGTCGGTCAGAAACTTTTCTGTGGGTGTCTAAAAATTAATTTAGCCCTCTTGGTTTGAACAAACGGCACCCATTGAAGCCCGGATCTTTGGGGAATTAATGTACACTTGTGAGTCGCATAACAAGAGTTTCCACAGAATTGAACGACGCAACGTTTCCCCAACATGATCGGACGATTGTGATGAAAAGATTAAAAGTCCTTAAAACTAATTTTGCGATGGTTATGACCCGATCCCAAAAGAAATCTCTTGATACCAAAGGTGAACACTGCCATTCGCCAAGGATTGCGAGGCCCGAATGATGTTGTTTTGTCTCGAATCGAGAGCAAGGCATTCCTGGCAATATGGCTGAATTATCGAAGAATTGAGGAAAAAAATAATAAAATAAAAACATTTTGTTTTTATGTATTTTTACGTCATAACAACACATAAGAAAGATATTCCCCACCAAATTCTATCATTTTTACACCATGTCTAATTGACAAAAAACTTTAACATTTCAATCTGCAAGCCACGACTGTCTTTTAAAAACCACCATTGTCTGACCGTAATTCTAAACCGTAACCTTTACCTGTAGAAAGAAATAACTTTTAACAAAGGCATGATTTTTTTTTCTCCCTAACTGTCTGTTTTTGAAGACGCTGTACATCTGTTATACACGGTCAGGCGCAGTGCTGACGTTACTTTCAGTAATTGAGGAAACGCTCCGGACAATGGTTGGTATCAGAAATGGGTTGCATGGGTTGAATCAGAGGGTTGGGAACTAACCGACTATATGGTCGTTTTGTGGTGCGGATTTGTTGTAATCAGTTAAGTTAGATGTGCCAAGAGCCGAAATTAAACTCTACAGAATTGTAAGTCAACAGGAACGGGATGGGTTACCTTGGATGTGGCTAATCTGAGGGCTAGCTGATGGAATCCCAGCTGCCATTGCCTGGGATTGTGTAGAGCAGACAGAGAGTAAACACTGAGAGAAGTGTTTGGGAAACAGACCGCCAAAGAAGATTTGGGCACTTTATTTCATGCATTTCAGAGCTTCATTTCAGTGGGGAAACTCAAAACCCCAAATTGTCTGCGGTAGCACTGAAACGATCTCTATCCTCAACCTGCTCAGCTTTCGCTCTCTTTGAGCAATGTGAAAAAATGAAGATGGTAGATTTTTGTTCAGAGGTCTATGAATATTTGAACTGCGACAAGATTTTCAATGGCTTCTTCCTTAAATGACGTGTCCTTCATTTGATATGAATGTAAATGCCCTCATGTTTAAGCTTTCGCTCTGCACTTTAAAGGCGTACGATTGTTTACCTCCATACACAGTGAACAATGTAGAAAATACTGGCACTTAAAGTAGTGCCACTGACCATATGCGTACAAACAAACCTCACAGTACATAAAACATCTGAGCCATGTTTTTCATGTTTTACTTTACTTTTATGTTTTACATTTTCAATTTTGTGACCAGCGCCTCAGTAAAAATGAAGCCTTGTACGCTGACAGTGGCCCTATTTCAGAGCAGATATCCGGGCGACTCCTTCGCCAGTTTAAAACACATGAAACTGCGGGAGTGCACTCCATTACGTCTGTCTGGCAGGGGCTTTTATCCAAAGCGACGAGCAGTAAGTGCATCCTGAAGGTCACCGGAACTACTACAGCTCTCGGGTCAAATAAGGTGCAGCTCAATATATACAGTCATAGGCCACTTTATTGGGTACACCTTTCTAATAGTGGAGGGGACACCCCTTTGCCCCCCCGGGTAACCTGAGTTCTTCCTGGTTTGGATTCAAAAAGGAGGCGGAAACTGGTTCCAGCAGTTTTGCAGGTTGTTCCTGGCAATTGGTTGATTGGCTCGTTATTGCCTTGGTGCAATCAGCTGAAGGTATTGACTGTGTTGAGTATATATGCTGTGAGTTTCGCCCCACTTGGGGCTGAATCAGCTTACTAGAAGGGGTTATCTAACCTCTTATTCTGAATTTGAGATTTCCTCTCTGGTGTTCCTTCCAGAGAGCTAAATTATTAGTGAGAGAGTGAGCAAATTATTGGGTACAGCAGGTTCTCGAAGCCTCCTTCCATTACTATTCTGAATATCCATGTCCTAGTGGCTCATTATTGAACCAGCAGTTGGCTCCTCATCTACTCAGCTCATAACAGGAAACATCATTCAGAGGTGCAGGTCATGTATACTTGATGGGACCTAGCTTTTGTTGCAAATTTGTCAGTTGCTCATTCATGCTACAAATTTCCAATCCCACCATAACCCAAAGGTGGTCTACTGGATTGAGATCTGGTAACTGTGAGGGTCATTGGGCTATTTGAATACATTGTGATGTTCGTGGATCATTTGAGATGACGTGTGCCAGGGGGCTGAAAGTGTGCCAAAAATTTATTCCACACACCATTAAACCACCACCACCAACCAGAGCTGTTGACACAAGGTAGGGAGGATCCATGGATTTATGCAAATTTCACACCAAATTCTGACCATACTATCTGCATGTTGCAGCAAAAATCGAGATTAATTAAACCAGGCGATGTTTTTACTAATCCTCAATTGTCCAGTTTTAGTGAGCCTTGGCTTTCTGTCGCCTCCGTTTTTTGTTTCATGGCTGACAGGATTACTACCTGGGGTGTGTTTCCCAAAATCACAGATGCTAACTTACAGCCATTGACTGCGAATGGACGAACTGTGTGAGTTGCTAACTTAGTTAGCAACTACGCTTTTGGGAAACGCGCCCCTGGTTGAGTCCGCTGCAGCTGCTGCCACAGGTTTGATGTGTTGTGTTCTTCTACATGCTACTGTTAAAATGCATAATTATTTGAGTTACTGACACCTTCCTGTCAGCTTAACCCTTTCAGCGCCGTGGGCAGTAAGATATCAAAGTCAGATGCTGTTGAAAACCTATCATGTGGCAACTTGTTTAAAAGAGCTCCCCTGCGGGAGCTCTTTTAAACAAGTTGCCACATGATAGGTTTTCAACAGCTCAGGATAACTACATTTTTAAGTCCTTGAAAATATATTCGGCGCACAAGGGGTTAAACCAGTCTGGCAATTACTCTTCGAGGTCTCTCATTACCAAGGTGATTTAACCGACAGAACTGCTGCTCACTGGATGTTTTTTGTGTTTTGCACCATTCTGTGTAAACTCTCGAGACTGTTGCGCATAAAAATCCCAGGAGATCAGAAGTTTCTAAGGTACTGAAACCTCTGTGTCTGATACCAACAATCACTCTCTGAGATCGAAGTCTCTGAAATCCCCATTCTGATGCTTGGTCTGAATGAGAACTGAACCTCACAAACCTTGTATGCTTTCATGCATTATGTTATTGTTATTAGATATTTGCTTCATGACCAGGGGCGGCATGCATGACGCCAGGATAAGTGACTTATCTGGAGGATAGAGACTATGCCCCGGATAGCGAGGTTAAAGTGGTATGCATGTAGACTGGATAGCACTATCTGCGGTCCTTATCTGGGGATAAAGTTATACCCAGTTTCAACTAGGGATAGCGGCTTTATTCCACGGATTCCGCTGGTCTCGCTGCCTGTTTAGTACAGCCGCTTTCAGAGACTTCCACTTATCTTTCAATTCTGAAATAGTGCGTTCTGCGGAGCCACACAAATTCAACCTTTGCAGCAATTCAGGTCCAAATTTCAGTCTTAATTTTATTAGTTACAGCACATGTATAAGCTGTAAACAGCACTGTTTGTTCCACCGAGATTTCCTCCAAAAGAACACGGATTTCGGTGTCAGAAAAGTTACTTTTCCGCTGCCGCTTCGGTTGTGAAACAACTGACGCCCGCTGCATTGTGGAAAAAAGCTATTTGTTGTACAACTAAAAAATGAGAAATGTGTTGTTCCAACTTTAGTTGGCAGTAAACCAGCAATGTGCTCATGTTATCAAATCCTTTGTCCTCACTCCTCCTAAAACTCAATAACCATAAAAGACTCAAAAAGACTGGAAACTTTTATATGTTCAAGGACCAGTGTCTCCGAATTTCACGAATTTCATTAGTATTGAAGTTTAATACTAAAACACTAAAGTTGGTCTTTTGCCCTTATGGGCAACTTACTTGTTGTGTAAGAGTGTCATAAGGAATCCTGTACAAACATGGCAGAATGCTATAAAACACAGGGAGTCCCCTTTCTAAAAATAGCGCTTGCGTGTAAACCTGGGATAGTTATTCCTACCCTGTTCTTGATTCATGCATACGGAGAGCACGGCAGTTATCCCTCGGGTAGTTATCCAGAGGATAGGCATTATCTGGGGCTAAAGTTGTCCCTCCTCCATGCATACAGCCCCAGGTGTCCAGATTTACCTAATAAAGTGACCACTGAATGTAATATCAGTTATCCACCGTTATGAGGTCAAGTCTGTTTGAAATAATGAAAATATGAGACACTTAGGCTTGTCATAAATGAGAAATGTGTCATGATTACAAGGAATTGGATGAAGAACTACTACTCAAAATGGAGATATGACAGCACGATTAAATGGTCGCACATGGTGCTGGCTGTGGCTCGGAAACAAGAAAGCACTGTGCTCTTGCACATTATTTATTTCCAGTTTAGAAACGGTTCTCAGCCTTATTTTAAGTATCTGTTTTACGACCCAATGAATTATGGGATCAACATGTTTAAAAAAAAAATCAAGTGCAGACACCTCTAATTCTCCTAACGCGGTGCTAATTCTATCAGGCAAATTTGACCTTTTCTAATTCTCATTAGCCACAAAGAAATGCTTTCTTAGTTCAAAATGACTCCTCTCTTACCTGATGCCAAAAGTTCCTTTATACCGCGGTGGAAATCTTTCGTGCCACCCACACGTGAGAAGCATTGCGGCCGACGCGCCTCGTAATTTACCCGCCTGAAAGCTGGCGGCCATCTTGCTGCCCACGCAATCCTGCACAACATCACAACATCTCAGTAATGCAGGGAGCAGTAAGTGCTGCCAATCCTGAGAGGCTGATCCTCCGGTGATGGAGGCTGGTGGACTGCAAGCACCTGTGAGCCCATCAAGTCAAAACTGACATTTCATGACACTTTGTGGTTTTGAGATAAAGGTCGTTAAATTGGAGCACTTTTTTTTAAATTTTTTTTTTTTTTTTGGGACTTTATCCTTTATTTGATAGTGACACAGTAGAGAGAGACAAGAAAGTTAGGGAAAAGAATGGGGAAAGACGTGCGGCAAATGACCCGAGCCGGAATCGAACCAGGTCGCCGCAGGAAGGCCACAGCCTGTATGGTGCGCGTGCTTAGACCGATTAGCCACCGGGGCACCTAAATTTGAGCACTTTTTATTTGATCTGCGATTGCAGTTAACTTCTTACGGGATTCCTTTGAAACTAATGGGTGAATCACTCTAATTTTTGAGAACAAACACTATTAGGTACATACAAAAAGTTATTGCAAAAAGTTAAAAAAAAGTCCACGTGTCATTAAATGTAAATTTTTACTTGATGCGTTCACACCCGTCAGGTTTTCAGGGACGACTAACGCAAACTATCTCAAGTTTGATTGACCAAACTCTTGCCTGCCTTTGACATAAGATTAATTTTGTCTCACTCCTGTTACTTCCCAATGACAGATGTTCAATGACGGGCTCTGTATGGGATTTAATTTCATTTGCTTGAGGCCATTTTGGGATGAGGATTTGCCTCTGGAGAGATATAGCAGGATCCGCACACGAAAGAATCGAGTTCCTTCACCCAAAAACTTTTAATTAGCCCTGTTTACTGCACTCTTCCCACTTTAAACTGTTACTCTAGCATTCTTGCACAAGAAAAAGGTGTTCTTAGTGGAGTTTGATATTTATTTGAGGGCTTTGAAAATTATACGTCCCCTTAACTGCCTCAACCTTTCGGTAGAGCACATTTTGAGTCACTGTATCTAATTGAAAGATGTGCTGAACTTCGCTCAACCTTATTAAGCCATCTGTAACACTCGGTTGAGGTAGGCGTGTGTTTTGTTGAAAAATCAGATCAGTGAAGTTCAGCACATCTTTAATACAGTGACTCAAAATATGCTCCATCAAAAGGTTGAGTGGGCAGCATACATACACACACACGCGCACATGCACACACACACACACACACACACACACACACACACTATATGTATATATATATATATATATATATATATATATATCTGTTAGAAGAGTAAGTAACTCGCTATTTTTTATTCCTCTTTCAGCTCTATTGTTTATTGTAATAAATTCTTTTTTGTTATGACCATTGCACAAAATAGGCTCATGCAAACACGCTTTGTATATATTCTACAGTTCTGAATTGTGACTTAACAAGTAGTAATTTGTCAACTGTCTTTCTGAGCCAGGTGGGCTACTGCACTTTACCCCCAAAACAAATTGAAGAGACTGTAATACAGGAACTTTTCCCCGATGCTCAGTGCAGTCAAGAAGAGCTGGGCAGTCTTGGGCAGGATGAGGTGCTTTTGTTTAGATTGGGACTTGGGAACCTGAGTTTAAAAATGATAGAGACTGCACTTCCAAAAGTTAGGGTGTTGTTGGAACATGGTGGGGCGTGTACTGACGCTGCCTTTACCCGCTTTACTCAGACTGACTGGAGACCTCAGAAGCCGTCTCCAGGCTCATATATTATGGAATTTTCCGTTCGAATCCTGACCCTAACTGACTCCATGCAAAGGCTTGCCAGCACGGGGGTATCAACCTTCCAGTCTACCGCACCTGACTGTCACTTTAATGCAATATGCGCGCGTGCTACAAGCATCAAAAAAGAGATTCTGGGAATGAACTGTGAAATGTGCTGATGTGGAAGTACTGATTTATAGATGCTCAGCTACACGTTCTGTTGGTTCTAGCACTGACAGTCCCAAGAGATGCCGCTGATAACCTCATAGACCTGATAATTGAGTCACCGAGATCAGTGGTTTCCAGTCTCGGTCCTGGGGCAGCCCTGTGTATGCTGGTTTTTGATCCAACCACAACTGCAATCAGTTTGTCAGTTTGTCTTAACCAGGTGCATTTATGTTTAATGCAGTTATTCATCATATGAAGCCACATTTGAATGAATATCCATACATAAAATGAAGAGGAAAGAAGTCCATATCCAAATTGTAATATATTAGAAACAACTGCATAAAAAGAGGGGAAAATTGGGCCCATCAAAGTGAATAATCATTGGGTTTTTAATTAGTGAAACTGTGGACACGTTTGTGAAAACTAATAACTTATCAGGCAAGCAAATGAGAGTCAAATCTGCTTTGTGTCATGTTAATGTCGTTAAGTTCAAGCAAATTATTTCTAAAGAATGCAAAACACCTGTCTCCAGCAACCTGATTTGGAGCTGACTGATTTTCTCAGTGTCTAATTTGATCTGTTCGAAAATGTTGTTCGCTGAAATTGCTTGCAATATGGTAAAATAGACACAACATGTTCAAGGGTCTTATATTCTTGATGGAAATCAGGGTTTTTTTTTGTCAAAATGTGTTTTCAGACAGTAAATGACTGCTTTAAACATGAAATGCACCTGATTAGGACAAATTAACAGCTCATTAAAATTCTGCGATGCACTCGTGGAGCAAATCGCCATCTCAAAATTTTATGTGGAATGTCCCGATTTCTCCCATCACATTTCAAGATGGTGATTTGGCTGTTTACTGTGGGTGCATCTCAAAGCCTAGGCTGCACCCTGCGAAGGCTGCATTTTTTGGGGTCGTCACTTAATTCCATCTGCCAAACTGACATTTGGGTAAGAGACAAGGTTAAGTTTGGGGTTAGGTATAGGGCTAGGTGTTAGAGTTAAGGTTAAGGTTGGGGAAAACAGTGACGACTCGCTTAAACCAAAGCTGTTTAACGGAGATGAAATGACATTACGTCAGTTTGGCAGATGGGATGAAATGACAACTCCTAAAAATGCAGCCTTCGAAGGATGCAGCCTAGGCTTTGAGATGCACCCTGTGTCACTGGGGAATACTCCACGGCGACAATACTTTGAGGAGTAGGCCTGAGCAGTGCCGATGGATGCAAAAAACATTCTTATGTCAGATGGGAACGGATATTTGGGCCCAAGTCCGTCGAACAAATTGCTTGCACAGTGTACATCAGCGGTAGGTGCGTTTTGAAAATCCCTCGTTTTTAGGATAAACAAAGTCATGTTGCCTAGCCAATCAAGGTGACACTGGGTGCATCTCAAAGCCTAGGCTGCAGCCTTCAAAGGCTGCGTTTTCAGGGTCATCGCTTACTTACATCCACCAAACTAACATTTAGGGTAAGGGACAAGGTTACATTTAGGGTTAGGTGGCTAGGTTTAGGGTTTGGGGTTAGAGTTAAGGTTAAGGTTAGGGAAACCAGTTACAACTCGCTTAAACCAACGCTGTTTAACGAAAATGAAATGATGTTACGTGAGTTTGGCGGATGGAATTAAGTGACGACCCCTAAAAATGCAGCCTTCGAAGGATGCAGCCTAGGCTTTGAGATGCACCCATAATGATGAGGTCGAATGCCACAGACCATTAGACGCCCAGGACTTGAGAAGCTGGAATGGTTTTGCCTTCATTCACTGCGTGTGACCGCGAGTGCCTGGCTCAGAGTCTCGGTGGACAGTTTGTTCGTCGGTCCGCCCACCATTAACGTCCTCGGTGTGGTTCATCGCAGTCTGCATTAACATGCCCTGCTTTCCCCGTCTTTATTACATCCCTGAACCAATCACAGCAGTTAATGGAGCATCGCCGGCTTACTGTGAGCGCTCGCGGTGGTGTGACAGCGGCCACTACAATATTTGGAACAGAGCCAAGCTTATCCATAATCACATACTGAGTAACGACAAGGAAGCCAACGAACTCAGATATTTCACACACAATATTCAATAGCGATAGTGCATAAGAATTTTAAACACTTTCTGCCAACAATCAATTTTTTTTTTTTCCTTTCATAATTCATTTTTGCTGCCTTTTGTTTGCTGCAAAATTGGATAACGTAGGGTAAATTCAGCTCTCTGTCACTTTATATATCTGCCTGCCGTGTTTTTTGAAAGACGCAATGCAAGTAAACTGTTTCAATTGATCCATTACACATTGCACAATAACTCTCATTCCACCTGGCCATTTAACTATTTTTCTAGGCAAAAAGAAACATTGATCCAAGGATTAGGAAAGAAATGCAGTTCCACGTTCGAGACTTCAGACAGTCCCAGCTGTCAAAAAAAAAAGAGAACACATTATGAATCTGATATGCTCTCTAGGTGGTATGCATAAATTTATAGAACATATTTTCACAGAGTCTGCCATCTATTTTTGTTTCTCAGTGGTAAATTGTCAAAATATGCGGTTAAGAATTAGTCATGTGGGGAGGCAGGACATTGCCAGGTTTTTATGCACCCTCTCTACCTCCTGGATAAGGTACTGATCTATAAAGCCGTGTTGGACCTGTCCTCTCTCCTGGGCGAGCCGCCCTGATGGTGCGCTTATCTGGAAATCGCTCATGAGCAAGAGATTCCTCCCCAGTCCCCTTAATGATCTCTCAGGCTGTCTCGAGCATCAGCTTCAGCAGTTGATCTCCATTCCCTCCCGTAATGAAGCTCTGTAAATGCCTAGTGTTTCATTCTCACGGTGGAATTACGTCACGCTGTGACAGCAATGAGACATTTGTCAGAGAAAATCGTTTACCACTTTTGCATGCAAGTCCTGTTTTACCTCGAGCAGTTTGGCAACCGTTTCTGGGTAAAAAGAAAAAAAAAGAAAAAAAAATCCAGTCAAGACGATGATACTGCCGCAAAAAAATGTATCAAAGATTGTTTCGTAACACTTTTTTAAAAATAGTTTTACCACTGGAAGTGTGGTAACTGAGCAGTGTATCCAAGTCGCTTTATTATATTTTAAGTGTATCAAATATATCACATTTCCTCAAATACAGTTCTGAATAATTATTCTGCAAACATTTCCGAGATAATGACTTTGCTCTTTAAGCCAGGAATTTCTTACTTTGAGCATCTCATATTCCTACATCCTGTCGTCTTCAAAGCATGTACTCAGTATCAAGAGTAAGAGCAGGTGAAGTGTTGATAATTTTATCTTGACACACTGTGCAAATTGGCTGAGGAGATGCTTGTCCTGGCAGCCTGTCTTCAACACTGGGAGCTACCATCATTGGTCACATTATTGAAACAGAAAAGAGAGACAGTTTTTAAAATTACAGGCACACATGACCGAGATGTAAAGCAACTTCCCCCATGTTTGACAGATGGGAGGAGTGCTTCGGATCAAAAGCAGTTGCCTTCTAACTCTATAGTTTCCTCCGTTCATAAGACTTTCAAAGCTCTAACTATTTTTTAGACCATTGGTACTTTTAGGAAATTCCAGCCTGACAGTTCAGTACTTGTATGTTGTGATGAACCTTATGAGGTCATGCTGGTTCAGTTCCTCGGTAACGTAGGCATTTCTGTGCCCACATTCCGGAAAATACTTTTATCTTTTTGGCAGTTGAAAAGGGGTTGTCTCTTCACAAATGAAAGAATTCTTGAGTCATCCACAAGCGTGGATGCCAGTCTTCTGTCATCTGCCAGGCCATTGCTCAGCTCTAAAGTGCTTTCTTACAGCCAAACATAACATTTAAGTTTGACAGAAGTTTTGGCAATATCTATAATCAATTTTTTATTTTTTAATTTCCAGATTCATGATGGCCTGCTGCATTACTGGCATTAAAATAGCCATGTATTGATTTGAAACTTTATAAAAAATTGTCGTATTTGGTATCATCCTAAAGGGCATGCAATACTCTCTCTAACTATTAACATGTTCCCCCCGGAGATGATAATGGATGTAAAATGGGCATTTAGCAACCCCCAATATTACCCTTGAACAGCACTGTGAATCAAGTCAAGAGCTGTGACATCACCCGTGGGACCAATTGTGACACGTAGGCTATCGTATGTGTACTTTACATTGCAAGCAAGACGTCAAAATGCACTAAAAATGTCAGAATTATTTCAACCCCTGCTTGACTTGGACAATGAAAATACATAGAGGATCTCCAATGAGTGAGCCCGAGATATCAAAATAATGCAATGAGAGTAGTAATTTTCATTTATTCCAGGGCTTCAGCTTTTGTAAATTTGATATTTCAGGCTCACGAATTTCAGATCTTACTTATCCCATGAATGTCAGTGTTGTATTATTTGGAAAATGGAAAAATAGCATTAGCACAGGCCTCCAGTTGGCAGTCTATTCAAGTCAATGGGATGAATAATTGGCTGGCTAGCATGCTAACACTTTGCGATTAAATTAATAAATTGAAGCGTCTACGACAACAGTTACAAGTGTAACTTGTTACTTTATGGGCCAAAAGCGTTAGCATGCTAGCTAACAAATTATTCATCCAATTGACTGGAATAAACTGTCAACTAGAAGCTATCGCCAGCGATGGTTAATGGTTACCAGTAGAATTGGTAAAGTGGCCTTTGCGAACATATTAGTTGACGTTTGGCATTGAACGGAATCTGATTAATCACGACACGAGAAAGCTGTATTCCAGTGTGTGATACCAAACCTGTATCTCATGGGTTGTATAATGCTTAGTTCCCACGTCGTGCGCTCCGTTATGAACGCCACGATTGGCCATTCGTAGCTGATCATAGAACTTCTCTGAGGCTGCTTTCACACCGGAAGCGAAACATTCAAAGTCAATGCAAAGATGCGAATACACGAGAAACGCGTGTATTTGCGTCTTTGCATTGACTTTGAATGCAATCTGTTGTGCGAAAAATTCGTTTCGCGTCCAGTGTGAAAGTGGCTTAAAATTTCAGGTTTGGATACGAGGTGATACGATGATAACGATTGATGATTAATCGTGTTGATCGTAGGAAATTTTTGAACCGCCCAAAACTTTCTACGATCAACACGATTGCCACGACTGACCTCAAGATCTGATAAGATCTGATAGGATCACCACGATTACTCCACGATTAAGACCACAATTTCAATCGTGCCACGAATCATGATAGTGGGAACCTAGCATAACACCAATTTTTAAAAAATCTTTTATGGGATAAACAGCAATATTGTGAGCAGTTAGCAAGCCCAAATCCAGACAATTGTGATGCAAAATAGCCACCCACCAGTTCCACCGTCCAGGTTTGGGATTTGAATAAAGTTCTCTGGCAATCATCCAATGCATATAAAACTTCAAATATATGTTGATAATTATATGAACCACCGCTTTATTACAGGCCTTAAGGACTTTTTAGTTTCCACGAGGTAAAGTAAGGCAGACTTTTACAAGCCAGAACTTCATCAAAGGAAGTTTTACACTTCTGCTCATCGCACAGAAAAAATTTGAAAAAAAGATATCACAGGGACGCGGGCTCTGTGTCATCAACATACTTTTTGACAAGGATAAATCTAATCCACGAGAACTATAAAATGAAATGTGACCAAGAAATGAACATATTATGACAGATGGTCGATGCACTCGACTGCCTTACCTTGTGTCTCTGTCTTCCACGAACTACGTCATCAGAAAATGAATATTTTCATTCAGTCCTTTTGGGGATAAGCACGAGTTGATAGGGTGTTCAAAAATCCCTCTTTTATTCTCTTCCTATTTGACTGAGTGTCCAGAAAGTGTTTTATTCATCATCTCCATGACATTAGCTTTCCATAGAGGTATAATTTGACCATTTTCTGATTTCTTAATATAAGTCTACTTTAACAGATTTTTACCCCTCGGCCGACTTTGGCCGGAGGGGTATTTTCATCACCTGTGTGTCTGTCTGTCGTCTGTCTGTCGTCTGTCCATGACTTTGTCCGGGCCAGTACTCAGCAACTAGTGATCACAGCTTCACTAAATTTGGTATGGTGACTCACTATGACCTATAGATGTGCAACTTCTGGTTTTTTGCTGGATTTGATCTCTAACCTTTGCATTGTGACCTTGAGGCAGGAAATCTTGTACGGGTCAGTACTCAGCAACTACTGATCGCAGCTTCACCACTTTTGGTATGGTAGCTCAATGTGACACATAGATGT
The DNA here is from genome assembly GCA_029692085.1 of Gymnothorax javanicus. Taxonomy (NCBI): domain Eukaryota; kingdom Metazoa; phylum Chordata; class Actinopteri; order Anguilliformes; family Muraenidae; genus Gymnothorax; species Gymnothorax javanicus. The sequence continues at coordinate 9,047,614 of CM056194.1, forward strand.
GCAACGTCACATTTTTTTCTGGATTTCACCTTTCACCTTTGCGCTGTCACCTTGAGGCAGGAAATCTTGTATGGGTCAGTACTCGGCAACTTCTGATCGCAGCTTCACTAAATTTGGTATGGTAACTCACTGTGACACATAGATGTGCAACATCACCTTTTTTGCTGGATTTCTCCTTTCACCTTAGCGCTGTGACCTTGAGGCATGTAATGGGGAAAAAAAAGCCACTAGATGGCAGTATTGACAATTTTTTTTGTTAAGCCCAGTCTGAGCTAGGTTGGGCATGTCCTGGGCATGCCTCAGAGGGGCTGGACAAGAGTATATAAGGAGAAAAATTGAGAGAGTGGGAAGAATAGTTGGAGAAATTGCAAGGAGAAATTGTGGAAGGATACATTTGACCAGACCTGTCACTCTTTTCAAGACCTGTGAAGCTTTTTGTGGATTTTTGCCTGTGTTGGAGCATTTTCCTGTCCCAGGGCAACATAGCAGCCCATCTCAATTACCAAAGGGACTGTTACTATCTTTTTTTTTTTTTTATTTCAATCTTGGTCAGTAGGGTAGAGTGTAGATTAGTTCTAAGTTTTTGTTTAATTAAATCTGTTGAAGTTTAAGAATTTTGTCTGTCATCCCTTGCTGTCCGTGACGTCATAACAAATTGATGCCATAACAAAGTGGGGCCATAACAAATTGGGGGCTCGTCCGGGATAGACTATTGTGCGAGTCATTTATTGAAAATCTAAAATTTCAAATTGTGAAATTGTTTTTTGAATTTTCCTAGATATATATTGGCAGATCAACAGCAATGGATGATTTCTTGGCATCACCAACTGTAGAGGTTTTGAAATCTTTTAAAAAGACAGAACTGCTAGAAATATGCAGACAGTTAGAGCTGACAGATGTAAAACCAGCCATGCGAAAAGCAAGACTGGCTAGAGAGATTGTTGAATATTACATTGATGAAAATGTGTTTGCACCAGGAGATCTGGAACAGTTTCAGTGGAAAATCCAAATGTAGAAATGGAACTTAAATTAAAAAATGCTAGAGATAGAAAGGGAGGAAAAAAAGAAAAACAAAGGCAGTTTGAGTTAGAAAAATTAGCAAGAGAAGAGAAAAAGAGAGAGAGAAAGAGGAAAGAGCAGAAAGAGAGAGACAGAGACAGAGAGATTTCGATTTAGAAAAATTAGATAGAGAAGAAAGGCTCCAAATGGAGCTACTAAAAATCAAAATGCAAGCTGAAAACAAATTTCGGGATAGCCAGGAGGTAAAGCTGGTGCCTCCATTCTCGGAGAAGGATCCGAGAAGGTAGCTAAGAGTTGTCAGTGGCCAAAGGAACACTGGCCTCTGATGTTGCAAACTGTCCTCAAGGGTAAAGCTCAACAAGCCTATTCGGCTTTTGTCTGCAGATGATTCCTCTGATTATGAAGTTGTCAAAAGGTTATTTTGACAGCTTATGAGTTGGTTCCAGAGGCTTACCGACAGAAATTCAGGGTCTGAAGAAATCTGACAATCAGACTTATGTGGAATTTGCTAACGAGAGAAGGTTTGCTTTGAGCGCTGGTGTACTTCTATGGAGGTCAAGGATGATTTCAACTCACTAAAAGAGATGGTGTTAGTTGAAGAATTCAAGAACTGTGTCAAGGATGATATTAAGACCTACCTTAATGAGAAGCAAGCACTGAATTTGCAATCAGCTGCCAAGTTTGCAGACGAATATGTTCTCACACATAAGTCCAAATTTCAGTCTAGTAGTAACAATAGATGGTCCCAATTTCAGAAGAAAGGTAACGGTGATACCCAAGATTCCTCACCCAAAGACAAAGACAAATCTGGTGATGGTGCTCAGAAATCCAGTAAAAGGTCTGATCAAAGTGTGAAAGCTGACAGTGACAAAAAGTGGTCTAGTTTGCAATTATTGCAAGAAATCTGGTCATGTTACAACTAACTGTTGGTTCCTTAAAGCTAAGAAAGAAAAAGAAAAGGATACCAAACCCAATGCCTTTGTGAAGACAAGGTTAGAAACCCCTGTAGTAGATGACCGATCTGCTAAATTGCCTGCTCCTTGTGAGGCTAAGAAGCCTGATACTGCTGACTTTGTGAGGGAGGAATTCCTTCCATTTGTGTCAGAGGGATTTGTGGCTCTGAATGAGCATTCTCCTCCTGTACCCATATATATCCTAAGGGATACCGGAGCTTCTCAGTCACTTTTGTTGATGGACTCCTTGGAGTTACGTGATGAGACCGCTTCTGGGGATTTCATACTTGTACAAGGTATTGAAGGGAGGACTGTATCTGTACCCCCTGCGCTCTGTATTCTTGAAGTCAGATTTAGTTACAGGACAGGTAAAGGTGGGACTTATGTCAAGTCTACCTATCAAGGGTGTTTCTCTGTTGCTAGGCAATGACCTGGCTGGGGGCAATGTAGTTCCCCTGTTCATCTTACTTCCAGCCGAGCACTGAAGATGGCAATGAAGACCCATCTCTGTATCCTTCCTGTGCAGTGACCCGTGCTATGGCCAAGAAGGCTCAAGAAGAAGATGATGTGGTGCCGTCCAGCACATTGAATAGTCATGACTCAGGTTGTTCGCCTCATGACTCTGTTCAGCCTACTATGGTTTCTCCATTTGAGGACTTATCAGACACTTTTATCAGTTCTCTGTTCAGCCAGCCAGATGGGTCTGGTGATTCTGATGTGTCTGGAGACTTGTCTCTGTCCAGAAAGCGGTTGATTCAGGAGCAAACCAATGATCCTGAAATTTTGTACTAAAGAAGAGAGCCCTTCCTGATGAAGAAATAGACGCAGTTCCAGTTGGGTATTATGTCAAGGATGGAGTGTTGATGCGGAAGTGGCGCGCTCCTGATATCCCTGCCAATGCAGATTGGGCAGTGGTCAAGCAAATTGTTGTTCAAGGTCTACAGGAAGGAGATCTTAACCATGGCTCATAGTTTGCCTTTAGAGGTCATCTTGGTGTTAAACAAGACTGTTGACAAGATCATGAAACACTTCTTCTGGCCTGGATCGGAAAGATGTTTCCAACTTTTGCAAAACCTGTCACTCTTGTCAGGTAGTTGGAAAACACCAGTTAGACCCACCTGTAGCTCCATTGCAGCCTATCCCAGCATTTGGGGGAGCCCTTCTCCAAGGTCATTGTTGATTGTGTTGGTCCATTACCCAAGACTAGATCTGGAAATCAGTACTTGTTGACAATCATGTGTGCATCTACCAGATTCCTGAAGCCATCCTCTCCACGCAACATCAAGGCAACTGCAATTTCGAAGGCTTTGATAAAGTTCTTCACGTTGTTTGGCCTTCCCAGGGAAATTCAGTCAGATCAAGGTAGCAATTTCACTTCCGGATTGTTTCAGCAGGTTGTGTTTGAACTAGGTGCGAAGCAGATTCTTTCCAGTGCCTATCATCCAGAGAGTCAGGGTGCCTTAGAGCGGTTTCATTCCACTCTCAAGACAATGATGAGGGCTTATTGTTATGACCATGAGAAAGACTGGGATGAAGGTGTTCATTTACTGTTGTTTGCAGCTAGAGAAGCAGTGCAGGAGTCTACTGGATTCAGTCCGTTTGAGCTAGTGTTTGGCCATGAAGTGAGAGGACCTTTGCTATTGTTGAGTGAACAATGGCAAGAGTTTATCAGTCTGTTAGACTATGTTAGCAAGTTCAAGGAAAGACTGCGTGCAGCTTGTGACCTAGCCAAAGAGAACTTGAAATCAAGTCAGGGAAAAATGAAAACGGTATGATCATAAGGCTAGAAGCCGTGAGTTTAAACCAGGAGACAAGGTCCTTGTGTTGTTTCCCTTGCAGTCCAATCCAGGCTAGATTTCATGGTCCTTATGAAATTCTGACAAAACTCAATGATCTCAATTACATTGTGAAGACTCCAGATAGGAGAAAGCCAAAACAGTTGTGTCACATTAACATGCTGAAGCCTTATCATGATAGGAATGCTAGGGTTGCAGCTGTCACTTCAGATCCTCCTATGGCCGAGACTTGTGAAGATGAGGGGAGTTTCAAGATCATGAACCTAGAATTAAAGCTGAAGTTCTTTCATGTAAATTGTCAAATTCTGAAGTGTTGCAAAATCTTGATGTAAAACTCCAGCACTTAGAACCCTCACAGAAAGATCAGTTTGAGAGGTTGATCAAGAAATATAAAGGTCTATTTCCTGATGTTCCAAAGAGAGTTTCTATAGCCTCTCTTGATGTAGATGTTGGTGATGCCAAACCAAGAAAAACAGCATCCGTGCGGATGAATCCTGAAAAGAGAAAGATTGCTGAGAAAGAGGTTGAGTACATGTTAGAACATGATATTATCAGACCCTCTAACTCCGATTGGAGTTCACCCTGTGTTCTAGTTCCAAAACCTGATGGAAGTACTAGATTCTGTACAGATTATCGCAAAGTCAATGCTGTAACTAGAACTGATGTGTTTCCAATACCTAGGATTGATGATTATTTCGATAGAGTAGGGCAAGCAAAGTTTCTGACCAAGATTGATTTGTTGAAGGGTTATTGGTGTGTGCCTTTAACTGAGAGGGCCAAGAGCATCTCTGCTTTTGCCACACCATCTGGGTTATACCAGTATGAAGACCTACCCTTTGGCATGAAAAATGCCCCAGCCACGTTCCAAAGGATGATACAGTCTACAATCGCCGGATTGCCACAACGGGTGCGTACATCGATGACCTGATCACATGGAGTGACTCCTGGGAAGAACATCTGAAAGATGTAAAGACATTGTTCCAGCGCTTGACCCAGGCTAACCTGACTGTTAACCTGAACAAGAGTGATTATCTTGGCTACGTCATAGGCCAGGGTAAGGTGGCATCTATAAATGCTAAAGTCCAAGCCATCATGGACTTTCCAGTTCCTGACAACAAAAAAAGCTTTGTGCCGCTTCCTTGGAATGATCGGGTACTACCACAAGTTCTGCAAGAACTTTGCTGAGATTGCTCTCAGTCTCACCAACCAACTGAAGAAAGGCGTAAAGTTCACTTGGGATGAAGCATGCCAAAGAGCCTTCGATCGCCTGAAGTCTCTGCTGTTTCACTTCCCCGTGCTCAAATCTCCTGACTTCAACAAACCCGTTCTCCATGGCGGTCGATGCTAGCGACCAACTTGTGGATCTGTGCTCCTACAGAGAAGTGACTCTGATGACATTGAGCATCCGTGGCATACTTCTCCAGGAAGTTCAATCGCCACCAAAAAGAACTATTCCACAATTGAGAAGGAGCTGTTGGCTCTGGTTCTATCCTTACAACACTTTGAAGTTTATGTTTGTACAGGGCAAAAGCCAATGATTGTATAAACTGACCACAATCCTTTAATGTTTTTGAGTAAGATGAAAAACAAGAATCGGAGATTGTTGAATTGGAGTTTGATTTTACAGGAGTTTGACTTGGAAATTAAGCATGTAAAGGGTACTGACAATGTAATTGCTGATTGCTTAACCCGTGTTTGAGTATGTGTATATATATCACGTGTTTATTAGCATATTGTATTATATGTATATATACACAAGTGTCTACTTAACCATTTTTGTATTGAAAAAGAAAAATTTTGGTTTTTTATGAGTCAAAATTTTTCCCTTTTGGAATGGAGGTGTAATTGGAAAAAAAAAAAGCCACTAGATGGCAGTATTGACAATTTTTTTTTGTTAAGCCCAGTCTGGAGCTAGGTTGGGCATGTCCTGGGCATCAGGGGCTGCTGGACAAGAGTATATAAGGAGAAAAATTGAGAGAGTGGAAGAATAGTTGGAGAAATTGCAAGGAGAAATTGTGGAAGGATACATTTGACCAGACCTGTCACTCTTTTCAAGACCTGTGAAGCTTTTTTGTGGATTTTTGCCTGTGTTGGAGCATTTTCCTGTCCCAGGACATCGCAACATAGCAGCCCATCTCAATTACCAAGGGACTGTTACTATCTTTTTTTTTATTTCAATCTTGGTCAGTAGGGTAGAGTGTAGATTAGTTCTAAGTGTTTGTTTAATTAAATCTGTTGAAGTTTAAAATTTTGTCTGTCATCCCTTGCTGTCCGTGACGTCATAACAAATTGACGCCATAACAAATTGGGGCCATAACAGGCAGGAAATCTTGTACGGGCTGAGGGGTATTTTAGCAACGCGTTATTTTTTTTTTTGCCCTCGTGTTGAATGATGACAGCAATTCTTTTATGAGGTGAGTGTTCTGAATGAAGTGGTTGGTGAATGAATGATAAACTGCCATTCCCTATTTGAAAATCTGAGCTATATTTGTGCTCTTTCACCTGCATTTGCCCTCCGAAAATGTGTTGGGGCATTCTCTCGGTGTGGCACTGTTGCCACAAAGCTATGACATTGAGATCACGAGCATTTGTAGCAACGCCACCTGTCAAAAGCACGTGTTCACCACATGTTGAATTTTACTGCATGTCCAGTACCAGTCAAAAATTTGGACATACCCACATTTTTCTATCCACTGGATTTCAGAACCAAAAAATCTGAATCTAAAATCCATCAAAATAAAGAGCATTTACAATAGTGAAGTGACTTGGCTTGCTCAAGCACTGTTTTTCAACACTTTCAGTAACATGGTTCTTGGAGTTCAAACCAGCATGTCTATAGCAGTTACCAGAGATTCTTTTGCACTAGTAGGTTTATCTCCATGACCTCTCTGCTTGACCTTAAGTCCCAAACTAGCTTGAATTGAACTGAATTCACTAGTTTGAAAATGGATTTTGAGATTATCCTGCAAAGTAAATTATTTTTGTAATTTCTGACCCCTGACTTGCACCTTTAGAAGTTATTCACGGAAGTTAAAGCACTTAACTTTGACTACAAAAAATTTAGAACTGAAACAAGAATCCAAATTTTGCCTGATATTGTACGTGTTCAAATTTTTACTGGTATGGTGCATGTTGTGCAAATGCAATTAGATATTTTTATTCATGTTTATTCATTCATGTCCATTTTAATGTTTGAAATTAACCTCAAATGGAATGGTATAAGACAGAGGTGGGCAACGAGGGCCGTATCTGTCCCTGGCTTTCATACTAACTTCTGCCCTTTATTTTGTTAATTATCTAAATTAGCCAAACTATTTATGAATTTTGATGTTTCTGGCACATTTCTTTAAATTATCAGGATTAACCACTAAAGGCTTTTCTTGTCTCCCGACATAAAACATTTTTCTTTGATCTAATCTTTGCGCAAATCTATATTTGTGTATGCAACCAATTAGCTCAATTAGTCAGGGTAATTGATAGAAATAAAAACTGGCATGCACACCGGCCCTCCAGGACTGGAATTGCCCACCCTGGTATAAGACATAATTGGAGAGAGGTCAAAAAGGATCTTATTTTTTTGAGGACCATTGCCAAAATTTTAAAGTAAAAAAAAACCATAATTTACAAGTGAACTAATTATTGCCACTCCTCAAAAGGAAAGTAAAAGAAGCTAATTTGGAACAAATCAGACTGAATAATCGAGAAGAAGCAACTCACAAGTTCAGTACACCCATGGGAACATCCACAGTAGTCCTTTTTGGGAAGCAAAAGCAATGAATATGCTCTGCATTTATTATGGCAAAATGTCCCTGTTTTATTAATCTAAAATTTTGTTTATTTCTTCCATCTCTGATGGCTAGAAAAGTGTGGGTAGACTAAAACTTTTCACTGGCAGTGTGGGGTGTCTCCATAGTGGAGGCAAGGAGGTAAAAGTGGACCAACAAGGCAGCGAAATTGCGAGCCGACAAGACTCATTTGAAACCAGGAGTCGACCTTAAGCCGCTTTCACACTGGACGCAAAATGAATTTTTCGCACGACAGATTAGATTCAAAGTCAATGCAAAGACGCGAATACACGCGTTTCGCATGTATTCGCGTCTTTGCATTGACTGAATGTAATCAGTCGTGCGAAAAATTTGTTTCGCGTCCGGTGTGAGAGCAGCTTTAGAAATATTTTTCCTTGCTGGTAGCTGAAATAAAAAAAGAAAGATTTAAAAAAAAAAGTCTAATTGATTTGAAAAATAAAAATGGAGTTTGAGTGGGTGTGGTTCAGTAATGAGCGGAATCTTCAGTGTTACCACGAGACCAATGCGAGGCTGAAAAAAAAATCTTCCTCAAAATTCTCCCACAACCAACATCAAACAAATGAGTAAAAGATTAAGAGGCAACTTTTTAAAGATCAGCTTTTGGCAAAAGGTGGAAACTCACCATCCCAAAATTTGTTCGTATTTTGGCAGTTTTGAAGTTCTATGCCTGGAATAGAAAAATCACCCATGTCTGTTCTGATTAGCCCCTCCCCTGCCGCGTGGACCTTGCCCATTTTTTTTGGCTAATTTAACAACCCTAACTGTTTGAGTGCGATTGTTTTTGAGCAGAACTGTCACCCATGGTTTTCACTGCTTTCACCGGTGGAAGTGCCCTGTAACAGTGAAAACCATGGGCCAACAGTTCTGCTCAAAAATAATTGCACTCAAACAGTTAGGGTTGTTAAACTAGCAAAAAAAATGGGCGAGGCCCATCCGCAGGGGAGGGGTCAATCGGAACAGACATGGTGATTTTTATATTCCAGACATAGAACTTCAAAACTGTTAAACATGAACAAATTTGGAGATGGTGAGTTTCCACCCCTGCGCTGATCTTAAAAAAATTGCCTCTTAAGTAAAATGTTAAAATTTCTCTGATCACATTCTCCAAAATAACAAACTTGTTCATGTTATTTAATACAGATAAATCAATCAATGTGTTTGCTAAACAACCGATGCCTCTTCATACCCAGGACAGTGGAAAGACATCAGGCAACTTCCACCATTAATATGCGTGACATTGTTTGATGATAATTAGTCATTATTTACTGTATGTTTTTGACTTGTTACCTTGCTGTCATTCTTGAAGTCTCATGCTCTCAGTGGCCATCTACAGTACTGAATTGCATGAATTTCAGGTATGCTTATACTCCAGTCTCAGTATTCCACATGAAAAATTGATTGTCAGCCATTGTAATCAACTCGAATTACTGCAGTGTGCACCACTGAAAATTGCCAGTGATTGGATTCACTTTGTGCTGCAGCAGGCAGTGACAAACCAAGTCTATAAACGTTGGCGAGGAGTGTTGAGTGTGTGGGGCTGACAGTGCCAAAACCGTTGCTTAGGTAATGCCAAATGTGTGACTCATAATGAGCTATCTCATTCACTGCGTGACCATTTGTCAGTGCCATATTTTTTTTTTCATTGAGTTAAAATGATCATGTTGGCATAATCATTTTTGTTGGGTCCTTTTTTCAACACAATCCTCCTCAACATGCATAAATTACTTGTGCTATTCTGTCATCACCTTTGACCCCCATAGTTGAGTGTGGGAAAATACTGTCAACCCTAGCACTTCTGGGCCCTGGGATTTCACAATACTGTTTAACCCCTTGTGTATGGGAAACGCACATACGCGGGCTGGCTTGCTGACCTGCATACCGGGAACCGCAAATGCGTGAAGTGCTCTGCTGACCACCGTGGCTTGATTTGAGTATGCGGGTGCGCTGCCACGGCCATGATTGTTGGCTAGCTCTTGTGAAGATCACCAAAGAAGTATTTCATGCACATTCTTAGCCTGTTTCTTTGCCTGTTTGCTTTGATCATTGCCAGGAAAGGTATTTTATCCTCAATTTTTGGATGATGGCACAACACGACAATAGAAACTGAATTTTTATGCTTCATTTTTCACTGTAGAAATGAATATAGAAAAATTTAAAAATATACAAAATCATTCAGTCACATTCCAGTACACCCGTTTTGTGTGGTACAGTTTGTTACACAGTGCGACGCACAAACTAACTTTGCAAGTGTTACATCTGAACCAGGACTCACGGCAAACTTTGTTCTTGGCACAGACGACGCACTGTTTCTGCAGTTTTTGGGTCTTTGCCGTGGGTGGATGGCTCTCCAAGAAGTGTCGTCCAAGGAGTCTGTTCGGAGCTGGTGATTCCGCCCATTCTCTTCGCTAAACTCACATCTACAGCTCAGGATACACACCCAATGAGCGATCTGGTACTTCATTAGTCTGACCCAATATCGGTACAAAATCAGTCATGGCAATTGCCTCACAGCAGTTGCATATTGATACCACACACCATCCAGCATAACCATCCGCGAATATGTGGTTCCCGGCCGCAGGAACAAATAGCCTGCACGCACAAATGCGGGCCCCGCCTGACTGGCTTGTATGGCATACATGTTGAGCATTTTACAAAAAAACAAGGGGTCAAAAAAACAGTAGTCAATAGCTAATGTTCATAGTTGCAAGTTGTGGACATTATAGAAACTTAGAATGGGCTTTGTTTAGGTTTTTTTTTTTTTTAAAGTCTGTGGTAATCTGGATGGAATCTTTATATTTTGGTAGATGCTTGTTGGGGTTGAGTGTGTGGTCTGGAGAGAAGAATCAGGGAGGACAAATGTTCAGGGACACATGTTGGTTTTGCTAAAAAAAGTCAAAAAGTGTCACGCTAATGTTCATAGTTGGTTGTGGACTAACTTAGAATGGGCCGTTGACAGTCTGTGAGAGGATTATGTTTTGCATGTTCGGTGACTGGCAGAAGAATCCAATAGGGAATTTTGCAGCCGGTTTCACTGGGTATGCAGTAGAGGTGTAACAATACGGTGGGGTCACGATACGATACGTATCCCGGTATAGGGGTTGTGATACAATACGTATCCCAATACACTACAAATTATTTTACTGCTGATTTTCTTTCTACTTACAAGTAAGCAGCAAAACTGAAAGATTTACCAAGACAAGGCTTTTGAAGTTTATTAAAACAAAGGAATATAGTTAGTTTACCTTTAGGTACCACTGTGTGTTTACTGTTCAGGTCAATGTCTTCAACTTAAAAAATTGATCAAAGCTGAATAGATCTCCACTACTATTTACTAGAAGAAACAGTCATATTGGAAACCACTCATCATTAGTTGCTAACTTGAAGTCTGGAAACTTAACCTCAAATAAGTTGAAACAACACTTCAACAAATTTCTCTTGGAACAATGCATCCACATGGAATATGAGGCAGATCACTACATTTTCATTTAAAGCAATAGAAAATGTTGCAATTTCTGGGTTTAAGAAAATATGTGGACTATTTTAAACAGCCTTGTGTATCCCGATACACGTCCTCCGAATCGATGTATCGTATCGGAGGCTTTGTATCACGATACAATACTGTATTGGCGTATCGTTACACCACTAGTATGCAGCCTAAGAAAGCTATGCCTACATTTATTGGCAGCGTGAAAGGCCGATGAGCCACCAATGACCTAATCAAGGTGGGGTACATTTCCCAAAAGCATAGTTGCTAACTGTGTCAGCAACTTACATAGTTCGAACCACAGCCATGTAGAGAGAAGTATGCAAGTTGCTAACGTAGTTTGTAACTATGCTTTAGGGAAACATACCCCTGTACAAGTGGAGGCGTGATGTTTTCCACAAGAAAAAGCTGCAAACCAGATGACGCTCAGAGCTACCAGGCTGCTGGAGTTCCTCTATCCACATTGGATTAACCTTTTACACCTGATGGTAAAAATGGGTAAAATTCCAACTGTTTTGACTACTGTTACAAAAAGGTTTGAATCTCAAAAAGTTCAAATGCCAGACAAATGGTTCAAAGCATTTTCCAAACTGGAAAACAACACCTTTGTGACAAAACAATCATTTTCCATCTATATCCAGCAGCAAAACCTCATTTTCATCTACTTATTTGAAGGAATGTCCAAAAATGAAAAACTAAAAAACAGATTTAATTTTTGGAGTTTTCTTGGTGAGCAACTGCAGGTATTGAAGAAATGACACCAATCTGCATTGCATGTTCTCAGAGCCTAAAATAGTATTTTTCAAAATATTTTCACCAAAAAATTATGAGAAGAAATATATAAAGACCCCTTTCAGACTAAAGTGGTGGTGTATAATCATCACTGCATGCTACTGTAGAAAATGCACATAAAAAAGGAAAGCTTTGATTTGTAAGTCATCTGTATTAAATTGAAAACTATGAAAAGACATGGTGCCTATTATTTTTCCTCCACTACTTAATTGCTTTTTTTTTGGATTCAAACACTCTGAATTTTATTTCCTGCTACAAGTTGCTGAAAAGTTGGGACAAGGGTGCGTTTACCACTGTGTTACATCGCATGACCTTTTCGCACCCCTCTGAGTAATTGTTTGAAGAACTGAGACACTATTTGTTCCAGTTCTGAAGCATTTTTTGCCTTTTCTTCCTTGATCTACTGTGTGTCTTCAGTTGTTCAGAGGTCATGGGCCTTCGATATCATATTTTGCGCTTCTTAACTGTGATATATATACAAGATTTTTTCCCGGAAATAGCGGGCTGATATGGCCATTATGGAAGTGAGTGAGTGAGTCACAATCATTTCATACTCAATATCTCAAGAATGGCACCAGCCATAACCTATCTACTATGCACATGAACTGATATAGTGTAGCAGATGAGCTAATTAAAATTTGGTTGAATTGGTGAAGTTGCATCATACTAAATCAATATGCAAAAATGCACTGCATGACACAGTCCTGTACAATCCACTGGGAATGCACATTGCTTTTACAACCCCAATTCTGAAATAGTTGGGACAAAGTGTAAATTGTGAATAAAATCAAACTGCAATGACTTTCAGATCACATGAGCCAATATGTTATTTACAATAGAACATAGATAACATTTCAAATGTTGAAACTGAGACATTTTATATTTTTATCCAAAAAATGAGCTTATTTCAAATTTTCTGGCTGCAACAGGTCTCAAAAAAGTTGGGACACAGGCAAAAAAGGGCTGAAAAAGCAAATAATATATAAGAGAATCAGCTGAAAGAACATTTAGCAAGTAATTAAGTTAACTGGCATCAGGTATGTAACTTGAATGGCTACAAAAGGGATGTCTTAGAGAGGCTGAGTCTCTCAGAAGTAAAGATGGCCAGAGGCTCTCCAACCTGTGAAGGCTTGCGTAAAAAAAATTGTGGAATACTTTAAAAACAATGTTCCTCAACGTCAAATTGAAAAGGATTAGAAGGTCTCATCATCGACAGTGCATAACATCATCAAAAGATTCAGAGAAACTGGAAAAATCTCTGTGCGTAAGGGACAAGGACCGAAGACCTTTACTGGATGCCCGTGATCTTCAGGCCCTCAGACGCCACTGCATCACTCACCGGCATGATTCTGTCATTGACATTACTAAATGGGCCCAGGAATACTTCAAGAAACCACTGTCTGTAAACACAGTCCGCCATGCCATCCACAGATGCCACCTAAAGCTCTATCATGCGAAAAGGAAGCCATTGGTGAGCATGATCCAGAAGTGCCGCCATGTTCTGTGGGCACAACAGCATGGCTTCGTAGTAGAAGAGTCCGTATGCTGAACTGGCCTGCATGCAGTCCTGATCTTTCACTAATTGAGAACATTTGGCGCATAATTAAACGAAAAGTCAGTCAAAGGAGACCCAAAACTCTCCAGCAGCTGGAAGCCTGTATTAAACAAGAGTGGGATCAAACGCCTCCACTCTGTGTTAAAAAGAAGAGGGGATGCTACACCATGGTAAACAGGCCCCTGTCCCAACTTTTTTGAGACCTGTAGCCATCAAATTTGAAATGAGCTCATTTTGTGGGTAAAATTGTAAAATCTCTGTTTCAACATTTGCTATGTTATCTGTTCTATTGTGAATAAAATACTGGCTAGTGTGATTTGAAAGTCATTGCATTTTGATTTTATTCACAATTTATACTTTGTCCCAACTATTTTGGTATGGGGTTGTATCAGCTTGCTAACTGAGCTAGTAAGCGCATTAATAAATTTAGTAGTAATTCAGTCAAAGCCTAATAAAGACTTGATTTCACCAATAGTTATGCTAATAATGTTTTTGTGTGTCTGGCTCAGTTGAAGTGTACTGCACTAATGTTACTTGTGTATACCTTTATTTGATGCCAACAGTAGCCAGCTTGCTAGTTACAGAGCTATATGAAAACTGTGGCATTGAGCAGCCCGCTCCTCATGTAGCTCTGTAGCTAGCTAGCTGGCTACTGTAGACATCAAATGAGTTTACAAGCGGCACTTCAGCTTCATTGCATCAAATGAAATTAATATGCAAACAGAAACCGCATTGCAGGTTGTTTTTATAGAATTGAATAATTCAAAAAAGATACATCCATATGGCTGCCTGAAAGGTGCAGAACAAAAGTATTTTTTCCCCTCAAAAATGATAGTATTGAAATTTTAACTATTTTCAAAATTTTCTTGGGCCCAAAATGAGTCCTTCGGTTATTTTGGTCTAAACAGAAGACGCGACACTCAGCCAATATAGTTACGACTTAAATCACGTGTTATCTCTGTAGCGTGATTCCTGTGGTTGCCTGGGCAGCTGGTCAGAAATGGCGGAGTACGGACCTGTGCACTCGGTTTCACCACTGCTCAAAACGCAAAACTTGCCATAAAAAAGCTCCACTATTGATCACAATGGCTCAGCAACCGTATGAGGAGCAAGTCCTGAGTCAGTATTGCTGCTGCCTTTGGTCACTGGTGTAAACTGAAGGAGGACCAAGGGCTGAGAAGGCAAGCCAATGTTGTAACTTTTTTTCTTGACCAGTTAGCGAAGTTTTGCTTGTTAGCTATGCTAGCTTTTATCTACATGAGTGATTGTATGTGCTGCACAGAGTTCAGACCTTTCTTTTTGTAAAGTATGAATAGTATGGAATTTGAGTTTTTACTGTATTTAGGCAATTCAAGCTAGTTAGCATGTTAGGTACGTTTAGCAGCTTGCTAAGGTCATTAACTGACACTAACAAAGTAAGGCTGTAGACGAGCAGTCAAAATTATCCTTTCATCTAATTTCTAAGCACTTTCCCCTTACCTTGATGGAAAATGTCAAGAGGTCAAGGAAGGATATGAAGGAGAATTTATAAGTACTGAGGAAAAGACGACCGTGGTGCTAAGGGAATCCGAAAGCACTTGCACTAGGCAATGTCATCATGTGACTGTTATCAATCATGTTTTTTGTTTTCTTGAATGGCGGATGGATGATGTGTCACTCTAAATATTGCTGCCACAAGGAATTGTGGGATGGCATTATCTCATTTCTTTTTTGTGACAGTTAGTCCAGTGTGTCTTAAGCTAAAGAAGATAAGTAAGGAAACATTGAAGCACCTTCCCTTTGCACGGACGGATTTCAAACCACTCTCATCAGGGCTGCCAGGTAAATACTTCCGGGTCATATACAAAGAGTTATGAATATTCCTCAGCAAAATATACCATTCATCTGCAGCCTGAGATCACTGCTGACTTGAACCTACATTGGTAGTGCCAACAGTCATTGCAGAAAAATTTCTGTGGAAAACAAGTACACATTTTAATCCTGGAACACCCTCGCTAACTTCTCTAAAAAAGACACAATACCAAGAGGTCATTGTGATATTCCGTAGCCTGTATCTCACTACTGTGGTATGACTAGGCTAATACTTGTGAGAAAACAATGTCCAGATGTGATAACATTTACCGATGCTTTGTGTTTTTACTGCTGACGTCATTACCAATGGAGTCCATCAAATGGAGCCCACTCGCCGTAATCAAGCAATATTCCTGTCAGTCGGTTGAGGGGTCGTGCTTCAAGCAGTTCTCCTCTGCAATTTTCCCGGGACATACCAAATGGATATAAAATATTCGGAATCTCATTAAATTTTGTGTCTAGCACCTTTATTTATTTATTTATTTATTTATTTTTTGAAAAAAATTTGGCATCTCCAATCCCACCCGAATCTGGAATGTCCAATTGGGGAAACTATGTACAAGGCTTTCGCATATGCAAACTCCTGTTGCCAACGCAGGAGAGTGAAGACAGCTCGCGGCTCTCCTCCGAAGCACGCGCCTGCCAGCCACCACTTCTTGTACACTCATTGGTTGAATCGTTGCAAGTTCAGGAAGAGGGCGGAGGATACCCGAAAATGAACAAGCTTGGAATCTTTCTGATGAGCTCCCGTCTGGCCAACAGGAGGTGCCTAAGGAACGAACAAAGCAACTTATATTACCCTTCCCGGCAGACCCTTCCCAATTTGCATCCCTGTAGCGCATTGGCCAATTGCGCGCTACTTCTGAAAAAGCTGCCGACCACTGCCGGATGGTACGACCGGGGATCAAACCCACGCCGTGATAGTCACTTCTGCTTCGCAATGCGATGCTTTAACTGAGTGAGCTATCCGACAGCTTGTGTCTAGCACCTTTAGAGCATTGAATATATTTTAAACCGGAGGCAGGTCTGGACTGCAGGAAAGCCAGTCTAGCAACCACATTCTCCGAATAGGGAGCCACAGTGTTGTAATACGCTCAGAATGTTGCTTTCCTCCACCTTGTTGAAATAATCAGGTGTGTCCAAGAAAAGCCTTAACCAAGAAGATGGCATAAGTTGCTCAAAACTGCACATATGTCCTCAATATCAATGCTAAATCCACAGGTGTTCAAGTCACTTATGGGTCATTCCATGGCCAATCATCCAGGGGGTGCCAGGTCACCTCCTCAAAATTCTTTGAAAAAATTCACGAGTAAATATTAACACAAAATGAAAAAATGCCAAATATTAGGCCAGTATCTCAAATAATTTTCAAGTTATAGCCCTTTGAAATTTGAAGTTTTTTGGCGAACCCATTTTCAGCCAACTTTGGCAACTTATTGCTCCAAATTGACTGCTTATACAAGGCTGAAATTGGGTTTACTAACCATTTTTATCCCCTAGAATCTGAAAATGGCCTTGGATTCTGTGTATCTTGATCAATGTTGGTATGGTAAAGCCTGTGAATCAGCCGTAAACACAAAATGCCTGAAAGGGAAACCACATTTTATGACCTGTAACTCAAGAACTAAGTAAGATAAAAGGCTAGAATTCATTTTTTATGATTTTATGATATATCTCTCTGCAAAAATGCAGTAATCCAAGTAATATAATTTGTTGAAGTTTTTTAATGAAATAATTTCTAAGTAAATTTTTTCAGTTTTGCCCCAAAATGCCCTTTTTTGGGGCAAAAAAAATGACCATGTCACCAGTTAGTCATCTCTGAAATTTTTACTGTGCAATCTTATAAATGTGAGCAAAGTCTGAGAAAAAAATTATAATGATGTTCCGCTTATTTTTTGTTATGAATTTTTAAATTGTTCCAAAATGTTCGTTACCTAAACGGGTATCGGCCTGCTGCTTTTTGTGGTGAATGTTTCTGGAATCTGCACAGTACCTTTGATTCTTCTCATAGCAAGTTAAAAACATTTTCTCATGATGACAACACACAGAATCAATCTGCAGAACACCAGACCGCCACTGCATTAAGGCAGTATCCTCACTTGAGAAAGTATCTGGTCCCAACAGTCCAGTTTTTCTGTTAAATTTCCTTGAATGACATGCAACATCTAAATGGATTCCAATACTGCACCAAGGTAAATTTACTCCCCTCTATTTCAGTGCTCATGATGATCTAATAATCCCCAAGTGGGACCGCCTCCTTTTATAGTGAACTATTATTGTGCAATTCAGTAATACAAGTTTGGGCTCATTTAGGATTACTTCAGAAGCCTGTGATCAGTCAAGTCATGGCATGTTTGAGGCACTGATGTCATCCCCACACAGTCATCCCCAACAAAAACAATGAAACCAATGAAATTGAGGAAAAAATCTGTGGAATCTAGCAAACACCAAAATATTCCGACAAGACCTCAGCCATGTATTGTACTTTTTGATGGTGTATCATGTTCAACAATATTTTTAATCAATGTTTTTTTTATATTTAGAAGATAACAGCACTTGCAGCAGGCCTATACCCGTTTAGTCAACAAAAAAATACAAAATTTTGGAACATATTTGAAAAAATTCATAACAAAAAAGTAAGCTGAGCATCATTCTGATTTTTTTTGTCTGACAATGTTCACATTCATAAGATTGCGCAGTAAAAATTTCAGAGAGATGAATAACTGGTGACTTGGTTATTATTTTGCCCCAAAAAAGGGCATTCTGAGGCAAAACCAGAAAAATTATTTCATTATAAAACTTCGACAAATGATATTACTTGGATTACTGCATTTTTACAGAGATATATTATAAAATCATAAAATATCAATTCTAGCCTTTTATCTTACTTAGTTCCTGAGTTACAGGTCATAAAATGTGGTGTCATTTTTGGTCGTTTTGTGTTTTCGGCTGATTTTGAGGCTTTAGCGGATCAAGATGCACAGAAGCTAAGGCCATTTTCAGATTCTAGGGAATGTATATGGTTAGTAAACCCAATTTCAGCCTTGTATAAGCAATCAATTTGGAGCAATAAGTTGCCAAAGTTGGCTGAAAATGGGTTTGCCAAAAAACTTAAAATATTATTCAAATTTTGAAGGGCTATAACTTGAAATCTATTTGAGATACTGGCCAAATATTTGTCATTTTTTAATTTTGTGTGAATATTTAATTTTTTCAAAAATTTTTGAGGAGGTGACCTGCAAAATTTCTCAAAATCTGGATGATTTGACATGGAATGACCCTTATGCCATGGGCCTTAAAGTTCCCTGAGTATGACATATGCTGACTTCTGGACCTTAAATAGGTAACAACCGGGATGGTCCTTGTTTCTTTGACCTGGGCAACACATTGTCCATTTTTACCATAAACAACTTGAAAGATTGACTGGTCTGATAATGGCATACTGTATGCTTCCAATATGCATCTGTCCATTTCAGACTGACTCAAAACCAGAGACGCTCGAAGCGTCTCAGGATGTTTTTGATATATGGATTACTCAGTATATACTTGTACCACAGTCTACATTTTCTTTTCTGAATACTGTGATAAATGGTAAAGGTAATAGTTGAAATATTTTGTTTTAGTTCGTTTTCAAGATAATGTAATGTCAAAGTTGATTTACAAATCCCTGCTTTCTTAATAACTTGTATTTACCTTATTTTTACCAAGTTTTTTTTTCGACAGCATGAAGAAAACATGATGGTATGTCAGTCAGTCTTTGCGCAACCACGAGATGGAAGATGTTATTGATAATAAAACAGTCAATAAACCACTTGCCTTGCATATTTTTTCAGAGGCTTTCAAAAATGAATTTGCAATCTTTCTCAGACGAGGGATAGTTTAGTGCCTCCTCCGCTACTTCAAGGGGAGTGAAGGTCAGACTTCAGTAAAGAAACAAGCTAAAATAAATCTCATCGCACAATTTTCATTCTGCAGTAATTTAAAGTCGAAACATTTCATACCGTGGTGAAGTACCATAAACACTTAATGAGAATATCACCGTTAAAGGCGAACATCATTTCATCTTAAGATAAACTAACGTATACTAATAACACTGGAGCCTTTAATCACATGTCGTCCACATGAAATGGAAAATAACCGGTTTTTTCCCCGGTACTGTCGAGAACACCTCTTTGATCCGCGAGCCATGAGAAGAGTGCACTGCGGATGAGAAAAGTGGCAGTAGCCGAACTGGGAGGAGCTAGAGACTCGCAGATTGTTGTGTTGCTACCCCTCCGGACTCGCCACCCCTCCTCTGCGAGCCTCTCTCCCCCTCTCTCTTCTGTCCTCCTCTCAGGTAATTCACTTCCAGACAGTACGCGGCAGGCTGCTGATGCTGCTCGAGCGGTTGCCTCTCTCCTCTGGTCGCCTCCCTTCGTTCCTCACTCAACGTGCGCCCGCGCGCATCCGCATGCGGATCCGTCATTACACGCTCTGTGGAGAAAAAAAGCCTTGGATCTCTCTCTCTCCAAAAAAAGAAATCAAAGGACGTCATTGCTCGGCCGTTTATCGGAATATGGGAAGCCTTTAAGGACCAAGAATTTGATTCCGTCCGTTGGTTTTCAGTGCTGAAGTGCATACCTTGTTGATACGGATATTTAAGTTCCTTGTATTCACTTGCATTTTCTCGAATAATGGAAGTTCGCCAATTTCACTCGCGGTCTCAGCGCAGCAGAATGCAACATCTGTGAAGCACAAATCTCAGTCCTTTCATATTCTGATCGGACCTGCATGTCAGAAACGCAGAGGGAGGGGGGGTCCCTGTTAACAGTCGAAATTTGATTTGATTTTGTTCCTGGTTCGGATTGGATCGGATTAGTTTTTGCTGGGTGGCAATGAGAGGAAGCCGAGCGAATTCAGGATGATTTGACGTTCGTTGAGGAATTTTTAATAGGTGGAAGCAATTTTTCTTTCAGTTGCAAGTGCCACAATTAGGCAAAAGAGCACCAAAGCGAGGCGGCAGCAAGGGAGACCGAACGCCCCTTCTGGAGCGTTTTCGTCCACCAAGACGCGTTCACAGCCGCTCGGGATTTAAAACTATCGCCTCAGACGCATCCTGGCTTCGACATTTCCGTGGGGAAAACGGCCTTAAACTGTAGGAGAAATGAATGTTTTAACGTCCTTGTTGTTTCTGGCCATTTCTTGGAGTCTGGGGTGGAATCGAGTGGTCTCCGATTCCATTATACACATCGGTAAGTTATATATGTTTTCCTCAAGAAACGTCAATCGAGGAGTTTCCTTGGGACGTTTTTTTTTTTTTGGCTCAACGTAGCTCGAGCGCGTTCGCGTTCTTGTATAAATGTATTTGATCCATTTTAGTTCAACCATGCGAACGTGATCGTCATCTGGAGAAAAGCACCGACTTTCAAGAGGTTAAAATTTCGACGGGATTTGGCATAAGTGCATGTATTATTTTTCGAAAATGACAATGTCAATTTGCATGAAATTGAGTGGAAGGCATTTCTCGTATCATGCTCATGGTGTGTGGAAACACCGCAGGGACGGCATTTTTCGCAGCCCCACGCGAATAGCTCGAGCCTGCTCAGAATGTCTTCTGACATCTCTAATTATCCGCGTCAAGATGCGCAGAACTTCGCATGCATACAGATCGGATGCGTGGCATCACTTTCCCATGATTTATGGATTTAAGATGAGACTGTCCGTTTTGAAAACGTTTAGTATTTTTTTCTTGACTTTTTAACGACTTTTTCATCAGATGTGTCTGCGGTTTGATTGCCTGATTTGTATTTTCCATTCAAAAAAATCTGTGTTGTGCGCGTGCCAGCTGAAAACAGGTGGTCTGAGTTGCTACTAGGCTACGTGATTTTCTACGGATGGAGTCAGCAATGCTGCGGGTGGGGAAATTCTCATAGCTAACGTGTAAAGTGAATTGGCTATGGGCTATTTTATGATGAAACAGGAGATCCGGTTAAACGAAACCAACAGCACGACCTGCTCTCATTTCATTCATTTATTCACGAAGAATAGCCTATCTGCGTTATCTTTGAATTCTGCGCTCAGTCCGTAATCCACAAGTAGAGCACCGTGCCAGTGTCGCACTCTCTTGTCATTTCCTGACACTGACTGTCTTGTGCGTGTGCGCGTGCTTGTTGCACGGGGTGGCTGCGCCCGGGCAGCTGCCTGGCAGGATGGACGCAGAGTGGCCGTTTTGCAACGGCGCGGTTGAAAAGATTAGAGTTCCAAATGGGTCATCATTTGCGATTCAATGCCGTGAAATCGGAAAACGTTAGAGCGATGAGATGTGTAGACGTGATGGTGAAGCCTCGTGTTAAAGCAGGATATTCGATGAGATGCATATTCGTTTCTTTAACGGATTAGTAGGGCCTCATTTATCAATACAAATTTATTCAAGGTACACGTCCTCGGGCGCATTGGATATTTAACCCAAATGCATCGTCGCCCATGCCGTGTTCTGTTTGTATTTTGTCATATTGTGTGGTGCGTCTTATTACATATTGCAGTTTTGTTCCCTGGTATGAGCCTTCTCAAAGAGTGCGCATTTGTGCGGAATCGTCTCTGCACTTGTTGCAACCATTTTTAACGAACTGGTGCGTTATTAGTCGTTTTCATGCTTATCAAACACACGGACGACATAGAAAGTAATTCTAGATATATTTTCGCTTGGCTGCTGTCCGCCTAAATTTTGATCGGGCTAACGCTCAATTTAATGTGAACTGAGATGAGGTGGAATTGACAGTCGTGGGTCCGATTTGACTTGTGCGTGGGCTATTATCATGCTTGCCGCGCATCATTCGGTCTTACTTTCGGTATGACTGTTGGAAGTGAAGGCACATAGCTGCTCGCTTGTCCTCAAGATACTTTTTTCGTCGCGTGGAAACAGTACGGCAAATGAGCCCTTATTTTGAGGTTTTGGGACGACCTGTGTTAAGTTTACGGCGCACATCTGGATGCGCTGTCAGAATCTGGAGAAAGATCCAGTTTCTGCTCAAGGGATCACGAGAACGTCATCCATTGTATTTGGTGTACTCATTAAATAATCTATTGCCAATGCTTCATAAACAAATGATGACAGAATAGACTGGCTAGGACCTCAACACCACCACCACCAATAATAATAATAATAATAATAATGATAATAATAATAATAGTCCACATAAAACGAACATCAAATTTTAAGATCTTATCGTATGCGTTGAAGTGCAACAACATAGGAATTTAATTAGTCATATGTAATATAGATTAACACGACTGAATTAAAACATTTTTCTACAATTGTAAGAGAACTTCACGATTTCACTCAGTTTTCTTGGTCGGCTCTTTAAATCAATATAGCTACCCAATTTTTGGAGCCAGTGGCTTTCGTTGCTGTTACAGTGAGATCACTTACATAAGCGGTTGCATTTGCGAGGTTCTTCTTCACAGAAAACATTTAGTACGAAATTGTATTTATATTTGTGTACACAGTATTGCTGGACTAGCCAGGCGCGGATTGCCAGAGCCAAATGACCGACACTGCTCATTGTGAGAAATGATGAGAACTGGCATGGCAGATGGAACTGTGCAATTTTCTGTTGCTTTCCAATAGGCAATTATAATAGGTGTACAAAAAAAACGCCTTCCGATTTATAAGTGGGCGATCTATTTTAAGCACTTTGGCCATGTTAGAAGTAATCCCTTCCAAATCTCTTTCTTGCCGTAAAGGAAAGAAAGAAAAGACACCAAGCCCAAATGTGATGTTTCAACCTCTTTTTTTGTCCAGCGCACTCGGTGACTGGTGGAAGCATTTCATCACACGCATTACTTGATTGCTGAGGAGCCTCCTAATGATCTGCATACCGAAGAAAGAGCACTGCGCGCCGTGCGCTGAATTGCAATGGCATGGCGCTTTATGAGGCTATTCAGAAAGTCACAGTGATTTATGTTGGTGGAAAGCCCCAAAGTCGCTGGTATTATCCGAGCTGCTCGGCCCATTCTTCACGCGACGCGCTCACCCCAGTCGCCCGTATAGCTTAGCACTAACGCTTAAGGAAATAATGAGATCCAAAAATACACTGATCTGATCGTCTTTCTTAAAGTCTAACCTCTTCTACTGGAAAGCGCTGCGAGGTGAATCATGTGACCATTAAAAACGTTCTGCAGGGTGTTGAAAAAGGCCGATGAACACGATTTGAACGATTGCTTGGTACCTCCATTCCGATTATCCCCAATAATTCGTTCTCATCCTAGTTTTGTCCCAGATTTCCACATTCAGCTGCATTATGACACCTCTCACCTCACACATTCTCAGTGTATTGTTATTTGACTCAATTTGACGGCCGAATTGGAGGATAACTTATACACTTTTCCTCTGTCTTATAACATATCTTTTTGTGCTTTTTTGAAGGGGCACTGATGAAGAGCAGTGTGCAGTTCATGAAGGGTTGTGGCCTTTGCACTGAATTAATTATTGTTCGCTGCGGTGTTTACTGAGTAACATTTATGTTATTATTGATTGGTATTGTGTTCACTGTAAACAAATAGCTGGGCCTTTTTCTTCACTGTGTTTTGGTTTTGAAGTCAACAAAGTCCTATCAGATCAACTTCAGATAGTGCCTTTAACCCTTAGAGCAGTAAATGCAGCTCTTGTTCTTCAATGATGTAAGATATCAAAATCAAAGCTTTAGAAAAGCCACCATGTGGCAACTTGTTTAAAAGAGCTCCCGCTGGGGAGTTCTTTTCAACAAGTGGCCACATGATAGATTTTCAACAGCACAAGATAATAAAATTTATATTTTCAAAATTTTATTTCTGCGCTGTCAGGGTTGAGGTGCGCAATCACAATTTCAAGTTGTTTTCTCAACTTAAGACATGTAGATGTCAGAAAAAAAACTCAACTGCACTCGTAGTGCTCAAATAGGCTTGCTTCCTTGGTCTGTTGGGATAGCTCTTTGCCTGTCTTTTGCATGGATACATCATTGGGCTCAAATATACTGAATTTCTTGTCCATTTGCTGAGCCTGGCATGAACTGTGATGGAGCCGCTGGCGCGTAGTTTGTTGGAAGGGATTTAACAGCTTGAGCGTCCGTTGTTTGTGACGGCGTGAGTGCTGAAAGTGATCAGGCATCATATGCATGATGGTGCTTTGCTGCTTACTTTGAGGTGCTGCAGTGCCTGCTGGGACAGTGGGGGGGACTTCTGATCCTCCAGGCCACTGGAGTGAGACCTGCAATAAAGTAGCACGACGACTGAGAGCCAGAACAAGAGTATGCAATGGACAGAATGTGTGTTTGTTTGCATGTTAATGCATATGTTTGTGTGTGCATCTGTGGGTCCCAGTGTATGTGCATGTTTTTGTGCATACCAGTGTGTGTCTGCACGTTATTGTGTGTGTGTGTGTGTGTGCGTGTGTGTGTATGTGTGCCTCCCTGTGTGAGTACACACGCGCGTATTTGTGATTTTCTGTCTGTATGTGCGTCTCTGTATGTGCATGCCTATGTTTCTGCGTGCCCGCACGTGTGTGTGTGTGTTTGTGTGCGTCCCTGTGTTTTGTGTGTGTGTGTGTGTGTGTGCGCGTGCCTGTATTTGTGCGCTTCTTGATATGCATGTATATGTATCAGCATGTATATCTCTGCATCTGCATGTGTTTGTATGCGAGATGTGTGTGTGTGTGTGTGTGTGTGTGTGTGTGTGATGTGTATGTCTGTGCGCAATATGTGCATTTCAGTGTGTGCTTGTCTGTGTCTCTGTGTGTGAGTTAGATATTTTTGTGTGTTTCTGTGTGTGCTTGTGTGTCTGTTTCTGTATGTATGCATATGTGTGTTTCCATGAGTGTGTGTGTGACGTGTATGTGTGTTTCTCTTTGTGTTTATGTGTGTTTGTATATGTGCGTTTCTGCATGTATGTGACTATGAGGTTCTTGTTGCCTCTCCGGGATGTGCGCGGCTCTGTGTTGCGGATGCTCCTGGAGTCGAGGCGGCTGCAGCAGGAAAGAGGGCGCTGGGCTGCATACCAATAGCCCCGGTGCCCCCGCTGGGTATTTGCAGGGTGGGGGGAGGGGAAAAAACCTAAATAAAAGTTTTCATTGACCCGGGGAGAGTGACGCGAGCGCAGACTGTAAACAGCACACGGTGCGGAGGTGACTGGCACCAGTCGGGATACATCGGGTTCAGTGTGAAGGATTAAACATTAGCGTATCGCGTTCAGATGGATATATGACTTCAAAGGGCAAGCGCATGAATAATTGCACTCACTCTACTCTTTCCCGCGCCGCCCATAATGACAGGTGCGATAGCAATTAAAAACGCTGGGAAATTGCAATATCTTACTTCCTGTCATCGCCACGACGGCAGACCAGCTGGGTGGGTTTACTTGGCGGAGCCGTGATTGGGCACAGAACGGTCGGGAGCATATGGTCGCTCCAGCCGTCATTTCGAGTGTACAATGATAAGGTGATGCTGAAGTCGCTACAACAGGGTATCAATCTAATCCAACAGGGTATCTATCCAATCCAACGGGGTATCTATCTAATTCAACAGGGTATCTATCAAATCCAACAGGGCATTAATCCAGTCCAACAGGGTATCAATCTAATCCAACAGGGTATCTATCCAATCCAATGGGGTATCTATCTAATTCAACAGGGTATCTATCCAATCCAACAGGGTATTAATCCAGTCCAACAGGGTTTCAATCTAATCCAACCGGGTATCTATCCAATCCAACAGGGTATTAATCCAGTCCAACAGGGTATCAATCTAATCTAACAGAGTATCTATCCAGTCCAACAGGGTATTAATCTAATCCAATAGGGTAACTATCTAATACAACAGGGTATTAATCCAATCCAATGGGGTATCAGTCCAATCCAACAGGGTATCAATCTGACCCAACAGTGTATCAGTCTAATCCAACAAGACATCAATCCAATCGATTATTTTTCACTTCCTTTCCTTCTTCGCTTTTAGCTCCATCCATCAGGGAGGCAAGGAAAAGGAGAGAGGAAAGAAAGTGAGGATGGGCAAAATGAAGACAGAGCAGGTCACCAAACAATGTCCTTGTACCTTCAAATGTCTGTTAGAAGCAGCACCAGTTATGCATGTGGCTGAGGTGTGATGGTTGGCTGAAAGAGATCCATAGTTCAGTCATTCATACTGTGTGTTACAAATTCTAAAAGAGACACTTCTTCTGAGGAAGGTCTTGGGATTCCTGGAGTTAGCAGTCTTTGAGAACTCATGTCATGGATTAGAACAGGCTGTTCCCATTCAGTGTTTGTGCTTATAGCTATGAAAAATAAGGCAGTTGAATTTATGCCATGTAATCGTGAGGCAGGAGGATGAAGTGCTTATATAGCGGCGAAGGCCGCGTAACCTAACCTAGCAACTGTCGCCTTTCCCTGACCCTGAACCCTAACCTAACCATGATCGCCATTCCCAAACCTTGAATCCTAACCTTAACCTAACCTATCTATGATGGCCTTGCCCCAATCTTGAACCCTAAATTTGACCTAACTCGTACCTTAACCTGCAGGAAGTCATAAGTTTAGCTGAAGCACTGTTCTCCCAACCGTTTGGTATTAAAGGCAAAACGTTGCTGTTACTTTCGGTAGTTGAGGAAACGCTTATTCTGCAGTGCTGCTGATAGTTACGGTACTTGAGGAAATGGTTGTAAAAACTGCGTGGCTGTCATGTAGAAGCCAAGTGATGCCAAAATTTTGTAGGACTGAGCACGAGATATTGTGCATAATGGTAAGATACACGAATCATTGAAAGAGGATATGTTGACTGGAATCTCCGTAATGCTGGCAGTCGTGGACTGATTGCTGAACGGTGGGAAGTGTGTGTTAAACAAGGAGGAAGCCCAATGGATTTATGAAAGCTCATCTATGCTTAAGGTCGCCAGGTCCGCCTACTTCACGGGCCCATCATAAGTGCCAGATGTTTGTTTCCAGGCGTTGGACTGGTGCGTGGGTGCGTGCCCGTGTCCTTGAACATAGTTATATAAAATCAGGTTTGCAGTTCTAGGTTATATAGCAAGGTATGTGTGAGATGGGAGTTGTAGAAAATGAGTGAATTAAAGGGGCATTTCATAAACAAAAAATAAATTAAGATTTCCAAGTATTTTGCTGTTTCCATGGAGTGTACCGTTATTAAAATTAACTGGTGATAACTCTCCCAAAGACAGAGACTCTAATTTTCAGATGACCTGCAGCTTCTGTATTAAGCATTGGCTTAGATGAAAAAGCCACAGCAGATTCATACTTCTTCTATTGCATATGTACAGAGAAGGCTACCACCAGCCATATAAAACAGGTAGGGGTCTTATTTATGGGTTCTGTAGACTGTCAGATACATAGAAACAAGCAAATTCATTCCTCAATTGAAGACCACAATGGAAAAATGATCAGTCACATTTTCACGTTGTGGAGAAATGGTGAATTAAAAATTCAAAATGATCTTAGAAACAAAGCATTGAAAACATATGCAAAAAAATGTAAATATATAAAATATTAAAATAATATATAATATATAAAATATACAAAAATGCAAAATTTGGACTCTGATCGTTTTTCCTTTGTGGTCTTCAAATTTTTTCATTAAGTGCGGATTTACTTGAGGAATGATACCATACAAATGAATAAGCTGAAGATCAGGCCATGTGGCTGTTACTATTTATCTGCTGAGTTTACACATACATAACCCCCTCCAACAGTTTATGAGCCCAAACTTTGCCAGAATCACTTGGATATCAATCTGTAGTTGTTTTTGCAGCAAGCTCCAACAACAGCTTGGGTTACATCCGAAGGTCATCTTTCTGAATTCATAAAAAGGATGGGGTACTTTAAAAAGCATAATTGAGTCAGAATGCAGATTATAAGCAATGCTGTTCCCCATCAGATGAGCAGATGTTGTTCATGCATCGTTGAATGTTGAGTACGCACTTGAGCGCAGGGCACTGTATTGAATTAATGAGCACAGTATGGAAGTCCTGTAACCAATATCAGCGGCCGATATTTGTCTGGCCATATTAGCTGATGCTGTTCCCTCCCACTTTTGCGCACCGCAACCAAGTTTCCTCATTTGTAGAAGAAATGGGAGGGAAAAATCCAATGGAATGTACAGGTGTTCAAAAATATTTCAACTTGCTATTTTTATAAGCAGAGACATATATATCTCTTCCACATTGCAATCCTCAATGCACTGTTCACAATGTAATGCTCAGGTATATGACTGGTTCCATGTTTGTTTTAATATGGCCCATATCCTATTCAAGTCTGAACAGAGCTTACCTCTACACTGATCCAGATGCACGACAGAACAACCCCTCAAAGCTCTTTCAGTGAAAAGTTTCAAATAAACAAACAATGGCGGTCACTATGATGATGATATTAATGTGTTGAATCATGAAGTGAACTCATACCTAAAGGCACGCTGCTCACATCAATTTCCTCCATCCCTGTTTTTGAGGAACCTGCTGGCGTTGAATAATCACAAATGTGTACAGAGAGTGTCTTGAACACGAATTCCACTATGACCATTCTGATGAAAATCTCCTCGAAAATTGGATATTTATCAGATTCTGGTGCCACTTTTGGAAGGGGATGAATTGGTATTAAAAATTTCAGATTCAATGCAATTTTTAGTCTACACACTGGCATGAAAAATTTACTCTGTGACATATTGGGGGGGTAATTGGATCCAGACCACTTTTAACCTCCAGTATGAATGTTGACAGAATAATACACAAAAACGATAAAGAAGTGAAGATCACAATGGTATTTTATCATGGCATTTGTAGGTAATAGTGGTGTATCCAGTGCGTCGCCGCTCTTATGCATATAAACTGAGTCATTACATCAGTCCATCGTGTAAGCAGGACCTTATTTTATAGCAGGGATACTCATAACCCTTGAGTACAGTATAACTCTTGGTTTTCTACTTGGAGGGGAAGCTAGTACTAGGTAATGTTCTTTACTTACTGACTGACTGACTGACTGACTGATATACCATGTTAAAGTGAGCATGTGCAGTGCAGTACTAACTTGCACCACTGGGGGAGGGGTCAGTGCAGAGTATGTTATACTGCTATGCTGCCTTATCGGGGTAGAATCATAAGTGAAGAAGTGAAGTCAAAATTAACTTAGAGCTCACTTCTTTGATGCGTATCTTCTGCACTGTATATGTGCATCATCATGTTTTTATGTGCAGATGAACGGTGACTTTATAATATCAGTTTGCTTCAGACAGGCTCGTTAGATGCTAGCCTAGCCCCAGGAGCACGTCAGACCCCAGGTTGAAGTGTTGACTTTTGAAGTGTTGACTTGTGCTTGTTGATCAGCTCTGATGCTGCTTATTGCTACTCCCAACCTCTGGCTTAACACTCAGAGATTGCAAACTCGACATAATTCTTATAGCCCAGCATTTTACATTTAGCTGATTGGTAGTGTCCGGCTAAACCAGGTCCTGCCTGGTACATGTCTCCTCTAGCTGATATTTTATTGATTTATTCTACTGATTGGTCAGAGATTTCGGTCACTCTTTTGTCTTAGATCCACGGCAAAAAATATAAAGTCAATAATTTAGACTTGATACCTAAATATTGCTTTTGTTCGCAAATTAGGAGAAAAATTAGCAATTAGATTTTTACCCAATTTTAAGTTGGGTAAGAGCATTTCTCTTGTGAAGCATATTGAAGCAAAAATATTTTCACATTGTTTCCCTTAGAGAACTATATAAGATTTTAAGCCTTATTCAAGACAAAACTTGTAATTAAAATTTTTACTTCAGCCGTGAATCAAGGGTTAGGTATTGTTTAAAGGCAGCGGTACAAATTACCTGCAGGCCCAGATTTGAGAATTCCTGGGTTGTAGCAGTAAATAATTTTTTGCCATTATTTACGGATAACAATGTGACACCAGTTTTATCCAGCATCATCGTGTTACTTCTGTAGTTTTCTAGAATTCATGCCTCAGTTGGTGCCTCCTTATTACTTTTGTTATTTTCCTAGAAGCTGAGGATATTTTTTCAAAGATCAGTATCATTAGAGAGACGCCGGCTGTTTTAAGGGATGCATTTTGCGTCTGAGCCTCTCTCTGCTCTGTCTGGGATTCCAAATAGCTCCAGGAACTATGTTTTCATAAAGATCAAAGTCAGTCATTTCTGTCTTATTTGGAGCACTGTGTATGAGCCTGCAAACATATTTATATCACGGGCTTAGTGAACAAACATATTAACCCTTAGAGCGCTGAATAAATTGTCATGGAATTTAAAATTTTATTATCATGATGCGTTGAAAATCTATCATGTGGCAACTTGTTTAAAAGAGTTGCCCTGCGGGAGCTCTTTTAAAGAAGTTGCCACATGATAGGTTTTCAACAGCATCTGACTTTGATATCTCACATCATTGGGCAACTATAGTCGCCTATAGCGCTCAAAGGGTTAAAGATGGTGTTGATGGGGATGTGTGGTGGCGTGTAGAGCAGACAAACTCGTACCCCATGGTTTTGAAGGAAATTCGGTCTGCTTCAGTGCCTCCTTTTGTTTGGAGACCGAAGGTTAGCGGAGATTAATTCTATTAGCTCCGTAGTGCAAATGTTGGGACAAATGAATTCTTCCTTTATCTAGCTTTGTCGTTCCACCATTTCATATTTGTAATAAAATAATTCACATTGTTCGAGTGCGGATTTTCAGCTCTTTTACAGTTTTGTTTTTTTTTTCCTCTGCAGTTTGGTTTTGGCACGCAGGAGATACCGTATTTATTATGTGTAGTCTCTTCTTTTCTGGATGCCGTAATGTTTGGGACAAATTGCTTCACTGGCGTTTCTGCATTAGTTTTCTGTGCTCTGTTGCATTGTAGGAGTAGACGTAGGAGAGCTGTCAGTGTGTAGAGCAGATTCTGCTGTGTTTGTTACCTTTTTAGGTCTGTCGGTGGCATTTGTCATCATCGGGACAGGAGAACTGAAGAAGAAAATTACAGCAACCATTGTAAAGCTGCTTTCGCACCAGACGCGAAACGAATTTTTTGCAGGACAGATTACATTCAAAGTCAATGCAAAGACGCGAATACAGGCTTTTCGCGTGTATTCGTGTCTTTGCATTGACTTTGAATGTAATCTGTCGTGCGAAAAATTTGTTTCGCGTCCAGTGCAAAAGCGGCTTAAGACTAAAAAAAATCACAAGAAAGGCCAACATTGGCTTTGTTGGCTTTAGTTCAACATAAGTTGATTTTCCATCCCCGAAAATGCAGTTTGTTTTTTTGTGAAATATACCGAATAAATGCATGTTATGTTGATTTTCTTTCAAGTGTGATTGATATAAAGACAGCAATTTTACTGCATGACCTGCCCTCACTCCGCTCCCACTCCTAGCTTGAAGGAGATGCGTTACCTGCTGTTGAGACACAATACATGAGTGCGTCTCGTTATTGTCGGCAACACAACTGGAAAATAGTCACCTGCTACTACCTGCGCCAGTTCATGAAATTTTAAGTTTCATGAAAACAGAGCATCTTCTGCCCATTGAGGAATTCAGAGTTTTCAGCATTATCCCTTATGAAAATTTCCTGTTGTTATTTCTTAGTAACATTGACATAACTATAGTATTACTACAGTTTTCATAGTATAACTAGAGTACCGGTAGTACTATAGCCAGCAAATTATAACTAGTATTACCACAGTCAACAGTACCATGATATTACTATAATCCACATGACTGTATTGCTGTAGTTTGAATA
Organism: Gymnothorax javanicus; assembly: GCA_029692085.1. Lineage (NCBI taxonomy): Eukaryota > Metazoa > Chordata > Actinopteri > Anguilliformes > Muraenidae > Gymnothorax > Gymnothorax javanicus. Next base: position 9,079,599 of record CM056194.1, read on the forward strand.
ACTATAGTATCACTGCAGCAACACTACACGATGGTGGCGAAATTACCATCCATTCACTATAGGATAAATAGCTTGGAACTATAGTAACTTTTCATAAGGGATTAAATCGTTGTCACTGAGTTTTCAAGATGTTGGGATTCACCTCGGCTGCAGATTGTGTTAGCACGATAACTACTACAGCTTTTATGGGAATCGCATGAAATTTCTTGTGTTCCTTCCTGGCGCATCGAGGACAAACCCTATCGTTTTGTGTGACCCCCTATGGCCTTCCCTACAGCTTCACCTCCTGGTCGAACTTGAAATTTCCAAATGCAATAACACAACCATTGCTGATGGGAAGCATGACAAACTTCAGATTGTTTCTGGTGCAGAGAAAAGGACTGTTATTGATATTGGTCACCGTACAGCCTTCGCTATATTACTACCCCTAGGCTAAACTTATAATTTTTAACACGGCTTGGTTAAAATCTGGAAAATGGCTAATCCATTGATGGCCTATGTGCAAAACTGTGGGCAATGGGCAACAGCCAATGGGGAAAGTACACTTGGCCAGCAGACCAATGCACACCTGGCTGATCAAAGTGCATTTCATCAGTCACTCACTCACTCACTCAGCTGCGGACATCAGCAGGTGTGGCCTGGCCAAAAATTGCAGCAACCAGAATAGCAGCGATGGGAATCCTGTCAAATCTGCTTTCAGCATTCTGGGTGCTTTGTCATTGATTTTGGCAGCTCCGTAATGTTTTCTGAAACACCACCACTTGGCCAAATTTAACATTTCGAAATGTAATTGCTCAGATAGTTTTGATGAGAGTCATGTTGACCTTCTGTTATTGTTCCTGGTGTATAGAGGTGGTGTTGGTGACGCCGGGACTTTCCCTGTTGCATCACCACCGAGTCAAACTTTTCATTTTTGAAAATACAATAACTTTAACGGCTTTAGTAGAAATCTTGTCAAATCTGCTGTCAGAATTCCTGGTGCATAGAGGCGGAACCTTTTCAATTTTGATGACTCTGTTCTTCTGCTGTCGTGCCACTATTAAATGAAACTATATTTCCAAATGCAGTTAGTCAAACTGTTTAGGAGGGATCCGGATCAGTTTTGCTGGGAACATTCTGGTGCCTAAAAGAGCAATCCTGTGGTTCTGGTGGTGCTATGACTGCTCCTAGATCACAACTCTTTGGCCAAACTTCACTTTTTCAATGGTGCAATAAATCAAACAGTTCTTATGGGAATCAGGTAAATATTTCTGGAGCCTACAGTAATTCTCCTGTTGAGATTCTGAGCCTTTCACCCTTTCCGATAGCGCCACCACTAGGCCAAACTTTGATTTTTGTCGTTGTGGAGAATGCTGTTTCAGCAGTACACCCAGCTGTGTCCAGTGTACACAGTAATACACAGACAGCATGTGTCCAGTTTGGGCTAATTTTATCTAACCTTTCATCTATCTTCACCCAGCTGAAGGTTACTTGGCAAGTCATGCTGAGTTTGCTGCGTTAACGTGTCAGATATGTGTGGAGAAATGTTGCTTATAATTTTATAAGGAGAAGTATAGCTGAGTTAGAAGGAGAAACTGTAAAACTGACATCACACAAAAGTGGTTTTGTTTAGTTACCACTGTACCTGAAACAGAGTCACTACCCTTTCATCATATTGTGGTGTGTGCTTTCGTTAGCGGTCTCCACTTCCGGTTCTTCTGCTCCAGTGTCAATGAAGAATTAACCAGGTTATTGAAAGTTGGCAAAAATAAGATCAATGAGTAAAATGCTTGCCTAAAATGGTGTATGTTTTGTTTGGTGAGATAATACACACGTCTCCTTATGAAAATGAAATGGTGTCCATAAAATGCAAATGTTGCTAACAGTGTGCTGCCATGTGCAATACTCGGACTGCAAAAGAGAGAGAGTTTGTTCCTTGAGCCAATGTGGCTCATCAGGCCGGCGCTTAAAGCTGGTTTCTGTAGCATGAAGCGACTAGGAGTATTGCTCCTCCCCCTGGATGGCATGCTAGTCCATCCCAGGTTACTCCCCCAGCTCTTGGTCAGGTTTCCCCGACAATTTTCTGGTGCCCAATTATACACCTGGGTGGAATGAGGCACTGTGGAATTGAAGTGTTCTGCCCAAGAATGCACCAAGAAAACCGTGGCAAGGACTCCAAACCTTGAACCTCTCAATTTTCAATTCAATTCATTTTATTTGTATAGCGCTTTTCACAGAGACTGTCACAAAGACGCTTTACAGTGAGAGATTAAATAAATGAAAGGGCAGTGCCCAGCCTATTCGCCACTACAGCAAATGAGGCAAAAAACTCCCAGTAGGGAGAAAAATCCTCAAACAGTGGTGAGAAAAAAACTCCCCAGTGGGAAGAAATCTCAGGAGGAACCCGACTATAGTGGGGAAGCCCATCCTCCGCGGGCTAGCTAATTAATAACAAAATAAAGTCAAATAGAGTAAAATGGCAAAAGAGATCCATTTAAGTCCATCTGAGCAGTGGCGTCTGTAGCACCAGGAAGTGGCATGTCGAGGACCTTTCGAACCCAAGTCAAGCACACTTAATGCATCCCCACATTGGACTGCAAGCAGATGCTTATCTCAGTCATGATGTTTGAAACGAGCTGATAATTTGAGATCAGTTGGTAACAAAGATCCATATTACTTCAATCTTAGCATGTCAATAACAGCATTCGCCACTTGGGGTCCAAAAGGCACTCATTTTTGAAAGGGTTTGGAGAATTCGGTCACGTTATCATAATGAAGTTGTTAATATAATCGTGAACCTTATATCTGCCAATTTTGAAAACCCCATTCATATTTTACATAGACATGGGATTGATGGAACTGGAAAAAAATGCAAAGGAAGCTGCCTACAAATTAATATCACACTGTGACTCTGTATAAGTGATGTAGTGATGGATATTGTGTTTTTGTTTTCCAGAAATTAAGAGATTTTGCATACAGGGAATCAATGGCTTTACAGCCATAAACGATGTGTTCGGAAATAGTGGTTGTATCAACATACAAGGCTCACCTGTAGCTTCATTGCAGAAGTAGTTTTGTCTACTTTTTCTGCCTGTTCATTATCTGTGTTACCGGTTGAATTGCATAGAAAAAGTGATGAAGACCCACCCAACTTCATTTCAAGTGGGCATCGAACCTTTTTAGGCAAAGAAAATAAAATACCCAAACATACAACACAGCAAGTTTGTGATTGAAAGCGACTAACTGGCATACATTTGTACGGTACAGAAATGTTATTTTTGCTCAGTGTAAGCTGCTACCATGTACTAGGAATTAGAGAGTGGACCTTTTAAATCAGCATTGTCACATGCCGGACCACTGACTACACACCCAATATTTCATGCTGACATGCTGAATTATTTTGGACACAAATTGTGCTTCATGTCTTCCATCAAACTTCATCTTGCTCGATCATCAAGGGTGCAGCTGCATTTCAACATGCAATGCCTTACTGCTGAAACCAAACAACAGAATGCATATTGTGCAGTCAAAAACGAAAAAAATGGCTATTAAATTCTTCCAGATTAAAAACCTGGGTATTTGTCCTTCGAGAGGTCATTTTTCATCACGGCATCTGAAAAATTTAGAGACGCGAAGCTTCGCCTCTCTCTGCACACACACAGAACCTGTCTTGTTCCTTGCAATTGATTGCTCCTGACTTGATTAAACATGACTGAAGGAGAATACATCACGTTAATGTGCTGATTCTGCACATTAATTTCCGCTATAGAGTCTGGTAATAGTATCTCAAATTGCTGAGATACAGGCGAACAAAAGTAATTATGTTCGGAAAAAACCTCAATAAATTATTGCAGTTGTTGAGAGCGTACGGGCTAAAAAGTGATGTCTTTCGGATTGGATGCCATCTTCCTTTCGCACCGCTTAATACTGCAGTCTGACAGTCGAAACCTGTTTGACCATAGAAATATACAATCACCCATGGACTCTGTCTGCTTGGAACCCTGAAATGAAGCACTTGACCAGAATAGCTGCATTACATTGTATAAATGGATTACATGTAACAAAGTGTGGATTTGATTGTAAGAGAGATAAATTGCCACGGACATGGTGGCATATTGGATCTATTTCGGAAACGGTGGATGAAACACTGGATGTTTACTTTTATTGGATGACTGGGAGTGAAATAGATGTTTGAAAGAGTGTGACACATCAGCCAATAGCAATTTTGTGCTTTTACATGCCCTTACACAATGCCGTCATTTGACCCTGGTAATTTAGGCCGGGTAACGTGTCAAAATGGATGACTCCAGTAGAATCCATCCGACGCCGAGCTTGTAAATGATTGTGACAAGTGATATGAGACCTATCTGCATGTTAGCCTAAAAAAAACTTTTTGGGAAAACATTTTTTGAACGTTTTTTTATACCCCACAAGAATAGTACTCACTTGTGTATGGCTTCACACCGAATGGGTTTTTTTTGTAACTCGCTTGATCAGGTAACACATCTAAATCTGTCCTTGGTCCACAGCTGAGTCTCCCCAGATAAATTGTATTACAGATTTTCAAATTATGTTTTTGTTGTCCAAAGGAAGTCTCCAGCTGCTGCTTATCGAATTCCTGTCCAGAAATCTGTGATTTTCAGAGCGCCGGCAATTCTCTGCAGCAGCCTTTCTTCTTTTGAGGCAAAAGAAGTCCAGTTGAAGTTATTGTGCTGTACTTGTACAGTTCACCACCAGCCCTGCTCATTGTGACTGTTGTGCCGCGTGCTAGTAAACAAATGCAGGCCTGTGTGCTGCCATTGGAAATTAAATGGAGGGCAATGTAGAGTTTTAGCAATTATCAAAGAAAGAAAAAAGGGCGGGAAGAGACAAAAAAGGAACAAGAAAACAAGGTAGTAAGCAGGGAAATGCAGAGGAAAGGGATGTTTGCGGTTTGCTAAATTAATTCATCCTTTTACTTGCTGCTGGCTAGCGCTAATGCGGCCGAGTGTGATGTGCAAAGGCCGGGGTGTTGGGATTAAAAAAAAAAACTGTTCTCACCATTATCTCTCTGAATCGCTGATGTAGTGAACTGGGGCCATTTCCTGCATATTTAGTACACAGGTTCCTAGCCGACTGCGGTACGGTTGAAACATCAATCAGTTTTGGCCGCGGGCAGAATTTAGTGTATTACTTTGTTTTAATTATACTTTAAGCTCCTGGAAAAGAAATGCTTAGCCCCGGTTACTGCCAGGCTTAGCGGTATCGCCGCAGTCCCTTGGTCGACAGCTGCATAAATAAAGAAAATAATAAATAAACAGTTGCCAGAGCAGCCAGGCTTTACATATTTCCCCTTAAGGACTAACTCTTGTGATCTGTAAGTTTGTACTGCATTAGAAAAGGCCAAGACCAAAAAACTAGTTGATTCTAAAATTGAACAATCGACCACACACAAAATATTTTGTTTCCATGGCAAATAATTCACTGTAGTCGTTAAATATTATTCATTTATTTCTAGTTTGAGTACCTTTTGCGTATTCTTAAAATGGCCCAATAGCTCAATTTCTGTGTAGATAAAACAAGTTTTTGCCTTGAAGCATTGTCCTTCTTCAAAAATTAGCATTTCGTTTTCCGAAACTTTCGATCCTTTGAAATGGCGGGTAAGTATTAGCCACTATGTTTACTGCCAGTGAAAGTTGTCGGGGAGCAGCGTATGTTTACCCCGGCGACACGCAAACCAATCAAGATGGATGAGCCTGTGCTTTGAATAAAACAATGGGCGGCATTAAGCTGTAAGCCCCCCTATAACGTCACCTGGTCACATCTTCGAGAACAGCCAGTGTGACCTTGTCACGCGTACATTTTTATCCGCATCAGTGATTGTTTTATCTTGGGCCACACCTGTCGATGAGTGTGTGTGCTCAGCACACTGCCTCTGTGTAGTTTCTCTCGCCACTGGTCCTGAATTTTAAATGCATTATGCAGTAAACTCCTTGGATTTCACAAGGGGAATTTTTTTTTCCAGTCCCTTATTTTTATTCTCCTTCCTTCCATTTCTAATTCTTTTCTTGCTTTTACTGTGTCTCTGCCCGTGGAAGCCGGCAAGGACAGGAAATGAGGAAACGACAAGAGGACGGAAGGATTGAGGAAACTTCTATCAGACAAATGGACTGTCGGTTCTCTTCTGAGTAGAGATGCACCGATACCAATACTGATATCGTATATCAATCTGATACTGATACTGATATCGGATATCGATCTGATACTGATACTGACATCGGATATCGGTTTGACACTGACTCAAATAGCTGGATCAAGTATTGCTGACAATGGGCCGATCTGGTATCGGATACCATTATTTTTATAAATGACAATCAAGTGCTTTTATATCAATGTATTTATTTGTTACATTTTGTTGTTTCAAATTAGTAAAGCAATGTTTGCTTCGAGTCAGATGTTGCCATACATACACATAAAAGGTGATCCTCACCTCCTCCACACAGTGAGACACTGCTTATTAATGAAAGTATTGGATCGGTACTTGGTATCGGCTAATACCTAAAGCCCAGGTATTGGTATCAGTATCAGTATCTGTATCAATATTGAGACTGGAGAAGTTGGATCGTTGCATCCCTACTTTTAAGCACTCATTTCATCTGTAGCCCTGGCAGATGACAGAGGAGGCTCAATTGCTGCAAATTTGTGACGCCAATTTTCCAAATAAAATACCAACAGTTCTTTGAATTTCATGTGTTTCCTCACTCAAGAGTCCTTCAAGGAGCATCAAACGGGTTGGAATCTCTTTAAAGATGGCTGAGTGTAATTAATTTCTTGGTCGGTCAAAGGAACAAGGAGACGAGGATGGATAAAATGAGGGGTCGGAAAGAGCCCATGTTTGATTAGGACTGGATCATTACTGCTATGGGTTACTGGTGCCTTGGGTCATTAGTGCTTCTGTAGGTTAACGAGGTCCAGTGGGCCCTTTGCCATTGAGAAATGGTCTGGTTTTACAGCATTTTGGTTAATTGGTTCCCACGCTTCCTGTAAACATTGACCTCTGTACATCTACACATTTAATGAATCAGAACGGTGTTTTCAGAATTAAAATGATCAAAAATGTTTTTGTCAAAGAATCACTTTATGTAAATGGATGAGGATATTAAAGAGCACTGTATTTTATGGTTATCATAATATGATCATATTTCTAGATTTAGATTTAGGCCTGGTGTGGTGTTTTCTAGAAACGTGATGAACACATGAATTGAGTCTGAAGAATTCCTTGCTTTTTTTGAACTGTTTTGCTGGTTTCACCCCTTATTTTGATGTACTCTGTTGCTTACTGTCGGTGGCGGCACCAGAACTGGAAATTGGGGGGCACAGGACATCCCCTTATAACAACAATGAGTCCTGGCTAGTTCTCAATCATTTTACTTTATTGACATGTTTTCCAATTACAGCAATAATCCATTGGTAAATAGAAGACACAGCTTCTATTCCCATGCAATCTAACAGCGACAAAATAATGGGCCGAATTCAGCACAGAGAAGCAATTTACTTATAAATAGGCCTATGTTTTACGAGAAACAAACTGCTCTGGAACTTCCGCGCTACCTTTTTGTCACACCAGGTGATCTAACCTGTGCTTAAATTTTGAATAATGCTGATTTAAATGCTCCAAAGTGCGCGTCCAAATGAATGATTGTCATCCTAATTTAACCCCTGCAGATTCAGACGCCGGCATCCGTAAATTCCTCAATGTAATTGCTAAATAATTCTGAAATTGAATTTCCAAATGTATTGCTTCACTGGAATAATTTTCCAGAGCCTCTGTGACACAAATACTGAGTTATAAAGCCCTAAATAGGCTCATGCACAACAGGGAAAATTGGCGTGATTTGTATTCAGAGCAAAGGGGTTAACGGCAAGAACTAGCAAGACCTGATAGTGTGGAGTGTTTTTGGAGTGAATGTATTGCTAATTAATAAAATGATTGAGAACTAGCTTTAGGACTAATAATTGTTTTAAAGGGATTCTATGTGCCCCCCCGATTTCCCGTTCTGGCACCGCCTCGGCATTCAGTGGCTATTTTAATTTTATTTTTATTAGCCAGTGCAACCCCTTGGCAGGGGATTTAATAACAGCTTAAAAACAACATATAAGGACAGAAGAGCAGCAATATCAACTCTGATAGGAATACCTTAGCCAACAATTGATTGTATACATCAGCGCCAGTTTGAACACTAAAGGAACTCATAATGAAGCACTGAAATACGTTTCAACAATGGCTACAGCATTGACAAGTACCACAAATGGCTCAGCTCTGGCCTTGCAGAATATCTCAGACTGAATCTCGCCCCCATCTTTTACAGAGGCCTTGGGATTTGCGGAACGTTCCGGAAGCATTTCCTCTGAACTCGTTATGCTTTTGAAACACCGTATAGATCCACAAATAGCATGTGAAAATCTGCAGTACTCCTCAGTGTGTGGGCTGGCTCTCTCAGTGGGAGGTAGATTAAGAAATAATCAAGAACCTGCTGAATAATTCTGTCCCTTGCATTCAAATGTACTTCCACCGTGAAAAAAAAGCAGCGGTGTTTTTTTTTAGAAATATACATTTTTTTCCCTTTCTGTTCCTTTTTTTTTTTTTTTTTACATTTCACTGTGGCCTGTGGCTGAGTACAGATGCGCATATCGTCCTTACCTTCGCTTTCCAGCTGCCGCTCCGCAAGCAAGCGCAGGTCGTGTATTCCTGTTTCGCAAGATAGAAATATCATCTTTGATGTATTGAGTAAAATAATTTATAACTCATGCGGTAATCCTCATGCAAATGCCCCATTCAATTACTGCCTGTCCTCAACATAAGTCTTGTAAATCTTTAAAGGTTAAGCCTTAAATCCTCTTTTGAGGGAGCCCTGCTCTAATCGTGTGGATATTGTTGTTTTCTCCCCTAATTCCTTTGATTCGGACCAGCCCTGAAACGGGAAGTTATTCTGCTTGGGACGTTCCCAGGGAGGGGGTCAAAGATTGATTTGTGTGGTTTTTCCCCCTTTGGTTGTACTCTCGGTGTGTGTATGTGTGTGTGTATGGTTAGCGTGAGCATCAGTGAGAATAACACCCCAGCATCATAATTAATGCTGAGGAAATGAGCACTGGCTAACGTGCTAAACTGCCCCGCTCTTCCCTAAGGCGGCGCTCAGGAGGGAGAGAGAGCGTGTGCAGATGGGCTGGGGGTCGGAAAAGCCGACGGCGATGTAGCTGATAAAATAATAAAAATGGAATTGCGTTTATGTGCCGTTTCCCGTATTGAAATCTCAGGACAAACTTACGGCTAACTGTCTTGGGAGACTCTCCTGAACTACTGCCAGTGTGTTGCATCCTCCTAAATTAAACACGTCAGCCATTTTGTGTCAGGATGCATGGCGGCTCAAATAAAAAGACATTATTGTTCAGGAAGTGTTCAACAGTGGGGGTGTGGTGTAAAGAACAGTAGCTTTGTAGTTGTAAATGAAGCTGACTATTACTAGGGCTGCACAATATATTGAATTTTAATCAATACCACATCTTAGCATATCGCAATAAGCATATTGCCAGGGTTGCAGTATTCGATTGCTGTGAATTCAGCTTTAGTTTTAAACAATGGAGACGCCAAGAGCTCAAAAGTGGAGGCATGTGGCTCTCTCTTACAGCAGGTTTGTGCACACAACTGAGGTCTGAGGGCCAATGTACGTATGTCTCAGTGTAAAACAAATCTAAACACGGCTTTTCTATGTGCATTAATCCAATGTTAGTCATTTCCAACTCCACATTGAGAGGCTGCAGTGATTTTTTTTTTTTTTTTTAATTTACCCAGCATGAGCAAGTAGCAAAGGCTACTTCGTTATGCCCTAACGTCCTGTTTTAAACTCAAACATTGCAGGTATTAACTTCCCACATTAATAATGGAGTTACTGCCTCACATATCACCATCGCATTATCCAAATGTAATCACATAGGACATTTTTTCTCCATATTGTGCTGCCCTACTCAAAAGTTGAGAGTACACGCTCACAAATAAGGTATAAAACCTGCCTAAAATGGTACAAATGCTTGTCAGTGGTGCCACCGTACATATGCTGTACATAAAATTGTACCCCCACCAAGCAATGTAGAATTTTACGGCTGTAGTTTTTTACTCACAAGGATTACCTTCCGGCTCGAACATGTATTTCCCATGTTTACTCCCCGGGTACATTTGGGAAATTTCATCGAAGCAGGGTAGCGGTGCGTGGCAAGCTGTGCAATGTCACTGTGCGAGCTACTGTGATTTTCTGTATTGGAATTACACCTGCTGTACGTTTTTAAGCTCAGGGGAATGCTGGGAAATATGTCCGTGGTGTCTTGATTGGTTCTTGGTCTTGCTGTGAGATTGAGGTGGGGTAGAACCCCTCCAGTGGGTTAAAGCACACATAACTTTACCTGAGGGGATGTCTGGAGGGTGCCTTATGGGATCTGTGGAAGCTTTAGAGTAGAAAATGATATTTTAGTTTTACCAGAAGTTTAGATGCTAAAGAAAAAAGGAAGAAAAAGAAGTGCTTGTTTGTCGAATCTCTTCCCAACTCCTTTGTGCCATCTCCCAAACATTAATTCAAATGCATTTATTGTATCATTTATCAAAGAAAACAAATTTTGTGCAAGGGTTATTAACTCAGCAGCCGATAATTCAGAAGTCTCTTTAATTGCAAAGAAAGTGTTTGAAATGTGAGCATGCCACCTTTGCGAAGTTTCGACAAAAATTTATATGGCTTTGGTATAAAATTCAGATTACTGCTTTGTGTAAGATGCTAAATGTTGCATTGCCAAACAAGAATACAGAGGAGTTGACATGCACTCTAAACCAAAATTGCTCACCCAAGGCTAATGTTTTACTCTAAACTTAAATAAAAATAAAATCTAAGATTATTTAATTTTCCCCCAAAAAGATGTCTATTAAGTACTGTTTTGGCTATTAGTAATAGAACTGAGCCTTTCTGAATATAGATTGGCTGAATCTTTTGAGAGGAAGATGTACTGGAGGCAGCCAAGTCTCTGAGAATCATTTTTAACAGATAATGATCGTTAAATGTAATCTTTGAAATATCAGAGATTGCTTGCGGGGTCCCACAGGGCTCCATCCTTGGTATCCTGCTCTTTAGATAGTTCTTTGGATAAAATTATTCATAAACATGGTTGGGGTTTTAGAATTTCATGGCTACTTCAGTGATGCTTGTATCTTTGAATTGTGAAACCCGGAGATAATGCTGCCAGTGAGTTTCAAATTGAACGTCTTCTTGATATACTGTATATAAAAAAATTAAGCACGGTTAAGAGAGATGTGATGTTAATTGGTCTCTGAAACCAGAGGGAGATCTCCAGACTTTGTGTTGTTTGACATTGCACTCGCAGCCTGTGATGAAATATGGTGGTAATCACAGATTGCAAAATAGTTATTACAGACCTCGGTGAGGAATCTCTCTACTCCACTTACCCATCTCAAAATCGAAGCTAAAATTGAGATCACTGTTTTCACTGGCTGATACTGAAAAAAAAAAAAAAACAGCTGGACACTACAACAATACCAGCATCAAGCTTCAGATGACTAGAAGGGAACAAGAGAGATGAAGGCGTTATGCATTGCGTTTTCATTTAACATGCTAAGTGCGTAATAATCTGTGAAAACTCAGGTCCATTGCTGCTTAATACATTCTATGAAGCGCAATGGACGAGCTACTGTAAATGGAAACATTTGATCGTGTTCCCTTGCACACTTGCCTTTCAAAACACCAAGCTTATTTGTTTTATTAGGTAAACAAGTCACTCGTGTAGCATCCAGGAAAATTAAAAAAGACTTCTTCACGAGTTTCTGTGGGGCTTACCTACAGGTGCTCTGCTTTCCCTCCACAACCCAAAGACATACAGATTACAGACTCTAAACTGCCCTTAGGTGCGAGTAAGGGATTTAATGGTGTTTATGCCCTGAGATTGATTAGTTCAGGGTGAGTTCACTACATACATTGGGGCTGGCTACAGTCCCTTATCAGCCCTGATCAACAGTAAGTGTGTATAATAATGGAATGATGAGCGGATATTAAACTGGCCTTCCATTTTAATTTACTGCTGTTTTTACATGCACATTTTGGTCATTTTTTAGCCTTAATGTTGATGTATTTGTGGCTAAATGAAACGGTGCACCTTTTTCGTCCTGTTTTCTAAGTTCCTCGTGCTTTTCTGTATGGTCTCCGCAAATATTCGCCCAGACATTCAGCTTCACGTCAGTTGCAAAATGTGGTCTCTGTTAATACGCTCTCCGCTGTAGCCACAGTGAACATTAAAATGTACAAGGCCTTTTGTGTGAAGAGGCATCGGTAGATAGTTTTACAAATAGCATTTAACGTGTACGTGCCATCGGACCTTGAAATTGATTTCGAGCATTCTAGCTAAGCAAATAATAATTAAAAGTGCACTCTGTGGCAGCTGCTTAGCCAGACGAGCCCATCGCGCACTTAGCGGAGGCGCTGAAGGATCATTTGTAAATGTCCAACTTTAAAAGCTTCCTGCGGTGGGGCGACGCAGTGCGTTGTAATTGGGGCCCATTGGCATTGCGAGGTATGACGTACTGGCTAGTCGATTGCCGCTAGCTGTTCGGCGCGCATCATGTGTTAGGAAATAAGGCCCCTCGCAGCAGTGTGCTAAACAGCCTTTAGCGCTGCAGATCTTTGATCTGAAGCACGCATGCTCATATCAGTGATGAAAGCCCTACAATGTCAGCGACTGAAGATGAACGAGGGGAGTCAGTATCCAGGGGTGGCGGCCATGTTCAGTCAGTGCGACACGCGTCACTGAGCCCTTTGGTCTTAAAGTTGACATCATAGTGTGTTTGTTGCCATGCCTGGGAGTTCTCTTGGTGAAATATTCTCTTTGTTGCTTCTCTAGTGAACATGTTGAAGTTGAGGAATCATCTCATGTAGTCAAACTCACTGCGCATGAGATTTCGACTGAATACGTTACATGGAGCGTGTAGGTCATTGCTGTTGACAGTAAACTTTGTCTTCCCCTCGCAATGCCAATGACTGTTTTAGACTTTTTTAGAGAACATTTCCTTCGACATGAGACTGCCTAGACCAACCAGGGGTGCGTTTTCCGAAAGCGCAGATGATAACTTACATAGTTGGAGCCATTGACTGTGAATGGACAAACTAAGTGAGTTTCTAACATAGTTAGCAACTATGCTTTTGGGAAACGCACCCCAGACTTGTTCCCAGATATCCACCACCCTGTAAATCAGGGGTCATCGTATCATGGTCCTCAAGGTTAGGAAATTGCTAGTTTTCCACCCTCCCTTTACCTTTGAGTCAAGCGCATAGACAATCTGGCCAAATAAAAGCACTTGTTTAGTTGATTACCAGGGAAAAGATAAAACAGGGCTGGATTTTGATTCAGATTCAAGGTCCAGATCTGGTGAGCCCTGCTGTCAGATTTCAATCAAACCATAACAATGCTAGAGATCGTGTTGAGCCTCTAATTATTAGTCAGGTTTTCCAAATGAAGGTTTAAATACAAATCTAGAGAAGCGTAGGTCTCCAATGAGCAGGGTACATGACAACACATTTGATCGACACCAGCTTGTCGCCCAGTGACAGCCGTATGCCCTAGCGGGTGACATTGTACGTTGACAAAAACAAACTTGTATAAAACTGATTTTTTTTGGTCAGGATAGTGTCCTTTTGTGACTCAGATTGTGGCTGCTGCAGACAGGAAGGGCTCAGCGCGAGGCTTTCTGTTTGAGATTTCTGTCTGAGTGCAGGTCGTTTTTCTGTTTTCTCCCTCGTACTTTCAATAATTCAGACGCAGCCTGCAGAGAGCACAGGCGCGAAAGAAGAAATGTCATGTCAAGGTATCATGACATTACCAGCGAGGGTTTTTTTAAGGTGACAAGGGCAGTAGCTGGAGGTTTAACACAAACATGTGTCTGGATTTTAAATATGGTCCACAGGAATGTCAAAAATACCCAGAGGGTGATTGGGACAACATCACAGATCAGAAAGAGGATGAGACAACACCAAAGCAGCCTGCATATATAAAGGGTAAAGTACTGATATAAATAAATATACAAATATGTAAATAATTCTCAGGAGTCTTATTAATAAAAAATTGCATGGATTTCATACTTAAATGTTGCATATGCTCAAAACAAGAAAAGAGGCGAATACTAAAAAATATAATTTATAAGGCCATGGATAAGCTAATCTCTTGGCAGTTTTTGCGTAATTGGAATCAGCTTGAAATTTTGTGTGCCTGAAAAAGTGTTTATCCTCTTCTCAATTTCTTTTCTTTTGGCTTATTTGACATATTTAAATGTTCTAGATCATCCAACTAATTTTAATTTAAGATAAAGATGACATTAGCAAATTAGCAAAAAATGCAGCACAAACTGATAATTTTGTCGATTGACGTTAGAGTTTTTCAAAACCTATATCACATATATGAAAAAATAATTGCTCACCTAAATCGTATAACTAGTTGTGCCACCCTTGGTGGCAAAAAACTGCAATCAAATGTTTGCATTAACTGGCAGTGATTCTTTTACACTGATGTGGAGGAATTTTGGCCACTCATCTTTACAGAATTGTTTGAATTCAGCCATACTGGGTGGTTTTTGACATTCTCCTTCAAGATTTGGTGATATGGAGCAGAATTCATGGTTCCATCAATTATGGCAAGCTCCCCAAGTTCTGAAGCAGTAAAGCAACCCCTGATTACTACCATGAAGCTACCAATATCACGACTAACTCTTGGTGTGATGTTCATATTGTGGAATGTTGTGCTAGCTTTATTCCGGAGGTTACAAGATCCATGTGATCCAGAAATTCCACTTTTGAGTCATCAGTCCACAAAATATTATCCCAAAAGTCTTGTGCATCGTCAATATGTTTTTTGGCAAATGTAAGATGAACCTTTGTGTTCTTTTCGGTCAGCAGTGATTTTCATCTTGCAGCTCTCCCATGGAAGTCATTTTGCCTAGAAACTTTCTTATTGTGGAATTGTGAACACTGTCCTTAACTGAGTCAAGTGCAGTGTGCAGTTCTTTAGATGTTAGTCTGGATTTTTTTGTGACCTCCTGGATAAAGTGTGCTTTTGGAGGAAGTTTGGTTGGCTGCCCACTCCTGGAAAGGTTCACCACTATTCCAAGTTTTCTCCATTTGTGGATAATGGCTCTCACCATGGTTTGATGGGTCCCAGAGTTTTAGAAATGGCTCTGTAACCCTTTCCACACAGACAGACATCAACAACTTTGTTTCTCATGTGTTGAATTTCTTTAGACTGTGGCATCATATGCTGCCTTTTGCCTTTTTCACATTGTCAGACAGGTTCTATTTAAGTGATGCTTAGATTGAACAGTGCTGGCAGTAAGCATGCCTGGCTGTGTCAAATGAAATTGAACCCTATAATCAATTAAATGTGTTTAATTTTTTGATTCAGTTCCTGAGGGGGCAGTTTCTTTTTCACATTTTGACTAGGCAGGGTTGGACAGCCTTTTTTCTTGAATAAAGTAAAATCATAATTTAAAATCTACATTTTATGTTTTCTCTGGTTATATTTCAATGTTAGAATCAGTTTGATGCTCTGAAATATTTTAATGTGACAAATATGCAAAATAGAGGAAATTTGGCAGGGTGTTAATACTTTCTGACAGCACTGTATGTGCTCATTTCTATTAGTTTTACATGTTTTTAATGTAAAGTTTGCTTTTTTAAAATACAAAATCAGCAAAGACACTGGCATACACTTCTGTTCTGTGCCCACACAGGAGTGGTTTGTAAATCAGACCCAAGGCTCTTGTATTTGTGAAAACAGTTCAGAAAATAATTCCTTATTGCCTCCAGTGACTCATCAGTAGGTACAGGAACTCACTAAATTTTATCACTGATGCCTGGGAGCTCATATTACTAGAACTGAAATCATACTCAAATAAATACGTCTGGAAATTATAGTAATAATGAAACAATAGTAAAAGACTGCAATGACTACAATTATGTATGCTGAATAATAAAAAAAAAACTCTAAATCTGAGCCAGAATCATTTCAAATTTTATTTTATATTCATAGCCTAATATTTCTTGACAGAAAATGGTTTATGACTGAATTACTTCTAAGATATTGGACATCAGACTTGCATCTCTGTGTGCCTTATGAATAAAATGGTAATTAATGATGATGTGACAGTGCATATCTAATCTCACATAACTAACTGCAAAGCAGTGCCATTTTACAATGCTGTATAGTCCAGGAAATGAATGTTTTTCTCTCGCCAAAATACTGAATTGCACAATCCTTCAAACAAACATATTCCCTCTGATAACCAATGGGTTTGAATATTGCTTCTTAAGTACAATTTTGACACTTCTAATAAGTATAGAAGCCAGGGCCTGATTGGAATTATAATGACCGTATGGTATTACAGTACTTGAGTGAATGCACATTCCTCAGTGCTGTTCGCATTAAAGGCATGATTTCTCTTTTCACAATGGCGGGGTAAGGAGAGGCAGTGGTTTGCTGAAGGGGATATAATTCTATAGCGGTACAGGGTGCTGTGCTGTTTTTTCTCTTATGCAATTTACAACCTCCAAACTGAAGGCATTCAGCTGCTTTTTTTACGAGGGGAAAAGCGTTGTAGGTCTTTTTCATTGTCCGGCTCCTAATGAAAAGTGGACGCGGGGAGGCGCGCGCGTGTATGTGTGTGTGTGTGTGTGTGTGTGTGTGTGTGTGTAGAGGAGTGGTTGCCTTGTGCTCGTGGCGCTCCAGGAGAGGCTGTGGCAGGCTGTTGAGTAGGGTTGTCAGATGCGCAGTTGTGGATGGGAACGCCTGTCTTCAAATGACCTGTGTATTTGTGGTTTGATGGCTTGTTTCTTGACTATCTCTGGTTGTCCTATACCCCCCTATATTTTCCTTCTTATGCCGTGGATTTAGGAAGTATTTGTTGAAAAGGAGCGCGGTGTTGCAAGGCAGGAGCAGTCAGGAGCTGGAGACAAGGAGTTGCTGAAGTCATTGCAAGTTGGGTGAAAGGAGACGACCAAACAAGTTCAAATGAACCACTGCCTCAGGACGCTGGCGTGTAATTAGTGAGTGCTTGTGCAGGGTGGACATACATGCCTCCTTGGCCCTTTTTGCAAAATTGGGTGCAGTTAATCCCTGTCCACTGAAATGTCATATAGGCTTGTTAAGTTTCATGACTATATTTTGAGTAATAACGGAGGAGTAGCGCTTCAAAGTTAGTGTCCACACCAAGAACAA
Source organism: Gymnothorax javanicus (assembly GCA_029692085.1). Classification (NCBI taxonomy): domain Eukaryota; kingdom Metazoa; phylum Chordata; class Actinopteri; order Anguilliformes; family Muraenidae; genus Gymnothorax; species Gymnothorax javanicus. The sequence goes on from CM056194.1 coordinate 9,096,864, forward strand.
CAACAGCAAGAAGAAGAAACAGCGTTTTTTGGTCCCACGTCCTAAGGATAAAAATATAGCCCATGGCATTGTTATCCCTGGGGGATGAGAAACAGCTAGTATGGCCCCAAGGGGTGCAGGGAACGCGCTCAGATGAGCAGTGTTAGCCACGCATATTACATACACATCAGCTCTGGCCCCTCAGCCTGTGGCGCAGTCTGTGGGATTCGGTGCGCCGCCGAACGCTAGTCCGACCACAGCTTATTTTGCCCATCTCCCGCGTTCTCGCTCTCGGGCTCTGTACATTCATGTCGTCCATTGGGGAAATTGCCTCTTTAGCTACCGGGTATGGCTTTGCGTACACAGCCAGAATAGGTTCTGATTGCGGCCTCTGAAAGGCTTTCATTCCATTCCAATGTGTTTATTATAACTGGCTCTGAGATTACACCAGGTTTATTAGACCTTTCTGTTATAATTGTGATGGCCAGGAGCAAACTAGTGTTTTTTTTTTTTTTATTATTGGAGAGTCATTCTTAACGGTTCGGTGCTATCGCGGATGAAGAGATTGCGGCTTTTCGCCGAGCGTCCCTGTGATGGCACCGCTGAGCATCGCCAGTGTTATGATCACCGCGGTCTGATGATTACGGTTAAAGGACTTCATACCGGAGTGTATTGCGTCTTCAGATATTCAAAGGGCATTTTCTTTGCCATGTCTCAGTACTCATTTTACAGCCAAGAGGAAAAAAAAAAAAAAAAAACTAATCATGCGTTGGAGAAAATGGCTGCAGTTCACAACCTGCTCCTTCCCAGTGAAATGTGTTTACAGCGGTGATTCCAAACATCACCCGGTCGCCACCGTCTGATCCAGGCACGTGATGTGGGTCATCTCAGGCTCCTGAAGCAATTAATCAAGCTCTGGAATTACTGCTTCAGGTGTGGTTGTAGTGGAAGATTTCAAGTACCCAGATTTAGCTGATGGTGGTTTGAGAATACCAGCTTAACACAGATCTGAGGTTAACCCTTAAATGCTAGTTTTTCACTCAAGGTTTCACTGAACTTGGTTCAAAGTCAGGAAAAAGACTTTTTTTCATACTGTGGGACAGTGTCACATACATATTCTGTATCTGCTGGTTGCAGCGTTTCACTGAAGCTACATCACACTCATACTGAGAGAAATATTCAAACCCAGGACACCATGCTTTTACAGCCACAATATTACATCAAATGGAAAATCTCAAGATCTTGCACATCATTTTATACACATTTCCCAGCTATTCAACAGGACATGTTTGGGATTGTTGGAAACCTTGGGATTTCCGCTAGAATTTAAAATAGGCCTGAAGTTCAGATTTGAATACAGCAGCTGCATTTGACGGGCTTATATATGGATCCGTTGGTTTTATGAGGTTAAAGTGCCGCTTGAGGACCTTCTGGTCATGAAGACCGGAGCACCAGTGTGGTATGCCCTTTTCCCTTGGGAATACATTTACTCAGCCCAGCTTGCTCATCACTGACTCAGATATTGCAGAGTTGAGACTCCAGTTAATTACATGTATTTGGGGATTCGACTGAGGTTATTTGACCCTCGGAGGAGTAGATTTTTGGGAAGGTTTCTCTTCCCCCAAAGTTCCAAGTCGGTGTCGTAAAACTCAGTTGCTCTCAGTTTTCCTGAGGTGATTTCTACATTAGCATTAGACTGTTCATCTACAGCATTCTAATGGCATATTTTTCCCCCTGGAGCCCAGTTCAGATCAGGGATTTGAGTCGAAATGAGATGCAACTCGATGAATTGAAATGGCCTGCAGCAGCTAGCATCGGCATGCTGTGAGATGGGTAGCTTACACGCACTCCGCTCTCTGCAGCATTCTGAAACAGCGCCTTCAAGTAGCAAATCTTCGGGCTGAACATGGAATTACGCATGACGGTGTAAAGCCACTTGTGAGCTTTAACATACAGTAAAGGTCATTGGAATCTCCCAGGGTCTAGGGATCCGTTTTTGTGTCCGCACCGTAGCGAGACAAGCAGGTTACATGAGGTCTCTTGGGCTGACTGTTGACCCATTGCTGATGCTCAGCAGTTAGAAACAGAAGGTCATCTAATCCATAGCATATGGTGGCTATGCTACCTGACGCAGTGCCGTCTCGCCGCGGGATCCCTCACCTGTCATCTCCGTCATCGGCAACCGGCTGTTCCCCAGCTCCGCGCTGTCAGTCGCTGATGAGCGCTATGGAATATCGAACGGTATGGCAATGTAGCAGTATCGCCTGGGGAACTGAAAGGCAGGAGGGTGGTGTCGATTGCTGGCACTGTTGCGTTAAGCGCGGTGCTCGTGGCTCGAAGGCATACACGGCGTAGTACAAGTTGTTGTTCGGATGATTGACAGAACGCCCCCCCGAGTGTTCGACATCCTCTCCCATTTACCAACTCCTCCCTCCTCCTCTTCCTCTTTGCCTCAAATTCAAGAGGGACGCTTCCGTCACTAGCGACCGACTGGGAATGAACAAAATGCGAGTTGCAGCTCTGGAGTGACGGCTGAACAATCACAAAAATCAGATGTGAAAAGCGTGGCAGCGGGGTGGAGATAGAAAATGAACCCTCACATCTGTTTACTGTTTGCAGTTCAGGACAAACACTCATCTGAATACAAGTTTTTTATTGCTCTCTCTCTCTCTCACCACGAAAAGTGTCTGTCTTATCAAGTCTTTCAGTCTCATTATGAGACTTATCTTCTTATGTTTTCTTGCAAAAGTAGAAATTATTATCTTGAGTTTCCACGTGCTTGACGCATAAAATTTTCTTATCCCATTTGCAAATCTAGAATTGAGTGAAAATTACCGCACTTCGTCAGAAGAATATCTGTCTTTTTTCTTTTTTAACTTTTTTTTTTAATTTTCCCTCATTATTATCCACCGTGAACGCAGCTGAAATTTTTAGCCCACCGCAAAGCGACCTGCTCTCATTGATTCAGGAGGAAGAATCCATGTTCCTCCCTGTAGGAGCCTACTGTCAGGCATGGGAATGTCAGCCCTGTTTAATATTTCATTGCCGCGCTGCGCCAGGGAGTGGATTTCATTGAGCTAATATGGAAGGGATGTGAACTTCATTCAAGCCTTTAAAATTTATTGGAACCGGATTCCCTGACTGTCGTCAATGCAGCTCCAGCCAGGTTTTAGCAGTTGGGAGCTTTTCCGTTCCCTGTATATACTGGTACACGCATGTATGTATGCCCGCCATTTTGATTTTCATTGTGATCCTTGGTTTAAATAAGACTGTCAGGACTTGGCCAACACTCAGCAAACCTTTTTACTTAATTTTTGGCTCGCGTTCATGCTCTCAAGACGGTTTACCGGAAAATTCACTACTTGTTTTCAATTGCTGCATTTCTATGTCCTGCAAAATCTGCACTAACTTGTTGGTCAGATTTAAGAATCTGGGCCTTTGTGTTTGTGTGTATAACTGAATTTGTACCTTGGTACAAATAAACATCAATGTTCCATCTTAGTTTGCATTCAACCCAGGCTAATAATATGCTTTGTTCAGATGGTGGTGTATTTAATTTGCTTGTCATGCAAATTCAATAAGGAATATCATGATGTAATAACATAATCTCTTATGCTGAAATCCATTACCTTGCTCACTTGTCCCTGGTCTCCCAGTCAAGGAGGTGGAGAGCCTGGAGTGTCCTGCAAAGTCCGCACTAACCTTTTGGTCAGATTTAAGAATCTAGGCCCTTATGTTTGTGTGTATAATTGAGTTTGTACCTTCATCCAAATAGACATCAATGTTCCATCTTATGCATCCAATCCAGGCTAATAATATGCTTTGTTCAGATGGTGGTATATTTGATTTACTTGTCGTGCTAATTAAATAACGAATGTCATGATGTAATAACATAATCTCTTATGCTGACATCCATTACCTAGCTCACTTGTCCCTGATCCCCAGTCAAGGAGGTGGAGAGCCTGGAGTCTATCCCAGCATGCACTGGGTGTGCAGAAAGGGTTGGATAGGCTGCCAGCGCTAGGCAGGACAGATCCATCATAAAAGTAATAAATGCCGTTATTATTTCTGGGCACAATAGCAAGAAATACAGCATAAAGCCCGCTCCTCCCTGCCTTGTGATATTAACGGGGTATTAAAACTTCTTCATGCAGACTTTCAAGTCCATTTCAAAACCCTCACGCCGACACAAGTCTGTCCTCCAGATTTGAAACCTCAGAGGCCGACGATGCCGGCCCTTCAAAGTACTTCTTAATTAGCGAGGTCGCGTCGCCCTCTCGAGTGCTTCTGTTCCAGGTCCCCAAATGGGTCTCCTCTTTTTCGCCGCTCCTGAGCTGGGGAGCGGCGTGCTCGAGAGGAACGGCAAACACGGAATCTAATTAGCCAAATTATCCACGGCGCGACGGCATGGCAGTCTCATAATTACTGTACGGAAAGCCGCTTCGACAAAGTGTGCAGTCTTAGCTGTCAACTTTCATGTTGCGCCCAGATTAATTGGTGCTGTCATGCAGCGTTCGCCCTTTTTTGATAGCGGGTGCGCGGCATTCCCCATTACCGTCGAATGCTGGGACCCTGGCGCTCACGCCGCGGGGGAGAGTGCTGCGTTTTGGAGTCGGAGGTGCCCGGTGGGAGTTCAGTCAGAGTCTTTAATCTGATGAGGTTGCTCGGAGCGGTTTAGATGGAGGGTTGCACAAGAGAACTCGTGTCTCCCAGATGCTAACACGTCATCGCTCTCCCTCCTTACATCTATGGCATTCTCTGCGTTCAACCCATGCGTAGTAGCCTGTGCACTTCCAAAATTAGCGCCGACAATTGGGCTAGCAGAAGCGACCCTGCCCTCTCTCTCTCTAGCGCGGGTGACTTACGCAGTTGTGCACGTGCACAAATCACTATAAATGCCTCGCCACAATCAGGGGCTTTGTCGTAGACGTACTGGGGTTTTAAATATTAATCATAGATTTGGACCTCGGCCCTGTGACAACAAAAAGGAGATGATTCGTACGGCTGCTAACGCCGGCCGGCTTTATTTAGCGCTGATCTGTGTTAATTTCGCCCGCTATGATCTGTGTTCCCCTCCGCAGGGCCTGCTGGCAGCGTTCTGACATATTGGACATCTGTGGATGAATATTAACGCTACAAACCCGATGCGCGATCCGTCTCCTGCGGCTCCGCATGCAGCCACGATCGGGTTTTCCTCATCTCAGAATGACAAGCACGCTAATGACTCGGGGAATTGGCGAAGACATCGCTTGAGCTATCTTCATTCCTCGGCATGGAGAGTTAAAAAAAAAAATGACAACGAGATTTTATTGTTTCTAAATGTTGTTATCCAGTAATCCAAATGGCTGTTCACTGACTTGCTGGCGCAATATCCAATGAAAAAGGGGTTGTAAAATATCCCTTTCCTAATTATAATCACCATGAGTTAATGAATAATTAATTATATTTTTATAAAGCAATTACTCAGCCTCTTAATTGAGTGAGTAGCTCGAATGGGATGGCGATGAAGTTCTTCCAGAAGATTTCTTACTTACCTGCGCTGTATAAGGATGGGAGCCGATTCCAAAATTATCTCACTCGTTTATCCCTACTCAAGGATGCAGGGACACCGAATACTATCCCAGAATTCAGTGGGCAAGAGGTTTCAACACCTCCTGGACAGTCCAACAAACCAACACAGAGATCTTGCACTATTCACTCACACACTCACTCTTATGTGCGACTTGGAGTCTCCAGTTAGCCTATCATGCGTTTTATTGGGCTGAAACCATAGTACTTGGAGGAAACCAGTGTGAACACTGTGAAAACTTGCAGACTATATACATATTGATCAAAAACAATGGGATTCAAACTTACGGCCAACTTGCTGCAAGAAGACAGCGCGAATCAGTGTGTCACTGTGGCTGCACTAGTCCTGGGAGTTCATTTTGAGTAAAATTTGGCGGGCACCCAAAATGATGTGAGCTGCTTTAATGTGCCTTTATTCATAAACAGTATTAGCTGCCCTTTAACTGTAGTTGGAAGGAAAGTCTTTACTGAAAGCTGCTTGCTATGGGAGATGGGGAAGAAGCTGATGGGATTGGGAGGCCTGAATTTGGTCAGTCGCCAATAAAAACACACTGCTTTAAGTGCCCAAAGACTACTTTAGCATAACATGATACCAGCTGCCAGTAATCTACATTAGCTGGGAGAAGCCTTGCTGTGACTGTGTTGTCGTATTAGGCCTTAACATCAGCTCGAGCAGATTGCGCCCAAATATGGTGTCTATCTTAGTAGTTTCGCTGAGAGATGTTTATCTGTGGGAGGATATTTAACCGAACACATCGGGGGTAAAGTGGAGCGCTGATAAATGCGAAAATGCTCGGCGCCACTAGAGTAAACATCCGGAAGGGAGAAAGTTAATCTGCAATAAATAAATAAATAAATAAATAAATAACATCAGTTTTGTTTTTTTTTTTGAGGAGACACACGTCCGGAACGAGGGGGAGTTGGCCCTTCTGCCCCCGCTGAAAAATCAATTTTTAAAATGTCAGAAGGCTGAGATTGAAAAACCTCTGCATCGAAACGTCTCTTTGAACTGTGGTGAATTCAGGCGAGAAGAGAAAAACGGCTTGGAGAATTAACGATAACATCGTTTTGCGGAGGGTCGTCGTGTCGTCGGCCTTCTGTGTGATTGGCGTTTGGAGGCTGTTGGCAGCTGTTAAATGAGATCGACGGTGCCGAGATGTGTGCATGATGATGAGTGATCAGTCAGGCTCTCTGACGGTTCGAATTATATCATCGATGGCCGACCTAGAATGTTCTGGAGTGATAGCCAATTGGTGATGAGCTGCTGCCGGTGGCTGGCATGGATTGGCGAAAAACTGAAATGAGCAAATTTGCAATTCAAAGCTTCGTGGCATTTGCGACTCCTCCCTGATTTATTTCTGGAGGTTCTGCTGTTTAAGTTTGTTACCCACCCTGGATTAGATTAGTGCTTGTTGCCGATTGGACGCTGGGATAGGATCTTGGCCCCTCCTGCAATCATGGATGAATAAGTGGGATAGACAACGGATGGACAGGTGGATGTCATGGGTGGTTAGTCGTTTTGGGAGCTATTATTTTCAAATGGATGGAGAGTGAGGGAATGATGGTTAGAGCAGTTACGTAAGATGGCCCAATTTGATGTTTGATGTGATATGATAGGTCTGCCTGGTGGTAGAATGTTTGCACTCCGTTTAAGTCCACATGCTGTGACATATTGTGATTGATCCTGTATCTTTAAGAATTTGGGATTTTAGCTTATTTTTGATCTGTTTTTCGGAGAGCACAGTATTGGAGAAAGCTGAGTGGCTGTTTACAGACCTGTCTGGGGTATATTCCTTTCTCTGACCCAATGCATGATGGGATATGTACCAGTGTATAGAGTTCTGTGATGTCACTGATGAGAAACTGCAAGAGCTTGAAAATAAGGAATTTTCAAGATGTTTCATTTACCAGCCGACATTTCGCAAGTTTGTAAACCTGTTTTTGAGAACTACTATATCAAGATGTCAAACTGGAACTGGCAAATTCTTATTCATACTTCTGTTTTACCCCTTGAACATTTCACTTGATTAGATTCAAAGTCAGAAAAAGCATTTTTTCCATATTGTAAGACAATCTCGCACACAAATCCTGTATCTGTTGGTTGCAGTGCTTCGCTAAAGCGGCATCACTTGTATTGAGAGAAAAATTCAAACCCAGGATGCCACGCTTTTATAGCCACAGCAGTACATCAAATGGAAAATATATAGATCTTGCGCATCATTTTATACACATTTCCCTGTAATTCAGCAGGACGTATTCGGGGTCATTGGAAACCTTGGAATCTCCACTCAAATTTAAAATAGGCCTAAAGGTCCACAGATTTGAATTGAGCAGCTGCATTTGACAGACAATTTTATGGGTCTGTAGGTTTTGTGAGGTTAAGTTCTCATTTTTCGGTTAATATGATTGCAAATACAGATGTTTCCAGGAATAATTGCGGAATATAAAGGTAAAAAATGTTTCTCTGATCTTTTGTGCCCATTTATATGTGTTTACGGTGAAATGCTAGAGAGCTGGGGAGAGGTTGCTGTAAAACCAGTGCATGAAGTGCTCGGTTCATTCATGAGGGTCATGCTCTAGCAAATAGACAATGATAAAATATAAAAGCTATGTAAAGCAGAGGGGGAGCACTGTTCTGACTTGGAAGCTGCTACATAGACAGGTTTTTTCGCTTTGCGTGGCACTGAAGGCTAAGATGTGCCAGAGAGCAGGATAAAGCTCCCATGATCCTCCACAGCAAGCAAGCACAGGCCCCCGAGCTGAAAAAGATCCAGACAGACAGCAATAAACGAGAGCAGAGCAGCGGATGAGTCACAGGAGGGATACTGTAGTGGATGAGCTTTGCCAGGCGGATCGTAAATCTGTGTACTCCCCCTGGAGCGGGTGATTCGGCGTGACCCGTACGACCGCGCCGCAGCGATTATCTCGCGGCTGTCGACCTTTGCGAGCTTGCCTCACTCACCTCTTCACTATCGCGGGAGCGCGGCACTCAGGGCTCGGCGTATCGGCCGGAGGCTTCAGCCGGCACTTTATCTTCGTCTCCTGCTGCTCGGGCCTCCACACCAAACCCGCGCTCATGCCTCAGTCGCAGCCAACCGCCGTCTGGGAAACTTTGCGACTTCGGGTGGGAGCATTTCACGCCAACGCCTCTCCTGTCTGCTTATTACATTTCCCGCCGTGATCTGATCGCCGATTCTTGCACTTTGCGATTTGCGAGGACCTGCTTTCGAAACCATTTTTTACAATCACAACCCAAGTGAGAGAATCGGTACCTTTCAGGGACCTGTCAATCTCTCATACCAGCACAGCCCGGTGAACTATGGCCTCCCTCTAGGACCCTCATCATACATTCCAGGGCCCCATTCTGGGTCCTTATCAGTAGTTTAAGAAACCTGTTATGCCATATATCAGTGTTATCTCTGAGGTGGTTTTTGTCCCCTTGGCAAAAAATTCTGCCGATGAGGTATTATCGTCCCCGTCTGTCCATCCATCTGTCTTTCCATGAATCGTTACTGCTCTAGCTGGCGAATCGTTGCAGAAACAGCCCTCAAATTTAAAGAGGTTTTGCAGATTTGGTGGCTCCAGAAGTCTATTTGATGTCAAGGTCATCGCACTCAGTTTGACCTCATTTTTTTTTTAGGTCAGAAAACCTGCAAGGCACACAGAGCACAATATAGTGCTGAGCACAATCAAGTTTTTAATTACAGCCGTATCTTCGGCATATTGATTAGCTGCATTATAGACCTGCATCCCCCTGCGCAGAGAGGAAGTGCCAAGCTGCCAGTCATGCTGGGTAAAGAAGATGGTGTTATTGGGTTTGTATAGCTGGCTCTGGGCGCATGTGTCCTTCCATACATCCACCTATGAGTTCATTGTCTATCCTGCTCGTTTTCTGGTCAGGATTGTGGGATCTGCTGGAGCATATCCCAGAATGCATTGGGCGTAGGGCAGGAAAGAAAACTTGGCCAGGCCACCAGTCTATCTCAGGGTGGGTTACACCTTTAGAACCTCAAAGTCAACCAGCAGGCACTCCAAAAACGCATCCCGCTCTTCAAGAACTGTGCTCAAAAGGGCCGCACAGAAGAGATTTTTCTTTTCAGAAGCACTCAGACAGATATCAGCGCGCATTATGATGAATGTTTACCTATTCTTCTGATCTGACATTGATTCATTGCTATTTTGACACTAAACTAATCGAAAATGTTAAAAGCTAACAGCTGCTAAATGCTTAAAGCAACTTTTTTCCCTTTTACATTTCATAGTCACCACTGGTAGCTTAGAAAATATTTTTTTCCCCTTTTTATCTGCAACAGATGCTCAACAGATCAAAAAAAAAAAAAAAAAAAAAAAACCATTACATTGACAAATTAAGTGAGTAGCCAGTTAAAAATGAATCACAGAAGATAATCATGGACGGGCATCTGAATCCTTTTCCTCCTCTGCCACAAAAATATTTGAAAACTGGAATGCTGAATGAGATCTAATCAGTGTAAAAGCCTAATCACAGTGTGTCTGTATTTGCAGCACTGCGACCTCTGTGAGACCAAAAATGAACGGCCATAAATACGCCTGCGTAAAATGCTTTGTCAGGTGTACAATTTTGAATGCTTCACCGCTGCTGATGCAATCCCCTGGGTGAAAGTAGTGCAGCCTGTGTTGGACATGGATGTCTTGAGATGCAAATGACTGTATGGGCCATTACGTTACTATATCATAGGTTATACAGCCTCTTCTGAATATGTGCTGTTGCAAATGTTTTTGAAGTTCTCATCTGATGAAGTCTTGAATGGGTAATAAAAGTAAGGTCACCCTGGCGTTGCTCTATACATACGAAATTTCACAGTCCTCCGTCTGATGTGGGGCTCGCTGCCGACACGTTTGATTTGAGGCCTGTCGCAGTTTCGAATTTCCCCTGAACTGTAGGGCAATTTTTAAAGCTACAGTTAACATCCGCAGAAATGCTACATTTACCCGTAGAATGTTGAACATATACACCCAATAAACAATAGGAGCGTAATCTGGCAAAGAAAAACATCGCTAACATAATTTATCAGATTGAAATTTATTTCTCCCTGCCCATTCAGGGCCATAGGGGCACTAATCACTGACTCTGCCTCCTGCTCACGACTTTGGCCAAATAAATAATGAATGCAGGCATTGAAAATATTGAAAGAGGGCATTGACACTTGGGTTACTAATAACTATAATAACGGCTCTGTCGTTTACATCAAGAATGAGTTAATGTTGACAAAATTCTGAGTCAGCAGCTCGACGCTTAACAATGGGTAGGATACAAATTAGGTATCGGATGACACAGGCCTGTAGTAAGACCAAGATTCCCTGGGACCCAAGAGATGAGGCAAGAGGAACGAGCAAAAATTGATCGCAAATAACTTTGTGTACAAGCCACTGCCAAGTTATGACCTATTAATTCAGTATTATAGTAATTTAAGTCCCTTATTCATGTTGAAAACAGTTTAATTACCAGAAAAGGTTTATATTCCCTTTATAAAAGTAAGAATAGTGGGGCTGTCTGTTGTTGACTGGGGTCTCTAAGTGGAGGCGAGAGAAGTAATTCCATCACTGGGCAGAAAATGGCCGATAAGTAAGCAGCCATTTTGAAGTTTGTCACTGAAGGTGGCATGACCTGGCAACCATTTCACCCTATTTCATGGACGCAGAACAAAGCTGGGAAGTAAACCGAGGCAAATCAGAATCAAACATCAGATCTGCATGTTTAAAAACATGTAAATGGTGGCACAGAATCTGCAATGAGCTTCAGATGTGCACGTCTTCACACTCCGTGGTGCAGAACACCCTCCATAATTCTGTTTGCGGTGGTCATCTTTACTCTCTCTAACCCTTTTCTATTCTTCTGATCAATTCAACTTTGATACTTATACTGAGTATGGAAATATAGTATGGTCCATAAGTATTTGGACAGCAGCGTAGGTTGAAAAGACTGTATGCTAACAGTCTGCATTTTAAGTGAATAGATAAACATTTGATTAATTTGATAATATTTTGTAATATTGCGAAGATCTCCTATGCAGCAGCTGCAGATACAGCTTATGAAATCATATCTTAATGTGTAGCAGCGTTGCACTTAATTAAGCTACATATATTTCATCTCTCTAACAATGGCAGGGAGTATGTGCTCTGACAAATGAATGAAATTAATTTTGCACTCCGCTCTCTTTTGATTGGTTCTCCGGTGGCGTACATAGGTCTCTGGATATTAAATTTGCTCGGGGGAATATTAGAATGACTTACTGTAATCTCTAATTACTCTGTCAATGCGAAGCACAGTGCAAAAAATTGCATGCAAAGTGGTACAGATTAATTTCTTGATGCACATTACCTTGGAACACTGGCGTTAATAAAACATCGATCCAGTGCTTCGTTCTGTGTTGTTTTTCAAGATTTGGTGCGCTGATGGATCAATGAAATCGCTCTGGCATTGCCAGCTAATCCACAGGAGAAAATATGCACTTCGCTCAGGCCTTAGCTGCAAATATATTTATTTTTGTACCTATAAATAGGAGAACAGGCTGGATTTGCAGCTTGCAGAAGAAAAAAAAAACGCTCACACTTTAAAACACTTGACTCATCAGTGCACTTGTGTTCAATTTGGAAACTTGCCCATTTTATTCTCCTCTGAAAGTTTGCCTTTTGCAGATCTTATTAGTATTGACTGAGAGATGGGAACGGCAAGGTGGACAGTTAGTCCCTGGAGTGTTGGGCCCTAGCCGCTTCGCAGAAAGAGTAGTTCAGTGTTAAATCAACTCTGACAGTGTGGTCCCTGCTGTCCGGTTCATAAGTAGTTGGTAGTTGTTTTTGTTTTGGTTTTGTTCTCCAGAAAAATAAAATAAAACAATGAGTATGAGGTTAAAGTGCTCCCGTGTGGGTATTTAAATGCGGCTATGACGTTTGTCTTTGGAGACACTGCCCTTTTCCTACATTTTTAGCCATTTTTATGTATATTGAGGGTTCAAATACTCGCAGATCCAATACTGACCTCACAACAGAATAAGCTGCACATTCTGTCATGTAGGTCAGTGGTGAATTTTGACGTTTTGTTGCTACTTTATGTTGACATTATGGAGTCATCAGAAAAAAAATGTTCTTTGGAGAAGGCTGAGGTAAACAGTCCTTATCTCTCATTTGTGTTTTTACACCTTTAGGGATGTGGCTGGGATTGTAGGAAGTATTTGATCTATAATTATACCACTCCTCACTTCTCCCAGTCCTCAGAAATGAATTGTGAGCAATTTTCATCTGTCAGCAGTGATCAATTTCTTTGTCAATACACTCACACAGCGACTAATACAAATCTACTGTCCTTGTTATGTCACACACACACATACATACACGCGCACACACACATACATACCCATGTGCACTTACACATCTATGGTATACATGCTCACACACACGTGTGTACACACACGCACACATACACACCCATTTGTACTCACACATGTACTGTATGCATGCACACACATGCGCGTGCACACACACACGCATATACACACACATGCACGCACGCACACACACACACACACATCTTCACTTACACATGTACTGTTTGCATGCACACTCACACACACACACACACACACACACACACACGTACACACATACACACCCATGTGTACTTACACATGTTCTGTATGCATACACACTCACACACACACACACACACACGCACACACACACACATACACATACACAGACCGGCACAGGTGCAGAGCTACTTGTTAATTCTCAGAAAGTACAGGAAATTTTTCCTGTTACGACATTTGAAGTCTCCCTGCTTGTGAAAGATCATTAGCAGTAATTAGCAAGGTTGCTGGTGAGTTATGCTGTTGGTATTGGTGGTCATGCCAGCAAATTTCCATGTATAGTTTTCCATTTGTACTCCAGTTGTAAAATCGCAATGATTTCCTTACTGAAATAAATCTCATAACATAAATGGCTGATTTTACGACAACAGAGCCTTTACTGGTGCATGATTGTGGCATTTTAATTTGCGAGGCATTGTCCTAATCACCCCTGGATATTTTTCTATAATTGCAGTCCAAGGTATTTCCGGAATATTTAGTTATTTCCCTCCGCTGGTGCTACAATCCTCCTACTTCATACCCATTGCGTGTTTGACCCTAACCATGAATGAGCAGATTAGATAATGGATGTATGGATGAAGGATGTTACATATTCTACCTTCAGGGAACTAGCTTCACATGGCAGCACAGCCAATGCTCAAATATCGCTATTTAATGCTATATACTGTGTCTTTTAACAGATTTTTTAAAATCTCAATGGGCAGCCATTTTATTGAATGTAATGCAGATGTAAACAAGGTTTCCATTCAGTGTTCAGTTCACTGAAATACATTTTTTTTCCCCTGAAGCAAAGAAGAATTACTTCTTGCATTTACTTGCATTTAAACATCAAGGCGAATCTCGCCCGGCATTTCAAACCGCGGCAATCCCACGGGGCGATACACAGGAAGATCTCTGCCGTTTAGCTTTGTGTAACGGTATAATTGCGAGTCCAACTGGGACCATATGCGTTCTGTATTCCCCTTTAACACTGTGAGTTAGCTAGAGACTTAATGATGAACATTTTCCTGTGTTCCCTCTTTTGAACCTGATGGGGTGAGAATAGGAAGTATTAAATGGTGGTTACGTTGTTATGCTCACTTTCGCATCTTAATTCTGCTTTATGACTCGTGATAGGATAATAATTGAGAACTGAGGAGGTTTGCCTTAAATGCAAGTTGATTGCAAGCTGGCTATAACCTTCCTCCCATCAAGCATACAATGCATTTCTAGTCTTTCTAACCTGGCACTTTTGGGTAGCAGTGGGGCTTCACAACAAGAAGGTCCTTCTCTCCCTGTGTACATGCAGGATTCAGCAGCTCCCTCAATATTGACCAGGAATAAGAAAGAATGGTTACGGATGGATGCTTGGATAGCCACTGCGCACGCACCTAGTTAAAGAAGCGCAATGTGACGGAAGGCAAACTGTTTACAGTGCCTGAATATTGTGGCGCAAATAAGAACTCTCGCAGTCGGTAGCTCTTTAATTGGGGAAGCACACATTTGTGGACGGTAGAAAAAATGCCGTCAAACGCAGTGTGACAAAGCAGAAATCCAGTTAGATATGGAAGCGAGCAACGGAAATGTATTAAAGGAAGAAAAAGACCAGCCAATATACGTTACTGAGCCATTATTCTGGTTTTAACATGTAGAATGTACCGTATGAATATTTGATTATCAGATCGTGACATTTAACCTATACTAAAGAATTCCAATTAAATATTAATAAACATGTAATTACCGTGTTATATAACCTGTGGCATTTAACACGTGCCCCATTAACATGTCTCTCAGGCTTTGGACTATTCTGTATTCCAGTGCTGATTGGATTCTTGGGAATGTCACATGACTGACCTCAGTCGAAAAGAACTACACAGTGCAAACCGACTCCCACAGTACATTTATCTATAGTAGACCCCATCAGTGATTGGAGAGGTTGAGGTCAAGCCAACTTTGGGTATTTTGTTGTGGATTCAACCGCTTAAAATTAGGATTGTTGGATTCTGTATCTGATTTACTGATGTCTTTGTGGCAAAAAGTGGATTTGGTCCAGATTGTGGGTTTTGTATTTGGCGAATAAGGAATTCTTCTATTTTGCAATTGTATTAAAATGCATGGTAGAAATGTATATCAACTGCTGAGTTCATGTACTCTCCTGTCGCTCACGTCTGTGTGTTTGCGTTAGCTTGAGTAAAGAAAAATAAAAGTCTGCACCTCAGCCCTTTGACTTTAAGCACCATGATGATCTCTCCGATTGAAGGTAGAAAATGTTTATGGTTTATCTTTAATATCATCTTCAAAAATAACTCCGCTCCTAGAAGGCGTAATACTTCTCTCGTTCTTCTCAGTCTGAAAAACAGAGCTCAGTGAATATGAATGAATGCCTGGCTTATCGGCTCGAGCTCAGTGTTGTGGCTCTGGGCCGGGCCGAGCTGTGCGGAGAACAGCCTGTGGCCGAGCTTAGTGCACATCCATATTCAGCAAATCCAGAAACATTCCCCGAAACGCGCTAGTTTCACTGTAATGCAATTTCCCACGGAAACTCGCCCCGAGTGACCTGTTTATCCTGATAGGAGGCGACAGATTTGAATCCCTTATCCATTTGAATCGCTGGTATCTGAAAAGAAATTGATCTTGACATAGCTGTTTAACTGACCCCTGTTTTACTACCCTTGTCTCCCTTAATTTCCTCGTTTGAAGCCCTAGATTTGTAAAAACTACCCTTTAAAATTGAACAAATGGAACATAAAACCTTAAACCTCTCAAATCGAACCCTGTAATGAAAGTTTAGGATGAAAATATCTCTGTCCTTGACCCTCCGTTATGCCTACCTGAAGCGCATCCTTAATAATGAAGCCCTTCGACTATAATTATACACATATGCAACCACACTCAATGAGGTCACTTGTTTCCAATTTATTTCAGTCCAGAATAACTGAGCTATGGACTTTGATAATGATAACAGGAATATAAATGAGCTGTATTAACATTTTCGGTCGACATTTGCTCCAACTTACATTCTGAAGGTATTAATTATCCTTCTGGTGAAGGTAGAAAAAAGTAAACTTGAAGGACTTTTAGACTGAGTAAGTCCAGGGCATGATTAAATGTCTTCAGCTCATACGCTTGGAATTTCTGTTAAATTGCTGCAGGGCAGCTGTGGCGGAATAGTGGGTTTCGCCACTGCCTCAAGCGAGGTATCGTGGGTACAAATGTGGCCTGGGGGCTTTTCTGTGTGGGGTTAGCATGTATGTTTCCTCTGGGTACTCTGGTTTCTTCCCAAAGGCCAAAGACATGTATGTCGGATAACCGGATACCTGGAGACTTTGAATGGCGTGTGGTCCCCTAGATGGAACGGCGAACTGTCCAGGGTCCAGTCCTTCCTCTTACCCAGTGTATGCAGGGATATGCTCCAGCCCCATCCGTGACCATGACTGGGGTCAGGTAATGGATGGATGGGTTGATAAATTTCTGCAATAGCCATTTGCGTGCCAGTGAAATCCATGTTTTCAAGGTCTGCTCATGGACACAGAAGTCAAGGCTTTAAGGTGTTTCAAGTGATAAGCAAACTAATTGCCCTGAATTAAGTAATTTGTTAGGCAGTATGAAGCAGCAATCACTAAGACGTTTTCACGAAGTTGCATGGATGTGACATGATGAGAAGCTGTCCATGCGGCCGTCACCATTTTCTTCATTAGCTCAGTGAACAGCACTGTTGGTACACCTCAGTGAATAGAGCAAAGACACCTGAACGCTAAGAGCTGTTTCAAAGGGGAGTTCACACCAAATATGGGACAGGATGGTTCTAATGATTGAGGTCACACTGTGACAGTTGATTCCATCCACTGGTGATTCTTAGCAGAAACTCCACCTTTATACTGTGCAAACTTATCTGTCCAGTGCAATTCGCCTGGCACACCAAACTCACCTCGAACTTTCAAAATCACCATTGCGGCTCTAATACAAATCGAGATTCGGCAGCTGCATTGCTTATTTCTTGCCTGAAATATTTTTGTGATGTTTATCTTTTGGTGGACTGTCATGATGGATTTAAGCCTGGAGCGAGTTTATCAAGCAAGTTTTGCGTTTTCAAAACTGATGAACGATGTGCGCTATCCAATCAAGGGGGCGGGCTGTGATCTACGGCTGGCTTCAAAGCTTGTTCGTACTGTTCAAATTTTCTTTGGCATAGTCCCGAGAGAGTAATTAGTTCAGCGTGAAGAGATTTTATGATTTAAAAGCACCGTCCAAAATAGAATCGTTTTGAATGGACTTAAATGGGGATTTTTTTTTTCTTTTTGGCACCAGAGTCTTAATAAGGTTAGAGGCCTCCGGTAACTGTTTATGAGCTACAGAAGGAAAGTGAGTCCTTCGTGCCCTGGTGCTCACCGAGCGCGACGTGTCAGGACTTCGAATTTTGCTCCTGCCCCACGCAGACCTCGCTTTCAAATGCAGTGTCATCGGCCCCTGGTCTGCGCATCCGAGCGCCTCGCCCTCATTTGCATAGCGTGGCAAAGGCTTGTCAGCGTATAAAAAAACGTATAAAGAAGATTCAGTGCGGGGTTGTAAATCTAAGGAAGCCATTCCATTGAAGCAGATGGAGCAGCGGGAGGGTCCTGTCGGCACGCCCTCCTGTTACTGGAAAAGTCACTCGAAAGCTGCTGCAAAAGCCTCTTCTTACTGTCTACAGTGTTCCGGTCTGTGGACTTGAGAGTGTAGCGCAAGCTTTAATGAAGTGCAGCAAAGATTTTATTCTCTTGTAGGAAGGTTGATTCATTTTACTGTATGAATATGAGGTTCGTTGTCACAATAAAGTGCTCCGTGATATATAAATGTTGTAAATGATGGCACTTGGTTTGTTTCATTGTGTTTTTTTCACTCAAATCTAGCTATCCAGCTGGCTGTTTGTGAGCCTGTGTTTGTGTATGTATGTGTGTTTAGAGAATGAGGGAGAGAGACTAATCCAAGCTAAATCAGACAGAATTTTATTTAATGCGTAGATTCGGACTGTTCTTGTAATGAGACATTCATTCTGTAGATTATACTTTATATTCATAATTTAGCAGAGCAATAGCGATACTGGAGCAATATTAATTGTATCCACCGACGATGAGTCATGGATACTATAGATCAGCGATAGTCATGCCACAGCCACCGCTGCGTCAACAGACATTTGCTTTTGAGCGCTCTAAAGCCTACAAATTTCAACCGATTTGTTTCATTTTTGGCGTGGGCCTTGTGTGTTGTGAGGTCGTGAAGCCTATTGATTTTGGGAGAGATTGCTTTAGGGATCCAGGATACATGTCGACCAGCAGGCAACTGACTGTCTATTTTTCTCAGGGTTTACAGAATGAAAATATCTGACAGTCTAAGGAAGTCCCTCAAATAACGTCAAATAATTCATGTTAACAAATCAGAAACATCATTTCACATCATACGTCTGTGTTTTAAAAGATTCAAATATAAAAACCCTCGCAAGTTAATTTCAGTCCAAGCAATCAGTTTTGATTCCTGCTCCTTTTATTGGGAGAGAAGATATTCTTTAACACTGTTGTGCAATGAGAGTCATTCCAATTAAATAAGTTTGCGATCAGCTGGGCCTGCTCGAGAGATCAGAGGTTTCTGCACGAGGCGAAACGCTCTCCTCAGCGCCACGGTTTGCTCGTCTCCCGGCCGCTTGAGATGGCTCTAATCTCAGTGCAATTTCACCTCCAGATGAGCTCTATTTCTGGTGCGAAATTAATTGACGCCATATTATTACGAACGCGCGGAACTGGGAATCTGGCATGGTCGCGCGCGCTCCCGTTTTTCCCTCATCGTGATCCCTGGGCCGCGTGTATTCCGTTATATGTAGGTCACGCTCAGCTTTTGCCCCCATTTCTCACCTTCTCCGTGCATCAGACCTGAACCTGATTGAATTTAATACGGCAGCAATGGCTTAACACCTTGACATGGGCAATTATACAGCCTCCTCTATTGCTGGGGTCAGGGAGAGGCCAGCAAGGCACTCGAGGCCCCACTGTGCATTCGCTCCGGCACTATCTTTCCTACATCGTCGGCTTCTTTATCGAGTCACGTGCCGCGATGGTGCGCTGGACCATTTCACGAGCCGGGGAGCGGAGAGAAAGGGTTTGGTTGCATCGCATCCGCGCTTAAATGCCTGGCGGAGCAGTTCCGACGTCCTGTTCGCGATGTCCGTCGGCGGCAGCAGTTCGGTTTATCGTGTGTATCCACAGTCCCCCTCCCCGTTTCACACAGATGTTTGCTGTTAATGCTGCTGGTGTTAATTGAGGAGCAGCGAACACTCAGCATTATTGGCCGTATTGTTAAACGGCAGCTGCCAGAGGGATTAGTGGAGCAGGGGATTGTGGGTAGATGCAGAGAATGTGGGGTGTGAGGGGGTGTGGCTGCAGCCGAAAGTCCTGCCGCTGTCATTGGTTGGTGTAGTCTTGCTCAGAACTGTCCTGATGGTCAGGGTTCTGCGATAAATGGCATTGTAGCTCACTGAAAAGGATTATGGGTAAGGAGAAGTTTCTTGTGTTCAGCAGTGGTGTCCGTGAGTCAAGGGTTTCGAGAGTAGAAGTCCTGCCGTGTTGTTCATCCACCCATGACCTCAGTCAGCTTATTTCACCAATCAGGTTCACGCTCTGGCTGGAGGGTTTTGCTGATAGGCTAATCCAGGTGGTTGTAGAGGAATCCTGGGGAGGGATTTTAAATTTCTATCCCTGGATCCTCCAACTCTGGCCTCCAACAGCGCTCTGTCATAGAAATGCGAAGCCCCAGCTGGTGTATTAGCTGTCTATCTGAGGATTTCTAATTTGTCTTTGGCCTGATGGGGTACTTTCTGAAGTGAAGCTTATTTCTGACTCTTTTGTCATCGCCGTTGACTGATAGCAGTCGCCCAGGCAACCTGATGTTTCCCAAGGTGTACTTTTGTCCGAAACCTTGATTCAGATTCCGAAATCTTCAGTGCAAAACTGTGGTCGAGTCGCAATTTCCCGGCACCACTCCAAACTGCCGACTATTTATTTGGTAATAAGTTGCCACTTACGGTGGAGACGTCCAACAATGCTGAAGAAAATGTTTGCGTAAACTTTTTAGTCTCATAATGATGTTTATTAAAATCATACTTTTCCCTCTCAAATAGAGAGCATTAAGTGGTTTTAAGTTACAATTTGCCTACCTTATACTTTGCTCTTTCATCTGCAAATCTTGACATAATTCAAGGTGTCACAATTCATCGGCAGTATTTTGGTCATATATCGAACTCTGAATACACAAGGCTAAAATGCCTGTTGAGTTACAAATGAGATTGAGATGCGCGGCTGTAGTTTCAGTAGATTGCCTCTGGCGCAATGTTTTCCTTCGGGGCTGCATAGCTCTGTACTCGCCCCTCCGTTCCTCCTCCCCTGGGTTAGCAGGATTCCAGATCCGCTGGGAGCACTGGGCTGAGCGTTTAGCATTAAATGGGACCCCGGATGCTTCCCGTGGTGACGATCAGCTCCTCAGGAGGGGACGGAGAGCAGGTGGGGAGCGAAGGCCTGGGTGCACCTCCCATCCTGCATTATGTATGGCGCTCGATTTTTTTTCGAGTAAACGAGCAGTGAATTTTTCATAAGGCAAACTTGACTGAGCGCCGAAATCAGGAAGGAATGGAAGATGGTGGGGGAGGGATGGTTCGATGTCCAGTTTACTGGATGGGGTGGATTGGATTGGAGGGAACAGGATGGCTTAGCGACAAATGTATTTTCAGATGGCATCTTTGAGTTCTTCCTGGTTCCTTGCATACAAACCGATTGTGGCAGTTAAATCCCACAGATAAACTAAGATCTTGTTGATGTTGGGGTGTCGAACTTGGTTTACAGAGCACCCCATACAGCCAAAAGTGAGTGGGCACTTCAGTGAAACCTCATTGACATACATAGAAAACTGACATTTTGAAATTCTAAATATCTGACATTTTAATTGCATTTGGATTGAATTGCTCGGGGGTGCATTTGCCGAGGGCACAGATGCTAACTTACACAGTTGAAACCACAGACTGTGAATGGACGAAGTGTGTTAGTTGCTAACTTATTAGTTACTACGCTTCTGGGAAACGCATTCCAGTATGGGCTGATAGAATGGGCTTTCAGCATTCATTTGAGGTTATTTCCATACAGTTCTGCTCCAGAATTTGGAAATCATTGACTTTCCTGTACATGCCCCCTCCTCCATCACAACTCCAATTAGTTTCAGGAAGGAAGGGGGTGCAGCGGGTTACAAATGCTCCAAAATCCCAATGGTTGAAATGAATTTGCATGGCAGTACCCTCAGATTGAAATCAAATCTCACTCCTACCAGGCTATACTGACCTATTAATGACAAATTCACCTCAAATGACAGATACGTGGAATTTTAAAATATCAATTTTCTATGTATGTCAATGAGGTTTCTGTGAAGTGTCCACACATTTTTGGCAATATTGCACACTTGTCACGGATTAAAAAACTTTTCCGCATTTGATTAAGCTTGCCTAATAATCCCCAAGGTTTAAACGCAGTCAGGCTCAAATGCACAAGGCCGGATCAACAGCGCTGAAGAGTATTTGAATCCAAAACTCGTGTTATTTGAACCCAGGTCTGGTGGAGCAAGATATGCGCCTTTCTGCAGCACAGAAAAGCACAGGGAAAATTCATTAGCAGGAAAACGTATGTAATACTTTAATCTTTTGTTCAGCGTTTGATATGCCTGGGGAGCAGCAATGCCTCCCCCAGATTTCCCGTTCTCCGAGTACCGTTTTTTTTTTTTTCCCAGAGTCCACTTTACTGTTTGGTTTGATTTTGTTCTGCTGTCCCTGCAATCACGCCGTAAAATCGGGCATCTGTCCTCTTTCATCCCGAATGTACAAATAAATGTATTCTGCCGCTCGCTTCAGAGGCTGCATTGTGAACGGGGAACTAAGAGGAAAAAGATGCTGCCACCCACTGAAGCCAGCTGCCTTTTCAAAGGATAAAAACTTTGGCAAGTTTCCTCCAGTGTCCTCGCGCATTTCACTGGGAACTGAAATTACAGAAATGAGCCCGCGGAAAGTGACGGAAACAAGAGAGGAGCGAAACTGTCGCTGCACCGTGAACCCCGTGAACGGAGTCAGGTCGCTTGAGAGAACGTGACGCGTTTTTCGTGACGTTCACGGCGCTCGTCTAGGCGATGCGAAGGCGCGGCACTTCCGCGTGGAGAGCAGAGGTCCTCGTTGCGGACGGGAAGACTTTGATCTGTTCCCCTGCCCCCGGGATTGACGCTCGTAGTCCTCCCGAAAGCTCATGGGTGGCTTGACAGGATGAGGCGAGGGCAGACGGAAGCCAATATTCGCTCCTCGAAGTTTTGTCCAACTCCGGAAAGTAGGGCATGGAGAGGAGGCACAGTTCTGAGTTTTAAACTTGAGATTAACTTCCTACTCCATTTGCCCAGCTCCCTGGAAGATATTATCACTGCAGGGATGTAAATTAATGTGAGATTAAACTATGTGAAATCTATGTGACTTCTTGAATTTTTTTGTGCAGGAAATGAATGTTTCTTCTGGGCAGCGGACATGCGTGTGGCTGAATCTGATACCCAGTCTGATTCTGTGTATGTGCTCCAGCTTTTTCTGTCCCACCAAGAGTCAGTTTGCAGCAAGTTTAAGATGTGTTTTCAATTCTTCTACCTAACTGACCAAATGTTTTATCCTGCTATGTATTCTGTAGTGAACTTGTCCACCATTTTGGCCACAAACCTCTATCTACATTAACCAGGTTTGATCAACTATCAACCTACTGTGACCTGCTACTGACATCCTATGACCAGCAACAGACCATCTGTTACCAGTAACTGAGTAGCTTTGACTTGTAAATGACCAGCTATGACAAGTAGCTGACTATATGTAACCAGCCAGGGGTGCGTTTCCCAAAAGCGTAGTTGCTAACTAAGTTAGAACCTTACATAGTTCGTCCATTCACATTCAATGGGTCCAACTATGTAAGTTAGCATCTGTGATTTTGGGAAACGCATCCCAGTAGTGTTTAAAAAAACTTGAAACAGTTTAGAATCCCAGCTAGCCAAAGTTATAATTTTCAGCAGGGCCTAAACCTTCGGTTATCAGAAGAACAGAAAAGGAGGGGCTGATACTACGTTTGCTGGGTGTCAATTAACAAAAGAGGAGGGCTGCAGTCACATGATCAAAAAAAAAAAATCCTATTGTCTAATTCCTAAAAACGTTTCCTTAACCTCGATGGAAAACATCATGAGGTTAAGAGAAGATGAAAAGCAGAATTCACAAGGACTTTGGGCAAGACAGCCATGGTTTTAAGAGAGTCCGACTGCACTTACAGTATTCAACGATATGTGTCCCTTCCCCTATTGCTGCTTTCTGTTCATGAATGACTGGCCAGATGGTGCTTCGCTTTAAATATTACTGCCACAAGGAATTGTGGGACAGCATTGGGTGAGGTCAAGTTTTAGGATTAAATAAACAGCTTGAGTAAAGTTAACACCCGTGTAACACTAACCCCCAGACAACAACTAAACTTGACCTCATCAGGAAGATTTAGTCAACCTGGTGTTTACTGTGGGTTTACACCAAATTAACACAGGATTAACTCAAGTTCTGTGCCAAAGTTTTATCTCAATCCCAGAAAGCTGCATAAATACCATGCATACTCATTTAAAATGTACAGGGTGTTGAGTTAACCTCTAGAGGTTAACACTTTACTGAGGTCAAGTTTGAGGGTTAGTGCAGGGCTGCCAATTCTCACGCATTCGCTGTGAGATTTAGTGGCATATACACGTTCCCGTGCCGTAGTCTGCAATTATTCAATCAAGGCAATGCATGGGTTTCGCGATCGTTCAAATTGTTTAAATGAAATAAGACCATTTGAATCTTTTCTTGGGTGCAGCAGGTTCCATTTTAGTGAGAAATACTGAGTTAAAACAGCTGCAAGTGTCCTGTGTATATCCACACTCAACCAGGAAATGAAACAGGAAGTTGCAAAATCCCTTAACACGTGGTTAACACCTGAGTAACACTTGGATCACACCCAAGTAACACTTGTGTCATCTCAGTGTTATTAATATGTTAATCCCATCAAAGGATTACGCAAGTGTTTACAGTTTGGGTTAACACTAACACTAACACTAATCCTAACTGAATCCTTAACTCTGAAACTTGACCTCACCCATTATCTCTTTTCTTTTCGTCAAGGATGGTACAGTGTACCCTATGCTAAAGAAGGTAAATTAGGAAGCACCGAAGCACCTTTCCTTCGCATTTAGAGAATTCCAACACACTTATCATGACTGCCACGTAAATACTTCCTGATCGTTTTCAAGGATTTGGGAGCTTTCCGAAGGAAGAAAGAAGACTATTCGAATGCAGCCGGGGTTTGGAGCTGAGGCTCTCTTACTCTGACACCCACCACTTGGCATCTAAAACAGTGATGTGAAGAAAAGCAATATTTAGCTCACAGAAACCTTCTCGAGTGGAGTGCGTGTCCAACAGCATTAGGCAGTCTTATGTAAGCCAGCGCTATAACCCCAGGCTTGAGTGTTGCTGGTACATGATACCCATATTGATCAGTTTTTGTTTTGCTTCTTTAGTCTGTCCCAACATTGCAGGGCTGGTCATTGTCTCTGGCGGGATATAATTTTTCCAGGAAAACTGATATCTGGAAGCGGGACGGCTGACTGTACTGCTATCTGTCCTATATGAAGAAAACCAAAAACAAGATGATATTTCTTGTCACTGAGTAGAGTGTGAGACATTGCGGTTAAAATCAGCCTCAGTGTAGTCCGGGGACCCTGCTGTAAAAAGCAGCCTAAATTTTGTCAGGTTTGATCTTTGAGGAGCTTTCTGTCCCATCATGATAGGGAGACTATGTCAGATAAATCTGTGTCAGTGAAGTGAAGTTCAGGGAGCAGCAATGAATTTAACCTCAGTTTGATAGTTTGTAAGACTATTCAGAGTTTTGATTGAAAGATGGAGGAGACTGTATTGCCCTTTAAAGGACAGCTGGCAGAGACTGTTCAGTGCTTTGATTGACAGATAGAGGAGACTGTTCAGAGCTTTGATTGACAGATAGAGGGGTCTGTTCAGTGCTTTGATGGACAGATAGAGGAGACTGTTCAGTGCTTTGATTGACAGTGAGAGGAGACTGTTCAGTGCTTTGATTGACAGTTAGAGGAGACTGTTCAGTGCTTTGATTGACAGATAGAGGAGACTGTTCAGTGCTTTGATGGACAGATAGAGGGGTCTGTTCAGTGCAGTGCTTTAGACAGATAGGGGATTGGACAGATAGAGGGACTGTTCAGTGCTTTGATGGACAGATAGGGGACTGTTCAGTGATTTGATTGACAGATAGAGGGACTGTTCAGTGCTTTGATTGACAGTTAGAGGAGACTGTTCAGTGCTTTGATTGACAGATAGAGGGGACTGTTCAGTGCTTTTGATGGACAGATGTTCAGTGGGACTGTTCAGTGCTTTGATTGACAGTTAGAGGAGACTGTTCAGTGCTTTGATTGACAGATAGAGGAGACTGTTCAGTGCTTTGATTGACAGATAGAGGAGACTGTTCAGTGCTTTGATTGACAGATAGAGGGGACTGTTCAGTGCTTTGATTGACAGATAGAGGGGACTGTTCAGTGCTTTGATGGACAGATAGAGGAGACTGTTCAGTGCTTTGATTGACAGATAGAGGAGACTGTTCAGTGCTTTGATTGACAGTTAGAGGGGACTGTTCAGTGCTTTGATTGACAGATAGAGGAGACTGTTCAGTGCTTTGATGGACAGATAGAGGAGACTGTTCAGTGCTTTGATGGACAGATAGAGGGGTCTGTTCAGTGCTTTGATGGACAGATAGAGGGGAGACTGTTCAGTGCTTTGATTGACAGACTGTTCAGTGCTTTGATTGAGGAGACTGTTCAGTGCTTTGATTGAGGAGAGGACAGATAGAGGAGACTGTTCAGTGCTTTGATTGACAGATAGAGGAGACTGTTCAGTGCTTTGATTGACAGATAGAGGGACTGTTCAGTGCTTTGATGGACAGATAGGAGACTGTTCAGTGCTTTGATGGACAGATGACTGTTTGCTTTGATTGACAGATAGAGGAGACTGTTCAGTGCTTTGATGGACAGATAGAGAGACTGTTCAGTGCTTTGATTGACAGTTAGAGGGACTGTTCAGTGCTTTTGATTGACAGATAGAGGAGACTGTTCAGTGCTTTGATGGACAGATAGAGGAGACTGAGTGCTTTGATTGGACAGATAGAGGAGACTGTTCAGTGCTTTGATTGGACAGACTGTTCAGTGCTTTGATTGACAGTTAGAGGAGACTGTTCAGTGCTTTGATGGACAGATAGAGGAGACTGTTCAGTGCTTTGATTGACAGTTAGAGGGGACTGTTCAGTGCTTTGATGGACAGATAGAGGGGACTGTTCAGTGCTTTGATGGAGTTAGGGAGACTGTTCAGTGCTTTGATGGACAGATAGAGGGGACTGTTCAGTGGATGGACTGTTCAGTGCAGACAGTTAGGGAGACTGTTCAGTGCTTTGATGGACAGTTAGAGGGGACTGTTCAGTGCTTTGATGGACAGATAGAGGGGACTGTTCAGTGCTTTGATGGACAGATAGAGGGGACTGTTCAGTGCTTTGATGGACAGATAGAGGAGACTGTTCAGTGCTTTGATGACAGATAGAGGGGACTGTTCAGTGCTTTGATGGACAGATAGAGGGGACTGTTCAGTGCTTTGATGGACAGGAGGGGCTGTTCAGTGCTTTGATGGACAGATAGAGGAGACTGTTCAGTGCTTTGATTGACAGATAGAGGGGACTGTTCAGTGCTTTGATTGACAGATAGAGGGGTCTGTTCAGTGCTTTGATGGACAGATAGAGGAGACTGTTCAGTGCTTTGATTGACAGATAGAGGGGACTGTTCAGTGCTTTGATTGACAGATAGAGGAGACTGTTCAGTGCTTTGATTGACAGATAGAGGGGTCTGTTCAGTGCTTTGATGGACAGATAGAGGAGACTGTTCAGTGCTTTTGAGTTAGAGGGGACAGTGGACAGATAGAGGGGACTGTTCAGTGCTTTGATTGACAGATAGAGGGGACTGTTCAGTGCTTTGATTGACAGATGACAGTGCTTTGATTGACAGATAGAGGGGACTGTTCAGTGCTTTGATTGACAGACAGATAGAGGGGACTGTTCAGTGCTTTGATTGACAGAGGGGACTGTTCAGTGCTTTAGACAGATAGGGACTGTTCAGTGCTTTGATTGACAGATAGAGGGGACTGTTCAGTGCTTTGATTGACAGATAGAGGGGTCTGTTCAGTGCTTTGATTGACAGATAGAGGAGACTGTTCAGTGCTTTGATTGACAGATAGAGGGGTCTGTTCAGTGCTTTGATTGACAGATAGAGGGGACTGTTCAGTGCTTTGATTGACAGATAGAGGAGACTGTTCAGTGCTTTGATGGACAGATAGAGGAGACTGTTCAGTGCTTTGATTGACAGTTAGAGGGGTCTGTTCAGTGCTTTGATTGACAGATAGAGGGACTGTTCAGTGCTTTGATTGACAGTTAGAGGGGTCTGTTCAGTGCTTTGATGGACAGATAGAGGAGACTGTTCAGTGCTTTGATTGACAGTTAGAGTGGGGTCTGACTGTTCAGTGCTTTGATTGACAGTTAGAGTGCTTTGATTGACAGATGACTGTTCAGTGCTTTGATTGACAGGGGTCTGTTCTGTGCTTTGATTGACAGTTAGAGGGGTCTGTTCAGTGCTTTGATGGACAGATAGAGGGGTCTGTTCAGTGCTTTGATGGACAGATAGAGGGGACTGTTCAGTGCTTTGACTGACAGTTAGAGGAGACTGTTCAGTGCTTTGATTGACAGTTAGAGGGGACTGTTCAGTGCTTTGATGGAGAGATGGAGGAGACTGTTCAGTGCTTTGAAAGATAGTGGAGACTGTTCAGGGCTTTGATGGACAGATGGAGAGGTTTTTGGCTTTATCTCAGTCAGAATCATAATTTTATTGCCACTGAAGTGAGGGGGGACTGCATTGGTACAACCTGAGCGTGTCTCTCTGGTCATATTAAACCGCACACTCGTGTTTGTGTGCACGCACATCTGCATGAGGCAATCAGCAGTAAATCAGTCAGTCGCCATGTTTACCTCGGCCAGCAACAGAGCATCCAAATATCTCAAATTCCAATGACTTTCATGCCCGGGGGCGATGACTCTGCCGAAGTTATGTGCTAATAGCATTTTGAATATGGCATCTCTGCGGAATTGTGACTATGTTGCAATTTTTATATAGCTCCCAGGAGTATGAGGGGCCTGCCCACTGAAATGAGGTGGCCGAGCACTCGAAATGGCATCTTACGATTAAATCAAATGCCAGATCCATACTTAAATAATGCAATGTAATACTGTACAGTTAGCCTGGGGAAGAGGAGACTGCCTTCTGTGGCAAATGTAATTTTGACATTAAGTAGTTGATAATTACATGAAAACCCACCAGGCACACTTATAGCTGCGCAAATAGAAACATTAGCGCTCAAGAAGTTCAGCGCACGAGCGGAATGTTTGATTTTGCGGTTCCCTCAGTTCAGTGGCTGTCAAAACATATTAATGTGGTTTTGAGGATCTAAAATACTCATGTACACAGCTAAGTTTCTTCGTTACAGAACCGAAAACAGCACAAGTTGAAACATCTGCAGTGGTTTGCATTGTTTAGACTTGTGGGTTGCAGTCTTATTAAGATGTGGTTACCGGTTACAATACAAAAACAGACAACAAACAAAGACTTTGGAAGGCATGCAGTGTTTTTTTGTTCTCGGAGTTTCGGCACGACTCCAAACAAGCTGCGCGTCTGACAGCAGACCTGCTACATGCCAGCGGTTTCTCTGCACCAAAGAGCTTGCGTCCTGGAAAAACACGCACCGCATTTCTCCCAGGGTTTTCTGCGGGAGGTTAGACATGCACCGCGTTCTCCGGCTTGTTTGTCATCTATGCAAACGAGGCAGCTGAACTTGAGCGGAGCTGGCAGGAGTCCGCGGAGGGGAAATGAGACCGAACTTCCCGCCAGGCCCGGGCCCAGAGTCTGGGGCCGCCGTGACCTTCATTTTACTCGGCAGAGGGCGAGGCGCTAATAAAGGAGAGAGGTGCTGTAGGTACCTATCACAGACGGAGAGAGAGAGAGAGAGAGACAGAGAGAGCGAGGGAGAGAGGTGCTGTACATTCCTATCATAGCAGGAAATGAGATCCAGAGAGAGAGAGGGAGGGAAAGAGGGATGCTGTACATTCCTTCATAGAGGGAGGAGAGAGAGAGAGAGGGAGCGAGTGGTATTGTGAATTCCTATCAGAGGGATGGCGAGAGAAAGGGAGAGAGGGATGCTAGAGGAAGAGGGAAGGGAGTGCGGTGAGAGAGAAAGAGGGTTGAATGAGGAAGAAAGGGGAAATGGGGTAGAGGGAGAGCGAGTGAGGGAAAGGAGGATGGGTACATGAGAGATGGAGTGAGGGGAGTTTGGTAGAGAGAGAGAGGGAAAATACAACAGCAGCCTGGGGCCCTGAGTGTTGAATAAAGCATAAGAATATGAGTGCTTTTCTCAGAAGGCGCTTAAATAAGACAGAAATATACAAAAGGAGGGAAAAACACAATTCTTCTGATTTTGTTTTTTTTTTAAACTAAGCTCTCAAGCCCATTAGGAAAGTTCTCTGAGATTTCGAGAGATCCGAGAACAATGCCACATATGTTCGCTTTCCCCCCCCGAGCGGAATTTCAGAGCGGGTCGTCGTTGGGACGACTGGCGCTCTCCTCCCGCAGTCGCAATTATCGCGGGTTTTATTCGCGCCTTTGCGGCGGCACGTTCACACAAGCCAAGGGCGAGGGATTAACTCCTGGCTCAAGGACGTCCGGTTCATCGAGGACAGTAAGTGACATCACCGACTCGCGGCGCTGTTGTCAGGTATCTCTCACTTGGCTTTAACGGGTCGTTACCATTGCTGTTTCACTCGCGAGAGGAAGTCATGGGGTTTGATCCGCCGCAGTAACTCACGTGCGACTGGTGCGACCTGTACGGATGGCGCTTTCCAGTAAGTAATGACAACATAAAGGAAATTTACGACCCTGCCACTGAGTCTCAGAGGAGGACGCTGATATACGTGCGGCACCTGACTCCCGTCGGCCACGAGCTCGGAGTTAATATCAACCGCGAGCCGAGATCAGGGTCATGAATTACGTCCCCCTGACCTACTGGAGGAGTCAGGGTTGGGGGGGGAGGGTGGAGCAACTAGGGTCAGGGGTTAAAGTTCAAAGGGAGGGAACCATTCAAATGCTTCGCTGCAATCAGCCAACTCCCTGCCTGAATATGTTATGGATTTATGGAATTGAAATTATTTCACATTTTCTCTTGCTGCTGAATTTAATGGTACATTTAACTTGAAGGGCACGCTGGAGCAGGGGAATGTTCCGGGGTAGTGAGTGCAGAGGACTATAAACACTCTACCTTAAATGTCCTACTGATCAGGTCATTGTGTCATTGCATTACATGGTGGAGTCTGTTTATAATCCCAGTCATTTTTGCCGGTTAAAAAAATCTAGGTAAATTCAATAGGGGACCTCAGTCAGTTGAAGGTCACTGAATGGAGAGCATTACTGTGTGATGTGCAATGTGCATTGTGGTGTGAGTTTAGCATGCTGGCTAACTCCTTAGCTGTGTTAACCATCTGTGGCTGGGTGTCTGCTGTGGCTGGACAGAGTTGGCCTCAGGCAGACACAAACAGCCAGTCTCTGTCAGCGAGAGCCGGAGCACACACAAAATATGTCCTCTTTCACCTGTAGTTTGTTGACTGTAAGATATTAAAACCGTCACTGGCCTGTTTACTGGAGGATTGCTTGGGCTACTGAATAAACGGGTCGTATGAATTTCAGAAAAAAAGTAAAAAGCAATCCTGTGTATTTTATAGAGGATGGTGACATGCTGGCCTAATGGAACTCAGTACTGCTGCCTCCCGAGAGAGAGTTTGGGTTTGAGTCCTGACGTGGATCCATCCTTCCTGTGTGGAGTTGGGGTGTTCTGCCCAGGCTTGTGGGAGTTCCAGGTTCTTCCCTCAGTAGAACCATATAAACCAAAGTTTAAACAAGGAATAGCCTTGCTGGCTAACTCTGGCCAGACTTATGGAGATTATCACTCATGTGCAGTGACCTCATTCAAATACGGTAATAAATTGCATTAAAACGGTTGGAACAGTTTTGTGTCTGAAGTGTGATCATACATATTTATATAAAAAAAAAAAAAAAAACCAGACATTTGTTTTCTGAATGATGGGCTTTCATTTTATTTTTATTTACTACATTTTGTGTTTTAGAAGTTCAGTTATGTTTGACAGTGTGGAGGCAGAGTTTTGTAATTGGCTGTCTTTTTGTGTTTTGTGAATTGTTGAAAACTTAAAAAAAAGATCTTTGAAGAAGAAAATGGTTGAAATAAAAAAGAAAGTTTAAAATGCCGAAAAATGGACGACGTACTGCTGAGACCTGGCAGTAGTCATAAATTTGTGAGACAGAGTGGTGCAACCTTTGGTACCAGCGGCGCATTATAATGAAGGAGCAGAGCGCTCACGCACTATTAATTTTCCCAAAACATCGTTTATTATCGCTTATACCAGGTGAGTCTCGGTTGTGGGTTATATCCTCTGGGATTGAAAGAACACACAGCCAAAGTATGCTTTGGAAATATGAACAGTGAGCAACCAGTACAAATGTCTGATTTGCTTGCTCCAGAGAACATTGCTACAGTACTATAGGTACTGAATGTTTGTTTGGCCAAGTTTAGCCTTGCATGCTTGTTTTGGCATGAAAAATGATGAAGGTAATTATTTCTAGTGCTCTAAGGCACCATTATTTCCCTCCTTGGCAATGTATAGTTCCCGTAGATCTCCATCATGGCATTATATTGCTAAAGAAATACCATGTCTAAACCTTACCCCTGCGTGTTTGCCTCAGTAAACACATATGCAGAACACGGAACATCTATTGTGACAACCCATCCTCCAAGCCTGCGTCCAATTAAATCTCACAATGAGGAGAACTGAATGATACAATGCGACCACGGAAAGTCTCTCGCAAGAGCGACTGTGCGTCAGAGTGTAAAGTAATGAAAATCTAAACGCATCATGGCTTAGAAAGGAGGATGGTACATCTGTACAAGGATGATGTTTGCTCAGGGTTAAAGGTGGCCTCCTCGACTGCAGTGTGAATGGGGAGTGTTGCTACGACTTTGTCACGATCGATCAGTGGAGCGACGAGATCGTAAAGATGAAATTGTAATTCCAGTGAGCCCAGTCTCATCCCGAGGCTTCATATAGTGACGCTACCTGACCAAGAGGCTTTTGGTGTCGTTCTTTGACACCATGTAAAACGATCTCTACCCCCTAACGCCTAACCCTTAACCCAAACCCTAACCTTAAGCCTCAAATAAGGATGCAAAAAGCCTCCTCTTGCGTCATATATCAACGCTTGGTCAGGTAGTGTCACTATACGATGAGTCAAGATTAGAATGTGTTGTTCCAATACATCGTGGCCTTTTTTTCTGTGTACTCTGGTATGAAAATGATGTAAAACCACCAGCTGAAAAGAAGGCTGATTGAGTCTATCCTTGTGGAAAAAATACCTGCAAAATGCAGGTGTTGACGATAGCACTCGCATGCGGTGGTAGAAAGACCGAGAAAGCATTGAACCTTTGATCGTTTACAAAGTCTCCCCAAGTCTTTATTGTCATCTTTAATGCCTGCTGCCGTATACATAAAAGATCAGCTGGCTTCTGGTGCTCGAGTGAATTACAACACAAATTGATGGTATCTTGGATGTTTTATACAGTCTCTCCAAAAATTAGTTTGGCGCAGTGCCATCATAAATAATGTAAAACTTTATCGGAAAAAACACCGTGTTGTATGAAATGTTGACCAATGATTATGCAGCTTTTTAATTGGCTCATGATGCTGTTATGGAATGGCAGTATGACTCTAAATTCACGGATTTGATGAAGAAATTGTTTGGTCACCTGGTGACATTCCTGAGAATGATTATCTAACACGGCTACAGTTGTTGCAATTACAGTAGTACTGTGAAAATTTTCTGAAAGTTATTTTAGCTGCAGTCAGGCTCACTCAGAGTTATTCTCATGACCTGAGGGTTGTCTAATGTGTGCTGTGCCCTTTTTTAGTACGCCATTACAGGAGATTGAACCTGCAATCATGTGCAATTCTCATTCTGGCAGGTCTATTTCATTTCATACCCACCTGTTCTTTTATTATGATTTCCTATATTTATATTTGGCTCATTATGTTTTTATATTTTCTCTTTGTCATTGGTCTACCCAAGAACTCTCGCAGGCTAAAAGTTCATTGCCTCCCACGTCAGTGCGTCTGTTAACCGTGCGTTTGACAATGCCATTTGATTTGACGAAGGCTAATCACTTTGATACCTGCAGCTATTATATTACACATGCAATCTGATATCATTACTGGGTGGCAAAAAATCTGTGGCTGTCCAACGTTACTGTGGGCTATTGATAGTACTGGCCTGGTTGTCAGTCTTCCACTTTGGGAATGAAATGAAAATTAGAGCTGTCGGTAGGGAGGTTGTTCGAGCGAAAATGTGTCCCCAACTTGCAGCCCTCTCCCCTTTAGCAAACCCCCCTTCTCCCCAAGACTACCAAAGGGGGTCCAACCAGGGGCCTGATTCACAAGCTAAGATGAGCCCTGGTTTGTGGCATCTCTTTACAGCAAGCGTTTGGAGGGATCACTGGTAAAGAGCCGGCTCTAATGAGAAATTAGTATTTTAGAGCGTTTTTGGGCCTGTTTAGACCTCCATCGGCCCAACAAAAGGCTCAAATCACCTGGTTTATCAAACTTGCTCTGGTTTAGGTTCCTATCTAGCCATGTGCCAGAAATGTGAGAAATCCATGACTTATTTCTTGCTCTCCTGCGATGATGCCAAAATATGCGGCAGACAGGGCGGCGACTGTCTTCAAAAATAATAGTATCCCCCGAAAGTCTTTTGCGGTGTACCATTACAGATGTATCAATTTAATAATAATAAAAAAACAGCTATTAACAGCAAAACCTGAGGCTAAACCTACGTCTGCTATCAGCCACACCGTTGCTTACAGTGTCATGGAAGCAAGATGTCCTCAGAGGTGTTTTATAGTGACAGTTTTAAGTTGTGGCAAGTGAACTGCTGTGTCAGTCACACCTTTGCTTGCAGTCATTTGTAAAATAATGTTGGCTGTTTTGTTTCAGCGCTACAATATTTTGTACTGTACAGCAAAGAGGTGTTAACAACATTATCAGGCACCACAATTAAAATTCACGAGCTGGTTGTGTCTGGTTAGCTTCCATTGCTGCTGCTGGGCAGGAGAAAGTCTCTCTGTGGAGCCCTGAGTATCTGCCCAACTTCCCCAGTAAAGCGGATAAATGCACGGCTCTCAGGTAGTGCATCCTGCCAACCAGCTATGTTGTCCGGCCATGTCTTGTATCCCATGATGCCAGAACTAAAATGATATATTAATTTAACCCTTAGAGCGCTAAATGCAGCTTATGCTGCTCATTGATGTACGATATCAAAATCAAAGCCGCTGAAAACCTATCATCTGGCGACTGGTTTAAAAGAGCGGAGCTCTTTTAAACCAGTCGCCAGATGATAGGTTTTCAGTAGCACAAGAAAATTAAATTTATGTTTTAAAAAAATTTATTTCAGTGCTCTTAGGGTTAAAAAAAATGTTGTCGACCCCACTCACCACTTATAAAGGCTGTGAAATTTAGGTCAATAAATGAGGCTTGCTGTTTATAGGGCACGCTGACATACGGCAGCTCGTTGTCAGCTTTTGAGAGTGGTGGGCCACAAGATGGTGTAAATTTGCTGAGCGCGCCGGGGAAGGGAAAACGTCGGGGAATGCGAAGTAATTTCACATTTCGCCATTTTTGTCATCTCTTTTTTGGGTTCTGTTAATCATGCCTCAGAGCTGGATTTATGGTCAAATAATTTGCATAAATCTCCTCAATTTGCATTTCATCTTGAACAGATCGCTCAGCTGAAGTGTCAGTAAGACCTGCTGCCTCGCCTTCCAAAGTGCTTCTGTTTCTCGGCACTTACGGCCGCCTTTCCATGAGGTACAGTTTTGGTGAACGTGCCGCAGACTCGGCGTATCGCAATGGAAACGCTGTTTAAAGGGGACCTATTTTGCTATTTTTCCAAGTTTATATTTTGGTCTTTGACTCCCCTAGAGTACTCCTGATCGCGCAAAGTAAAAAAAGGGTATTTATTTTGCTCATACTGCCATCCTCAAAAAACTGCATTTGTTGTACATTGTAGTCTCTGCCTGAAACGCCTCACTGGAGTGGCTCTTCCGCTATGGCCCCCACTCCACGTGTGCCCACTTTCTTCTGACTGGCCAGCTCTGTGGAGGGCAGAGTTGGGCGGGACGAGGCTGCAGAACGCAGTTTTCCGTGTCCGGCTCCCCAGAGTGAAACCTGAGACACGTCTGCAATCTGATAAGGAAGCGGCGGGCAATCTAACGTAATATACTTGAATATAGATCTAATGACATGATCTTGTTCTAACAAACGCAGCGGCGAAAGTGGAGGACGCAGTGCGAATATCTCTCAGCGCAAGCTCAAATTTGCTATCGGCTACAGTTTGCTACGGCAACAGTTGGTGAGTACTGCGGTTTTTCTAGTCTTAGCTAGGATACAGGGGAAGCTAGAATCCACCCCATATAGACACATTTGTAGAACGGGTCGACATGCCCAGGTGTAGACCGGAGACCGTAGAAATCCGGTGGGTCTGAGTTTAGAGGGAAACATGGACAGTGAGGAGCAGCTAAAAGCGGACCAACAGCTTATGGACTGCTTCGGTGTGTATTAGGACCTGCTGGGTCGTGTGCATAGCTGTGGTGTGTTGTTAGCGTGGAGCAACGAACAGCTTCCGCGCTGGTATATGCCGGAGGGGCGAAAAGCTCCAGGCTAAACGGCCTTTTTCGAAATTGCCCGTGGTAATGGTTTACTTACCGCGTCGGAATGACAAGCGTTTCCTCGCGGAGAATGGGCGCGTTATGGATTGTGCGCGAGAGCAAGCTAGAGCTCCGGTATTGTTATGAGCATAATACAGGTTTACAGACCGTAAGTTCCGTCTGCGTGAACCGTTGCTTATGTGGAGCTAGCGAATCGATCACTTTTACAGGAAATAATTTAATATTCAGTCGCCGATTTAATACTCAATCGACAGCAATGCAGAGAAATCGTTTATGATACCATACACGTTATAGCCTGTGCTTTTCCCTATTGCTTTCACCGGTAGCATCAGAGAGCTTGCTCAGACATTGGGGATGTATCAGGCTGACCCCGGTCATGGATAAGTAAAGCGATCGTTTCACGAGCACCCAAAAACTCACCCCAAGCTTTGCAAAACCTACGTCTGGTCTAACTGCAGCCCAACTCGGCAGACACATACAGCACCTCTCCGGTTAGCTTCAACTGTAGTGGCTACAATCAGGCAACGTTATGATGAAACTGTCACATTGATGTTTACCGAAGTAACACAAGCATACCGATCAGAATCGCTGCATATAAGTTAACCAGGAGCGTTTTTAATTAGCAGAGCAGGGGAACTAACATGCAGTAGCTGATAAGTGGCCATGACTTTGAATGTAATCTGTCGCGCGAAAAATTCGTTTCGCGTCCGATGTGAAAGCGGCTTGACATGCCTGACTTTGAATGTAATCTGTCGCGCGAAATATTCGTTTCGTGTCCGATGTGAAAGCAGCTTTATGGATAGTCTTGGCGACAGCTAGAGAGAGCTTCGGTTATGTTCGAACATAATACAGGTTTTGCAAACCGTGACGTTCCGTTAGGGCGGACAAGTTGCTTATGTGGAGCTAGCGAATCGATCACTTCTACAGGAAAGAATTACCTATTTAATCTCCGCCTTTTTTGGCTTTTTATTAGCCACAACAATTTCTAAAGGGGGATGAAATTATGTCAAGGTAGTGCAGAGAAATCATTTGTAAACCGGTAGAGCTTCTGCGTTTCGCATTGCTTTCATGGTAGCACCAGAGAGCTTGCTCAGACATTAGTGAAGCATCTGGCTGATCCCGGTCATGGATAAGTGAAGCGATCACTAACTGTAGAGCCTACAATCGGGCAACGTTATGATGAAACTGCCACATTGATGCTTACCGAAGTAACACAAGCATACCGATCAGAATTACTGCATATAAGTTAACCAGGAGCATTTTTAATTAGCAGAGCAGGGGAACTAACATGCAGTAGCTGGTGACCGAGCGGTCATAACCACAGAGACAAACCCTTGCAATACAGGTTTTACAGACAGCAAGTTCTGTTACTGTGAACAATTGTACTAAGCATCCAAATTACAAACAAGTATTAAAAGTTAGCTTCAAATGAGGTTTATGTTCACACACCTTCTGTAGAATTTCCCCTGATATCACTCTTGCATATTTAGGACACAAGCATTAGCAACAGTAACTTGGCTACGTTAGCCGCTGTGCTACAGCCACAATCAACTGGCTATCACGTCTGGTTGGCTTATGCAGTAAAAGCAACTTACAGCTTCTGTGTCTGTGAGTCATGGACAGTCACGACCAATACAGGCTTTATCTTCAGATATCTTACCAAGCCTGCCTTTGAGGCCAGTTGTTAGTGCTAACTATCGCTAGCGGTCCTGCTAGCCACCTGTAACACGTTAGCTTCACTTACATTATTTGCTGTTATATGGTTACTTACAGCTTGTGGCTCCGAGCGCTTGATCGATGCAGCTGCTTCAGGTTTGAGAAGCAGCTGAAACGCTTATCCTGTGTCGAATTATCCTTTATTGACAAAGCTGTCTTTGGTGAAATGCTGAGCACAAACAGCTAACGCTCCATTTGGCCGTGGCTGTTTGCTGCCAGCAAACAAAAAAGCTACCCACTGATTTCTGGTGGCATCGTCTTTTCAGAAGAAATATTTGTTTTTTCTTCGCGTCCAAAAAGTAAACGGACAAGTAGCTTTGGGAGAGATACTAACAAAATTGCAGCTCAAATGATCTGCGGTTCTTCTTTTGTATTTCCAAAAGTGCTCAATGCTACTGAGGCATAGTATGATCTGCCGTTGTTAGTGCCTGCTAGAATAGTTTCCGGTGTGGGCAGGTCCAGCACCATGATTGGCTCTGGCTAGGTCTGTACTAATTGGATGGCACAACCTGACGTCAGGTTTTACCCAGATCTCGTGAAGATCTCGGGAGGAGCTGTTCAGAGAGGAAATCACGCTCATGAAATCACGTTCTTGGATTACGGCAAAACCCCTGTATCTTATGTTTAGAAACTTTTCAGAGGTTGAGCATGGACAACCATCATTATAACATTACTAATATGTATTAAAAGAAGGATCAGCATAATAGGTCCCCTTTAAGCTAAAATCTGAAGCAAACGGCGGTTCTACTTGTCTGTGGTAGGAAGACTGGACCACCCCACATGCATTAAGATGTTGAGCGTAATTTAACACCATAAATTGTGCATTTAGTCTCACATATTTACTGTGAGGTGTTAAATTAACCCACAACATTTCACTCTGTGCTCTCCCTTAAACCTTAGTGTCAGGTTCATATGTCGCTTAAGTCACAGGAATAAATTAATGAATTCCTTTAGAAATTTTAAAATTGGTGAATGCAAATGTGCAGCGTCATGCCATGTGACTTTGACAGACATTGTGATGCCAGTGGGTGGAGTCCTTCTCACAAATTATGGTGATGGAACATCATACATGTCCACTGTGATATAGCTGAAGACCAACAACTGTACAATACTCAGTGCAACCTATAGCACCTCAGTGTCAGGCTAACTCTTATGAGCCGTACGATGGCACCTCGGAATAGGGAAATCCCTCCCTATACATATCACTGTGCCAAGGTTAATAGCCTGTTAAATTGTTGGCCTTTTCTGACTGTCTATCCCCATTAAAATACTTAGGAAAAACTGGTCGTGTCAGTGGTATTGACAGAAATCCTGCGTGCTCTCTGTAGTACTTCGACTCTTCGTCAGTCTTGTTT
Source organism: Gymnothorax javanicus (assembly GCA_029692085.1). Taxonomy (NCBI): domain Eukaryota; kingdom Metazoa; phylum Chordata; class Actinopteri; order Anguilliformes; family Muraenidae; genus Gymnothorax; species Gymnothorax javanicus. Next base: position 9,136,121 of record CM056194.1, read on the forward strand.
GCAGCCATGTTGGAGATAAGTCTCTGTATTTGGAGAGAATTTGTGGGAGGTGCTGTGGCCAGCCAATAGGAAGTTAGCGGTATTTATTCAGTGTTTCATTGGGTAGATGCCAAGGCTATCAAACTGAGGATGTTTTCAGTTAAGTGTAAAATTTCCTGTCTGGCTTCACGGATCCCTCGTGTGATTTCACAGTACACAAGCAACAAAGCACTGTTTATTGCTTAAAAATCTTAAAAAAAAAAAAAAAAAACAATAATTTTATTTATGTGGTGAAAATCTCTGTCAACTAATGTAAGTCAGAGCAATGCAATCTGGGTGGAACTTAATAAGTATTTTTCAGTTGTAGCTGAAAAAAAAAAAAAAAAAACCCGGATATTTTCCCTGCTAAAATTGGCTTTCGAGTTAAAATGATTGCATTTCCATGTTGTTGCTCTTGACACTGTGTGGTCTCCCATTAAAAAAAAAAGATATCGGACTTTCCTCCCTCATGTTTTTGGAGATGTAGCTGTGTCCTGCTGTTAGCTGCTTATGAATTCAGCGCTGTCTAAGAATTTGCCTGAAATAAAATCAATAATGCAAGAGAAAATGTGCTACAGATGTAGGTCACCATCTCCACTGTTCCACCATAGAGTGCAACGTGAGGGACTGTGATCATGTGTCAAATGGGCATTCAGTAGGGTGGGCCCAGTGCTCTCTTTAGCAATGAGACTGCTCAAGCAAGAACTACTGCAGACATTATGGAAGGTCACAGAGCCAGGGAGAGCCGAAATGGGCGCTCCAACAAACCCAGTGGAGAGCAGCAGGCCTCTTTTTTTTGCCAGTTTTTCTAATGTTGGAAATGGCAGCCAGGTGTGAATTTCAGTGAACCGCAATGGCCGACCCCCAATGCGTTAGTGGAGTAGGGTTGTCAGAGAAGACGCAGCACACAGTTTGGGTGAATGAAATACGATCTTATTCCTCGCTGATATGCGACCGTGAGCCCTGCTCAAATCACTAATGGCCGCTCGTGTTCCATACACTGACTTTGTCTCCCATTATAATCTCCTGGAGTTTATCATCTCAGGCCACATTATGACAGAGATGACTGACCTAAAAATAGGGAGCTGGCGAATGTGCCCAGTAGCAGCCGCAATGGTGTTGAATTAGCATTATTTTAGCAATGTTTTCATGGTTAGAAGCTCATACATTTACCTTCGTGAGTAAACTTGGAAAGAAGCCTATTTTTTAAAATGCATGATCCTTGTTTTCAAAAAACAATTTGATTTAAACAGAATATTAAACTTCTTAATCATTGCCTTGATAGAAGAAATGGGTATTTTCAGCTGTTAAAAGGTTTTCTTACACCCATTAACTGCTTTTTGATACACATCATCACTGTGTTCTGGGGTCTTTCCCATTGTGAGGAATGACTTAGGGACTTTGACTTGTGTCACCTCATATTTACACCCCAGGGAAACAGGAAGTCATGGTCAATCACTCAGGAGTTCCTGATCAAACTGTTGAACTTTAAAGTGTTATATATGACTGGAAATTGGACAGTTTTAACCCTTCGGCCGGAGGCACGTCGGCCGGCCGAGGAGTATTGTCCCCTGCAGCGTCCGTCTGTCCGGCCGTCCGTCTGTCCATCGACAACATTACCGCTCTAGCGCTTTCAGGTTTGCTTCTAGCTTTCTCATTTCTGTGTGGCTGGTATGTCTATGGATCCCTCACTTACCTATCGAATTCCAGCCATTTTCGACTCTCACTTTGGCCACCAGGGGGCTTATTGTGAAAAATAAAAAATTGCCATAACTTCCTTACTATTTCAGCTAGGATGCTCAGATTTTCGCTGAAGGTACATGGGATCACTCTTTATCACATGTCAGACGTGTTTTTTATTTCACCTATTTTCCTTCATTTTCTGCGTAAATGCTGCCGATCTTTAAATTCAACGACGTTACCTCTCTAGTGCCTTCAGCTTTGCTTCTAGGTTTCTCATTTTTGGGTGGGTGGTATGTCTATCGATCCTTCACTTACCTATCGAATTCCGGCCATTTTCGACTCTTAGTTTGGCCACCGGGGGCTTATTGTGAAAAATGAAAAATTGCCATAACTTCCTTATTATTTCAGCTACGACGCTCAAATTTTTAATGAAAGGTACATGGGATCACCCTTCATCACATATCAGACGCGTTTTTCATTTGACCTATTTTTTACCGTTTTCCAAGTCAAATACTTTAAATGCTGCTGATCTTTAAATTCAACGACGTTACCGCTCTAGCACCTTCAGGTTTGCTTCTAGGTTTCTCATTTTTGGGTGGGTGGTACGCCTATGGATCCTTCACTTACCTATTGAATTCCAGCCAATTTCGACTCTAACTTTGCCCACCAGGGGCTTACATACGCAGCCGAGGGGTATTAAGTGCGATTAGCATGGTATTTTAATCACAGGACATTCCTTTGGGAGCCAGACATTGTGTCATATACGTTTTATGTTATGTTTGTGGCAGATATGAGGAAAAAACATTTACTTAAATGTCAATTTTATTTTTCTTTCAATAATCTTGCCTCGGTGAAAAGATGAGATTTTTGAGACTATTTTCAGTGAAAGACTAGGACAATGACCAACAAAGACTTTTTTCAGAGCCAGTTTTGCTCGTATTCACTGAGGGTGCCAATAATCCTTGAGGGCACAGGGTGGCACTGAATGTAGTGGGTCTGTTAATTTACAAAGGGAGCTTTTGCTTTTATGCTTTTGGCGTGACTCTTTTTAACTGAAATTATTTTACTGGGAACCCCAAGAAGATTCAACCCCAGAAGAGTCATGTCATTCTATCCCTCTGAAGTGATTAAAATGTTCCAAATTATTCTGTGCTCATTATTACTCTTGTTTAAAACATGAATATGTACAATACCAGAAAAATTAGTTCGCTGAACTTAATTTCAACTGATGACACTCAGTCATGGAATTGTTGCGAAGTCTCCTGATGCCTGATGTTGTGGATTGGCCTCTCGCCGCAGACATAACACGTTACCCTGACAACAAACAGCTCTGGAATGTAAATTATTAACAGGTTCTTAGGGAGCAATCATGTCATCATCCTTCTGCTCAGAATAAATGTTCATTGAAAGAGATGCATGAAAGGAGGCGTGCAAAGATTTGCTTTTAAGCATTTAACCAACATTCGTATTGGGAGCAGATTACATCAGTGTGTACACACTGTCTAAAACAATTGCCAATTATATCATCAACTAACACTAACAGTAAATGTTATCATGTGCTGATTATGCATCATTGACTAACTATTAGCAGTCCATATTTTGTTAGGCTGTAATAGACACATTTTTATGTATCATTTAAAGTTGGGCTCCCACTTTGACAATCTTTAAGGCGATCTGGGCCGATCTAAACCACAATCTAAGTCTTCATAATTCTTACTGATGTCTTATTAACGTCTTGTGACACATCGGGCCACATCTGGAGTGGTCGGTATAAATCAGGCAGTGCCACGAAATACGCCGACAAATTTCAAATTGTTCAAAAATTTCAGCCGGTCTTGTAAGTGTCTTAGACGTTGTGACACGTCGTAATGACATCGTGTTGATGTCGTGATGACATCTTGATGAATCTTACTAAGTTGTGAGCTCAAAAATTGACCCCGAATCAGGAAGGTCCTACACTACCTATCATGTGTCACGATAAGTCTCGACACTGGCAAGATGTAAACAAGACATTTGCAAGAAGTTAGGTCTCACTTTATTTTGATGGTCCCTTTGTGGATGCTCAACAGACTAGAAAAAACATGTTAACTTTATAATGGTTGACTTTCAACGAAGGATGATTTGTAGCCAGTTCAAATGTTATAACAAAACTTCATCATACTATCTACGGACTATCTTAGACAAAACCTAAATATTTGTGTCGACAATCTACAGTGACATGTTCAGAGATGCTCAAGAAACATTCATTTAAGTATCAGTAGACATGTTATTGATGTCAGCAGAGCATCTGCAAGCATAACCCTGTATATTAACCTGATCATCTATTGATACTCTGTTGATAGTTTGGTGAGCATCTCCAAGTATTAACCTGATCATCTGCTGATACTCAAGTTAAAGTTTCTTGAGCATCTATTGGCATCATACTGTAGATCGTCAACATAAGGATTAAGGTCGCGTGTTAGACACTTAGTAGACGGTGTGATGATGTGTTTGTTTATAGTATTTGAACTGTCTACAAATCATCCTTTGTTGAAAGTCAACCTTTATGTTGTTGACACGTTATTTCCTGTTTGTTGAGCATCTACAGAGGGACCATCAAAATAAAGTGTTACCAGAAGGGATCAAGAATCCATCTAGAACTCCCAAGAAGTCATGTTCCCACGCAACACTGACATCATGTTCATATCTTCTAGGTGTCTTATTAACATCTTGGCATCATCGCAACTCTGTCTTACTGATTTTGTATCAATGTCCTAAGACATCTTGATAGTTGTTGAAGAGTCTTGCCTCATCGTAGTAGGGTCTTGGTCATGTCTTAGTGGTGTCTTGCGACATTGCCACAACTTCGAAATCGTGTTTGTGTCATGGTGGTGTCTTGTGCATGCGTGTAGCAGGGGGCCTTCAGAGCCGAGGTACCACGATCTCTTTATCGTGACAGATCGGTCCAGGTCGGCTTATAGATTGTCAAAGTGGGAACCCCCTTAAGTATTCGTGTTGAGTCACACTTCATTTAAATTGTTTTATTGTTATTAAATAGTATTGAAATTACTGATCTGTTTGTCAGTAACACAGATTAGTTAATGTATTTGTGATTTTGATTGCTTATGATGGCGTGAAACCCCTGGGGTTAGATGTCTCCCATACTTTAACAGAGTGATGTAGCATTAGCTTAGCATGAATCCCCCACCCACACTCAGGGCACCCCTGTGTCCCACCTCAACTAAAGTTATATACCCGTGAATGCTAGTGACATATGGGCTTATTTTGTGATTTTAGGGATATAATTGCGCTAGTTGATTGTGTACGTACACAGCAGTCAACCATTTGAATATAATTTTTCATGTAGTCTTCATTGGGATTTATTTGTGGTTTTGAAGGGCTGATAATTTATCCATTTAAATTAATACATGCACTTATATTACATTAGAGCAATCTATAAATGATTGTAATGGTTAATATGCTACCTAACTAGTGGTTCCAGGCACAACTAACCCACCAGGTTTTGTGGTGACTTCGATCTTGACCCACTTTGGTCCAAAATTTAATCAGGTAATCCTCGGACCACTGCAAACATTTCCTAAAAATTTTGTGTAAATTGAGTGAGCCATTATTGCGCTACCCAGCTACCCTTCGTGCAGGGAAATATTGATCATTTTATAGCTACTACAGACAAATTAAGACAGAGTGCCCGAAATTTTTTTTTTAATCACATCTTTCTCAAAATTCACATTCAAAATGAAATCGCTTTGTTCTTTCTTTCAAACGCTGTTGATGGACCTCGGCCCATAACTGAACTGTATGAAGTTCAGACGAGGGAATAGGCTGCATGTATCAACGGACGGAAGCCATTATTACCATATCAAAAAAATGAAGACACTGGGGTCATGGATCCAGTCATAAATAAACTTACAGAAATCCTCATAATATTCACTTCTGATAGCATCTGTTGTTGCAATAACAGTGTTAGTTTGGCTGCCTATTCAACCACGGAAATCCATGCAATTTTTTCAACTGCTGAATGCCGTATTAAGCTGACGCTGAGATGAAGAGTAATTTCCGCACCATAACCTAATGCAAAGGCACAGTTAACGTTAATCTTTGTTTCTCCGTGTTTGATCACAAAGGTGAGATTACATTGCCGTTAACTGAAAATGTTAACGCAGATATTACCGTCACAATTTGTAAATAGAAATAGCGGCGTTCTGTTTCTGGTGAGAACATACTGTGTATTCGCGTGGGAAATGCAGCATAAATGGCGATAGCATCAGCTGAACTGTGTGCTTTCTCAGAACGCTGGATTTGCATTGACTAGCCGGCCTGGGAGTGCAGACATACAGTGTAAATTTAGCTCAAGCAACCACGCTGAGAGAGATGTTAATAATTGAGAAGGCATCTGTTCCAATTAATATGCCCCCTTCAAATCAAATCTCTATTTAAATTTTCTAAGTGGGTCACACTCGCTGTGGAGCGGCGGGATGAATTGAATTGGCTTCTTTAAATCATTAACTTTTAACAAGTGGGTTACAACACTGGAGAATCCCCCCCTCTAAAGTCTGAGAGTGACCTGATTGGTCGAGGAATCACACGTCAACACTTGGAGGGCGATCTGATTAGGGCTTTCCTGCTGTCCATCACTGCATTTGTCCCTCCCACAGAAAGTGGCTTTGGCAGACACTGGCCCCTTTCGCTTGAAATTAGTTTGTGTGACTTAATGCAGCATAACACTCATGCAATATTTGTTTCTCTAAAAAATGCATCATGGATAATGCTGTGTTTTGTCATGGTAGACAGTCGGTGGCAAACTGAGAGTCATAAAATGGATGAAAAGGCAATGTAAAAATTTGATTCGGGTGAAAAAAATGGTCATGAATAACATTGGTGGATGGAAATTCATAAAGAAACAAACTGGCACTCAGAGAGCACAGACCTCCTCCAGGACAGCTCAGTTCCCGACAACATTCCATCCCCGGGAATAACATCATCTTCTTCATGGGCAAGCATTGTGTGCAATATTATCAGGTTAGAATCTTAAATTTTGAAATTGTCCCTGTCTCACAATGGTGAAGAATCCTTTAAAAAAATATCCTGGATCCGGATGGTGATCCAAGTCACCACCAAAATCCAAAGGATTGTTCCTTGAGCAGTCTCCTATCAATCAAAAAAAAAAAAAGAAATGAATAAATTAAAAAAATAGAAATCCATCCATATCCTTTTGAGTAAAGTTGTTTACGGACAGACAGTCAAACAAACCAACACGGACAAAAATATAACTTCCTTGGCAGAGGTAATTAAACTCTACATCCCAGACAACTTATTCCCCTGTCAGTATTGAAATATATATATAGTCACATGTCATGAGGTGGGCACTCAAAAAGGGTGGATCTGTGACACTCCGCCAAGAAACTGCTTATTAAAAATGTATTATCTCTAAGATTCATTGGTCTTTTATTGTAATTTTGGAATCAAATTGCAGCTGTTGAAGTTCTCTTTCATTTGCCAGCAACTTTGTTTGATTTTGTGGGATACTTTTGGTTCAGCAGCCTTTTTAGAAAAGCAATAACAGGCTGGATCGGAGCGGTGGTGGAGCAGTGGCGGCGGAGAGGCAGCTGGATTATGGTTATAATGTTCTATTACTCCAGGGTAAGGCAGTGTATCTTTTATGAACTGGATGTTATCTACAAAATAAAACAAACCTGGGTGAATTTGAATGAATATTAACCAAATAACACTAGTTTTTGTAAAAAGGGTCCATTCCAAGAAAAACTGACTTTTAGTAGCGGCTTTCAATGCATTTACCTGTTAAGTAAATACATGTTACTCTCAATAACATTAGAACGGAATGAGATAATAAATCTCTGTTTGTTGTTTTTGATTGGGCTGAAGGTATGGAATATGCAGTAAAGTATTGAAAAATGGACCATTTTGACTCACACTTTTGTGGCCCACCTCATGACATGTGACCATATATATATATATATTATATATATATATATATATATATATATATATATATATATATATATTTATGTGGCGACCGGTGAGCTGGTGATAGGGGAGGCTGAAACCCATCCCTTGAAAATAATGATTGGTCATGACCTGTTTTTAATCACTGTAATCAGCAATTATTCAATCAACACATATGTAAGAGATTCTCGCCCGGAATTGAAGTTCTTGCGCATGGACTTCAATCAGTTTCACTTGTGTTATGACTTCAGACTTCTCACACTTTTCTTTACTCAGGGGTTGGAAGAAATGCATGTGTTTCATGATAGTTTAAACAGTTTAAATGAAATAAGATCATTGGAAGCAATGGAATTGCATAAAGACATATCAAATGATCTTATTTCATTTAAACTATTTAAACAATAATGGAACACATGCTGACTAATTGCAGACTACAGCAGAGGAACGTAAATATAACACTAAACTCACACCGAATGCGTGAAATTTGACAGGTATGTGTTATCAATGAAAACTGGCCACATCTGATAATGTTGAGAGTTTTCGGAGCCTTTGTAATGGTAATTTAAAGGAGCCATATGTAAGTTTGTGGCCAAAACTGGCACTGCACATTCAAAATACTGCAGAGCACAGTATCCCCTCCTCCTCTCCCCCAGACGAGAGGTTGCCAGCTAGGTTGCCGGATCCAGCAAGAACGTCTACTACAAGGAGCTACCTTGGCAACATTTCAATATCACCGATGATTTGCTCTCACAGGGTTGTGTTCAGTTCAGTTCAGAAAAGGTCAAGACTAATGACTAACTAACTTAAGCAATGGTCATATTGGTGAACTTGCTCGTCACTCTTCTGTGTGGTTAGCCCACTAAAGTCCATACCATAATATGCGTAAAGAATGAATGAGGACTCATTTGACCGATGGACTGTCTCAATTACATTTCATATTGCCATAATGGCTGTGCTAATGTTGGAACGGTTTCCACAGCGTCTCAGCATAATGCCAGAGAAACGGACTCTAATAATGCATTGCTAATGTTAGCTATGACGAGTCATGGTTTTTATTTCTCAAACAATTTGTTACCTAGTCAATTCGATGACCCACCTGCATACGCACTAATGTACCATGAACGAACATACATAACGTTATTCGACTGTAGAGAATATTTGAAATGTCCGTGCCTACATTAAATAGAATTAAGTTAGCCAAACTTAGCTGAATCTTACCTGTCCAGGAGAAAATTAGCAGCTTCGGTGTCGGTCTTCAAATTCTTCTCCGCTTTCAGCCGTCTCCATCTTTCAAAGGCATGTCCTATACAGATCCTTGTTTTGTTTCTGACTTTGTCACAATGTATTTCAGAATCATAACGAGGCCTTTTAGGTTTAGTAATGTCAGACATCTGTGCTCCGAAACGCTGGTAGCTGCAGCTCAGTGGTAACTGGCAACCTGGATGCCAAAATGCTACTGACTTCGTGATTGGGAGATAGGTGGGGGCGCAAGCAACAGGCAAAAACACAAAATGAAAACATAAACATTAGTTGTGGGCTGCAACTTCGCTTTTGTAATGAGAATATTCTGGCTGGACTACTGTTTTCAGTGATATAAGTATTTGAAATTAACATCATTCCTTAATGTCTGGTGAAATATCAGGGCCATTTGATGATTAATCAACATACATTTCTTACATACTGCTCCTTTAAATGAATGATTGAAAACAGGTCATGACCAATCATTATTTTCAAGGATGGGTTTGAGCCTCCCCTATCGCCAGTTTACCGGCCGCCACTGATATATATATATATATATTCTGTGATGCAGAAACTTAAGCTACAAGGGCCATTTGATAAAAATAAAGCACATTTTTTTAAATGAAATGTAAAAATTTTGTGTCATCCATAACACTTATTCCATTAAAGCAATTAAGATACAATAACTTTTTATGCTAGGTGTCAGATGCCTTGACAACACTTGGAAAAATGACATTATTTTGTTAAAAATCAAGGTAAAGCATCCATTTTGTTTTTTTCACTGCTCTCATTCTCAGCATATCTTTTTGTTTATCCTGTCATTATTGCGTGATTTCAGAGAGACGACTGTTGCTTTCCTTATTGTTTATATGATAGATAACATAATTGGTGTGATAGAAGTGGAATTGCTGCCATTTTCACCTACTTAGTTTTGACAGAAAGGCTATCCCAGAATGCAATTAGATCTGAAAACCTTGAGAACTAATGGCCTAATGACTTTAAAAACATTTCCCTCTGTTCTCAAGAGTGGGATGTAAACTTGTTTGCACTCGAAGGGTCGGAGGACTGATGGAGAAAACTGGATGGAGAAAGGGTGAGAAGTTTGGTCATTGTCTCAGCTGCAGTGAATGCAAAGGCACATGAAAGGGAAGTGAGTGTTTGCACTGTAAGCATCTGTGAAGTCTTCAGACTGAATTATGAAAAACTAGCATTTAATTGACATGAAACATGAAAACATGAAAATCCAAACTTCTCACTCATGCAGTGTAACAGCTTGGCAAAACATATTCGATAAGAACAGCAAAAGTGAGGAAAACAACAAGTTCTGTAATTACAGACTTATGTATTTTCTTGGAGATGGTTGAGATTTTTCCGGCTGATAGTTTTGGAGGAGGGCATTTTTTTTATGCGGTGCTGTCACAATCGTCTCTTATTAAGTGAAAGAGCTTCATCTGTCAGGTTCTGTCCAGGTGCTTGTACTGATTGTCCATCATTAGGATAAAATGCATGGATATCTCTGAGTGGCTAGAATTGACTCTCCATATCCAACACAACTCCTTGGCCACCACCACACTTGGCTTTTCTGAATCGAAGCCCCGGGAAAGGAGTAAATTTCAATATCAAGTGGATGGTCAGAATGACAAAAATCTCCTGGAAATCCTGGGAAAGTGGTGGTACACTGGTCATACACTTGCGGTGCTGACACCCCTTTATCTGTGGCAGTGGTTTGACGTTATGGAGTCAGGTGTTCTGACTAACCATAACTGGAGACCCGCACTGAGCTGCCCTCCTTCCCAATCGGCTGAGGGATGTTTGCTCAGGAGACTGTCTTGTTTCAGAACCCTTAAATATTGGCAAGCAGGTTCACTCTGGTGTGTCTGAGGCACAGCTGTCACAACTGAACTTTGCTTGCCCGGCTTGTGGGAAGTGAAGCTCCAATCTGTGATGAAGTTTGAGTAGCATTCACCAAGTGCAGCACGAGAGCTCATATTTGGTCTTGTTCTTATCACAGTTGTTATCATTTTACTGGTCAACAATTGTTTCCCCTAGGCCAAAGTCAGAGAAGAGGAGGTATAATGGCTTTTGATGATAGTGCTGCCTTCAGGCGCAAGATGGTTGACTTGCTTTGGTGTGCCCTCACGATACACCCCAAACAGTCCACACATTCTTTTGAGTCAGGAAGTACATTTGACTCGGCGTAAGGGGGTCTGAATGGAGATCAAACCTGTAAATTGCCGGGAGGGAGAACATTTACAGCACCATATGTGGCAGGACTCCCTTAAAGTGCTTGGGTTCAGTGAGCGAGGAGGGGGCTGATGGGTAACAAAGTGGACTCCTAATAGCCCAATCCGTGTTTGTTAAGCTTCTGTTGATCCCCTCATATACTGCTATCAGTGATGTTCAGGGAAATCATGAGGTGGGTAATCTGACTTAGAATGGACTTTGCCTGTTGTTTTATTCCAACATAATAGTGGATGTAGATGTCGCTGCTCACTGATTGGACAGCTTTCCAGAGGCACCTGCTGGTCCACACAGATGGGCCTCGCTGTCAGCGATCATGGACTTGTTGACTGCCCTCTCCGAGGCCCCAAGCTTAAAATATACATCCTGCTTTTTCAGTTTGGTGTATTCATGGCCTCTGGCAGACCGGCACCTCTGTATACTGGGAGATAGAAGATCACAGGGCACTATTATGTAATGCGGCCTCCGCCATTTTTTGGCCCTAGACACGAGAAGCGTAAACGAATGCTCCAAATGAAAATAGAACACAACACTTGTCTGGTAATTATTACCCTCTGCCGCAAAGTGGATGGCGATATAGGAATGAGTGTCATCCTTTCCGGTGTCCATCCGTCCGTCCGTCTGTCATTCACACTTCTTTTTTTGGGCCAGTACTCCTTAACCGTTCAATATCTCTTGAGGAAATTTAATGTATGGCTACATCTTATTGTTTGAAGGGCCTTTTCATAGTTTCATCCGTCCTTCTATCTGTCTGTCTGTCCCTCCGCAGCATTTTGTTTCCAGGCGGGATATCAGCCGTCCTGTTCTTTTCTGGGCCAGAGCTCCTAAACTGTTTATGTCTGAATGAAATTTTATTTTGCAGTACATCGTATTGTGTAGAGGTGCCTTTTCATATGTCCTTCTGTCCTTTTGTCTGTTTGTCAGTCCCTCCACTGCATTTAGTTTCCAAACCAGATTTCAGGTGGTACAGTATTTCATGCTTGTTTCATTCTGACATTGATCATGTGCTTGTGAGGTGCAACAGAATAGTAGAATCGAGGTGCTGGAATGTTGAGGATTTTTTTTTTTTTTGCATTGGATTGGCTGAAGTCAGAGAGGGTTAATATTATCTAAAATTTTTCCTTGAACTTCAAAAGAATTTCAAACTGCACGTCACACAACATGACTGAACAGCAGAACATGGTATAAAAGCGTGATCATCCTATGAATGTTGGAAGTAGGCTCTATTATCGATGTTCTTTATTTGTGGTTGTGTCATCATGCTCATCCCTCCCTGGACCTTCCCAAAATGGCTGTTTATCCATCTCAAGGCTGGCATTATTCATGTGCATGCAGCTGAATGCGGCTGCTGTTAGCACGTACGGAGAGTGCTACCCGGTCATTGAGTTTGGCCCTTTGTGTTTGAGATGACAGCAGAATGGCGACTCTGGATCTTAGCAAAGTGCTCTTTTTTATGTCCTTCGCAGGTTAACTTGTAGTTCACTGGTAATTACAGCTTGTTTAGTCCTTTTTTGTTCTTCAGTCCCTAACTTTTCTGCTGTAACATGTTCGATTTCCTTTCGTATTCTTCTTCCAGTCCTTAACATTTTTGTTCAAAGAGGCCAGAACTGTTGTTATAATTACTGTAGCATTTACACTCTCTTACATTTCTGTGGCTTAGGGGTTAGAGAGTTTGAAATATTTTTCTATTCTTTCTGTGATCCTTTACTTCTATGCAGTTACCTCACGAATCTCATTACCCTTCGTACTTTCTACTGTCTCCCACTTTTCTGTTGTATGAAATCACATCGTCTCTTCTATTTATGGTAGTATTCTTTCTACGGTCTGTTTATTTACCACTGTAGCTTTGCAGCTCTTCTGTCTTGCATTTCCCATTGTTCTACATTATTCCCTGTGTATTTACTATAGACTTACATTATAGAATACAAATATCTCCTGCATTCCTCAGGGTTCCCTCTGGGGTCAGTGGCTGTTAAAGTCCGGAAGATTTTTGGCCAAATACTGTGTAAAACTCTGGGAAATAAGGTGGATCTTAGGCCAAGAACACACACACACACACACACACACTTCACCAGTGTTGCTATTACAGGTGAAAGCTCAAACCTGGTCTGGATAACCGACAGAGGGCTGAAAGATTGTATATAGTATTCACTGTGTGTGTGTGTGTGTGTGTGTGTGTGTCTGTACGTTTGTGTGAATGTGCATGTACATGGTATTCATACATATGTGTGTGTTTGCGCGCTTGTGTGTGTCTGTTTGTGCATTCGGAATATTAAATAGCATAAATATTAAATCTGCTACAGCTAGAGGAATTAGCCACGTAATATTCTTAAAGGCTTTATTGTATTGTTAATCTTGTCAAAGAACCCAGTAGAATTTCACTTGTGAATTTCTAGGGAAGGGATATTAGTCATTTTGTGTGTGTGTGTGTGTGTGTGTGTGTCTGTAAGTCTGTGTGCATGTGCATGCATGAGTGAGAGAGAGAAATGGAAGGGAGTGTGAAAGACAGTCAGTGACACACCTTTTCATTTAATCCAGCATGACAAAGTAGCCGTGGGGTGTTTAAATCTTTCTGTCTTTACACAAGTGGGGATAAAAGACGGTAAACTAACTCAATTCTGAGGCGAGCTATTTAACTGTACCCCACTGGGGCTAAGATAGTGACAGAGGAAAGAGGTAGCGACAGAGAGAGGGAGGGGAGAGAGGGGGGAGAGACAGTGAAATGGAGATGGTGAGACAGAGAGAGAGATGGAGGGAGAAGACTCTTTATTTATCCTTTGACAGCACCTCCCTTCAGTACTGAGCAGAGACTGGCGCGAGCGAGAGCTCTCCAGCTCTTTCTAACTCAAGTCCGCCTTTTTTGTACCCCCTGCCACGGCTTTAAATACCTCGCATGATTTCCCACAATGCAGTGCTGCCACAGACGCCGGGGACGGTTCTCACCGTAGGCCCGAGGTGTCGTTTGGTCTGGTTTATCCTCAGACGCGGCTGTACGGTGACCTCACCTCCAGTCGCGAACAGAAGCGGCGTACGGTGCCTTCAGGTGTCCGGAGAAAAGGAGAGAAATGAGTTATGAGGTGCGAGACTCTGTGAGGTGGCTCAGGGTCTGTTGCTCATGGGGTCACCTTTCAAGCGTGTTGGCTAACGCTGAGGCGGTTACGCTAGGTGTTTGGGCCCTTCAGGCCTGTGCGGAAAATAAAGTGCGGCGGGTCGGCTTTGCTCGGCTACTCTGGTATACAAACCCGCCTCACCGGTGTGGACATCGGAGACTCGCCTCGAAAGGAACCTTGCATCCTATTCTCACCGTGTTTACGCCCGAGTCTGTCCCCTGCTAGCGCTGTTTGCTATTCAAGGTGAAATGGAGCCTGTTGCTGCTGCCTGGCGAAATCGATGCAAAGCCGATGTGATGTTTCAAGTCTAAACTCTGCATCCGATCAGGGGGAGAGCTGGAAGCCGTTTTATCGGATTTGATTCGTCTCATGTCGAGGCTCCTCTCTGCCCTCGCGCTCCCACATCGGCAGGTAAATTAATGAATTCGGTCCCTTCAAGGTGCTGCGCTCTTGTTTTTTTCCCTGAAAAGCAATTGGCTGGACCAGATGGCGCATTCAGCCAGTCCCCTGAATGTCCCCTCCGCGCGGTAATTTGTGTTTAAACAACAGTCGGCTCTCCAGTGCTCCCGCGTCACCGAGTGCCCCGTCCTTCGAGGAGTGCGACAAAAGAGACGAACGCTCTCTCGGAAAGGTCGGTGCTTGAGCCAGCCCTGAGGTACTCATCCGTCTGCGTTCACAAAAGCCTCGCCCTGTTAATTTAGCGGCCGGCGAATCGCCTCTGATGTTCTCCAGTCGCAAAGGTGCACGAGTCTCTTTCAAAGGAAACAAAAAGACACGTCCATTGGTTAATTCAAGTTGAATAGTTGAATAGGAATCAAACATCTGTATACAGCAGAACATTTGTGCTGTTTTCTGCTAAACAAGAAACTAGTTTGCATTAAAATGATGCTCTGAGTGAACCCTAGAGCTTCTATAGCAGGACGAGCGGTGAGGTTTCCTTGGAGACATTGAGCCTCTGCTTTGGTCAGACAATTGGAGGAAGGGATATACATAGGTAGTGTTTCTGGCCAATCACAAGAAGACATCTTAAATCATGAAACAGACCTTTTTATCTCATTACACCGTTATAAGACATGGTATCTGGTTTACAGCATAGATGAACTCATGGCGAAAAGGCAGAAATTGATCTGTTTTGCCAGTCGTGTTCAAAGACCATTCAAATAGCGTTGATGAATGGTAAGATTTATCAATTCAATTTTAAATAAATGAACATATGAGGCTGAACTTGTGAGACCTGCACGCTTCACAGATCGAAGTGCCAACACTGCTGAAATTGAAAGGCCATTGTGAGGTTTGAGTTTGCTGCCGTGGGCTATACACATCTACTCAAAATAACATTTGTATAAGAAAAAAATATACTGGCCAATACTCTCGACCTTGATGACAGTTTGATTCGGATGCTCATGGAATACCTATCAAACAGCCCTGCCGTTGGGTGAAATGATCCGAATTTAAATGATTAATTATTAAATTATGTTTAATCCATGTCCCTGTATGCTTTCCACTAATGAGGCCAAATCAGAATGTTATACAGTTGGCTTCATAAGCCTTGGAACAAACACGAGGATTTGGCTGTCTGCTACACGATTTTAGATTTGCTGTTGAACAGCTCAGTTGCACAGATTTTCAGCTTTTATGAAAGTTTTTTTTTTTGATTTCAGCATTTAGCAGTGATAGCACTCCACGCACATTGATATCCCCATTTCAGGGCACCATAGAGTTTTGGACAGATCAGCAGTGGCTGATTTGTCAGGCGCGCTCAGTTGCTTGCTTAGTGCAGCTATACAAAACACTTCATATTCAGCATTGATTCTTGGCTTTTCATTGGCTTTGGAGCCTTTTTGTCATCGTGCCAGTTCCAGTAGTCAAGGAGGTCGTTATGAGGCTGATGAGAAACAAACGCACACTTGTCCCAAGACTTATGGAGCTTGTCGTATGGACTAAACTTTTACTTGAGAGCACAGTATCAGAGTGAAATGTCCAGTGTTAAATCAACTGTTGCAGTGCAGGCTACACATAGTTCACTGGATGCTGTGTGTTCCCTCTTGTTGGATCTGCTTGTACAGTGGTGGATGTGAGCTGAAAATTGGTGAAGCACAGAACATCCCCGTAAAATAACGATTGTTAATGCTTAGTTCTCACTGTCGTGCGCTCCGTTACGAACGCCACGATTGGCCATTCATAGCCAATCGCGGAACTTCTCTGAAGCTGCTTTCTCACCGTTCGCGAAACTAATTTTTTGCACGACGGATTACATTCAAAGTCAATGCAAAGACGTGAATACACACGTTTCGCGTGTATTCACATCTTTGCATTGACTTCGAATGTAATCTGTCGTGCGAAAAATTCGTTTCGTGTCCGGTGTGAAAGCGGCTTAAAATTTCAGGTTTGGATACGAGGCGATGCGATGATCACGATTGACAATTAATCGTGTTGATCGTAGGAAATTTTTGAACCGTCAAAAACTTTTCTACGATCAACTACGATTGCCACGACTGACCTCAAGATCTGATATGATCTGAGGGGATCACCACGATTACTCCACGATTAAGACCACGATTTCAATCGTGCTGCAAATCGTGATAGTGGGAACCTAGAATGAATTAACTTTTCGTAAACTCTCAACATCATCAGGCAAGGCCAGTTTTCGTCTATAAGGAAACGCGAGACAAAAACTAAGTCACTTCGACGCAACATTGCATTTTAATCTGCATATGTTTTGAATAATGTTACTATAATTTTCTCAGTTACGTTTTGTATGCACTCCTGTGTGATAATTTTATTGTATATTTTTCTCTTTCCTATGATCCTGTATTGCACTGTATTGCGTTTTGTTTTGTGTTGCTAACAGGGCACCATCGCAAATGAGACTGAGGTCTCAATGGGTTCCCCTGTATAAATAAAGGTTAAATAAAATAAAATAAAAAATAATCAATGTTATTCACTTGCGGATATTTGTCGCTAATTTTTGTTTTCTTTGGAGAAATTATGCAACCATGAAGCTAAGATTTCATAGTGCAGGATGAGCTTAAAGCGAACACAGACATTGGCGTAGTAGTTTATCTTTTTTATAAAGCGAAGAAAATATTTTCTCCTAATCGTTGCAACATTGTGTTAAGAAGGAGGCTGTATAATTAGCTGCGTATGGCTTATAGTGCTTATCATTGGAAAATCTGCCAATCAAGTAAAATGATTGAAAACGGATCAAGATTCATTATTTCTTGTCTGACCTTAATTAGGAGAAATGGCTACACCTGATGGTCCCGATGGTTTTCAGAGGTCACAAAATATCAACTTAAATTGGTCAATGATAGAAAACAGATCAAGACCAATCATTTTTTTCAAAGTTCATTCTGTGCTTCACCTATTTTCAGTTCACCAGCTGCCTGTGTGCTTGTGGACTGTAACTGCAATACGGAAGCAACAGGAGAGATACTGCAATTATTGAAGCCCTGCACATTTGGAGGGGCTTTCTGAACCCCAAAATACAGAAAAGGGCTCTGTGTGAGTCAGGAATGTGCACAGCTCCAGTCTGGGTGCAAAATGGCCTCGCTAGTCTTCAGTTATTCTCACACTGAAATTGATGGAGAGGTTGAGAATTACAAAGAGAGAGAGAGATACCAGATGTGACTCAGCATTCTTTCTTTTTTTTTTTTGAGTTTTGGTAGGGCCCATTGTGAAAATTGGAAATATTTCGCTTTTCTCCTGTCAGATATTTGTGTGGACGGAGGGTAGAGAGCGACGCCGCAAAGCCTGGCTGCAGCCCTGCTCGTTTACCGCCAGTCTGGGCACCGCGGCCCGTCCAACATGTCCGCTAATGAAACCGCCAGCCGTACCTGTTCAAAGGCCTGTTAATGAGCCTGTTCTGTTGGAAATGGCCCGGGTCTGCAACGCCAAAAGCAAAGATGGGAGACGCTTGGCAGTTTCTTTACCCATCGGTAATGTTCAGGTGCAACAAAAACCAGAGTAAACAAATGCTGCGGACCTGGCGAGGTTAGCGGGAGAGAGACAGAGTTGATGAAGATGCAGTTAAAGTTGACGCATGGTTGTGCCCACCCTCCTCTCCTCTGTTTGAGGTGCGATCACGCGGAGTCTGGGTGCGGGGTGTTGGGGGGGGTAAAAGAGGCATCCCTACCTGAGGGGCCGTGATTGGTCAATCACACCAGAGGGAGTGTCTTGCGTCAGGCATCACCAGCGTAACGGGTGAGTAACTGCCCGATTCGGACGATTAAAGGCGACGACGGCGATCACCATCCTCGACAGAGCTTGTTCGAGTTTGCTGCCAGTAGGGCAAGATGGCACACCTCCCTACTGCACATCTGTATTAGACGTACAGAGGAATGTTGAAGGCTTTTCATTTTTCCTCTGCAAATCAGCAGAAATATGTAGGTCAGGGAATATATTGAGGCCGCGCTGGGGAAAAAAAAAAGTCGGAGCGGAATTGTGAAAGGCGAGACAGATTGCGGACGCAGATTGGAATTTCAAATGCAATTTACCAGCTAATGTGTGATGATTGCTTGTGAAACACTGCAGCCTGAAACAGGAAAACTGATCTGTTTTTTTTTTTTTGTTTTTTAATAATGCAGCGCATTTCACAAAAACCGATGTGAATCACAGTTGTTATGCCACAAGGCATTACAAGGAGAACATTTCGATTTCACCCCATTTTCACTGAAAGAGTGCCATCTCCAACGTCCTGTCATGCTATTTTTAGCATCTAGTGAGGGAAACGATTCAAAGGGTTATACGCATGTTAACAGTGAGAAGGGCAGTCTCTAATCACTGCTTAAATCATGGTGCACGACAGCAAAGAACTGCTTGTTTCCCACCTTCCCTTCAGCTGAAAAACCAAGGCCAGATCTGAAGATCCCCATGTCGTCTGTCTGTTAGCTCGGTTTGAAGTAGCTTTGGTGACATGGCTGCCACCAGAAATGGTTACTTTGTGCATTGAAATGTGTAATATAATGGTAGTGCGTATAGCCCACATGTCTGACTTTATTTTAAAACCCCTTTTTTACCCAGCCTACGCTAGCCCAGCTGGTTTATGCTCTGTGTTATTGACTCTGTTCACCACCTGTGCCTGCTATATTAGGCTACCGCTAACTCAACTGTCTGAACTAGCTTTCGCCACCTGTGTAATGGCTGTGACCTCCTATAAATGTCCTTAAGGTATCTGGACCCCGCGTGGGAACCCAGCTGGCTGAAGCGGAGTTCTTCGGCAGGAAAGGCCTGGGGTAATGCACACTTGCAGCAGATGGGGAATTTTTCCTTGGATCTTTTGGGAAGTTGGACCGATGGGGCTGTGGAGAGAGACGTTGGGGTGTCCTTCAGTGAGACCTTTGCCGGTAGGGACGGCGGGTAAAGAGACGGTCTGCGGGTGGTTAGAACGGTAAGCGGCGGGTAAGGTCAGTGGCAGGGGGGTTAGCGGAGGCAAAGGGTGCGTGTTGTTTTATTCAAACTGTCAGCCACCCATCCTCTCGTTCACCGACATTCCGGTCCTGATGAATAAAACAGTAGGCTGAGAGCATTCTGCTGACTCTGTGTTTCAAACACACACCCCATCAGATGGGGGGGGGGGGCTCGTCCCGCTCCGAGCCTCCTCCTCCTTGCCGGGCGTAAGCGGTGCACACGGTCTCCGAAAGGTCAGCTCGCTTCGGGAGGACCTGCTTGGCTTGCAGCTGAGCACCTATCTGATGGATCTCCGAGATCAGGGTCCCGAAATTAAACGGGCTCCGGCAGAGGCTGGCGACTGCAGAGGCATCTTTAAATCCCTGATCCTAGATCAGCGCTCAAATGCTCAATCCCGGTCACCACGCTGGAGTAGCTGTGCTCTAACACAAGTGCCACAGACTCAAGTACGTCTCTATATAATTGTAGCCCCTGGACGAAGTCGGGGCTACTATGGATTTGGCCTTGTCAAGTGTCCGTCGCTGCCGTACAGATTTCCTTGTGGATGCTCTACAGGCCACAAATTTAAAGCCATTTCTTTTATTTTTGGTATGTATATGGACAGCGGTTTGGATGCGGCGCCTATCGATTTTGGTTGCCACAGCAACATAATTCATTAGATAATACACAATTTTGTGTCAAAAATAAGCCAAAATGAAAAATGTGGGCGATCGGGGGCGACACCCATTGGTCACAGGCGACTGACCTGTCAGGTTTCATGTGTTTCCTTGATGAGTCACAGAACAGTGTCACAGAGGCTTCAAAATGCCTTAAGCTCTGATTTTTTTTTTGGCTTTAATTTCGCCTTAAGTCGGTACAAAGTTGGAAAAAAGTTTTTTTTCAATACTGTGGACAATGTCTCATACATATTCTGTATCTGCTGGTTGCAGCGCTTCACTGACTCTACATCACACTCATATTGAGAAAAATATTCAAACCCTCGACGCCATGTTTTATGGCTTCAGCATTATATCAAATAGAAGATGTCTTGATCCTATGCCTGTTTTTATACAAATTTCCCTGTGAGTTAGCAGGACATATTTGGGATATTTGTAAACCGTGGGATCTCCACTGTAATTTAAAATGGGCTGCTGTATTTGACAAGCTCATATATGGGTCCGTAGGTTTTATGGGGTTAACCAGCCCATGCGAGAGCTGGTCTCCACACTGTCTGAGATAACACTGGAGAAATAGCCTTCATATGAACTGTGTTTAAATTGAATGATCATTTTGTTGTGGTTTAAGCTTATTTTCTTCTGTTCTTTTTTAAACATGGACCCCTTCTTATGAGTCTGAAATGCAGTTTAAATTGAATATCCTCATTCTTTACTCATGAAACTGCCAAACTCCCAACCTAGCCGGCAATGAGCTTTTGATATAAACTGACAGTGTTTGTGATTTTTTGTCGCTGGAGATATGCTTTAGTTATTAGATTAAGATCTGTAAAATGGGATTTTTCATTTTTAGTGGTGTAAAACATGTCTTGTTATACAATGTACAAACCACAGAGTCTAAAGGCGCAATTTATATAAACACTTAAACCACTGATTCTGAAAGAGGCACAAATATAACCATTATATTTGCTCTGCGGCTGTGATCTGCTGCAAAACACTTACCTCGCTTTGCCGGTGATATTTTTTAATATCGGCTGGAATCAGCATGGGCCTTGAGGGAAGCTGATCCTGGATCAGCTCGCTGTTGATGAATGGATGAAAAATACCTGTGTAGCGTCATTTATTAATTTGGGACCCGCTGTGGCCCTGAATACTTGTTAATCAGACGCACCGCACACTCGTCACGGGAGTGTCTGGCAGCTATCGACGGCCGCCCGCCGTCCCCTCTTCGCAATATTCTCGTCCTTCCCGCCGAGACGGAGAGGGGAGGGGCCGGACTGCGCGCGCAATAATGTGCTTTTTAAATTAAATTAGTGTCAAGCGCCATAACACTCGTCTCTAATTTGCTCGTCGGATGCAAGGATTAAATATGCGGCTGTCGACACATTCCGGAACTTTCTCTTCCCATTAATCCTGCCCATTTGGGGTGTGATGTGGTGCCGGCATTAATGGATATGCAAATATAAGCATTAATCAGGTTGGCTGTATATTACGGGTTTATCATTTCATCTGGGCGTATTTCATAAAGCAGGATTTTACTGGGTTTGCCAGATAACTGCACTGAGTAAAACCTGGAACTGGCCCACCAGATCTGAAACACGGACTGAGGAAAAAGGCAGGTGTCAGCTGTCATGGTTCAGATGTTAGGACGATAGTTCCAGGTCTTACTCAGCGCAGTTATCCCGTGAATTCATCAATCCTGCTCTATGAAACAGGTCCATCCTGACACTGAATGTCTTGGAGACTTTTTTTTACTGGGCGAATTCCGAATTTACTTGGGCACTGGGTTGGGAACATTCTCTGGGCTTACCATACAGCTCACATCAAATCGGGAAAAATCGTGAGAACTCTCCCTAACTTACCGCAGTCTTGCCGTCTTTGTATCACTACTCTACCGCCAGACTAACTCGTTGTTTCGCGAGATTAATGCTGTAAGCTTTTTAACTGCCGACAGTGATCGTGAGGCGGCGCCAGGTAAGAAAATATAGTTCCTGACCACGTGTGGTTTCCTTAACTGACCGGCTCCACATGACCACACATCTTTACTGGTGGGAGGTATTCTTTGATCTAACCGCTAGTGACAACTACAGGCATTCAGCCTTTCCTCCTGCACTTGAGCGGTGCTCACACTTACGCTACCCACTGTTCAGTAAGAATCACTTGATGCAGGATATTTTTACATAACGGATTAATCAAGAGTAGTTAACAAAAAATTTATTGAAGTATATTTTCAGGTACACCATAGTGAGGGAGTGAGGTGAGCTCAGAACAGGCAGCGCTGAAAGTCCAGCGGAGACAGTGGCTGATTTGTGTTGCTTTCTGTACCGACACTATACATCTAAAACTGAAAGGTTACTGGCTAACCTCAACAGAATATGCATGGTCTTATATTGTTGCCTTTGTAACTTCGAGTGTGTCTGTATGAAACATGAAATGAGGAAATTAAACAGATAAAAAACAAATCTTCATTTATTTTCCATCTTGCAAAAACTTAAGTTGCAACATTCCTTATAAATTCAGGCATACTTACCCAAAGGAAAGTGAAGATGGGTGTGGACACCACAGCGCTCTACATAATAAAATATCCTTATTCTGTCTCACACAGAAAGTCTTTGTCAAAATATTGCCTTTCATAATGTTCGTTTATCCGCCAAGCTGGGTTCCCCTTTTTTGCATTAAGTGCGGACCTGCAAAAAATATAACCTCAACTTTAAGTTTAAAATGAAATAAGATACACGCTGGACCACCTGTGATGTGTATCCTGGAAGGGTTTTGTGAATGGGTACTATATTTATAAATGCTTTGTATCCCTGCGCCGCGCTTTCTCAGACCACCTACCGCGTTTCTACCCTCATGTTGCTCTGTAGTTACCGTTACCTTCTCCTGACCCTACCGCGATAGAATTCCGTTTTGATGTGATCTGTTCTGTACTACCCCACCCACGCCTATGACTACTGATGTCACGCACCTGAATTATTTGTTACGGATGCTCAGATACTGTAAATGGGTAACTGCTGCATGTAATGCTTCTCTCAGACTTGAGCATTTTACAGCGATAAGGAGGAAACTTATCTTCACTTCCATCCACGTGCTGCACCCACCTGGGTAATGCACAATGCATGGCAGCCATTTTGTGTCAGAGCACAAACCACACACCAGCTAAGGTAGAGAGGGAGAGAACTATCTTTAGAAAACCTCTTTGGAACGCCCCCCCCAAAAAAAAAAAACCAAGCCAAAAAGGTGTTGCGGTAGGATGTGGGGGAAGTGGCAGGATGTTTGATATTTTCTTGCTGATGGCAGGGCATGTTGGGAAGAGAGAAATGGGCGTTTGGATGAGTGTGTGCGTGCATGTGTGTGTGTGTGTGGGGTGGGGGTTTAGGAGAATTGGGTGGGTGAGGGGGTAATGGGTAGATAATATCTCCGGCACAGTGGGGGGGTGGGCACCCTCATAATGATGTCACTAGGGCTGCGATCGAAGGTTCCGCCCTGCAGCCTCCGGCTCCTGTCCGTCGGCGCGATCCGGCTGCAGCCTTCAGGCCCGATGTGATGAAATGTCCCGGGAAAACAGCCCAAGGCGGGGGAAAGGTGAAGGATACAGTGCAACATTCAGATTGGGTCTGAGAGCCGCGGAGGGGTGGCTGCGCAATACATTAATGATGAGGGAAATTAATTAACGGCGTAATAATGAAAGTGCGTTTGATCCGGAGGTGGTGAGGAGAAGAGAGACGAGGTGTTTCTCCGCAGCAGGAAACTCACCTCCAGGGGGTTTGCCAAGGAAACGCACACAAGGAAATACATCACGTCTGGGTGTCAATTTCAAACGGCGCAAAAGCTCTTCAGCTGGCTCGACAGTGTTTTTCAATTTAGTCTCTCGCGACAAGGCATTTAAGCCTTCTAGCACTAACGGAAAATACATGTTCTACAATATTTCCAAATGGGACATACGAGTCTCAGAAATCCATCTGGCATATACATCTCATGGGTAACTCTGATTTGTATTCCTGTATTCAGTACTGAAAGGGTTAAAGCAATCTTTACTCAGGTAAATTGGCGCGAGCACTATCCGAGGTGGTCTTTTTTTATTCATTGTATTCGTATCTTGGTGGGATTGCAGACTGGGCCTGTGATTGGCTGGTGCGGAAATGGGCGGAGCGTTTCTCGCCCTTGTTCAGTGTCACATGGGAGTTGGTGTTTTTGGCCGCCGGCGATGTCGGGCGGCCGTGGCTCGCGGCGGAATCGAGAGTTATTAATGGGCGACGGCGCGTGGCCGGCATTGCCAGCGCGTGATAAACATTCCTCATGTTGCTGTTTTTATATCGCGAATTATGTCGCACCATTACTGCGCCGCGTGGGCTGCCGAGCTCATTAATCCGCCCGGTCTCCACGGCGTCACCGCGGGCGTCCCGCTGAGAGAGGCGCCCAGGCCGTAAATCTGAGGGACCTACATTTGTCATCATCACTCTGCGCCGTGTGCCTCTCATCTCATCATCAGTCAGCGCCACCACAGGTATCGTCGTCGCTTTCAGTTGCGCTGTGTGAAGGCAATCACCGACATCATCATCATCATCACTGTTGTCATCACCAGTCTTTTGGTCCACTGTAGTTCTTCTTCAGTCTGTTTTCCCCTTAGTCTCTGTCATCATTAGTCAATGCTGTGATTGCCCTTCACCGTTACCTGGCAATATCTTCATTCATCAGCACCTCCTGCTGTCTCTTGATTATATATCTTAATCACTTCGTGTTATTAACCCTTAGAGAGCTAAATAAATTTTTTTTTTTTAATATAAATTGAACTAGAGGCACTCCGAAAGTGCAAACCTCTGCCAAGGCAGCACAGTGGAAATCTTGCTGAGTGAACATGGCTCATAAGAAATTTAAGGTATCTGCAACATAGGATTTCAAGATGGCTGCCATGGCGACCATATTGCTTGACCGATCACGGTCAAAATCAATAGGGTCCATCCCTGATGTAATAGCAACTCACCCACAAAAATTCAGAGATATCCGTTCATTACTTTTTGAGTTATCCTGTACACAGACAGACAGACAGACAGATAAACCAACGCCGGCAAAAACATAACCTTCTTGGCGAAGGTAATTATTTTGTGGTGTTAAAGAGAGCTCCCTTGCGGGAGCTCTTTCAAACAAGTCGCCACATGAAAGGTTTTCAACAGCTTTGATTTTGATATCTTACATCAGTGAGCAATAATTGCATTATAATTGCTGCATTTAGCGCCCGAAGGGTTAACTCTCTTGGGCCAATGCTTTGCAATATACTGTATTAATTCACTTTGCTCATTACCAAGTGTTGCGTCCTTTCATCGTCAGTACGCATCACCTTATTCCTCTCTCGTGTTTGTCTCTATTGTTATTCCTCTTTTTAGGCTGCTGTAATGCAGCACCTCAGTTCACCTCAATCCTCACATTTATTAGTTTCCAATACCCTCCTGCGCCATCTTAATTTTCCAGCAGTATCGGCCTCAGGATCGCTGTTATCGCCCTGTGGTGTGCTTCTGCAAGACCGATACTGGCTTTCTAAAAATGCTCAGTGGCTGCCCGACATTACCTCAGCATCTTCCTGCTATCTTTCTGATTAAATTTTAAATCTTTGAGGGTGGCTGAAAGAAGCCATCTTCTCTTAGCCACGAACCTTCAAATCCCGCCAGTGTCTAAAAATTATAGCGATGAGGATTCCATTATAAACTGTCATTTATTTTTAAAAAAAAAACAGGTTTTTTTTTCCTCAGCGGATTGCGGAGAGGATGGAAGGTCTTCTTATGCGTCAACTTGTCCGAATTTAAATGGCCCCCTTCATGCACAGCGCGTCATTAATCCTGAGGCGTTTTTGAGTGGAGGCGAATGCTAATTAACCTAGCACTAATGGCTATGTTAAAATATGGAGCAGAACCTGAGAAGGGGCTTGTTCGAGGTGGCTCTTGTCCGCACTGGCGGTAAAAATATCTGCCGCTCGCTAAACTGATGTTGAGTCCTCGCGATAGCGAACGCAGCGCGGGGACTCGGTCATTTTTGTCTTATATCTAAGTGCAGGCAAAGCTGTTCCTCACGTGAGATTGGGATCACATAGATGTGTGGCTGAAATCTCGTCAACAACGGTGACTTTGGCGGAGGGAGGGGCTAGCAGACGACATCCTCGTCCCTGTGGGAGATGGGTGCCGTCGTAAGCGGTGCTGGTCGGCCGGGTTAGGGCTTATGGGATTAAAGCATTGACTGCTCGGTGATGATCGAAAATTTCATGTAAAGCCATAGGATTAGCATCTTAAATCAGCCGATGATAGAATGGGCTTCTGAATGGAATTTCTTGGACTGAGTCATGTAGTCATCAAACTGTAAATGAAGGAGTCTCTGTCTGTTGTCTGTCCGTATGTGTGTTTGTCTGTCTGTATGTATGTTTGTTTGTCTTTATGCATGTTTGTCTGTCTGTATGTTTGTTTGTCATTATGTTTGTATGTAGTATGTATGTATGTTTGTAAGAATATCCTTCAGTTTTTTTGACCGCTGTTTATCCCAGCTTCACACTCAGTGGATGTGTTGCTGAGGACACAGGGCAGAGCAGTGTCGAGTGAGAAGGTGTTTAGCTGAGCGGTTGTCAAGAAATCGAGAGAGAGCTGCGAGCAGTTGTGCCCCCGAGCAGCAATACCAGAGGTGAAGTAATTGGCCTGTTCCAGTCAGGCACGTTTTTGAGTGAGCACTGCACTCATGCGCACTGGACCAACGAGCACTGCACTCATGCCCACTGCACTAACGAGCACTGCACTCATGCACACTGTACTCACGAGCACTGCACTCATGTGCACTGTACTCACGAGCACTGCACTCATGCGCACTGTACTCACTAGCACTGCACTCATGCACACTGTACTCACTAGCACTGCAATAACAGGCACTGCACTAATGCTCACTGTGCTCACTAGCACTGCGCCAACAGGCACTGCACTCATGTGCACTGTACTCACTAGCACTGCACTAACAGTCACTGCACTCATGCGCACTGTACTCACTAGCACTGCACTAATAGGCACTGCACTCATGCGCACTGTACTCACTAGCACTGCACTAACAGGCACTGCACTCATGCGCACTGTACTCACTAGCACTGCACTAATAGGCACTGCACTCACTAGCACTGCACTAACAGGCACTGCACTCATGTGCACTGCACTCACTAGCACTGCACTCATGCGCACTGTACTCACTAGCACTGCACTAACAGGCACTGCACTCATGCGCACTGTACTCACTAGCACTGCACTAACAGGCACTGTACTCACTAGCACTGCACTCATGCACACTGTACTCACTAGCACTGCACTAACAGGCACTGCACTAGCTGGAAATTAAGCACTGGGACTTTCCAGCTGGCTGTCACATGCTAAAAGGCAGCACCTGAAATCCAGGGCTTTTCATTTGGCCCCCAATCAAAGAGATTACCTTGTAAACACACTGTAAACACATTGCTTTTGTGATTACTTTATGCAAACTAATTTGTTAACATGCAAGCGCTAAAAATATGCGCGACAAACATTTTACTCCCATGCATGTACGGGGAATAAGCACCGTTCGACTAACATGACGGTTCAATTATTGCATTAATGTTGCAAACAACATTTGCATAAACAACGTTTGCATAGGGCGAATATGAATATGCATAAAGGGAGAAAAAAAACCTCTTCTCTTGTATTCAGGAAAACATCTGGCCACATCAAGGTGTCAAGGGGACCCTCAGGAGAGTAGTTTTTCCTTTGAAAGTCGCTTTATACTCTCGGCTGACAGTCAGAGACAGGCAGCGCCGTGATGAAACAGAATAGATTTGGTTCTGTCTGTCAGCAAGGATGTTTTGTGAGGGCGCTGCTTTAAACCATAATCTCCATAAAAGAAAGAAAAGCGCCATTCGCATAAAGGAATACAGATTTTCAGTGTAAAAATCAAGCCATCTCGCGACGGCATTCTGTCGACTGCGAGAATGCCGCAGAGTTCTCACAATGGCTCGATGCCGTGATGTTATTTCAGGAAGCGCCCCCGAACATTGCAATATTTCATCCTTTTTGACGCTGTTAATATCCCTGTCTTTGAATATTTTCAGCGAATAGGGCTGTCTAGCTGGAGGCCGACCGAACCCCAGTCATTTTCGAAGGGAGTCAAGCGTGCGAGTGAGCAGAAATCGACGCGATTGGTGCGCACGCCACGGAACACTGGGAAAGGGCATCCAATCAGGGGAGTGTTCCGCCCCGCTGCTCCAGCTCATGAGTAATATAAAAATCGTTCGCCCGTGGCTCGGCTCCAGCGCATTCCGTATTCGTCCGGCCTGATGCTAGCTCGCGGGCTGCATCCGGGGCTAGCGCTTTATTTGCCTGGTAAATATTCTCAAACCTCTTTACCTTTACTTTCCTGCGCTCCCCCCTTTCAAACTGGGTTTGAAGTCGCCTGGAGTGCTTGGTTTTGGAAATCAACTCGGGACATTCTTCACGTTTCGCCTCAGTTGCGAAGGTGCAACATGTAGCGCGTTTGGCGCGCGGCTGCAGCGGAGGGGGAGGGGCTGCAGCATGTAAAGGTTGTTCTGGCCCAGGCTCTCGTGCCCTTGGCAGGGCCGTGTAAAAGCCTGACTCGAGGCCATTACTCTCGCTCCTGATTTATGTCATGACGTTTGCCTTCCCTCTCAATCCAATCGCCCGAGAGCTTGGCGGCGCGCTGGTGTTTAGAGCTAAAATAAGTCCGTGTGTAAATCAGCGGGTGGCTCCAATCCCATCCGGGGCGCGCAGTGGGACCGCGCCAGTCTTTGGAGTTCAAATCTTCCGACGTCCTGCGCTCAAATGAGCACAAAACCGTGCAAACCCATGGCGCATAATGTGCTTACATCCCGCAAAACCTCTCTACTAAACATCCATACTAAATGTCCATGAGTGAGCGAGTGACCACAATTTGCAGTGCATAGTAGCTGGGGTTTGTTCTTAGATTACTGTCTTGTTTCACAATGCTGGATTATGGAGTTACCTGGCTAGCACTGAGTAACCTCCTGAACTTCCCAAAACTGAAGAGCTGCTGTGGGACTAATTCATGTTAGATATATAAAGTATGCTTTACTGAACCCCATGGGGTAACTCGTCCTCTGCATTTGATCCATCCTAGTTCCTTAGGAGCAGGGGGCGGCCACAATGCAGCATTCAGGGATCAGCTCCAGTTCTCAAACCAGTTTGTTGGTCAGGGGTACTGGGAGGAGTGTTCTAATAGTGGATGTTTTCACAACAGCTGACTCTGCTATCCCAGTTTATAAGACACACGTCAGGTCTGGAGCTTTAGGAGAGAGGATGTGATGTCATCGCCCCTGATTGCCGAGGCAGGTTTGAAGTGATGGGGAGCACAGTCCTCAGTTATTAACATGGTTTACGTTCCCTGTGACAGGAGCACACAAGTTGCGACTGTCAAGCTAATGCTTACTCGGTTGTAATGTCTCATGCATGCGCATTACTTACCTACATCTCACATACACGCATGCACAAACACACTTGCGCGCAGTTCTGATATTACTATACTTGTGGGAACCAGAAAAAAATTATTTTTCCCTATTCGCAAAACCCTGGAAATCTACCCTTATCTTAACCTTAACCCCAATCGACAAACCTCCCAAAACAACCCACTTTTTACCTTAATTTAATTTCTAACCTTGACCTACTTCTATTTCCTGACCTTAAAACGAGGCCTCGTCCTTCCATATCTCATAATTGTGACCTTGGATGTAAACCTTGCCTGTGGCCCAGAATCAAGCCTTTTCCTAATGGGGATCCAAAAATATCCCACAGTACTGTTTTTTTTGAGACTATACTGTGCTTGTGAGGTCTTTCAGTGCCCTTGAGTATGGTGAGACAAGCACATCACACACGCATGCGCACACACACACACACACTCTCGCACACACACACACTCACTCATTCACTCTCACACACGTGCACACACGCATTCACTCTCTCTCACACACACACACACACACACACGCACACACACTCTCACACACACACACTCACTCATTCACTGTCACACACATGCACACACACTCACACACATACACACACACACACACGCACACACACACACACACACACACACACACAGTAACAGCCTAAAACCACAGTTGCCCGTCAAAGCCATACTACACCCCTCACTGTGCCTTGTAAGAAGGCTCAGGTAAGTTCACACACACTCTGTACGGTAACCCTTGCTGAAAGTCTCTCATATATTTGGATTCCTGGAATGGCCATAGCTATCAAGGCGCTAATGCTATTTTGTTATAAAATGGTGGTTGCTCTTAACCCAAATTAACCTTTAGTGTTGAACAGCTACCCGCTCATTTAAGATTACGGCCAAATTGTCGTCAGGCCTCACCGGCAGCGCGTGACAGCTAGGCTGTCTATGGAAATGAGAATAATTACTGCCTGTGGAAACAGCTTAGAAATATAATGCTCATTGATCTCCAGATAGCTGTTTCACTTAATATTTCACCTGGACACACTGGTTATTATAGTTACGGAAAAAAATACGCGGCAAAGCGAGTGCCACCACTGAGACTTAAGAGAAAATCATTTCCTGCCTGTGCGTCCATGCCACGCCAAGGGTGGAACGCACGGCTTTCTCTGTCGGCTCTGAAGCCGCCACCTTGAGTTTTGTTTCTATGGCAACTCCATCCCAGCTCCAGATAAAAGAACTATTATGATGTTTTTGCAGGGACTCAAAGACAAAGTGAATGTCTTCCTGCCAGTTTGTCGAGAGATTTGTCTTGTTCAGGCGGTGACAGTTTTCCCGGGATAGCGAGCAGCCGTGTCTATTCCGGGGTATTTTCGCCTCAGAAAATGTACCCTGTCCCAGCATTACCAGTGGTTAAGTATTTTGCCAGTTTCTTAAATCATACACAAGGCCATTTTACGACAGCACACTGAGGTACTGGTCCATTTAAAACACAGGCTGTATAGTTTTAGGACCAGCGTCTTGAGACGAGGAAAACGGCTATAAACTTGTGGACATAAACGAGCTGTTGGGTTGATACTTGAAACATCTGATGTAGACGAACCACTGATCTCAACTCAGGTTACTATTTGGCAGAATTTTAACACATTAAGTTATTTTATCGAGCTCTCAACCCACTAACTGAATGCAGAACGCTACATCGTATTGTTCTTTCTGAGTGAAATAGTTGTATATTCTACTTGTGGTACCACATCATTGGTTCCAGATCATTTTTGGTTTCATTTTTATGCTTTATTGAACTTATATAATTTCAGAATTATTCATCTAACACTTGTACTTCTGCTGGTTGATGGCCTTTGAGAATTGAAGAAATATGAAAATGAGGAATCACAGAATAGGCCTGAACAAACAAAAACATTTTTTTCTTTGAATTTACTTTTCCAGCTTTCAAGGATGAATACAATAACGGGCTTTGTCTGTTTGTGTGTGTGTGTGTGTGTATGTGCGTGCTTGTGTTTTCTTGTGTGTGCGTGAATGTGTGTGTGTGTGTGTGTGTGTGTGTGTGCATATGCTTGTTTTTGTGTGTTTGTGTCTGTTTTTATGTGCAAGAGAGAGTATTTATGCACACATGTGTGTGTGTGTGTGTGTTTGTGCACATGCCTGTGTGTGTTTATGTCTGTTTTTATGTGTAAGGGAGAGTGTTTATGTATGTGCTTGTGTGTCTGTCTTTGTGTTGGTTTTTTGTATGTGTGAGTGTGTAAGTGTTCTTGTTTGTATGTGCGTGTATGCAAAGGTGCTTGTTTGTGTCTGTTTGATTGTGTAAGAGAGGGTGTTTGTGTATGTGCATATGTGTGCACATGCTTGTATGTGTTTGTGTGGGTATGTGTGTGTGTCTACAGTTACTGTTTATTTGCTGCATTGCTTCACTGGTTGACAGCATCTCAGTATTTCCTGTGTTTGAAAGAGCCACACAATGGACAGATTTGTCCATTTGATAAGTGTCTGCTCAGATAACTGAGCCTTGATACACTTCCCTTCCCCCGACTGCAGCTTCATGTCATTGGTTGAATCGCAAACACGACTCCTAATTGGTCAGAATGAATTTGCCTCAAATACACAACCAGTTCCCAAATTAAGAATCCAAGCCGGTCAGCAGAATTCATCAAGTGTTACCTCAGCCGAAAATTTTGGATACAGCTGCTGGATTCGTGTGTGTCCTCGGGCTGAGTGTTTAGTGTTAATGATTTCCATTAGCAGACCACAGAATCTCGGCCATATGTTCCTTCATATCAATAAGGCTTGAGAAGGGCTCAGCTAATTCCTTCTTGTCCACAATAGAAACAATACGCTCGAGTATGCGGACAAACTGATGGCTGTGGGGGCTTACACAGTGTAACAATAAGCAGCTTACAATATTCCTGCAGCATGGCAACCTTACGTATGGATGCATTGAGTATTGTAAACTGGTTGTATGTACTTGTGCATATTGTTCTGTGCCAATGCAAACTACTACACAGTCTTGGCTATACATTGTGAACTGAGGGCAATAATTATTAATGCCATCCTTCCATTACTGGCTCATGTTCTCATGTAATTTTTTCCTCTTTCTTGTTCTCTTGTTTTTAGTCATCATACTTGAAAATACAGACGCCTCCAACACATATAGATTGCAGACCCCTGAATTTTTTTTTTTTTTAAAACAATTTTATTTTTGTATTTATCTTGGCTGAAAATCCTGCCAGATGGAAGGGTTAGGGTGTGATTCTTTGTTCTTTTTCAGTTTTTTGTATATCTGTCGATCGCCATGTCGCCATACAGCCCGCCCATGCGAGCGCTACAGTTTTCTTGCCAATGTCCCCATTAATGTACAGCATGCAAGTATGTGTGAACGGCAGTTCAATCAGGAGAGACTCAAGTGAAAGCAGGAAATATTTATTATGCGTTCAGCATAAGCAGATGAAACATATGCTTAGAATGAGACAAGTCTTTGGCGTTTGGACTCTTCAGGAAGACTCGTAGACCAGGTGCACGGCTCAGAGCTGCAGCAGGAAAATCCCCCGCAGAGTCCAGACACTGGTGCCGGTCATGGCTGACGGCTGACGAAGCTGGAGCGGCAGCACGGAAGGTCTGACGAGAGTTGGGTGACGTCGGGGAGAAGGAGGGCCAGCGAACAGCAGCAGGAGCGAAATAGGGCAGAGAGATTTCACATATTTTAAAAAGACAGCGGCAGAACGATTGGCTAGCGATGAGAATGTGGTGTGCCACGGTTGGATAGAGGAGATCAGCTGCTACACCAGCCGACAGCTCAATTGACAGCCCCAGACAATGAATGCAGAGATTTACGAGTGAGCATGCATGTGAATGATAGGAAAATAAACAGAGTTGAAGTGCGCAAGAGAGTCTTCCTGACTGAACTTTCGCTAAGCTTCATTTTGGGCTGGTATAACACAGCAAAAATAAATAAATAAAGTTCTTGAGAAAGACACAGGCAGCACTATTTACTGATAAACCATTTGTATTTTGTGCCTCGACTCTTCTGTAAATTAAAAGTTCTGTCCCGCAACAACAGCCGGAGGAAGCAGAGATATTTTTTTGCGTGTAAAATCAATTGGTGTTTCCCCCAGTCTGTGATGCATTGGACTTCATATGGACTTGCACAGAAATTAATACAAATCCCAGGGCCCCAACGCCTGGAATGCGTCTTCTTTGAAAGGTTAACAAGTTTGCTGTGTCGTCTTCATAAGTAATTGTCAGCCTTGATTTGGGGGCTTGTTTGGAGCGCTGGAATCGTAAAAGCAATGTGTATTGGACAATTTGCACCCTCATCGGTTTTCTCAGACACACTGTTTTGTTAAAGGGGTAATTCAGCTTCTGGAAACTTCTTTGACATTGCTGCAGTTTTAGTGCATGTTTTCAATTGCTCCGGACAGTGAAGGATATTTTGTTGCCGTGAAGTGCATTTTCTGTCCGCCAAAAAAACCCCAGAATGCTCACTTCCTGTTGTTGTAAAGCTTTCGGGAACATCTCTAAATGTCTGGGCCAATCAAAAACATATTCTAGAAATGAAACCTCCGCTTTTTTTTTGCAGTAAACCTCTGTGAAACAGGGCTCGAGAGGGTCAGCTCACAGTGCTTGTCCAGGATCGCCAGGGAAACCATTACTCCCATGACCGCTAGGAAAATGGCCTGAAATGTGTCGCACTCTATTAAGACACTGAGCTTTTACTCCAAATAGACTTCTTATTGATTATGCTCAACATTTAAGGCGGGATAACATTTCATATGATGTATTACCACTGTCTCTTATGCTGCTGGCCCTTAAGAATACCAATGGTGACAGAATTCATCGCATCTTTTATTTAACTTTGTGTTTCTCATCATGATGATTTTATAACCAGCCTTAGAAATGCCCAAACAACAAAGACCACAATTAGCCTTGGGTTGTTATTAATCATTTCCACTTTATAAGATGTTGATCAAAATGATTCCTGAGCTTGTTGATGGGTTAATCAAAATTCTGCATGTGGATGAAGTGTAACCGTGCTCGCAGGGCATATATTTATTTAGACATAGCGACTAATTGCATTGAGAGCTGATTAATGCTCCCTGATAAAATGGCTTAAGATGATATTGAGGCTGCAAGAGCTCAGTCATGCCGGCGCTGATTTGATTTCTTGGGCGGGGGGGGGGAATATTCCTGGGTGTAACTTATTTTAGCTGAAATTTCGAACCTAGGCCAAACCTAATCTGGTTTGAGTGCGTTGTTTTAGCTGGCTGAGCAGCTGTTCCTTAGTTAGCAACTCCAGCGGTTTGGTGACCAGAATACTCTAATTAGCGACTTAACCAGTTTTGACCAGTTTATGGCAGCCACTCTCCAGCTATGACCAGAAACAACACAACTAGAAGGGTGGAAGACATCGATCATACCATCTTACATTTCCTGTGGTCTTAGCTGGGGATTTCTGCAGATTCTTATTCTCTCTATTTTCCTAATGTCTTAACCCAAACCTACGCATTTTTCCCTATAAATGGCGATAATGTTTTCTCACATGTATATACTGTACTGATGGTTTACTATTATGATGTAATAGTCATGTTCGCAATGGACGATGGACGAACATCATTATCACTGATGGTCCATGACGGCCTGACTCAGGATTAGCAGTCGGTATACCGGTGCTGCATCAGAGCACAAAGCTGTCTCTATAGATGAGATGTTTGTGCTAGCCTGATGGTTTCTGTTAACATGTCCTGAGCTGCGGCCCTTTATAAATTAGCCAAAGGAAGGTACTCTTGATGATCGCCCGGTTTTGGTGGTGTTATCATGTATAAATATGGTCGCTTCAATTCTGGTTCACATTTCCGTTCTTTTTCCAATTCCTATTTATGCCCTAGAATGTCATTGACGTTGTTGTACACTTTCAATCTTTAGCAAACAAGTAGTTTTTTTCTTTTTGGTCGAGAATTTGCACTCAGAAACTGAAAATTTGGCATTTTACATGTACTGTCCCAGTGAACCGTAAATATCTCAGGTTATTTGCAAAGCCTTTTTGAGAACATGAATTTCTGTGTCCTTTCACTTTGTGTAAACATTATGAATGAATTCAGAATTTCACACAGCAGCATAGCTAAGCCGTAAATTTGGTTTAATTCTGTTTCCTTTTTTTGTATACGCAAGTGTCTAAAACATCATATTAATCTTGAGCCTCTTCTTTGTAATCTTCCTAATTACTTCATCAGAAATGCTGTAAGCTTCCATTTAGTCATTTGCCCATTGATCACTGCCTGCTTCATCCAAAAGTAGCATCTGTTCAGATTTATTGCATTGCTAGCGGTTACAGAACCTGACCACAGCAGGCGATTTCAGTACGCAATCTTTTCTCCATAATGATGTGCATTTATTTATAGCACAAGTAAATACATAATTTGCTACATTTGTTAGCCATTGAAATAATGCTTCAATACTTATTTGCGTGTTTGTTGCCCATTAATTCTTTGTGGCACAGAGTGACTGCTTTAGGCTTTGAGGTCCTATGAAGACCTTTAATTGTTGCATTGCTGGCTACGTAAGATTTGCCATTTTCTGTTGTCTACGCAACTGTGGTACATGAAGTGATCCCAGCTGCAGCTCAACACAGAAATGTTTATTAGTATTTTTGTGTCAATGAAGGCTTTATCATGTCTTCACACAGATGGTGGACGGGAGGCGAATTCCTTTCAGGTTGTCTGTCTGTCTGCATCCGTCACTCAGTCCGTCACAAACATTTTGCCTGCGCTGCATCAACTGAAGGAGAGAAGATATTTTCACCAAATCAGACATCTTATATCCCCACGGATAGTAGCTGAACTGCTTCCGTGTTACGTTCTGATGCCCAAAGATGTTCAAAAGGGCACCGGGAGACAGAATGGACAGGAGGACCCATGTGCAGGAACATTGATGTTTATTAATTAAAGAAAGTGAAATAACAAAACTCGCACAAAACTTCAGGGATAACAGAAAAGGGAGTGCACCAAACAAAAGAGTGTTACACATTAAGGCTACCTGCCAGTGAGGGGGAAAACTAGAGCTTAAACAGACAGGCTAATTATTATTAACTAAGGAGGAACAGGTGAGATAATTAACTAAAATAACAGCGGGGATAACTGAATGACTGGGTGAAGGCAGGTAGCCAAAACTCTGGAATGCCTTGGGGGAGGGGCATTACATTAGGTTTTGGTGGTCATCGGGTCAAAGGTCAAAATCACATCAGGCCCATTATATGTGGAGGCTAAAGGGCGTTTAAGGGCGTATGATGCTGGGGCAGACGAAGGCATAGCAATTGACACTTTGCGTTGCAACTTGTTTGAAGATATTTCTGGAACGTCATCCAATCTTTTAGCTGGACCTACTGTACCTATCAAAATTGTGGACACACTCTGCTCCTTCTAGTGCAGTATTTTTATTGTAAGTAAAGTGGTTCAACTGCTGTAAATTACCAAAAGTGACTGGTTTCAAGGTAAACACTCAGAGGTAAAGGAAAAATACTTCACAGCAGAGCGGTCATAATATTGGAATTCATCAAAAAGCCATATTTGGCGAAATATGCAAACAAATTTTTTATATTTCCTTATAAGTGGATAAAAGTCAAATCAATCCAAGGGCAAAAATGTCTGGGAGAAGCGAAGTACAGGTGCAGCACCTCTGTGCAAACTTCTCCAGCCGTGCTGCTGTGAACTCGTATTACCATATAAGTGCCCTTAACAGAAAACAAAATTATTGAGGCATGATCAGCAATGATTAGTTCAAATATTGCTTATTTTGATTAACCCCTAGAGCGCTAAATACAGCTATTGTTGCTCAGTGATGTAAGATATCAAAATCAAAGCTGTTGAAAACCTATCATGCGGCAACTTGTTTAAAAGAGCTCCCACAGGAGAGCTCTTTTAAACAAGCTGCCACATGACAGGTTTTCAACAGCACAAAATCATTTATTTATACTTTTTTGAATATTTATTTCAGTGCTCTAAGGGTTAAAGTAATATTTTAGATCTTATTTTTGTAAAAAGAAAAGGCGTTTATTTCCTTTTTTAATTTCTCACTGCTTGAAAAGTATAGATTTACCTCAACTATTGACTGGTGCTATAGAGTGCTGGCAACTGATGTCATATCTAGACATAAAACAGTAAATTAATACAAATTAATTAATAAGTGAGCACATATATGAATAAATTTATTCTAATCAAATAAGCGGACTATCTGTTTTACCAGTTCTTTCAAACATCCCAATGGAATGTAATAATCAGTAATAAAGTCATTGTTTTGCTTACACACTCCAGTTTGCCTTTCAGATTTCCTCCCATTAGAGATTTTTTTTTTTTTTTTTTAAACTAGAGCCGATCTGTTGGACAGTGACCAAGAAATTTCAGTTAAGAAATCCTTCTGACTGCCAGTACAAACTCAGGAATTAAGAGCAGAGTTGGTATGACTATCAGGAAGTGGCTCTTGTCCCCACATCCAAGACCCTTCAGTAAGTAACTTGAAATAGCACTGATTGTGATGACTGTAAAGGATCTCTCACTGTACCAACCATAACTGGGTAATGATACCGGATTATGGGAAAGCATTCTCTTTAAGCATAACCAGGTGATAAACATGCATTCACTACCATTGTTCTGCAAGTGCACCTATTTCTATACTTTCCCAGCATAGTTATAAACTACAACTCCCATCACACTGTATCCATTCTTCTTCTTCACCACTCACACATCTGAAAAAGATGTGTTTCTCATATATCATTGCTGCTTTTTAATGGACTTAGCCTGCATGTAAAGCACTGAACCAGGGGTTGCCAAACTCGGTCCTGGAGGCCCACTGTGTCTGCTGGTTTTTGTTCCAGCCACAACTGCAATCCCAGAATTTTAGCCAATTCAGAGTTGCTAATTTTTCTTAACTGCGCTACCCATACTCATATAGATTATTACATTTTAAAGCCACATTTTGTCAGAAATTGCTATTTAGGCTATTGCTGAAGAGCTGCATATTAAAATTATACTATTTTACAGATTGCTTTATTGCATTAAAAGAGAGTAAAATTGTGACTCTTGAAATTGTATAATCAATTGTCTCTTAATTGTTGAACCTGTGAACATGTGGAAATTAAAACGAACCATTTATCAGGTAATTAAAACTTCAAAGACAAAGCGAATTATGATAAGTCAAACCTGTTTGGTGTTATTTTTGTGATTGGTCTTAGGAAAACCATTTGGAAAGAACTTGAACACCCATGTTCAGAAGCCTAATTAACAGCTTGGCGATTCACCACAGTCTTGATCTTGATCATTTAATACTTAATGTCACCTTGGCTCGGCCTCCTTGCTTGGAATGTCACAAAATAAGCACAATGTAGCCTAAACGTTGGGCTTTTAAACATCATGGAATGCATTTTTGTCAAAGTGGTTAAGAGGGTGAAACGTCTCTCTGGCCTGAAAAGCAATTAATTAAAAAAGTTAACAGCTTGTCAATGCTGGGTTTCTAAGTGTGATTGGAACGAAAACCAGCGTCCACTGCAAGACCCCAGTACCGAGTTAAGGAACCATTGCACTAAACCATTATGCCATAGAATCAACATACATTTCTGCGCATAAAAAGTGACTCTAGTAGACTGTTGTTCTTTTGTTTCATGCTTTGTGCTTTACCATGCTGTGCTGAACGTATAAGCCCTGCCAAAAATAATGGAATCACCACACATAGAGAATGTTCTTCCAGCTGTTTTTTTTTTCATTTTTTCCTCTACTTGATTTAAAAAAATATTCCATTAATTTAAAAAGATAATGATCAAACTTGTTTGAAGACTGTTCATGAAGCTCATTTAGCTAATACACAAAATTGTTTTCTGTCATATACGTGATTTGTTTATTTGCAATGAAGTATAAAAGATGGATGAACATCCGCTGTGTGTGGTGTTCCGATAATTTTTGCCACGGGTTGTAATGCAATTCACTGTTTTCCTCTTCTCGCCGTCCTGGCTCGCCTGCAAATAATAAACTCAATATCAGTTTCCTGTAACAATCGTGTTTATTGCACTTGTCGTTCAAAGGCTTAATATTTATTGAAGCCTTTTTTCCGGCATGTATAAGTGCTGATTGATTCGTGCCAAAAGAAACGCACCATGTGAAATGACGGCAAACTAATTCGTGGCTTCAGAAATTGCATTCGCGACTTGCAATCAACTTGTCCGCAAAGGCTTTACAGCGCTCCAAACCTGCATGTGATTTTCGACAACTTCCACTCATCTCGCATGCATTACGGTCCGCTTTATATCGCCTCTGAAGGTTGAAGGCGTTGTCTGACGCGCGGGTTAAAAACTGCGGTGAGTCCGGGTTTATAGCTTGCCGTGCACCTGCATTTAACCTAATCCTGGGCTGCTAGTATTCCGGTTGGGATCTCGCCGGTGTTTTATGTGCATTGGCCATTCATCACTCTCTACAGTGGTGCCACGTGTAGCATTCGCATGAAATTCGTTCACGTCCATTACTCTTCTCTGCCAAACACGCCGGGAAACGAGATTTTGGTTGCCTGATCTTCCATCACTGCCTTATCCTGGCCTGTACTGCGCTAAACCTGGATTATGGCGCCAATCGCCTTGCGTAGACCCGCAGTTTCCCCAAAGGAAGTGGCTATTCGCCCCGCAGCGGGCTGAATTGGGGGGAAAGAGATCGGCTATCTGCCTCGCAATGGGGCCGACAAGAGAAGCATTTCTGCTATTCGCACCGCGGTGAGGCGGATAAGAGAAGCACTTCTGCTATTTGCCCGCAGTTGGGCCAATAAGATAGGCCTATTTCATTTCATAATCCGCCCCGCTCTTTGATCTTTCGCGCTGAACCGCCGCGGGGCGAATAGCCTCTTCCTTTTCCGCTGTCAAATGCGAAAAGGCTCAAATGAGGAAAAAAGCTCTTTTTCACTGGCGGAGAAACGAATTAATAACCTAATGGCACTTAACTGACGAGCCACCGTGCGGTAGGTGTTCAGTTCCCTCCATTCAATTATGAGGGAATATATAATGCAATCAAAGTTTTTTTAAACACTTTGTTCGGTTCCCTGTGATAATGGAAGGTTCTGTTTGTGACAGAAATAGCTTCTATTCTTGATTACTATTGCTTGTAGGCTTCATAGTCATTATTAGATTCAAATAATTTTAAACACATTATGCGCTCCATACATTATTGGAGACAGAACTGTCGGGAATGGCTGTTATTTAAATGGCTTGTCCCAGAAATACTGGCTAATTTGAGCTGAATGGCAATCCTCAGTTTAACATTTTTCACCATGATCGATTGATTTTCCTACACTACTTTCTTAAAACTATGGAAATTTTAAGCCTGGAGGGTGGGACTTCAAAGCTCTCTAAAGAGGTTTTGCTTATTTTTTTGGTTTTCAGATTACGAGAATAAGATGGATCTTAATTTGCATAAATTTAGTTTCACCAAATCAGGAGTTTTAACAAGGAAACATTTTGATGTGTTTATAAGGCTTTTACGTCAGTGAGGTGCATCGGAGTCTCTGGAGTCTACGAGGAGATCGCAGTTACTCAACGCACTTTCATAAGCCCTGGGTTCTCATTGAATATTTACTGTCCTCGCTAGCCGCAGTGAGTCTGTGTTGTGGATTTGTTTAAATGTATCGGTTAGGACAGGTAACACAATTGTTTGCCTGAGGCCTCTTGAGTATCTTCTGCCTCTGTCAGTCACTGCATCCTTCAGAGTTCTGAACACATCTAGTGCTCCGCTGAGAGTGTGTAATTTATTGCTCCCTGATGCCCGGAAAAACTCAAAAATGGAACCCCTCTGTCTCCTTGTCCGCAGGAGCCATTTTTGACGAATCGGCCAAAAAGGACGACGAGGTCTTCCGCATGGCAGTGGCCGACCTTAACCTCAACAACGAGATCCTGGAGACGGAAAAGATCACAATTTCCGTGGAGTTCGTGGACGGGAACAACCCCTTTCAAGCCGTGCAAGAAGGTAGGGCTTCTGGGCTTCCCTGATTGGTTCTACTTGGGGCGGGCGTGGCTTCCTGAGGGATGGCAATGCTGGGCACAGGTGGTCTCAGCTGATTGGATAGTCCCACTCATTACATTCTCAAGGCAAAAAAAGATAGCCAATCTGAACACTGTTCACTGGGGTGCTCCCGTATAGGTGTGTAAAGCAGAATAAACAATGGGCTAATTAATTCATTTGTAGATTTTATTTGTTGTAGGCTATGACATACTTGTTTACACGCAAATTACGTAATTGCAATTGTGCCTCCATTGGTACATTTGGGAAGTTTGCTCCTTAAAATCGAATATATGCTACTCCAATGGCTCCTTTATTCCTGACAATAGGTGCCACTCATTTCTGCTGAACAACAACAGGGAGTTCAGAGCGTGTGCTTCCTGGTGATATATAGCATCACATTTTTCCCATTTAATTTTTAAAAGCCACTTCAAGGGCGTTTGAGATGCGCCATTTTATGTCCTATTTTTGCACGCCCGTCAGAGATAGTTCAAGTGCCGAGGCGTAACATTAAAAAGGGATGGTATGTGAAATCATATCAAAGACTTCGCCCCCGAAGAACTGCACCTCAGAGGAAGGGGAGATTCAATGTGTGTCACTGAGATAAGGACCTGACGGCTGTAAAGAGGTATGGGGATCACCTTGACTTGTCAAAGTCCCGCGTAGTTATTTAGAAATTGAAATAATTGAAAACGACACCCACGTCTTCCTCAGAGGCTCTCTTAACCGTGTCTCAAATTTACAATAGATAAGGATTTTTTAAAATTTGAGATAGAGAATTTTAGATTCTGTGCTTGATTAAAATGCAGTTAGGGTGCAGTTACTGGAATGTGCTCTGAGGACTACAGTGGATTTGATTGCTTGATCAGGTACCCAGTCAGAAAAATAGGAGTGGTTGGATTTGTTGCATAAAATCCTGTTCCCCCAGGAGGAACATTCGTTACATTTGGGCAATAACACATTTTTTACATTTTTTTTTTTGACATGTAGAGTAAAAATAATAAACAAAACTGACCAAACAAAAAAATTTTCCTTCTTTGAACCCTCTTGGCTGAATTTGAAAAAAAAAAAAAGAAACATTTTGCTTGTGTTTCTTCATCTTGATATTATCCTTCTTTTTCAGAGAAGTCGAGCAAAATAAACAGAAACACAGTTCAGCCTTCTGTTGGCCAACTATCACATTACATCCTGGGAATCTCTTAATGGCACGAGTGCATACAAGGCTGTTGTCCACATATGTAGAATCATGACCTCCCTTTTTGTTTCTGATTGGACAGGTGATAAGAACCAACTAATCACCATGACTTTTGCCCACAGAACACATTCCATTAATTGTAAATCCTTTCAGAGTTGAAAATATTGAACCATTATTGACCAGGTAAAAACCTGCCAGTGTATTATGAAAATGAACTGTCCACCAGAATCCGTTTTTCCTGAAATCCTGCATGCATGAAATATTTCTACTTATTAGGTTCAGCCTGGCTTTGGCCCATTGCACCTGGAGTACAGGTCCAAAGAATTAAGGAGAAAAGGGCGCTAGCCTTAGATTTATGGCTCTGCTATTCAGTAAATAGGCTCAAATTAACACCTACAATGATAGGGCAGGTGGCCTAATTCCTTCAGTTTTGGTTGCCATATTTTTTGCACTGGTTTAAATGGGGACTCATTTGTTATCGGCGCACTAATGTCTGTGCCGCTGCTGTGATTTTGAAAGTGTGTGGTATTTAGCAGGAGAGTGTCTATTTCTGGGAGCGAGCTCCAGCTTACGGTTGTCGGTTCTCAAACGCACACGGAAAGCCATCTATCCCAGCTTCATCTCCCACTCAACATCCCCCGCTCGTACCGGTTATATGCTCAAAAGGGCCTCGCAAAACCACTGCAGCCCTGTATTTGCCCAGAACATCGTGTAGCTTTTTTTGATTAATAATGTTTTTTGTTGCAGTGCAAGAAGGCTTTGCAAAGCAGTCACAGTGACATATTTTCCCGGAAATAGAGCACATTTGTGTTGCGCGATTTGATAAATAATGGCATTTTTTTGAGGCACAAAAAAGGATCCTCACTCTGCTGTGCAGCGAACGACATGCAAATGACTTTGCTTGATGACTTTTTCCCGTGATGAATTATTCCGCGGTGCTGAATTGCATAATATACCTCATTAAGGTAAGAGTTGTTGGTTGTAGTATAGTGGTTCATTCAGGGTAAGTTCTGAGTTGCAGTCGCTGGGGTCCTCCCCGTGTGGACACTGTGTTTTCCGCATGTTCATGCGAGTTTCTTATTTTGGGCTCCTGTTAGAAAGTCTTTAAAAAGAATCATATATTTTGGATTTATGAAAAATCTGTTTTTTGAGTAAAACTGAAAAAGCAATATTAACACCGTTAAAAACACACGTGTGTGGTATCTCATTCCTGGCTGCCCAAGGCGGGGTCGGTCAATAACTGTGCCCGTTTCCCGTTCTCCAGCCAACTGATTGTGTTTCTCTCTCCTGTGTCGTGAGCCGTACCATTTTCTTGAAGCCATAGCATTTTTTTTTTTTTTGTGTTGACTTTATATAGACTGTTGACCACACCCAAAACAACAATTCAAGCATCACTGGACACATCGCTTTAAAACCTCAATTTTTAAATTTTTAAAATTTAATTTAAATTTATATAGCGCACATATATCTCAAAGTTCATGGCGCTTCACAATAAAAATCACTAAAATGATAAAAATTATTAAGTCTTTGAAGCTAATCAAAAAATAATGTTTTGCAGTCCAAAAATTTTGACAAATATTACATTTTCAGAGATTTCTTGAAGGGACTTGTAGAATTTGCCTCGCGAACATCAAGTGGTAAACTGTTCCATAGTCTAGGTCTATACGACGAAAAGGCACGGTCCCCATAGGTCTTGGTCTTAGTCGCAGGTTGTGCTAGAAGTTCCTTGGCAGCAGATCGCAACGTCCTTG
The DNA here is from genome assembly GCA_029692085.1 of Gymnothorax javanicus. Classification (NCBI taxonomy): domain Eukaryota; kingdom Metazoa; phylum Chordata; class Actinopteri; order Anguilliformes; family Muraenidae; genus Gymnothorax; species Gymnothorax javanicus. Next base: position 9,180,887 of record CM056194.1, read on the forward strand.
GTGGTTTATTGTTCATTATTATGGAAGTGCTCAGCACGTCCACGTAGCATGCTTTACTTTATTTCATTACTCGTATCTCACTGGAGAAACGATACAACCGATTTGATCCTTCAGTTTGCAACGAATACAATGCCCATCTCATTTGAGCATTTTTAATGGCGCTAAGTACAGGAGGGCTGCTAGGGCCCTTAGTAAGGCAAATGAGAAACAAGTGCTCTTTCGAGAGAGTGCAAACAATGGAAGACAGGTGTACGTTAGTCTAAAACACGATTGGCAAACTCAAAACACATCCAAGGCACACTGTTTCGTCGTAGAGAAGCTATATCAAAAAGTATGCAATAAAAAGTCTGTTTTCTGAACGTTTTGTCAGCCCTATGGAGGTATATATGCCGTTAGTGTTCAACTTGCCGCGCGTGGCTCCCAAACAGACTTCTAATGTTCCACTAAACCTAGAATCACACATTTGCAAATGAGCACTATATCTCATAGATCTGAGATAAAAGCCATCAGTTTGGCTGAGCACAGCCCTATCATAATGTCCCACTGCGCTTCAGCAAACTGTTTGTTTGGCTCGGGAGCAAAACAATTATTGCGACTGTTAAATAAGGAGTGGGATCGGCGACGTTTTGTCTCCTCGGAAAATGACGCGAGGAAAGCAACAAGGCTGCATATCAAATCCTCCGTTTGGGAACGTAATCGGAGTTTATTTTACATGCGCTTGATGGCTCCTGCGGCCCCTGGTCTCCAGACCAACTCACTATAATTTTAGTTTTAGTGTTTACAAAATTGCTTTGGTAATTACGAGGAGACTCTGCTTCGGCGCAGAACATTTTACCGCTTACAAGGTGACACCAGTCAGCCCCCTGTTTATATCACTGTTGAGCATTAATTTACTCTCAAGAGAGCAACTGCTATTCTTGATCCTCTGAAACAAATGAAAGGCCTCTTAGCGTGTGCTCGAAGTGTGCTGAGTGACATAACACGCTTTCTCCAGGAGACTTACTGATCGAGGCTCATGCTTAGGGTTTTGGCTGAGGTCCGATTTCTCTCGTAATGCAGACGGATCGCGCTAATCCGTTCGCTCCTGAAGGTGATTCCGTGAGAGATGGCGCATGGCGAAGCTCTTCCACTGAAGATGGCTTTGCTACGCCGAGTGGCTTTTCGCCAATTCCCGAAGAGAGCTGACGAAACGCCACTTGACACGTTGGCGCTTTCCCCTTCCCTCTGCGACTTTCGGGGTGACAGAGGAATGGCGTCCTGACAAAGGGTCCTCTCCGACTCCCGCTCCGAGGGCCATCTCTTAATCTCTCTCCGCAACTGGATTAATTGACGGGCAGGTTGACAATTGTGGCATTAAGAGGTGAAATTGATTAAAACTGCGAAAATTGGAACAAGCCACCCGAAAGAGAGGGTCGAGTGGTGGAACCGTGTCCCAGTGTTATCTGACAGTTCTCCCGTTTCTCCATTCCGAGCAACGATGAGTTGAAGGCTACCGAGAAAAAGAGCTACGACTGAAGCTACGCGATAAACTATAAACGCTATCGGTGTAGGCTACGAGGGCGGTGTCACTCTCCTCGCCTCCGAGGAGGAAGGTTCAAATGCGAGCGATGGTTTGGGGCCAGAGAGTCAATTTACGACAGGGCAGGAATGTCAGAACAGTTTCCACTTTGAGGCGTAGATATCTTGACTGGCGAAAGAGACAAACGCTCCGGAGGAATTAAGCTCGTACCTCGGTGCGCGTCTAGCTGGCATCTCATTCTCTTTGAATAGCCGCCTGATTTCCCTGTACAGAGCAGTTGTCCGTATTAAAAGCCGACCTGACCGAGGGCAAGTGCTTTACCACGAGACATCGCGGCTTTCAGGAGAGCTCAATGCGCGGTATTGGGAAAGAGAACAGAGATCAGCTGTTTATAAATATTTCAGCGGTCGGAGGAGCTATGCTGAATGGTAAATGTACTGGCCTGGCCTCCAGGTGATCGTATCGTCTCTGCCCGTTTTTTGGCACTTATAATTTCAATAGCGAAAAGATGAACTCCTGACCACTGATTTATTTCCAGGCATTTTCTCCTGTTTTGAAGCATCGACGTCCATTTAAATGACGGGCTGTTCAACTTGAGCAGAATCAGAGGCAAGATAGGTGTCATGTTTCAATGCTGGGTATTTTATCACCCACAGATAACCCCACAATCCTTGTTTATGAATAATTTTGCCTTTATTCTTCCAATATTTCTGCGCCTCGGGAGCAGAGAGATTTCAGCTGAAATTATTCAAAATGTCTATGGCCTCTGGTCCTTATTTGAATTTGAGTCTTTGAAGAGACAGCAGGCGTTTGGCAGGGATGAGAGCACATTTGCCTCCAGAAAGGCCGTCAGTATAATTGATATCATTTCTCCTTCCTGTTGGTGGCCTCTTGCCTCGGATTTCTATATGCAGAATATTCGGTTTGCAGCAGTGTCAAGGTGAAGCATTTTAGGCCCTCCTCAGCTCAAGTTAGTGTCTTTTGTAATAGGCCCCAGTGGTTACCCGTATAAAAGCTTTCGTATCGATTTCCATGCCTCAGCTACTTTATGTTTATTCTAATGAAATGAGTCGCTCCCGTGAAGCTGCCTTTTTATTCAACATCATGTTAAATTCACTGGCTCGGATCTCTCTCAAACTCCTCAATGGTTGACCTTGATTCTACCATTTCTTGAATCACCTTAAAATATGAACCGGGGATGCAGGCAATCAAAGATGCTAATCTTCGGCTCTTAAGAGGTTGTCTAGACTGGATTATGCTGCATTATGTGCAGAATATATGGATGCTGCATCATGATTTTTTATTTATTTTTTTTTTTTTGTTCAAGTAAGCAGGTTTTTTGCAGCTTGCTTTTTCAAAGAGCTCTGATTGGTGCCCCAAAGGCCTCATTAGTTTGAAGATGGTGGAATCTTCTAGATTACATCTTAGTGAGGATACTTTGGTGTATTTAGAAAACCCTTTCAAAAACAGCTGCGGTTATATTGTTTTGTGTCATTCCGCATAAAAGATATTTACGTAGATGGCAGGGACAATGTTAGTCCTGTGAGAGCATTGCCTTTGCGTAGCTGGCACTAGGGAGCACCGAGTGTGGATTGAGAGTGTAACATTGTGCTGTGTAATTGCCACAGTGCTTTTACGAGGTGTTTCCTAAGAAACAGCCTTTAAAATGCATCCAATCATAACCTGTTTGCCAATGCATGTTGAATGAAAGAATGGGATCCTGCCCTGTAAATCCTGCAGGCATTGCCGTATATTGACGTAAATGCGCTCAAATTAAAGTCCACTGCCTGCACTTTAACCTCGCAGTCGTTGTTTAATTTCCCGTCCAGTGCAGAGGAAAAGATGCAGAAATTGTGTCACTGCCCCAGTTCTTAGCAGCTGCACATCTGCAGATCAGTCGGTGCTGCTAACGCTACATGGAATTATGATGCTGCTGGAATACAAAGGCGAAGAAGAAGAGCGTGTTTCCCAGAAGCAGAGCGATTGAGGAGCTTAGGTGCCTGTAGAAAGGGTGGCAAGCAAGCAATTTATATATAGTACAGCTGCAGGAAGTGCACTGTTCATAACTTATACTTTGCAAAGGACTAGTTTCTATACCACTGTTCTTAACTTTTACGTAGCGGAGCACTAGTTTAGATGCCACTTTTCTAAAATTTTACTTAGCAAAGCACCAGTGTGTACACCGCTGACCTTAACTTTTACTTGGCAAATGACTAGTTTATATACCACTGTCCTTAACTTTTACTTACCAAAGGACTAGTTTATATACCACTGTTCTTAACTTTTACTTACCAAAGGACTAGTTTATATACCACTGTTCTTAACTTTTATTTAGCAAAGCACTGGATTATATACCACTTCACTGAACTTTTGCGTAGCACAGCACTTTTACTTCACATTAATCACTGGTTTATATACTACTGTCCTTAAGTTTTATTCTGCAAAGCACTAGTTTATATACCACTGTCTTTAATATTTTTTGAGCGAAGCACATGTTTATATTCCCTGTTGCTTACGTTTTCCTTGAATTTCATCCGCACGATCTGGAGTGAATGGCTTTGAGATTGTGTTGGTGATCCGTGAGACTCTATTTCTAGGTTAAACTGCTCCCTTCTTTTGGCAGATGAAGAAAAAACAGACGGAGAGAAGCACAATGAGTTATATAAGGTCTTCATATATGTGTTAAGAACAACACATCCTCTTTTTTCTTATACACCCATCATAAATGATGGACATATTGTGGCATGGCGCTGTCCGTCCATCTGTCTGTTTGTCTGTGAAATTTTCTCATTTACGTAACCAGTCCCAGTTGTCTGTGGATTGTTTCCAAATTGAAGTTACTTAATTTTATATGGGTGGAGCTGAGCACGTGTGGTTTTGAGAACTCAGATGTTCTTACTAAGAATTATTTCCCTTTTTACAATATCAACCTTGTAAACCCTTCTAGTCTTAGACGACTTTGTATGTTCTTTCCAAATTAAAGTTATGCCACACCCTATGGGTAAAAACTAACTTTATATATGTAACTAGTTGCTGAGTTCCGCATGCATTCTTTCCCAATGAGGCTTACACCACTGCCTGAGGTAGAAGATACACCTTTGCATTTTTGAGTTTTTCTGTGTTTTGCCCGGAGTTATCACCTTTACAATTTTATGTTCAAATAATTTCCGCCAAAAATGTATTTCATATTATATACTAAACAAGGGCTTTCAATTATTTCCCCCCTCACACTTCTAAAGATACCGCAGTCATTTTATTGTTTTTACCGACAGTGTGCCTGTTGATAGGTATATTTTGAGTTTACTCAAGCTCGTGTTACGCTCATGTCCAGTTCAGGACAACACTATTTTTTGACACCGCTGGTATGAAGAAAGATCTCGATCGATAAATTTTATGTCACTAACTTGTACAAGAACTGTTGTCTAAGCAGCGCATTGGTAACCACCCAAAAAGTGTTTTGGATAGCAGCATAAATTTGTGACACAGTAGTAACTTTGAGGCAAAATGTGTGGAAAGTAGCATGAAGGTAATGCAAAAGGTAATGTGTTTAGTAGATATTAACCCTTAGAGCACTGAAATAATTTAAATTATCTTGTGCTGTTGAAAATCTATCATGTGGCCAGTTGTTTAAAAGAGCTCCCCTGCGGGAGCTCTTTTAAACCAGTCGCCTCATGATAGGTTTTCAACTGCTTTCAATTTGATACCTTACATAATTGTGCAACAGTAGCTGCATTTATTTAAAAGGTGAACTCATCCTTTCTGAGAGTGTAGTGATTCTCCATCCTTCCCACATTCATCCCTCCTCTTCCCTCCATCCCCCCATCCCATGCCCCCCCCCCCATGCAGTGTCTCTCATCTCAGGTTCTCCCAGCATCCCTTGCTGCGGCTCGCGGGAATCGTCCTGTTCCAATGATCTGGGCTCTAATCAGCGGGAGAGCAGGGGCACTTCCAGCTGTACCGCTAACATTCATGACAAAGCCGCGATATGACAGCATTATGTGGCTGACAGCCGGTTCGGGGCCCCTTCTGTGGCGGTTTGACGGCCCCCGGGTGGAACTTGGCCCGGGCGACGCATTCGTCCGCCGAAGCCTCCCCCGTGGAATTGGCTGTCGCTAACTTTTCCCAGAAATGGCGCACAAAGCCGCTTTTTGGTCCTGAATGCGCCCGGGCGAGAATGCTGGCAGAATGTCTCCGGCGAGGCTGGCGGGCGGGCGAATCCGGGCACTTCCTGTCCGCGCTGCACGACTCTCTCCACAAAGCCGTCGTCGAGCGGCGCATTCTCCTCCAGGCCGTGTCGTCATCTCCCTTCTTCTCTTTGTGGGGGCCTGTGGACCTGTCACTCAATTTGTATTCATCGTTAATAATGACTTGTGTACTGCCTGTTCAAAATGTGCCCGTTCGGGACGGGTTGGTTTCTCAGCCTCCGGTTGAGAACTGCTCACCCTACAACTTCACACCCGACTCTCTCTCGGGTCCTGAGCCATAAAGCTGCCATGTCATTGGTTCTCACAGTTGCTCCAGACTCCAGTCTCTGTCTTCATCTGCTCTTGAATGCACAGTACCCAGCATGCTGTTCGACAGTTTAACAGCTGATAGGCGTCTCCTCTTGTTACACTACACCAGGGCTATTGTTCAGAAAGGGCCGCTGCGGTCCTTACACACCTAATACCACCAGTCAAGGACTTAAGCAAAGACTTTTGGGGTCAATTAGTAGTATCAGGTGTGTAAGTACTTGGTTGGAATGAAAGCCTGCACCCACACTGGCCCTTTTTGGATAATATTGAATATCCCTGTACAACACAGTACTTCTGGCTGAAGCTATGCACTTCTAATAAATATGTCCCATAGACCTGAAGAACTCGCACTTGACACTGCACTTCCTTGAGTCCAAAACAATACACCCACTGAGTGTGAAGTCAGTCAGATGAAGGATTTTCGAGAATTTTTATGTCAGACATGCACACAAAGAGACAGAGACTCCTCCTATTTATAGCTGGGTATCAGGACTGACGTGTGCAGCCTGGCTGGCCGATGGCATCACGCCCACAGGAATTAGACCAGCTTCACACTGTGTAATAAACTCCTATTTTTTCTGCTTGGATTTGTAGGTTGTCCGTTCTGATTGGTCAGTGGGGAGAGATGCCCTCCATTGTTTCCCTTATGTTCAGGTGTGCCATCTGTTCATAAACCGTCATCTGGCCTGTCTGTCAACACAGGTTCACTGTGTGACCTCTCTCACTCAGGCTGACTGAAGCCAACTGCGAAGACGGGGTCATATGACCTGTCAGTCAGTACTGGTTCATCATGTGACCACTTTAACATGTGGCTCAGTGGAGCCATCTGTCTAGACAGGATCATGTGACCTGCATGTTGACACAGAGTGATCCTGTAATCACTCTGAAGGCCTTATTACGGGGTCAAATAACCCGTCTGCCAGTCACAGTGTCATGCACTTGCCCTTGACTTTGATGTGCTAGTACAATAAATGCAGGTGCTGCACTTTCTTTATGATTTGACGCGTTTTAATGAACTCTAAATTCACTAAACTTTAGTAATAAAATAGTATTTGTACATTGAACTGTCAATTAAAATTAAGAACTAATGTTGGTCAGCAAAGCAATGTGACCAATCTGTTGAATAAGGAAAAATTCTGAAAAATGCACTGAAATAATACAATATTAGAGGGCACTCAGTAAAGCACATACCTTCGCCACGCTATATATCTGTTCTGTTGGTTACAGAATATGTTCCTGATCACTTCCAAAATTAAATCAACTCATCCTTGGACTACCACCTATCGTCCCTCCAAATTTTGTGCCAAACTGTTCATAACTTTTTGAGTTATCCGGTCGGAAATATCACACAGACCCGCGTTAGACTGATATTTTAATTCCTCTGGATCCAGAATCCAGAATATTTTCCAGATCACCTCCAAAATTGAATTAACTCATTCTTGGACTACCAACTATCATCCTACCAAATTTCATGCCAAACCGTTCATAACTTTGAGTTATCCTGTTAACAGGCAGAGAAACAAAGAAAGAAGGGTGAAAACATAACCTCTTTGGCTGAGATAAATGTTCTCTGGGTACAAATAATAAGTACCTTAAAGTGGATAATGTGACCTGTGCTTCTCGGGAACTCGTCGGCTCATATATCTGTTGGGTGTGGTGAGTGGCCTTGGGCCACAAGCCCTCAGTGCCAGCACTATGCCCAGTGTCATTCCAATCATGTTTATGGTGCCATAAAGTGAGTGGTTCAATCATTTGGGCCGCTGGCAGCTCTGCTCCAATCCAGATGCCCGGGCCTTGGTCCTTGCTTTCGTTCATTAAAGAATTAAACCGCACATAATCGGCCCATTTGATTTCTTTGTTGCTTGAAGACTCTGACCGGCTGGTAAATACATGTGCTGAAAACAGTACGGAAATTGAAGACTGAAAATGCCCAATTAAATGCCCACAGTTATGGGCCTCGTAAAGAGTAGAGCTGCTACTGCTCAAGAAAGCTCTCACCGTGTAAATGTTTTTGACGTCAAATTTTCCGTTTCTGGTCCATCTGGTGCAGTGCAGAAATGAAGGGAGACCGACGCTCCAGTGTGGGAGACAAAAGCTGAAAATAAATAAATCTCAACGAGGAATTTTGTCTTATTTTCAGAAGTCAGACTTTTCTTTCTGTTACTTTTTTTTTGCTGAATTAAACAATGATGGTCAATGAGAATTGGCTCATCGTAAGATTTGCTAATGAGACACAAGGCAAGCAGAATGCTAACTGTATGTACATTGCAACAATGTTCTTGTTTTAAGTCTAGTCTTGACACTTTAAATATTTGTTTTCTTAATTTATTCTTTTTTTTTTACAAAGTGGGCAATATTTTATTGTGTTGTTTTAAGTTATTGTTTGTTTTGAAAGGAAATTGTTTTGCCCAGTAGGCAGATGACTCCATTGAAATCAGTCAAGCTATCACACCATGATGGCAGTTTCTTTGTCATATTCTCCAAATAAGCAAAAGAACAAACCTCTGTGTCTAAATCTAAGACCAAATTACCTACAGCGATTGAATTATTTTCATTTTTCAGTGCCTAGTAGCTGATCCAAAGGGAGCTGCTTCTTTGTTAGTCATCAGGAGTCGTCCAATACACCAAATGCAGCCATCCCACTGTGTCCTACCATATCCTGCTGTGCCACTGGGAGCCTTCCCAGAATGCCTTGCAAGGCACAGAAGTAATAACTTTCATCTATCTCCCAGATTTCCTTCTTAACCCCAATCTTGGTCTTTCGAATCACCCCCATGGATCCTGTCATCGTAATGACGCTTCTCCATCTCCCAGAGCAGCCCAGAGACGATGCGCCGGGGGGCTCGGAAGATTCCGGCTCCTCTTCTGTGAGAATCTGATTGTGAAAATGAGCTATGGCCTGATCCCCCCTCGCTCATATTGAATACAGATCAGTCTGAGCCTCTCTTATATTGATTTGAGTCACTTTCACAGATGGTAACGATTTGGCCCTCCTCTTCTGAAAAGTGGCCACCGATCTGTCAGAACGAGACTTTTCCTTGTTCCTGTCCCCGAGGGGGGGCAGAGTTTGGGCGTGGGGATGGGGGGTGGGGTTCATTGTTTCTGTTAGTTGGGGCGTTTCGCTAAGCAGGGAGCTCAAGCTAAAGTTCTGGAGGACTGCTGTACATCAGGGATTTTAGCATTTTTTACCTCCACCAAGGAGGATATGTTTGGTTGTATGTTTGTCTGTCTGTCTGTCTGTTAACAGGATAACTCAAAAGGTTTTGAATAGTTTGGCACAAAAATTTGGTAGGATGATAAGTGGTGGTCCAAGGATGAGTTGATTTAATTTTGGAAGTGATCCGGAACATGTTCTGTAACCAAAAGAACAGATATATGGCGTGGTGAAGGTATGTGCTTTACTGAGTGCCCTCTAGTTGGGCTCTTAAGTGCTAAGCTACCATGATTGATTGGGTGAAAAGTGTGCCAACCTTGCACACGAGGTCCATATTAGCTGCTGATTCAAAAGAAATGGACAAAAACCCACAGTGACTCTGACCCTCCCTGATCCTTGTAAAACCTAATTTGTAGGTCCCCCTGCCCAAAATATGTAAAGGAGGTCATGAAATTGTGCTGGACGCAGACCCTTGGAGCAGGAGGTTATAGAACAGATGGGTGCTAAAACGATGATCTCAGCTCCTTTGTCCGATTATAACTTGGCCCCGGTTCAAACGGGGCACACGAGTGCAGCTGGCAGAGGGACCTGTGATTGATCATTTTGCGATCTTCGACATGACCTTTAGAGCGGAGGTGAGATGACAAGCAGGATGAGAACTCACATTTCACGTCATTAGCCATTCTCGATATCGATCATCGCTTAGCATAGCGCTGCCATGGGCTGCTTTACCTCGAGAGTTAGCCTGCGTTAGCGGCTGGCCTGTGATCTCACCGCATCAGGATCAGCGGTGACTTTGAAACTGGGCGCCGACCCCTGTGCTTATTCTGCCTTGATCATCAATGCACCCTGAAGCCATTAACGCCCTCTTCCTCCGCTCACGTTTACCTCTCCTCTCGATGGGCTTCAGATGTGCTCTCACTATTTAACCCTCAGAGCGCTAAATACAAATACTGTTGCTCAGTGGTATAGTAGGATGTCAAGTTCAAAGCTACCGCAGGGGAGCTCTTTTAAACAAGTCGCCACATGATAGGTTTTCAGCAGCACAAGATAATTTTATTTCATGAAAATTTATTTCAGCGCTCTGAGGGTTAAATTCACAACCTCACAAACGCACACTTATGACTCAAGGTAATGTATTACCTTATTTTGAGCGCACCTTTGACTTTAAGTCCTGGACTCTGTGCACAGTGAGGTTAGTGTCCTGTAAGAGCCAGTTGTACCTGCTTGACCCTTTAAGGTTTATCTAATTTGAACACCTTCTCCTGTTTGCTGAGGTGTGCTTTCCCCGCAGAATACATAGACTAATAAATGTTCTATTTTTTTAGTGACTGAATCCCTGCATGACACATGCTTCAGTGTCATCTCGAACAGTGGTGCTGTGCTCTCTCTCCAAGGAGAAACTCCAAAACCTGACTCCGCCCCAGTGCCTACCCCCCTATCGAATTTCCAAAATGCAGGGTGGCCGCGGAAGACTTATTAATATTCATGAAGGAGCCGCTTCCTGATAGGCTGACTTGAAGCACTCCGGAAGGCCTGACAAATCTCAGGAAGGAAGCAGATGACAGTGTCGGGCATTTAACGTATTATCGGCCAATCAGCTGGCAGTTCTCTCGTGAATATTAATGAGTCTTCCCCTGTCATCCTGCATGTCAGAAATTTGCCACCCCCTGCTCTCTCATCCACTCTCTACCCCGTGTTACAGAACCAGGATCCCCGCCTGACATCCATCACTCTGGCAGCGATTAGTCGTCCCAGCTGTTGGCATCTGGGACAGTCCGTCAGTCAGTGCTGCTGAGTAACCGTTGTTGATTCCCCCCCGGCCTTAGTAAATTAGACCTGAATAAAGGATAAGAGAGGGGAAAAATCCCTCCCAGCATTCAGTTATCATCATATAATTAATGGCTCTGGTCCTTTGGGCGGAGATGTGGAGATAAAGGTAGAGCTGGGGGGGGTGGGGAGGGGGCGTGTGAACGAAGGAGAGCCCCTTTCCAGTATTTTTTCCTGGCGGCTTCGCGCTGCAAATCCACCCATAACGGAGACAGTGCAAATCCCTCAAAGAAAACCACTGCATCGCACTGCTGCCAGCCTCTGCCACAAACCTCCTCAACAAAGAAGAAGAAGAAGAAGAATGGGACTCCGGAGGATGAATACATTCATTGAGTTCGCTGTGTAGGCATGGGGAGGTGGGGATACTATAGGCATAGGTTCCTTTCATGTCTTTAGCTCGGCTTAGACAGTCAATACCATTATCCTCCTCATCTGATTCCGCATAATCATTGATCAATTTTTGAATCTCATCCTCACGGAGCATGTTTAATGTATGAGCAGGGGAAAAAATTTGTTGAAATTGTTTCATGCATATTAATTTGCTCTTACAATTTCCTTCTCAAACCCAGGTTTCAATTATACAAGAGGCAATTCTCACACTCCAATGTCGTCCAAATTCTGATGTCTCATTTATGATTCATTTCCTTATCCCTTCTTCATCAGAATGCCCAAAACGATCATGTCGTTCTCTGTTTAGGCTGATCATAGAGTAATTATGTCTTGAGCTTAACAGACGAAAAGAATTCCCTTAGCCTCTTTTAAATGGTAGCTGCGCTAATTAGGCTATTAATAATGCTGAGGAATCCTCTCCTCTTCCACAGTCAGTATATTTATCAGCAAACATAATTTAATGTAAAATACCTCAACATGAGTCATTAGACATGACTGAAATGTGAACTAATGATACATGGTCACCCACCTTCAATAATAATTCGACTTTTTGAAAAATAGGTACTTGAGTACGTGTCAACTGGGGATTGGTAGTTCACTGCAGGCCAAGAAGTTTTATTTGTGGACTAACAGAATTGCAATGCGATAGCATGGTGTCTATTTGCGCACGCGCAGTAGACGCAAAAATCAGAGGGAAGGGACATTGTGAAAGCTGTACGTTATGTATTTTGTGAAAAACATCAGTCGAGCAGTAAGTATTCAGGCAGTGATAATGTATGAAAAGTGCTGCAATTTCTATGTGGTTCTCATAATATGAAGGCATATTCCCTCAACTGACAGCTCCAAGGCTCTAATTTAACTTCAAATTCATTGTTTTCAAATCTGATGTACAAGAAAACTTTGTCAACAAGCGAAAATTGTATCCCTGTTTGAATATTAGCGGAAAGCAGTCCCTGAAATGCTGTTCCTTCATGTACTGATATGCCTCGAAAGGTGTTTGGTTCCAAAATTTATTTGTAATGGCCCGAAGGCTTCATTTCATCGCCGTTCTTTCTAGAATGGTCTTCAGTTGTGCGTGCCCTCTCCTGTGGAGTTAAAATATGCTTGCAAAGACAAAAGGTAGCCATGCGAAGCGTGATAGTACGCCCAAATGGCAGCTTTGTTGATGACATGTTTTTTGGCTAAAGATTTTCCAATCTTCATCAAAATCAATAGGTATCCCCCTCATATCATCATTGACCCACATAACATAAATGAAAACAATCCAAAAAAAAAAAATTGTAGTCTGCAGCGCGAGAACAATTAATTTTGGATGGACTGACGGACGGATGGGTTAATTGCAATATCCGCCCGTCTAGTGCGGAGGGGGTGTAAAGATAAATGAATGGTGAATACTGTAATCTTATATAGAAGCACAAAATTTTGTATGTGAGGTTTGTGAAGCACTTTGTGCTGTATTGCTTGAAAGGTGCTATATAAATTAAATTAATTTTTTTTTCGCTTATTTTTTATCACTGTTTATGTTTATTAAAAAGATTTGCCATTCTTGTGAGAGAATTCATCTCATTTCAAGATTTGCCACTTGGGGGTATGAATATTTCTCTTGACAAGCAATAAGAAATTAGAAGGGCACACGGTAGAGCTCATACCTCGACCATGCCATACGTCAGTATCAGGGTTGGGTTCAATTACTTTTTTCAATTACAATTACAGTAATTGTAATCAATTACTTTCCTAATTGTAGTTTAATTTTAATTTAATTTTCTATCGAAAAGTAATTGTAACTGAACATTCTGTCCAGACAGTAATTGTAATTGTAATTGATATTGAAAAAGTAATTGAACCCAACCCTGGTCAGTATTATTGGTTCTTCCGGATCTAGACTGCAGAATGTGTTCCAGATCAATTCCAAAATTGAATCAACTCCTCCTTGAACTACCATCTACCATCCTACCAAATTTCATGCCAATCCGTTCATAGCTTTTTGAGTTGTCCTGTTAACAGACAGACAAACAAACAAACAAACAGGGCTGAAAATGTAAGCTCCTTGGCGGTGGGAATAAAAAGTACTTATCTTATGCCTCACTAAAAAATAAAATACTTGTTAAGGCAGACTTGTTGCCAGTCATATGAGAACCTGAAGCAGTACTGAAACATGCTCAGGTTGTGAAATTCATTTGGGCGAGCCCGAGTGGTCCATATGACGGTTTTTTTCTCGTAACAGTCATTCCCTCCGGCTGAGAGTCGGCACACTCGGTCAGTCGTAGGGCTGTTCATAACGGTGTTTGAGAAGTGCAGTCGACTCCGCGGTACACCAGGCTGGTGCCGCTACACTGAAAATATTCGATAGAAGAAAGGATTTTTGCCCTGGCTGAACTTGACTCAGGAAACTCTGGAACTGTCCGTCTGTGAGTGAAGCCATGGCTGACGGTGTCCTTCTGTGCAGGAATACCCTGGTCTTCGACAGCACTGGGATGTTCGCAGTTAATCCTGGTCTGAGCTATTGTCACTGGACTATGGTCTCATGAGCAGGACCATTCCGAAGGCCATTGCATTGTGTGTGTGTGTGTGTGTGTGCGTGCGTGCATGTGTGTGTATGTGTGTGTTTATGCGGTTGTACTGGTGAGCACCAAGTCTTGAGAAACGACAAATGTTGTGAGGACATTTTAGGGTTGTGGAGAAATTTTTGGTGGTCTTCAGTCCACACAGAGAATCACAACAAATTGGTCAAAGTTTTGTTTGTGGTTACAGTTAGGATTTGGTTAAGGTTAAGGTTAGGCATAATTTGGTTATGGTTAGGGTTTGGGAAAGGCTGTACAGAATGAATGTTAGTCAATTCAGTGTCTTCACAAGTATGCATATGTGTGTGTGTGTGTGTGTGCGTTTGTAAGCGTGCGCATCAGGAAAAGGTCCATAATTATTAATAAATTACTTTTTACGATATATTATGAGCAAATAAAAAGTTTTCCATACCTGTATGATCACATTTAAAAAAGTAAAGACTACACAACTTTTTCCAAGATAATTTTTGGACTCTTCTTCGAACACTTCTTTTTCTCCCCATAAAAAGTGCAGCGCAGCATAATTTTAATGCCAAATGTTCAGCCCTTACATCTCGGTCGCGGATAAATATTCATTTGATGGATGCCACCAAATGCCACTGAAATGCCATTGGAGGAAAAAAGCGCCTGGAGCATTTCTTTCTCATCTGTGTGGACTGTTGAGGCCAGTGATGAGGACTCCATCTCCCATGGCCCCTTGCAGATAGAGATCAAGTCTTCCTCGTTATCCGCAGCCAGCCAGGTGTGTGAGAGGCTAGGCCCGAGGTCTCGTCTTGGCGGAACGTCAGGAGTGAGAGAAAGTGCGCGGATCTGCTGGGTAGTTGAGCCTTTTTGCTGCTTTTCAGAAACACTTGGGCTAGCACGTAGCTAACCTGAATAGAGAGGCTTTTCGTCTGGTTAATTCTGTAGGCCTCCAGGGCCGTTCTGGGGTCGTAGCTGCGCAGATAAGAGCCTGAGCTAAGAGGGCGGGGAGATGAGAGTACAGCGGGAGGAAGGGTCGCTTTCTCTCGGCGGAGAGCTCGCGCTACGCTAATGGAACACTCTCCCTCCTCATTTCCCTGCTGGCCCACTCCCTGCTCCCGCATTTATCTGTCATGTTAGCGCACTCCTTTAAAAGCCTCCGCCTGGAAACGCCATCACGCCCAGCCCCTCTCTTCTCCGCTCCCCGACAGCCCCCACAGCAGTCCGACCTCCATCTTACTTTACATTTGCATGTTTACAACAGGCGCTCTCACTCTCTCCAGGCTGGCTTGCTCTTAGCTCTGGTGTTTCCATCTGTACAGCTGGGTGGTCCCTGACAGTTGTGTTTTGTGTCATGTGACTTTACTCGTTCAGCTGTTCAAAGTTGGCCTGTCGCTAGTTGTAGCTTTTCTGTGGCTGTTATAAAGCTGGTTGAGCTGGTTAGCTGATGACCTAACTAGCGAGCAAGATGACTTAAAGATATTCTGCTGGGCAACAGCTAAAACCAGCTAGCAGTGTGGAAGAAGCTGCTTATTCTAGTTTAGGCTGGAGTCACCAGTCCAGTCCAAGCACACATTGGTGACATCACTTCTGTTTGATGTTGTGTTCACCTTTGCTTATCTTAGTCCAGTTGTCAGTATTACTTAGGTCTCTGCTGGTGACTGCCTCTTATGTCAGTGTAGATGTGTACAGTACAACCTGGCATTGAGAGACTGCACAGGAAATGCACAGGCCGTCAGGACAGTTTTATACGATGCTGATGCGTAGGCTGCCTTACAGCGGTTGGATGAGATGAAGGCCCTCCCTGCTGGACTATAAAAAACAGTCACCTTCACCTCGCTTAATTTAATTAACTTCTGCTGGCTGGTGGGTATGTGTGTGTATGCATGTGCGGGAATGTGTTCACAAGTGTATGTGTGTGCGTGCATGCATATAAGTGTGTGTAGGCGTCTCTGTGTGCGTAGAGGATTGTGAGGCTTGTGTGTGTGTGTGTGTGTGTGTATAGATATTTTTGCTCGTATTCAAGCTTACAGAATTGCTAGGCATGTCTGCATGTGTTACGACCCAGTACATTTATGCTGCCCCTAGCGGCAGGAGGACCTTTTTTGTGTGTCTTAAGTGTTTAATTGCAGGATTGGTGGCACCTGGCAACACCCTATAAGAAGAGTTTGGTGTTGTGCAAAGAGGCTCATCTGCCAGTCTGTTCTCCAGCAGCCACTCGTTGCCCTGGCCAGCTCTTCATTTTTGGGCCAGCTGTTTCTTCAAGTGTTTTTTTAGAAATTAAATTCTATTTTTTTTACAACCATGTTGTTCTCCCATTTCATGTTGCGATCAGTCAGTGGGCTGGTCGTAACAGCATGCGTAGATGTTTCAGCATGTACTCTATGTATGCACGCGAGGCTTGTGTTTTTGCGTGTGTGTGTGTTAGTGCGTGTGTGCGTGCATATGATTGTGTGTGTGTGTGTGCGCGCATACTTGTTTCAGTGTGTATGTATGCGCATACAGGCGAGCGACAGGAAGAATGCAGCCAGATGAAGTCTCTGTGTCGGAACCATAAGGGCAGGAGAGGGGCTGATGGGATTGATCCTTAACCCTTTGAGTGCCGGAGCCCTGTCTTTGTAATGGTAGAGATGCAGTTGATGCTCCACTAATCTGGATTACTGACTTAAATGGATCACTGACTTAGCTGGATAACTGCTCTCTGTAAATAAACTCCTCAAATTCTGAAAGGTTCCAGCTTTGACCCATTGTAGTTAACCATCTAACTCAGCCATCCTGCTTCAAGGTTAAAAGTCGCAGACATTCCACGTGTTTCAGCTACTACCCAGTCACTCAGCCACTCATTAGTGTCACTTGATTAATCGTGTTAATTAGCATGTCCAGGTTACAGTATCTAAGCTCTAGGGCTGGGTTCACTCTTGCTTGCTGGGAATCCACTTAATTGGCACACAGCGCATACGGGTGCACTTATATGGTGTTTATACAGACC